>JAGVVL010000022.1:2442722-3664083 GCA_018287875.1 Nigrospora sphaerica
TATCAGTAATAGGTAGTCACCATGGCCGCAATTTCGAGAGCCCGCGGGGTATGACGCATACCGCCGGAGCAGAAGCGGATTATAGACGGCCGAGATATCCGCAGTGGTGCGTAAACCAGAGGCCGTAGCGACGTCGTGCCGTGCCGCCGTAGCCGGGCCTTGTTCCCCAGCAGAGACCCGTTAGCGTTTCACTTAAGCGGGCGATTTCTTTGCACTATATATGTGCACAAGAAGTACATAAAGTGGGTTTGCCCTACAGAGACAGTATGGTATACCGGCAGCGAGAAAGCAGTAAACATTGTTCCTGAACAGGTTGGCCTGCGATGACGTGAGCAAAGAGTCCGCCTCCCTAAAGTCGGGGCTATGTATAGCCTGCTCGAATAAGCTGCAGTGGCTGCGGCTGCGGCTGTGGCAGCTACTAACCTCCAGTGTGTCACGCTCAGCCCTATAGGCCGCCAAATATTGGATACCTGTCTGGCGGGCAAGTTGGATGGATTGAGGAAGGATTGGCGTTTGGCCCCCCACGAATCGGCAGATGGCTCTAACTACCTAGTTGGTTAGGGTGCGCAACGGAGCAGATTCGTGCATGGGCTGGGCTTGCAGCAGTCGGATCCCATTCCATAATGGGTGGGCGTGTTTCCCTTTGCTTGCTATCAAGCCTCTATCGAGGTTATGTCATCCTTCCGTAACCGGCAAGCACACGGTATGGTCGAGCATCTATGGCATCTACCACGTGTCGCACATGACCTTGAACACGGGGAATAGGATGGAAGCGTAGAAGTACCTACTCACTTCTAGGAAGATACCCCCCAACCCCTGGAGCTGGAACTGGAGGGTCCTCGGTCCCAGAGGGAGACCCCTTCTCCCCCCCATCCCCTCCCCATCCAATCGGACTCCGCAGGCCTCCAAACCCGAACGACCAGTTTCTTCTATATGATTCGTCGGCGGGGGCCTTTGAAGTTTTGCGGGAGAGCCGAGCGCGCGTTTGTCGTCCCAATGGATCGGTCCAGGTCCAGCATTGAGGGCTTTCCGGCGTGGTTACGTATATCCCGTCTGTGTTCGTATGTACCTCGGCGGGCTACGCGCAGCAGGTAGGTATTATGTACGCCAATCCGACTTGCATACACGTGCAGCCGGCCAAGTAGGAGTCAACATGAGCGAGCCAGGTACGTACCAGACCCCCCTAACATTAACTTCATTACTTGGGACGCCCGTCGATCTGAGCCGTCCCGTCCACCACGGTAGCGTCCATCCCACTGTTCGACGCCGACGCCTACGCCATCCCATATCGTCCCGTGCTATTCTATTCCATCTCATCCCATTTCATGCAAGAGCCAGCAATTTGGCTGCGTTTACCCGTGGTCCCGTAGCCCTTGGTGAGCCGTGGGATGCCTCACACGGACCGGTGACTATACCTACAATATCTACCTCAGCCAGCAGTCCCCTTCCCCCCGGCGGCAGACCCCACGGTTGCGGCCATTGTCTGTCCACACGCACACCCTCGCCGCCTCGCCTCTATTTGCCCGCCCCGACCCGTCCCCCTCCAGCCCTCTTCGGACTCGCTCATACCTGCGCTACACGTCCCGGTTGCTTGACGATCGCTCCCGAGCCAGGGCCGCCGACCTGCCCAGGCTTTTCCCACGCCCCCGGCGCGACCCGTCAGTGCCGCTGCGCCCGTCATTGGCCGACGCCGTGCTCTTCGAACGCCCTCTCGTCGCATCGCGCGCACCAGACACCATCCCGAGACGACTGCGTACGCTGCGGACGCGCCGCCCCCTCGCCGGCACCGACTATCCCCCCGGTGCGGTCGTCTCTTTGTGAGACATGAACGACGAGACGGTCGGGTCGCTCCTGGCCGTCATCGCGAACTCGCTCAACGATGCCATCCGTATTCTGATGTTTGCCGATAAGCGGGCATGGGGCCCCGACGAGTTCGAACAGCTGCGCCTGCTGGAGGAGACGCTCGACGAGGCGAAGCGTGACTTCCAGGAACTACCGACCATGGTCAATGGAAGGTATTACTACGAGCACGACAGGAAACGTACGTCCCGGCAACGGTAACATGCTGCAAGCAACCACCCGGCCCGTCATTGCGCCTGGCGCTTCTCCGCGGGGCCGAGTGGTCCTGCCGTGGGAAGCACGTCCAGAACCCCCGCGCAGTGTTAGGTGCTCTGTCTGGACCTTGAGAAAGAGAGAGTTGACCTAATCAGCCCGTGCTTCTTTCCAGGCGAATCCCTTGAGGACCTACGCGATCTCTGCAGCCGCTTCGAACTGCACGCCCGTACCTTTAAGGACTGGCTGAGGACGGGTGGGCCCATCAACCCGCTATGGGCGAACGAGACGATGACGTTGCGACGCGACCTGCACCGGTCCCAGTGCCGTGCGGCCCGCCGCATATGGGAACAAGGCGAGACCACCATGCCGCGCTGCCTGGGCGCTTTCCAGGTCTACCGCGTGCAACGCATGCCCGAGAAGGCACAGCAGCGGCAGCTGGAGGAGCTCATGGCCTGCAACCAGGTGGGAAAGTTCGAACGGTTCGGCGAGCACGACATCGCCTTTGTCTGCGACTTCTGCGATGGGTACATAGTCTGGGAGGACTTGCGCGAGATGCCGTCAAGACTGGTCCTACCAGGCGAGGGCAGCGGCGGGAGTTTCGATCACTCCGGCAGCGACACGGCCGCCACAATGTCTGCCAACCCCATGAGTGCCACGGCCATGACGCCGGCGACACAGGAGAGCTGGCAGACGACGGGGTTCCGGAAGACGGACGGCGGAGAAAAGGGCGTCGTTTTTGCGCCCGTAGCCATCGCTAATCACAGGGCACCGGATCCCGGCGACTGGCAATCCGCCATTCTGTGCCCCTTCTGCGATGATTTCTATGAGTACGAGCAGGGTGACACGGAAATGGACCGCGTAAAATGGAACCAGGACGAGGGCGGGTTTGAGGACCTGAATGCTTTTCAGGAGCATCTGGCGTGGAGTCACGCGACCATGGCCCCCAGCACCAACAGCTGTGGCGTCATGTGAATGAAACGGTATGTGCCGAGGGAGGAGGCATGTGCGAGGACGAGAGTCGTTTGCGGTATTGCCGGCGTTCATTGGACCAGGGCTAGAGAGCATCGGGGGCGGGCATGGTAAGCCCGACGCGTCGAACCGATAGCAGGCGTTCCGGGAGGGGGGGGGGGGGGGGCACATAGAAGATATATTGGTGAGATGAGAGCGTCTCAGTCGCCCGAGCTGGGGGTGACTCGTTGACATGCACTTGTCCCGGCCCAACGGCGAATGACGGGTTGGACGAAGAACAGAGCTAGCCATGGTGATGATTCTGGATATCCCGGGTATACTACTAAAGACTGCTGGTGTCCTGCTAGGCATGCAGTCCAGATAATACAAACGACCGGCCCGTGATGTGTGCAAAAATATTGGCCTCCTTGGGAAAGCCCACCCTGACCGGAATAACCCCGTCAGGGCCTCGGTAATACAAATACGCCCTTGGGTCCGCGATCTTCGTCTGCAAAGCCGCGGCCATCCCAACCCAACGATTGCGAGTTGCCCGTCTGCCGAGACCGGCTCCCGCGCCCCTCGGTTCCCCGGGGCCTACCGTTCCGGCATCGTCCTGGCGTGTGCCATTCGCAGGACACTGGAGGGCACCTTTGGCGGTTCGGGCCCCGTTTCCTCTCCTTTTCGGGGGGGCCCTGCTGGCGGCCGCCTCGCACGCAACTCTCGCTATGCACGCCGCGCCCGACGCCAGCGCCGCGCCTCAGAAGAAACGCATCCAGATGAAGACGAGCACGATGAGGACGAAGACGCCCACAGGACCGTACTGCTTGAGCAGCAGGTCCCAGTTGATGCGCACGGCGGCCTTGCGGTACTTCTTGCTATCGTCGCGCAGGCGGGAGCTGATCTCGCCCATGCGCTCGAGGCTGTCGCCGCGGTAGAGCAGGTCCTCGATGTTCTTGGTCATGACGCTCGTGACGTCACGCAGCTCGTCGTTGAGCTTGTCGAGGTTCTGGGTGGCGCGGGCGTCGGCGTAGGTGGCCTTGGTGCGCGAGATGAAGGTGTCGAACTCCATGAAGGCGTAGGGGCGCAGCTGCGGGTTACGCAGCTGCGCGGCGCCGTACGAGTGCGAGAACTCGGCCGCGAGGTCGGCGAGGTAGGTGAAGGCGAGCTTGCGCGGGTACGATCGCTCGCACACGCACAGGTAGATGACGTCGTCGGCGCCGCTCGCCGGGATCAGGTAGTGCAGCGTGTACGGCCCCGACTCGATCGACGCCTGCGGCTCCGAGTTGCGGTTCAGCCGCCGCAGCACCAGCTTGACCTGCGACTTGATCTCGGACAGGCTCGACTCGGTCGCCTCGTCGTCCACCGACGCGCAGAGCATGAGGCCTGGGGAAACCCCCGAGTCAGCAGGCCGTTCCCTTGGAAGGGGTCGGACGGGCGGGCCGGGGCCGGGTACATACCATCGCTCAGGCGGGCAATTTGCGTGGATCGAATCATGTCGGCGGGGGGGTCTGAATCTGTCGGAAACCGGGGGTCGCGTTGCGCGACAGCGGGCAAGGGCAATGGCAGCGGCAATGGCAGCGTTGAGAGATGGAGAGAGAGGGAGAGAAGCGTAGGGTGGTGGAAGAGAGATAGAGAGCTGTTGCGCTGTTCCCTGGGTGCTTTGGTTGGGGTCAGGCGGTGGTGGGTGCTGTCTTTCTTTACACGATGGCCGATGTTGGCGACAAAGGAGGAATGGCGTACGTGGCTTGATCGAAGGGAGTTTCCTCAGGCTGCCGCAGGTGCAGAATGATTGATTCACTTCATGAGCACATTCAGAAACCCCGTCCAAACCTGGGCAGAAGCAGCCGGTCTCTCCTCGAGGGCGAGGCAGGCAATGGATGCAGGTCGGCTGGGCAGACGAGGTGGACTGGAATAAATGCCCCTTCGCATGGGTCCGGTCCTTAGGAGCCGCCAGAGCATTGTCTGGCAGACACTGACCCCAGCGACACTTGGATTTGGGGCTTTGGGAAGCCCAGCTGATGTCAGTGGGTGGGCAGTGAAGGTCCGTGCGGCAGTGGTGACCAATAACCGCTCTACAGGCTATTACAGTCACGCTAAGGGGACGCTAGCGGTTACTACGGACCGCCAAAAGACTCAAGCAACTGATTAGTCGCATGGACTTATACGAACGGCTCTGCTGCTGCTGCTATTGCCACAGCATGAGGGGGCTGCAAAGATGAAAATAAAACCGAAGAGATTACAGGGCACCCATAATGATCCGCTAGGTACCCAGGTACCACTCTGTTTGCGCTGCCTATTTGTGTTTCCACTCAGGTTGCCATCTCTATTCCAAAACAATGCTTTCTCCAACTACTGCTGTAACCCACCTAAGCAGGCTTCCATTCCAACCCACCACCTGACCACCAGCAAAGCGCATAGCCTCCGCCCCAAGTCCCCTTCGGTTCAAGAATCCCTCTTGGAATCAGAGTTGACATGGCCTGGAAGCTTGAGCAAGAGGCCACCACCTCCGAGGTGGAGGAGGAGCCTCGCTGCTTGGAGGACGAAGTGAAGGACGCCCTCGGTCTCCGTGGCGATGCCACTTACCTACCGTGGGTGCATCCATCATCCTTTCCATCAACGAGTTTCCGCGCCTCGATCCAAATACTGATTTTTACTTCAGCGCCACGGCCAGCAATGCCGAGTCCCCGACCCTGAAGCCGGGAAGCAAGTGCGACTCGCCATCCGATAACTCGGAGGGCAACACGAAGGACAAGCGCAAGGCCAACGCCCAGACCCAGGGCTGCTCCTCTGACCAGGAGAATACGGGAGTCGGCAAAGGCAAGGCCATAGCCAAGAACGCCCGCCAACCCAAGCGTTCGGGTGCTGTTTCGGGACCGGCCCGCCGCAACAAGCCCAAGATAAATGGCGACAAGGCAAACCAAGGTGCTGGTCGCAACGGTCATACAAAGTCCAGTTCCAAGTCCGAGTCTAAGGGACTCTTTGTATCTCAGGACAGCGACGACGCCGAGCAGAAGGCGGCAACACTGAACTCTTGGGAACCGGATACTGCCGCCGTGAGCGCCTATGAGTCCGATCTCGAGGCCGATGATGAGTTCTCGCTTCCCCGAGCTCGAAGATCCAGGGTCCCCCCACGTCGACCAGCCGCGTCCTGCGACCCAGAAAGCGCCGCCAATCCAGACCTGGCCCGTTCCTTGACTCCAGCAACTCCAACTAGACCCTGAGCGGGCGAACTGGATAGCGGCAGTCCGTGCACGGTCCCCACCGAGCACAGGGATTAGGCCGCCATTTCACGCCTGCAGGACGTCCCTGGATAAGAGTACCTCATAAAGTACTAACGCGTACTGCAAACACCGAGAGCCTCATATGGACAAGGGACCGCCGACAGCATATCGTCACCAGGTGAAGCAAAGCTTTTTGAGAAAATCAGGAAAGAAAAACATAGCCCCCCCCTCTCCCCAAAATGTCGGATACAGCAGCATCAGCTATGGACACATCGGAATTGACTGATAACGCGTCCCCGCCTCCGCTGACCAAGCCCGCATCGGAAATGACGCCTGCGATGGACCGTGTCGACGCAGACGACGAGCTTGCCGCTGCGGGACCCCCCACGTCCGCGCCGGTGAAGAAGATTCGCCTGCTCGGCCAGGCGGGGTCGCCAAAGTCGAAGGATGCAGATGCCGACGGCACAAACGACCAATTCCATCTTCTCATGGACCCCAAGTCGATTGTGGGCGACATTGATCTTCGTGTAAGTCCCGGCTGCGCGCCAAGTCCCCCCCCGCCGTCCGTGGGCCGCCCGGACTGACCGCTTGACCTTGGGCGCACGGAAACAGCAGGTGGTTCTGAACCCGGCCGTCTGGGAGCTTCTCAGCCTCGAGGAGCGACGGGAAGTTGTGGCCCTCTGGCCGGACCCGACCGAGGTGGACGAGGACAGGGCGATGCCCCGGTTCGACAGCCTGCGCAGCAACGACCACTTCCGCGCCTCCATCTCCGAGTACCAACGCCACCTCAAAACCGGCCAGCACGAGCCCGAATGGATCACCCAGGCTCAGGCCGCCCACGCCAGGCGTGCGCAGGGCTTCTACGACGAGATGCTGGCCGCCGAGTTCAAAGAGTGCTGGGGCACCCACAAGCCGGGACGGGTAGAGGGCGTGGACGACGCGTCCGGATCGCCTCGGCAGGATTGAGCACACCCGGAAAACGCCAGGAAATCGGCATGGACCCAATTCTTCATAATAAATCCTCACTTTGCACCAGCGCCGCTCTTCACCGCAGTAGTATGCCAGCGTGACTGATAGGGGGGTCAGCCTGGAGGTGCCTCCCCGCGATGCATCTTTCGTAGTACCAAGGCATGGGAGCTGCCCCATCTACCGACGGCCCGGTTTCACGGATTCAGCGTGGGCGTCCTGTCTGTATACGGTACACAGCGGCAAAGGGGCGTGCTTGCATTTAGTATTGACTCAGCGCGCGCGCGGCCATGAGTCTTTTTGTACAAGCTAGCTTCTCACGCACGGGGACTTGTAGAACCACGGCTTACATGCCGTCAGACTCACCGGCGGGTCCTCGTGTCTCCAGGTGGACGAGGAAGCGTTGCACGGACGCCCTGCCCGCCGGGGCAACGGTCAACTGATGTCTTGTTTTGTTGCTTGTGTGCCGGCATCCGTTTGGGGGGGGGGGACATGGGCGAGACGGACGCCCCACGGTTTCCCCTGGGGACGATGGACGGTGTTTCTGAGGAGCGGGGCGCCGGCGACGAACACCCCCCCCCCCCGGTGGGCATTTCCGGGGCCTCGAGGCGCCGCAGCTACCGTAAGGTTTTTACACGGGCGCTGGGGCGTTCGGCGTGCAATTCACAAGTGACGGCGATGGGCTAGGCTGCGCACCCAGAGGATTCTCTCGCTGGTGACAGTGCACTCGGATGAACGTGGGTGGCGTCCCCTGTGGCGTATCAGATGCAGGAAACGAGTGCGGACAGCGATCGCGTCCTTCAGAGCAAGCAAGTACCCAGTGGCTGCACAGGCTCGCCACTCGTTAATTGGTACTGGGAGTTGTTTCATCCGCCATCCCATTGTCAAGGTTCGCAAGTATCACGTATAATTTTGGGCCTACGAGTGCATGTTCACCCAGTGATATTTACCCAAGGCAGGTAGGTACGTTTGCGCACAAAGCCAGGCGGATCAGCTGGAGTCATGTCAGATGCCCTTTCAACTCTCGTCCTTTAGTGTTGGCATATGCATGGGAAATGTTTGGGTGGTCAGATGCGTATGTCCTGGGGAGAGTCAGATATTTCATTACTTGCATCGGGTAGGTACGTACCCTGGTGAGTACTATGGGAAAGCACCCATGTTCTTGGGACGTTATCCACTCTTCGGAAGCCGGTGACGGAGACACACCCACTGTAACGATCTGATGGGCCCGCTTCCCCCCGCAGAGGATTCCCATCTAAGCCTAGTCGAGGCCGGGGAAAGAAGTATATAAGGGGATAGGATGGGAGCATGGAAGGGCTGGGTGCTGCTGCAATATTTGATGCGTCACTCTATAAGTGGCATGAGAGGGACAACGACGTCCATACGCACAAACAATTCATCGTGTGAAAAGGTACAACAACCAAGAAAAGCACCACGCAAGCACAATCTACCCCATGGTTCGCTCTAACACACACCAAGGGCGAAGCGACGTCTCCCCGTCCTTGGCAACATGCTTTTGGGGGTCCATTATGGATGGGCCCGTGGACCGCGGACAGCTCTGGAGAAGTGGCGGGTCCTGCCTGATGGGCAGGTTCCTTTTGGCGGTCTGGGCAGGTCAAGTATCTCCGACTGCGTACCTACTTATCTGTCATAGTTCATCAGCGTCTGCTTACGGGGTGTCTGTCCAACCCTCGCAGATGGGAAGCGCTCGAGCCGCCCAGGTGTGGCCGGGGCATGATGCATCACGTACCGAGTAGTACGTGGCGCGTCCCCCACGTCGTGCAGCATAAGTGGCAAGCGTACTTGGGCAGCATAAGTGGCATGCGTACTTGTGCTTCATGGGCTTCGTAGACCGGCCATATGAAAACCTGTAGGGGCCATGAAGGATCCGAGGGATCCGTGGCCGTCAACCACACGCCCACGAGCCGGTCTGGACGCCATCGGAAGAACGGCTTCGAGCATGGGGATGAGCTGCGATGGAGCTCCACCGCTCGAACTATGGAATATACTGGGTAGGTACATAGAGTAGGGTGGTGGAAGCCCAGGACGTCGGGGTCCGCTAGGAAGAACCCTGCAGGATTCGCTAGCCCAACCGTCTTGGGCGGGAATAGGCAACTGCGTCTCTAACGGCTGACGAGATTCCACAGCCAAGCGGCGACAATCTCTCCTCGGCCGGGCCCAACAGCAGCAGCCATGGAAGCGGCGGCGATGGCGGCAGCAGCAGCAGCAGCAGCGGCAGCGGCGGCGGTAGGCCTATTCTCCGGCCATTGTCCTACGCATCTCGTCGCCATCTTTCTCCCCGTCCTACCGCAACCCGTAGCGCATGCCGCCGCACCGTTCTGATTCAGCCGATACTTCATGGCTGAGATACGCAAAACGCGGGGTCCGACCGCGTCACTTGTCCAGGCTGGTCTTTCTGTCCGTCGGGTTGGGCGGGATGCACCTAAGGGAATTGTCGATCAAGGCTCGCAAGGGTCCCCGGAACCGATAGTCGCCTTTCCACCCCGGCCTTTCTCCAGACTGGACTCTCCCGACCTTGGAGCCCGCATGCGAACATCCTCCCCATGCCCGTTGGTTCTGCAGGGCGCTGAAGCTGCCAAACGAACCGGACCACCCGAGTGCCACGCCCTGCTTCAGTCACACGCACTCAACCAACGTTCGCATGCCGTCCTATAGCACCCCTTCAGGTCAGGGCCTCTTCCGCAGTCTTCCCGCACATTCACAATCCTTGTTCCCCACGGTTCTGTCGTATACCAGTGCCTATATAGATGCTGACATGGTGGGTATACGTCATGAACGGTCGGGTCTCCCTTGTTTCATTTTGCATCGTGCCGTTACGCAGAGGAGCCCGTCTTCCCATGTTCTCGTCACTTTTTTCCCCGTAACACCTGTTACAGTCATCAGCCTTGGGAGCTCGTCACTGGTCTGGACTCGAATCGGCTTGACGAGCGAATCCCCCGCCGGTGCTCCATGGGAGGGAGTCCAGTCAGCACCTACGCGCGGCTTCCTCCCCCCCCCGCGCCTTGGTTCCTTACACAAATCTCTAATATCATTTGCTTTCTGGCTCTGGCCGGACCAGGTGATACGTTGGCCGGTCTCCCTTAACTTCTGTCACTTCACCCAGTTTCGACCGTTGCCACGGGACCAGACCGAAGGGGCGCCGTGATCAGCTTGGTTCCATCGTCTACACTTTGTCCTCCCCCCTCTTGACTCTTGCAACTCGAACATCCCCGGTCCCGCACGCCATCGCCGACCTCTCGGACCGTGGGATAACCTAACACAGTTGTAGCACTACAACCTGGTTTACTTATAAGCCTCCCGAGCCGCACGCTTGGACGCTCTTTTCATCGCCCCAGAAACGGCTTGATATAACCTGGCAACCAGTTTCCGGCACCGGGCATGACACTGCTGGCGAATAAATGAACTTCCCCCGAGAGCCTGCCTGCTAGTCTCCTTCTGCTAGGCCGGGCACCGTTAGTTACGCCTGGCTCGACGCTCCTCCATCTCTTCCCCCGACGCCCCAGCGACCCAAGGCAGTACGAAAGAAGCAATGGCGCCGCAAGCACACGAAAGCCGGTTCCTGGCGCCCGAGGACATCGACGCCCTCATCGCCATCGAGCGGGTTTGCTCGGTTTTTTCGCTGCTGGGATGCGTCTTCATCATCGTCAGCTTCTCCGCCTCCAAGGCCTTCCACAAACCCATCAATCGGCTCGTCTTCTACGCCTCCTTTGGAAACATGTTGACCAACGTGGGGACGCTCATGACGCGGCAGTTCATCCGGACCCCGTCCTCTTTCGGCTGCCAGTTCCAGGCTTTCCTGATTCAAATGTAAGCCGCTGGACTAGCCTCTCCCGGCTTCACCGCGCTGCCGTGCTAAGCGCCGCGATAGGTTCATGCCCGCCGACGCCCTCTGGACGTTGGCCATGGCCATTAATGTGTACTTGACCTTTTACTTCAAATTCGACGCCCAGAGACTTCGCAGGATGGAGGTCTGGTACGTGCTACTGTGCTACGGCGTACCATTGGTTCCCGCCCTGGCCTTCGTCTTTGTGTCCGAACCTGGGAAGGGACGTTTATATGGCGACGCGACGTTGTGGTGTTGGGTCAGCACACCGTGGGACGTTCTCCGGGTGGCCACCTTCTACGGGCCCGTTTGGTAAGCCCCCAAGCTCGATTCGGAGGGTGTGAGCGTGGCGCTGATTGCCGTCGGGCTAGGGTCGTTATCATTACCACGTTTTTCATCTACATCCGCGCGGGTGGTGACATCTACAAGAGGCGCAAGGCCCTGCAGAATTTCAGCAACACGACGCAGGACCCCGATCCCTTCGCGGGCATGGACGATCCCTTCTCAACCAAGACGACCGAGATCATGGTCACGACTGAGGAAAGCACGGCACAGGACACGGGGATGCCGGGCATGGAAGCGAGGGCGACGGACCCGGGCGCCCGGTCATCACAAGCACCACCATCGTCGGCGTGTTTCGTTACCATCTCCTCGGAAGGCTCTCGTCGCCAGTCTCATCCCGAAGTGCCGCCACCGCTCCCTAGCAACCCCATGGCCGCCCCTCCGCCCACGCGCAACGGGCCGGGCCGGGTCCAGCGACGGCGCGCCAACTTCGAAGCCAACAATGCGGCCTGGTCGTACTCCAAGTGCGCCATCCTGTTCTTCACGGCCCTTCTCATCACCTGGATCCCGTCGTCGGCGAACCGAGTGTACAGCCTGATCCACGTGGGGGAGATTTCCGTCCCGCTGGAGTTCATGAGCGCCCTGGTCCTGCCGCTGCAGGGCTTCTGGAACTGCATCATCTACGTCGTCACATCGTGGCAGGGCTGCCGCATCTTCTTCTCCGAAATGTTCCAGCGGCCGGCTGCGGGCTTCAACGCCGCGGGCGAGAACTACGCCCTCTACAACGAGAGGGCGGCGGCGGCGCACAGCTTTGGGTTCGCGCGACGTTCCACGTATGCGCCGTACGAGACGGAGAGCATGAAAGAACTGGCCTCGGAAAGCCGGCCCAGCTCGGGGGGGTCGAGGCGATGAGGGCCCAAGCGAATGTGTTTTTCTTTTGCTTTTTCATCGCCCAGGGCCCGGCCCAATCATTTCCTGGCCTCGATGGCCTGAGCAAGGCGTTCCGGCAGATGCGTTTGAGCTCAGAAAGAACCGGCACACCGTGCACTGTATATATCGGTTTGTGCCTAATAGGGAGTGGCGGTTTTCTGTCGTCTGGTTTCCAAGACCAAGAAATGACGGGTTGGATAACGCTCGGAACCCGGCAAGGGTATAATGCTCGACACGCCATTCAGGTATGGTGATCTCCAGATGTTGGCTGGTCATATTTCCCCTCGGCCAACGCATGTGTATACGATGTGCCCTTGGATGATATGTCGACCGTCAAAGTTCCTTTTTTCCCCCTCATTAAGCCATGAGACTGGGTGGGCTCAGGCCCCATCTTTTCTTTTTGCCTGTTCGCGTCCCTTTGATGACTTGGTCCTTCCACTTCGTAGGTAAAACTCAAGAAGCAACTCTGCGTCGGTTCCAGGTCCTCATTGGGTTCAGGATCCTTGTTCGCAACGGTCACAAGCGGAACTTGGCGACGGACCGTTTTGGGTATTCGTCCCAGGGGTTCGGTTGGCGAAACCAGTCCCTCCGCCTTTACGGTTCCAACTCCTTGGTTCGCTTTCTCCTCTCGGTGTGACGACGGCGACTAGTAAGAGACGACTCTGGTCATCCGGAAACGAGTTGTTTGCTAGCCGACTCATCCTGCATCATTCTACTGCAGCCGTCCAAGCAACAGGCCTTCCCCCCGAGCAATCTAGAGTCCATTGAATGCGTCGTCTTGGCTGCTCCAGCTGTCACCACCGCCGCTCCCTTGACACGGCATTGAATGCCCTCTGGCTGCATGCATTGAAGCCGGGCATGCGTGCGTCGGTGACCCGGACGAATGGGCCTGCGAGGCTCGCGGCTCCTACGGCCGCCAGCCGCCCGGGGGGTCCAGGCAGGATGCCGAGGAGCCAAAACGGCGTACCGAGAGACTCCCCATGCCGACAGCAGGAATCGTGCGTACACGTCCAGACGAGGGCCAGGCGGTCGCCCCTGTCGTTTCTCGCCCGCGTGTCACAAACCGGCTGTCGTGCGCCTTACGGGATGAAGCGGCATCGGGACAAAAGGCGAAATCAACAAAACCAAGGACGGGGGATGCCGTATTTCCTAAGCGAGGCGAATCGGCTCATGCCCCTCCGTTTCGTGTGCTTCCTTCCGCCACACGCTCTCCGGCATCCTGCCCATCGCGTTCTGCGCCGCTGGAAAGGGACAGCTTCCCAACGCCGTGCCGTGCCATGTCAAGGGATGCCAAATGGTCTCGCTCTCTCGTCAGGGCGGCCCCGCTGTTTGGGATCGACATTGTCGTTGTATAGCCCTGGTAAGAGGTGTTAGGTATAGGGCCGGATGCTGCACGCTGCCTGTCGCTAGACAGTCAACCGTCCGCGCGCCACTGACGACTTATTGGTTTGAGATCGAATCCACATACACCTCTCCCTATATGATCTATAACGGCAGGTACCTCAATCGTATTCGCCGTAAGCGCGCTTGTGATGGGCGGCCCAGCCTCCTGGATGCCATGTCATTTGCAGACACGCATGGTAAGCTGCCAGGGCCCAGCATAGTGTACAAAGCTCTAGCATTGCAGGGAGCACGGATGGGACCTTCTATCGGTACTTCCATAGAGCCACCAAAGCCCCGGGTTCGCCCTCCTCCGTCGGCAATGCAATCTGGGGGTATCTTCGAAGCCTTCGACGTCCGCACCGTCCTCCACCCTCGCGCCTTTTCCCGTAGATCGAAACCCCGGTGCCGTAGTCGTCGTAGTCGTCTTCACTTCTCCTTCACGGCCACGATATGCGAGTATTGCCAGTACGTGCCGAGCTCGGCGCACTCGTCCACGATGTCGGGCTCGTCCCACCACCACCGCTCCGCGTGGACGAAGCTGCCCCAGACCTCCTGCCAGAGCATCCGCAGCAGCGCGCAGCGGAGCTCCGTCCTGGCGCCTGGTTTCCCGCCGGCCCCCTCGATCCTCTCGAGCCCCTCGAGCGCGGCGGGCGCCGAGACCGTCACGATGGTGCTGCCGCGGCCCCGCAACCGGCTCAGGGCCAGCCAGGCCGGGAACGTGTTGCTCGGGCACGTCGTGCGGAATGTTTGCTCCAGGTTGAGCAGGAGCTTGTCGAAGAGCCACCGCCTCAGCTTGGGCCCCATGGACGCCGAAACCGGCTGCGGGTCGATGAGCGTCAGGTGCAGCGCGCCGCCCCGGGCCAAGCACCGGTGCACGTGCCGGAGGAGGGGGGGGATCTCGGACGACGGAAAGAGGGCTGGCATGGCAAGGCAGGTGGCGGCCGAGTAGAGCCGGGGCGGAAGCTGCCGGGAGGCGGCCGTCGAGGAAACGGCGGGCACCAGTAGCGGCTGTACGTTCGGGTAGAGGTTCGGATAGAGCGGGTTCTGCGAGAGATGGGCGATGGTCATGCTGGGAAACAGGGCCGACAGGAAAGACACCGAAGCTACAGAATCACCGTCAGCACCGCCCGCCCTTTGGCCATTCCGAAACGCTCACCTTGGGTCTCATACACGGCCAGGACGCGGGGAGGATGAGAAGTGGCAGGGCCCCCGCAGGTCTTCGCCGCGCCGCTCAGGTTGGCATAGCCCTCGGCTTGGTGCAGGGCCGAGAACATCCACCGTTTCTTGCTCATCTCCAGCTCCTTGTAGACCGTGGCATCCGCCGCGTCGTCCACGGTGGCACGCAAGTTGGCCAGGACCAATTCGGGACGCGCCGCGGCCATCATGCGCACCTCTCGCTGCAGGGCCGACTTGTCCGGAGACAGGCAGTCCGGACCGCCGGTGGTAGGGGTGGTCTGCGTCCTCTCTTCCACCGGAGGCAGCGTCGCTTCTCTCGTCGAGGCACAGGCCCACTCGCGCGGCGGCCTCCAAGCATCTGGGTTGCCCAAGGGGTCATCCCCGTTCCAAGCCGAGGTGACGAGGCCTGCCGCAGTACGACGCTCAGGAGGCGGCGTCCGTGGCGAGAGAAAGAGCGGCTCGGAACTCTCAAACGCTTGCGGAACCCTAGGGCACGATTAGCAGTTCCCCCGAATGTCAAGGCGTCTCCGACGGAACCGCCTACTCTTCCTCAAGGACTTGGGGCAACGGAGGTGTCTCGGCTTTGCTCCTATCGGCCGAGATGTGTACCTCGGAAACCATCTGCTCTATCGCAATTTCGGACTGGCGCAAGGACACGGAGATCTTGGTGCTCTTAGTGACAAAAGACGACGGGCCCAGTGTTTGCATCAGTTGTTCCGATTTTTTGGGCGCCGGGTCCCTGGCCGAACCCCCGCTGGCCGTGGTCGATGTTGCCTGGGATGGCTCCGTGCACTTCGACAGGACAGAATCTGGCAGTTCGGTACGTTAGTAAACAAACATGTACCCGGGTGGCTCAGCTGGAGAGGACGGCCTGACGTTGCAACGAAAGCGAAGAGCTACCGTCGGTGGCCTCATGCTTCTGTCCCGAGTCCCTCTCATTGCTCGCTGGTTCGACTGTCACCGCCGTGTCTTCCCTATGGGACAATACGGCGGCGACGTCGTAAGACGAATTACGGCGATCTGTCACGTCGCAGGCCGGCGGCGACGTTGCGGAATCTGTCGAAAGCCGGGACCTGGCGAGTGCCGCGGACCTTTTCCGGCCCTTGGCCGAGAAGAAGCCGAAGCCTTTCTCGCTGGACGAAGTGCTGGTAGCCGAGATGGAGCGACGGGCGTGCTCGACCTTCTTCCTCTCCTTGGCTTTATCCTGGGCCTCGAGCTCCTTCCGGACCATACGATCCCCCATAAGTTCTCGGTTGGGATCCGTCCACAGTACCTCAAACATGGCTGTGAGCGGTCCGACCCCGGGATGGGTGGCAATGTGAGAGAAATACTTGGGAGGAGGTCGTAGTGCTTTTGGAGGGTCCAGAAGGCTCCCAGGCCGGCTCAGACAGGTCTGGACGCCGCTGGAAGTCTCTGGGAAAGGGGGGAATACTGGAAATGGGGCAAAAGGAAAATGCCGTGGATGTGGAAGCGGACCTGCGAATTCGAGAGGCACAGACGGGACGGCGATGCCGTGACACGACGGGACGCGAGCGGTGCTCTGACGTACGCGCGCGTCGGTGTCGAGAGATTGCTGACAAGAGGATTGGCAATCTTGGGATTCTTGATGAACGCGCCAGTCGCCTGGGCCGCTGAAACCCCGGAGGTTTCTTGGACGGTGTTGCAGCCGCCGAAGAAATGGGAAAGGCGCAGCAAATGGCTTTCCGTGGTGCCGACGGGCGACGGAGCGGTGGTGAAAGTGGCCGAGGCACAGAGACTTGGGGGTTGTATTTGTCGTGTTGTATGAGGTATGTACTGAGGCACGGAAAGGAAGCCGAACGCGAATATGGGATGGGCCGGGATGGGACACATCTGCCCACCTACCTCGTTTTGCCCACTCACTTGGATAAGGAGTAGGTACTTTTCCCAGTCATGGTTCCTTTGGGCGGGTAGGGACCGGCTCCCGTGCGAATAGCGAGGGCCGCCGGACAAGAGGACGAGATGATGGTTTGCCGGGAAGGGCAGAAGAAGCTGAGAGGTGGGACAGACCCGACGCCGTCTTCCTGGATTGGATTCGTCGAAGGCAGCTCGCAGAAAAGAAGGAGGCAGCAGGGAATCCAAAGACACACACATTCGCCCGGCCGCTTCCTCGCCGGGTCCCGGTTCCAAGTGCTCGTCGCCCTTGGCATGTCCTCTTATGCACATGGGTATCCTCTATTTCGCTCTTGATCGCTATCCCGTCCCTTCCCATCCACTGACCCCCATAGTACCCGGCCAATTCTCTCTGCTGAAATTTACGGAAGGGACCATTCCCACCCGGCACCTTCTCTTCCTTTTCCCATGACCAGTATTATTCGTATTTCAGCTCCCTCTCCACGTACCCAGCGCAAAGATGATTCTACCTCGGGTTGCGTTGCCACTACCCCAACCCCAGGCTGCGTGTTTCTTGGTCCCATCACCGGGCAGATCCAGTCCGGTAGCATTCGGCGGTGTTTTTTCTGCGTCATGGTTAGCTGGAACAGCTTTGCCCCGTCCCCCCGCACCGCATCGGCTCTCGTCAGCGAGGCAGGTAGCAAGGATTCTGGGCGTGTGTTGGACAGAGCTTACCATTCCCTCAGCCGTACCCCTCGCTCCGGTCATGAAGGAGCAAGAAGAGGGAGTAGCACGAGAAACCCAATAGTGCCATCGTCAGCGCCAGGAGCCAGGTCGTCCGCAGGGCTCGTTCGTCGCGCAGGTGTTGCAAGGACCTCGCTATGGGATACAGAGACATCTTGGCCAATTTCACCCATGGCGAATTAATTCTCGGCGCGGCCAAGCGTGGGAAAGCAAGCTCGGCGTGCACAGTCCCATGCCCATGCCGGGGCAGGAGAAGCCATGTGCGCGTGTGTCTCGCAGATCTTGGGCCTCGCCAAAGACGGACTTGGAGATGGCGATGCGCGGGCATGCATGCGGACGGTGGGCAATAGGCAACCAGTACAGAGGTACCTACCACCGCGAGCAAGGGCATAGGGACGCGCTGTTTGCTTGGTTGCTGCAGTTTGCCTCGCTCCTTGGTCCTTCAGCCAAGTTACCAAGTGCCACACTGTGCACCACGAAGCTTCGAGGCTTGCGAAAAGCCCTCTCGTACCGTATCCCAGCAGCTTCAGCGGCTGAAGAGCAGGACATGCCTTCTGGTTGGTTCGCAAGGCCCGCGGGCGGCCCGCCTGTCGGCGCGAGGTTCGTGTAGCTCGTGGGCAAAAGTCCGACAGATGCCAGCAGCGGCTCCCTCCTCCAGCCCTTGGCCTTGGGGCGACACGGCCCCGTGGCTGATGTGTGTGCGTGCCTCTTGCCGTCGGCTGCCTCCTGCCACCCCGAGCTGCCCGGTGCCGAAGCGAGGACTGCGGTTCGTGTCCTGCAGCACCCGAAATTGTCAGGAGAGCAGTAGACCGAGGACAGGTCGTGGCCCAAGACGGCAGTGAAACTTCTTCTTATTCCCCCAGGGTGCACTCTACCACGCCTAGTGTCTGCGAGGCTCTGGCTCTGGTCAGATATCGCGGGTGGTCTCGCATTAAGGGGTAAACCGGCCGACTCGACTTTCAAGAATTCCCAAGCATCGAGGACTCGGCCGAATCCATACCTCCTTCTGGTTTGCCGTTCCGCAGGCACGATATCGCGAGACGTCGTTTTATACGCCACATCCTCGGCCTCTCTCGTGGCAGCCCTGCCGCTTGGCCAATCCCCGCCCAGGAACCGGGCGAGGATCAATATAGAAAACACGCCACCTCCCAGGCCCGCGAATCATGCATCAGGAGCAGGCAGGTACTGGAGAGCAAGGGCCAGCGTTTGCCTGAGGTACGGCAACCTGAGCCGATCTACCTGGGTCAGATCCCTGTGCGATGTCACCAAGACGAACTTGCTGATGGCGTACTTGGCCGTCGTCTATATCTGGGCCAGGATTTCTGTCAGCTGGACACGGGCCTGCGTACACGCACCACATACGACTGGTGTCCTCTTCAACCGGTCGGTCTACGGACGCACTGGAGGGAGTATCGGACAAGCCACTCGACTACGGATACCGTCGTCTGGTTGGGAACCCCGACACCAAGAATCCTACACCGATCAGCAGAATGTCCCATGAGCGGGAGGAAAGTTTACTTCCGTCGTGTGCCCGCAGTAGAACCCGCAGTCCTCGTGCACGCGTCCTAACCGGCCCTGAATGACACAAAATGATGCATGATTGCATTTTCCTTGCGAAAAGATGCAGGCCCGTGTTCCCCTATAGAAATACTGGTGAAACCCACGGGTCCAATGATTGGTGGTCTGTCCCGCTTGTCTCATGCAGCCAACCATGGTGAGGCCAGCCGCTCTCTTCCCATGCGGGCACAGCTGCCTAAGGGTTCCAGAGGCCACAGCCAGCAATGACGGTACCACCGGTTGGAATCGGCCGTCTGTTGGGACTCTTCGTTGGCTCGGTCACGAACATGGCTCCCTATCAATCTGGCGTGGACGCGTAGCAAATTCTCCTGATTCAAAGTACTACTAAACCTGCGTTGGGGAGGGAATGGCTGGTTACAGATAGCAGTGATGGAGAATACATGCCGCAAGCGCATACACCGAAGGAACTATTATAGAACATGGGCCGCCGGCAGTCTACATACTTCTTTCACGGCTGCAGGTGCAGCCGGCGGAAAGATGCCGCCACCCTAATCATCGACCACTGGCGCCTCTTCTGGCCTTGGACCGGGGGCGGTAAGGGACATGAACGGATACGATGACGGGAAATGGGCGCATGGACATGATATGGGAATGAGCCCGTACAAATGGCAACGGCTGGCTCTTATGGGCGAATACTTCTCGAGAAGTACATCTGCTTGGATTCGTGCCGGCGTCAACTGTTCCTCGCTTGGTTTTCGTTTATGCTCAACTGCCATTCACTCGTACGTGTGCCCTCGTACGGAACTACCGGACCACCCATATCGTGCCATGCCCCGTCCCTCGAGCTGGCATCTCAGCACCAACCTGCAGGGATAGACGCAACTCCGAGGCCACGGACTCTTTGAGAGAGCCAGCCAGTCGGAGGGAAAGGGAAGTGCCGAGGCGGTCTGGCCCCTGAGGACTCCTCCCCCCCAGCAGGAGGCAGGCAGCTTTCGCGGTGCGGTATTGCCAGCTGCCTGAAGCAGGAAATACCGGTAATGATTCGGATTCTTGGACCTCGATGCGTTTGTACGTCACTCTTTCGGAGGGGTATCCATTTGCCTAAACCACCAAACATCCAGGAAGTTCACTCCGAATTCCCATCCCGTCTCGCTGCCCTGGCGCTTGCTTTTGCCAGGTTTGCACCTAGCATTTCCCCCTCCCCCTCGCACATGTTGCAGGTCCTGAGTTGAGCCCCAACGGCAAAGAACTGACGGAAAGCACCTAGAAGCACAGATTCTATTGATCTGTGCAGTGCGGTGCCGGTAAATATCTTGGCCGTACACAGGTCTGGGCTGCCTCGATCCCGTCAGAGGGCACGCGCAAACCACCAACGCCCACACTCCTTGGGCTTTCCGTCTCGCCAGCTCGTCTTTCCCGCCCTCTTTTTCACCCTCGTCCACCTCCCGAGCACGCACAAAGAACACGATCGCTTTCTACTCTGGCGGCACGCCAGGTGCAGCATCGGCTGACGCTCCCGGTATCACCAATCTCTATCTTGTGTTGCCGGCCTATTGCCGCCGCCGCCTTCAGCTACTTTCCCTAATACACTCGTCCACCAGGTTGCCCACCTCACCCCATTGTGAAGTTTCTGGGAACACCTCCAGGCAAGACACGCGTGGATTGTCAGGGCCGTATTTCCACCCAAGCCGTGGCCGCGAGTCCTGCGACTCCACTCCGTTGCCGTCCCCCCTACCCCGATCCGAACCGGTTCACGGCGACAAGCCGTAGTAAACAGCCAGAAACATGGGGCTGGGACTCGGCGAGCTTTTCTCCAAGGTGAATGAGAAGCTCACGAACATGGACCAAGCTATCAACCAGTCCATCGTTGGTCGCTTCTTTCGCCTCGAGGGCTCTGGTCACGTACGTCTAGCCCAAGTCCACCCCCCAATCCCCTCCCCACCCCCGACCAAAACCGCATCACGGCTCTCCAGCCGCTGTCCTCTCATCGCCCCTCCTGCTTCACAAGTTGGGAAAGAAAGAATCCCTCTCGAGGCCTGCCCACACACTCTCTTCTTCTCTTACCGCCCCTCGACGTTTCATTGCTCGTCCGGCATGGCCACGTGGAACGCCAAAACCTTCTCACCCAATCTCGAGAAGTGTTGCCCTGGGATGTACACGATGTATGGCTAGCTGACCACAGCTGCTACAGCCCAACCAAATCAAGGACTCTTCGTTTTTCCGAGAGGTTCGAGCCGGCTTGACTACGTTTGCCACTATGGCCTACATCATCGCTGTTAATGCAAGTATACGCCGTGCTTCCCCTTCTTTGCGGCCTGTTGACCAACGATCCACCAGGCGGCCGTGCTGGCCGACTCGGGAGGCACCTGCGAATGCCCTGGCTTGCAAGAAGATCCTACCTGCCGGTATGATCGGGAGTACACTGTTTGTCTGAATGGTAAGTCGGGGTGTGAGCCTGGGTCCAGGACCGAGAATGCTGACTTCGGTTTGTCCGGTTACATAGTCCTGAAGCGGGATCTGATCACTGCCACGGCGGCCATTGCCGGATTCTCCAGCATCCTTTTCGGCCTTTTAACCAATCTGCCCGTGGCGCTGGGGTAAGTGCAACGGCAGGCCCCCCGTCGAAGAGGTTGTGTGCGAGGGGGGGGAAGATGTACGGCTGACGTGACCAAAGACCAGGCATGGGCCTGAATGCGTACTTTTCGTATCAGGTTGTTGGCTTTCATGGAACCGGAATGGTTCCGTACAAAATAGCACTCACCGCTGTCTTCGTTGAGGGTTTCGTCTTCATGTTCCTGGCCCTCACGGGCATGCGGCAGTGGCTCGTCAAAATGATCCCCACCACCATCAAGACTTCCTGCGGTGTCGGCATCGGCCTCTTTCTAGCCGAGATCGGCTTGTCCTACACGGCTGGGCTCGGTGCCATCACGGGAGGCGTCAGTACTCCTCTGGCCATCGGCGGATGCCCTCCGGAACTGTTGGACGCCCACGGCGAGTGCACATCTGCCATCATGACGAACCCTGCGGCAAGTCCCCCCCCCCTGACGACGGGCTTTTGTTGGCGTGTTTGGGGCTGACCTATACGCCAGATGTGGATCGGCATCTGCCTCGGAGGCGTCTTGGTGGCGTTTATGATGGCCTACAAGATCAAGAGTGCTATCATCATTGGCGTTGCTCTTGTTTCGGTCATCTCGTGGCCGTAAGTGCAGATAAACCGCCGTTGGCATACCGAATGCAAGCCGGCTAACAAACACACGATGCAGCCGGGACACTTCCTTCTCCTATTTCCCGTACACCGAGTCTGGCAACTCCCGGTTCGATTTCTTCAGGCAAGTCGTCGCCTTCCACCCCATCAAGCAGATCCTCGCGGCCCAGGAGTGGAATCTCAACGGGACGACTTCGACCCAGTTCGCCCTGGCGCTCATCACGTTTCTCTACGTCGACATCATCGACTGCACCGCCACGCTCTATTCCATGGCCAAGTTTTGCGGCGTCGTGAAGGAGGACGGCAGTTTCCCCCGGTCGACCTTGGCCTACTGCACCGACGCGGCTTGCATCTCCATCGGCTCCCTTTTTGGCTGCTCTCCGGTGACTGCTTTTATTGAGAGCGGTGCCGGAATTGCGGAGGGGGGCCGGACCGGGTTAACGGCCATCTCTGCGGGCTTCTGTTTTCTGATGGCCCTGTTCTTTGCTCCCATTCTGGCTTCGGTTCCGCCGTGGGCCACGGGTGGTACACTCGTTTTGGTAAGTTGCCCGCGGCCTGGGTCCCATCCGGCGCCTTCATACTCATGACGATTCCAGGTCGGCTGCCTCATGATTCGCCAGGTGGCCACCATCAATTGGGCCTATATAGGCGATGCCGTTCCGTCCTTCGTGACGCTGGCCTTGATGCCTTTCACCTACAGCGTCGCCTATGGCCTCATCGCGTGGGTCCTCCCCCTCTCCCGCCCCTGGGCTTGACGAACGACACATTGACGGCGGCTATAGCGGCATGATGGTGTACGTCGCCCTGAACAGCATGATCTGGGTTGTCGTCTACGCCAGTGGTGGCAAGGTGCTCCCGTCCAGCTGGAACGACAAGGAGGTGTACAGCTTTGGCATGAGCAAGAAGGACATACCCTCCTGGATGCTCGCGGTGCGACGCAAGGTGCTGGGCAAGATCGACGGCGATTCGGACGGGAAGGATGTTGTCGAGCTGGTGGACAACGACGTCAGTGTTCGTAACAGCACGCGCACCTCGCAAATGGCCTCGTCCGAGGAAGACAAGGACGGAGAGGTGATCCCACGCGCCCATTTTAGTCAGCGTCCGACTTCGGAGCGGGATCTGACGATCCGCCGTCTTTGAGCAAGCCGGACGCTCCACTCTACAAAAGACGGCCAACTTAGGCGCTTGGTTTCCAGGTATCGCTCCTCCCCAACGCGAGAGCGCCCGTAACTGGACATGGCCTCTGTTCCTGGCTTTCAGGGCGGCGACCAGGGGCTGGGGACGCCATGTATCCCATGGTGGAATATCTTTGATTACATAGGCTAGCAGACGAAGATGCAGGCATTCAGCGAGGGAGAGGGAGGAAATCAGTCAAGATGTGCCAGCATCTGATACATGCCCCGGCAGCCAGACACGGCGGGCCAAAAATCCTGGCGGACCCGAGAGGACAAATATCCGGATGTTGGGAGCGGGAGTGACTGCAGACGGGATATGCGTTTATAGCCGAGGAACGAGGAGGTGCAGCTGCTGCTTGCCAAAATTTGTACCAGTAAAACCACAGCGTCATGGTACATAAGACGCTCGAAGAAGGAACCTCTCGCTCTTGAATATGATCCATATGTCCAGTGTCCAAGATCTCCGCAAAACTTACCAGAGTTGTCGGGAGCCATTTGGGTTGGTCGATGAGGAACAGAAGAAGGAAACATAACGAGGAAAGCACATGTAGTACATCTATATCGTAGCCGGTTTTATATAGAGATGTAATATGTACTTGCTAGTTAGTGGACATTGGGGACATGAAGAGGTGGGTACCCCTTTACTGTGTAATGGATGGCACCTGCCTTTATCTTATCAAGACTCGTACTCGAGGAGCTCGAGCTCCCTCCCCCACCATGACGAAGCTGGTCCAACAGCGTGGGAATTGTACCCACCAACAGCTCTCCGACCGACAAACACACACACAGACGCGACTTGACCGATCCCAATCCCAGCTTCTCCCACGGCGACCCAGCGATACTACCGAGCGAATCAGGGCGGCGCGACCTTCCCTTAAACTCGGGCACGGCACAGCGATACGTCAACTCAGCAGAGCAATAGCGGCGGCAAGCTCCAGGACCCCGAGGTCGGAGCCAAGATGAGCGGAGGGTGGAACACCAGTTAGTTTGCCGGGCCTCGCGCCGTGCAGGTCGCGATAGGTGCTAATAGACGTGCGTGCAGTCGAGTCGGACGCGGTATGTCGAGCCGCGTGTCTTCGCGGGCGCGGGCGAGCTGACAGTGGGCGTGTGTGCAGGGCGTCTTCACCTACCTCCTCGACAACCTGGGCGTCAAGGATGTGCAGTTCGAGGAGCTCCTGACGCTCGAGCCGGACGCTCTGGCGTCGCTCTACCCCGTCTACGGCGTTATCTTCCTCTTCAAGTACCCGACCAACGAGCCCTACGCGGCTACGGACAAGCCGCGCGACGGCGACTTCGACCGGGACGCCGCCGAGCGCCTCTTCTTCGCGGCGCAGACGATCCAGAACGCCTGCGGCACCCAGGCGCTCCTGTCGGTGCTTCTGAACAAGGAGGGTGAAATTGACATGGGCGGCTCGCTGCGCGACTTCCGCGAGTTCACGATGCAGCTGCCGCCCGAGTTCCGCGGCGAGGCGCTAAGCAACAGCGAGCTGATCCGGGATGTGCACAACAGCTTCGCCAAGAGCAGCCCCTTTGTCGACGAGACGCAGCGGACGGGCGGCGAGACCGAGGACGCCTTCCACTTCATTGCCTACACGCCCATCGGCGGGCGGCTGTACGAGCTCGACGGCCTGCAGCCGGCGCCCATCAGCCACGGCGCCTGCACGGCCGATGAGTTCCCGGCCAAGGTCATGGAGGTGCTGCAGCGCCGCATCAGCCGCTACGACATGTCGGAGATTCGCTTCAATTTGATGGCCATGGTGCGCGACCTGCGCATCAAGGCCCGCGAGATCGGCGACGACGACATGCTCGAGCGCGAGGAGCGGAAGCGCCGGGACTGGCAGTTTGAGAACGCCCTGCGCCGCCACAACTTTGTCGGCTTCGCCGGCGCCGTGCTCAAGGGCGTCACGCAGGCCAAGCTCCGCGAAGGCAACGGCGCGTACGAGAAGTGGATCGCCGAGGCCAAGGAGGCGACCCAGAAGCGCCTCGAGACGAGGAAAAGGGGTGGAGGCGACGGGGACGTCAATATGGAAGGCTGATGGGGTTGACGAGGTGCCGAGATGCACCAGGGGGAGGGGGAGGCCGACCGAAAAGGTTTCGTTGCGAGCGGCGATGGCAATTATCTATCTTAAGCCTCTCGGTTTTCTCGTCTGTGCGAACATTTTGGGAGCTTATCGTGACCAATTACATATCTGACGTAACCAGCTGCCCCTACGGCGGCAGACGGAGCCGAGAAGCTCACCAAAGGGATGAATAGATGATGGCAGCATTCACGCAGGGGGACAGCTATCGCAAGACAATCGGCGTCTGCCTCTACGGTTTGCCGACGCCATGCCAAACTGGGAAGTCAAAGTGCCCTGGATCGATACCGGCCATTGTGGTCTTCTGTTAGGGGTTACGGGGCGCAGGGAACGTGAGGCGGCCGGGGCTGGTGTTGGTGCGTTTCCCTATTCAAGGCCGCCAGCCTGACCCAAACTGCCGGGCCTTGGACACTTGCACATCTGCGCTGACCAGCATGGTTGAGCGCACTCGGACTGCTTGGGGTGCCTGGACCAGAGGAGTTTCGTGTTTCTGTTCGGGCTGTTCGGTCACAATAGAGGAACAACGATGGACAATACCTCTCCGTCGGAAAGCGAGGGGGCTTGCAGCTGTCAAGCTACCGTCCCTGTTTCAGTCATCGAGTGGGGGTTTCAGGCCGCTGCTACGACACTCGTATGTACCCGTTCACTCCCTGGCGAGGGTACACACGGTCGGTCGGAGGGCAGCCCTGGAGGGTAAGCGATGCAGGAGGCGGAGGGAATGGTTTGGTCGTGGTTTCTTCGGCTGTCGGTCGCGAGAGGTGCTCCAGGGCGCAGTTGGCAACTGACGGGGCGGATGAAGTGCAATCCGACGGGGCGGGCGACCAGGGGGGGACGATGAAGAGGGGAAAGAGGAGAAGGGTCGGGAGATCACCAAGAAACCAACCCCCCCCTCCCCGCCCGGTCCCGTTTCAGCCTGCTGACCTCACATGGGCGTACGGGTCGCATCCTCACACCCATTGTCTTCAAACACGCAGTTCCAGCCTGGCCAACCTAACGGCAGCGTAGCAACGGCGGCGGCGGCGACGATGACAAGCGACCGACGGACCCGACGTCGTGGTCCGGGGGCCGGGCAGGGGGCGTGCGGTGGTGTCGTGATAGTGACCCGGGCCATCTGGAGTGCATAGTGGTTCGGACTCCTGGGCAACCGAGGAGCGCGAACGGGGGCGGAATCTGAAGTGCATACCTAGCTGCTTCTCAGTTGTGTGCTCGTAGCGAAGAGGGGGAGACGCGACCGGGCTCGTGGTCGCCGGCCCTCGCACAAAGCGATTCCTCCCCCCCGATCCCCGGGGGGGGGGGGTGGGAGAGCCGCAACTGCGAGATAGATTGGATGAACGGGCATCGTCGGTCTTGCGGGCCAGCGGGTCTGCAAACGAGCAGACCCAAAAGGCCCGGGCGGCGGGAATCCCTTGTTCGCCGTCTTGGCGTCCAGGGTCACGGCCGACGTTTGAGGAAGACCGACCTGGAACCAACAGACCGGATCCGCCGCCCGAGCATCTTGGCCTTTCTGGGGAGAAGAGACGGCAAGGGAGGGCGGGTTGAGGCCCACACATCTGTACGTCTGTAGAATGGCGAATGTTCGATGCACCCTGGGGATGATATGCGCCCAACAGCACGGCGTAATACTTGTGGCGAGAAGCGGGAACTGGAGATCGCGGGCACTTCACAGGATGATCATGGCAAGGCAACAGTGAGAAAGACGGTCGCTCGAAGTAAAAATGGTATAGGAGAAAACAACGTCCAGGCCGCTGGGCAGGCCGACGAATGAAGAAAATAATAGTAATATGGATGAACATGGATGGAGTCCTCGACATGCGTCGTTTGCCCCTCGCCCCTATTATACAGTCCGGAACCCCGTTTCGTGATTTGCGTTTCCTTTTCGTGTTGCCACGGTGTTGACCATTTCATTTCCTCTCGCCCGCGTAGAACCAGTATCTGAGATCTTGTCAGTTGGGACGGCTTCGGGCGGGAAGAGAAGAAAAAGGGGGGCAACCTACTCGGCCGAGTACTGCACCTCGAAGAAATCCGGCAGGCCCAGGCACGTCTTGGGCGAGCTGCCGCCGGCGGTGCCGACGCGGTAGACCTCCTGCAGGTTGCCGGTGGCGCCGTCCTTGGCGGCCAGCTTGAGCCAGCCGACGGCGAGCTCGCCCTGCTGGCCCTTGGGCGCGTTGGCGGGCGCGTCGGTCGCGTTGAGCTTGGCCGTGGGCACCTCGCCGAGCTGCTGGTTGGGCGTGTCGAGGGTGAAGAAGGGCGTCGACCCGATGAAGTAGTGGTGGCCCGAGACGGAGGCCGGCACGGGGCCGAGCTTGGACTCGGCCGCCGTCGGGTTGAACTTGAGCGCCACCCCGGGCACCATGGCGAGCAGGTCCGGGAACGCGCTGGCCATGCAGCTGGCGTTGTAGAGCGTCGCCACGGCGCCCACCAGCACCGGCGCCTCCGTCGGCTTCAGGCCCGCGCAGGTGTAGTTCTGGGTACCGCGGCCCACGGCCACGTGCTTCAGGGACAGACCGGGTGACGGCGGCGGCAGTTTGGCTTTCGTCATGTTAGTGTAGGCCGAGGGGCGGCGAGAGATGGGGTGTCATGGACGTACAGGAAGGCAGCTGAGCTTTGAGCATATCGCAGACGGGGCTGATGGCCATGGCCCGGCCAGCCTGGACCTTGCCCGCCAGCGTGTTGAACCACTCCGACACACTCTCGAGCTGGCCGGGCACAGCGGCGGCCTTGTTGAAGCTGGGCCACGCGGGGGCGGCCATGACGGTCGAGGCACCCAGTGCCGACGCCAGCAGTGTTGAGCAACGCATGGCGATGATGTGTTCGTTTTTCTGGGGCGTTTGGAGGCGTGCAGCTCAGTATGAGGCAGATTGCGTGTGTCAATGTCGTCGTGGCCCGAGATGGTGGTCGTATGCAGATGGTGGCGTACCGGACAACCAGTTGTCGTGAAAAGGAGACGGAAACCCAACGAGGAAGCAGAGAGACAGAGAGATGGAAACCGCCCAAGGAAAACCCAAAAGGAAAAAGATTCACCGAAATGATATAGAGATGAACCTATGCGAGACGATATGCTGCCAGAACCGACTACCAACTCGAGGTCGGCCGTTTCCCTATTATATGAGAGGGACACAGACCCGGCTGCCACTACCCGCGGGCGGTAGCACATCCACCCACACCCACATGTTCCTGGTTTAGTACCACCACCAAGATGTTGAAGACGAGGGCGGCGGTTGATTGGGCATTGGGCGGTCGAGGAGCCCATCGTCGAGCGGGTACTCGACATGGGGCCTCCATCTGTGGACGGCCAAGCGATCTGCGGCCGGGTCTAGGCGACAGGGGGACGAAAGGCCCTATACGTCGTCTGACTGGTAGATCACGCTGAGCCCCATGTCGCCATCCCCGTCCCCCCCCGTCGGCAACAAGCGCTGCCTGGGCCACCTTGGATTCTCGGCCGGCTGGCCTGCAAACGCTCGACATGCTGGTTTCCCCCTGCCGACCAGGGGGCGGGCATGTAGTGGTGGTGCTGATGGTGGTGGGAGTGCAGAGTGCAGCGGCAAAACGCTTGGTGTTTGGGAGGCGGCTGGCGGCTGTCTGTCCGGCTTGCCCTCGTCGACACTTATTCTTCCTCTCTCTTCCTCTCTCTCTCTCTCTCTCTCTTTCCCACGGCGCCTTCGCCAGGCGGACCGTTGCCCTCGCCAACCTCCCGGGTATGATTGCACGGCGAGTTCCAGGTCATTTTGCTCTCCTACATAATCGGTAGACATCCTGTCAGCTTCCGAGCATCAGGTCATGTCGGGAAAAAATAGGTCTACGCTGCTGGACCACGTCAGATGGAGGGATGCTCTTAGCAAACTGGAATCCTACGTTGGTCATTCCACGGGGAGCCACGTTCAAAGAAACCCCGACGCCAAGCTCCGATCTCGACGGGTAAGTAATCAATCTATCAATAACCTTAGCAGCCGGACCCGCTAGATCTCTGCAGCAATCAAAAAAGAAGGTCGGTCAAGAAATCTCAAAGTGAAGGCCAATGAAGTTTCTTTCGGCCCTGGGATCCGGTAGGTGGGCTAATTAGTCGCCCATTTCCCCTCATCCGTGGATACTTTGGTGCATTTGCATGGGATGGAGAGCTGCAAGCCACTTTACTTTTCGGGTGGTGGGGACGGGTTGGGCGGTTAGCCGCTCGAAATAGCAACACAAGGTTCCTAAATTTAACCCAGCTTGGACTCACGAAGCCATTCCTCTTGTGGCTAATTTGCCCATTTCCCCGCCCGGCTGCCGTCCCTTCCACGCGGTGCGGCCTTTCACTGAGTGCTTGTAAGTAGTATATGCCGTCCATGGTCGCAGAGGCGCGTCGCTCGTCCGACCGTCATTTCCGTCGCCAGCCGCACTTCTTGCGCGCCGAGCCCCTCCCGATTGGCCCACCGCGGGCGAACGCGTCCGTCGCCGTGTCCACGGCCTCGCCCTTTCCGCGCCTCGCACGCGCTGCCCAGCTGCATCGTGGATATTGGCGGCGACAAAGGATCCATGGGATGCGTCCACACCCACGCTTCCACCCACACGTGCGAAGTATACCGAAAGCGAGCAGCCGAGCGGGGAAATACTGATATCTCATCTCCCCATCCTCCATCGCCCCCGCCCCTCCCAAGGCATGTGAACCGCAGGATGTAGCTTGGGTCCGGTGTGCCGCGAACCGATCCTTCGCCCGCCATGTGGCCGACATAAACCAATCAGTCCCGCGTAGAGGATCCCCGGGTTGGCCCATCGCGGGCTGGCTGCGTGGCGCGCACCGTTGGATCCGTCCGCGGCAGTCCCGAGGAAGGGTACTGACTAACGGCCAGCCGGCTGCCATCATCTGCTCGTCCGGCTCACCACGTTTCCGCGCCATTTATAGATACGTAGCCGGCCGAAGGACCCAAAAAGAAGACGGGCCACCATGTGTGAGACTCCGCCGAGGGCAGAGCGGCTGCGCTCGCAGCGGCAACGACCCACGGTGGAGACGGCGTGGAAGCCTCGTGGAGGGGGGGGGGCGGGGTCTGGGGCTGTCTTTGACGCTTCCTAAGGCCCTGCGATAGATACGGCATGGCGCTTTTTTTCTCCAGCCAGCCTGGCTAACGGCCAGCACTGCACACCCACCCACCCGCCGACGGGGAGACGCTTACTATACGCGCGATGGGTCCCCGGCGGGCTCGTTACCCGGCGCATCTTGCTGTGCAAGACATCCGTGGCCAAGTGGTCGCATTAACTTGTTCTTCCATAAGCGCCAAGGGACAGCTCAAGGTACGTACAGGTGATATAATCTTCACCTCCGCCCACCCGTTTCCTCACCGGAACCCCTCTTCATGCCAATCCCCGGCCTGCGCTCGGCTGCCCGCCCCGCTCCCTGCACCGCTGGCCGCCATGGCTGCTGCTGCCCCTTGACCCAGCTTGGCCCCGTGCTGCTCAACATCCGTGGCACCGAGCCAGTATAGAGAGCAGAAGACCAGGAGGTGAAGCACGACGCAGTAGGCCGCAAAGAGGTTTCTGCTCGTCCGGCTAGCCAGCACCATACGAGTCACCGAGTAGACCACCCTCTCCGGCCAGCTCATCCGCTTGTAGGCCCTGGCCGACTCGCGGCCCCTGAAAGCGGCAAAGGGGGAGATGTTGGACTCGTATGCCTGCTTGTAGCGGTCCAGACCCCCGCCTGAGCCGCCGCCGCCGCCTATCGTCACCGTGGACGGATTTGGGTTGGACGAGAAGGCCGACGATGAAGACGCCGAGGCACCGCCTCGGTTGTAAGTGGACACATAACGCGTCTTCTCGTAGAGCTGCAGGTTGTCCTTCTGCAAGGCAGCCGTCTCTTGCCGCAGCTGCGAGATGGTGCGATGGGACTCGGAAAGCTCGTTCTCGAGCTGGTTGATCCGCTTCTTGAAGCGGTCCCTTTGGGCCGTGATCATGGGCAGCATCCCCGAGCCACCTCCATATGGCTCGCCGCCGCCGCCACCGCCGCCCATGCCGCTGTCACGCGGGTGAAAGCCGGATATGATGGACGACGTGGGCGAGGTCCTGCCGCCCCTTATGGTTCGTCCAGGCGCAATAGACGGAGCGTACCGAGCGTACGTGCCAGCAACCGAGGCCCCGGACGGGAAGGCGTTTTGCCCCTCAGCCTGGAGATTAGCCAGGTCATTCTCAAGCTGTGCGTTGAGATTCTGCGACCGCTCCAGGTCCGCATTCGTTCTCGACATGTCCTCCTGCAGGTTTTCCAACCGTGTCTGTAGGTCCTGGTGGGATACACGGAGGATAGTGAGCTCGTCGCTCAGCTTTTTGTTGCGGGCTAGCAACAGTTGCTCCAAGGTGTCGCCCTTGGCCTTGGCGGCGGACCCGGGCGCCTCGGGTGTCGCGCTGGCCACCATATCCTCGTCGTCACCCGTCGCGAATTCGATGCTCTTGAGTACCTCAAGCTCTTGCTTGACATCGTCATAGTCGCTCCACTTCTGCACCTTGGCCCTCAAGCTGTCGCGCTCGTCCTTGAGAAGGCCGACCTCCCTCTCGAGAGAGCGGATTCTCGTATCAATGTCCCGCTTGAAGGCTTCCTTCTCCACCCTCGCCGCGTCCAGCTTCCTGATCAAGGAGGAGTTCTCGGATCGCATGCGAATGTAGTCGGGGTCGTCCTCCAGCACGGGTACCTGGGTGGAAACTTGCGACTTGGACTGGGCGAGGTCGAGGCGCAGCTGTTCGTTGCGTGCCTCGACCTCGGCCAGTCGGGCGCTCGTCCGCTCCAGGTCCGAGTTGACCATCTCAAGCTCGGCGCTGGTAACGTGGCCACGCTGCCCCTCCGACTCTGCATCTTCAGAGCCCTTGAGGCGCTGGTTGACCTCGTAGCTCGCCTTGATCTCGGTCAGGAGCCGCTCTTGGTTCTCCACCTTCTCCTCGAGGGCCTTTTCTTTCGCTTCCCAGTTGTCCTTCTTCTCTTCCAGGACGGCTGCCCAGGACGACTCGACCTCTTTGACTTTGCTTTCGAGATTGGTTTCGAGATGTTTGCGGGCGGTACTTTCCGTCTGCAGCCTCGCCTCCGTCTCCTCCAGCTGCGAGGTGAGTCGGGTGATGTTCTTCTGCAGGTGTTGGTTTTCCTCGGTTAGCTTGGGCAGCGTGTCTTCCGACACCAGCATGGAATCGACCGAGGCCTCCAGCAGCGGGTAGGGATCGGGGACATCGGACAGGGCCGAGTAGACCTGCAGGAAGGCCGAGTTGGTCGACTTGGAGTGGTTCGTTAGGAGGTCGATGAAGGTCTGGTAGGCTTTAAGGAGGCCCTTGATCTCGGTCAACTTGGTGGCATCGTCCAGCTTCCGGAAGTCCTTGGTCTTCTGGGCCAGGTCTTTGCGCTGCACGGTCGAGTCCCGCTGGTAGGTGACGATGTCCGAGGCCGTGTTGTCGAGATTCGAGACCAGCGTCGTGAGGTCGACATCTGCAGGCCGTCTGTCAGTGCTAGGGGATCTGGGCCGGCTCGCTTGTCTATAACCTTACTCCTCCAGGCCGAGATGGCGTGCTGGAACTTGTTAGTGTTCTCGGCGTGGGCAGCCGCCGCCGCCGGTCCGGCCGTGTCGGCCCCCTGGGTCTCCATGATGTTGTATTCTGACACGTCGGCCATTGAGCTCGGTCGTTGGTCAGTTCATCCGCCGTGCGTCGCTCCGGAGCGGCAAGAGGGTGGGCGGCGAGAGGGGGCAGAGGATGGGCGTGGTGGTGCTATGCCTCGCGGCTTCGGCTGTTGGAGCATTCGGGGATGAGCAGGATGGACAGGGAATCCGAGAAAGTCACCTCACGACGTGTTCGTCGCAACCCAGGGCCGTACGGTGGTAGGTACTAAGCATCCATGCGCACGCGGTGGCTTCCCGCCTCGCATCTGGTCTGGGCAGGGATCCGGGGGCCGCTGGGGAACGCGCGCTTGGTCTATTAGGCGCAGATCCCGACGAGTCAACACACAGTACCTAGGCGCCACGGGTGCCTGTCGTACCTGTCTAGTAGCGAGCTCTCCCGCTGGCTTTCCCACTGTTGTCACAGCTTGGGGAGTTCCATCCAGCAGAGCAGGCATGCAGTTCACGGAGCTGCCAGGTACAGGTACTACCTGCCCCCCCTACATAATGCTGGAATGATGTACATCAACCCCCCCCCTCGGGCAAAAAGCACCAGTAGGAGGGACATCCACCCACGCCTGGCATTCCGTCACTCACGCCAGTGCACCAACTGCCATGCATACCCTCCATCTGACTACCTCTCCTCTACCTGACCTAACACGCGATCCATTATGAGGGTCCCCCCTCGACCGACAAGCTATGGCTTCCGATGCGCAGTACGCAGATGCGCCATCTCATAAAAACGACCGCCTGACTCAAAGCCCAAGCCGAGCTGCACTGGAAGCCGGGCCGTATGTCCTGCGTACGTTGCTGAAGGATGTCCCGCTCTCCGCAGACGGCGCAAATGACGATGTCAAGATCAACTGCGTCGACTACCTAGGTGCGTATGTTCCATGCGCTTCCACCCTTACTCCCGCCCGCGCCTAACAGCAGCGTCGCCTCCAGATGGCAATCTCTACGTAGGGACGTCGGCCTCGGAGCTCCTCCATTTTGTCCAGATCCCGCCCGATCCCACCGACAAGTCCAGCACCTCCCAATTCATCGAGGCATCAAGGCTCAAGCCTGCCTACGCCGAAACCCCCGGGCCCTCGAGCGGCTCCAAACCGGGCGTGCAGCAGATCCTTCTTTTGTCGCGCGTTGGCAAGGCCTGCATCCTGTGCAATTGGACTGTGACCTTCTACTCTCTGCCTGAGCTGAGCCCCATCTTCACCCAGGTCAAGAACTGCAGTTGGATCGGTGGCATCGACCTCAATGAACTTAGCGCCGACTACGATCCTCCAGAAGGCGCCGGCGCCGGCGTCACCATCTTGCTGTCCCTGAATCGGAGGATACAGGTTGTTCGCATCGGCGAAGATGCTCGCGTCATAAAGAAAATCGATTTTCCGGCGAGCACTCTGACCGTTCGCCGCGAGTCCATTGCCTGCGTGGCCGACTCCCGGAGCTATGCTCTCCTGGAAATCGAGCGTCAGCTCAAGATTCCTCTCATGTCTATTTCCTCCATGGATGAGTCCCAGCCGGCAAGTATCATGGGACACGCCCAGGATATATCAGCCACCGAGGGGGGTGGTCTGATCCGGAGCGCCTCTTCTGCACAGAACCGGCCCGAGACCGTCGAGCCTCCAGCTCACCGCCGAGGCACCAGTTTGGGAAACCTGATTAGCGGCGCGGCTCGACAGCTGGAACAGCGAGCTAACGACCTGGACAGTTCCATCTTTCAGCAACCTTCAACGCCAGAGCGTTCTGGGACACCCCAAGCCCTCGAGCAGGCTCCAAGCCGTACAGGCACGCCTCAACCCTCGGCCGGGGGGCCGAACCAGAGTTCGCAGCTTGAGTCTTCGAAGCCGCGGCCCGTTTTCTTAAAACCGCATATTGTCTCGCCGAGTCCCGAGGAGTTTCTGCTCATCACAGGCACGGCTCCCCTCGAGCCTGGCATAGGCATGTTTGTCAACCTAGATGGTGATCCTACGCGGCCCACCATCGAGTTCAACCGATATCCAAAAGAGATAGCGGTGGATGGCGGTGCCGCCGACCAGGCGTCCTCCCGGCCCGAGTTGGGCGAGGTGGAAGAGGGCTACGTACTCGCGTCCATGAGCCGGGAATTTGACGATGGTTTGCACAACGGGCTTGAGATCCAACGGTGGAACGCGGAGGCCGGTGCCGCCACCGCCAAGTATTGGTTGGAGCCACCTGTGTCTGGCGGAATGACATGTCGCTCCCCTCAAACCCTGGGCGTTCGCTCGCTGCTGGGCACCGACGAATCACACTTTGAGGAGATCGTTGAGAGGCTCCGACAGCAAAAGTTCGCCCCCTTTGCCTCCGGCGCCGTCGATAGTCCATCTCGTGTGTTGCGCAACCCGGATTCAAGGACTGCCTCGTCACTGGAGAGATTGACGAAAGAAAGGGAGCTGTTCGAGAGGGACAACGACTCCCAGTCCGATTTGTCATTGCCAGACAACTGGGAAAACACCCGAAACGCCGAGGAGGAGGAGTTTACTCGCAGACTTGCGGGCTCGACTTGTCGTCTGGCGGTTTGGTCCGGAGACCACATTTGGTGGGCATTGCGCAACCCCCTCATTTTGCAGCTGGAGGCACAACTAGAGACGGCCTTCGCCGCACAAGGCGAACCCGCCTCGCAGCGGCAAGGGCTTTTCGCTGTGCTCAACAACTTCCGAGGCCGCGACGCGAAGTCGGAGCTCGAGTTTCTGACGTTGAACTACATACGTCAACGAGCCGGGATCTTGCTCTTGACCAGCTTTCTTCAGTCGGATAAGTTTCCTTTCAGCGACCCAGAGCTGCGGTCGCTGGAGGAAGTCTTGCTGGACAGCCTTCTTGATCCGCGTGTAGTTTTGTCTTTGATACCCGGCGTCCGCAACGAGGTCATTGAGACCAGGAAAGGCATATGGATATTTGGAGGTGTGAAGGCGGTTGCCGAGGCCTACATAACCAGCGACAGCTTTGACAAGGAGCGGTCCAGTGTGAATATCCTCCCACCAGCAGTACTGCAGTTCCTGAAGCGGTTTCTGATCGCATGGAGGCGCAAGAAGGGGTTCGGCAGCATACAAGACGAGAACGAAGTGTTTCGTACCGTGGACGCGGCATTACTCGCGGTCCTCCTCGAGCTCGACAAGTACTCTTCACCGGGGCTACCCAAGGGACGGACAGTCCGCTCCGAGCTGTACGACCTGGTCGACACTGGCGTCGAGTGCTTTGCTAGGGCCGAGACATTGATCGAGTCGTACCATCGACTTTTCGTGCTCAGCCGCCTGTACCAGAGCCGCAAGATGGCAGCCGAGGTGCTGGCCACTTGGATGCGTATAGTCGAGGGAGAGAGGGATGACGGGGGCGAGTTTCTGGACGGTGAGCAGCGCATCCGCGAGTACCTGCAGCAGATCAGCAACCAGGCGCTGGTGCAGGAATACGGCCTTTGGCTTGCGAAGCGCAACCCCAAGCTCGGTGTTCAGGTGTTCGCCGAAGAGAAAGGCCGGGCGCCCAAGTTCGACCCAACTGCCGTGGTCGAGATCCTCCGAGCAGAGGCCCCCGAGGCTGTCAAGTACTACCTCGAATACTTGGTCTTCGGACAGGGACACACCATCTATGTGCACGAGCTCATCAACTACTACCTCGACATAGTCATATCGCATCTACAGTCGTCGGCCGACGCGCGGGAAGTCATCATGAACACGTACGAAGCCTACCGGGCCTTGCGGCCGTTGAAGCCCACATACCGCCAATTCCTGACGGACAATGCACCCCCGAACGATGAGGCGTGGCACAGCCGTTTGCGACTTCTCCAGCTCCTCGGAGGATCGTACGATTACGACTCGGCCACGATCCGCGACCGCATCGCCGGTCTCAGCGCGACCGCCGAGGACTTGCTGGTGCCCGAGACGATCATCCTCGACGGGCGCGAGCGGAAGCACGAAAACGCACTGCGACTTCTCGTCCACCGGCTCGGCGACTACGACACGGCCGTCTCGTACTGCATCCGAGGGGGTGCCAGCATCTACAGCATTTACCAGGCGTCTTTATCGTCGCCAGGTTCGTCGGTGCCGGCCGAGTCCAAGGCACCCAAGAGACGGGATAGCGCGCCCCCGACCCAAGACCAGCAAGCACGTCTCTTCCGCGCGCTACTTGGAGAGTTCCTGGCACTGGAGGATGTCAGTGACCGCGTAGAGCAGACCAGTCTACTTCTGGAGCGCTTCGGCGGCTACTTCGACGTCAACGAAGTACTCGCCATGATCCCCGACTCGTGGAGTGTGGAGCTGGTATCCGAGTTCCTCATCAAGGCAATGCGGCGCATAGTGGTGGAGAAGCACGAGACCATGGTTGCCCGGGCGCTGAGTTCGAGCCAGCTTCTGCGGACCCAGCATGATCTGGTAGTCAAGGTGGGCGAGACAGGACCGACGTTTGAGGGCGAATGATGGGATGGCCCTGGCCATATTGACGACTTTTGGAAACCAATGCCGATACACACTTTTCTCTTGCGCCTGGCCAAGTACACGTGCTTGATTCTCGGCTTCCTCTGTCTTTATGGTGATGCGATACTCCCGTTGTTTGTTTCGACGGCGGTGCCCTACAGCTTCTGCGATGGGTGGCCCTGAGCCTCCTAGCTCGTATGACGCCTCCTTACGATGCCCGAATTGTCCGCCCGTCCCTCGCCCTGTCCCTCTCCTCCGGTCGGCGTAATTGCCACTTGCTTCTCTTGAATCCGTGGGTTCTCTGTAGATGCAACAGGCTCACAGTGGTCCCCTTCACGCCCCCCTCCCTCCTACTCTGCCCCCTCCCTGTGTGCTTACCTACAAGAAGACGGTCCGTAGCCAGTGTCCGACCTCGGCAACACCACCACGCTCAGCACCCGGCCCGGCTCCCACTCCCCGGCCCGGGCGTCGCGTTCCCGCTGCTGGTCGCGATGCGGGCAAAGAAGCCGGAAGGGAACGCCGATACGCGTTCGAGTCCTCGCAACATAGGAACTTGGACATATGGTGCGACCACCGGGGCCGAGGCCTTAATATACGCTCCGGGTTGCGTGGCCTAGGGTCGCTGCATACTGGTTCGTGTCGTAGCCAGGGTTGTTATGTACTGATTCGTCTCGTGGTCAGGTAAAGATACTCGCCGACTTTGTGTGGCTGGCAACCACTCTACCCGTCGCCGCTGTTATATCTTACCTGATACTCCTTCGCGCTGGGGGGAGGCCCGGGGAGGATTTGACCAAACGGCGCATGGTGATGAAAGGCCGGGTGTCGGTGTCCCCTTATTTCCCCTTGAGGACGCGGGCGCCCGAGGCGTAGTCGGCGGCGTAGTCGGTGCCCAAGTGGCGGCTCTTGAACAGCCAGATCATCCAACTGAAGGGCTTGAAGGGGCCAATCTGGCCGGTGCCCCGGTCGGGGCCGACGGAGACGCCGAACAGCACCTTGGGGTCGGGCTTGTACTCGGCCACCTCGCCCGTCTCGAGGTAGCGGGCGAAGTGGCGGACCAGGTGCTGCACCTGCGGCGTGACGAAGGCGGCCTGCGGCGGCTGCAGGTTGCCGGCGTCGCCGACGACGAAGACGTTGGCGTGACCCGGCGCGCGCAAGAACGTGTCCTGGTGCAGGCGGCCGGCGGGGTCGCGCATGCTGGCGGGTGCGAAGGCTGTGTTGTACGAGACGCCGAAGGTGGGGATGAAGAGGTCGGCCTCGAGGGTCTCGGTGGTGGCGGCGCCGTCGCCGTCGCCGTCGCCCGTCCCGACGATCTCGAGCACTTTGCCGCCGCCGGCCGCCTCGGCGACACCGGCAATCTTGGCGCCGGCTACGACGCGGACGCCGAGGCGGACGAGCTCGGCGCGGGCCGCCTCGCGCGTTGCCGTCATGATGCGCGGCTCCAGCGGCAGCGCGGCGCGCGACACGAGCGTGACGTCTTTGCGGCCGGCGCGGGCGAAGGCGTGGCCGAGCTCGCCGGCCAGCTCGACGCCCGTGGCGCCGGCGCCGCCGATGACGATGGACCGCGCGGCGGCGATGTCGCGCCGGAGCGCGGCCAGGGCGGCGCGCGTCTGCGGCGACGTGCCGACGTTCTTCCACGGCAGGCCGTCGCGCGTGTCGGCGCCCGTCGCCACGACGATGCTGTGGTACGCAAGCGTCCGCCGCGTGCCGTCGTTGAGCGCCACCACGACCGTGTCGGCCTCGGGCGTCAGCGTCTCGGCCCGGCCCGGGACGAACTCAAACCGGTTGGCGCCGTACGGGGCGAAGGCGGGCGCGAGTGGGAACAGGTACTTGTCCTCGCTCAGCGTGCCGGGGATGACGGCGCGGGGCGACGCGACGTTCCAGTAGAACTCGTCGTTGGGGGAGACCAGGAGGACGCGCAGGTCCGGTACCGTCTGGGCGGTTTTGGCGAGGAGATAGTGTGCGACGGGCACGCCGGCGAGGCCCGCACCCAGAACCACGATGGTCCGAGTCATAGTGGGCGGTGATGTTGGCTGGGCAGATGGCGTCGTTATCGGCGCTTCGTTCCTTGATCACCTTGGGGGGGGAGGAGGGGGGGATATGGCAAGCAAAGACCCAGAGACGGCGCCCGAGGGGCGGCGTCATGTCATATACGCATTGACGCCGTGCTTCTACCCAGGATCACCTGCCGGGAGGACGACGACGAGGGTGAAACCGGATGCAACAAGCAAGGAGGTGCAGGGCACGGCACGCATTTCCATGTTACGTATCGGATGTACACGAAGACTTGGAGACGGCACAAGTGCCAGGAGGTGCGGGTAGTTGGTACATTGTGGTCGGGTGCATCGGATCGCCGGCATTGTGGGTAAGAAGCTCTCACATTTGCGGGTATCGGATCCATCCGTCGGTCATGTGGCGGTACTTGCACTTGCAGGGTCTACGACAGATCCACGGGACGACAGGGAAGCGCAGCACGATAGCTCGGCCAATCCTTGGGTGCTTTCCGCAGGCAAGTTGCCCAGGAGAAAACAAGAGGCATCTATGTAAAGGACGCAGGCACTACTGCACTTACGACGGTGGAACGGCGGAAAGGCCCGGCGCCGCCCCGCACGCATCGGGGGAAATCTACACGATGGTCGGCCTCGGCGGGAAAGCGAGGGGACGGTATGGTCGCAACGGATAGCCAAAGCTTGATTATTACATATGCTACTCGGATGGGGCTGGGAAACCCGGGCGGCCCGTGGACGGGATTCCATCGTGGGCGACGGTACAAGCTGGAGCGGCGGCGGTTAGAGCGTGGCGAAGACGGCGGCAACGAGGGCGATGCCGGTCAAAACACCGCTGGCGCGGTTCGACCAGGCCTCGCCCACGACGGGCACGCCCGTCTGCTTGGAACCGCCGCGGCCGGTACCACTGGCGGCGCCGCCCGTCGTTGTGTTGCCTCGGTTGCCGCCACGGGGGGGATCCTGCGCCGGGCCAGGGTTGGAGACGGTGAAGAAGTTGCCGGCAACGACCTTGTCGGCGAGATTGGCCTTGGTCAGCACGGCCTCGGCGTCGAAGCCCATGCGGTTGGTGGCGGCGTCGGTGAGCACCTTCATGTCGGCTTCGGTGGCCGACGACGTGTCGACGAGGATCTGCGTGTAGCGGTGCTTGAGCGGCGTACGCGCGGGCGGCGAGGGCCCAAAGTACGGCGCCGCCGCTTTGGTCTTGGCGCCGTCGAACGACGCGGCGGTCGTGCCGTCCTCGCGGCGGCCGAGGGCCGTGTCGCTCTGGCCGAGGCCCGTCTGCATCCAGTGGAGCAGCGTGTTCGTCTTGGGCGGACTGTCGGTCGGGATGTCGAGGTCGATCATCATGATGGCCCACGACTTGCCCGTCAGCTTCTTGTCCGTGGCGATGACGGGCGGGTTGGCCGTGGCTGCGGGGGGGAAGGGTCAGCCGTCCATCCAGGGGTTCAGCGCGCCGGGCGGGTGTTGGCGGGGGGTCTTACCGGCCTTGGAGACCTCCTTGCCGCCGGTGGCGTCGACGCCGTTGAAGTTGACCGTCAGGCCGTTCTGGGTGGCCGGCTTGAATCCTGCGGGCGTGGCGGCCATCGCCACGGCGGCCGCGGCCAGGACTGAGAGATACGAGAGGTGCATGGCGAGCCCGGGGAACCAGGGGGACGCGGGAGCGAGGGACAGAGAGAGCGATTAACCCTACCAACGGCGTCTTGCGATCGTGGGCAAGTCCTGTAGAGTGTGCTATGTAGGCCGAGGCAAAGATCGAGCGAGGTACCTAACGAGTGGAATGGACGCGATGGCCAGCAACGTGTGCATGCATAAAAAAAGAAGCCGACGGGCGACAAACAATTAAGACGGCGACGGCGACGGCGACGACGGTGAAAGAGAAAAGAACAGCGAAGTAACAGATCAACTGTTAGTCGGTGGAGGGCAAGAGACAGGCAGTGCGACCCCCTGAACAGGAGACGGCGCGGCGCGGCGGGCGCCGTCCCTTTTGTTAGGGGCCGTGTCCGTCGATATTCATCTTCCGGCCGCCTGGCTCGTGGCTCGTGAGCAACGGATTCCCACCTGATGAAACAGGCGCGGTGGAGTCGTGTTACGCGCCAAGCCCGAAGCGAAAGCTTTCCCTCTTTATCTGGCGCCACGGGGAAGACCCTGTGCCTGAGGACCCTGGGTGGTGCCTGGGCCTGCTGTCCATTTCCGGTGGCCATGCATTTGGATCGCTGTCGCGTCGTGACGATCCGCTGCCAGGAGGACGGCCTGCCCTATCGTTTGGAGGGGTCATCATGACACACGCCCACACGCACATTCTGTTTCCCTCTCCCGCTCCCCTTCCCCCCCCTTCTCTCTCTCCCGTATAGGGTTGGTCCCCCTCTCTACTGTATAGGGTAGGGCTCAAAAATCCAGTGATTGGCGGATGGGTGACCCTCTGCTATAATTAGCTGCGACCGTTCGACCGCTCGACCCCCACCGGATCTGTCGTTTTCGGCTTCATCGTCCAGTTCATTTGGCTTGCGTGTGCAGGCTGTGTGTCTGAAGTAGAGTAGAGAGCGTTGCATCTCCCCGCCGCAACTGGGCTATTCCACGGCCCGCAAGTCCAGCTGTTCGTCACCCGTGGCGGTTTGCGTCGGCAATCGAGGGCCCGGACGAGACCCGTCTGTTTTGAACCGCACCGGGCCCGGCGGGAACGACCAAGTCCCAGCCGGGACAAAAGGGTCGGGGCGGCCAAGACGCAGTCCTCAATCTCCGAATCTTGACCATCAAGCAAGGGGAGGGGGAGGAGGCGGGAGTTGTCCCCTGGCTGACTGCCCGGTTGAAATGGAGCGCAGCCGGCCGGCTGGCTGTCCATCGGAATCCGCAATGCCAAGAGGGGATCGACCATGGAAACCGCTGCGTTCGTGGAGGCGTGCATTTGCGTACCCATCGGGGCCCAGACGGGCGGTACCTACGCCGGCGCACGCATAGAGTCTGTCGGTACCAAGGGAAGACGGTCCGCCTGTAATGAATCGATAGGGGGAGCCGGGCGGCCCGCGTTTAAGTTGTCCGCAAAGGGAAGATGCTGCCCGAATGCCTAGCATGCCTAGGTAGGCACTGACTTACCTCGGGTTGGCTCGCCTGGCTACCCCGCCGAAGAATACCGAGTTATCGCCCGACCTTTCGGGGCCACGGTTGGTTGCCAGGAGTGGAGGGGACGGATGCGGTCTCGGTGACGCTGGTGTTCGACTTTCTGCCCTGCAGGTCCTGCCCCAATTAGCAATGGTTCGCTCCGGCAGGAGCTGACGAGGACAGATGGGGGGGAAGGGGGAGAGGGGTACCTGCTGGCGAGACCTGTAATAGACGAGACTGGTGTGGCCGATAGCGAACCCGAGCCAATCAGTTAGTTCCCACGACGCCAGGAGAAGGGAATGCGAATGCTTGCCCTTATGGTCTCGTGATGAGCCGACTGCCCCGGTGGTCTTACTCGATGGGCGACCCAACCAAACCGGCCAGACCGGCGCATGTTTCCCAAGACCCCCCTCTCCGGCATGCTGAGCTGAGAGCTGGAGGGTGAAGATGCGCTTACATAAGGTACATTAGGTATGTGTGTACTTACCGACGGGAGCTAACTAGGTTGGAAGATGTAGCTAAGGCGAGGTTCCCAAAGAAAGTATCGGGTGCTCGGGTGCTCGGCGACAAGGCAAGTCTAGTTTCCCCGCAATATGCAAAGCAGGCAGTTCCAAGTGACAGCGTCTTGGCTCCTGCCTGTCCGATTCACCCGCTCCAAGGGCGGCCAGGGTCATCATCAGCAAACAAAACCCGACCGGCCCTCCGGCTGTTTGTCTGGCCTACCCCCGTTCGAGCATGGCAACACGTAATTGAAACTCTGACGGCATCGCACCCAGTCGGGCGGCAGACGGTATGTGATGATGTATTTCTCCATCCGATTCGCACCTCCGTCGGCAAGGCGGGGCCGCGCGCGTCCAAACCCCCGCCCCCCCCGGGGCCAACGCCGACACATCCCCGAGCCATGCCAAGAAATACCGAGCTGTCCACGGATGTTTACTTTGTGCGGGGGTGTCGAGCCGGCCGACGCCATCGCGATGAACGACACCGCAAAGGCTGCGGGGAACCGACGGTACAGCGAGACGAGGCGCCCTTCTCCCCCTCTCCGCCTCTCCCCCAATGGCGCCATGATGGTCCCCCCAGCAATAGCCACTTCTGGACCCCCCCAAGCCGAATATGGCCCAAACTCGGGGTTGGCGCTGCCCGGAAGGTGGGATGGATGCCAACCGTCTGCAAGCCGGGGCCGCGATACCGTCGAGGGGCCTTTGCTCGTCGTACTGTGCGTACCACCGCTGGTCCCCCAAGAGGAGAGGGGGGAACCTAGAAAGATCGCTGATGCCATAACAGTGGTTACCTCACATAAATACCACGACAGCCGCCCCGTCTGCCTGGCTGCCCTGATTCTACGTTTCCAGTTCCTTATCCACCAAACATCGACGACATCATTGTCGGCAATCATCTCCACTATAGCTCCCCACCCCTGCCTCCCTCTCTCTCTCTCTCACTCACACACACACACACGAAGCACCCCTTCCGAACGACATATAAGTCGCCTCCTGCCCTCGTGTGCGCATCTTGAGTAGCCCCCTCCAAGACGCATAAGACAACAGAAAAGATAAAATCATCAGTCAAAATGGTATTACTCGCTCGTTCTTTGCAGCGTAGCTGCCTTCGTCCCGCTTCTTCCTCGAGGGCCCTTTCTACCACTTCTGCTTTGGCTACCTCGAGAGCCTGGTCGTCAGGAGCCGGCTGCGTGGTCACGCACCGGCCGGCTCTGGCCTCCCAGCTCAAGACGGCCTCGTCGCCGCTTGGCCGCAGCCCCTTTGCCGCACCCGCTTCGATTCGGCCGCTGACGAGTGAGAAACGCGAAAAGGTCAAGGTTCTTCAGGTTCTGTACGACGGTGGCAAGCACGCCGAAGAGGTGAGTCTTCTTTTTCTTCTTATTCCCCTCCCTATCGTCTGTCCCTCCCTGTCACCCCTCGGCAGCTGGAACACACACATGCCCTCTCACCCTCCCCAGTGCTACCGCCCTCCTCTTGCCATTAGCAGGCCATTGGCCCATGGCGAGGGTCCTGTCGGGACGCGGCCTCTGGGAGGATGCTGTGCGTGGAGCGGGGAAACGGCAGCTGGCACGCGGTACCGCATCCGATCCATTGCATGGATACGATAGACCGGCAGAGCTATGCGAAATGCCCTTCCCCTCTTCCCTCTCCCAACCCCGCCTCCCCAACTCAGCACTGGGAGGGAGAGCAGACAGACCACCCGCTCGATGGGTGGCCAGACGGCTAACGCGGGAACCCCATGGACAGCAACCCGGCCTGCTCGGCACGACGCAGAACGAGCTCGGCCTCCGCAAGTGGCTTGAGGACCAGGGCCACACCCTCGTCACCACCGCGGACAAGGAGGGTGAGAACTCGACCTTTGACAAGGAGCTCGTCGACGCCGAGGTCATCATTACCACTCCGTAAGTCCAGCCCCCCCTATTGTTCTCCTCCCGCTCTTTTGCGTGGTGGGCATCTCCCGTCTGACCTTGTCCGAAAAACAGCTTCCACCCCGGCTACCTGACGGCCGAGCGCCTCGCCAAGGCCAAGAAGCTCAAGCTCGCCATCACGGCCGGCATCGGCTCCGACCATGTCGACCTCAACGCCGCCAACACGACCAACGGCGGCGTCACCGTCGCCGAGGTCACGGGCTCCAACGTCGTCTCCGTCGCCGAGCACGTCATCATGACCATCCTGACGCTGGTGCGCAACTTCGTGCCGGCACACGAGCAGATCCAGGCCGGCGACTGGGACGTCGCCGCCGCCGCCAAGAACGAGTTCGACCTCGAGGGCAAGGTGGTGGGCACCGTCGCCGTCGGCCGCATCGGCGAGCGCGTGCTGCGTCGCCTCAAGCCCTTCGACTGCAAGGAGTTGCTCTACTTCGACTACCAGCCGCTCAAGCCCGAGGTCGAGAAGGAGATCGGCTGCCGCCGCGTTGAGAGCCTCGAGGAGATGCTGGGCCAGTGCGACGTCGTCACCATCAATTGCCCGCTGCACGAGAAGACGCGCGGCCTCTTCAACAAGGACCTCATCGCCAAGATGAAGCCCGGCTCCTGGCTCGTCAACACGGCCCGCGGCGCCATCGTCGTCAAGGAGGACGTCGCCGACGCCCTCAAGTCGGGCCACCTCCGCGGCTACGGTGGCGACGTCTGGTACCCCCAGCCCGCCCCCCAGGACCACCCGCTGCGCTACGCCAAGAACCCCTGGGGCGGCGGCAACGCCATGGTCCCCCACATGTCGGGCACCTCCATCGACGCCCAGAAGCGCTACGCCGAGGGCACCAAGGCCATCCTCGAGAGCTACCTCAGTGGCAAGCACGACTACCGCCCTGAGGACCTCATCGTCAAGGACGGCGACTACGTGACCAAGGCTTACGGCCAGCGCGAGAAGAAGGCCTAAATCTCCACCACTGCCCCCGGGAGCGAAAGGGAGGGAGGGCATAATAGGGCTCGTGGCCGGCTGTAGGAATTACATTCCATGGGTATTGGTTGACGCCGGGTCACCCAGTCGTGGTCTATCATTTTCCCACGGTTCCTTTTTTATTGTTTAGCGATTCATGACTTACATAGCATTGCATTTCTCGGGCATGAATGAACAGTTGTTCACTACATTTTGTCCCGGTGCCCCCGTGAATGGCTGAACCCCCTGGCAGGACGCCTGAAGACCTGCTTCTCTTGGTACTGGACTGCCTCGCTTCCGCCTCACGGTGACTGACGGCCGAGCAGGAAGCACGCTCCTCGTGTGCAGGATGCCACCTGTAACGCCGTGAGGCGCGCTTAGCGCTAAGTCTGCGCGCGCAGTCACCTTAGCCGGTCCGTAGGGAACGTCGCTTTCAGGCCGACGGCGACTCGGCAAAGTCAAAACCGAAGGGCAGCCCAAGCGCGTCACGCATCATCATCATAGGCGACTCCTCCGGGCCTCCTATTTTGTTCTTCACTTCGGACTGTGGTCGTCTGTTTCGACGGTGCGCATGGGGCTGCTTCCAGCGAACTAGCTGACGTGTGTATCTTGCTACCGATGCGGTGAGGCATGAGGCGGTGTCCATCTGTGTAAGCGGGGCCAGGTCTGCCCGCTACGGCTGGCACGAGGCACCCTGTTTGCCACGGGGTCGGAGCACTGGGCTTTTTTCGGGATAGCCGGGTCTGGTGTGTCTCGGGGCTGAAGTGGCCACGGCCCGCGCGCAGCCAATGAGCTCGGCGACGGGTCCGAGGGGCTGAACTGTCTAGCTGCACGAGCTGAAACAGCGCACGCCCGCCCAGCCCAGCGCCGCGTGCCGGCGTGTCGCTGCTCATTCCCATGGCGTACTGCCAAGGACGCGCCGGGCACCCCAGGGCGAGCGATCGGCACGGAGCTGAAAGGCGTGGCATCTGTATACCGCCGCGAAGGGGCCGAGGAGGCTTCCGGCCCGCCTGCGCACACTTCCCCATATAAGCGTGGCGACGACACCGCTGCCTGCTCGCTTCTGCTCTATTGCTCTCTACTCAGACGACGCGCTTCAGCACGGCGACAGCCAACCACCGCTTGCGAATTCCCGGATCCTCGATACCGCGGTCCGACGCCCAGGCGCGCTCGATACCCTCGGCATCCCGCTCCAGGATGTGCTCGACCTCGAGGCCGACGGCCCTCAACGCCTCATCAGCAAAGAAGGGCGCCATCTTGTGCCGGCCCGAGTGAAAGCCGGCCACGATCCAGGCGCGACTCTCGGGGCCGTCCTTCATGAAGTGGGCGATGGAGCGGTGGAGGTTCGCGTGTTGGTATGGCATCCAGAGGCAGTCGCAGACGAGGATCCTGTCGAACTTGCCCTTGTTCTCGACGGCAAAAGGCGTCTCCAGCTCGCCCCAGGCATGGCCGTCCACACGAACACTCGCGGCCACGGTTCCGGAGGGCGAGAAGGCAGGCTGGCAATTGAGGGCAATGTTCTTGCGCAGGGTATCGATGACGACGGGGGTGGGGTAGTCGACGACGACAACCTCGGAGGCGCCCAGGAGGGCAGAAAGCATAGACGGGAGGCCGGTTCCCGCCCCCAACTCCAAAGTCGCCTTGGAACGGATGTCGAAGTCACGCTCGGTCAAGGCCCCCAGGGGCAGGACGGTTCCAAGCTCGGGCGACAGACGGGCGTCGAGAGTGCCAGCCTCGATAATCTCGGCCAGGAGCAGCGAGGCATTCCACAGGTAATGCGAGAACAGCAGGCGGTCGTCCGTCTCAATGGGGTCGGCGAGTTGGATCTCAAGCGGCTTGGGAAGATGGGGCGACGTGTACAGGAGGGAATGCTCGGCGTCGCCATGCTGGTTCGTGATGTCGTCGGGAAAGATGACGCCGAGACTGTCGGACAGGAAATCCTCAGGCTGGTCGAGCGGACCAACAAGGGTGATACGGGCGGTCAGGGACATGGCTTGGGTGGAAAACAAGCACGCGTGCCGAAACGGGAAGTGTGACAAGAATGGCAAAACCCGAGCAGAAGCACACACGACAAACGCACCGCCGCCGCTCCCAACACGTTTCTCTGCACCGCCTGGCGTCTGATGTCACGATGGAAGTCTCGACCCGTCGCGAAGGCGGGGCCAACGAGGGGTATTGTGGTTTGGGTACTACATACTCTCTACCTTGTGTGGGCGTAGCTGCTTTCTGCCCTCCGACGCCGCCTACCATTCTCCAAGGTACACAAGTAGGTACTTGGTTTGTACGTACATACTTCATGTATCACAAAATATCTTCGTTCAGCTTACGACTTGATGGGTACAGAAAGAACTATGGTCACTTCGACAACGCCCGCTACCGCCAATCAACGCTATTTTGATCCAGATGAACAGCAGCAGCCTAGTTCCTGTTCCCACACATCCCTGTCCACGAGAAAAGGAGGTACACAGCCCAGCTAGCCAGTCAACAGAAAAACACGTCCTGGGCAGAATATGTACCGGTCCCACGGCACCGCCCTCAGCCCGCATCGCGACGCATCGTCACCAGCATCATCTAAACAACCCCTGCCAACAGCGCACATTCTCCATTGAAACATGCCGCCAGCCGTCGCTTCCCGGGTACATACTGTTTTTATGTACTTGATGTACTATATCCTGAGTTTCTTTCCCGCCCGCCCCCCCGGGGAGAGGGGGGGGGTCCTCTGGCGCTCCCCTGGCTTCCTTCCCCGTCCGCCAGACAGTCGACGGCATCTCCGGCGGCGTGCACCGGATAGACCGGGCCAGGGTCGGCTGCTGGAAAGTACGTCAAGCTACATGCAGGGGATATTAGCTATGGCTGTACCTCTTTTTTTTCCCACTATGGTGAGCAAGTACCCTATCGTATTTGTTTTTCCTTCCCGGCCCTCGTCCCTAGTCTCCGTTTCCGTCCCTGTCAGGACATTGGTCGATACCATAGGTAAGCATCCATACATACATGCATGCATGATGCACTGCAGGTTGGCAGATCAGCAGGTAGACGGGGCACCCGTCACCGCTTTTGGCCCTCTCTCTTGTGGAGGCTTCCATGCATGCACCCAATACGTGTACGACGTACATGCTTCGACGTCCGCGCTGCGCCCCTTGTTCCGGTCCTGGGCTTATCGGCCGATGCCGAGTCCAACTCGCATCTATTACCGCTTTGGCAGGCTACAGCCACCACACTGCCGTCCGCACCGCATGCGGCCGGCGGCAACCCCACAACGTTGACGTACAGCGACCTGATTATCAAATGGGAGAGAGTAGACAAGATTGTACCGGGCTTGTGCTCTTACGGACGCCATCCCGACCACGTGACCTAATGAGAGTATCCAAAGAGGAATCGAGCGAGTCAAAAGAAACTGAGCGTGTCAAGAGAGGAATGAGCGTAAAGATGAAATCCGATGGTTTCTATCAGAAGTAGCCGGCCGTTACATCTCTTCACCGTAAGGCTTGCCGCCAAGACGAGTGAGTTCATATGGTGGCCAGAAAAAAATAAACAGGGTATCGTCACACGCTTCCCAAAGCCATGATCCAAACTGCCAAAAATGAAGCGGGAGGCCTACCCTCGTTCGCTCTCCCGTACACGGTTCTTTCCCATCCAAGATGAATCGTTTCCTCGCGGAATCCCCCCCCAAGTGAGGGAAATAGACACTACTCAAACAAGTCTTCACCGCGTGCCGTCGTTAAAAAAAAAAGAAAAAGAAAAAAAGGAAGGAAAAGTGATGGGACAACGCCGCCAGAGGCTTCACTGCCGCAGCCCGCCTGACCATTCCGTTGTATGATGCCCTGGGCCACACCATATGGCTCATTAGCTTCGCCTGATAGATTCAAGATTCGCGCCGTCCATGCTCCCTCGGTGAATCGATTCTTCCGTATCATTGTTTTTGTTTAACCCTCTCTCGCTGCGCCAGGGGTAGTAGGTAAAGGGTATCTTTCCGAGGCTGGAATTGCCGTCTCGGTGTGCGTTTGTGCTGGAGAGTATGTCGTGGGGTGGTGATGGGGGTATATATACACTGTCGTGAGAAGGGCGGGTATGCATAGAAAAACGGGATGACCACGTGCCGGCTGGCATGGCAGTTATTGTCTGGCAAACTCCAGCATCTTGCGCATGTCCTCCTCGGTGGGATCATCCGAGATCCAGATGCCCTTCTCCTCAGCAGTGGCGCTCAGGAAACCCTGTGCGCGGTTGAGTGTCTCGACGTCGAGGTCGGTAACGTACGACTTGCCGTCGGCAAGCTTGACGCGAACCTCGTTCTCCATGGACAGCATCATCTCATCCTTGGCCAGGCGGCGGGGGCCGTCAAAGACAGTCATGACGCGCTTCTTGACCGTCATCTGGCCCTTGTCAAAGCCCCACGACGAGGGATAGTCCTTGCGGCTCTTGCGGCCCTTGGCCTTGGGCGGCTGGGCGAAGCTGCCTCGCGAGTGCGTCATACCGCGCGACTTCTGGACACCGTTGGCCGGGTTGCCCTTTTTGCGGCTGGCGGGCGACAACGGCTTGCGCGACGCTTTTAAGTCTTCGTCCACGCGGTCCGAGTCCTCGGCGAACGTGTCCTCCTCGTCCTCGTCCTCCGACACCGACAGCGTCTGCGTCGCGATGGGAAGCTGGTTCTTCTCAAGCGTCTCGTGGACCTCGGCGTCGTTCTGCACCTCGGCAAGCCGGCGGGCGTTGACGGCTTCGGACGGGTCTTCCTGCTGCACAATGCGCAGGACACAGTCGTCCAAGTGCTCGTAGAAGTCCTGCGCGTTGGAGAAGGTCGACGAACAGGTCGAGCATTTGCCTGTGGCGTCGGGCGCATAGCCCGTCAGCGTCTTGCCTGTGTTGGCGGTCGACGCCGTCTTCTTGCGGCTGTTGGGCGGCGTCTGCTCAACCCCGTGCACCGCCGTGAGGTGGCGCTTGAAAACATCGGCGCGGTTAAACGACTTCTCGGCCGCCGAACCAGAACCGGGGCAGAAACCGCACACCATGGTGCCCTTGTAATGGGTCAGCGTGTGGCGGTTCTTGTCGTATTTCCGCGCGAACCCCTTGACGTGGTAATCGCACGTCTGGATCGGGCACTTCTCTGGCCGCTCCGTCTGGTGCGTCAACATGTGCGCCTTGAGATCCTTGAACACCTTGCCGCAGTCGGGATGGGGGCATCGCTGCTTCTCCTTGCTCTCGTCGCCACTGTACGAGTGCTCGAGCGAGCCGTGGGATTGGTACGAGGAGAGGGATGGCCGCCGCGCGTCCTGGGCAGGGACCGTGAAGGGGCTGTATTGGTAGCCGGGCACGTAAGGGGAAGAGCTGCCGTTCCGTATGCACGGGACGGGCGAGGCCTGTCCCGAGAGCGCCGGCGAGTGAGGGTATACGTTGGCCTGTGGTGAGAAGGCATTGCTCTGGTCGTAGCCAGTCATCGGAGGGGCCATCGGGCCCCGGATTTCAGGGTGAATCAGAGACGGGTCTGGCGGAAGAGTTGGGTCAGCCACGGCGCAGAACAGGCGCATTCAAGGATGCAGAAGGGGACCGAAAAAACGAGCCAAGAGGCGCCACGAAATGACCACTACTCTGAGAAAAGAAAGATACACGCGGGGCCTTTGGACTTGGTGTGGGGAAACTGGCGTCCTCTGCCACGGGGATGCTGTCCGACAGAGGCACCCGGTTTAAAGGAAAAGGAAACGGGCCGGGCGAGGCAGGCGGCCCAGGAGCTAACCTGGTCCTCGAAGGCTCGGCCGTGAACAGGAGAGAGGCGCATTGCGCAGGATTGGTGTCAAGTGCCAATTTTGAGGATCCAAGGCCGAAAGGGATAACTGAAACAGAGTGTATGTCAAGAAGCTGCTTAGACTCACCCACAAAACCAGGCTTGCTCTCGTACGCCATGTTGAACTCATCCATGCCGGGTGCAGTTAAGGAATACTCGGTGCCCGCGAAATAATCCGCGTGGCCGACTATGCTGGGGTTGACGCCCAGGGCGTTGTGGTGGTAGTCGGGGATGAAGGACAGCTGGCCGGCATTCGGCAGTGGTGAGCCCTCAGGAGATGAGCTGGCCGAGGGCGCTGATGAGTTCGAGAAACGGGAGGACGGGACGTGGAATTCACCGTCCACCGGTGACGCGCGGCTGTTATATGAGAAGGGGGCCTCCGAGTACATCATGTTCGTCTCGTAGCCCGAAGCCTGGGGGAAGGCGTAGCCGTCTGGGTTGTACTGCATTTCCAGAGGCGGTGATGCAAAAGGAGTGTGTGCTTGATGTTCCGGGAAGAGCATGAAATCTGGCTCATTATTCGGCCGCGGGAACATGGGATATGTGTGCTGGGTAATGGAAGCCATTGTGTAAAGGTGTGAGTGTGGGAGGAAGACAGGAGCGACTCCGCGGAAGGGGCGCTGCCGGTGTGTGATCCCCACGCCTGTGAGGAAAGAAGAGTGACGACGGGTCAACTGGCTCGGGGCTTATCTCATGCCAGGAGCTGTGAATGGCGGCCGTCCCAGGAGGGTGGTGGTTTCAGTAGTAGCAGCCGTTTTGGTTGCTGCGGTCGTTCTTGTTGCGCCGTGTTAGTGTCCGTGAGAGGAATGGCGACCCAAGGGAATGGCGGCAACGGGTATTTATGCGTCAGCCAAGCGGCGTGGTATGCCTTCTAGAAGCAGAACGGCCTGGCAGATGGCGTCGCGGTTCTAATTCCAGATGCTTTGCGAAATGGTTGCTTTTTCCGCCTTCGACTTATACTGTTATGCTGCCCGGCGACGGCGATGGTGTTCCTGAAAACTCGCGTGGCAGGGTTGGTGTGAGGGATGGCAGTGGTTTTCCTTTTGGGTCTCTTCGGGCGACAGAAGGAATCAGGCGACGTAGAGATATGTATACACAGGCAGACAGTGTACTGCAGTGGAATGTGGTAGTAGTTGGGATATATGGATGGTTAGGCGTCTTGGAGATCAGGGCAGGAGATGGTTGGTGAGTGGTTTGGGGGCCTAAGGACTTGATATATCCAGTGCCGCCGAAGACCGCGGATCTGGCTATCTCGTAGGGCAGAGGGGCGCGGTACGCAGAGCCTTACAGGGGGGGTGCCGTACAGATGGGCCGCCCATGTCGAGCCGGTCCATCATTTGCCATTGCTGTCGGCTCCCCTGCCTCTGCTGCTGGTGAGGTGTGGATCTAGTCCCTTGACTGGCCTGGATGCCCTGGCAAACGAAATCGTCTGAATGGTTCTGGGCGGCGAGTGACGGTCGTCGCGCAAAACCGTGGGCGGCCTGGGGCGGCCGGTACATGGGCACAGAGGCAGCCAAAGTACACACTCCTACCGACCTCTGTACACAGCACCGCTGCAGGGTCCAAATTGGCGATGCTATGGGTACATCACCCTCAAGCCCACTCTCCACCACCAGGGGGGGGGAAGCACAACGAAAGGGGGGGGGAGGGGAGTGGGTAGTCGAGATACCTTGGTACGTATTCATCTGAAAACTCCGCCCATCCTGGCCGACAGAAGTACCCTGGCGCCAAGTTGTAACTACGCTGACCCCAGGCAAAAAAGCCAAGAAGTCTTACAGGGGCGGGAGGAGGCCTTTTTGCAAGGTGCTGGGGTTCTTGAAGAGGCCAGGGTCCTACTGGCCTGAAATGGCGAAGCGCACTGAGCTAGTGGTTCCGCCATGATGGCTTAGTAGCGGTAGATACTAGCAGTAAAGTCTCCGAGGTACCAAGCAGGCCGGTGTGTACGTGGACAATTCAGACACCGTCACCCGTGCCAGCATGTGTGATGCCCGCCTCTGGCAGCTTTGCGACAGGTCTCAGAAGTAGCCGCCAGCGCCGGGTTACTTTCTGCTCGACACCCACGCACCCAGGCCAACTGTGCGCCGTATGTGGGCTCACGTTGTTTACCCGTATTTGCATACCGGCAAGCCAGCCCGGCTCGTTTCGCGTCGCTGTCGTCCCTCACAAGACAAGGACGGATGGGGTACCTGAGTCTGTCGTGTGCCCTTTTTTGGTGGTTGTTGTATGTATTGCTTTCCCCCAGATGCCCCCCTCTCCCCCCATACCCTACCATACCCTACCATACCCAAAATCCACTGGGCTGGGCCGGGCTGGGCTGTTACGAAGCTTCCGTGGTGCTGGGTAGGGGATTGTACACTACGGCGAGGGCCTTGGCTGGTCAAGCCGCCAAAAGTCTGCCTGCCGGCCGTTCGCTGCCCGTCTGGTCGGAACAGAGCTCCCACGCCTCGGGGTGAGAGGGGGGGGGGGCACTAACAATAAGGTCTGAGGCGGGTGGCACATGGGGGCAATGGAGTCGGCGTCCAGAGCCAACGGCCGTCTGGACCTGTAGGATCTTGCTGTCTCAATACATAGTGACAACATGCCCGCGGCCCATTCACACGCTACAGTGCAAGCTAGAGCATAGCAGTGGTGACGGCCTGGCGGAGTGAGACACTGGGGAGGAAGACCAACGGCGAGCCCGGGCCGCGGTCTGGAATGGGAAGCAAGAAGACGCGGCGCCAGGCCGCCCAAGACGATGAACCAGAAGCAGCAGTTCAAGAACATGGCGTGCTCCAGGCCCCCGGTCCCGAAGCGTGAGGCCGGCAGCGTGAAAAGCCGGCCGGGGGGGTTATTGGAAGGGGTAGAAAGTAACGGCGGAACGACTGGCAGCGTGTCTTGGCTGGAGAGCCGGCGGATGGGCCATGTCATGGAGTACGTTGTATACGTGCATGAACGAGACGGACTCCCAAGTCCCGGGTGGGCGTCCTTGTTCAGTGGATGCGAGGGGGGAATGGTGGTCTTCTCCGCCGACTGCACGAGCCGACAATCGATGGTGCGGATGCGACTGGTTGTCCTGCCGCTGTGCAGCGCGGGGGCTGGCGCTGGTGCATAGGATATCTTGTGCGGTACGATGCATGCACAGCCTAGCCCAGCCCAGCCCGGTGAGGGGGCACCGCCCGCCCCCACGGAGGGGCCGTATTGCCTATTACTGACGTCGGTCGCCAGAAAGGATGTGTGGGTGGCAGTGGTGATGGTGCTGTTGCTGGTGCTGCTGGTGCTGCTGGTGCTGCCTGTCGAGTATGATGATAGGTTTGCCCGTCGGCAACGGGGCTGTCGCTCGCTGTTGGAAGGCAGCCTGTTCTGGCCCTCGGTGAGAGCGCCCCGCGCGGAGAGAGGTACGATAGGTACTAGGCAACTAGTAGCCCCAGCAACTGGGCTGGGCTGGGCTGGACCCGGATGGAGGTGGGCGGGCGATGGTCAAGTCGGGCCCAACTGTATCCCATCGCGTATAGTACGTGCGGTGGGCTTGGCCGGAGCTGCATGTAATCCTGATGCAATAGGCGGGCAGGGAATAGTACCGACCTACCATGTACACCACACCTGGTAACCAACCTCATCCAAGCCCTGCCTCGCTGTCCCGCCTGCCTGCGGACTTCTTGCAGCTCCCTTGGCCCGATGCGGTTCGAGTGCCAGATTGTCCAGCTGGCACCGAGCCTCGCTCAAGTCCGAAAGGAGGGCGATCCAAACCTTGTTCCAGAGGAAAAGGCAATTCACTGTTCCGGGGGGGGGGGGGCGTCCGCCAGCATGCCATCCCGCCGGAGACACGCAGGACGGGCGGGGGGGCCCGATGATGGGATGGGTGGTGGATGGTGGATAGGATGACAATGGGCCTGAGGTCGGGGCCTGTACGTTGAGATGAGACGGACGCGCATACACCCAATCGCGATCACGTACGGGTCATCTACCAGCTTCCCCACGGTAGAGAGAGAGGTACTCATTCGTCCACACATAGAGTGAGTACCTAGGTAGGTGGCTACATGCCCAAGTACATATGCCCCCCTACGCATACCACATTTGTACAGTTGGCTGGTCGGTGACGGCTCGTGAGTGGGCGATGGATAGCACGATGGGGGTTCTGTATGAAGCAAGTACCGGTAGCTCTGCCTGCCTACCTAGGTACTTACTATACGTAAGGCCCGGGGATGCAGAGGATCGATAGTGGTGGCCGGCCCAGTTTGCCAGTCTCCCGGCCAGCCCGCAATAGGAGCACACACGTATCTCGCGTACGTACCTACCTCCTTGGTAGATTAGATTGATACCATTGGATGGGGGAAGAGCAGCAGCATATTCCAACCGCTGGCTCTCCGCCTCCTCATCGCAGGTAGATCGGAGGGGCAGGTGGGACACGGGAAATCAAAACTGCCCTCTTTCACTGCCCGTCGTGTGTCTCCATCGCAGCCATCCCGCTCGCACGCGTGGCATCCATCGAGCCTCCCCTCCTAGACGGGCACCCACTCCCCTGGAGCCGCTGGTTCGGATGTTTTCCCACAGCATGTCGCATTGGCATCCCATCCCGTGGAATCGGCATCGTCCTACCTGCTCCGTATGAACGGGTCGTTCCCTCCACCCAGAGGGGCAGGGGTCCGACCCAAAACTCGGTGCACGTACATTGCCCGTACGGTCGCCCGCACATGGATGCTCTCCGGTGAACGTTTCGGTGACACGTCAGTCCTCAACTCATGCTTGCGGACAGGCAAAGACAGCATCGGCCATAATAAGCATCCCCGGTGACCATCCACACTATTTGTTTTTTGTAACTGCGGGCTCGCTAGGCACGGATGATCTTCATGCCAAATGGTCCTGACCCAGTTGGCAGGTTGGTAAGAGGGCGTCGACCCCCGACCACCCTGTCAGTGGGCGGACGGTGTGTGTACACATGCCCACCCCCAAAGGAATAGGCATCACACGCACACGCACATCACAACTAAAGGTACTTGGTGCGCGGTATGAGCATGGCAGTCCGTCCCTAGCTGGAGGGCACGTTGCCTGCCTGATGAGTCCCACGGATTAAAGATCTGACGCATAATGAACGACACGCCGAGAGCCAAATGGCCCATTCCCCTCGGCGGTCTACGGATAGGCTTTCAAGTCATGGAACCATGGATGGATGGGCTTGCCGGCCGGGCGGGATGGCGGCGCCCCGTGGCAGGCAGGGAGGCCTGTTGACAGGAGTTGAAGGTCGAGGCTGTCTTGGCTTCCCGGAACTTTCCATTTGTGCGGGTGCGGACATTGAAGGTATTCGCATCGACTTCCCATGAGTAGCACCCGATTACCCCCCCTCGTGGTCGCACTTGCGCGTGTCTACACCATCAGCCGCGAGACAGGGCGGCTTGGCAGTTCGCGTTCTGGCCGGAGCCGGATCCGACGGCGCAATGGCGATTCGGCAAATGCTGAGCGACTTCCGGCGGCGCTCTGGTGCAATTACCTTGACTCGCGATGGCTCTCGGCTCATTTCGCATACGTTTTGCTTTGCACGATGCGAACAGCGTACCAACTGTTATGGGGTTTCCGTCGGCGGGGGTTTCGTTATGACCTAGGATGGCGAGCATTCACCATCAGTTTCGTACGACTTTGAACCTTGTACTTGTCTCCATCGACCTACTGCGTAGCTTCTCCAACGGAGCAACGTCTCAGTCTGGACCACTCCCAAAGGAGCTAGCAGTGGCTGCTAGGTCGGCGACCAGAGCTGCAAAGTTGATTGGTCGGTTTACGAGAAATGCTGCACTAGTAGTCTAAATCCAAAGATAGAAAATCGCCCACGGGCGCACAGCAGCTGGGAAGGGGTGTGGGGGATCCAGCCTGGCAATTGGCACCTGGCACTGTCAGGCCTGCCTGCCGGATAAAGGTGGAAGCCAAGCTTTTGCGTCCTAGCTTCCCATGGTTTCGTACCCCCTTCCCGGCCCTTGGAGTGGGACAGAAAGATGGATGGACAATTACACAGTAACAGAAATCGGAGAGGCTGTTGCCGGTCCTCATGCTGCTGCTGCTGCTGCTGCCGCCTCCACTATCGAGGACATCCCTGGCAATCTATAACTCGGCAGTGGGCATTTGCTATATGCAGGTGAGAAGCCTGGGTTCCAATCCAATATTCCCTGTGCCAGCGGCCTAATAATAAGTATAACCCTTACCAACCTGCCTGATCTGGCCGGGCAGTAAATAGGGGGGGGCGCCCGAACCGGAACCGCCTCTTGACTCAACAGCACCCCTCTATGGACCTGGCCTAGACTCCCGACTCCCGTTCTGGAGACCGAAGGATAGTCTCCGGTTGACTTGATGTGGCAGCCCTGGTCGGCTGGGGCCCCTACGCCAGGCAGAAAGCTGCAGTTCGTAGCCATCGCGGTTGTCCGTGGCCGCTTGTGCAGTACGGAACTGAATGAGCACTCGCATGGACAGACACACGGTCATGAATGCTCCCGCGGGCCCTGGGTCTTTCCGTGGACCAACAATGGAGGCTTTGGCAGGATTAGATAACAAGCATACATAGCCCAGATGTACGGTCATGCGTTCTCCCTACGCAATTTTCCCACCCCAAAGTTTCTCGTACGCGTCGGCCATTCTCAGCATCCGTTGCTCCATATTTACCAGGTGGTGGCTGTCTCTAGGCCCCCCCACTCAAATATGAATGATTGTGGGCTGCACCCAAGAGCCAAGGTCACCGTGCCGTCCCATTCAAGTAACCATTGCCAGCAGATGCATGGTCCCACCGCGTCCTTCTTGCAGGCTTCGATGCGAACACAGGCGGCTAAATGGGAAGGCGATGCAGAACCAAGGTGCCATGGGTGTGGTCCTCAACTCAGCCCTACCAAGTTGCTACGGGGGAGGGGGATGAGGGCGAACCAGCCAGACGGACCAAATAGATCAGCCTTTGCCCCCTGCGCAGCAGCACAGCCCCGCCTGCTGAAGATATAGTGTCATGTTATATATGTACTTGGTTACCCAAGTTAGTTAGTAGTTGAAAGTAAGGGATGGTAGGAGACGCTGGAAAGCATACCTGGTTTGTATCCGCCTGGCCACCAGGATCTCACGGCGGCGAGGCCGTTTTCTTGGCCTGATGGCAAAGAGACCTGTACCTCAAGAGCCACTGGAGCAAAGCTATCTGTTGGAGAGACATCTGCACCGCGCTCACAGCAACATCCAGCTAGGGCACTTGCCCACTTGACTGAAGCAGGTACGTAATCCTCTGGGGGGGGGAATACAGATACACTTGTGTGCTGAGGAGGGATGAATTCTTGAGCACCTAACTGGCAGGAAAGGCCAGACGCGAGCCTGCGGTACCATAACCTCGTAGGCGCGGTCCCGGTTGCGTTGACCCCCCTTCGACAGCCGGCACGGCAACCGTGAGTGCGGCCAATGTGGAACGTTCCTCGCCGGGCCGGGAAGGGAGAGGGGCGCAGTGCGCTCATGACGGGAAGAGGTATGTACCTAGGTAGTAGTATACATAAGTCCAATGCACGTGGTGTGCACACGCCTAAGGTTCCAAAAATAGCACCTGCAGATGGCCAGGAGAGGTAGAGGTTGGAGAGGACGGAAGACGGGTCTTCAACAAAACCAATGCGGAGTCGCACTTCTCGCCTGCTTGCTCATGAAAGCATCGCCTCGTACGATGTGGTAGGCTTTTCGAGCCGTGAGCCAGGCTGCCAGAGTCCCCTATTGGCAAGGCGCCGGGAGAAAGAGGGGGGGGATAGAATGAGTAAGGCTGAGATGAGGAAGCCCGATATGGGGAAGTCGGTCGGGATCCAGGTTCATACCAGGCCCGGTGCAGTAACCATTTCGTGGGCGGCCCCATGACCATGCACCATGAAGGCACCTGGGCTTTGGTTCGCCTACCAGCCCGGCTCCGTGCTCTCCCGGCTGGCGGGCCTACCATGGCTCCATGGACACCTCCCATCCAAGAGGAGGGGTACCTACTTACTTGGCCTTGCTGTATCCAGGCCCTGTCATTGGAAGGAGGCGACCCCGTACGGCTATCCACCATTGCTGCCAATTGCTGACAGAGCCCACAGGGCACGGTCCAAATACAACTGCTGCGTACTGAGTATTACTCAGGGGGGAGGGGCCCTTCCCCGGGACCCGGGCTTCAGGCCATTGGCTGCCCCCGGCTCGCACATCCTATCTCCTTCGTTCCATTCGAATCTGCTTTCGGAAATGTACTTTGCGGATGTGTCGATTATCGACCGGGGGCGAGGCGAAGACCCCAGAGCCAGACGACCCACGACTTAGCTAAGCAGAAGAAACACTCCGTCTGGCTGATTGGTGCGTCAGGCGGGTGCTTGTTACTTGTCCTGCCGCCACCGTATCCGACACTTGAAGGCAAGGAGAAGGGCTTGTCGGCCCTGTGCCCGAGCTCCCCGGGCCGGGCTAGCCAAGGGATCCAAGCGCGCGTCACTCGCCGCGTTGCGCAGCGCACGTACGTGGAACGGCTTCGGGGCCGACGGGTTGACGGTCGACGGTGGATGGACGCCGTTCCTCGTGTCGTCGGACATCTAGAACCAGGTTTAATCAATGGTTCTCCGTGGCGCTCCCAGCTCAGTGGTACGCTAGACCCCTCGTCCCGAGGGCATGAGAAACCAGTGCTAGCCAGATGTGACTTTTGATGGCTCTGAAATGGCACCGACTGGGCGCTCCACCTGCCTCATTGGCCACGATAGAGTTGCCAAGGCGGACAACTCGAAAAGTCCAGAGGAATGGGGCCGGTTGGGGCACGGGATCATGGGATCAACAACGGGTGGCGTACCTACCTAGCAGTAGCTTCCCAGGACGCCTGAAACCAATTTGCTGGACGACGACCCTTTCACACCCATGGTATCCAGTGCATCGCGGTAAATCACGGTGCTTTTTTCCCCCTTATGTTTCCGGCGTTCCAATGTCGGCTGGGCTGTGGCGCGCAAGGGGGAGTGGGAGAGGGCACGGCACTAGCGTGGGCGTAAGACGTGTCTGTACGTACCGGTTGAATCTGACGTGATACTAAGAACCGCAAGCCGTATTGGCGGTTGGTGCTTGCTTGCACGCTCGATTGGGGGGGGATGCCACGAAGGCCAGCGCAGGAACGAGACAAGCTAAACCAACTCCCCGGGGGCGTTCTCATGGTCCTGCACCCACGCCCACCCGCCGTCCCGCCCTCCCTGCCCTGCCCGGGCTCCACCGATATGCCAGCATGTATGTACTCGTAAGGAGCTTAGGTACTTTTGTCGTAGTCGAACCAGGCTATGCGATGTGTGGCTCTGCCGAGCGGGTGCCCAACGATCAACCTCCCCCAGAGAGGCAGGGTGGGTAGGTATAATGCTGGGCAGTCTGCAGCGCCGAGACCCGGCGAGACAGCGGCGTGGACGGCCACGGTCGCAGAGGGGAACATCCCAAAACGGCTCTCGACGCGAACCGAGGAAACGTCCCGCCCCGCTCCGCCCACACACAGCGTGCAAACCAGGAGGACCCATATCCCGTGCGTGCGTCTCCCATGTGACGGCCTTGTCAAAGACGCCGGCGGGGAGGTCAAAGGACTCCGTGATTGGGCTCCCGGCGCTCAGGAGGCCGTCGCCTGGGATACACTCGAAGGTGGCCACCAGCGCCGACGGTATGGTACGATGCCAAGGAGCGGCCCAGGCAAACGTGGATGATGCGATTTGGGGGAGGAGGGGGACAGGCCTCGGCTCCATTAGGCAAGCACCCGTATGTCTAGGCTGAGCAATGTAAATATTGAAAACTGGGCAGCATACAGTAGCCCAGGAGGCCTGGCCAACCCTGTCTTCAAGCCCGCCTTGCGCTAAGTCCCAATGAAGAGAATTTAGACGAGACCTGTCAATGCCATGCCCTATTCGAGCTGGCGGCGGCGCCGGAAAAGAAACGGTACTGCGGTCATTATCATCCCCGTCGTCGCGGATTTGCCCGGAAAGCGCGTATGCGGTGGTGAAGGCATCCATATCCGGTGACCTCAGGAAAAGCAACTGTAGGATGCCCCCCCTTCCCACGGGGTGGACAGTAGGGTGATCGTTAGTTGCCGCGCCGGGGAGAAGAGAAGATCCTCCGCCAGCCGCCTGGTCTGGCCGTCCGCCTGTCATTCGCCCTCCGGCCTATGATGGACGCCAGTGGCATCAGCGGACCCACCAGCGGACGGCAGAGCGCGCTGGTTAGCCGCACGGTTGTTCATTCGAGCCCGAAACGGGAGTGTCCTGCTTCCCCTGGGCCATTTGGGGGGGGTTCACGTACCAAGGTACATGATGTATGCCGTGAGGTGAGGGGGACGTGGACAAGGCGGAGGCATAAGGCGTATTATCAACTACCTAGGTAGCTTCCCGTATGCTGGTATGAAGGGATCTATTTTGCCTCATAAGCACCTTGGGCAGGAGGTTGAGGGGTCGGACATTGGTGGCGGCGACGGAAGACCGATGACAACAGGACGGATGACGGCGAAGAATCGCACCGTGCAACCGCACCCTCGGTTGCACATTTGAGTCAAATGCCTGGGGATGGAAGCATACGCTTCATGAATACTTTACCAAGTCTTTACTACGAGCATGAAGCGTGGCGGTAATCTGCCTTTCCCTGTAGCGACCCAATGGGCCGCAGAGCTCGAGACACCAAGGCCGTGACCAACCCAAAGTCAAGACGATGTTTTCCTGGCTGGTTCCGGTGGATCCATGGCTCCCAGCACGTCCATACGGTGGCTCAACAGGCCCTGTGCTTAATAGTGTTGTCAGAGAGGTCGCTCTCCCGGGAAATACACGACCAGGCATCACGGTCGATTATTAAACCACTGGTCGGTCTACGTCTACTGGTTGACCAATACCTAAGCCGGGACCTGTCAGCCTCCCTATCGATCCCCTGCTTGCACCCTGGACTCGGGTGCCAACTTGCTGGGTATGAGGGTCACATTGGGGAGGGATGATGGAAACAACCCCCGCTTCCCAACGGGAAAGGACACACACGCAGCCAAGCGCACTGATGCCTCTGCTCCCCCCTCCTCCCCCCGGGCTTTTCTCCCTTCTCCATCGAGCCCGGGTGACGTCCTGTGGCTACGAAGGGGGGCCAATCACCACATCTTAAACGTCTTTGCTATGGCGATCAACAGCGAGGCCCTGAACCGGATGCAGTGACCTTTTGAGCGGGTCTCCCGCGTCCCAATCTCGATCCCGTCCAACCAGACACAGCCACGGTGCCAATCAGAACTCTATTGGGCGTTAGAAAGATGGAATCCAAGGCCGGGCCGCCCACCCGCCATCCGCACTGGGAAAGCCTACACGCCCACCACCCGTGCGAGCGAGGACAAGCCGTGCCGGCTGCCCTTCTGGCCGGGCCGACTGTTCGTGTATACCAAGGTCGTTTTGGAGGTATGTACGTAAATATGAGCGGAGGCGCGGCTCACAGGCATCACTACGCGGAAGAGAGTAACGACCGGTGATCGAAGCACAGTGCGTACGTGTTAGGTACACCAATACGGGACCACTAAGACGCATCACGTACAACTACGATGAATTCCGGCACGGCGGTTGGTCACGTTGCTCGGACGCAAGACGACAACGTCAGCAGGGAGGGGGTGAGATTGGTCCCCTGGCCGTCCAAGAAGGCGGGCGTGGTATTGGGGGAGGGTTTCATGCCGTCGGTGAAGTTTTTGCCTTACGAGGACCTACGAAGTACATACTATACCACCATGGGTCTTGCTTGTCTGCTAAATTTGGCAGCACCCTGTCAGCATCTCTTCCCCCCTTCTCTCGCAAGCCCCCTTGTCTACCCTGTACCCCCCCACCCGGCCAACCACCCACCACCCGGCCTATCCAGTCGTATGGGCGGTGGCTGCTTCAAATGTCGTAGTAGGTATCTTTTCTACTCAAATGTGTCAGCACTTACATGTCTTGGCGCCCGCATCTTCTCAACGGGGGGGGAATGGGCGGCCCTGGTGGCCCTTCCGCTAGTCGCAGACGGAGCAACGGCTCAGGAGGAAGGAGATGAGAAAGCAAGTCGAGCCGAGTACCATCCAAACAGCCAAGGCACCGTCGGTTTCGCGCGACTCATTTTTTCCTATTAGCACAACTGCCGCAAGTCCGCAAACCCGCTTCCTTTGCCTGCCCGTGCCCGAGGCCGGGCGGTAGGCCACGAGAAACAGAGAGCGTGCCGGTAGCGGAGACCAAGAAGAAATGGGTGCCTAGCAGGGGACGCTAGGTAGATTAGCAGGTGGGAGCACTAACAGGAATTACGGGGCAGACAGTGAGTTGGTCCGTCCTCCCCCCTTGCGTGTTTATCCTCCCTCCGTCAAGCCATGTCGGAAGACCAAGTTGCCGGTGCCTCGGTAGCATGGGAGGGGAGTTCATGGATCACTCGTGCACCTTACCGCAAACCCTGCGGGATCCCACCCTGGCCAACCTTATGTACGTTCATGATCCAGTCACCTGGGTGCTTGTCAGCGCCTCCTGCGAACATTGGAACCCTTTGCTCGTTAGGGCGGGCGGGCTCGGGAGGCTCTGGCGTGGTCTCTTGGCCGCCGGACCAATCGATCCAATACCGCCATGGGATGGCGAGGCGGCCACGGCAGCACACTATCTACGTACGGGGAGGGTGCGCGAGGCCGCGGTTGGGAGAACATGGAGAGAGAGGGAGAAAGAGAAGGGGGACGGGCTACTTGGTAGTACACGTGGTACATACTGCTACGGAACCTCTCTTACAACCTCCTCTTCTGGGCCCTTTTGGTGACGGCCCGGAACCGACCTTAGCCCCTTGCGGTAAACGGATCGTTGACGGTCAGGCTGGCGATGATGCTGCGATGACGATGGGCCGCAGCGGGGCGCTGTGTTCGGTCTCTTCTCTTGGCTCCCTTCGGTCGTCGTCTGTCTGCTGCATGCACCGGCGCTGGCAGCGTAGGGCAGGCCGGGCCAGCATGAGGCTCTTTGCCGACCGTGGTTCGCCATGTTTTGGGACGGTTCATTTCGTCCCGGCTGTGTCCGTGCAAGGGAACGGGCGAGCTACAACTACCGTAGGAACTCTTCGAGGGGGTTGGCACGATGCGTGGGTAGCGATACCACTGACTGGACTGATTGGTGGTAGCTAGAGGTCTGATCCAATGGAGCGGGCGTTACCAAGCCACCGGTAGGTCGTCCAGCCCTGGCTTAGGCCGGCGTTAGGGGGAGTACTGGACTACTGTAGAGCGAGTGTGTGCCTGAAGGGTAACCGCAAACGTTCGATCGCGCACATGGTCGCCCTATCGCCGTCGCAGAAAGCGCACCCGAGCCTCGGGGGCCTAGACCGCCCCGCCCGTCTGGTCATGTTGCGCCCACATACACCCTCCGAACTTCTGCTCGGGACCGAGGAGCGGTAGAGCCCCCCGCCTGATGAGCCTTTCCAGTCCCTCCCGGGCCCCCGGTTCGGGACGCCCAGTCCAGAGGCCCCCTGTGCTCGTGCATGTACGAAGGCGCCAATGGTGTTGCTCGCCAAGCCTGCCAGCACCATGGGCGATGGGTACATTCGCAATGAGATCTGATCGCCAGCGCCTCCCGACCAGGGCACCCCCTCGCCGCGCTAGCCAGGGATCTGTGAAAAGGACCATACTTCGGTACCCTTACCAGTTCACAGGTATAGCCCTGTCGTATACTTCTATCCAAGTACATGTAGTAAGTACCGCTGCCACTACATGCCCGGGCTGTGGACCCAAGTAAGATCGGCTCCGGGACGGGCCCAGTTGCAGTCGCCGCTGTCCTCTTTGTTTCTTCCGCTGACAGCATCATCCTTGTGCTGCCAGTCGTTTTTGGCGCCCGCCGCAACGAGGCCTGGGGGTTTTCTTTTTCTTTTCCTCATCGCTTTTTTCCTTCCCCCCGCCAGCATTGATCTTCCAGAACATAGCGGCCGTCTCCCCGTTCTACGCCGCTCAATTTCGGCCTCAAGCCCCCTTCCCCCTCCTTTCCACGCTAAGGCGGGAGAGTATTGAGCTTTTCGTCACTATGATCATGCGCACGACGCGTACGCCAGCTAGTCGGGCCCCTCTCTAAGTCGTTTGTTCTGCTGCATGTCTCGAACCCCTCGCGCGGCATTCGCCCTGTTCCAGACATGCCGTTGAACCGTCCGTCGATATGTTTTGTCTGGCCGTGCACTCACGCGTCCACCGGCGCTGGGAGCGGCCCAGGGGTGATGGTAAACGTAAAGAAAGACTACATGTCTCCTCGTTCGAGGCGTGTAGTTGTTTGATACCGCTACTTCTGCCTCTGCCACTGCTGGGGCTACCGCAAAAGGAGACTGACTTCCTGAGGAGGGGTGGCTCGTATCTGCATGGGACCGGCATCAAGTGCCGCTTTGATGGCACCGAAATAGCCCAACTGCAACCACGTAGTTACTATACCGTCCGGTTTGTCTCGAGCTCATCCTGCCACCTTGTTCCTCGGTGTCTCACCCCGCCATTCCCCCCTCCAGTCAAGACCGTCCAGGGCGCGGGTGTGGATACATAACACAACTGAAGCCCCCGTGACTGCCTGCGTGATACACGGTCCTCGCTATGCCTCCCCGCGCCGTCAATAGTCACCCGGGGGGGGGGCGCAAAGGTGGGCGACCCCAAGAAGGCGACCAGGCCCACTCCTTCTGGTTGGCTCATATTGCCTGTCGCCCAGGGGGGCTTAACGACAGTCATATTATCACGCCTGTGCCGCTTGGCGACGAGAGGGGCGTGGATGAGACGAGCAATCCCGGGTCCTGCATACGCTTGTTGATCCCGCAATCTCATCCTACTATGGGTCACAGTTCTTACGAAACGTACGAAGGAGAGGGGGTCGGAGAAAATACAACATCATTTGTTAGAGGCGGATCCGGCCAATCGCTTTTTACAAGTGTAGGCTTAAGAGGAAGCGTCTGCCTGAAGAGAAGGGGAGAGAGCGGGGAAGCCGGGCAGAACCTGATGACTCCTCGACTGCCCTCCTTACCCTGGGTGTGTCTAGAACAACGACACACCGCAGGTAGCCAGCCAGTTCTCGTGCAAGGTAACTAACCACCTCGTGCTCAACAACAGGCCCATGCCGGTAAGCCGTCTGGACAGAAGGGGGGTTTGGGAGCGGGAGGAGAGGAGGTGGTGGGGGGGGAACAACGAAGAAAGAGGGGAAAAAACACAGCACATCACGATGGAACCCAGGTCCCGGTTCGTTGGGTCCTGGGCGCGACGGGCTGGCTCTGAGCGCGCCCGCAACGCACAGGCTGGGTCGATCCATTGTATGCTTGCTTTTCCGAGTGGATACAGGCACAGTACGTACACACGCAGTCGATACGGATGTTGGCACTGTGGAAATGTAGGGAGAGGGGAGGGAGAGAGGGAGGCGTGCAGTAGCACTCAGCAGAAGAGGGGAATGACGTCCTAAGGAGACGATGTAGCCGCATGTATGGAGGCTCCTTTTTGCTTTCCCCCCCTGAATAGAACATTCCTTTCATGCAGGGTGACGAGAGGATGGAGGCAGAAAGCAATGTCGGAGACAATGCACGGCGACCTAGCATCACCATGGACGACAGATGGCAAGGCCCCGGACGGTGGGAAAGCGCCTTTGGTACTACCTCGTGTCACAAACTGGATGTCTTAACAGGCCTGCAATTACACGCCCGTCTTTCCGTCTGCCGGGACCCAAGGGGAGGGGGGTTTCCGGGGGCTTCCTTTGGGGAGGTCGCCCTATACGCAGCCCAGCCGACCATCGACTGGAGGGGGGGACAAGATGCGATAGGGCGCTCAGGATGATCAAACACACAACCAGAACCCCTTCCCCCGCGAGCCCTGCCCAGACTGGGTGGCAGTCCACACGCAAGGCGTATAGGATGGAATGGTGGGATGCACAGGTAGCGCTTACGCGGTAGGGTTGTTATTGCTTGGCCAGCGGCCCCCTGGGGCGTCGGGCCCCTGGCCTTAACGACAGGATGCTATAGCCGGGAGTCCAGGGATAAGCAAACAGTACATGCGTCAGTAGGCATCCATGTACCGGCCTGGGAGGTGGTAGTAGGTAGGTAGGGGATGTGGGCGTGGGCGTGTGCGTGAGCGCGCCAGGCACTCGGTAAGTTGCTACAGAATCCCGACAGAATGGTTTGGCTACGCGAGTACCCGCCTCGAAGGAAAGCCGCCGCCGGGACTGCCGTCGCCGGGCGGCGCGTATCTGCCAATACCAGGCCTTTGCCAGGCCAAGGATAAGCAGACGGCCCAGCTCGCATGGTGATCCCGTACCCTTGGAATTATCATTTCTGGCGACCGACCGACGGATGACGGGCCCGGACGACGCCCTAGGCATGTGCTCATCTGACTGACCCGTCGCAATTCGGGGCTGTCGACAGCCGAAAGCCTCTCCTGCGCCCGCCGGGGCCAGGCAGGGGATTTGGGTGCGTAAGTAGGTGGTACTGTATCTCGCTTGCCGCCCGTCGTCGTCTCCCTGGGTCGTCGATTGTCGTGATCGTCGTCTGCTTCCGTCTCTTCTGCCAATGGATGGGACGACAGCCTCGTTTTCGCTACGGAGCAACGGGGTACCAACTCCCCAGTACCCATTCAGCCCAGACTACCCAAAGTACCTCCTATGGACTTAAGCAGAGCTTCCTCGGGTAGGCAGCTCGGGGCGGCTGGGCCACTACCGCAACGCCAACTGGACCCAATACGACGACGAGCGCGTTACCAATTCCACCCCGACCCAGCAGGACGGACCCCAGGCGACCGAATGCCGAGGTGGCTCCTCGGACCTCCACCCGTACAGGACTTGTCGGTGCGGGCCAGCTGCTAGTAGGTGGGCAAGCGAAGCATAGATTGTTCGTCGCCGCGTGGCAACGCGGGCCCATCTACTCCTTGGTATCAATTGCTTCGACGGGAGAGACAAAACTGCTGGCGTCCAGTCGTGAGATCAGGGCCATTGAGGAAGTATGTAACGGTAACCTGCCTGGCAGCGTCATACTCCCTTCGGTACTTGGACGCGGCCACGGCTCTCGTACCTGATTGGCAACGTGGTGCAACATTGGATCGGCGAGCTTGTCCAACGGCGATCCTATGGCCGGACTTTGCGGCATCCGGCGCTTGATCCACGACTAGTCCTCTGCTCTGCAGTCGCCGCGCATCTCGGCCAAAAACACCTCGGCCAAAACAAGTTTTTGCACATCGAGGACCACAGAAGCGATGAGGGTGTCGACATCACCCGCGCATCGTGAGTCCAGGCAGCCCCAACATTTGCCCTGCCCTCCTCGGTGGCCTCCGCCGGTCCCAAACCTGCCTGTCCCTGGCCCAGCCCCCTCACCATGCAGCCTGGTAGTCTGTGTCGACGAATCGTCGTCGCGCTCCCTCCTCCCGGCCTTGGCCTGCAGCAGCACTATTTGCCTGCGCAGCCCTGCACTGCATCGAGGCACTGTCGGCCGACTTCCCTCGTCTGTCTTTCTCTCTCCGTCTGTCTCCCCTCCCCCCGCGAGCGCGCGCGTGTAGGACGCCACCATGCGGCCGCTGGCGAATTGATAGCCGCCTACGGCCCCTCATGCGCTCGTCGTCCCAACCGCGGCCGCCAGGGGCAGAAAGGCGGCCGCCGCCCGTCCAAACATGCTTCCCCTTCCCGTACCCCCCTCCGTAAAACTGCCAACGAATGGCCGTCTTCCCAAACGGTCGGTGCTGAACTGGCTGTAACAAGCCCGCAAGAAGCAAGTGTGATGCGACTGAGGCTGGCTGACATGTCTATGCCACGTTGAGTTCCCCGGTTTGAGCCTCATCTCGTCCCAGCTTAGGTAGGTAGACAGACATGGTGATATGGGTGCAGCACACCACGCCACACCACACCATACCACACTGCCCGCGTCCATGTGGACTGTTGAATGCCAACCCGCCGGCGCCCCCAACCCCTCTCCAGCTTGTCTGGCGCGCTCGCGTAGGCAGCGCAGACACACGGAGGAAGTGGCAATGCCCCTTCCTGCTGCCCGTCCGTCTGCCTACCGGTACGGTGGAGGCCAGCCCTCCATTTTGGTCGGGGATGGCGAAGGGGGACAACGGCCAGACTGCGTTCCGTGGCGAGCAGGTGATCCCTGGCCCTGGAGGCCACCGCAAGACTCCGTGCGTGCATTGGACCGGCGCCCTGCATCTCGTCATCTCAGCATGCAGATGGTGCTCCAACAAGCAGCAACCGGCGGGCTCCTGACGACCCACCGGTGACTGACGATGGCCGACGGGGTTTTACACATTGGCGACCTCATTTCGCCATCCCCACCCCGCGACCTCGTCCTCGGTTAGTCTCGCCATACCAGCCGCTTCGCAGATCCGTATTGACACCTCCCGAACGGCGCGCACTTCCTCAACGGTCGCGCCGCCATTGAGGGCTCCCCGAAGGTGGCCCTTGAGTTGCGGGTTCACCTGGATGTGGGTAGCCGGGTTAGCTCTGCGTTTGGCCAAGCTACGGTTCCCTAGTAGCCGACGAGGGTGGCAAGCAGCAGGTAAGCGAGGTGGCCGAGGGAGGGCCATGGCACTTACGTCTTGCGGAATGAGCCCCGCAATCATGACAATGGATGTCTCGATCGGGGATAAGACTTGGGTGTTGCTGAGGAGGTAGCCGTATACCAGCCGCGCCGTGAGGCCCTGTCGGACCCCGAGTTAGTCTCTCAACCCAGGTGTTCGTCGACGATGGTTGTGAGCCACTCTAAGTACAGAGACAGGATCCTAGGGCACTGAGAGTACGGGGTAGGGCATAAGTGCCGGATGGGGCAGCTAAGAGCCACCAAGGGCCCCAAGGGTTCCAAGCTTACGAGGTCTTCGGTGCCAGACCGGTCCATCTGGCCCATGACTCGCTTTGCAATCTTGCCGTATAGTCTGTCAAAGAACAGCTGACCGCGCTCTAGAATCTGGGCCGACGGGGTCTCGAACATGTCCTTTCGCCGCCCCGTCGGCGACGGCGAACCTGGCGCGTCCTGAAGCTCGGCCGGTGTAGCCTCTTTCAGTGATAGCAACGAGTTGATAGCCTAGGAGGGTCTGTGAGCGGTTGGGTCTCTCTACCCGCACAGTAGATAGCTGCCAGCCAGACCAGGGCTGCTGCGTCCCAATCGAGCCGGGCCGCTTTTGCCTACCTGAGAGGGAGGTGGGTACATACCTTGGGAACACCGCCGACGGCCGAGGCCTTGATCAACGCCTCGCGCAGCCGCCGCGAGATGCGGCGCTGCTCTGCCGCATCACGGCCTCCTTGTTCCAGGGCATATCTGTAAACCTGGGATATCTCGTCCGGGCGGTTGAGGATGGTCAGCGTCGTAGCCGCTACCAGATACCAGGTGTGGCGCGGCAGGGCAGGATGGTTCCCCAGGGCTGAGAGCAAAGCGGGCGTGACGACGGGAACCGACATCAGGTGCGTTCTGGTTCTGACGGCGGGTCGGGATTGTGCTCGTCATACACAAGGCAAGCGCGACGCCCTCTAAGAGGGCGGGTAGTTCTGCCCTGTTGTCCTAGTCGCCTAGGTGGTGTGGTTTTTTCACGTGTCGAGGTGGAGCGACGCGCGAAGGCTGAGTCAAGACACGATCGGAGGTCCATATGGATGCCGGGAACGGGACAAGGATCCGCTCCGTGGTACCATCGACCCGGACTCCGAGCCTGAGCCAGAAGCATTCTCGGGAAGCCCCCTAATAGTTGCACCTGTTCACGGCAGTTCGGAGTTTGAGTATGAGTATATTCCTGGGTCAAGGAGTGATACCTACCTTAAGTCTCCGTGTGCACGACCTACCTAATTGACGTATCCCCTGTGGGAGAAACAGCATCGCGTGGCATGTGGCTTAGGCGACATGTGCATCTGCCCGCGGCATACGACGACATCTTCCTCCGGAAAGCGAGGCAAACCAGACGAATAGTTTGCCGGTGCATTCGAACTTAATAACTTCTCCTTGGTTACATACCTACAGTCTTGAGAAGGTAGGGGTTACAGCGCAGGGCACGCAGGCCCATCCAAGCTCCGGGACGACCAGGCAGGTCACGTGCGCAGGGAGTGGGAGCTTCTGGGCGGCTCGCAAGCTAGAGCTGATCCCAGACACCACGTCCAGACCCCGGTCCCGTCGTTGCATCATCCGCCGCATTAACGTGGCCTCTCATAACCGCAATAGGTGGAAGCTAGCTATTGGCGACAATCCGCCCATCGCTTGTTCATAACCACGCCTTTAGCATCGGAATGATGGGCGCCTGAGCACGATCCGTATTCCGTCCATCCGCAGGCCTCTAGCAGTCACCCCAGAAAGCAAGCCACGCGACACCATGAGGCTGCTTTGGTACGCCGGTGTAAGCTCCCTCTCCCACTTCCCGCCCCCTCCGCGAACCCGGTCCGCGATGACCCCCGGCTGCCGGTTCTGCCGCCCTTCGCTATCGTTGACGAGCCACCCAAGCTGATTGACTCTTCCAGTCTTCCGCGGCCCTCGCGGCTAGCGTGACGGCGTATGCCTTCAACCAGAGGGCTAACTTCTACTCGGCCATGGTGTATCTTTCCCAGAACAACCTGAGCCTTATGGTGGGTGCTGATCCTCGCCTCCCACCCCTGGGGCCCTCCCTTTATGCCCAGCCCGGCCTTGGGTACTCGGCGCAAATTGCTGATTGACTGCGCCGCAGATCCTGATCAACCTGGTGCTCCTCGTCTACGGCTCCTTCGTCTACGGCCTGCAACGCCTGTGCTATGGCCAACTACGACCCGTCGAGATCGAGCAGCTCTACGAGAAGGCCTGGTTCGCCGTCACCGAGACATGCCTTGCGATGACCATCTTCCGGGAGGAGGTCGGCGCCTGGTTCCTCGTTATGTTTACCGCCTTGGTCACCGGCAAGGTCTGGCAATGGATCGGCGAGGGTAGAGTCGAGGTCTTGGAGCAGCAGCCGCCGGCCAACCCAAGGCTATTCCATACCAGACTGAGCATATCCCTACTGCTGAGCGTTGCGTACGACTTTTGGCTGTTCAGCTACACCGTGAATACCGTCATCGCGCAGGCGCGCCCGAATATGATGGTCATGTTCCTGTTTGAGTTTGCCGTCCTGACCACCGACTCGATCCGGACTGGAGTCCGCTACGTCCTTTCGCTGGTCGAGGCAGACATCACCAAGAAGCAGACGCGCCAAAGACTAGAGGAGCGGCGCAAACAGGTCCGGGACGAGCGGGCCGACATTATGCGACGGCGTGAGTCGGGTGACCCGACGGAGGCCGAGGCCGCCAACCAAGAAGAGCTGCCGAACGAAGACGACATTGACGAAATGGACATTGAAGTGCCCGGCTGGGAAACCAAGGGGCAATGGGTGCTGAGTCTCGATCTCGTTGCAGGTGAGCTAGCTCCCGTCCGTCGTAGGCTTCATAGACTAACGAGCAAGCAGACTTTGTCAAACTGGTCGTCTATGCTACCTTCTTCGCCGTGTTGATGATGTTCTACGGCCTGCCGATTCACATTATGCGGGACCTGTTCATGACGACAAGGTCGTTCCTCAAAAGACTGAGCGCGCTCGTCCGCTACCGCAAAGCGTTGCAGGACATGAACAAGTACCCGGATGCCACGGCGGAAGAGCTCGCGCGTGAGAATACTTGCATCGTCTGTCGAGAAGACATGCGTCCGTGGCAAGCCGACGAACCCGGGGCCGTCGAGCGTTCGCGGCCCAAGAAGCTTCCTTGCGGGCACATTCTGCACTTTGGATGCCTGAAGAGCTGGCTGGAACGACAACAAGTCTGCCCTACCTGCCGTCGGTCTGTCGTCGTCGATGGGGTAGCGCCGCAGGCCAATGCCGCACCGCTTAACCTGGGCGGCCAGCAGCCTGTTCCGGGCCAGGGTGTCCCAGACAACCGCGGCCCCAACGGTGCACAGGGCGGACCAGGCCGTCCTGCCGGTATGCGCATGTTTCAGTTCGGCCCCCTCCGGCTGGGGTTTGCCCAGGGGAACCCGCAGAACATCCAGGAGATTGCGCAGCGCTTCGGTATGCCCTTGGATGCCGTGAACGCTCCCGTTGTGCCGGCCGCCGTTCCCGCCGCCAATGCTGCGAACCCCCCAGGCGCTCCCGTCCCGCAGCCTCCGCAGATCCCTACACCCGGTGTCGGCGGCTTACATGATATCCATACTCAGCTTCGCGACATTGCAACTCGACTGCAGCAGGAGGTGCACGCCTTGCAAAATAGGCAGGCCGAGCTGCACATGACGAACATGGAGTTGCAGACGACCTACGCTCTAAACGCAGAGCTCAATCGTCTCCGCCAGCTGCAACAGCAGATGCCCAACTTTACTGCGCCCGCGCCCGTGGACGGTGGCCAACACCCGCAGTTTCCCCTACCCGCCCAGAGCCTGTATCCCGTGCCCTCTTTCCCGCCGGTCCAGCAAATGGGGCAGTTTGCTCATTTCCCTCCCCGGGTCAACACGCCGTCATTCACCAGACACGCCACGGGGGCTTGGTCTACGCCCATTCCGGCTGGCAGTCCCGATCTGCCCGAGGGAGTTGTAATCCCGCAGGGCTGGACGCTCATGCCCCTCCAGAGGATGGATGGCGGCCAGGCTCAACCAGCTGCCACGCAGTCGTCAGAAACCCATAGTGACACGCAAAACCACGGCCACCAGGAGCCTCCAGCCCAGACGAACGGCTCTGAGACGGGGCCCAGCCCAAGTGAGACTTTGGGTCCGTCGTCTGCCGAATCATCAAGCGCCCAAAATCTGAGCGGGCCCGACGGCAAGTCGCCGGGCGCTTCTTCGCAGGCTCACACAGAGCCCCCTCAGGTAGCTGCTCCTACTCCTGTAGCGCCGAATTGGGGCGGCGCTGCGCAGCTGTTCGCCAACCGCACGCCTTCAACGTCGGGACTGTTCCCAAGTGGCAACTCTGAATCGAGCACGAAGCCAGAGACGGCCACCAGTGACCACTCTGATGGTGAGCAGCAGGAGCCAAGTGGACGGGACAAGGGCAAATCCAAGGCTGTCACGGTGGAGGATGTCGAGGGAGAAGACGAGCACTGACATGGAGCATCTCTACCCTACTAAGCTGATGGTGTTCACTGGAGTTACTTGTGCATTGGCAGGGCGTTGAGGGCGTTGATTTTACTTGGCTTGCAAGAAAAACCTCGCATCCGTAGAACAGTGGCAGTCGAAGCCAATGTAATTAGTTCTAGCGGGAAATGGTGTTCTTCGCCGAGAGGCCGGACGAATTGGGACACTGCTATGTAATTGCACACCACAGGCATGGATGCGACTCGCTGTGGAGGGGCACTCGCGCTTTTACAGTCTAGGAAAGTCTCAGTCGTTCGTACTCGATATCCATTGCTGAAGAGTCGCCTGACTGCGCCGAGGAGTACTTGCAGAGGTGAACAGATATCTAACGGCCTAAACCCCCCCCCAAAAACGTCGAGAACCATTCGTTTCAGTCGTCACTGAAAAGACGTTTATACTCGACTTGTACTATTGGGACTGATAGTAGGCCGCGCCTTAATTGTGGCCTTTTTCCTGTTGGTCTATGCCACAACCATGAGCTTTCGGAGTCTCAAGGGGGACACCATGGGGCGTCGGCCCGGTACTCAATAGGATTCCCACTCAGTTCCCTACCTCTTGACAGCCAAAATCAAACTGGGCTGCGGGCGGGGATAGCTGTTAATAAAATGGGTGCACTTACCCTCAGGAACCGCTTGCGGCTGGAGATGATTGAGCGAGAGTGGCTGACTGTACTGTCTAAGGTAGGTAGCCTGGAGGACGAGGCGCAGCTCAGCGACGGGCTATGATAACGATGCGTAATCGAGGGTAACCGCCTGTAGATCCGGTGTAAACATCTCGACCAGGAATTTTTGTATAAAGGGACTCAGTAAAAGTCGGTCTGTTCCCGGCGGTGACGATGGTTTGTATAGTTTGTAGTTCTCGCACCTTTCAAAACGTGTAGTTGGGCGAGCACGGTGCGAATGAACAGCAACACATGGGCACGTACTCCAAAAACTACGCATTCACACAAGGTGCAGTTGTGCCCAGCTAAAAGGAGTGAATAATGCAGCAGATACCATATCTAAGCAGCCCAAAACAGATCAGATGCCCCAGGATAATAATCCGCAGCCTGCGGCAAACCAACCGCGTATCCTAGTCATCACCAGCCGAGAAAGTGGCCATCATAATGTCCCAGCAATGCAGTATATCACAACGCCCAGCACGCCGATCCCGCCTCGCACGGCTTCGCCTTAGATAACTCCCCGGATTCTATCCCAGAACGAACCAGCGGGCTTCTCGACATCAGCCAGCGGCGGCGTCACGACAACCGTGTTCCACGTCTCCTCTCCGTCCACGTACAGGCTGTACTTGAGGCTGCTCTGGTCGCCGTCGGCGAGCATCTCGATGGTGAGGGCCCCGAACTTCGAATTGCCCGTGTTCACGTACCTGTTGCTGTCATCAGTACCGTTCTATCCCCCTTGGGGCGTTGATTAACTTACTTAAGCTCCACGTCCTCGCCGTCCGTCTGCTTGTATGTGCCGATGGGCGAATAGAACTGGTTGAGAGGGCTGGCAGAGAACTCGTGGGCCGTTACGCTCTCGGGCCACTTGGTGCTGTTCTTGGGCGGCGGGAACGCCGTGGCACCGAATTCGTGCCGATCGCCAGACAGGACAACTACACCGTAACCGTGCAGGCCCGCATCCCACATGGCCTCGAGGACCTTCTGCCGCTCATGCAAAAAGCCACCCCAGGTGTCCCTCGTGTTCACTCGCCAGTTCTTGGTGAGAGGGACGGAGCTGGCCACGATTTTCCACTTGATGCCCTTGGGCTCGGGGCGACGCAGCCAGGACAGGAGGTCCTCGAGCTGCTCGGCACCCAGCATGGTCTTGCTGGCCTCGTCAAAGGGCTCGAAATTCTTGGAACGGTAGGACCGGGTGTCCATCATGAAGAAGCTAGCCGGACCTTGGGCGAACGAGAAATAGGTGGCGCCAGTGCGCGTGATGGCGTTGGCAGTCCCGGCACGCTTGGCGCGAGGGGGGTTCACAGCAGTCTGGTAGTGGTGCCAGGGGTCCACGGCCGCCTTGTAGATGCCGGTCGAGTTGTGGTCCCAGTCATTCGAGATCTCATGGTCATCCAAAACGTGAATCCAGCTCAGGTTCTGTCCCACCGGCGCCCAGTCAGGCGAGGCATAGACCTGGCGATACTTCTGACGGTAGTCCTCGACCGAATTTCCGAACCGCTTGGGCACGTCAATGTAAATGAAGTCGCCCATGAATAGCATGAACTGAGCCCCCAGGTTCGGGAGCACCTTAGCGAGATGACGCATGCCCGGAATGGACAGGGGATGGTCCAGGGGGTTGTAGGGGATCCGGGGAAGAATGCAGGACGTGGCAAGGAAGGTGAACTTGCCGTCGTTGTGTTCGGGCATCTTGCCGGGCTTCGGGGCCCCCATGAAGTGGCCGGAGTGGTTGTTGGACGTGGCCCACTCGTAGATGTGCTGCTTGGTGGGGGTCAGGGGGATTGTCACGACGGCCGTGTAGTCGGTCTCGTTGGTTGTGAACCGGACGTTGCCTGCCGTCTGCCATAGTGGGTTGTCGTACGGCATCTCGGCGTCGCGAACGTGGACTTGCACAGTAATGGGCATTTTGGTCTGGTCGGGCTCTCGGATCAGCAGCTTCGCCTCCGTGTCGGAGACGTAGCCAACACGCGCAAAGGACAGGTCGTGGCTGGGATACTGCCATCGAGGTCTGTACACGGCATCCGTGATCATTCCGATGCAAGCTGTGTTGATCAGAAAGGTGAGGAGCGTGAAGAGCTTGCTGTTCGGGCTGGGCAGACCGCTGAGTATGGTCCACCAGGGCGCCACCGACTTTTCGACGACGGCCACCTTCTCTGTGACTACTACTCGCTCCTCGACCAGGACATCGTCCGTGTTGCCGGGCTCATCGGCGCCATCGGCATCGCCCAGAAGCTTGTCCTTAACCGCAATGTCGACTTCGTCCACCACCACGGCCTGGGGCTCAGCTAGCCATTTGCTGAAAAACGACGGGATATAGATGGCGAAAAGGGCATAGCAGAAGTAAATGGCCGGCTGAGTGCTCTCGGGTTAGCGAAGCCAAAGCATGCGCGGCTGGCGTGGGCAGGGTCGCTGGCAGCGGCATCGACTCACGGGAAGGTTGGCCTGGACACACAGCAGTCAGCGGTGGGGTCTCCTAGGAGAGAGCGGATGGACAGAGAGTTTATATCACATACCCATCGCAGGAAGAAGTACGAGGCTATTCGTATCCCCGCGGATGCAAAGGCCGCAACGGCGGTGTCGCGATCCATGGTCGCGTGCTTCGCGATGGCACACAACCGTCGACGTCTCGATGCGCGCAAGCCGTGTGCAAGTGGCAGACGAAGGAATGGCGAGAGCGGACACGATGTATCACGATGCAATATGCCGATTTACTTGCGGGAAGAAGAGAACAAGTAACCCAGTCGTGCAAGTTGGAACGTAGCTAATGGGTAGAAAAGGAAGAGAAAGCTAGAAGGTAGATAGAAGGGATGCCTGGGTCACAATCCACATGCAGTCACTGCTGCGAGTGGGGGAGGGTTGGACGGCGTCACCCCGCTGAATGATTGGCGCTTTCGACAGGGCGGTCCAACAACCAGATGGAAGTTTAAGGCTCTTTCACGTCGCGTTATTGGGCTGGATGGGAAGAAAAGGAGACGACGAGGTCTGAGTCGGACTCGGCGCGCCTTGTAATGTGGTGTTGCTGGTTTAATGACGACAGGGGCGCGCGCAACGTCCCATGGAATTGTGGCGCTGAAGCTCATGGATACTCATCGTCGTCGAACCGGGTCATGACATCCATGGGGAGCTACCCGGCAAAGCAATGGATGGAAGCGACTGAGCCACAGCTGATTGGCCCTCCCCCGCCAACCCTCCCACAACAGCCGTCGTTTTTCTCTCTTTCTTTCCCTTACGGCCGGGGAGAATCTAGGATGTATGAGGTAGATACATGGCGTAGTAGACGACCCCGATGAGCAGTGCTCAGTAACGTCAATATGAGGTAGGTATTTCTGCACCTACCAACCTCACCTACATAGCTCAACAAGCTCCCTACTGCGTACCTATGTACTTACATCATGTACATATTACATACCTACCCCCTCTTACGCTGATAGTGGGTAAACAAGCTTTGACCGGCTCTGGCGGCGATGGGATTATGAGGTCTCTTAGGTACCTTCCTACCTACCTTATCTATGAATGAGACGTGATCAATCCATTGATAGCTACGTGCGTCATGAATGTCTATTGAATCCCCTTCATGAAACGAACAGCCACGGTATGTAGGTAGGGAAGCATGTGATGTATGTCGGTATGGCCGTAGGGGATCCCATGGGAAATGGTTCTATTGAACCGATGTCCTGTAGCCACTCACAGCCATTCCACGGCTCCAGCCGTACGGGAGCTCCCAGGCGGTCTTAGGCCCCCCCAAAACTACACCCCCAGTCAGGGCGCAGAGCCCGCTGACTTGAGTAGCCCCCTGCCGGCCCAGGGCCCCGTACTGCGACGGAGGTACATAAAACATGCGGAGTAAGGGATGGTACGCATGATGTACCTAGCAAAACTGCCAGCGTCCCTTATTACATAACTCCAGTCTTCTGCTTGTTTAATCGCATGGATGCACCTGCGCGGGTATCTCGACGCGACGCGAGGATTTACAATAACCCGTGCCGACCTAGGCCGAACCCGCGTAGGTGGCCGCATCCCAGCAACAGTGAGAGAGAACACCGGTCCCACCGGTACAGCCACTCTGGTTGGAGAGCGTAGGTAGGCATTGACCCTTTCTGGCATCGCGACAAGCTGTCCAGACCTCATCCCCAAAGACCACGCATTCGGCCGCAGCACACGACCACCATGAAGGCCACGCTGCTCTCCGTCGGGCTTCTTGCCTGGCTCGCATCGCTCGTCTCGGCAACAGCTTTGACATACAAACTGGGTGCCAACGAAAAGGCCTGTTTCTATGCCACCGCCGAGAAGGAGCACCTCAAGATCGCCTTCTACTTTGCTGTAAGCACGCTACGCTCGCTCCGGCCCGCCCGCACGCCCGCTGACGACTGGACGACAGGTACAATCCGGAGGCTCGTTCGACCTCGACTACGAAGTGACGAGTCCCGAGGACAAGGTCATTCTCGATGGCACCAAGGAGCGCCAGGGCGACTTCGTCTTCACTGCCCAGAAGGTCGGCGACTACAAGTTCTGCTTCAACAACGACATGAGTACCTATTCGGACAAGGTCGTCGACTTTGAGATTGCCGTACGTGCTGCTGTGTGCGCGCCGCTGTGGCCCCTGACTGACATGTGGACTGCCAGGTTGAGGAGGAGACTCGCGCCCAGATTCCCGCCAAGCAGGGCACCTCGCCCGAACAGACGTCGGCCCTCGAGGAGTCGATATATAAGATCTCGGGCCAGATGTCGACCATCACTCGGAACCAAAAGTATTTCCGCACCCGCGAGAACCGCAACTTCAGCACCGTCCGAAGCACCGAGGGCAGAATCGTCAACTTCAGCTTGATCCAGTGCGCCATGGTCATCTGCATGGGGGCCCTGCAAGTCTTTGTCGTCCGCTTCTTCTTCCAGGTACGTTGCGCGCCCTGCTTGGCCCCCGGTGCCGCCATTGACCCCGTCAACAGGGCGCACGGAAGGGCTACGTATAAATGGTTCACGAGGAATGGTCGCGACGTAAGGAAAAGCGTGCATTTGAGATACCGGATGGCTGGCTTGACTTGCTGCCTTGCTCTGAGCCTAGGCGGGTCTGTAGTACCACTGAAGCATCGAGGCAGAGAGGACGCGTCAATATGGACGCCCTTGAGCTAATACCCGCGTCCGTCCTGCCAACTCACGCATTCAATAGTAGCTCTGCGTCGAGGGGAAGGGTGGTACGGGAAAGCCGACGCTGTCATCCAAGGAAGATGGCAATGCAGTGTATGCGTGCTACCTACTTACTTTCCTCAGTAGGTGCCTTATCTATATACCTGCGTAGGTACCATTGGTAGATAAATCACTACGGTGTGCAGTCATGAGATGCAAGTACGAAATTCAGTTCGTATGCCGGGTGCTCGAGGTAGGAGATATGTAAGATGGATGTACATAATATGCTTAGGAGCCCTGTGCATCATGGTAAAGTTACTTTGTTATACGGGAGGACTGGACTTGGTTTGCCACTGATGGTACAAGCACCAGCCACCGCCAAGCCACCAGTACCCCATCGCTTGGCAACAACCGAGCTCAGCACGTCGAGAAATTTGGTACCTACCTCATACTCCCTGCCGTACTTACTTCCTAGGCTCCGACGCCGTCACACGCGTTGCCCTTGCGACTTTCCTATACATCTTCAATCAACACCACCGCAGCCACGCCCCGTCGCATCCTGCTATGGCGTCGATTGCTGCATCTTTGGCGACGGCCCTCCCGAAACCCAAGTACACCGGCGAAGATGAGGACGTCCCGGTTCACGCTCAGCAGCGCGGTCCTCGCATCGTCGGAGCTGGCCAAATAGACGAGTCGCAGATTGTCTTGCGCCGAACCGGCCCTCCGCCCTACGGCCAGCGATCAGGATGGCGACCACGAGGTCCCGAGGACTTTGGCGATGGCGGCGCCTTCCCTGAAATCCCCATCGCCCAGTATCCCCTGGACATGGGCAAGAAGGGGTCAACCACCAGCAACGCCCTCGCCATCCAAGTCGACGGAGATGGCAAGGTCAAGTACGACGCCATCGCCCGCCAGGGCCATAGCGAAAACAGAATCGTCCACGCATCCTTCAAGGACCTCATCCCCCTGCGCCAGAGGGCAGATGCTGGCGAGATCGACCTGGCCAAACCGAGCGAGGAGCAGATCGCCGAGACGACGGAGCGGACCAAGAACGCCCTGGCCGCGCTCGTTTCCGGCGCTGTGGCAGCCCAGAAACCCAAGAACGTCAACGTTGGCCAGCGGAAAGATCCGACCTTTGTCAAGTACACGCCTGCAAATCATATGGGAGACAACTCCAAGAAGCAGGACCGACTGTTCAAGATTGTGGAGAAGCAGCGCGACCCCATGTCGCCGCCGCGCTTCAAACACAAGAAGGTTCCTCGGGTATGTCTCGGCCGAATTCATTATTTTTATCTAGCTCTCAATTTGCTAACACTTTTCCCACAGGGTCCGCCCAGCCCACCACCGCCGGTGATGCATTCACCACCCCGGAAGTTGACGGCCGAGGACCAAGAGATGTGGAAGATTCCGCCGCCAGTCAGCAATTGGAAAAACCCCAAGGGTTTCACCGTGCCGCTGGACAAGAGACTGGCCGCCGATGGCCGAGGTCTACAGGACGTTACCATCAACGACAAATTTGCTCAGTTCTCAGAAGCGCTTTTCATGGCTGACCGCCATGCTCGTGAGGAGGTTCGACAGCGGGCAACCATGCAACAACGCCTTGCCGAGAAGGAGAAGGCCCAGAAAGAAGAGAACCTGCGTATGTTGGCCCAGAAAGCCCGCGAAGAACGAGCCGGGGCCGGCAGGCAACGAAGGGATTCGAGCGGCTCACGTGACTCACGTTCGACACGGTCCCGCAGCTACAGTTACTCGGACTCGGGTTCTGACAGTGAGGAGGCTGAGGTTCGCGAACGTGAAAAAGCGAGACAAGAGAGACGGCGAGAGGAAGAACGCAAACTCCGGCAGTCGAGGATGGGCGCTGAGAGGCGGATTCAGGTTATGGCTCGGGAGCAGAACCGGGATATCTCGGAGAAGATTGCTCTTGGCCTCGCGAAACCTACCCAGCAGGCCGAGACCATGTACGACTCACGGCTCTTCAACCAGACCAGTGGTTTTGACAGCGGCATCAACGAGGACAACCCGTACGACAAGCCGCTATTCGCAGCCCAAGACGCCATCAGCAGCATATACCGGCCACGGCAAAACGTGGACGATTTCGAGGACGAAGCAGCGGGTGACCAGGAAATGGCTAAGATTCAGAAGGCTAGCCGGTTCGGTGACGCGTTGGGCAAGGGAACCTTCAAGGGCGCAGGCGACGTGGAGGCCCGGGAAGGACCGGTGCAGTTCGAGAAAGAAGCGGCCGATCCGTTCAACGTGGACAAGTTCCTCTCTGAGGTGGACCAGAGTTCGTCGTCGAAGAGAGGCTACGGGTTGCAGGAAGACGATAGCAGGCAACCGAAACGTGCGAAGGTGGGCGAGGACGAGGATTGAGCCAAGTCAGGCTTGGCATACGGGCGCCGTCATGGTCACCGTAATTGTGTTGTTGCGGTTATCATACCGTACCAGGCAAGGAAGGGCAAAACAGGGGGTCGCCATCATGAGCTCTAACGGACTGCCAACCCGGAAATGTGTTTTGTATTTGACTTGGGTACCTCCCGCGACGCAGGCACAGCCCGTGGGGAAGTCGGTCACACCAGTCTGGGGTGGGTGCCCATGCGCGGGTGCAACAGGACCTGGCCACATTGAAACCGAAAACGAGCGTCAGAAGCGGCGGGTCTGTCCCCAAATTTCTTCTGCCGGCGTATCGTTTCACATAGCTCACTACGCAGTAATGCTTCTCACGATGAAACGTGCCACTCCAAGAGCCTGGCGCCAAGAATCTGACTGATTGAGCGCATATGCCTTGTGAGGGGGAAAACGAAGTATGTTGTCCGTATCGAGCATCGTAACGCCCGATGCGTTTGACGGCAACCGGTGCCGACAGGGAACGGGCGGGGGGCCGGCCGTACAGAGCACCCCAGTGTTTGGTTATATCGATCTCAAGAGCGGATGGCAGCTAGTTGACAGCCCGCTCCTCCATCCATCCACGGATCTTTATATCTTCGTACAAGGTTCTGACCGTGCCCAAGACGCACAATGCCGGCGTGTGCCTGACATGATGATGACCTAGAATGGTTAGGGTGCATGTGTCGTGCATTGTGAAGCGCCCGAGTAGGCATCGCGCGTAGCGTCTTGTCTGTTGTGTGCTCCTGTATGTATAGCTCTGCTGTAGATTTGGGCAGAGCCGCACGGATGGCTATGGGCATGGAAGGTTCCGCAACGCCCGCTTCCGTTGCGTGATGATCGGCGGCTCATATGCGTAACGTAAACCATAAGTGTACTTGGGGCTTCACACAGCGGACCAACTGCCGTTCTTCTCCCACGGCAAGCAAAGCCAAAAAGCTGGGGAGGGGCTGTCCTTGTGCTCCCGTGTCTTCCGGGTCGACGTTTGGTCCGTCCCATCTCCCTCCCACTCTATCGGCTCGCTTAGGCGATGGCGACCCTCCCCTGAGGCCGTCTGACGCGATACGACCCCGTTGGCCTGTCCATAGTTGGCCGTGCATTATTGATCCCCTACCCAGATGTTTCGTGACGGCAACACCAGTGGCGGCCCGCATGAAAGGCATGAGGTTCCTTCCCCCAAGGCGTGCCATCACCACCCGCGCTGGGTTTCCGAAGCCGGCATGGCGGTGGGGATCGTGAGAGCGGCGGTCGGCCTGTCCCATCCAGCCCGCTGCAGGCCGACCGAGTTGGGGGAACAGGCAGAGACAAGACCGCACCACGGCTACGCGTATATGTAGGTAGGCAGCCCGTCGGTGTGCGTGCCGGGCGTCCATGGTGAACCCTGTTGTCCGTCCTCTTGCTGTCCCGCTCTCCCCTCCAGCGACATCCTTGCGCCGCCGTCCATGGATCGGCACGAACACGCGTAACGCTGGCCGGCCACGTCTCCTCGCTTCTCCCAGTACCACGGGCGTGCGCTGGCCGCGTCTCCTCCCCAACGAGGGTTGTTCTCCTCCGGGCGAGGTGCTACTCGCAACGCGTCAGCCCCCCCCGGGCAGCTGGTTTCGCAGCCCTTCGCGCGTGCCACGCCCAGCACGGCCTTACCGGCGCCGGCTGCGACTGTGGCGGCCGCACCGACGAGAACACGAGCGAGCGCCCGCGCGCTGGCGCCGGGACTGGCATCCAGGCGGTGCCGCTACTCACCGAGGTCCGGCCGACGGCCAGGGCCAGGGCGCAGGACTGCAGGGCAGAAACAAGGTGCGAGACAGGCTTGAACTTGCTATTAAGTTGACTGGGCGACGGGCGTGCGCGCAACCCCCTTGTGCGCTCCCATGTCCGCCGCAATCACGCCCCGCGGCCGAACGACTGTTGCCCTTCACCTGCAGCCGGCCCAGCTGGGATACCGCCCGTTCGAGTACTGGAAAGGGCCGAGACCGGTCCTCCCCACGGCCCAGAAGCCGCTTTCTACCCTGCGAGGAGGCTCTGATACCCACAGGCCGAAGGCTGCTGCTGCGGCGGCGCGAATCACGACAACTGAAATCCGTCTGCCTGGGAGTGGACACCCGGCACAACGAGCCGAACCTGGGCCGTTGCGCCGTTCCTCCTCGTACTACCCCGACGAGAAAGAGGCAAGCGCACACCTTGTAGGCCGGCATCCCGCCCTGCCGTCGCCGGCCGCTCCTACAGCGGGAGCTACAAATATGGGCTGGGAACCGCCAGTGCAGAGCGAGGGCAAGGCCGGACCTCCCTCGTTCCAAGTCCGCGACACAACTGGCCAAGTCGAGCTGGTCACTGGCGCACCCCCTGCCTACCAACGCCACCCCGACCCCGACCCCGACCACCCCCAAGCACTGCCGCCCCGCGACAACATGGGTTACAAGTACGGCGTCGAGACGCCCTGGTGGAAGCAGAAACGCATCTGGGTCACGAGCCTCGTGCTTCTGGCCGTTGCCGTTATTGTTGCCGTCGTCGCCGGCGTCCTGACGTCGCGCGCCAACCGGTATCCCGACTACACCAAGCTCAACTACCAGCTGCGGGACACCTGTACGTCTGCAAACCCGCCTTGTCTGCCTTTCCTCCGTGCTAACTCTATACGCGCCGCCCGTAGACTCGGGCGAGAACTTCTTCGACCAGTTCGATTACTTTGAGGGCTACGATCCCGCCCAGGGCTTTGTGCACTACGTGCCCAAGGCCCACGCCGAGCAGCTCGTAAGTCGGCCACGGGCCTGGTTCACGTGACGGAGCATGGCTAACTCGAACCCCCCCGCCCCCGGTAGAACCTCACCTTCGCCTCCCCCCAGTCGGCATTCCTCAAGGTCGACACGTCGGTCGGGCCGGGTTCCACCCCCGATGCCTCGACCGGCCGCTTCTCGGTGCGCGTTTCCTCCAAGAAGCAGTACGACGACGGCCTCTTCATCTTCGACATCAAGCACACCCCCCACGGCTGCGGCACGTGGCCTGCGCTCTGGCTCGTCGACGAGAACGAGTGGCCGGCCAACGGCGAGATCGACGTCATGGAGGCCGTCAACCAGGCCACTGACGGCAACCAGATGACGCTCCACACGACTGACAACTGCGCCATGGCCGTGAAGCGCAAGATGACGGGCGACGGCCTCCAGGCCAGCTGCTTCAACGAGACCAACGGCAATGCCGGGTGCGGCGTGCAGGGGCCCAAGACGGGCTACGGCGCCGCTTTCAACGCCATGGGCGGCGGCGTCATGGCCATGGAGTGGCGCAACGAGGGCATCCGCATGTGGCAGTTTGGACGGGACGCCATACCGGCCGACATCACGTCCCGCCGGCCCGACCCCAGCACCTGGGGCGTCGCGACGGCCGACTTCCCCAACACGGACTGCGACATGGCCTCGCACTTCCGCAACCAGAGCATCATCGCCAACATCGACCTTTGCGGCCAGTACGCCGGCGCCGTCTACGCCCAGAGCGGCTGCCCCAGCAACTGCACAGACTTCGTGGCCAACAACCCCACCGCCTTCCAGGATGCCTTTTGGGAGTTTGGCGCCTTCGAAGTGTACAAAGCATCCTAATCTCCTTGCTCTTTGTATGATTTTTTGCGCCAGGGCGGTGCCCCGCGAGGACAGACATGGCCTGTCCCCAAAGGGTTACGGTACGGGATGCTAGCGAGGCGTTTTCAGGGGGGAAGGGAGCCGAGCGAGCCTCGGCACAAGCAACGGCGAGGGCTCTTCGGTATACTACGGCCCACTCAAGTGCCAGTAAGCGCTGTGCGGGATAATGACGAGTAAAAGATAACGAACCCTGGTCTCACGCGCCATACAAAACCTCCTTCCAGGGATGCCTAGCTTCATACTCGGCTTGTGGGCTGACTAGTACATCAGTGCCCGTATGTGGAAGTTGCAATTTCGTTTTGTATTGCAGGGAGCTCCCATCCTCCCCGCGGAGAAGATGGCCAAGTTCATCCTTCTAGTAAAACCGAACAAAGCGGAGATGCCGACCATGCCATCTATCTGGCTTCCCGAAACGCCGTGGTGCTATGCAGAGAACCCTTCCAACGCCATAATACACGATCGCCTGATCCTGCATCGCCAACCGTGGTATACATTTCCCCAGTCGACATGCAAGAGTCACCGATGCACCGCCTTTTTTTCGAAGATGGAGAAAGGAAGGAAGAGTGGGTAGAGACAAGAAAGCGGCTCCGTCAGACACCGTGCGCCACCTATTCATCGCCGGGACTTCTCATGTAGGCGTCGATGGCGGCACTGAAGGCGGCGAAGGCGGCGCAGCCTCCGCCGACGGCAATAGGGCCGCCGCCACGGGCAAGGATGCCGCCCGTCAGGCAGCCGGCCATGACGCCGTTGGCGAGATCGTTCTTGGCGCGGAAGCCCTCGATGCCGCACTCGATACCGCTGAACATGGCGCCAACGACGCCAAAGTTCTTGGCCATGCTATATGACCGCGTGCCCATATCCTTGAGGCCGATGGCGAGCTGGCGTCGCATCGGAAGCGCCGAGAGTGACTGGCCGTTGGGCCCCGTGACGCCCGGCGCGCCGGGGGTGTGGTACGGCGTGTCGTAGGACATCTAGGGGAAAGCGGGCGGGTTAGCTCCGTCTCGAGAAGCACGGGGTCATCGGGGGCGGCGCAGCGGTAAATGCGCGGTCGCGGTCGCGAGGACATAATGGGGCGGGGGGTAGGGACGCAGAGAAAGACGTACCGATGCCATGAACAAGCCGAACACGCCGCCCATGGCGAAGCCCATACCTCCGGAGATGGCCGACTTGCCGAAGCAGGATTCCATCAATGCGTTCATCTGTAGTAGGCCATGCAGTCAGCCCGCTGCTCGCCGGTTCGACCGCAGGCCCTTCTCGGTCTTGCGCCGTGGCCGCTGTCCTTGTCAAGAGAGGATGGGAAGACGCACGCCCTTGACCATGGGATCATTACGATCGATGCCAGCAGACGTCTGAGGGGTGGCGCCGCCGCCGCCGCCGGGTAGGCCATTCATGGCTTGTGCGTGTGTGTATAAATCGTCGGCGGGAGGGAGGAAGCACGAAGGAAGCTTGGGTGACTTGATGGCTTTGCGTGGGGGGTTTGTTGGTCGCGCGCTTTGCGCAATGAGTGGGATGCTTCAACACCGGATTGGACATGGATCATACGTAGAAATCTGTTATCGGAGGCTTATCACGGCCGCTGGACAAGGTACCTGGACGGGAATCTGGTTCTGCCGGGAACCACCGCCAGCCCAACTGGGGCGGCCAGAAACGGCCCACAAACCAATGCCACCCAGGCGCGAGATTGCGTTTTACGGTAAGTCGGAACATGCAACTAGCAGGTGTCTCAGAAGGTAAGACCGATCAAAGCAAGCAAAGCAGGATGGGGGGTGTCAGGTTGTCCAAGGTCTATTTGTGGCATATCACCGTGAATTGGTCAGGAACTGGGGGGGTTTTCTGAGCAAGGTACCACAAGTATAGCTGGACGCATGTCCCCGAATGGAGCATCCACGCTAACACCCATCCATTCCCACTGGAAGCCAGTTCTGTTTGAGTAGAGCGGTGTGACACCCCAATGCAAGAGATGCAAGCGCGTAAACAATTACGTCTTATGAAGGTCCTATGAATAGTAGGTCGTCCCTTAGTTCTTCCATGGTTACCATAAGCCAACACACAACTCTTCCTGTTCGTTACTGCCTTCTTGCTCCCACTACTCTCTCCTATTAACTCTTTTACTAGGTTCAAGCCGACACGGATGCATGGCCCGAGTGGCCATTGCTAGTGCCCGAATTGCTTCTCAGAGCTGCCCCTGTGGAATTTACCTGCACACGATGTACACAGCATCCCATATGCTTACGGAGGTTGTTTCCACCAGTAGTGGGCAAATGGATCCACGCTCGCAAAAGTCACGATTCGTCTATATAATTGTCACCTTTGTCGCCACTCATATCTACACCTGGGCGCTTGGTCTAGTGGTATGATTTCTGTTTCGCATTGTCGTGGGAATTACAGAAGGTCGTGGGTTCAATTCCCACAGCGTCCACGCATTGTTTTTGCTGTCTCTGTAAAGAGCCTCCCCTTTCCTTTTTGATACTTCACATACCTCCTCCTCCTCCTTAGATCAGAGAGACTCGAGTGCGTTCCCTCAAGTCGCTAGCGAACGGCACGTGCTTCTCGGTCGGGCTGTCTGCCAGCCTAAGTATGTACCATGTGCAAGCGACCAGTTTCCAGCTGTAACTAGCTATAGATTCAATCCGCATGAATCTAGCGTTTGGGATATCGTCCTACGCCTCTTCGCTCGCCTCTGCTGCTGACGGTCCCGGCTGAGGGAGCGGTTGCTTGTTCGTGTTATGGGAGGCAGCTCGGCGGAATGCGGGCGGACAGACCTGCCCCACCCTCGGCGCGCTTCGGTTCGTTTTGTTTTGTACCTTACTAGGATGGATGGGTGGATGGATATCCTGATTAACATGGATACCCTCCATACCCATCCCAGGCTCAAATCACGACAACTTCTTCGATAACTTCCACCCGTTGCCGACCTTTTCACCTCCGTACCAGTGGCCACTACGTAGTCGGTTTAAGTGAATAAGAGACCAGCCGCCCACTTTGGACCATCCCGGCCGGGCTCAGGGTGCGCTCTTTACAAATTAAGCCATTGTTTGCTTGCAGTGAGGCACCGCCGTTCGGCTCCCAAGTCCCTGGTTCGCCGCTCACTTCATTCAAGACCCATGATGGCTTCCGCCCTGGTTAGAGGTCCAAGCCTAGCGAGGTTTGTCCTTCTAGCCGAGTCTATGCGGCGGCGGCATTCCCCCTCGTCACGCCGGCCGCTGACCAGGATGCAGCCGTCTTTTGCGATATGGAGTTCCATCCCGCCTACCGTCTTGTCGACAGATCCGGCTTTCCAGCTCATCCCCGCGGGCCTTGCCCACCGTGACTTGTTCACCCGCGGCTCAGCGCAGCGTCAAGTTTGAGTGGCCTGAGGGCACGCCGCACGTCAGGCGAAATCTGTGAGTGTCCTGCGTCGCAATGGGATCGGGAGGGCAGGAACAAGGCTTGCTGACATACCGGGACGGAAGCCCCAACATCTGGTTACGGTAAGTAACACAGAAGGAAACGCCCAGGACGTCCAGTCACGATGTCGTGTGTGCTCACGCAGCGCAGTGACAACTGTCGTTGCGACAAGTGTGTCAATCCTGACACCCTCCAGCGGGCCTTCAACACATTCGAGGTGAGCAGTACGTGTGCAAAATGTCAGCCTGGCCTCATCGGGCTAATGGTGTAGATTTCCGAGGACGTGAGTCCTCGGCAGATCGATGTGCAAGAAGACGGCGTGAGAATCGAGTGTAGGTACCGCAGCAGGCCCGAAATGAGGCTCTAGGCTCATGTGATCGCAGGGTCGGACGGGGCCCATAAGAGCTTCTACCCATGGGAGTTTCTTGAAGCCTACACTTTGAAAGGGGGTCTGAGAACGCCGGAGCCTTTAGAGTAAGTTACCCCCAACCCCCACCCCTTGGCAGTATCCCGTGGCTCATCTAGCCAAGGCAAGTGTATTTTGGGGCAGAGGGGGGTCGGAATGCGGCGTCGTGGCCGCCGTCCATTACCAGCGAGGAGATCGCCTCGGACGAGACTGCGGCCATTGGGCGCCTGACGGACAACATCGTAAGCTTCCTTGCTTCCTTCGTCACGCTTCCTCGGCTCAGCGGGTTTCTAGAGACGGTTCGGTCTCGTTTTCGTCACCGGCGTTCCTTTCGAGACGGGCGAGGCCACCAAGCGCATACTTGAGAAGATTGCTTTCATCCGGGAGACCCACTATGGCGGCTTCTACGATTTTATTCCCGACCTCGCCATGGCCGACACGGCCTACACAAACATAGCCCTCGGGGCCCATACCGACACTACGTACTTCTCGGACCCCGCAGGATTACAGGCCTTCCACATGCTATCCCATGTGGCCGACGCGGCCGCCAAGGACAGCTCAACGGGGGCAGACCTGGGCGGCCAGTCACTGCTGGTTGATGGATTTCACGCCGCCGATACGCTGAGGCAGGAGGACCCGGAGGCTTTTGAGGTCCTCACCCGCGCCAAGCTCCCGTGGCATGCCAGCGGCAATGAGGGCATTGCCATTGCTCCCGACAAGTTGTACCCGGTTCTCGAGGTCGACGAGAGGACGGGCCATATGCACCGGGTGAGATGGAATAACGACGACCGCGGCGTGGTTCCGTTTACCGACGCTGGTGGCGCCGAGTGGTACGAAGCGGCGAGGAAGTGGCACAGTATCCTAACGAGAAAGGACATGGAATACTGGTTCCAACTCAAGCCAGGCAACCTTCTCAGTAAGTCAACCGGCTGGCTGCCTTCCCAAAATCGGTGGGCTAACGCGGCCACGCCGCTCAGTTTTCGACAATTGGAGGGTGCTCCATGGCCGGGCGGCTTTCACAGGCGTTCGACGCATGTGTGGCGGTTACAGTAAGTGCGGTCGTGTTCATAACCCTCAACGACAGTGTAGACGGCGTTGGGCAAATCGTGGCTGACGCAAACGTCCAGTCAACAGGGACGATTTCATCTCGCGATGGAGAAACACAAACTACCCCCGTGAGGATATCCTGAGCCGCATCGTGGGCTGACACCCGTCTCGTCCGCACCGCCTAGACGGGAGCTTGACCGTGGTACGGAGCGACCTATCCGCGGCTGGCGATGCGCACCAAACTAGGTGGTAATTTACTGAATGCTTCAGTACACGCCGGCTCCTAGGAAGGAGGGTTGTCTCTGAATACGTCCGTCTTGGTAAATGGTCAATTGCCCTGGAACCTGGTAGTACGCAATGTACAGCGCAGTGGCGGCGTTCTCCCCTCGGCTGGCTTCCAGAAGTCTGGGCGGCGGGGGATGGTAGACGCGAGTTGAAAGTTCCAAGTTTAGATGAAATCACGCTTGCCAGCTCGCCAGGCAAGTCGGAGGAGCTACCCTCATAGGAGCTGCTACTATGAAGTACTTGATAGTAGATCGGCACACTGGAGCCTTAGGCAGACCTGCTGGAGGTTCCAGGGCATCCAGATCCACTACTTGTTCCTAGCGGGCTCCACGAACGTCCGTTTGGCCAGAGTGTGCTCTTCCCCAAACCGGGTCATTCTGGGGTGGATGTGGGAGGGCCCCATCTTCTGGCTGAGGTCGTCTGGACAGTTGTTTCTCATGTCACGACCCCGCTGGACAGAACCGTATCCGCCTCTGCCACGACGTAACCTTGGGTAGCTGGGCAACTGTTCAGGGTTGTGTAAAGTCAATAGGTACGTGTGTGCCACCTCTGGTTTCCATGCTGCCAATTGATGTGGTGGAAATTTTCGGCCTTCCTGAGAGAGATGAATGTGCCCCAACGTCGGGCGACGGCATGCTTGCTCCGAGAGTGATTTCCCTATTAGTGAGAGGGGGAGGGGAAGGGGGCAGATCTACCTCCCCTCCCTTAAGTAACGCAGGCACCTTTTTAAGAAGTGCCCAATCTAGATCCTGTACTCCGTAGAAATGAGAGGATGGGAGCGGCTGCCACCAAACCACCATTGGGCGCCAGCGCGCTGCCTGTACGTCAGGGTTCAATCGGTGCTGCGCCTTTTCTTGCGCATGGGCAGGTTGGACAGGGCAAACGTCACTTTAAACGTAGGCCAGCAGAGACAGGCAAGTACTGACTGCCTTTGGTGAGTTGCTTTTGCGGCATAGGCACGGTTGAGATAGCACCTCCGTGGACCTGTTTGCCTCATCACCTCAGCCTTCCAAAACCACCGCACCCACAACGGCGGGTTCCAGGCAGGATCGGCTCCATGGATGGATGATTTCCCATCCAGGAAAATACGCGCTCCACTAGGAACAGCCCGGTCACGCCCGGCCCGGCGCACCTTTGTCCCAACAGCCCTGCCGGCAGCAGGAAAACGGCATGAGCCGGAACAAGTCATGGCTGGGTCAACGGCATGGGGACAAGAGAGGCTCCAGGCTTGTTGACATTGGAAACCCCGTGACTCTCCCCGGCCCAACTCTCGCTGGCCTCTTCTTTTCTTTCCCCGTTCCTCGAGGCATCCATTCCTACTGAAGCAGCCGTGGCTTTTCCCACAACTCTCACGCCCTCACCGCCCACTCGCAAGCTGTAGCACTACTACCCCATTGTCGGAGATATCCCGTAAATCACGCACTCGACCAAGCGCGCCATCACCATGGTCGATATGCAAGGCGGAAGCTTTGCTCATGATGCCATGCCGGCGCCGAAGAGCGACCTAGTTATGCCTCTTTTCTCTCTCAAGGGCCGTACCGCCATTGTCAGCGGTGCGGGAGCGGGTAAATTCGCCCCGGCACCGTCTTGCCCAGTACGACCAAGCATACTGACCAGAACATAAGGAATCGGGTTGGCCATTGCCAAGGGCTTTGCCGAGGCGGGAGCCAACGTGGCCATATGGTACAACAGCAACAAGAAAGCCGTCGAGGAGGCGGCCGACATCGAGAAGAAGTTCGGTGTCCAGTGTAAGTAGGCCGCGTCGCCCTGGGCTTCTTACCGGGGCTGGGGAAAACCCTTGGTTCATCGCCTGACATGCATGGGTGCCAGGCAAGGCCTACTCGGTTAACGTGCAGTCCTGGGACGCCGTCCGCGACGCCGTCGACGAGATCGTCCGCACCTTCAACGGCCGTCTCGACATCTTCGTAGCCAACTCGGGCATCGCGTGGGAGGACGGGCCGTTCATCGACGGCCCCCTCGAGCGGATGCAGCAGGTGCTCTCCGTCAACATTGACGGCACCTTCTTCTGTGCCCGCGCGGCTGCGTTGCACTGGCGCCGGCAGAAGCAAGAGGGCACCACCACTGGTGGCCAGAAGCTGGACGACTTCAGCCACGGAAGCTTCATCGCCACGGCCTCCATGTCGGGCCACATCGCCAACATTCCGCAGATGCAGACGGCTTACAACGCCTCCAAGGCGGCCGTGATCCACGCCTGTGAGTGTTGTAATCCAAAGCCGCAGCCGCCCACGGGCACATGTGGCTCAAGGGATGGCTTCGTCGGCCGGCCACTAACTCGGCGTATAGGCAAATCCTTCGCCGTTGAGTGGGTGGGTTTCGCCCGCGCCAATTCCATCTCGCCGGGCTACATCAACACCGAGATTACCAACTTCGTCCCGGCTTCGACCAAGAACACTTGGAGAGACAAGATACCTATGGGGTGAGTTGCCGGCCTGGCACATGCAGCTAGACGCCTGACGATCTCGCCCGTGGCTGACAGACTAACACCATGTGCACAGCCGCGAGGGTGAGCCCGAGGAGCTCAAGGGCGCCTATCTGTTCCTGGCATCCGATGCCTCCTCGTACGTGACGGGGGTCGACCTTCTCGTGGACGGGGGTTACTGTGCTGTGTAGAAGGGCGAGGGCGAAGTCGCAGATGCCCACCCAGCTCAGGGAGGAGGGCGCATGTGCACGTCCAAGATGGGGAATGCATGCTTTACCTGCTACTTCGGTAGGTAGGCAGGTGTATGCACTCTAGCTGTAAGGGCGCCGTCGGCAGGGACACACATAGTTTACCACGACTTATTTCAGCTTTACCAAGCCAAGATTCTTGAAGTGTTGTTGGGGAAGGCAGACGCGTGGCGATTCAAGTGCTGGAAGCTCGAATTGTACACGTGAGCAGCGCTTGTTGGGCGTGCGAAAGCCGTTCACCAGTAGTGAGGGACGGTGCCAGTGACGCATGGCTCCAACCCATATCAGCCACACAGGGCGCATGTTGCAGTCGACGGATTTGCAGCTTGTCTTGCTCGCGCCGTTTTTCCTGGGGTGGTGCCTGAGCGGGGTTGCAGGTAAAACATGCGGCCACTATGATGATCTGAGAATACGCGATCTCAAGCATTAGCTACTTAGGTAAAAGGCAATACAGTTTCCACGATCTGGCACTTCTAACCCGCCAAACTAATCTTAAGGTGGGCGATGGCCGTGCCCCAGGCATGTAAAATGGAGCTGTGGCTACAGCCCGGAAGATTTGACCATGTATGAACTAAGTCAGCAGGTAGGTGGTGATTGATGCTCATCGAAAATGAGGGTCACGATAGTCGTCGAAGGCTGCGTGCCCGGGCGTGCTATACGAGAAGAGGTATTGACCTCTCTCGAGCCCTGACCTCATACATAAGTTTAGCAACATGCTAGCCCAGCGGTACTATATCCGCCAACGCCCTAACTGTCAGAATTGGGCTCTCCCAGGTTCCCTGAAGCGAGCAATTTGCGTGTCAAGCCCCGTTTATCCTTCGTCAGGCTCTCCACTGACTGAGCGAAAACCCCCGGCCAACGGGCACCAGGGCCACCTACTGAGTGCCGGACCGCCTAAATCTATCGTACCTCCTCCTCGAGTTCCTCTCCTCAGTACGGGCGGCCGGACGGTTCTCGGGGCACAAGGGGGGTCTGTGAGCCTCGCTAGGCAGTTTCTGAGCAGCATTCAATCCCAGCAGGCACCTCGAGACCCTGCTCCCCTCGTAGCCAGTAGCAGCAGCTCGGCCAAACGTCAAAGATAGCGCTGTTCGCCCTCGTGGCGAGGTCGGTTACCTCCTTTCTTCGTTCCCGAATCTCCGGCTCCCCGACTGTTTCCCTTCCCCTTCTCACTCTTGGACCCTATCGGGCTGGTAAACACGGGTTTGCAACTAGGTAGGCTGCACCTACAACATGTGGCTTGGTCTGCCTGGTCACTCCCAAGCCGTGGTTGCATGCAGGGTAAGCTGAGATATAGGCAGATGATGCCTGCCAGGCTGTTCGTCTGTTGCCCCTGTCCTCGCCGAGACCCCTACCCTCATAGGGGGGCTTCCACAAGGACCCTCAAAGGGAGACCATCCCACCTCGTTTTTGCTTGGCGCCCATCCACCACTACCGACCCTCTCCATCCATCCATCCATCCATCCATCCAGCGTTCCAGCGTTCCACCGAGCCTGGACTTTTGGGCCACGATTTGGGATGGCTAAGTACTACGTGAGAGGTGGCTTAGGCCATGCACGTAAATCTCCCTACCTCCTATCCGATGAGATGGGATGGTTAGAGGGAGTCGCCTCCTCCTATGCTGTCTGTCCGTCAGAAATCCCTGACCACCCGCGGCAACTGTGAGAGGCCCCATATGGACCACGATAAGATGGGAGAAGCTAGGGTCGAGTGGTGTAGGGGTGCAGAAGTAAGGTACACCTATTCTGTCTATTTGCCTAAGCGTTCATTCATCGTTATCCAGATTCAAACGTAAGGAAGGATGTAGAGGTCAGCCAGTACATCCTTAATCGCCTACCTACGCGTCATGTAAGCTCAGGTTGCCTCCCAGGCTGGTCTTCCAGTCGCTAAGCAGTCGGAAGTGGTACAGAGGTATGCCTGGGATCCCATCACCTCAAGAGCTTAGGTAGGGTCGGTACATCCCACACTACACGACCTCGCCCCCTCCCATACTATGTACATGCATGCCGTTTAACAGGCAGGCCTGCTCAAGAGGTTAGGTACCTCCTAACAAAGGTAGGCAAGTAGGGTACCAAATGTATTGACTGCTACTGGCTACCCCGATATCCATACCATCCATCCGTAGCACGCAACGCTGAATCTTCCCCCCCCCCCAGCCCATTGTTTCTCTCGTGCTTTCCCTTCAGCTACCAACCTGCCTACATCCCATTCTACTACTGCCACCCCCGACCCCACGAGGCCGACAGTATCGCTGTTGTTTTGGACACACCGCAGAACCGCCATCACGACCGCAGCAACATCTCGAAATCATCGCCCTCGCCACCCGTCGCCCTCGCACTCCAGGCGCATCGCCCGCACGCGTCCTCCAACATGGACTCTGAGGAGGGCCAGTCGCCCTCGGGCTCCCAGGAGCAGCAGCGCAATGTGCAGGTCGATAATGCCATTCGCGCCATCAGGGAGAAGAAGCCGCTGCCCGAAGTCGACTTCTCCCTGCACACGCTCGAGTCTGGCGAGCAGGTCAGCACCATGGAACGGGTCTGCAAAGGTAGGTCTCATCTTCTTCCTCGTCTGCCCGCCATGCGGGAATGCGTGCGTGCCTGTGCCGCAAATCACGGATTCTCTCCCTCTACCCCGCCGCCACCACCAACGTCGTCGTCGGTCCGCCCACCTCGGCGTCTGGGCTCTCCTTTTACCGTGTTACCCCGTTATCACTGCCATCGCCGACCTCCGCCCCCTCCCGCGTCCGAACATGATGGCCGGCCCCTTTGCTGACCTTGGCAATGCCACGTGCAGACGTGCAGGCACCGGCTATGTTCAAGCCCACCGACGAGCAGTTCTTCGAGGACGACACCCACACCAAGCCCAACATCACCTTCTTGAAGCAGCACTTCTACCGCGAAGGGCGCCTGACCGAGGAGCAGGCTTTGTGGATCATCAGGACGGGCACTGAGCTGCTCCGCGCCGAGCCCAACCTGCTCGAGATGGATGCGCCCATCACCGTGTGTGGCGACGTTCACGGCCAGTACTACGACCTGATGAAGCTCTTCGAGGTTGGCGGCGACCCCGCCGAAACCCGGTATCTCTTCCTTGGCGACTACGTCGACCGTGGCTACTTCAGCATCGAGTGCGTCCTATACCTCTGGTGTCTCAAGATCCACTACCCCAACACGCTCTGGCTGCTGCGAGGCAACCACGAATGTCGCCACTTGACCGACTACTTCACCTTCAAGCTCGAATGCAAGCACAAATACTCCGAGGCCATCTACGAGGCATGCATGGAGTCTTTCTGCTGCCTGCCCCTGGCGGCCGTCATGAACAAGCAGTTCCTGTGCATCCACGGTGGTCTCAGCCCTGAGCTGCACACCCTCGATGACATCCGCAATATCGACCGCTTCCGGGAGCCCCCCACCCAGGGCCTGATGTGCGACATCCTGTGGGCCGACCCCCTCGAGGACTTTGGCCAGGAAAAGACAAACGAGTTCTTCATGCACAACCACGTGCGCGGCTGCTCCTACTTCTTCTCCTACCCGGCTGCTTGTGCCTTCCTGGAAAAGAACAACCTGCTGTCCGTCATCCGCGCTCACGAAGCCCAGGATGCGGGCTACCGCATGTACCGCAAGACACGTACGACCGGGTTCCCGAGTGTTATGACCATCTTTTCGGCACCCAACTACCTCGACGTCTACAACAACAAAGCGGCGGTTTTGAAGTACGAGAACAACGTGATGAATATTCGCCAGTTCAACTGCACCCCTCACCCTTACTGGCTTCCCAACTTCATGGATGTCTTCACTTGGTCGCTGCCATTTGTTGGCGAAAAGATCACCGACATGCTGATTGCCATTTTGAGCACGTGCTCGGAGGAGGAGCTCAAGGAAGAGACACCTGCCTCGACCTCGCCAGGGCCAATGTCACCACCGCTCTCGGCCTCGCTCCCTCAAGACCCCGAGTCGATCGAGTACAAGCGACGCGCCATCAAGAACAAGATCCTGGCTATTGGGCGCTTGTCACGTGTCTTCCAGGTCCTCCGGGAGGAGTCGGAGAAGGTCACGGAGCTCAAGACCATGTCTGGAAACAGCCGCCTGCCCGCCGGAACCCTCATGCTCGGCGCTGAGGGCATCAAGAATGCTATCAGCACTTTCGAAGACGCGAGGAAAGTGGATATTCAAAACGAGCGACTGCCCCCGACGAGCGAGGAAGTCAAGAAAGCGGCCGAGGAGCAGCACGAGGCCGCGATGGAGCGGGCCAAGCGGGAAGCCGACAACGACACGAAGCTGCAATCCCTGTCCAGGAGGTTGAGCACGTGAGTATGCCCGACGACGCCGGCCCCTGTGATGAGACGCTGACCCGGAACAGTGACCGCAAGAAATGAGGAGTGACTGCTGCATTCTTAGACTTGCATGCCTATGCTACTCGCTACCGGCCATTTTTAGGGCATTGGTATGTCGCGATCGGCTACTGTCCAACATGGCAGTGCTGTCGGGACAAGCTGGGCGCCTCCAGCGCATGCGTCACGCCGTGCTGGAGGCAGTCGGTGGCTGTCTGGTCGAGCGCAAGCGGAGGGGTTTTCCAACTTGGGCTTCCCCGCCAGCGACGCCCACGACTCGAAGAAGAAGAACAGGCTAGCGAGCATACCAATCTATGATATAGTAGTTCGTAAACGAGCGGAGTTGGGGACGGCCCGCCGACATGCCGTGGTCACGAATATCAATCGTCATGAATCTCACATATTTTTGGGTCCTGAAAGGCAACGTCGGCGACGTTGCCGCTCCGTGCCGGAAGTTATTGGTTGATTGATCTCTCGCGGCCGTGTATATACACACCACCTGTTTCCAGTGACGAGAACCGTTGATGGTTACCTGAAGCGTGTGCTTCCCGGCGGCGCCGTGTGGCCAAGCTGGTAATCATCTCGCCAGCTTCTCTTCCCGATGCCGTTGGGGCGCATTGTGGCGCGGTCAGATGGAATTGTGCGACACTGGGTCCATCGATCCAGGAGTGCGGGGGGTGGCCACACGCGACTGCAATGGGCCTTACTCGGCCTTCACTATATCTATCAATGCAATATGGTCCATGTTACAGCTTGGATATGGGGTATATCAGTCTGAGCGGAATTGTTGGGCCGCCCCATGGCAGCTCGAAAAGGTGGTGCATTCGCTGCCTCCCCTGGCGGCCGTATGGCACAAAAGACGATGGAAGGGAGGAGCATCCCTCCAAGGCGGGCTACCCTGCGGATAAAAGACCCAAGGGAGCCGGCGCCGCCTGGCGTCTTTGGTGCAAGATGGCTGCGTAGGAGGTTGGTACGAAGGAAGTGCCACAGCAGGTGGCCAGCCGGGCAGCTTCTCCGCTCCATACTCCCAGCTATCGTGGATAACTGATGGATTGGTACTCTGAGCGTATCGCGGACCGGCCGTTGGACCAGAGGCATTCAACCTCCCGACTGCCCGAGCAGCCGTGGAGAACACCCATCGGTCCCCGTTCCCAGCTCTTCGCCCAAGTCGCGGCTCACCCCCCCGGCATGGCGTATTGGCGTTGCTACCACGGTCCAGACAGAGCCGCCAGGCTCGTGGTTAAAGTTCCTCGGAGATCTGAGGGGCCTGTGTCCAAACCAGCCCCGGCCCCTATTCTCTTGCGACTGGCTACGTACATACTTACTGTACAAGTAACTGATGCCTACATTGGCCTTGCACTATCCTCCTGCAGCCAATCGGCGCAGCGACTCCCTTACCCCCCAAACCAGGCAAGCAGTTCTTGCCGACCCTGAGTACTTAGAAGATGGCGAGGACGTTGGGCGGGCTGCCGAAGTCGGATTAGCAAAGTGCCACGGCAATCCTCGAGAATAGTGGATAGGGGAGTATTGTGTACCTGGCCACGCCGCCCGGTACATTGCAGGGCTCGCTCGCGACGAAAAAGCTCCATCGCTTCTCCCTCTTGCATTGCTCGGCAAGCTTCTCGAGGTCGAACAGCTCGCCGATAGGACAACCCCAGCCACCCAGCAGGACCTCGTGCAGGAGCCAATCGGCCTGCGTGGGCCATGTCTCGAACGAGGGCTGGTCGCCGGCCACCGCGGAGAAATTGTCCCATATCCACCGCAGCACGTCGGGGCTCTGTTGGACGCCGCCGAAGCGGTGCGGCATCGTGTCCTGGTACGCCCAGACCTCGTCGTCCGACTTGGTGGCCAAGGCCGCCATGAAACCAGAACGCACGAAGAGTATGTCGCCGAAACGCACCTCGGTCTTCTGTGCCGCGAGGCAGGCCTGCAGATCCGCCAGCGGGATCGACGTGGAGTCGAAGGCGTCGTACGCAGCTATATCACTACCCTGCGATGCCCGCCAGCTGTGGTAGTCGACGAGCACGCCGCGGCCCACGATGCCTTGTTCGGACCAGGCTGCGTTTTGCGCGTGACAATGTGTCAGTAGAAACAGGCGCCTCGGCCCCGGGACCGGGCCGTTGGGGGAGGCCACGCACCGTGGATGCCGTTCACCGTAGCCTTTTGCCCGTTTTTATCGACGGCGTGGATGTCCTTCATGGTGACGCCGTTGTAGAAAAGCTTCTCCTTCTGGTACCCAAAGTGCCGCAAGCCGTCCCACTGCGTCGATACCTGTGAGTTGAAACACCACACGTCGTCGTTGACGGTGGCTGCTGCCTTCGGAAAGATGTCCTGGTGGAACAGGGCTCTCTGGAAGAAGGAGCGCTTCGACTGTGCATTGAGGGGCCAGTTCAGCGAGACTCTGTTTCCTTGCGAGTCAGCGGCGGGCGGCCCCGTCTCCTACTTTGGGCCCTAAGTACCTCTGCCCGGTCTTGATCTCGCTCCTGGCCGCGGCGGCCACGCGCTCGTTGGTTAGCCGGTTGAGCGTGCCCAGCTCGTCCGTGTCTCCGTATAGTCCCCATGCCGAGTAGGGCGGATCGCCCTTCCGGAGGGGCAGGTCTCCGAAGTCGGGCACGCCGTTGGCGTTGGTCTTGATGCCCGAGATGGGAGGCGCCATGGTGTCTTCCGTGCCGAGGGGGTAGATTGTTTCCACGATGGACACACACGGGCATACACGAGCTTAAGCAGTTGGGCGTGTAGCTTGGGTATTAAATGTTCAATGTAGGTACTCAAGGTATTTGCTTGCCTGGGCGTACATTTATGTATATATATATATATATATATGTATATGTATACATATACGCCTGCTAGCAAGGGCTTATATGCGTTTGGAATCCATGTTCGTCCCCCGCTTTCCCCGAGTGTGTCGGCGTCCAAGGCGCAGGGTCGTTGAGTGGGACGACGTATTAGCCGGTGACGCAAATCGGACGACTAATAGCCCTCCCCCGCACCGGAAACTGAAGTCCCACATCTCGTCTGGCTTGGAGTCGTAACCCTGCATAAAAGAGCTCCGGACGGCAAGTGCTAGAGGGAGGAACTGTCGCCCTCCACCGATCACCCCAGGCCCAGTCACCCCGTGTTCGCCATGAAGAGTTCATGGTTAGAATGGGATCGGCAGAGTTGCCCGGTCACGGGGGTAGCAGTCACATTTCTTGGCGCTACCGTCGGCGTCGAGCATGCATGTCATGCCTGGTGCAATGTCAATGCCCCTTTGAGTGGTGCGTTGCGGGCGTTCGACCCCGGCGGGGGGGAGGACAAAGAGAGGAAGAGGGAGAGTCAGAGAGGCAGAGAAAGGGAGAGAAGGAGACGGACAGGGAGAGGGAAAGAGGGCGGACGCCGAAGGAGAAAAATGTCCCCAGAGATCCGGTCGACGCAACCTGCATAACCATCGGAGGTCAGCCCCGGGTGCGCCGGTGAACGCCGGGCTTGATAGCACACGAATGGGTTAGGTAGCCCCGCATTCATCCAAAACCAACCTCTTTATCTCTCTTGCGGCCATCTCCAACAACGGTATCGACTTATTTGGGGTTTCTGGTGGGCTCCCCCACCGAAAGGGGAGAGAGCCCGACTAGAGGGAAAGAAAGAGCTTACAACTAGGGGCTTTTTAAAAGATAAAAAACCGACCAACGCAACGTCTGGTGGCTCTCCTCTCTCTTGAAGACTCCCGTCTTCATTTTGCCCGCACCCACTTCCAATCTCTATTCTCCGCCGAGACCCCAAGGCTCTGCCCGAGACATCCCGCCGCCATGTCGGTAACGAAGCTTGAACTGCGTACCGCCCTTGGGCCCGTCTACCGGGACGTTCTATGCAACCCGCCCCGCGACTGCACCCCGGAGGAGATCCCGGTCATCGACTTGGAACCCATCTTCTCCCATGACCTGGCCGAGCGCCAGAAGGTTGCGGCCCAGATCCGAACCGCCGCTGTCAACACGGGCTTCTTCTACATTAAGAACCACGGGATCCCAGCCGACACTATTGCCAAGTGCAAGCAACAGGTATTGAATTTCATGGCCCAGCCGGCCGAGGCAAAGGAGCTCGTCTCGGCGCGCAAGTACAGCCGCTTCTTCAACGGCTACACCAGCCCTGCCAGCACCAACATCTCGCCCAGCGAGAGTGTTGACATTAGAGAGTCCCTGTCGTTCCGGTACCGTCCCGAGTACGACCCGGACCACCCGATGGACATTTCCCAACTTCCTGACGAAGTGAGACAGTGGATCCGCGGGGAAACGTTTCTTTGGGAACGTACCAGGCACCTTCCCGGCTTCCAGGAGGACTGCCTCGCGTACTGGCGAAGTTGCCTGACCCTGGCCAGGCGGCTGGTCAAGAGCTTTGCTCTGTCATTGGACCTAGCCGAAAACTACTGGGACGACAAGGTGACGCATCCCGGTGCCGACGGCGTTTTCAATTACTACCCGGCCCGGGACGTCGAGCAGCTCGAACCGACCACTGTAGGCCTCGGCAGCCATACCGACCTACAGCTCTTCACACTTCTGTGGCAAGACAATGTGGGCGGCTTGCAGGTCTTGACCAAGGAGGGTCAGTGGATTAGGGTCCGTCATCTATGGACTTGTCTGCAACCACCTGGGGCTGACGACGTTTGCAGGCACCGCCCATCGAGGGCACCATGGTGGTCAATATCGGTGACTACATGATGCGTCTATCCAACGATATCTACAAGTCGACAGTTCACAGGGTGCCCAACGAGTCGCGAGCCGAACGCGTATCGATGCCATTCTTCTTCGGTAGGCGGCCTTGTTCAGAAATGTTCACAGCGCAGCATGACCGACTCTTCTAGGGCTTAACTTTAACTGCGTAGAGAGCGTCGTTCCGTCTTGCACCTCCGAGACCAACCCTGCCAAGTACGAGCCCATTTCGTGCGGCGAATGTAAGTCAGACCGAATCCGGTGTTGCTGTCCCGTGGGCTGACTGGGTCGCAGGGTGCCAACGTCGTTTCAAGCTGGAGCGAGAGGCTTTCGACAAGAAGGCGACGTTGGAAGCAGCGCCCAGTGCGGTGGTCGTTGAGACGTGACCTTGCCGCTCCCGTGTGGTGTACAACCGAGTCCCAGTCCGCGCTCTGTTTTCCCTCCAGGGGGGATCCTCGTTACAAGCAAACACCTGTGCTTTCGCAGTCGTGACTGAAACTAGTATGTATGCATGGCGGCCAATTTCGCCATTGCGCGCAATGCTCGTAGCTCTTTTCCCTTTGTGATGACAGCTCGGGTGATTTCTGTTCGCCGATCCATGTAGTCCGGGCTGAGGGCACCGAGGAGATGCTTCGAGACGGGAAACAAGATCAGAGGACCTTTTGGACCAGCTCAATCAGGTCGAAAAAAGACTCCCGATCAGGCTTGGGCTTGGCTATACCGAGCCCGACGAGTAATGTCCGCTGCTCTTCTGGGTTTCGCCGAGCCAGGTGGCTCGCGATCTGCACCGCGTACAGCTGGCCGGAAGACTCGCGCTCGTCCCCGCCGCCGCCGAGAAGGGTTCTGGGGGTTAAATGAGTCAGAGGCAGCAAACTGTTGTTTGGCAGCGCCATATCTGCCGCGGCGGGCGAAGGGGCCGAGAGCGGCACTTGTATCTGCGAGACGTCAGCTCGGCCCTGGCGGTCGACAGCATCAAGCGCATACCCATTGTGCGAGCCTACCGCCTTGGGAAAGCGTGACCATGATCTTGTCTTCGAACAAGACACACGCGGCTTCGGTCTCGACGCCACCGATCAGGCCCGTGACCTTCTTCGAGGGGGCCGGAAACGGCTCCTCTTTGACCTGGAGGATGTCCATTGCGGTCGAAGCCCGAATGGATGTACGGAGAGGCCGACGCGTTGTGGCCAGGCGAAAGCCTCTACGGGTTGCCGGAGACGGTGTGAAGTCGTGATGCCAGGTTTTTTAAAAGTATGGTGTGCTTACTCATGTAATTATAGTATGTACCTTGTAGACAAGGGGGAGGCCGGTTTTCTGCTTGAATTCCTCTTAGTTAAAAGACCAAGAGAGAGCTCACAGGACATCAATGGTGTTGGATGGCATGGGATAACCACAGTTACGTGCTGGCCGGTTCTACTGTATATGCCAGCGACTGGTAGTGGGGGAATCAGCTAATTACCCCGCGCTAACCTCCTACAAGCAGGTTGGGCAGGTACATCGGTATAACCTTGTCCAAGATCGGCTAGTTCGTTGATTGGCAGGTAGCGAACCCAGGCGGCGTGGAAGGTTCCGGTCAATCAATCAATCAATCAATCGGGTTGGTACGTACTTCACCAGCATCCTACCTCATGTGTAACCTTCAGTGGGTGAGTGGGTCGCGAATTCTGCCGGCAAGCGGTCAAAATTTACAATTCGGATCTCCAGTCTTCTTCATGTGCAAGACTCTCAAAGCTCACTCAAGCGCACGCGAGTTCCTTGTTCCGCGAAACGGGCATCTCGTACTGCTTGAGGATTCGTGAGACCGCGGGTTCTGTGCACCGAACACCACGGGCTGTCCCGTCCCTTGCCCTGCACGATGGTGAAGAAATTCGTACCCCGGCAGAGGAAGCACAAAGTGCTGGCGCGCCAGAACGATGCCGCCAATGCCGTGACCGAGGACAGCAACGCGCTGGAGATTACCGAATCGAAAAAAGACCTGGAGGCGAAGAAAGCCCGGCTTCGTGAAGAGCTGCAGGAACCAGGCGTCAAAGTCAGCGGCAAGAAAGCTCAGCGACTTGAGAAGTTCATCGAGCAGAAGCTGCGGAAGGATGAAAACCGCGCGCTGAAGGCCAAGTTGGCAGCCAACAAAATCGACACCAACCTGTTCCTGCGCAGTAGCCATATAGGCCAGGGAAGAGATACCAAGAGGCAGCGGTACGAGCGACTCCTCAAGGAGCAGCGGGCTGGCATCGCCGACCACGAAGAAGAACTCCTCGAAGAGCGTCCCTTGGGCTCCGACAGCGACAGGGAAGAAGCGCTGCCTGCTAAAACTGCTACGCTTCCCTTGGAACAAGGCAGGGTGGCTGAGGTTGAAGCCAAGGCTGACGTCTCGCCGCCTGTCGCGCCTCAACCCAACCTTGGGTCGGGACTCAAGCGCCCGTTGGAAGTCGACGATTCGGGACGGCCAGTCATTCAGAAACGCCAGAAGCGGGGCGGTGTCAAGTCGAAATTGAACCGGACAACGCCGCAACTCGCCCAGCCAGCGCCGGCACCGGGGCCAGAGTCGGCCTCGGACGACGATTGGAAAGGCTTCAGCTCGGAGTCTGAAGATCAAGAGTCTGGATCAGAGGGTATTTCGGGTGACGAGAGAAGCAGCTCCTCTGAGGGCGACGAAGAAATGGACTCGGACGACGACGATGACGACGACGACGACGATGACGAAAACAGCGACGACGAAGATGAAGATTCGGAGGGTGGCAAGCCAGATACAAAGCAGAGGTCCTCGGCGTTTAAAGCCTGGGCGCATCAGCAGAGGAATCAAGCGCTTGGATACGAGCCGGTAAGCTCGTCAGCCGCAACACTGGATATACCGCGCCCGGAAAATTTCGTACCGCGCCCCTTAGAGCAGGAGCCCCTGCCGGCGGAGTTGCAGACGACTACCAACGACCCAGCGACGAACCGGAAAGCTTTCGCCGTTCCCGTCACCCGCCCGGCAGACATTCAAGATGCAAGGCTGAAGTTGCCTGTTGTCGGAGAGGAACACAGAATCATGGAGGCAATCCACAACAACAACGTTGTAGTCATTTGCGGCGCGACGGGTTCTGGAAAGACCACCCAAGTTCCTCAATTCCTCTTTGAAGCTGGCTATGGCTCTCCGGACTCGCCGACCCCCGGACTGATTGGCGTCACGCAACCACGAAAGGTCGCAGCCGTGAGCATGTCCAAGCGCGTTGGTCAAGAGTTGGGTGGTCATTCCCACAAGGTTGCTTACCAGATTCGGTTTGAAGGCACCGCCGACGAGAAGACAGCCATTAAATTCATGACCGATGGTGTCCTTCTGCGAGAAGTATCAAACGACGTGGCGTTGCGGAAGTACTCGTCCGTTATCATCGACGAAGCGCATGAAAGGAGCGTCAACACAGATATTCTCATCGGAATGCTAAGTCGTGTCGTCAAGCTCCGCCAGGATATGGCGAACGAAGACCCAACCGTACATCCGCTCAAGCTCATCATCATGTCAGCAACGTTGAGAATCGATGATCTGACCAAAAACCCGCTTCTGTTCCCAGTGCCACCCCCTGTTCTGGACGTCGAGGGCCGACAATTCCCGGTAACTATGCATTTCGCACGACAGACACGTCATGATTATGTGGAGGAAGCCTTCAAGAAAATTACAAAGGGGCACCGCAAACTACCACCCGGCAGCTTCTTGGTCTTCCTGACCGGCCACGATGAGATTTCGCGTCTCAGCAAAATGCTGAAATCATCATCGGGGGGTTTGAACCCCATGGCCTATCCCAAGGTCCGAATCTCCGCCAATGATGCGCCACTGGAGGTAGAGGATATCGACTTTGGCAACACGAATGACACGACGAGAGACGACTATGATGAAATGCGTATTGTCGACGCGGATGAGGAGGAGGACGAAGAAAATGATGACGCCGACTTCGTGATTCCCGACGAGGAGGGCGGCACCGGGCCCCTCAAAATGCACATCCTGCCGCTGTACTCGCTTCTCCCGACAAAGGAGCAAATGAGAGTCTTCGACCCTCCACCAGAGGGATCGCGGCAGATTATCCTGGCAACCAATGTCGCGGAAACCAGTCTGACTATCCCCGGCGTTCGCTATGTCTTCGACTGCGGTCGGGCAAAAGAGCGGCGTTTCGACAAGGAGAGCGGTGTTCAGAGCTACGAGATTGGCTGGATAAGCAAGGCCAGCGCGAACCAACGATCAGGACGAGCCGGCCGAACGGGTCCCGGCCACTGTTACCGGCTCTATTCCTCTGCCGTATACGAGAGGGACTTCCGGGAGTTCGCGGACCCGGAGCTGCTCAGGATGCCCATCGAGGGTGTCGTGCTGCAGTTAAAGTCCATGCGGCTACAACATGTTGTAAACTTCCCGTTCCCTACACCACCTGAGCGCCAAAGCCTCGCCAAGGCCGAGAGGCTGCTGAGATATCTGTCAGCTGTAACGCCCGACGGACAAGCTACAGAAATCGGCTTGACGATGGCGAGGTTTCCCCTACCCCCCCGGTTTGCGCGGATCCTCTTGGTTGGCCACTTGTACGACTGTATGCCTTACACTATCGCCCTCGTCGCCGGTCTTTCAGTGGCCGAGATCTTTGTCCCCGAAACCCAGGCAATACCAGCTTTGGCGGAACAGGAGGAGCGCACGTTCCGCACCAACGAGGATGTCATTGCCGAAACGAAACAGAAACAACTGCGGCAGAAGTTCAACGAGGTCCACAGGAACTTCCGGTCCCTCGACGACACATCTGACGCCATCAAGATGCTTCAGGTCGTTGGCGAGTTTGCTCACGACCCCACTGAGCAGTGGTCTGAGGACCACTTCGTCCGGTTCAAGGCCCTCACAGAAGCGCAGAAGCTGCGCCGCCAGATCACGAGTCTCCTACAGAAAGATATACCGGCTTTTGCCAACCTCACCTTCCATGAGAAGTTGGGTCGACCTAGCGCCAAGCAGGTCACGGCTCTGAAGCAGATGGTCGCCGCCGGCTTTATCGACCAAGTGGCGATTAGGGCCGATTTGGCGCCTGTGCCCCCGGAGATGCATCGAAAGCCGCGTCGCGCGATTGACGTCCCATACATTCCTCTTCACCCGATTGATAGTGGAGGCCGGGATGAGGCGGACAAGCTGGTCTACATCCATCCATCGTCGTGCTTGGCGCATGCCAGCCCGCAGGAGTGCCCTGAGTACATCGTTTACTCTCATCTCCAACGCGGCGCGTCCCTGGGCGACGAAGTCAGGAGACCCAAAACGAGGATGTTGGCGCTCACAGATGTGACGGGTGCCCAGCTAGGCGCACTTGCCAAGGGCACCCCCTTAATCACGTATGGCAAGCCCATCAAGGAGGCCAAGACGAACAGCGCGCTGGTGCGCGAAAGCTGGGTGGTGCCGTATCTGCGGGCCGAGGGAACGGGTGGCCAGGGCTGGCCACTGCCGGTCAAGAAAATAGTGCAAAGAAAGGTGCCGGGCAAGGGCTGGGTCGTCGAATAGATGGTGGTTCGGGGGGGAGTCGAGACGTGGTGCATGACCAAGACGAAAGTGACGGCATCCTACCCTGTACAATGAAGAATATATTTTTTTGATTGAACTGACGAGCAATGAATGGCCTCATCATGGCTACTACGTAGTTGGCCATGCAACTGGGTCCTTGGGTATCAATCCTTCCCATAGCCGGAAAACGCCGCTTCTATCCTATCCTAATGCAACAATTAATGAACTGGCGCCCCAAACCTACGCTTGCCCAGCGAGGATTGCCTCTGTCGCCGAGAGCCCCATACTGGAGTCTTCTTTCCCCCTCCGGCTCCCTCCTCACCAATCACAATCACGCTGCTGCTTTTTGCCAGCTCAACGCTCTACGAGGCAATGGGCGTCGTGCCCGTTTTGCTCTTCTTCCGCCTTGGCTTCGACAGGCCGCCTGTTGGTGTTTTGGGGGTCTTGTCACCCTTGCCGTCCTTGGTCTTGGCGCTGCCGGTGAGATCAGGTGCGGCGATGGGACTCGGGTTGGCGAGGGAGGTGTTGAGGTTGGTCAGAGCCGGCGGGACCAGCTTGCCCCGGCGCCCCGTGGAAGACAAGTGGAAGTCGCCAGGCCGGCCGGTGATGGGGTTCTCGTCCATGTAGTCGCCGCCGAAGCGCACGTGGATGGCAAACGACTGCTCGGCCAGGCGGGCATCCAGGGCCTGGGCCGGCTTCTTGGCTTCGAGCGCCCCTCGGCTGGCCTGGCTCTCGGGCACGGGCGTCGGCTCCTTGGAGGCGAGTGTTTGCCCGCGCGCGTTGGTGGGGCCGGCGGCGGGCATTCGGTACTCGTGGCCCTTGGTGGGAGACCAGGTGGTGGCGCTGTCGGCGGCAGGGAAGCATTTGCGCAGGGCCGACGAAATGGTGGTCTGCAAGCACTGAAGTCAGCATCCCGCTGCGGCGGCGGTGGGGTAAGCGGCGTAAGGTACCATGCGGAAGCTGAGGACGTCGGCCAGCGTGGGCGCCATGTAGATGTTGTCGCCCACGACGTAGTAGGTGGCCAACACCGTCAGCTCGTCCTCCTCGTTGGGCCTCTTGCGGCGTATCTGCTTGCGTATGACCCAGACGCCGGTGCCGAAGCCGGGGCCGGTGATGGCGGGTTGCTCGGCCACCATGAACTCAAGCCCGGACATGGTCTTGAGGCGGCCTTCGAAGGCCTCGCGGGAGGAGACGTATTGCTCCATCCCGGGGTTGTACATGGCCTGCTGTTGCAGGACCGCGTTGTTCGAGGTGCGGTCGAAGAAGGGGGACTCGGCAAAGTACCACATGATAGTATTGGAGTGTATCCCGCGCATGTTGTTAACAAGCTGCGGATGCCGCCATTGGATCTCGTCGAGGGGGGTGTCGTTGGTCGCCATGGCGTTGGTTGTATGGGCGATCACGCTCGCGGAGAGGCTGCTGGCGCGTATACTGGGGGTTTCCTAGGACACCGGGTAGGCGTTGAGGGTGCTAAACAACAGGGTCGGGCGGCCGAGGATACCGGGCGGCGATTGTATCTTTGGGATGTGCTTTGGACCTACATACATTATGTACGCACAACCTACATATGTTGCAATCTTCGGCAAAGAGAGGACCAAATCAAGCTTCTACCTCTTAAGCCGGCAATCGGTAGGATGTAGTTACTCTCTACTGAGTGACTTACCAATCTTATGTGCCGCCACCTCGTACTTGCATAATTCTGGCTGGCGGGGCTTTATGTATCATTGCAACGCAATGCCAGTCCCCAAAGCAATCCATTAGTCTTGCATCCGTTTATTGGGGTGCAGTTCGTAGCCTGCCTCGCTGCCACCAGCCCTCCCTCCAGCTCCAATCGCATCCCATTAGATTTCCGTCTTTGACTCTCGCCCGTCCCATTTCCCATCTACCCATCCTTCAACTTTACTCACCCCAACTCTGGGCCCAATCTCACACAACACCAGGTTTCCAATCCCCCTCTTGCTCTTCACGCCGAATCGACCAAGCGACCAAGCAACTCCTACCTGTGCGCCACCGCTTCCCTACGCCTCGGTTGCCCCTCATGGATCTCGTATCGAGTATCCGCAAGTCCGGCTCCCGTGGCGGAGTCAACTTCAGCTGGGATGAAGTCGCCGGATCATCACACCGCGAGAACTACCTCGGCCATAGTCTGATGGCACCGGTGGGCCGCTGGCAGAAAGGCAAAGACTTGTCGTGGTACGCCAAGGCCGATGGGTCAGGTGCGCCGACAGACGAGACCGACGAGGAGAGAGCGGCGAGGGAGCGCCACGAGGAAATCAAGAGGATCAAAGAGGCCGAGGAGGACGCCCTGGCCAAAGCCCTCGGCCTGCCGCCTCCCCTGAGGACACAGTCTGGTGCCAACTCGGTAGAAGTAGGCAAGCCGCGCATGGGGCCAAAGCAAGATGAGAGTAAGAAGCCCGACGACGCAGATGGCAAACCACCGCGCTGGCATCGCGATGATGCGGAGAGGCGGCACCGGAGGAGCCACAGAAGTCGCAGTCGTAGTAGAGACAGAAGACGTCACAGACCCCCCCACAGGGGAGGGGAGCGCGAAGGGCGTCACCGTAGGCGCTCGCGAGACCAAAGCCCTCGTCGCGAATCGGAACCGCACCATCGCCGCCGCGACGAGAGATTGCCAGATAGGCGCGAAAGGACCCACGATGCCGACCGGAAAGAGGCCAGGCCCAGGAGGGATCACCGGCACAGGAGCTCTCGCAGTCCGGCGGCGGAGAGTCGGCGCGAGGAGGGCAGAAGGCGTCGCAGCTCTCAGAGCCCACCGCCACGGCGGCGAAGCAGAAGCCCCAGTCATAGAGAGCGCCCATAGCCATCGCCGAGCCCAGCCTACCACCAGTCGATGCTATGGCCTCGTACAACAGGCACGAGATGCATTTCTGTAGTTATTATCACATACCGGCCTTATGCATTCCACCTTTGGTACCCGTCTTGCACCCATTGACGGCAAAACTGCCATGTAGAACACGTGAGCATAGTACTGCATAGGCTCGTGTCTCTCACGGCCATGGGCATCAAACGACACGGCCCGTCCGAATGTCGTTATCCGCTCGGACTGAACCACGTGCAGAGTCACAAATACGCATGCATCTGAAGCATCGATTGCAGGAACCTGCGATGGCGAACGCATAGCAGCTGGTGCACACTCCGTACATGTACATGTTATGTACATGTAAGCAGGGACGGCGGGTCAGGTGCTGAACATTTCACATGGTGGCGGGGCCGGGGGTCCAAGGCGGCAGACAGCCCGTGACGTGGGCATGGGCCCATGCCACATTGATGGATGCCATTCCTTTTCCGTGTGGCAAGCCTCCCAGCGATCCCCATCCCCTATGAGCATCCATACATAGTACGGGCAGGTTGTTCTCATCAGGGGCGGCCAGAGTAAGGTTTCCCGGAGGGATTCCCCCGCATTCAGACTGAAGTGATCGGCGTACAAATCCATCGTGCATCGGTAACGCATGTACCTACAACTTACCTGCCCTCAGCGGTATCCCATAGATCTATAGACCTATGGACGTATGGGGTTGGAGGCGACCAAGACCTGGTGGGGACATCCCTGCTGTACTATACTTCAAATAAAGGTTAGGTAGCCGTTCCCGCAGCAGGCAGGTACCGAATGTACCTTACAACGGCATACATACATAAGGTAGTTAAGATGTACGTGCTGCGCAACTTTGGTACAGGCTGCATGCGCAACGCGCATCCATCCGGGGCAGCATCGTAGTGCGAGCATCCATTCCTACTACATCATTATCCACTGCCCCGACAGTCTTTCAGGGTGCGTCTCGGTCCGCGGCGACATCTTCAACGTTGCATAGCGTCTGGTCACGCTCGGTCCGAAAGACGGCCAGCCTTCATTTCACCCGCAGTCGCCACCGCCTGCCGGCCTTTGTTTCCATCTCAGGTCTGTCCTCATGGTATATTCCGTCCTGGACTGACCGGTGTTTACCGCACCTCTCTTGGTACATCTTTCAGGCAACCCTCAGCCGCCCCCGGCCTACCGAGATCTAGATTTGCTCCTCACCCTCGCGCCCGCACCCGCGACTCGTCTCTCTACTTGCATCACTGCTTGTCTTGGGTCTTTGGCAGGGTATTCGTCTTAGCCCAGCTGAACGCATCCCATCTGCCCATCATCAGAACCCATCTGGAATCTCCGTCCCATCCCTTTCCCCCACCAACCAACCCACACCCCCGAACGCCCGACCCCCGATACCCCCGTACCCACATCTCTCCGGCACGACGACTCGATCTCCGGTCTCGCGGCGAGTATGGATTACGGCAAGCTCCGGGCTGCTGCCCTCAGCCACGGCGAAGATGAGGAGGCCGTCACCGTCGACACCAGGGCCCTGATAGACAAGGTCCTTGCCAGATACTCCGGCGAGTGGACCACGCTTCGCGAGCTCATCCAGAACGCCGCAGACGCCCAGGCAAGCACAGTCAAAATCAAGTGGGAGTCGCATCCTTCCACATCTGTCCCGCTGCCGTCGACAGCAGACCGCTCTGAACTGCTGAAGCACGTAATACAGCATCACACGTTGCGACGGCTGGTCGTGTCCAACGATGGACAGCCCTTCACCAAGACGGACTGGGGCCGACTCAAGAGGATCGCCGAGGGAAACCCCGACGAGACCAAGATCGGTGCCTTCGGTGTCGGCTTCTACAGCGTGTTCGCAGACTGCGAGGAGCCCTTTGTTAGTTCCGGCAGCGAGGCCATCGCCTTCTACTGGAAGGGGAACGCTCTTTTTACTAGAAAGTTGGTCCTCTCCGAGGAGCAGAGCAGCCGCGACACGGCCTTTGTGCTGGATTACAGAAACACCACCACGCCCATGCCCAACCTGTTGTCCGTCAGTCAGTTTCTCGCCACGAGCTTGACTTTCGTGGCTCTCCAGAGGATAGAGTTTTGGATCGATGATTATCAAGTGCTTTCTTTGCAGAAGAAAACGAGCCCGAGCGCCAGCTTGACCCTATCGCGGGATATCGATACATCCACCAAGGATCGTCTGATGAAGATCCAACAGGTCGACCGTGCCAGCGCGCAAATCGACGCATCGTTCATGAGTGCCATAGGCTGGAAGCCGCAGGCGGCTGCCACAAAGACCAGCGACACCTACGGCATAGCCTCAGAAGCGCCCTCGCTCAGAAGCTTCTTCTCCAGGCTGACGGCCGGCACGGCCGCCTCGTCCAAGGCGGCCAAGGCGGCAAAGGAGGAAAAGGCGGCCCAGGAGGCCATTTCAGAAAATATCACCGCTCTTTCGACCTCCACCATATTCTTAAGAGTCACTACGGCCGCCATAAAGACATCCGTTACTGCTGGCTTTTCCGCTGAGCTTGAGCGCGCCACCAAGAAACCGCCGCCCAAGGTGGCCAAGCTTGCCATTCTGACGTCGTCCTATGATGAGGCCCAGGCCTCGGAAAGTGCCTCAGGTACGGGAGCGGTGTCAAAAGCAACTGACGTCTTTGCCTCGGTGTTACCGAGTAAGAAGCCGGGCGGTCGCATCTTCATCGGGTTCCCAACTACCCAGACCACAGGTGCAGGCATGCACATCTCAGCCCCCTCGGTTATACCCACTGTGGAACGCGAGGCCATCGACCTCAACGCACGCTGGGTACGGAGCTGGAACATTGAGATGCTGCGAGCTGCCGGCATCATGACTCGGCTTGCCTTTGCCCATGAAATGGACCAACTGCAACAAAAGTTGCAGCACTCCCTGCCTTCTCCGGGTGGCAAAATTGGACCCGCCGAGGTGAACAAGCATATGCCTGAAGCTTTGCATATCCTAAACTCGTTTACATTTGGCGACTCGACGCCCAGTGGTCAAGTCTCGCAGATTATTGAGGAGGCTTTCTGGACCTGCTACAAGAAGCCCTACATAGAGATCTACAGCACCCGGGGCGTGCGGCCCACGACACAGGTCCGTATTGGATCCGAGGAACTCAGCAAGTTCGTCGGCGGTATTCCCGTGATACCAGCAGAGCTGAAGGATCTAGGGTTCGTCAGAAAAGTTACGGACTTCGATCTCATTTCCCATATCACGGTTGATGACGTGCGGCGGGAACTTTCCGAGTACCCCATGAACAAGAGTCAGCTCGTTGCCTTTATTCAGTGGGCTGCTAAGACGGCAGTCCGAGGCGACTTGGATCCCGCTGACAAGGACCGGCTATTCGACGCCGCTGTTGCCACCCTCGCGGAGGAAGGCAGTGAGGAAGGCGGTATCATCCCGTTGGGCACTATCCGCAATTATTTGATTCCGAACAGAATTCCTGCCGGACTGCCGATCCCCCCGACGACGATTCCATTCGAATTTACGAGCAAATGCACGTCTAATGAGCTGCAAGCCTTGGGCTGGGATCCTCTGGAAATCGTTCCCTGGCTCAGGTTCCTCCTGGAGTCCGGCCCTCGCCGACCCGACAACCAGAACCTCACCAAGTCGGCGCCATTTGCCATTCATATCCTAGCCGTCTTGTCCAAAGGGTGGGACAATATGAGCGTAGGCTCAAAATCTACGGTTGTGTCCTTGCTGCAGGCACACACGGTCATGCCGACCAAATTTGGTATGAAGAAGCCAGCCGAGTCCTTCTTCCCGTCGGTGAAGCTCTTTGACGATCTGCCCACGATCCAGGGTTGTTCGTCCTTGAAGGACAAGTTCCTCAACGCCATTGGTGTGCGAAAGACGGTGGATCTTGACACCATCTTCAAGCGGCTCCTGAACCCCCCCAAGGAGGAAGCTTCCGGACAGCCCCAGTGGAGCCATGTTGAGTTGATCAAATATCTTGCCTCTGTTCAGGCGGATATCCCCTCAGAGGATCTAAGAAAACTCAAGGAGTCACGAATTTGTCCGGCAGAGGAGGAGTCGGGCAAGCAAAATGGAGCATTATATAAAGTTTCCGAGTTGTTCGAACCCAAGGACACGCTTCGAGCCCTCGACGTCAAGTTGTTGCAGTGGCCGGGTGCTACTGCAGGCGGATATCGGTCGAGCTCGGCCGAAGGCCAGTTCTTGACCAAACTAGGTCTGCGGCCGTACCCCAGCGTCCCGGAGTTGGTGGAAATGATGTCCTCGCCAGATGTCAGTCTTCGAGCACATGCCATGGACTACTACATCAGCTCCCACGTCAGTAACGGATACGGCTCGTTCGATATCAGCTCCAGTCCCAAAGCTTTCTTGCCCCTGGAGGGAGACTCGAAGCAGCTTGTGCCCCCGCAAGGTTGCTACACGAACGCAGCTGCCTCGATCATGGGCTTTAGGATTTTGAAAAGAGAGCTCTGGGCCCATGCCAATGTTCGTATTTATGATACGCCATACGTGTCCAGCCACTAACGAGAGCCATAGAAATTCGGCGTTGCCACCGATCCGCCCATCATGGAATGCGTCAAGCGACTGCTCAGAAGTCCACCGGCGAACCAGCAGGAAGCCATACCGCTTTTCCAGTACTTTGCATCGCGGCAGAACGATCTACCCGGAGGCCCAATCTTCAAACTTCGAGAGGCGCCTTTCGTTCCCGTGGTCCGGAAGCGAGGCTCATCCGCCACCCACTCCTCGGATAAGAAGAACGAAATCGTGACGCACATTAGTCCTCGCAATTGCTTCCTCGGAACTTCGACCAAATTTGGGGATATATTTGACTTTGTCGATTTTGGCCAGCAAGCGAATGCCTTCTTGTTCAGCTGTGGGGCGAAAAGCGAACCTTCCAAGCTGGAGATCGCACACGAGGCAGCCAGCGAACCGGCTCGGTTGCTGAGCGTCTTCCAGAGCTCCGAAAAGTACCTCGACCTCCTCAGGACGCTGGCCGTGGATTTCACCACTTTGAAAAGAGACAAGGAACTTTGGAAAAAGATGAAGTCCTCGCCGTTCCTTCTGGGGTCCAAGGAAATCAGCGCACCGAAGGACAAACTCGTTGACGTGGAAGAGGAAGAGGGTCCGGTTAAGCATTACCAACTTGCCGCGCCAAATGAGATTATCATTCTGGACGACTACATTGGCTTCAGACTGTTCAAGGATCGCCTGCTTGTTGCGCCTGAAGAAGACCTGCTGGAGGATTTCTACAAGGCGCTCGGCTCCCGCAGCCTGTCAGAGTTGGTCTCCGAAGACTTGAAAATCGGACCGCAGTATGAGAAGCAAGACGGGGCCATGTGGCTGCGGAAACACGTCCTCGAGCGATCCAAGATCTTCCTCCACGAGTACGCCAAGTACAGCCGCGACCCCATCAAGCATGATGCCAAGTGGCTCGAAAAGAACCTCACGGTGGTCGTAGTTCGCTCAGTAGCCCTCCGCCGTACGCTCAAGGGCACAGGCCAGATGCACACCGAGGAGCGATCTGCTGCCAGCAGCAAGACGGCCGACGGCTGGGTCCTATACGTGGCTCAGAAGTCTTCCCGGCCTGACATGTACCAGGTGGGCCAGGCCATTTGCCAGCTCATTCTGAACCGACCGTCGCAACAGGCGTATACCTTTTTCGAGCCCTTCTTGAAGTTGGAACTATTGGATTTGCGGTCGCGGGGGTACAACGTTGACCGAATCCTGCGGGCCAAGGCTGCCGAAGCCAGAATCGCCGAGGAGGAGAGGCGAAAGGCGCTCGAGGACGAACAAGCACGTATCCGAGAGCGCGAGCGGCAGTTTCAGCAGAACCAGAGCCAGTCTAGCCAGGTCGCGGCTGCACCGGAGCGAGTGACAACGCCACCTCCGCGTCAGCGTATGCCTGGTGCCTTCGACCCCCCAGACTCGCCTCCTGAGTCGGCTCCGTCGCAGAATAGAAAGAGCCGAAGCTTGTTCTCGACCCTGTCGCGCAGGTTCGGCTTCGAGGATGCGAGCAGCGATAAGGACGAGCAGCTCGACAAGTTCCTCGAGCCCTCTCGGAACGGGCAGAATGGCGAGTCGTCCAAGGGCCCTGTGCAGCCCCCCAGGCCGAACCAGCATGACGGAGACAACGGCCACGTGACAAACCCAGCCATCATCCAACAGAACCTGCTCAACGCGGTCCAGGCGACGCGGGGTCATAACTCGTCTTCGCTGTTTGCGCCGCCCACGACGACCGAGGTTAAGGAGCAAGCTAGCTATTGTGACAGTACTCCGTTAGCCAACCTCAACTTTGCCGCCGAAGCGTCGAATGGAATGCGCTTCTTTGTGGCTAAGAACCTCTCGGTGGATCTCAGCTCGCTGCTTTCGGGGGTACACAGTCACATTAACGCATTCGCCTGGCTACTGCGCGAGGTGGGCGGAGTGTACGCCATCCCGCCATCAGCCCTCCACATCTTCTACGATGAGTCGGGCGGCACCATCGCCTTCAACTCGTCGGGAAGCATCTTCTGTAACCTGCGCTTCTTCCTCCAGCTGCACTCATCGCAGTTCCATAACCCCAACACGAAGGCCGAGGCGGCTGTTTGGTGGTGGGTCGTCATCGCGCACGAGCTTGCGCACAACATCATCCAGCTGCACAACGCCGACCACAGCTACTATACCGAGAGCTTCATTCAGGAATACTTCCTTAAGATGGTGGTGAAGACTGGCGAGCTCGCGCGGGGTGGAGAGAGGGGGCAGCCTGTTCCGAGCGCTGCGGGCGATGCGAACGCCGGCGCCCCGCCCCCGTATAGTTGAGGGATGGCGCAGCCTGGATCATCCGCGCCCAAATGCCGTGGAGTTGGGGCTGGCCGCCGTTGAGTGTCGTGGGTCTACAGAGGTAGACGGAGCGTAGCCGCTTAGTACGGAAGAAGGGTATCGGCACGAGAGCGTCTGTAGAGGCACGCATACAGGATTGAGCCTCCGCTCTTTATAGAGACAGCCCGGCGTTCCATAGATATACAGCGGCCTGTTTTGAGTAATGAAGATATGTTCGACATGTGCTACTGCAGTCCTGACCGCTCAATGGTGCCCAGTTCTACACGGCTGTCACTCGTCAGGGGTCCCATGCCCGTTGACAGACGTGTCCCCTGCTTTGGCCAAGCTAGCCGTCATCAAAGGACTATGCATCATCCGGTCCCAGTCATGCTGGCATTGGCACGTTAGTCTCTCCGTGTGTGTATGTGCGTGGGTGGGTCTCATTGGCCCCCCTCCCTCCGGGCTGGTTCGGAAAGGGGTAGAGAGAAAGTTGCTCACCATCATGTACGAGTTCGTCTCACTTAGACGAACCTCCTCGCCGGCACGGGTGCGCATCTCGTTCTCGTATTCGTCGATCAGCTCGCTTTGGGACGTGGTGGCGGGCCGGCCGAGGAGCTTGACTATTCTCCCGGCATCTTCGAGGGCATGGTTGAGTCCCTGGCCGCGGTCTGATTCTGGTTTATCAGCAGACGTGGGGCAATCGGGGGTGGAGAAGGGAGAGAAGGAGGGGTGCGGCGGGCGCACGTACGGTAGGTCATGGGGTGGGCAGCGTCGCCGACGAGGGTCACAAGGCCGGCGTGGTTGTCCCAGTGGTGCTCGGGCAGGCTGGGGTCCCAATTCGCGTTGGGGGTGTAGTAGACGGTCTCGAGGTCGTCGGGCATCCACTCGTAGGCGCTGCGGATGGGGTCGGCGTAGCACCGGCTCTTTTCCTTGGACTGGCGCAGGCGCTCGCGCGGTCCCATGACGGCGGCCTCGGCGTCCTGCTCGTCGACGGGGGTCTGCCACGAGATGTAGAAGGAAAAGGTCCAGGTCTCGGGGCGGTCGGCGTCGGCGGCGTCGAGTGTCATCACCATGGCAAACATGCCGTCCGGGTGCACGACGGCGCTGACGACGGGGTGCAAGCGACGCAGGTACAGGGCCTGCTCGCGCGTGTAGCCGGAGCAGTTGATGAAGGTGGCGGCGAGCGGCAGGCGCTTCAGGGCGGCGCGCTCGGGGCCCAGCAGCAGGGAGCGCACGCGGCTGCGGCCGCCGTCGGCACCGAGCAGCAGGCGGCCGGTGACGGCGGTGCCGTCGGCAAAGTGCGCCGTCACGGCGGCGGGCTCGCCCGGGGCGGCGTAGGTGATGTCGACCAGCCTCTTGGCGTAGGTGACGTCGATGCCGTCGGCCATGAAGGCACGCAGGCGCGAGCGCAGGAGGCGGTAGAAGCGCGGGAAGGGCAGGCGGCGCACAATGTCGCCGGTGGCGCCGTGGACGACGGGCACCATGTCCATGGCGGGGGTCGGGCGATGGGGGTCCGTCTGCGTCTCAGCGATGCGCGCCCATTTCTCGGGGCCCAGCAGGTCGGCCAGGATGGACGAGGACCAGTGGCAACCGATGGCCCAGTCCCGGGCCTTGCGCGGCGCGGCCGAGGGGTCCTGCTCAAAGACGCGGTAAGGGACGTTGGCCTGGCCACGGGTGTTAGCACACGGCACGGGACGGCACGGGATACGAGGACGGCGGTGCCCCCCTTGCCTTTTTCAGTCCGTGGGCCATGGCCAGGCCACAACTGCCTGTCGGCCGAGGCCACGTCAGTCAAGTGCTCGCGCTCCGAGGGGGCCGGAGCGACTCACCGGCGCCGATGATGAGCACCGGCAGATCCTGAGGGGGTCGAGATGGTTCGGCGGCGGCGGCCATGACGCCGAGAAAGTTGGGGGCGACGGTAACGAAGACGGAGACGGAGACGGGAGACGGTGGGCAAACCCGAGCACGGCAGTGCCTGGAGGGCTACGAGCACGAAAGTGCCTGGAGGGCTACGAGCACGAAAGTGCCTGGAGGGCTACGAGCAAAAGGAAGACGAGAAAGGCGCAGCGGACTAAAGACCAGCGGCGGTGATGGAGGAGGGGGTTCCTGGAAAGGTGAGTGCAAGCAACGGCACCGGCGACGGCAGCCGAGCGGCATGGCATCTCCTCGCGCCATCTTCTCCCCCTGTTCGGTGGGTAGGATCAGACCCGCGGAATGGCCGGCGATCGGCAGCAAGGCGTTAGTGTCGCGAGCGTGCTCCGTTCTTCTGGCCCCTCCGGCCGGGTCCATTTGCATTTGGAAGCCAAGGGCCAAGGGGCGCCGCTGGGGCGTTTTTGCTGGTGCTCGAATCGTTGCGGCCCTTTAACATCCCTGTCGGCTACTACGGGAAGGGTTACAGGCTCGGCAGGGCGGGGATTAGGCCTCGTCACGGCGTTTTAACCGTGTTAAGAAACGAGGGCCCGGCGAAGCCATCGTCGGCGTGCCGGCCGTTTTAGGCCGGACAAAAAACACGCCGAGCCTCCGCGCTCTCGGCCGGGTCGGTTCCGTCGTGTCTTTTTTTGGGAGGGGGGGGGCGATTCTTTGACTGGCTGTGCCGGCCTAGTCGTCAAGGCTCCAGACGTGTAACCAGTTTTCCGGGACTCGTTGCCAGTACCGGGACGCTGGAAAGGTAGGTACAATCTGTGTACTTCTTACGTATCCGCGCCTCTATCTGCTACTTAGATGTGCTTAGGCACTCACCTCTCACTACATGTGGTCACCCCTCATGCATTAGGAGGCATGCGTATTCACGAGCCAGCAAAAAAGCTGCTTGCGACACGCCACGAGCTATGCGAGCGTGCGTACTTACCAATCGACCCTGAGCGCATCCCCGGATGGGTGTCATCAGAAATGATTCATCTCTACCACCCGCCTCTCCCCATCTTCGCGCGTTATCTGCGAGGTCAAACAAAAGACGTACCGTGACCTCTGCTGTTGGTACGGCCATGGGCCTCCCTATCGCCGGGACGTGACAACCTCAGACGGCACGACGATTAAGCCGGCCACCCCCAGGTCCTCTTGTGCGCCAGGCAGCCAGGCAGCCCAAACAGCCATGGCGTGCGTGGGGGGCACAGCCGCGCCGGTGTGAGATGAACGATGATGCTGTCTCGCTGTCGCCCCGTAAGGCTGCATTAGAGAAGAGAGAAGAAGGGGGGAATCGCAGGTAACGTAACATGAAGCCCCTCTGGGCACTTTCCCTCTCACCCTCTCCCTCTCTTTCTCTCGTGCCTACGCACACCCCCGAGAAATGAAAACCGTTAGTGGCCGTTCACACTCACGTCAGCACAAAGACCCATCACACACCACCACCCCACCACAGCCTATCGTCTGTTCACCATGCCTACGGGGGAGATTCGGTACAGATCTGCCAAACTCAGCAAGTAAATAGGATAAGCAGGTTACGAGGATACGATGTACATCTCGTTACCAAACATCTGCAATGTGTGTCAACGCCGCCTTGGCACCTCGTGGCACCCTTGGCTCCGGTCGAGACGGCGCTTCCTACTGTTTCCAGTCAAGTTCCTCGACGTGTCACAGCAGCCAGATCACTCCAAACTCCATGGCCCCGAGGCTCCGAGCCAAGGAGGCCTCATTCAGAGCCGGAATTGGTACGGCAGGACAGCCCTGTCAGGATTTGGGTGCGGACCCCCATACACAACCGCTTCTCTTACCCGAACTGCCTTGCGTATGCAAAACCCAGCACCTGGCTGACTATCTCGACGTGAGATCCAAGTTGGGTAGGCCAGCGGTAGGGAACGTTTGTATCGTCCTCGCCGGCCGGCGCTGACTCATTCGGATGCCGGGTACCCTGTTGCGTGGAAAGGCATCCATCACTTCATCCTGCGGTAGTTGCGGTGAAAGGCAGGAGCAATCCGGCCCATGACTGTTCGCTCGGCCATAGCCGATCAGACACCAGCGAGAAGCATTCCGGTTGGTCAAACCCCGCCGTATCCCGAACGACGTGCAGGATATGAATAAGAGGTAGGCAGGGTATCTGCCATGTACTTATTTCTTACCAGCCCACCGAGCAAGACCCAAAGTACCTTGCCTGCACTGCCACGGCACAAGTTCCGTCTGCTACTTTTAGCTGGCTGCGAGTCGGACGAGTCAACCCTCCCCCAAGAGACAACCACCCCCCATCTCACCCCTCGCTTTCATCCCGACTTCCACACCCAGTTTCTATTTCCAGGCACGGATCCGCGGCTCGCTTCGCATGTGTCCATCACCGTCCTGCTATGTCAGCAACCACATGGCTGTTCGGTGTCTGGTTCTTGGGTCCTACGTGCTTCGCCTGTTCCACTCCCCTGCCCTTCAGCCCTACGACGACAGGCCCCCCCTTGATGGGATGAGAGTACACGCCTGCTCTGCCTCGCTTCCTCATGCTCCCTCTCTGTCTCCTGCCGCTTCCCTCCTTTACCTGCCTTCCCTGCCTTTCTCTCTCCATTCTTCGAAATACCGAACTCGGCACCCTGGCCCCATCCTAGGCCCGCTCCACCAACCACCATGCCCCTGCTGACTATACAGCAGCCCGGATGCTAGCTACTCACGGTCCTGGTCTGACGTGCGAGAGCTCGCCGGCTGACTTAGTGACCGACCAGCTTGGGCCACAATATGCTGATCCATCCCGCGCCTCGGGGCTTGGACGTTGTAGCTGATGGCTGGTCCGGCTTTGAGGCTCAGATGGGGGACAAAGAGCAGGGGGGGCCACGGGGGACACGACGCCAGGCAGCATCCTCATGGCCTTACACCAACACCGCCGGTGGCTGACCCGGGCTTCTGAGTGCTGCTATTCGTTACAATGCTGCTGTACCGTACGAACTATCCCGCCAGCCCTGCGTGCTTCACCTTCCGCCGCGGCCCGTCCGTAGTATATAAACCCTCGAATCCTCCGTTACGAGGCCGCTATCTTGGTCGCCATCGCAGTAACAAACATCGAGATCCAGACGCCCGCCTCAACCCCAGGGGAGCCAGCATCGACGCAGAGCCACAGAAGTCGCCATCACGCAACACCGCATCAACACTGCTCATAATCACCCCTCCAAGTTTTTACTCTAATCAAGACGCAATCCTCCACACAATGGCGGCCTTGACTTTTATCGCCTGCCCCCAGGCCCTTTTCGGCCGCTCTGGCTACAACAAGGACGGTGACGATGAAGACGATAAAAAGTGCTTCGGCCGCTCTGGCTACAACAAGGACGGCGACGAGGAAGATGACAAGAAGTGCTTCGGGTTAGGACACGCTGCTCCACCATCCTAACGAAATACTGTTCCACTGATGCCCTCTACAGTCGATCTGGCTACAACAAGGATGGGAACGATGACGACGAAGAAAACTAGGCGCTGAAAAACAGGCCTTACGACTTTCGACCCCCCCCCATTGTCATCTCAGGGGAGGGCGAGCCATGTATTATCGTCCTCGCGTCCTTTCGGCTTTCGGCATCGCCGCCATTCTCGCCATCGCCCCTGGCCTCCACAACCAGCATCCTACTTTCCTTTGTTTTGCATTGGGCAGGCGTTTCGGCTATAGAATTCGTTGAAGGGGTCTATTTCCACCGCGACGGCATAGAGATAGATGGGAAAGACGACGCGGCATACGCAGGCATGTACAACCAACCTGTTCTGGTATAGACACAGAGCCGAGGCCCTGAAGGCATGAGCATAGCGGTATGGGGCAGGGTATAGGTTCACACGGATACCCTCCCCCCCCCCCCCCAAAAAAAAACCATTCATTCGAGACGACGGGGCTGTAGAAGGTGCGTAGCAGATTAGCCGCCCATCTAAATCCATTACTTTCCAACACAAAATCTGTTTGCAAGTGTCAGCCCGCAATGCGACCTAATTTTGGCTCAAGTTGACCCTTGAAACTCACTTCTCGAAGATGACGCCCAGGACTTCCTCCACATCACCGGCTTCGCCGCGGCCGGTAATTCGAGCCAAGCAATTGGCGGCATAGCGAAGGTCTTCGGCCGCCACCACAAAGTTCAATTCGTCCGCGGCTTCCTCTGAAACGGTGTTGCCGACGTAGTCCTCGAGGTGCTTCCGACATTGCACCAGTAGCTGCCGCTGCCGTTCGGTTACACCGTGCAGGTCCTGCTGCTCAGCTGGCAGCGCCGTCATATCCGAAAATAGCGAAGCCAGCCCGTCCACCACCCCATGAAGGCCACCCGGGTCCCGACTGTTGGCCCGGCGGCCCTGGGCTTCCTTGCACGAAATCAGGAGGGGCTGCCTCGGAACCCCTTCCAACTTGTCCAGGACCGAGGCCTGAAAGTCTTGAATTAGGTCCGTCAGCTCGGCGCCTGTCATACGATCTCGCTTGTTCACGACGACAAGGCCTCGTCCCACGGTCTGGAGAAGCTCGAGAGTCTCGGCGTCGTATTGTATGGTCAGGGCGCCCGATGCGTCCCGCTCGACAGACGTGAGTACCATGACGACGTCGGACTCCATCGCCTTGGTGCGCGCTCGTCGGATCCCTTCTCGTTCGACTGGCCCAATAGGGACAGCATCCGGCGCAGAGACTGGCGCGCGGCTATCGACACCCCTGAAGCCCGCCGTGTCGGCAAAGGTGCACAGGTAGCCGCGAATATCGAGATGGGCCTCGACTATGTCGCGGGTGGTGCCCGCCTCGCCCGAGACGATGGACGCTTCTCTGCCCACGACCAGGTTCATCAACGAGCTTTTCCCCGCATTGGGTGGCCCCAGCAAGGCGATGCGGATGCCGTTCCTGAGGAGTTCGCTGCGCTGGCTGGCCTTTTCGTGCGCGTCGATGCTGAGGAGGATGGCCTCGACCTGGCTGGAGACGTTGGCCAAGAGTTCGACGGGCGATTCGTCGAAGTGCTGGTCTTCGGAAAAGTCAATGATAGCCTCGATCTCGGCGCGGGCGTCGAGGAGCTTCTGTCGCCACTCGTCATAGGCACGGCCCAGCGCGCCGGTTGCGCCACGGACGGCGGCACGTCGCTGATGCTCGGTCTGGGCGGCGAGGGTGTCGCCCAGGGACTCGACCTGGGCCAGATCGAGCCGGTCGTTCAGGAAGGCTCGCTTGGTGAACTCTCCGGGCTCGGCATAGCGCACACGGCGGACGGCAGCACAGGCGGGGATAGCGGATAAGACGGCTTTCACTGTCGCGCTTCCACCGTGTACGTGTAGCTCCAAAACATCCTCGCCCGTTACCGTCCGGGGGCCGGGCAGATACAGCACCATGGCGCTGGCATCCAAGACGTCGGCCCCGTTGGACCGGGGATGTAGCAGGGTCCTCACGACAACATGGCGCGCCTTGGGCAGAGGCTTCGACGGACACAAGCCGTGGTAGACCTGGCGAAGTACAGTCAGCTCTGTCTGCCCGCCATCACTGACTGACGGGACCGTTGGTTTTCACCTCTTGGCAAGCCGGGCCTGAAACGCGGATGACGGCTATACCAGCAGGGCCCTGCCCCGTGGAGAGGGCGTAGATGGTGTCATTTTCCAAGTGAAGGCTGAAGGCACGCAATCCCGATGCCTCGGCCAATCGAACCGGTGTTCTGGGCCTCGGACGGCACACTGTCCGAGGCACTCCTAGGGCGGCTCTGACAGGGCTGGCAGCGTGAAGGCTGGTTCTCGGCACACGAGTTGAAACCGCCCCGGCTATGTATCGTCGTAGCATTGACTTGGCTATGTAGGGAAGAAAGTAGTCGGTTGCCGGCGAAAGCAATTCAACGGTCTTCTGCCGGCTTTTGGTATTTGCTTCCCTGCGTTGACTAGGCGGAGCTATGTAACAACGAATATCCCCGAAAGTAGCGTAGGGAAGTACCGAGTCTAGGATGGGACTGACTCTTTACAGTAACGTCAGGACCTGCCATCCATATTTTTTTTTCCCTTCCCGAAGCTACGTGACAACCTTTGATGTTTAGAGTATTGAACCTATCCGATCGAATATTATACACATACCCGCATACATCACTTATACAAACGTGTCCATATATGAATCGGTCTAGATTGAAGCTATCATTACATGTGCGTTTATACTTACTTGCAGGCACGGTTTGTTGGTGGGTAGTATGGATCCGTTAGAAAGCCTTGTACATGATGGATGTATGTACATACATAGTAGTAGATGTACCTGCGGGATCCGCGTTGCCGCTTCTGACCGCCCAAGGCCCCGCCAAAATTTCAAATCTGCTGGAGTCCATTTTATTCAGCCATTCGTCTATCGTTCGCCCCAAGTACACGAGGTCGCCGCCCGAGTCCAAACAGAAGGACGGGAGACGGAGAACCAGCTGCTAAAAACAGCCATCGTCTGCCTCACCTCCACCAGATCTCTCTCCAGCGAACAACTACCGCCTCGCGCTTTTCTCATCGATCGTCCGCAGTAACCGGATTCCGCAACCCCAAAAGCCCACGATGGCGTCCGACGAGATCGTTTGGCAGGTTATCAACGTGCGCGCGCCCCAACCTCTTGCTCTTGTTGGCCACGAGCGCGACTGACCCGATTCATAGCAACAATTCTGCTCCTTCAAAATCAAGCTGTACGATCCCAACCTGCCACACGGTGCTCGAGGGAACTGACTGACAAACAACTGTAGCAACACCAAGGCCCAGACCTTCTGCCGGCAAGTTCGATTCGCCTCGACCGGTGACCCTGATTCTGACCGAAAGCCAGGAATGAATACAACATTACCGGACTTTGCGTATGCTATTTTCCTAGCCACCTGTGCTGACTGTCTGCTAACATACTGATAGTCAAGGCAAAGCTGTCCGTTGGCCAATTCGCGTAAGGATTGATTGTGACACCCGACGTCCGCTCCGACGAACTAACCCGTCGATTCCAGGTTACGCCACAGTTCGAGCTGGCGCCAACGGCACCATATACTTGTACATGAAGAGTAGGCTGGCGTTCCCCAGCCTTGCGCCGCCGCGTTCCCGTGCTGACCGACTATCTTATAGCAATTGAGCGCGCGCATCTGCCCTCCAAACTATGGGAGAGAAGGAAGCTGAGCGCAAACTACCAGACTGCGTAAGGCGCTACCAGCACTTGCCCACCTCCCTGTGGCCGTCGCCGTTTTGCGGGTTGCTAATCGGGCGAGGTACAGGCTCAAGCAGATAGACGAGTGGCTTATGTATTGGCCCAAATTCTTGCAGCACAAGGCCAAGCAACGTCTCACTCGACTCGTGCAAGTCGTGAGTCTTGACCCCCACCCGTGAATTGAAGCGACTGGGATTTGACAAGTGCGCAGGCAATCCGATCCCGCCGCCTGGCTAAAGAAGAGGCCCGCCTTGGCGAGACGTTGGTACCTAAGATGGCGCCCAAGATCCGGAGACGCGAGGAGACGCGAGAGCGCAAGGCCGAGGTAGCGGCGAAACTCGAGCGGACCATCGAGCGAGAGCTGTTGATGAGACTGCGCGAGGGCGCCTACGGCGACCAACCCCTGAACGTCAGCGAGTCCATTTGGAAGAAGGTGCTTCACGCCATGGAGCGCGAGGGCGAAGCGAGCCGTGACAAGGACATGGATACGGGCATCGAGGAGGAGGGCGAAGAGGAGGCCGACTACGAGATGGAACACGAGGAAGACGACGGCGCCGTCGAATACGTCAGCGACATCGAGGAGAGCGACGAAGACGACGACATCGACGATATCGAGAGCTGGCTCGGTAGTGACGACGACGCCGCCGAGGACTCGGAGAGCGAAGACGATGCCAGCGAAGAAGAGGCGCCCAAGAAGCCGGCCCTGGGCGACAAGCGAAAGCGAGGCGGCCCGGCACCGCGCCAGCCCAAGAAGGTTGCTCGACGGAAGGGCGAGAGAGAGCGGGAAGTCGAGTACGAGCGTGGGCGCGATCTTGCATTCTAAAGCGGTACTGTTGTGCTGCTGCTGCTGCCGCTGCCACCGCCGCCGTCTGCATGTGCTTGGGCGATGGCTGTGCACAAGCCGCTTGCCACACGTAGCTATGTGCCTGGGCATGGGCTTGGGTGCTCGTTTTGGAGGATGTTCCCGTCGTCTGATATTATAGCACGAGGCGTTGCATTGGTCCAAGACTACCTGACAGTACCCATAGCGGACTGCTACATACATGCTTGGCAAGGTGGTATGGATAAACGAGCCGGCAGGTATAATAGCGATTTATATACACTGTGTATGAAGTAAATAGGCGGCTGTGGCTGGGATGCCGTGTTTTTGTACTGCCGAGTGAGTTGAAGGAAAAGCCTGATGAGGCAGTTGTCGTGGGCATAAGTGATGTTAATAAGACGTTGGAAGGCATAAGTCGAGGGTGAAAGGTCATGTAGGTGGGGTATAATTGGCGTCCCTTGGTGGATGATGTAGCATGAATCCACCGGCCCAAAACGGCTTTCCATTCCTGGGAAACCTGGAACGTTTAGTTGTAGCACCGACGCTCGGGACTTGAATCTCCACATGCGCACGGCGACTTTGGTTGGCATGAGCGCATCCCGCCCTCGCGCCCGTCCAGAAGAAGAATATCCCCTTCCACCATCACGGGGCTGTCCCTGACGCTGACACTACGAAAAGACACGCACCTCTACCGCTCCGCCATACTCAACGCGTTCCTCGCCCGAGTCCACGCAGGACGTGTGTGAAGGGACGCCCCCAGACGCCGCCAGCCGAACCGACCGATCGACCGGCCGACCTCCTTGCCGTTCCCCCTTGACCCGCCCGACCTTTTGACTCGACGTGGGCGCAACTTGCCACCGGTCGCCGTCATGTCGTGGTACTCCAACATTCTCACCAACACTACATCGCGCATTAATAACCTACAGAGGACCTTCCTGGGCGGCGAAACCGACGGCGACACCGAAGATGACACACACGTGTGCCGCGTGCTGAGGGGCTACTACACCGAAAAGGGCCGTCCGTTCCCCGGCTGGTTGCCGCCCGACCCCAAGGCCCCGCCGCCCGCCCAAGCTGCGGCGGCCCCGGCGAGCCAGGTGGGATCACGCTACGGCGGCCTTACGCAGCAACAGCAAGCCGGCGGCGGCAGCCTGAGCTCGCTGTGGGACAACAACCCCGTGTCGCAGCCCCAGGACGCCCAGAGCCTACGGCGCGGCCGCGGTGCCCCGCCACCCATGCGCCCGGGCACCGACCAGAGACTGAGCCCCTTCTCCCGCAACTCGGACCCGCAAGCCGGCGCCGGACGCGAGGACGTGCAGGCACGGCCGCTGCCCAGCCAGCGCGCCGGCAGCTACCAGACGACGGGCGCGGGACGGGACGGCCAGCCGGGAGGCGCCGGCGGCTCCGCCCAGGACCGGCTACGCCAGCGACTATGGGGCGGCTCTAGGACGGCCAGCCCCGCCGGCAACGGCCCCTTTCAGCCGCCGCCAGCGCAGCAGGTCGGACGGGGCTCGGGCGACTACGAGGACCGCTTCGCCCCCGGCGGAATGTACGACGGCGGCGCCGACACGGGCGGAGGGAGGTCAGGGGGCGGCCGACGGGGCCCAGGTTTGCCCAGCGGGCCCCGCATGCGGTGATGGCGACAGGGAGACGGCCACACAGGTCCGAAAGGGGCCTGGCCAGCGCGCACACGGACAAGGTGGCGGATGGGTAGAAACGGTCCAGCAAGTCAAGGTATCCAACAGCGGGGGTGGCATGCTCAGTAGCTACTGTTTCCCTAGACCTTTATCAACCTCGCCTACCTTGCTTCTACGTCTATATTTGCATTGCCGTAGTCAGTCCCACGCCGGGCCGCCCACGAAAGCCCGAGGGGAGGCAGGCAAACGCCGCTTTGGCCAGAAACCTGGGCAGCGGCTGTGGCCCTAAAAGTATACCCGTGGCAAGAGGGCGGGTAGAACAGCACATACCTAGACAAACGCGCCATGCTGCGCCCGAGAGCTGCGTCTTGCCGGCCTCTTCAAGCAGGTCTTGATTTCCACATGGACGTACATACACAACTTATATCCACAGACCTAGCTGGGTCGTCTCGGGGCTCGGAGCGGCCCGCTATGGCCCGGGAAGGGTGCAGGGTGCCAGGCGTGCCCACCCAAGCCGCGACTTCCTTCACGCGCCTGCCGGTTCTCGCCCGAAAACGACGCCTTCGACGGAGAGGCAGAGTGCCCAGCGCGGTCCTTTTCAACATTTGGTGAGCACGGGGGTTGTTTCTCCGCCTTCCACTTCCTAGGTACCCACCTCCGTGAGTGTGCGATGACGACGCACCTCGCGCGGTGGCGTATACCGCGTGCGCGGCTGTGGCAGGGTTACGAAGTTGGCAGGTTCCAGGTTGGTTGGAAACGACAGCCTCCAACAGAAGATGTAGTCAGTTAGTGTGCACTTACACTGCCTAGCACCGGCAGGGCCGGCTTGGCATCAAGTCGGCCGCTCAAGGTCCCAATGTTGCTGGAACAGCTGGCACCAGATAGTTCGAGAGTGGCCACATGTTCCCCTAGGGTTCCGTTTGCTGGGGGTTTTTCATACCTCTATGCGTGCCGCTTGTGAGGTGGACGATGCATGTACAGTAGATCCGGGGTCCATAGGATGTTCAGCACATTTGTCTTTAGCCTGGGGATTTCAGGCTCCTAGGCTCTAAATTATAAGGACATACTTTCATATCATGTAGATATTTATGTCAATCCAAACCTATGATAACCCCTCGGGACATGTACATATTTATATATAAAGTACCTACAGGATGGATTGTACATATCTATGTACATAATGTACTTTCCATAGCACCTACCTATGTAGGTATGGGAAGTACGTTTTAACCCACTCCCCCGCCTGAACGGGAAAGAGTGGCGGGGCAGCTTCAGGCAGCTGATGGATGACCCAACCGGTGATGAAGCTCTTGGGTGGGCAGTGCTACTGCCGCTCACATGCACGCACATGCATCCCATCCTGCCATAGCACCAGCTGGGCTGCCGTATAACATACGTTGTGCACACCAGCCCTTTGCCGCCGCCGCTGCCGCCGCTGTCGTCGTCGTCGTCGTCGTCGTCGTTGTCGTTGTCGTTGTCGTCGTCGTCGTCTTCTTCTTCTTCTTCTTCTTCTTTCTGCTTCTGGACGCTTTGAATGGATCCATTCCGGCATTGCTTATGAGGCAAAACATCTAGTTGGCTACCTCCCTCTCACTTCTTGAGCACATCTTATCTACCATCACCTTTTCCCATAGTGCTTGCCTCCCGTACAATTTGAACCCCCTCCCCCATCTTCCTCTTCTCCCATTCTTCAAACCACTTACCACCTCCCCTTGTCCTTCGGGATTCTCTTGCTAGTCCGTCCAGCCAGACCCAGCACGTCTTCCGCCGGTCCCGGGCAGCCGCACTTGCAGCATGACGTCAGGGGGGTCGTCTTCGCGACCGGCGTCGTCGGCCTCGCCCACGGGCAGCCTGTACGCCATGAGCGACGACGAAGAGGGCGACTACAACACAATCACCCATACCGAGACGGGCCGTGGCGTTAAGTTGCTCTATTCCAAGAGCAAGGTCTACATCCACCCGACTCCCTCGGCCAAGGACAACATCCCCGGCTTCATCGCCCTTCTCCAACAAAAGGGCCCGTCGAGAGGCAACCGACCCGCGTCGCCGGCTTCGAGCTCGCCCGCCGCCTCCGATCTGCTCCTTGCCTGGCTGCCCGAGTCGAGCCTGGGCGATGCCGCCAGCATCTACGTCAAGGTCGATCTCACCGACGGCGACTCGCCGCCCAAGCAGAGCTACCTGGTGCCGCCCCCACCAACCGTTACCGCCCACCGGGGCTCCATCGGCCACTACGCCTTTGCCATCCCCGTCAGTGCCATCTACTCACTGCTTGTGCGGCCCCCAAGCCTGGGTTGGTGGTTTGGCTCCCTCATCATCAACACCCGCGCTGGTGACAGCTTCCCCGCTCTGTTCTTTCACGATAGCGAGTGCCAGTCCACCATGCTCCAGAAGAAGAAACGTGCCCGGGACAGCTTCGACCCCTTTGGCGAAAACGGCCACATGTTCTGGGGTGGCGACGAGGTGCTGCGTTGGTTGAAGCGCTACCTTCACATTGAACGCAGCGGCGCTGAGCCCAACATTTACCTCGTCGAACCTACCAAGGAGGACAGCGAAGCCTTCGGGGGCAAGCTGACTTCTAGTGCGCCCTCGCGCGCCGATCGAGAAAGCGCCGGCCAGGCCAGCTCCAGCGGACGTCAGGGCGACGCGCAGATGGACCCCCTCACCAAATTCGTCAAGGAGACGGGTTGGAACATCATGGAGAAGTTCAGCAAGGTGACGACCTTCACGCGCCGCGCCGCCCAGGACGTCTTGGACAACCCCAAGCTACCGCCGCAGGTGCGGCGTCTTATGCGGAACCCCGAGGTGCAGACGCTTCAAGATGAGTTTGACAGTGCCCGCATTTACTTGGCCCGCTGGGCCATGGGCATCGCCGAGCAGAGCGAGAGAGATCGAAGCCAGCGTATATGGACTGCCCGGGACGTTCTTGAGATGGAAGACACGGACGTTGGCGAGTTCGAGCTGCTCGAGACAAGCTCCTTGTCCCTGGAGGAACGTAGGAAGCCCGTCACCCAGAAGGAGTGGAACACCTTCTTTGACCCAAGGACGGGCAGACTCTCGGTCACGATCGACGAAGTCAAGGAGCGCATATTCCATGGCGGGCTGGATCCGGACGACGGCGTCCGCAAGGAAGCCTGGCTTTTCCTGCTCGGCGTGTACGAGTGGTATAGCACGGCGGAAGAGCGGCGGGCCCAGCTTGCCTCGCTGCGAGACGAGTACGTGAAACTCAAGGCATCCTGGTGGGAACGCCTCGTCGACCTGGGCGGCGAGGGGGAAGAAGGCGAATGGTGGCGGGAGCAGAGGGGTCGTATAGGTATGTTTGCCGTCCTCTGGTCCAAGGCGGGCTCGCGCCTCGCGCTGACAACCGTACAGAGAAGGACGTCCACCGCACAGATCGGACAGTGCCCATCTTCGCCGGCGAGGACATCCCGCATCCCGACCCGGACTCACCTTTTGCCTCGACGGGCACCAACGTGCACATGGAGCAGATGAAGGACATGTTGCTGACCTACAACGAGTTCAACAAGGACCTAGGCTACGTCCAGGGCATGTCGGATCTCTTGGCACCCATCTACGCCGTCATGCAGGACGACGCTGTCGCCTTTTGGGGCTTTCAGCACTTCATGGACCGCATGGAACGCAACTTTTTGCGCGACCAGTCGGGCATGCGCAACCAGCTGCTGACACTCGACCACCTCGTCCAGTTCATGGATCCCAAGCTTTACCTGCACCTGCAGTCGGCCGACAGCACAAACTTCTTCTTCTTTTTCCGCATGCTTCTGGTCTGGTATAAGCGCGAATTCATGTGGATGGACGTGCTGCATCTGTGGGAGGTCTTGTGGACCGATTACCTGAGCAGCAGCTTCCACCTGTTCGTCGCTCTGGCCATCATGGAAAAGCATCGCGACGTCATCATGACGCACTTGCAGCACTTTGACGAGGTGCTGAAGTACGGTAAGTTTACGGGACGCCCGGTACGGCACGAATCCATTCTGACGCTACGGCAGTTAACGAGCTCTCCAACACCATCGACCTCGAGTCGACCTTAATTCGCGCCGAGGCGCTGTTCCGTCGCTTCCAGCGCCTGGTCGACGCCATCGATAAGAAGCAGAACTTCCCGCCAGCACGCGTGCAAAGATCCTCGTCTTCTGCCGCGGCCGACACGCCGCCTCCGTCGTCCCCAAGCTCGCCCTCCAATACCCGACCCGCAACTGCCGCGGGCAAAGCGAAGGCCGAGGAGCCGAAGAAGGTGATCAGCCCCGAGCTCCGCAAGCTGTTGAGTCGGAACGTGGATGTGCTTCCCCGCAAGGTAGTACACAAACACGGCGATGGGTATACGGCCGAGGCTGGACGGAAATAGAAGCGGGCATCATCTGGCAAAACTGGCAGGGGAACTAAGAACGGGGCGAACACGGTCCAAGGGCGTCGTGGAGAGCCTCAGCGGTCTGATGAAGCCCCCGGCTGCTGTGCAGGCTGCCAGGCCGGTCACGGTTCTGGCCTTTCTCTTGAGCATTTCGCAGACTACATTGAATTTACTAGGCTAGCATTACGGCGTACGGACGGCATTTTAAGAAGGAACCAACAATCGGGGATTCGGGTGAAACCGAGAGGGCCACAGGGCACATCCACAGGCGCAGAAAACATTCGAATCATGAGCTCCATGAAATGGGCATACCGGACACGTATCAATCCTTTCTCTCTACGGAGAATGGGTATATGCAACAAAAATGGACACCACTGACATGGGCTCACAAACGTGACAAATCCGCCCGAAGCGCTGCCGAAAACCGCCATCACGGACCTTTTCCGCCGTGGATTGGCGCGTCTCCGCGGGTAAAACACGACGCCGGGCCTCTACAGCTCGTCGTGGCCGGCAGAGCCGCGCGGCGGGATGTCGGGCATGGCCATGATCTTAACCACCAGGCTCGTCCAACCGGTAAAGTGCTGCGTACGCTGTCCCTTGCCCGTTTCGGGATTATACTGCTCCCAGGCGAAGCCCGTCTCCTCCCAACTCTTGTAGACAGTGTCCACGAGGTTCTTGCGCAGGCGCGTGTATAGATCAGCGGCTTTGGCCTGGAAAGGACCGTTCTGGGTTGCCACGTTCTGGGTAAATTGTCAGCAGGCAGGCCCATAACGCGGCACGGGGATCAAGGAGGTTAACCTACGTGAAGCTGCAAGATAGCAAGGTAATTAATGTTCATCCACACGGGGCTCCGCCAGTAGTTCTCCTCGGTTCCGTACAGGGCTGAGCGCTTGCTCAGACTCCGGATGCCGTGCGGGCTGAAGAGCTCCTCTTCGTCCCCTAGAAGATCCAAAGTCTTCCCCAGGCGGACATCGCCGGGCTGCAGAAGACCGACAAGAAAGGGGAATAGGGAGACGTAGCCTTTGTGGCACACCAGCTGGTGCTCCTCAAAGGCGTCGATGGTAGCATCACAGAAACAGCCCTCCGCCTCAGACCAGTGCAGGTCAACGAGGTTGTGTCGGATGTTGTCGAGCACGGCCTCGTAGTCCTTGGCGTCCTCGTGCTCGCCAATGGCCTGGGCCACCTCGGTCAACGTCTTGGCCATCAGACCCACCCACGACATCAGGTCGACGTGAAGCTCGCCCGGGTGCGGTGGCTGGGGCCGCGGATAATCGTCGAGGCCGCTCGTTAGGACGTGGGGGACGGTCCGGCCACGCCAGCGGTACGCCTCTCGGCTTGAGTAGGCCTCGCGGTCGTAGGACCGGATGTCGCCAAACTGCGTCTTCTTGAACCAGTAGAACTGACGGCGCAGCAGCGGGTACAGGTCGCGGAGATAGTGCAGACCCAGTGAGGGGTTGTCGAGGTGGGCGCTCCCCAGAGCGGGCGCCTGCTGCGACAGCGTCTCCTTGGCCGCGGACTGGGTACCGTTGACCGTGTGCTGGAGCTTCTGCAAGAACTTCTCGACGATGAAGAACAAAGTCGGGGGGTTGGCGTAGTGGGGGTACTGCACCTGGAAAGCCTCGGGGACCTTGCTGCGGGCCTCGGGCCCTAGGATTTGTTCGCGCGCAATCCAGCCGTCGTCGTCCATCAAGTTGTACCAGCTCCGGACAATCTCCAGAGCCAGGTCCATGTCCCAGTCGGCAATGGGAATCAGGTGGAATCCCTCGTCCCACAGGAAGCCGCGGGGGAAGAAGGGGCGCGAGGGGATGCTCGTGAAGAGATCGTAGGGGCCTTCCAGCTTCTCCTGCCGGCGCGCGCGGGCCGCCTCGGTCTCCTCCCAGAAACCCTCGTTTTCCTCCTCGTACTCGGGCGCATCGGAGCGATCCACCAGGTGCTGCCCATGGAAATACCCAATGCCACCAGCGAGGTTGGACAGCATGCTGCGGCCCAGCCGGCGGAACTTGTCGTCCTGGAATGGGGCCTGGGGGGAGAAGACCTGGGCGAAGCGTTCGTTGAAGAACTCGGTGGTCGACTTGATTTCACGCGTCAGGTCGTCGCTAGTGACGTCCGATCCGGCCGAGGCACTGGAGAACAGGATGTCGAACTCGAAGGGGCCCTCGAAGGTCTTCTGGACAATCTGCACGTTGCCGGTCTCGGGTTTGTGGGGAATCTGGTAAACCTGCCAGGGCGGAGGGGCGTTCTCGGGCCCGTACTCTTCGACGACGCTATCGACACCAGTCTTGAGCAGCTGGAAGAGTACCTGCTTGGCCTGCCACACGTGCTCCTCGGGCACCGTCAGGGACTTGACCAGTGTTTTCGCCGCGTCCCGCTTGGCCGAGATGGGGTGGTCACTGATGGGGGGCTGACCACTCCCTTTGGTCACGACTAGTTTGTAGTCACCGAGGCCCGGCGAGGCGCCTTTCAGAGTGACAGGGCCCACGAAACCATTGGCCTCGCCCGGGCCAGCCACCTCCAGCACATTGCCCAGGCCTTCGGTGCTGGCGTAGAAGACGACCGTGGTCTTGAGGTCCTCGGGCGCATCGGCACGGGGCTGGCCCTTGATCCGGGCAGCCCAGCTGCCGCCATGGGCACCGCCGGGGATCTTGACAAAGCTGGTTGTCATGTCGATCTGGTTGCCGGCATCATGGACCGTCTGCACGCCACCCTTCCGCGTATCGTACTCATCCCAGCCGTAGCCGGCCATGCCCTCGTTCTGCTCGCAGGTGTAGCGGAAGTCTACCGAGCAGTGGTCAGCAGGGAACAGACGAAGGCGGGAGGCGGGAGACTGGGGGCTCACTGTGCTGGACAGACTGGTAATCATCGACCCTGGCCCACATCAGGCCGGTCATCAGACTCTTGGGGATGCGCGGGCGTGTTCCGAAGTACAGATTGGGCCGGTAGGGCCCCCATAGCAGAGTCTGATTGTTCAGACGCGTCATCTCGGCGTGGAGGACCGCCTCATCGCCATCGTGGGCCCCGACCAGGCCAGCCGTCAGGCCCACGACCAGGAGGAGGTAGGACAGCATGGCCGCCATCAATTGAGTACGCAAGGCCAAGGAAGCACTACCACGAGACTCTCATCTGGCGGGCCCAGCAGGTGCGCGTACCGAGAAGGGTGGTGTAGGTTTCGAGGAGCGTCCCGCAACCCTCCTCCAGTCTGTTGGCTCGGGTGCCGTAACGGAGGTGGAAACGAGCTGGCACAAATGGGCGGGGAGAGGGAGGGACAAGGAAGGGACGGAAGGGTGAATAGACAAGCGGATGGAGAGCGTGGGCAGGAAGAACACAGTGAAGGGCGTGGTTGGTAGGGTCCAGTGCAGACAAGCATGAAAAGTCGCCGAAGATGGCAGAGGGATGGCCAGCGCATGCAACAGCTACGTATCTACAAGAGAATGAACGTACGGAGTACACCCACATACCAATATCGAAGAGGGTAGCACCTGCAAGCTGACAGCTGTTCCTGACGCCATGCGGTAGGGGGTGGGGCGACAGGGGTCGTTCCCTAGCGCGGGGTAGTTGTAATCGTACCTTCTGATAAAAACTGGGCTGGCTGTGTATAACGAGCACTTGCCTGACCGCTGCCAACCTGCCTGCTACTTATGTACGCTGGTATTCATATGCATCTTACTTAAGTACCTAAGTACATTTTACTCACTTATACAATAAGTAGCCAACGCATACAACGTAAGAGACCATTGTCCAGAGCCGTGTCCCCTAACAAGGCAAAAGAACTACGCAACGCAGTATCATCCGTCGATTTCGGAAAGCCTAGTGAGGCAGCGATCAGGAATCCTACAGAGTAGGTAGCTGGAGCCGGCGAGCCAGGGAGTCTTGCCCCACCACGCCTGTGCCAGAGACTGCAGCTATGAGCTTTGGCCCCCGGTCCCTCTGCTTGTCGCCGGCTCGCCCGATGCTTCCCTCGACCCCTTTAGCTATCGTGCCGACCGAATGCGAGCGCAGTATAAGCAAATACACGGCTATTCTGAACAGTGGTGATCTCTCTCGGTGAGGACTCAGAGCCGCCCAGGCGTGTGCCTGGCGGCCGACTGTGCTGTACCGGCCGGCCCAACTCATCGGCCCGGGCTGAGCGGCCGGTTGAAGCCACCCACGCGGTTCATGTACTGACGGTACTCGGTCTTCTTCTGCTTCCGCACGGCCCCGACGTTGTTTCCCTTGACGTGCGTATTCTTGGTTGTGCCGAACCCCCCGAAACCCATCATGGCCGCCATGTCCATGTCCGCCTCCACCTCGACGTCGTCCTCGCCGGCTCCGTCCTCGCCTTCGTTTCTGTCGTCGTGCATGGCCTCGTCGCTGTCGTGGCGAAGGGCGCCCGGGCGCCCCCGGCCGTCCTGGTCGTGGTCCTGGACCCCGTCTTTGCCTGCATGCGCGTCGCTGTCGCCCTTGCCCACCCGGAACGAGAGTGGCGCCGTATTGGTGTCGTGCTTGGGCCGCGTAGGCAGGGGCGAGTCGCGCCCGGCAGGGTCGGCCGTGCGAGGGGGGCTGCCCTTGCGCTCCAGGCCGTCTTGACGCGATGGGCGTGCCTCGTCGTCGTCGCGGTACCTCGGCCGTGTTCCGTCCCGATCATCCCGACGCGGCCGTTCCGTGTCGGGCTGGCGATCGCGCTCCCTGCGATCGCGGTCTCGGTCCCTACCGCGATCACCTCCGCGTGGGTGGTGCGGACGTGGGTCGCGGTCGCTCTCAGTGCCTCTGTCCCTGCGATCGCGCGACCGTTCGCGCCTATCCCTTCGCGGTGACGCTGATCGCGACCGGTGGCGGTGATCTCGCTGGCTGCGCCTGTCGTCGTAGCCGTCGCGGTCGCGATCGCGGCCGCCTCGGCGATCGTCCCGCCGATCGGTTCTCGGTGCGCCGTAGCCTCGATCGCGCCCGCGCCTGGGGGGGTAGTCGGCCATGCTGGGCTTGGCGAGTTGCTGAGCTCTGTCGGTACAAACGGTGGGCGAGGACAGTCAGGAATGAGGCCTTGAAGGGCAAGAGTCGACGTCAATGATAGGAAGTCTGGAAAGCTCCGGTCGCTGTAGTACCTACGTCCAACCTGGGCGACTGGGCTGCTCGGGCCAGGTGGAGACTTTCGATGGTGGACGGAGCGGGCTAAGCAAGTACATCAAGAAGTACTTCTTATGTACGTACCGTAAGTAAGTACCGCCTAACTTTACCTGCAGAGTATACTGTGTAAGCGCAGAGGATGTAACGATGCTGATTCAGAAGTGGGACAGCCCGGAACGCTATGAGGACGTATGGCGCCGCGTGCCCGGCGAGCCTGTTTGTTTCCCCTTCATATCCAACCCTATGTATTACATAACGTACATAAAGTACTCGTCAGTACAGACTTGGGGCCAGGGCGGCTCAACCCGAACGAGGATGGGTTCAGAGGGAGATTCTGGAGGCGGAACGGTGTCGCTGACGCTGCTACAACGTACATGTATTCGAACCCGGGCTGTCCTGTCCGCCTCCCAGTGGCAGTTTCAAAGAGGACTCGGAAGGGACGAACCTACTAATTCTCCAGTCTTCACAGTCCGAGTAATGCGGACTAGTTGAAGCCTGACCGGACCCACTCCGAAGCGCCCTTGCCGGAAATCGTCGGGAGGCGAAAGCGATGATAGTACAAGGGCAAGAAGAAAAGAAGAAAGGAAACAGAAAAGAAGAGGAACCCCCCCTAACGATCTTTGTGTGCGCACTGCACCTGCCGCTCGCACTTTCTCTTTTTATTTTCACCTTCCGCCTGCCGCGGCCACGGGCCCAATCGGAAAACCTGAAAGAAAGAAAAAAAAAAAAGGAAAGAAAGACACCTACGGTCCGAGTAGCGGGCACCGGCACCGGCAATGGCGAGGCCGAAGATCTTGTTTCTGGATGCCTACGACTCCTTCAGCAACAACATCGTGTCGCTGCTGGTCACCCTTCTCGACGCCCGAGTGGACGTCCTGCCCATCGAGGCGCCCGGGCTGGCGCCGGCGTCACCGGGCTTCCACGACAGCCTGCGGCGGAAGCTCGGCCAGTACGACGCCGTCGTGTGCGGGCCGGGCCCCGGCGCACCGACGTCGGACGCCGACGTCGGCCTCATGAAGCACGTTTGGGAGCTGGACGACGAACATTTGCTCCCCGTCCTTGGCGTTTGCCTTGGCTTCCAGTCACTCGCCGTCAGCTGCGGCGCCGCCGTCGGTAGGCTGTCCACAGGCCTCCACGGCATGGTCCGCGCCGTCGACCACGTTGGCGACGACGCCTTTGCCGGCGTCGGGCCCTTCAGCGCCACCTTGTACCACAGCCTGTGCGCCGACGTCGGCCAGTCACTGCTACCGCCCGCTGACTGGCCGAGCCAAAAATGGGACACGCCCGCCGCCCTGCCCGATATTCGCCCTTTGGCCTGGGTCGAGGAGCCGCGCGACGGCTTAACCGAGCGCATCCTCATGGCCATGAGGCACCGCGTCAAACCCTTTTGGGGCCTGCAGTACCACCCCGAATCCATTTGCTCCGAGCCGGCCGGCCACCAGGTCCTTCGGAACTGGTTCCGCGAAGCTCAGGCGTGGAACCGCCGTCGGGGACGGCTAGTCCATCCGCCTCCCGAGCTCGAGCCCGCCACCGAGGCCAGGAGACCTAGTCTTCTTTCCCAGACCACTTCCTGGTCGCCGCCGCTGGACTGGGCCTTCGTCGACACCTGGGGCCCGTACCTCGGCCGCGGTGCGCAGTACGCCCACAAACTTGTGCCTCTGCCTCCGCACGTCGAGGTGCCCGATGTCGTCGAGCTGCTCCGCCCCCAGGGCCGCGACCAGATCGTCCTCGATTCCGCCAGCGCACATGCGAGGCACATCGGCCTGGACGTGCGCGGGCGCTACAGCATCATCGCTCTCGATGTCGAGCAAGCCCTGCGCTTTGAATACCACGTGGGCGATGCCATGGTCGTCGCGCGTGTGCCGTCACTTGCCCCCGACGCATCCCAGGCCATCCCGCTGCCGCCCCATCGCAACATCTGGCACATTCTGGCCGACTTCGTCCACGACAGGGGGACCCTCGACATGCCGCGGGCTGAGTCGCCTTTTGTGGGCGGCTTCATGGGCTACGCCACCTACGAGCTGGGCCTGGAATCCATTCAGGTCGGCCTGGCCGCGGACCGAGGACACCACCGTCCCGATCTTTGTTTCGCCTGGATCACCAAGAGCGTCGTCATCGACCACTTGGAGGGTAACCTCCGCATCCAAAGCCTGCACACTTCGGCCGCCGAGGCTGGGGACTGGCTGTCGTCCGTCGCCAACACCCTCGAGCGCTCTGCTCTCTGGTCTCAAGGGCTAGGGCCCGTCAGGCGACCAGCCGAGGGTGCCGCAGATCCGACGCCGCCCATCACGCCGACGGGCGCCGTACCGCCTCCGACGATTCACACCCCGGAGCCCGCTATCTACGATTCCAAGGTCCGCCGGTGTCAAGAGTACATCGCCGCCGGGGACTCGTACGAGCTCTGCCTCACAGACCAGACGTCCATCGAGCGCATGCGGAGCCCGCACGAGACGGCGCTAGGCGCTTCCATCGGCCGGCACGGCTGGGTTCCCCCGACGGCCACTAAGAGCCCGAATTCGTGGCAGCTTTACCGCGGCCTCCGAACGCGCCAGCCGGCGCCCTTTGGCTCCTACATCCGCCTCGGGGGCGCGACCCTAGTGAGCAGCTCGCCGGAGCGCTTCCTCGAACACAGCGCTGATGGCCTGTGCTCGATGCGGCCCATGAAGGGCACGGTGCGCAAGTCCGAAGCGGTGGCCACGCTCGAGCAGGCTGAACGGATCCTGCACGTCCCCAAGGAGGAGGCGGAGAACCTGATGATTGTGGACCTCGTCCGCCACGACCTCCACAGCGTCTGCGGGCCGGGCCGCGTCTCGGTGCCACAGCTGCTCCAGGTCGAGGAATACGCGAGCGTGTTCCAGATGATCAGCGTCGTCGAGGGCCAACTGCCTGCTCCCGCGCCGGCGACGGCCGGGGCCAAGGCGCCCCGCGACCGGTACACGGGGCTGGACGTGCTCGCCGCGAGTCTGCCGCCCGGCAGCATGACGGGCGCGCCCAAAAAGAGGAGTTGCGAGATCCTGCAGGGGTTGGAGGGCCGCTGCCGGGAGCGAAGCCTGTACTCGGGCGTCGTAGGCTACATGGACGCGACCGGCCGCGGCGACTGGAGCGTGACGATTCGCTCTTTGTTCCGCTGGGACGACGAGACCCGGCAGCAGAGCGACGGCTCCGAGACGGAGACGTGGCATATCGGTGCCGGTGGCGCCGTAACCGCGCTGAGCACGCCCGCCGGTGAGACCGACGAAATGTTTGTCAAGTTGAAGGGGCCTCTGGGTGTTTTTCGGGACGTGTCTTGACCGAGGCGCACGAGCACCGGTTTGAAGGCCTCGGGCTAAAGCCCACCTCCTTTCTTCATCCTCACCTCCTTTTCTCGTCGTGCACCTCTGCATCTAGACGTACCATGTGGTACTCAACGTACCAAGGCTCGGGCCTTTTTTTTCCCCTCGCTTTTTTCCCTTCCCCACTCTTCAGCTTATGGGGTCTCGCCTCTCATCGTCTATTTTCAGGACGGTCGGGAACGGAGTTCGAAGGAGCGCGCGGCAGGTTGGGCAGGCACCAAGGCACGTGCTTTTCTGCATTTTTCGAGGTAATGCATTGGCATTATACAACACATATGCGCCACCCAGACAACTCGCCGTGCTGCGATAGGTGTTCGACTACTCACAAATGAGTGCTTGCGGCCTCCTTTTACTGTACTTCGCTGAGAGCTAAGGGGAGGTCCAGTACCAAGATAGGAGGGCCATAGACACCGGGCCCGTGACCACCAGGGGCTGTGCCGACTTGTTGGAATTACGCTGCCGCCCGCCCATGGTATCCTGCTAATAGTACACCTCTTGCCACGCTCAACTCTGGCCCCGGATAATACTTTTCCATGCAACAGGCACGTCTGCCTCCTTGGCCTCCCCGTGCGACCCGGTGGCCACGCACATGGCCTATCTATACCGGTACGGCTTGGGGTCTCAAACGTCGGTCCGTTCAGACGTACTTGCGCAGCTATCCAGATGTCAGCGCTCGTGCTCCGCGTTCACGCCGCGGCCCAGGAGAAGTGGCAGAAACTTACATCGAGAGTGAGGGTGCGCGAACTGTTCACTTCTTGGTCCCTGTACACGCCCACCAAGCTCTCACTATCTTGGAACAGGCCTGTCTTGAGACTGATGACGATGAACTGCATGCCCGGCCCTGCGTGGGTCCGAATGTAGTTCTTGATCTTCTCCACGTTGGCGTTGTCCAGCGCGGCATCGACCTCGTCCAGCACGAAGAAGGGACTCGGCTGGTAGCTGTGGATGGCGAAGAGTAACGCGAGGGCCGCCATCGTCTTCTCACCGCCCGACAGGTGCTCCATATCCCGGAACCGTTTGAGCGGCGGCATCGCGTGGTACTTGATGCCCGACAGGTAGGGCGCGTCCGTATCCTCTTCGATGTCGAGATAAGCCTGGCCTCCCAGTGGGTACGCGTCGGATCGTGTGAGGTCCTTGTAAACCTGTGAGATCTGCTCCTGGATGTGGCTGAACGCCTTGCTGAACAGCTCATATCGCCGTGACTTGACGTCGTCGAAAGCGTCGCGCGCCACCTTGAAAGCCGCCTTGGCCGCCTCGTATTCCTGGTCCGTCATTTGCAACCTGTTCTCCACCACCTCGAGTCGTTCCATGGCGCGCATGTTCGGATTCAGCTTCTCGAGTTCCGAGGACAGAGAGTGGATCTTATCTTGTAACCTGTCCTCAATGTTTTCGTCGTGGGGCTGGCAGACGTCAGTCTGGGGGTGGAGCATGCGTAGGGGAGCGGTAGACGACATGGCCGCGGAAACTTACATTCTTGAGATCCTCGTCGAGGCTGTCAAAGTCTATCTCGATGCCGTAGTCGTTCATGGCGTGGTCCATGAGGTTCATCTCATCCCCCTCGTCGACATCCATAGCATCTGGATCTTGGTGTAGCAGGTTGTCCTCATTGGGGAGGTTGTCCAAGCTGCCCTCAGACAAGGGGATGGTAATCTGCTCCAACCGACAGCGCCTCAGCAGCGCGAACTTGCTGGCACTGTTCTTCTGGACCTCGGTTTCGAGGGCGTTGATCGACTTTTGCCTGGCTTCGATCTCCTTGCTCTTCCGTTGCACCTCCGCCTTGGCCTCGTTGACGGCTTCGGTTCGCCGGGCCAGCGCCTCCCTTTTTTCTTCCAGCTCCTCCTTCAGGGCTTCGAGAGTGTCCTGATCGGCACCCATGGACTCCTCGATGGCTTGCTTCTCGGCATCATAGCTCTGGATGTCCCTCTGGAGACGCTTGAGTTTCTCCTGCATGAGTACAACGCGCCTCTCAGTGTCGGCGTGCTTGGACTTCTCCCAGTTAAGGCTATTGGCTAGCCGCGACTTCTGCACCTCGAACTCGTTGCGCTTCTCTTCTGCTTCCTGTTCCAGGCTGCCCTGCTGCGCCTCGTACGCCCGGATGTCGGTATAGCCCAGCCGCTGGCAGAAGTCGGCAAAGATGGTATCCTCGACTTTTGCAATGGCAGTTTTGAACTTCTCCACCGACGAACGTGTTTTCTGCAGCTTGGTACTCTCCTCCTTGTACTTGGGTTGCCACTCCTTAAGCGCGCGCTTCCCGTGGTCCAGTTCTTTCTTCTTGCTGGCGAGGTTCTGTTCGTACGCCTCCAGCTCCCTACGGGCAAATGTGAGCTTCTGGTCGAGTGCCGTGAGGTCATTTTGAAGGTTCTCCTCGGCTGCTCCACGGCGATCGGCCCGAGGCAGCTTCTCGATCTCCTCACGGAACCTATCAGCCATTTTCCGCAGATTCTGGACATCATGTTCTTCAAAGCGGCGCTTCCCGCGGAACTCGACGCCGCGTCCGCCCGTCATCAAGCCCGACTTGTGAATCACGACGCCCTGAAGCGTCACGGCCTTTACATTGATTCTGCGACCGTAGCAGATCTCCTTGGCAACATCGAGGTCATCGCAAACCACCGAGTCTCCGCAGGCATGGGACATGGCCCGCTCGAGCGCCGAGTCGAAGTCGATGGTGTCGATAGTCAGGCGAGAACCGGGGTGTCCCTTGACGGCCGGGTTGACGGCCCGGACCTTGGCATTGTCTAGCGGGATGAAGGTGATGGGAGAAAAGCGTTTGCCCTTTAGGTATTGCACGCACTCGCGACCTGTCTCGGTCGTGTCGACGATGACAGAGTCGAAATGGTGGCCTAGGGCGGTGATGACGGCCTCGTCGTACTTCTTCTGCTTGGGCTTACAGAGCTCTCCAATGCGTCCCTTGACACCGGGGTGCATGCGCTTGAGCTCCGTCACCATTTCCTTCAGTCTAGCCTCTTTATGGTTCTGGCGGGCGCCGGCGTCAGCTTCGTCGAGTTTCTTACAGACGTCCTGTAGTTTCTCATCCAGCTCGGTCCTCCGCTGGTTCGTCCGTACTCGCTCCGACTGGACCTGGTTGAATTCTTTCTTCTTGGCGTCCATGTCGGCCGAGATCTGCTTGACGAGGGCTTGGGTGGCGTCTCGCCGTGCCTTGATGTCGGCGGCTTCGGCCTCGAATTTCTCCACGCCTACCTGGTAGCTTTCTACTTTACCCTTCAGGCTGTTGACTGTCACCTCGTCCGTCTTGAGTTGGCGCAACAGGTTCTCCAGCTTGGCCTGGTTGTCCGAGGACTTGGCCATGGCTTGGGCACGCAAAGCATTGTACTCCTTGCGGTCGGCGTCGCTGAGCTCCTTGCCTTGGTTCCGCATCGTCTCCTTCCACTGCTCCTCGTACTGCTTCTGGGCCTTTTCGACGATGCCGAGATCCTTCTCCATCTTGGCAATGGCGGCGGCTTGTTCATCGCGCTCCTTGCCCACGAGTTCTATGCGTTTGCGCAGTTTTTCGGCCTCCTGCGTAGTCTGCTGCACCTTGGCATCGATGGGGACCAGGCTGTTCTCCTTGTCCTCCAGGTCCCTCTCCTGCCGTTTGATCTCGCGCTCGACTTTGTGGACCTCCCTAGCGGCGTCGGCTTGGTTGCGGCGGGCGGTTTCGAGTTTCTTCTCTAAAGAATCCACATTGCGGCGAAACTCTTTGAGGTTTTCTTGGTGGTCCTGGATCTTAGCGCTGGACTCGTCCATGACGCGTTGGAAGTGGTAGAGTTTCCAGAGAATATGCGTAACGATGGCGGCGTCGCGCTCCTCAGTCTTGGCCTGGAAGCTCTCAGCCTCCTTCTTCTGCTCCTGGTACTGCTTGATTTCCGAGTTGATGCCGCGGCGGCGCTGAAGCTGGAAGGCCTGCGTTTCGGAGGCCTGGTCAGCCTCGCTCTGGAGGCGTTCATACTCGGCCTTGTACTCCAAACTGCCGGAGATCTGCTCGATCAGGCGGGTGAGGTCTTGCGGAGATTGGGCAGCGATGGCCTCGACGTCTCCCTGGAAGACCAGGAAGTTCCGGGCCTTGATCAGGATGTTTTCGTTCTCGAGGCCGGCGTTGTACTCCTGGGCGTTTACGACGCGCTCGTTGATGCGGTACTCGCTGGAACCTGCACTGGTGATGCTGCGCTTCCAGCGCTGCTCGTCGCCGGCGTCATCCTCGTAGACGGCCATGACCCAAGCCGTCTTGGGGTCGTTGCGGGCGGCGCGGTCGTCGTTGGCGTTGCCGTTGGTGTGGCCATTGGTGGCGGGGGTATCGGCCGATCCATCGTCGTTGATCTTGGAGCCCTTCAGGACGCGCCCGCGGTATACAAGGTCTTTGAGATGGGTGGAACGCAGATGTGAGGATTTGATGCCCAGGACGAAGGAGATGGCGTCCATGGAATTGGACTTGCCGGATCCATTGGGACCGATGATGGAGGTGAAGTAGGAGTCGCCGAACAGGAGGGTGTGGTGGCCCTTGTAGGACTTGAAGTTGAAGAGCTCAAGGCGCAAGAGTTTCCCCATGTTGGCGAGGCAGGCGCGTCTGTGCCGCGTGGGCCGGGCGCGTGGGAGGAAGGCAACAAGTTGCGGCGAGCCTCGAGATGCGCGACTTGGTCAGGTAGTTAGGATGGGAGCGGGCAAACAAACACGCGCACCCAGGCGGGTTGGGCTGGTGCAGATGGGCGGATGAATGGGGGAACGGATGGGTTACAGAGAGGCGCGGGGCGCGTTCAATTCATGGTAGACTCTACGCGCGGGATCAGCCCAAGTTGGTCGCCATTCGGTGGGCCAGGCCAGCGATCGGGTATGTTCCTGCCTTGTACTATGTAGAGAGCAAGCGAAATGGGCGACTTGCGCACAGGGTGCCGGGGCCCAAGTCCTGGCCGACGGTCAAACAGTCGGAACCAAAGCAGCGCGTATGTACGCGAGCAGTATGTGCACTGTATGTGAAGATTTAGGCTGTCCTGGCTGAGCAGCGAAGGCGGCGCGTGTTGGGGATAACTTCCACTCCGTATCGGGTATTATTGGTGCTGGTGGTGCTGGTACAGGTGTAGAAGCACACGCGTGAGTATTGAGAGCAGCGGGTGGGGGCCCTATAGGCGGCCTTGGCTTCAAGATTGTCGTGCAGTGGCAGCCGCAGTCGTGGCAGGAATTTCGCGCGCCGTGAGGGGGAAAAAGAACGCGCCGGCGCACTCACGCGCTTTACTCTCTGTACCACACTTGCTATGGCAGCTGGCAAGCCGGGCGTGGCAGCCCGCTCCACCCAGCCTTCGGGGCAATACAGGTACTGGTCTGTAAGTACATATGAATCTCTGCCACACCGTCCCCCCATCTTCCGCCACGCACACCCAGTATCCACCCGATGTACCAGAGCTGGCGACTCAGGTATCCAAACGTCCCGCGAGTGCTCCGGGTCCGCAGAGCTGTGTGGCTCCTGCATTCAAGGATCATGGGTATTGTATCGCGGAGCTGGGCGGTCTGGAGCGCCTGCACAACTACGACGTCACATGCAGAGGACAAGCCGACAGCCCAAATCACCACAGCCTTGCATCGGCAGATGGGTGAGGACGCTCAAAACGAGGCTATCTGGCCATGGACGGTGGAGCGGAATCCGGGAAAACGTGCATACACGTGGACGTACGAGGTGCAATATTCGCGTTGGGCACGTTTGAAACCAAGGAATCAAGACTATAACTGGAGGTAGATACCTAAGGGCTCGACATACATCATCGCCATCATCATCATGTACACCCACCCTAACCTGATAACAGCCCGGTCGTAAGCTCAGACAGCGGGTGCTTCGAGTGAGGTCGATTCGTATAGTTTATTATGCATACTAACATGCAGCCAGCCCGATATAACTAGGTACACCTGCGCATGTCCCTTTCTTTGCCTCAGACCTACCGAGTTGAATATTTGCTGCCTTTAATCCACTCACTGGAAGCTGGCCCAGCTCCCTCTGCCTCCCGCCGCGCACAACCAATTACAACCCCACGACCCAACACGACCTCCCACTACCGCCGCCTACGGGCCAGCCCCTCCTCTCTTAGCAGCCACCCACAACTACTACTCGTAAAAAGCCGGTCGGTCGTCTTTGCGCCTCGTCCCTGCCAGCCTGCCAGACGGTCACGCTGTTGCCTCAGCCCACCGGCATTGATATTGGACCCCTGGAATAAGAGGGCACGTCACCCGCCACTTGCTCCCACGTTGCTTGGCCTGGCTTCCCATCGCCCGCCACTGCGAACTCGGGCCACTTGCTCACCAACACTTCCACGCACCCCGTCTCCGTATCGTGAGTCTCGTTCTTGCTCCCCCGGCACCAGATTCCGGGCAACCATCTGCGCCTTTCCTCTTTCCCCTCCGCCATCATCCCGATGTGCATGCTTCCCGGAGGTAGATTAGGCCCGTGGCTGACGTATTTGTCCTCAGAGGTGCTGATGCTCTTGACCAAGCCGCCCTTGGCAACCATCTTGTCCGACATCTATCCCCTAAGGTAGCCGAGATGGCCGATCCGAACAGCCCTCCCCTTGCCGTGGCCGGTGCGAGGTCAGACGGCGACCTCCGCGACGGTGAAACAAAGCACATCGTGGACGGCGCCGGTACGCTTCCTCAGGACAACTCGCCAACCACATATGCCGTTGAGGACACGCCTCCTCTAGACGCCCAGCAGAGCCCGCGCTTGTCGCGGAACGACTCCTTCTCGGCCAGCAGCTCCTACCACGATGACTGGGATGCTTTCCCCCCGCTCGACCGCATGACGGTTCTGGACCTTCTCGATAATTTCGCCCTGCCCCAGCAGCTCGAAAAACTCCAGAAGGGCATTTCGGCCCAGACGCAAAAGGTCCGCCAGTCCCGCGAAGCCTTCAAAAACAAGGGGCAGGCTGCTAGGGAACGCATGGTGGAAGAGTGGCGCCGGCGCGTGCCTTCGGCCGACGAGCAGCTCGACCGGTACCGCGCGCGCATGCGTACCAGTGTTGAGAAGTTGGGCCATCAGTGGAACGATACCAAGGTCATCACCTTGCGCGAAAAGGTCTCTTTCATCTGCGGCGTCATGAACATCTTCATCAGCGGCTACCTGTTGGGCGGCTATCCCGAGTACTTCCACCTGTGGTACACTGCCCAGCTACTCTACTTCATGCCCATCCGCTTCTTCACCTACCACCGTCGCGGTTACCACTACTTCCTGGCCGACCTATGCTACTTCACCAACTTGCTGCTTGTCGTCAGTCTCTGGGTCTTCCCCGCCTCCAAGCGCCTTTTCATTGCCTCCTACTGTCTGGCCATGGGGAACAACGCCGTCGCCATCATCATGTGGCGCAATTCGTTGGTCTTCCACAGTTTTGACAAGGTCACGTCCCTGTTCATTCACATCATGCCGTGTGCCACGCTACACAGTATCGTACACCTCATCCCCGAGGCACTGCAGAAGGAGAGGTTCCCCGCCCTCTGGGAAATCAAGACGTCGCCGCCGGGCTCACCCACGGCCTATGCTAACATCATCTCCATGGTGGCCTGGAGCACCATTCCTTACACCTTCTGGCAGCTTTCCTACTACTTCTTGATCACTGTGCGCCGCCGCGACAAGATCGCCGCCGGTCGGCCCACCTCCTTCACCTGGTTGCGTCGGTCCTACTCCAAAACGTGGCTCGGCCGGCTGGTGCTCTCGCTGCCCGGATCAATGCAGGAGGCTGCTTTCATGGCGATCCAATACATTTATGCTGCACTCACCATGCTGCCGTGCTCGCTCTGGTTCTACAGCCGCTGGGCCTCGGGCATATTTATGACAGTGGTCTTCACTTGGAGCATCTACAACGGCGCCACCTTCTACATTGACGTCTTCGGCAAGCGCTTCCAGAAGGAGCTGGAGAACATGAAGGCCGAGGTCCAGAAGTGGCAGAATAGCCCCGAATTGGCGGAGCTGGCGTTGCAGTCGCCCCTGATGACGCCCGTGCCCGACAACAAGCCGGCACCCCTCGACGCCGCCGGCGAGGCAATGCGCATTGACAAGCTAGCCGCCAAAGAAGGCAGTGTGCGAGCCGTCGATCCCGCCACGGGCCGATCACTGGACTTGGACACCATCCCCATGCTGGACGACAAGAGTCTTCGCCGAACCGTGGTCGACCCTGAAGCCAACGTAATAGCGACGGCTGTCGACACGGACAAGGGCGCCACCGACGCGGCGCGAGAGCGGAGGTCTACGGCCGCGAACGACGGAACTACGACATGAGTACAATAGCTCGCCGTGCCGTCTTCTTCCCTTCTAGTACTCGCTCCCTTGTTTGTATAACGCCGACGACGATAGCGGTGCATGTTGATGGGTCGTGGCAGGGGAGATAACGCCCCCGGTACTTCTACTCTCACACCAGGTCGGCCCCGGGCCCCGGAGGAGCGCCGTGTTTCTTTTCTATTTGCGGCAGCGGAAGTCAGGCTGTGGAAGGAAACGTACGTATGATTTTGTGCCGTCCCGAGTCCCATTTTTCAGCTTATCTTGATACCCTCGCAAATTGACCACAACCTGCTCTCTGCGTCCTACAATGCCCCTGCCCAGCCCTCTGTAAGCATCCACGACGCTGTACTCAAAGGTGCTGACGGGGCGGTCGCTTGATGGCCTCACAACCATGCAAAACAATACTATCGCCCAGCCGCTACTGTCGTCGTCACATCACGCTCAATAGGCCGGGGGCACTCCTATCGACGTCCCGGTGCATTGCAGCGCCTCTTGGGTGCTCGCGTCGGGTTCCTTGGTGAAGATGTTTGTTTACTCTACACTTTAGGGGGCGCTGCTGGGCCAATAAGGCCTACTACTACTAAGTATCCACGAAGCCATGATACCGCTGGGCCTAGGGCACCGCAACATGCTTCGCACCAAAACTACACCCAACCGCCCGAGAAGCCCTTATACATGGCGAACCAGCCAAATAGTCCTCAATAATGATCAAATAAGATGAAAGAATCACGCTCTTGCCAGGTAACCGTTTTGACGCCAACCCCCCTTTCCCCCTCCTCCTTCCCCCCCGCCATGCTCCTGATGACAAGTCCCTAAAAGAGCCGTTGGAACGCCGATGAATGCTTCCAGCTCTCAGGGGTATTCATTGGTCCAGTGCCATAGTCGTCAAATGTCCGTTCCGTCCGCATCCACAAGCACAGGGCTGTGCCGACATAATGGTGTGTGGATGTGTGTGCGCATGCGCGCGCGGGGGCGCGCACCATGTGTCGCGTGTATGCGCTGAAGTCCCTGGCCGGGGCACAGCGGGCAGGCTGGGCCGGATTGCCGGGTGGCAACCGAAACCGAATGGATGAGGTGTGGCCCAGAGGCCCTCACCATCCATCATCGAATGACGCCCCAGTCGGCAAGTCTGCCTCCGCCGCCATCGTTGTCGTCTCTCGTCCCGGGCCTTCGCCCAAAGACGGACCAGAACCGCAGTGTCTCATCTCCTGCTCCCGTCACCACAGTCCGCCCGTCAGGACTCATGGCCAGGTAAAGCACCCGATAAGTGTGGCCGGTGAGACTGACAACCTGCGTCATCGAGGGATACTTCCAGACGACAATTTGGTTTTGGCTGTAGCCGTGCGTAGAGACGATCTCGTTGGAATTTTTGGACCACGCGATATTGCAGACTTGGCTCCCTGTGTCGATCTCGTTAATGACGGCACCCCGCACAGTGTCGTGGAAAATGATCCTCCTATCGGCCGTTCCGCCCCCTGAAGCGAGCAGCCCGCGTTGATGTGGTGACCACGATATGGCCTTGACGGCCGCCGTGTGGTCGGAGAATTTCCACAGGGGGGTGTCTGAGAGCTTGTCCCAGACCATCAATTTGTTGTCATTTCCACCACTGGCGAGCTGGCCGTCATCGCAATTCCATTTCAGGCCACACACTTCCTGCTTATGACCGACAAGTTTCCGCGTCCACTGGTCTGGTGCCCGGACATCGCGATGGTATATCAGACGGTCTCGGGATCCTGATGTGAGGATGTGTGTGTTCCATGCCAGTGAGCCTACGCGGGCCGTGTGCCCCGTCATGGTCCGCAGCCGCCGCGTTTTTTCGGCATCCCAAATCTGGACGAGGCCTTTGCCTGTACCGATTGCGAGGTGGGTACCCTTCTGGATCCAAGAAACGCTCGTAACCGTGTCATCTTCTAGTGTGCATAGTTTGTTAACTCGACTCGTCTGCGCATTCCACATGTAAACGCTGGAGCCGAGGCCCACGCCGAGCACGTTGGCGCTTCCCCAGTCCACTAGATTTAGATAGAAGTCGTCTGCGAGGTCGGGGGCGTCAAGAACCTTATAGGGCACCTTGGACACGGCGCGGGGCTGCCGCCGAGGGCTTAGGAGCATCTGCTGGCTCCCGAAGCGGACGGGCGACAGGCTGTACATCTCAGATCGCGTGTCAAGATTGGGCCCATGGCGGCTCTGCGGTGTTCTGGAGGGCGTCGGATGGCCAGCAACATGGGAATGGTGGCGGGGGGACATGTATGAAAATAGATTCTTGTGAGGCGTAGAGGGGGTAAACGACGAAGGCAACGTCGGCGGGGGCACATTTGGTGGTGTATGTGACCTTGTGGGATCGTGTGCGCGAGTGGAGTGGTTGGCGCCTGCGTGGTTGCCTTCTGGCAACAGGGCGCTCGCTGATGCTTGCGGGATGGTGTTCTCGAAAAGCTCGGAGCGCAGCAGCGTGGAAAAGGTCCGGTTAGCTTCCTCAGCTGCGTCGAAACCATTAGCAACAGGGCATGCGGAGAGCGTCGCGGTGCCTTACTTCTTTGGAAATGAAGCTCGCCGTGCGGCGTGCGTTTCTTTTGCCTTGATGGTGTCGCTGGCGAGCCTTCCTCATGGAGAAGACTGAAGCTCGCCTGCAAGTCCTGGCCTGAGCGCGAAGGGATGAACCTGTCGCCGTTTATCCTCTGACGCTTTCTACTAGGGCTCGCTGCAGGGGCGCTGTCTCTGCGATCGGCCGACAGCTCCCTGGAGAGAGCACGTGTCAGCACATCCGGGTCGATGCCACTGAGGCTTCCGTCGCGGCGTCCATGCCGGGCGCTAGGGATGTTGGCGTTGTCGGCGTTGTGCCGGGCTTGCAACCGGCCCCGGTCGGAGGGCGGCGGCGGCGGTGTTGACACTCTCGGGGGCATCGCTCGAGAGCGGCTATTAGCATCACGAACCGGTCGCTTGTAAAGCAATGGTGGCGCAGCGACGATTGCGGGCTCGTCGGGCGCTCTAGTCATGGTGGCGGGGGGGCGAGGTTGCCGGCGGTATTGTCGATGGGGCGGGCGGCGCCCAGAAAGATGGGCGTTGATGGGGCAACAGGCGGGATGGGGGCAGCGAATGACGGGGGGTAGGAGTGACGGCGGCGGCGACGATTTTATTAATTCAAGTGGCAGAGTTGATGTTGTGTCTCGCATGTACCGTGTAGGCAGAGCCGTCTGTGTACCAAGGTCGCACCGCGCCGGGTGGTGAGTGCGGTGTAGGGTGCTGCAAAGCAAGCCTATCCGGCTTTCTTCTCGGGGCTCTCGCCAGTATTGTGCCCCTCGGCTGGACGTGTCAAGGCGCCTACCGCATCTCTCACAGGCGAGGGAAGACGGCGGGGAGCAGAACGGGTGAGTAGGAGCGGCGACGGCACAGGGTGGTTCCGTTGGCCGCTCAATCGCTTCGGGATACGGGCTACTTAGGAATCCAGACGAGACCGAGGCCGCGATGGTTTGGGGGCCGGAAACGACTTCAGGTATGCAAAGTAGGTGTGTATGTATGCGGTAAGTGGGTGGGATAAAACGCACGGATAGCGCTGCGGATCAGTAGACGTAGGTAAGGTCCGGATGGAGGTAGGTAGGCCGGTAGCGATTGTTGTCGCCAGGATAAGACGGGCAAACGCACGCGCCGACGGGTCAGTTCGCGTGGAAGCTGGACGACAGCCCAGGGCAGAACGGAGCGGTGGGGGGAAGGGGGAGGACGCAAGAGGTAAACCGGGAATCCAGGTGTAGTAGGTGAGTTGAGTGAGCGAGCGAGCGAGCGAGCCACAATGGGATGGTGTCGAGGGCCGGGCTGGGTTGAGTGAGGTTCTTGGTTTCTCGTCTCGCTGGCGCGCAGTCTCTCTGTGTGTCCCTCTCTCTCCCGCTCTTTCTCCCTTGCTCTCGCTTTCTCTAGGTCAACTACCTCTTCTTTGGCTGGTCACTGTTGGGGGCCGGTTGGTCGATGTATTGTAGGTTTAGCAGGAAGTATGTAGGTAGGTAGGTGACGCCGTCACCCTAGTACCTGGAAGCGAACGTCTTGTCAGGTAAACGCGTAGTAGTAAACAGGCACTGCGGGTGGGTGGGCGGCAGGGTAGGGGGAGTGGGAGTGGGAAGCGTTGGTAGATGTGTTGTGGTTGTGTGCGTATGTGCGCGTCTGCATGTCTGCGTGGCAATACCTCCAATGTGAATGTTGTTGTGTCGTAGCTCGCCCGGGCAGGGCAGGTACCTCCTGTTAGCGCAGGTACTCAAGCGGCGCTTGCGAGGTAGGACGGGGATGGGCAAGCGGATTGGCCCGAAGCGACGACTGCCACAACCCGACGTCGTTGGAGCCCGGATGAAGAGGGCAAGAAGAGTCGCGGTACAGTCAAGGGAAGAGACGGGCAGCATAAACCATGAGCAGGCATCCGCAGGGGATGGAGACTTCCAATGCCGCCGCGCGAGGGGTAAAACGTAGGCGTATGAGGCAGGCGTGTGTGCGCGTGCCTGTGTGTATGTATGTGTGTGCGTGCGGGTGTTGGTGTTGTAGGAGTAATTCCGGTTCGTTTGATATGGACAAGATCCCATGGGCCTGGATGCCATGTAGGATGTATGCTATGTACATATGTAGTATGTAGGTACGGGCAAACGGCCTGTCGCCAAAATCGCGCTACGGACGCGCTCAGGACACACACACATTAACCCAAAGCGTCTGTAGTAAACTGAAGCCATCCACACTTGTCTCTCCCACCGCGCGTATGCTTCGCGACTGGCCTGCGGCCCGCCCCCGGCTCGTGTGTCTATGTGGACGTCCTCACCATCATATACGGTAAGCTAGTATTTGTCTGCATTTCTCGCCTATTCCCAAATTACAAACACCATCTAGTCGTTCCCACCGGCCACGTCGGCAGGCCGCCACCATGATGGTGGGATCTGCCTTGTACAAGTAACTAGCTTACAGGACGCTCGCACACATCCAAGGTGCACCATGGCCGGCAAGCGCATCTGCGTATGCCTCACATCTCGAGTCAAGCAGCTGCGTGATTAGGTGCCTCCTTGCGCGCCTACTCACGCAGCTGCCCCCTCCTATACGTGTGCTTCTCGTGCGCGATGCTGGTCAGCAACCCCTTTTGAAAAGTAATAGGAGGGGGGCGAAACGCCTTGCCATGGCCGGCGTATTCTTCCCTTCCTTGTACATGCCTTCAGTTTTTGCTAAGGACGAGGGGAAGGGAAGGAGGAGGAGGCTGGGAATCAACACACGGCGTCGCGACTCAGGCACGCCACCAAAAGGAAAAATATAGGATGCAGCCCCGCGCACCCAAACAAACCGACCCAACACATACGGTCTACCCGGCCGGGGCCTCGTGCCCGGGTATGGTCTACCAGAAGCCGGTTGCTGTACACGCGCGTTTGACAACAAGCCAATAGTGGCCAACTGCGGACGCGGACAAGGTCGGGCCAGCTCTCACCCAACGCTTGTATGCGACTCTGCTGCATCCTACGTTAATCCCCTTCACTCTTTTTGATGCAGAGAGGTACGTATGCTTGCCCTTCCGGGGGGGGGGGTTGTCGCCTCCGTCGCGTCGCGCGTGTTGTTGTTTATTATTATTGTCCGAGCCCTTGTTATGCTCTGTCCTCTCTTCTCCCATCCTGGGCCCAGACGGGATGCCGTCCCATATTCTTCTTTCTTCTCTGCACCTTCGCCTTTTCTTTTCCCTCCCGCTGTCTTGTCGCTAGAAGGCGGGCGCGCTTGCGGACGATCTGTGTGGCTCAGGGATCCGACCCTCGCTTTTCCGTGCCCCCTTTCCTTTCTCTACGTCCACGTAGGCCTCCCGTAATCTTGGCCGGAACGTTTCTTCCTCGCTGTTAGATGCACCACATAATAGGCACTTTACCAGCCGGCACTGGGGCACAAGTCGGATACCTGCTGAATGAGCTCACCCAATTTGGATATGCTAGGGGGGAGAGGACTGTACACGTATACTAGCCCACTAGTAGGCGTGTATGGATAGGCGCTTTTCTCCAAATATACTACTACTTACCTGCCCGGGCAACACTCCCTCCTATGGGGGCACGCTCTTGCATGGATGCTATTCCAGACGGAGAGTTGTGCTGGCTACCCGTGAAGAACACAAATCCCGAATTCAACGCCAGGCCCGCGCTCGTCTACCCCCAGCCACCTTTTCATGGCTTCGCATCTGCTGCCACCTTTAGCGTGTGCGATGCCGAACCGCGCACTGAAACCCGCCTTACACAGAGTTCCGACGGGGGCTCCGTCGTTGAGTCCCTGCATCGAGCAAGATCCTTGCCCCGCCCCCGTAAAATGTCATCCCATCGGCCCTTCCCTTGCCCCCCGTGATGCCACTCCCAGGAAAATGTCAATACGCCCGCGTGCAGGGGCAAGGCAGCCGCGCAGCCCTCGTCTTGGGTCGGGTCTGGACTCTTAATCAAACAAATCCCCGGCTTTTTGCCGCCGACGCTGCGGTATGCTGTCGATTTTATCTGAGAAAAGCTCCTTGCCGGCATTGGTTCCAAACTTGTCAGGAAACAACTCCTTGGCCGACTTGTTGGCACCGCCCTTGATGGCGAATCCCTGATCCGATCCCCGCTGGCTCGCTGCGCCCCGTATGTTGTAGCCAGAGTTGGCAGCAGGATCCGTGATCCGGTCTGCTAAACGCCCACTGGGAGCCGTGATCCGATCTGCGAGCTTTGCCGCCCGAGGCCTGGGCTCAACTTGGTCGGTGTCGTTGAGGGGCAGAGAGAACCGACTCGAAAGGTAGCCCGACGTCTCATCGGCATCCTCCAGCCTATCGCTCTGGGACGGCGGTTGGGTAGGAAACAGTTCCTTCGACCTATTGTCGCGAGACAGGCGTTCCTTGATGCTCCTAGCTCCCCGTCGGTTTCGATCGGCCGCAGCCTTGCTGCGGTCTGCATCCGTCTCTGCATCGCCACGGCCGCTTCGCGCTGGGGATGCAGACCGATCCCTTCGAGAGCCCTTCCGGCCGCCATACTTCTCGTCCGCGGGGAAAAGTTCTTTGTCCCTGTTGGCGTCACGGTAAGATGATCGCTGCCCCCTGTCGTAGCCGTCATCTTCGGGCGTGTAGGACCGACGCCGTCTGGGCGGCCTTGTTATCCGGGAGGCAAGCGCACCGGCGTCGTCGTCGTAGAGATTGACGTCGAAGCTCTCTTCTTCCTCCTCCTCGTCGTAGACGGGTCGGCGGCGGCGATGTCCAGCATGACCAGGGCCGTCTCTGTCGCGATACCGCGGGCGGTTCTCTGGGTCGTATTCGGGGTTCAGGAGATAAAAGCGGCTGCGTTGGGCCGCGCCCACTTGTTTCCTATCTCCGAGAACCGCCAATCGTACCTGCAATGTGACCTCGCCTCTCTTTGAAAAGGGCTTGGCTGGCAGCAGCTCCAGCAGAGGCAGCTGCGCAATGTCGTTTACCTCGACGGAGCTGAGAGCCACTAGGGCCTCCTGTGCGATCGCGTCGGCCGAGAATATCAGGTTGGCCGACGAGTCGTCGATCCACTCAATTTTAAGTACCTTGCCATCGGGGAAGTGCTCAGCGACGTAGGCTTTGACCTCGTCGGGGTTCATGGAGTCCAGACCGTGTATATAGACCTTCCGAGGCGCTATCGTCTTGGATTCGGGCTCCTCGTCGTCGGCTTTGGGCGCATCGGACACTTCACCGGGGGACTGGAGAAACGGGCGAGGTCAGTGTTTGGGAGCCAGTGGCGACGGGCACAGGGCTCATACCGGCGTGTCCTGAACTAGGGCGGTCGGGATAGGCTCATCCGCGACAAAGTCGACGTCCATGTCAACATCCAGGTCCATGGTGTCCATTGTGTCGGTATATAGGTGACGAACTCGGCACGCTGCAGATAGAGACGAGGGTAGAATTCCTGGGGGGGGGTAGCAAGCGCCGTGGGCAGAAGGGCGCGACGGGTGCGTAAGAGAAGGGTTGCAGTGGCTCACACCCGTAAAGGCCTTGAATGCAGGACGTGCCGGGTTTTCTGTGTTCGCATTTGCTTCGCCTGTCGTTTCCGGCGCGTGATGCACGCGATAGAGGGCGCAGGGGAGGTAGGTTGTCAGGCACAGGACGGAGTGTGTTGAAAGAAGTATGGATGTCTGGAGTATACCGAAGTACATGGATGGGTGGTACTGTGTACCTCCTAGGTAGGTATGTACTTATCAGGGTAGGTGGGGAGATACCTAAGTACATTCACAGGTTAAGTAGGAGGTGTAATAAGGAAGCACCTGCCGGTTGGAGTCGGGAGTCGGAGGTTGATGTACTAACCTAGGTTACATAAGTAATAAAGCAAGCAAGCAAGCACAGAAGCTGCGCTAGTAATTACACACTTCCTCAAAATATCCGTGACTACGAGGTGGTAGGGAAACGAAAGAGCCGGTTCACAAATCCGACGAATCCGACATGGCCGTCAACTAGTCCGAGACAACATAGGCTAGCAAGCAATCAGCGTGGGAAGTCGCATGCCATCTGCTGTAAACAGGAGCCGCATGAGCCCTCACAGGTCTTCAACTACCGGCATTCCTGTCAATAAAAAGTCGGTATAATTACCGACAGCAGTGGCTGTGCAGCGGAGCGTGAGTAACCAAGGTTTCCTAAGGTGGTTGATTGTTAGATACCATGGATCTGTAGGTTACATATCAAGTACTTCAAGTTTATGCTGCATGATATGGATGTTCTGCACTCATCCATTCCTTAGGACCTCGCTCCGTGGGGGCTGGCGACCATCCGATCAATGCATGGTCGATGGTCGGTGTGTGTTGGGCGACACGAATTTGTGGTGAGGTGGGCGGTACGCTGTACTTACGTTATATTGTCCATATGCTCAAAACTGCCTGGGCAATAAACGGCTGGGAGTTTGGTAGGAATAGTGCAAGTAGTATATATCTCGGCATCCATGTAAGTAAGAAGGCGTACGGTAGGACCATCAGCATCTTACCAGAAGTGCAAAAGGAAGATATTTAGATATTCGCCACGATGTCTCTCCCTCTGGATTGGCCTGCCGCGCTACACAGTCTCGACGCGTCTGCGCACCTCCATGGGCGCTTGTATACAAGTTTTCCTCGCCACTTTGGCTTTCGATCCCTCTGCCTCGCTTGTCTTCGGAGCAGTCCTCTTCAACGACGGCAAAGCTGGGAGAATATCGCCCGCCGGCGGGTGATGTCCTGCCAGGGCCTCTTCTATCTCGGGATGCTCGCCATGGTCCAGTAACTCGTCGTAGGCCCAGCTATTCTCGAGGCCATCCATGTAAGGTCGAGCCCGCCGCAGGAAAGGCCATGACAACGTATCTCTAGCCATGGCGATGTAGAGCGAGTCCAGCCGACCGCCAGGCCCGCACACGGCGCAGTGCCGGCGGAGGAAGTCGACGTCGTACCCCATGCCGAGGAGAGGGTCCTCCAGCTGCCGCAGCATGGGTAGCCCCTGCAGGGAGGCGGCATCGCAGAGCCGCGCCTGTAGCGGCACCCACGGCCTTCCCTGGAGGACATCCGCAAAGGCCGCCGTAACGGCCGTGGTGAAGGACTCGCTGTCTGTTCCCTGTACTGCTACCACCTGGTGGAGCCCGCGAGACAAGCATCGCATGTAGGCCGTCGTGTCCTTCTCGAATGGAAAAGCCTGCAAGGCACTCGGCAGGAGGGAAACGTGCACTGTCCAGTGCTCCGCGGGCCTTTGGGATGGGCCCGCGGCAATCTCTGCACCGGACTCATGGCTTCTCTCCGACGTTGGCGTGGGCGATTGGCTTGGTTGTATTTGGGGCTGCCTTTCGTGGCCTTCGAGGCCGTCAACACGTTCTTCTAGTTCCATGGCTGCGTCGTCATACTCAAGCAGTCGGTCCTCAAATCTCTGAATATGTTCCTCGTACCTGTCGAGGCGTCTATCCACCTTGGCCAGGTGTCTTTCCAGCGAACCTTGGCGGTTGCCCGTCTGCTCGATGGAGTCCCACACGCGCGAGATCTGCTGGTAGATCTTGCGGCTTTCTTGAGCAACATCCTCCCCCCTCATCTCGACCTGCTCCTCCAAGTGGACCTGGCGTTTGACCAGGTCGCCCATGGCGCAGCCTAATCCCCCCTGGGACTCTCGGTCCAGTTGCTCCTCGAGTATCTGGATGCGCCGCGAGAGGTGCCCCAATACGGCCGCATCGACAAGTTGCACGGTCTCTTTGAGATGGTAGCACGACAAGTGTCCACACTCGCATGTGACGGACGGGAGGGTACGATTTAGTGTAAAGCAGACACAGCCGCACCTCTGGCCCCGGATTTCGGGGTTCAACAAAATGTACCGGCATTGGCCGCTGGGTAGCCTTGGCTCGGGGACGGGCACAGTCACCGATAGGCGTGGTGAAGAGGGGAATTCGGGCGAAGAGGACATGCTGGGAACCCCGGCTCCTGGGTGTGACATCCTTCTGGCCGTCCGAGGTCGGGTTAAAGAGGCCAGATCACTATCGCTGGAGGCCGCACGCTTCAGTCGTGTCGCTAGATTTTGGTCGCGAGTGGCAATTTTGGCAGGGACGAGGGGGAGGCCACGGCCCTGCGGTGCTCTTGCTCCATGGAATGCGCGCGCGCAGGTGGTGATTAGACAAGACGATGCCAACAGCGGGGTCAGCAGGAGACCTCCCTGCCGGATCTAAGAAGGGAACAGCGACGGCGCAAAATGCAGGATAAGTCCAGACCCCAATGAGAGATTGAGACGCTGCAGAATCGGAAGGGGGGTGGGCTCGGACAGCGGCCTGTCCAGAGGCAGGTAACGGTTGCCAACCCAGGCTGAAAGCGATCGAGGCAAGGCGTCGATGACGGTACGGTATAGCATGGGCAACGGGATGAACAGAAAGTCAGTCCTGCCGGCCAACAAAAGAAAAAGACAGCCAGTAGCCCACGGAGATTGGATTTGACCGAGACCATACATCGGCTATGCTGGCTACACATGGATGCCGGCGACTCACATCCACAGGGTTGAGGACATGAACGGAAACCCGTGTCAGTACAGAGTACCTGAGTAGCGAAGCGGGCAAAGGCCGCAGCCCAGACAGCCAGCTTAGTTAGGATTCATGCAAGTACTGAGCAGGTAGGTACTTGGTTAGGTAAGTAGATATGCACGGCTATGCACACACAGAAATTTACCAACCGCGACGCAGATATGGAGGTACTGTGATGGTATCAAGAGCAGGGATCTTGATGCCATTGCATGATGATAGGAAGGGGGTTGGGTTGGGTGACAGCCCTCCAGCCGCCCGCAACTCCCGGCCTATCCATCTCTAGGTACCGCAGCGACCAGGACGGGCGTGTTCTGTTTGTATCGGTTGGATGGGATGGCGAGGGTGGTGAATGCATGAGATTGAAGGGGCGGGGAGTGACGGGGGTGGGGGGTTCGATAAGGTCCAGACTTCTGGTTCGCCCCCCATTGGGCCGCCAGTCTCCGGGGATGCGCCCCCCCCCCCCGAGAGAAGGGGCGAATGGTAGGAGGTCGGCGAGCTGCCTGGGAATCCCCTCGGGGGCCGAGGTCGAGCAACTACGCAGAGGTAGACGGCGGTTGCACGTCCATTACGTGTTGGGACGTTGCCGACTTCGTGGGGGGTCGCTAGCCGAGACTACACTGTGCACAGCTCGGGAGGGGGGGGAGCGCGAGAAAGAGATAGCAAGAGAGATCGGACGGTCGTGCTTCGGCAGTCGCCGAGGTGGAAGAAGGCGGGGAGAAATTGGTGTTCCTGGCCGGTGGGGGGGGGGGGTGTCGATCCAGCCAGAGGGGTCCCTATGTAAGTACCAACTGGCCCCCACGCCAGTGCAACGACAATCGGAAGAGCAGACACTGCCGATAAGTAAAATCTACCTCTGTAAGCAGAGGGAGGGTACAGATACAATGTACGCACATGGATGCTTGGGTAAAGCCCATAGGCCCACAGCGACGGGAGTTCGTCTCGTTGTGACTGTAAGTAATGTAGGGACACCCATCATGATTGGCCTGCGCGCGGTTGCAAGCCCCTGTGCCGGACGGCGGTTGGAAACTTACAGGTGTGCATTTTCGATGTATGGGCGCCTGTTGAGAGCTTTACCCCGCACAGCGGCAACCTCGTTGGAGGCCTGTGAGTAGGATACTATCTACCACCTCATTGGCAAGGGATACACGGCATGTAGGTAATGAGATGTATACCAGGGAGCCTAGGCGGTTCTTGTGTGGTTTCGCAGCGTGCACTTCCTACCCTGCCAAAACTCGATACTCGGGAAAGAGCCTGCCCGGTGTTAAGCTCGTCCCATCTGTTTTCTCCCTTCTCTCCTTGTCCATCTCGGCGTCTTTTAACCTGGCTTCGGGCCAAACCCACAGGACTGCGCGAGCACCGTCGCCCAGCAGGACGTCTCTTAAGTATGTGCGGTTTCGGAGAAGGCGTGTCGACGCTGCTCGACACCTACACCAGATGCCTCGAGCTGTTAAAGACGCCAGTTCCGAAAAGACACCGGGATCCTGACGGCATGTCCCGATCCGAGGCCCGGTCGCGGTTGCGAGCCTCGATGCGCTCCGACCGCGCTCAAATTCTCCAGGCATACGCGTCTACGAGGGCGGCGAGCGGCACTTGTTTGGACAAGGGCGACCGTAAGTGCGCGTCTGCGGCACAGCTGTGCGAGAGGCCGAGGCCGGCCTTGGGATGATTCTAAGGTGGGCATTAGGTCGTTCGCGATCAGCGATCCGACGGATTCTCGACCGATTCAGAGCCGCCATGCGGCCACTTCTAGCGAAGCCCCGGCCTACGCCGTCCGACTACGGCTCCCTCGTATTGCTATCCAGCACCTGGCGAAGCGATGCCCTCCGGACCATGGATCAGCTTTCACACAGACTGGGCCACGCCGGCAGCCCAAGGGAGAGGCGGGCCTCAAACCCGGTGTCGATGGGAGACCACCCGACGCCCAAGCACTCATCGTTTGCCACGACGTCGTCGGACAGCACTCAGCTGGGCGAGGTCCCCGTTCGGGCGGCTCGGCAGCGTCGATACCCGGATGCCAGCTCTGACGGAGGTTACGGTATGTCGACCATTTACCCACTCTATACGTATGGACCGGCCCCCAAGAAGCTCGGCTTATTGCAGCGGCTATTCAGCAACGGGAGGTGAGATGGATGCGGGACACAGTGGAGGCAGGCAGCGTGAAGTAGACATTGGGGTACCTCAAAGGCTGGGGAGCCCGTCATGGCATCCAGGCGCAATCATGCGGAGTTTGATAAAGGTGGTTTACAAGGTCGCCGTTTTGCACACACCTTATAGGAAGCCGGAGCCGAGTATAAGACAATGTGGGATGTTAATACGTCCCAAAGGAAATGTTAATACGTCCCAAAGGAAAGCTTCTATGTACGGCAACTGAAGTAGTACATGTGCCCCACCATAGGTGCCCTCGTCTACTTAAACACCAATTGTACCCACATTTTGAAACATCGGTCGTTCATTGGCAGCTGAAGGTTTTACCCCCGCCACTCCCGGCTCCTCTTTCCAATTGCTCTCTTTTGGTTCTCTCTCTACCCTATCGTCCGGGGCCAAACTGCCATCGACGTCTCTTGGGCAAACGTGACACCTCGCCCGTTCTCTCACGCCCCGTGTCATACCAGCGCCGCCGCCGCCTTTCACCACTGCGCTCATCCTCGTTTGCGACCGCGCGACTCGGGCTCTCTCGTGCCCGTACCCGGCTCGGTAGCGACGCCGAGCGCAGAGGCGACACGACACATCGCCGTCGCCAGCCATGGCCGACCCCGCCGCGGCCCTCAGCTCGCTGCTGCGGGCCTCGTCTATCCAAGACCACGATGAGGTGCTGAGGACTGCCAATGCCGCCATCAAGGCCTCCAAAACCAACCTCGACGCCCACCAAACCCGCGTTGTTGCTCTATTGAAGCTCGACCGCTTTGACGACGCCCTCCGTGCTCTGGCCGAGGGAGGTGACCAGCTCAGCCAGCTATGTCTGCTCGAGAAGGCCTATGCTCTCTACAAAACGGGCCAGCTCGCCGATGCTGAGGTCCTCATCAAGTCGGTGCCCAACCCCCCTCGCAGCTTGCGCCATCTCGCCGCTCAGGTCGCATACCGCGTCGAGAAGTTCGAGGACGCCGCCACCATCTACCGAGGCCTCCCCGCTGACAGCGATGGCGCTGTCGCTGGTGAGGAGAATGACTTGAGGATCAACACGCTCGCCGCCAATGCCCAGCTGGAGTGGGCCGGGCGGGGACACCGCCTCCCGGCTGCCGAGCGCCAGCCGTCGCGCGACGACCTTGAGGCCTTTGAGATGGCCTATAATGCTGCGTGCGGCTGCATTGCGCGCGCCGACCTCAGCAGGGCCGCCGTGCTTTTGAAACGCGCCAAGGATCTTTGCGAGGCGAGCAGCGACCTGACCGACGACGAGAAGAAAGCCGAGCTGCTACCTATCAAGGTGCAACAGGCCTACGTCTTGGCCCGTATGGGCAAGGATGCCGATGCTTTGGCCTTGCAGAGATCCATTGACGTCGCAGAGTAAGCCCTCGCAACCGCTCTCGCCGCTTCATCAGGCCCCGACTGACTCTTATTAGCATTCCGGAGGCCCCGACGAGGACCATCGCCCAGACCAACGAGATGGCGGCCACGTCGGAGATGCAGAACCCGTTTTTGACCAGCCGTCTGATCCAGTCTGCCGCCCAGCTCCGCGGGAACGACCGGCTGTTCAACTACCAGGCCTCTATACTGCGACGAAACCAGTATACCGTGGATTTGCATACGCAGAAGTTTGCTGGCGTCGAATCGGCCACGTCTAAGACCATCTTGAATGCGCCGACGCCCACCGCCGACCCCGAGATTGCCCGCCTGGGTGTCGTTGGCGCCGCCGCCCACGCCCACCTGCGCACGGGCAAGGACGCCCTCCAGGAGATCCTGCCAATGCTAGAAAACCGGCCCACCGACATCGGCCTCCTCCTCACCATCATCCAGCTTTACGTGCAGACGCAGAACCCAGGCCCGGCCCTAGCACTCCTCGATGCCTTCCTGAGACGCCTGGAATCAGCTACGACGCCCAACCACGAGGACGTTCGGTTCGCTCCTGGATTGGTCGCCGTTGCCGTTGCGCTTTATCGCCAGCAAGGCCGTCACAACTCGATACGCGCCGAGCTCGCTCGAGCCTCGAAGCACTGGCGCTCAAAACAGAACGACGCCGCCGCCTCTCTGCTCCGAGAGGCTGGAGTCGAGCTTCTCCAATCCTCCAGGCCCGAAGACATCGCTTCGGCGGGCGCCACGTTTGAAAATTTGGTCGCCCAGTCACAAGGCGACACGGCGGCCGTCGCTGGTTTGGTTGCGTCTTTCGCCGCCACCGACCGCGCCAAGACGGAGCCGTACCTCGAGAAACTGACGCCAGTTGAGAGGCTGACGGCCGGTGTTGACGTGGAAACGCTCATCCGGGCCGGTGTCGTTACGGTGGCCACTGCGCCGCCCGCGGCAAGGAAACGGGCTGCCGACGCTGACCCCGACAAGGCGCCCAGAAGGCGCAGGAAGAAGAGGAGACTGCCGCAGGACTACGAGGAAGGGAAGAAGCCGGACCCGGAGCGCTGGCTGCCTCTGCGCGATCGCAGCACATACCGACCGAAGGGCAAGAAGGGCAAGAAGCGCGCCCAGGAAGCAACACAGGGCGGCGCCGTCAAGGAGGAGGGCGAGACACTGGAGCTGGTCGGCGGAGCAGGTGCTGTCAAGGTTGAGAAGACCACACAGCAAACGGGCGGCAAGAAGAAGAAGAAGGGCAAGAAATGAGAGAGGCAACCTAGAGGGGCAGTGGCGACAGCGACCGCTTACAGACCTCCCCTGGCGGCAGGAATTCCGTGGCCATGTACAGAGCAGTTGCCGTGTCTTTAAGTAGCTACCTAAAGTCCAACAGACGCCACTCGTTGCCCGCTCGCCCCCTTTCTTGACCAGGAGGCTGAGCGCGAAACGCCGAGTCTTTCTCGGTTTGGGTGCCGAGTGCGTGCCGTCCGTTCCGTAAACCACTCGGTGGGCATCTCACGAGGACATACAGAAACCTTGCCCGGCCTCCCCCCTCCTTACTTCATCCCCTCGCGTCCGTTTCATGCTCCAACAGTCTGCACCGGCGCTCTAGCCAGCGACTCCACGTTCCGTCTCTCCGCTTCTTCTTCCTCGTCGTCCTGCTTCGATGGCCGGTCTACCGGCGAGCCAGGCGGTTCCGGGGTGAAGAACTGCGCTTGCCTGGGCTGGTCGGGATCGTACGCTTCTTCCTCATCCTCCATGTCCTCATCCCCGGAGCCGTCTTCGACCGGCGGCAAGGGGCTACGACGCCCCTCGGAGAAGCTGAGGGCAGCGTCGCTGTCATCGTCCGAGGGCACCACAAGCCCACCGCCGTGAGCCGACCCAAGCCGACCCGACGACTTTGAGTACTTGCGGTGCAACTCGCGGAAAGAGCGTGCCGTAGCCGTACTGGCGCTAGCCGCCGAGCCGCGCCGCTCCCTCGCCGCCGGCGGCGGTCCGTCCATGATGGAATGGAAGTCGTCGTCGACGCTGGCCGGCGAGTGCAGCGGGTCATCGACCTGGGACTGCTTGCGTTGGCGGATGCGGTCTTCCGACGAGATATTCTGCAGGCTCGATCCGAATTCGATAACGGACGCCTTTTTGCCGTGCACCGTGAAAGAGCCCGTGCCCCTGGACAAAACCTCGTCGCGAATCGTCTCGTCCGACATGGCGGCGCTTGAGGCCGAATCCTTCCCTCGACGGTGGCTGCGATGGTGCGAAAGATGACCCGCCCCCTCCCTAAGGGTGCGCTGCAGACTCCGCCGTATTTTGTTGCGGTCCGATCGATCCTTGTCGGCCGTCGAGGTGGAACCGGCTTTCATGGGACGGTCGAGTGCCTCTTCTGATCCAATGGCCGACGATGTAGGCCTGTAATCCGCCGTTCGTGATGGCTCCATCTCCAGCAGGCCGGCTTGCTCCAGGACCTGCCGTTCGCCTTCATCCTCATCAGCATGAGATTCGTAGGCGCCGTGGCCCTGGTCCGACCCCGCGCTGAGCAGAACCGGCGCTGGCGACGGCGGCCGGACTGGCGCGTTGGACGAGGCGATGCTTGATATAGAGGACTTGCGAAGACTGGGGTGCCCGGCGTTTAGTGCGTCCACGCTGTCGCGCAACGGCTTGGGGAAACTCGACGAGGTCGCGGCGCTCGTGGGTGGCGTCTGGAAGACCTCGGCGACGGGCGATTCACTATCGAGCTGCGCGAACGACTCCGATACGTGGTCTAGGGACAGAGGAGCCGGTAGGTGAGGGCTTGGCTGCTGCTGCGCCTTCTGGGGGCTGCCTTGTGGTTCGCTGTCGTTGGGTCCAGGCTTGTCGCCCAGTGCACTCATCACCCCGTCTAGGTCGCCCAGGTCACCGTTCATCTCCAGATCTTCGCTAAGGTCTAGCCGGAGGATGTCGCGATGGCATTTCAGCCTCCAAATCTCACCCCGTGACCACTTCAGCTGAGCGATGAGTTTGGCGGCGCCTCCTCGTACCTGGTCGCGTGTCTTCTCCTGTATCGGCGCCAAGATCAGTAGATGCCGGGCGTTCCTCAGCTGCGTGTCCAGATGCTTCTGGGCCGCTTGAAGTTTCTCCTCGCCCTCCTCGATCTTTTGTTGCATGATCTCGCGCCGAGCGACCAATATATCCTTGGCCATTTTTTGATCAATGCGTCCCCGGTTGATGCTGACCTCACCCGTAGGAGTTTGGACCACTTGAGTCACCTCGCTGTTATCAAGCCTTCTGATGGCGCGCCGGCTCTGTCCCTCGACGTTACCACCAACAAGACCGCGCATTCGAACACCTGACGTCCGGAAAGCAGCCGCATAGTTGAGCTTGGCTAACCAGTCGTTCCGGTCTTCCTCATTCTGGGCGAGCAGGACTTCTTCGAAACCACCATGCCTAACATAGACAAAAGCGTTTTTGTGCTTCTTATACGACATGTCCCAAAGAGCCACCGCGCCGTCAGTCGACATCAAGGCATCCGGCTTGAATTGCTCCAGCGGCGGCTTGAACGTAAGAGGCACTCCTTCATGGCCAGACTTGACATGGGTTTCGTACTGGTGCACCAGATTCTTGACCCAGGCCGTATTGCGGAAGAAGTAGAGCTGGGCCCCAGTGAGTATGGCGCCCCACTCCTGCCAGGGCGACCTTGTTTTCTTCTTCTTGAGATCCTTCCTCCACAGCGTGCCGACCTTGGTGATTTTGATGTCCACAATACCAGGGTGGGCTTCCTGCGGGTTGGACAGCGTTTTCTCCGTCATAAAAGCATCGGGCCGTGACCGCGCTGACACGATCTGCAGGACGCCCGTTCGAAAGAAGGTCTTTTGCAGCTCCTTGACGTTCAAGGACTTGGCTGTCCCCATGTAACTGTAATGCTCTTCTAGCGGTATCTGGTCCTTCAGAGGCGGCCGCAGAGTGTCCAGCTTGCCGTCCAGGATGATGGTATAGGGATCAATGGGATCCTTGGACCTCTTCAAGGTCTCGGGAGTGCCGTTGGGAAACAGCGACTTTTTCTTCGATTTGTGACCGACAATTCGCTCCCCGTTGATGTCCAAGTCGTCCTCGACGTGGATAAATGGTGTGTAGGTGATATTGTCGTAGAAGCATTCCAGGACATCGTCGAATATACCTTCGCCGCGCGTATTCTTGAGGTAGTCGGGCTTCTGCATCTTGTACTTATTATTCTTGTTGAAGACGTCGGTGTGCAGAATGAGCAACGAGAAGGCGATGAAATAGGCCTGGTCAGGCGTAGAGTAGATGCCAGGATTGCACTCGTGGTATCGGTTGGCGAAAGCCTGCAGGAACCTGTCGATCTGCTGCGTCTCCTTGGGTAGTTCTGCTTCCATGAGAAGCTTCCGTATGGCGATGTCCATGGGCTCTTCGAAAAAGCCAAAAGTACGCATGTAACTCCGCAGCACCGACGCGGAAAAGGCGTCCGTTGCCTTGGAAAGCGCGGCAGCAATAACACCGCGACTCAGAACCTCCTCAAGTCGAGCCAGATACTTCGCAGGGGTGTCGTCCTCCCGGCGCTCGGGCAAGACGACTGCCTCCCGCTCCCGTGGCAGCTGGAGGGAGTTGTTCTTGGAGCCGTACGACCCAGGCGTTGCAGGCGTTAGGCTGCCCTGGCGAGAGCCATCGGTGTTCTGTCTCAGTCGGTTTAAACCCAGCAGATCCCCAAAGCTTTTCCGGCCGGTGGAGGACGAAGTCCGAGTCGTTCCCGGAAACTGGTGGTCATCCACGGAGGGCCGGCTCAGCGAGCTCATAGTAGACGATCGCCCCTTGAGGTTGATGTGCGATCGGGTTGGCGAAGACTGTCCCGACTGCGAACCTGGCCGGAACAAAGCAGTTGCCGGCGATGCTGAGGGTTTCCCCAAGAAGGTAGAGCTGCGTGAGGGCGAGGCGATTGGCGTGCTTCCCCCATGGCTCGTAGAGGGCCGTCGGGCATCGGGTGCTCCCGAGCCGCCTGAGCCCACCGAGGTGGAATCCCGGGGTGCCAGGGACGAGCTCGAGGCGGTGGGCTGAAGCGTCGGTGTTTTGCTCTTTTGCGGAAGATGCGCCAAAGGGAAGAGAGGCTCGGGTTGTTTTTGCTTGCGACGGGGAAGGCGGAAAAAAGTGGTGGTTGAAACCGTGTGAGTAGTCGTTGTGGTGGTACTGGCATAGACGCCGTGTTCGCTGGAACTACCTTCGGACTCGGAGAGGCGGTTGGCGGGCAAGGCCAGAGTAGACCCGTTCTCGTCGCCGTAAGCGGGCGGCTCATGGAACTGTGAAGTCGACCTTGAAGTCGACGGCCGCGGTTGAGCGTCCTCAAATGTGACTGTCTGCTTCCCTGACTGGGGGGCAGCCTCTTCGGCGACTTCGGCACTCATGGTCTGTCTTCTGTCCTTCTTGGTAGTGGTGGCAGGCTTGAGCTTGCCGTCCGTGGTCGACCGCGGCAGCTCGCCGGACCGGCGCATCCGCATGGGAAGCTTCATGCGGGACTTCTTCTGCGTCGCGTTGCCGGTCTCGATGGTGGTGGGGGCCGTGGTGATGATGGCGGGCGCTGCATGCACATGTCTGTGTCAGCAAACTGGGCAACGGAGCTTCTTCCCGTTCCTTTTGAGCGCTGCGTGGTGGGTGTTTCACACAGGACGTCATGGCTCCGGGTTGGGGCCTGAAGGGAGGAAAAAACCTACGTCGTGGCATCGGCGGGGGCTTCTCCTGCTGCTGCTGCTGTTGTTGTTGTTGCTTCATTCGTGTCGAGAGCTGCGAATCGGAGGCGTTGCGAAACCTCAGCATGGAGAAGCGACGATGTTTGGGAGTTTCGTCCTGAACCGGGGGGGAGTCAGGCCGGTCAAAGGGGTCTTGGCTCGACCGGGCGACCGAGGCCGACACCGAGGCCGTCAATGGGCTCGTTTCGCCTGGCCAGTTGTCGCCAGTGCCCAACCTCCTGCTCGGCCGAGGCCCATTTTCGCCGTCGTCGTTCTCGTCAGCGTGGTCCCCTCCGTCCAGGAACGGCCGGGCGGTCGCTGCGTCAGGGCGCAGGAAGTCGTCGGCCAGCGACTTTCGCGGCGCTGGCGGCTTGGGTGCCAGGGCAGCGGTGCCGGAGCCGGAGCCTGGGTCGATGACGGTATGCCGGCGCATGTCATTCTCGCTGGCCATGACGCCGCGACGTCGGAGGAAGGGCATGGCGGCGCCGTGATGCGTGCGTCCGGAAGGGCCGACCAGCACGGGTTGGACGGCAGGCAGACAGACAGGCAGCCGGGCGGCCGGGCAGCCGGGCAGCCAGGCGGATGGACCGGGCGAGGCGAGACCAGCTTGCAGCTGTGCCGATGGCGGTTACGTCGGGATGCTGATAAGACAAGAGGCGCCCATTGTTTGCGGTGTCTCGAGATCGACAGGGTCCTTGTCGGTGGAGGGTAGAGGCGGTACCTGGGCAGACAGGTAGGGAGGATACAGGTAAATAGGTCGGTAACCTGGAGGGCGAGCAACGGGGTGTTCGCACAGCCGAGTCGGCGTTGCAGACGGAGGCGACGGCAAGGAGTGGTTGCACAGGCGAATGAGAGAGGGGGGAGGGGAGATAGAGAGAGAGGGAGGGAGGGAGGGAGAGGTCGGGAGGCGGAGAGGTCGGTCAGGTAGGCGACACAGGTAATGGTCGGGATGGCGTCGCGCAGCTCGTGCACGTCGGACAGTCTATTCTTCAACCTTTGCTTTTGAGTGTGTCTAGGCCCAGGGAGGGGGGTACTGCGTTTCGTCGGTCAAGGGGCCGGCGGCGGCGACGGCGGGAAGGGTAGCTGCTGCCAACGAGCGATTAGTATTAGGGAAGGGGGAAATAGATGGCTATGTTGCAAGCAGGTCGGGACGGGGAATAATGAGCGTAGGGACGACGGGTTGCTGACGGGAATGGCGATGACGATGCTGATGGGGGAGGAGTCGTACGCCTCTCTGCTCGTCTCTGCCCTCCTGTCCGGACGGGCTGGTGCGCGCGCGCTCCTCTCTTTCTTGCTTGCTCGCTCGCTGTCTCTTGCCCCCAGCCTAGCCTGCTCCGCTGTGCCTGTGTCTGTGTCTGCGTCTGTGTGCGGCTGGGCTATGTGTTACTTCAGCCGCCCCAGCAAGCGGCCCTGTACGCCTACTACAGCGGGCGATGGAAATGAATGGTTGATGGTTGACCGATGGGACCCGATCCAGCGGCCAAGTCGCTGCTGTTCTTCTTGGACGGTTTAGCGTCCAAGTGCGCCCCGTATCATCAACCCTTTTGCGTCCCGCCGCGCCCTATTGGAAGAGAGGTCCCTAGTATTACGGGACATATGCATGTACAGATCTCCATTCAACCTGCCAGTAGTGAGCATTCCTACCCTGGAGCACCAGGACCTACGTACCCAGGTACGCTAACTGGAGACACAGGCACGCGGATATGAATCGAGGATGTAAGCCGGATCCCTAAGGGACCTGGTTAATCATCCCCTACTCGCCGAGGAGGAGCGCACGCGCGCTCCGTAGTTGGTCCTGTCCGTCTGCCTGTATGCCCGAACCCATGTAAACCTGGGCGAAGAGAGTAGCCGCGGCAGGAAGGAAACCCAGGGAGGGTCGAGGATGAAAAGCTATAAGCGAAGAGAACCCGCATATCGGTACAAGGAGCCACCCATGCTTCCTCGCTAGGTCAAGTACCTCATTATAAATATCCATCCACGTGAGGTTGAGGGCGGAGTGGGAAGGTACTTGCTTTCCTCCTGCACGTGGCCACAGAACGCCCTATGTATGCAGAAGCTTACAAGTGGCAATCGCTGATGAGCCCTGAGGAGGAGCAAACCCAAAGCTCACTTACAGCCGGGCCCCGTTGGACAAGCTAGGGCCAGGGTGTTTTAGATTGCTGTTGCGAACTTTGAACTCGCTACTTTATACCGGCGGCCGACCCAAGTACTTCACCGGGTAGTCACGCGGTAGTTCCATATCGGCCTAAGTCTTCTCCTGTACGCGAAATATTCCTAAGCAGTGCAAACCTAGTTAGGTGTGCAGCACATCGTATGCCAATATATACGTAAGCCCAAGAGCCCTGTCCGTGTCTCCAGTTTATACGTGAGTGTTCTTTATCCTTGGGGGAAGAGGCGTCCATGCGGGAATTCTAGTAGGTACATACATACCTACCTCTTATTAGCGATGAAAGTATTCGGCGGTAGGGTGGATACGCAGCTCATATCGAATTGGGTGGAGGGACCCTTGCCAAGAAGCGTAGCCGCTTGTGTGAACATTGCACCTTGCCCATTGGGGATGAATTCCTGGATAGGGCATCTCGTTCAATATCCTCCTCGCCAAATACGCAGAGGTCGAGAGGGCCCACAGACATACACGCGCTCACCCTCGCTGATAAACACACGGCCCAACCCGCCCGTTCACCGAAGCGTGCGTGCGTCCCCTCTCTCTCTCTCTCTCTCTCTCTCCCTTTCTCTTTCTCTCCCTCTCTTCATGTACTTCTCAGTGCCACTTCAGCCAAGCTCGGTAGAAGGCCGCGCAGGTACGGTGTAATACTACCCTACATCTCACCCAACGGCGTTCATGACATGGATTCTGCTCGACATGACGCGTCTTATTACCCAGGCTCCATATCGTCAGTGCTGCAAGCAGCAATTGGCTCTCCCGCTTGGGGCTCGCGGCCTCATATATGCTTTGCCGTACGGACGCCCCCCCCCTTTCCGGTGCATACAGCACACCGGTGCGGTGGTACACGACTCTCACACCCATGGGACATTACCTGTCTGCCTCCTGAGCAAGGTACGAACGGAGGAAGGACTACCAATGTACCTGCAATGTGGTTGTCCATAGTAGCTTCGTCCCTGAGACCCACTGCTAGGTGAACAGTGCATCCCCTCCATCCCCTAAGGATCCTGGATCAAGCCTGGGAACGGATGGGAGGCGGGCATAATTGTGAAGAGGGCGACACACATAGCATTCCTGGGGCCTCGTTTGCGGGCAAGCCGCCAGCCCGGCGGTTTCCTGGTTTCAGCCGCAGTTGTTTCAATGGCCCGCAAACACTCGCTGCCTGCCGGTGCGCCGTTGGCACCCGACGAAAGACGCATGGATATCCTGCACGCCGTCGCCGGCCGTCGTTGATGTGACCAAAAGGATTCAACCACCGACACGCAAGCAGAGACCTCTGCGTAATGCCCGTGGGATGTCTTTGTCGGCACTTTGGAGGACCACCCCCCTCTCATGTCCCGCGGAGCGCTTGCCTTAAGTATATGCCTGCATAAGTACCTAGATAGGTAGGCACTCGCTCGCTCGGATTCGGTGCCGAGATGAGCACGCTACGGGCACGTGTATGGGTCTGAGCAAGAAACTCGGAAATCACAATGACAAGTGGTGGAATAATGCGCGTACGTGGTGCACTTGTAGCTTCCTGGGCGGCCTTCCATGGGCAACCACGCGGGGATTTCAGATTACGGTATGAGCCCCCGCGCCGCGCGGGATCTAGGATCCTCACCTTGCTCACCTCTTGCCGGCCTCTTCTTATACAGTCTTTACCTGCACCGAACTACACGCCCGTAGTGAGTGTATACTTACACAGTCATACCAACATACTGTGCTGCCGGCTTCGTTGCGAGAGTCATGCATGTCCTTACAAATGGACCGCACGGATAGGCACTCCTCCATTTACTTGCGCAACCCCCCAGGAATCCCGCAGATAGGTCGGCGGCATAGCACGCCGGAGAGGTACATACACACCAGATATCCTGAGGACCGCTTGTCTCTTTTCTAGCTTCGCTCTCACCCGCAGCTGGCGCTACCTACAACAGGATAGCCCGAAACCCATTGGAGTCCTGCATCCATCCATCCATCCCTCGGAGCCCTCGAGATAGATATCCGCCCCTAGGGAATCTGGTTGGGTGTAGCGCCACGCCAAGTCAGTATATACGACGTGCACGACCTGGGGAAGGTATGGTGTTGCCTTCGGTATCTATAGTATCCCATAGGCAATTGGATGCAGCGTGCAAATGACTATCTGCCTCGAGGCTTTGTCCTTTGCCTTGTGCTCTCTGCTCAAGGTATCGTGCGCATGTTCGCACACGAAGCATATTTCCCCTTGCACCAAACACCTCCCGTCCTCCATGGGTACGTCATTACGTAAAGCACATACGTCTGCTACCTAACTCTTACCCTCGAAGTACTGCCCAGATTAAGCAAGTACATAGGCTCGTAGGTAATTGGAGATGTAACTGCTGCCCTACCTACTGTACCTATCGACCTCCTCCCTAATGTACTTTAACCAGAATGGATACTTAGATGTGTGTACCTGGCGTCCGCTGTCCCCGCTCCGGATGGGTTGAGGCGACTTCCAGACAAGGTTTTTCTAAGGTACTTCTTGATAGGTTCGGTTCTTCTGGCCCTCCACCTCCGACGTCCTCATCACCACCACAATTCCGCTGCCCGCCCAATTGCCAGTGGCCATTTCGTTACTGCCCATCGCCGTGCAGCCCGCGTCCAGGAATCCGCAGTTTCTCATTGCTTCCGGCCACCAGCCACTCCCTCCTTCGGGTCTCCCCATCGCGAGCCCGCTGTCGTTATCAGTCCGCCTACTCCGCACCATACGTCAATCATTAGCGAGTATAGTACATAAGATCCCGGGGCTCGGCGCCGCGAGCTGCCCGCCAGCCGTCTCGCCCTTGCAGCCATGCGGTTCCAGTCTCCCTTTCGAGCCGCCAGCACATGGCTCGTCGTCTCTCTGCTCGCCGTCGCTTCGCAGTGCCGGCTGCCCAGTGCCGGTCCTGGTGTCGACGCCGTCAAGGCGCCGAAAAACGCGGGCTGGGGCCGCCTGCCTAGACTGGGCCTTTGGTCCTCCCGCCCCATCGCAAGCACCGACGAACCGCCCAAGCCCGCCTACGACCAAGATGTTGTTGTGCGCTTCGACGTCCCGACGCCCGAGTACGAAACCGTTCTCGCTGCCGGCGCCGACAGCCTGGGCCTTGACGTATGGGCGTACGGTTCTAACTTCACCGACATCCGCCTTTCCAGGACGCGCCTCCCGACCCTGCTGCACCTCCTGCCCGTGTCGCATAGGGCGGCACACCGGGTGCTAATCGAAGATCTTGCCGGCGCCGTCGCTGCCACCTACCCTGCGGCGTATGACGGCGCTGCCCCACGCCCGGCATACGTCCTGTGGGAAGACGGCAGCGCGCCCAAGGCCGCTGGACGGAAGAGACCCGGCCGTGCGAGACACGGCGTCGACCAGCTCTTTTTCCGCGATTACCAACGTCTGTCGGTCATTACCAACTGGATGGCCCTGCTCGATTCCATGTTCCACGAAAGAGGCTTGGTGCGTTACTTCACCATCGGCCAGTCAGCCGGTGGCCTCGAGATCCCCGCTCTGCGCGTAGGCCGTGGCCTCGAGGCCGGCGGAACAAAGTCACGCCCCCGCAAGACGATGCTCATCACCGGCGGCATGCACGCTCGGGAGTGGATTTCCATCAGCACGGTGAATTACCTTGCCTGGTCCTTCGTCTCCTCGTACGGTCAGGACCCACTGGCCACCCGGATCCTCGATGAGTTCGACATAATCTTCGTGCCAGTGCTCAACCCCGACGGGTACGAGTACACGTGGACGACCGACAGACTTTGGCGTAAGACAAGGCAAGAGACACACAACGTCTGCCCGGGCTACGACTTGGACCACAGCTTTGGCTATCAGTGGGACGTGGGCGCCCGCCAGGACGAGCCGTGCTCGCCCAGCTAGTAAGTGCCTCCAGTTTTTGGTGGTGCGCGCGTCTAGCCACCCAGATTGCTGACCTTGGGCGCTCGTAGTGGCGGCGCACATGCCTTCGAGGCCGTCGAGGCCCAGCATTTGGCCGACTGGGCCAGGAACGAAACCCAGAACAACGTCAGCTTTACAGCCTACCTCGACTTGCACTCGTACTCGCAACAGATACTCTGGCCGTACGCCTACTCTTGCGCAGCCAGGGTGCCGAACCTGGAGAACATGATGGAGGTCGCCATGAACATAGCCAAGTACATGAGACTGTCCAGCGGGGAGATCTACACGGTCGACTCGGCCTGCGAGGGCGGCTACACGCGTCGCCACGCCGAGGCTGCGGGGGGGTCTGCGGTCGATTATTTCTTCCATGACCTCCAAGCCCGGTATAGCTACCAGATCAAGCTAAGAGACACGGGCACGTATGGCTTCCTGCTCCCACCCAGCCACATCATCGCGACGGGCGAGGAGGTGTTCCAGGCCATGAAGTACTTTGGCGATTTCCTGCTCGGGAACAACGGTCACGAGACGGTGCGGCACTCTCCCGGAGACGGCACTCAGCAAGTTGTGGGCAACAGTGGCTCGGATCACGCCGAGTTGAAGAAGTGAGTTTGCGTATCCAATTATGTTGGCGTGATGGATCAGCACGCGGCCCTTGGGCTCTGCTTTCGGGTTAGCGGTGGGGGACTTGGGCCCGGCACTAGCATATGTCACCAGCGCGCGGCGTTCTCGGATTCTAGGTTTGTTCTTTCTTCTTCTTTTTTTGGTTTTCCCCTGGAAATGGTACACTGTCGCCAGGTGGCGAGGCCAGTGCCACATCGGCACATCATACAGCAAGTAGTGTTTTCTGGCCGCTCCTTGCCCGTGCGCGGTGGTGAACATGGTGCTTCGGCCGTGGCGAAAGGGTCCGTCAACAAGAAAAGCCAGTCTAAGCGTCCAGGGCCATGTGGACAGAAGCCCACAGAGCCATACCCTTGAGGGCCAGGTCGCTCAGGGCCGAGATGACGAAGCCCGGAACGCGGCCCTTGGGGCCGGACGAGGAATAGCCCATGGCGTACACAAAACGCCCGACAACCCAGAAGGCACCCAGAGTGGCGCTGGCGACGGGCGTGGCCAGGCCCGAGATGAGCAAGGCGCCCAGGAAGGGCGTCAGGTTCTCGGTAAAGTTGCTGTGGGCGCGCTGGAAGCAAAGGGTCAGCTGTAAGCCGGCTCGAGGCATTCGGGGCAGCCGGCCGTCCACCAGCAAGCCCAGCCTCGGGGAGGCGGCGTGGGAAGAAAGGGTCACTGACCTGGCAGCAGTTGAATCTGTAGGCTGCGGGGTCCTTGGCGGCCTGTTCGGCAGTGGCGTAAGGAATGGGGTACTGCAGACCGCTGGCTTTACGGGCCCGGCCGGTCAAAATAAAGTGGTAGACGTTGACGAGTAAGGAGGCCGAGGCCACGGTGAGAACGTATCTATACAGACTCGTCGTCAGCGATCAGGTGCGGGGGGTGCCTGTCGATAGGCAATCCACGCAGCGGTGCGTACGCGTGTGGGCAACATGACCAAGCACTTACCCATATTCGTTCGGGAGTTGCAGGGTGAAAGGCATCGTGGCGGAGAAACACGTCCAAGGCAGGGGAACAGACGGGGAGGGGAAGGAGAATGCTTGTGCAAAGTCAGTCTGTTCCTGGCGGTTGGTGGGGGGGTGTGGATGGGGAGGCGGAAGTTGGGCGGGCTACCTTGCTTCTCGTTCACGGGGACGAGGCCCTGTATTTATGCTACTACGAGATAGTCGGGTCAAAAAGTAGGGTGATTACGGGGCGAGGAGACCCAGGTTAGTACTAGGTAGTTAGCTCATACTCTCACCCCCATGAATCTGCTTTAGTCTGGACGTGATGAGCCCCATCCAGCCGGAGCGTGGATAGTCCCGAGTGCCTTTTTGGCGTGCGGAAGCCGCTGGAAACAATCCGGCCGGGTCGCGTGAATTCGCCTGTGCTCTGTCCTTCGTCTTCCAAGCTGCCCGCCTACCTTGGTTCGAAGCATGAATTAGGACCCTATGGGTTTGGGAACACACGCCGTTCATCACCAGAACGTAGTCGCATGGGAGCCACTACGGCAGTTTTGCATATCTGCCGTGTAAAACCAGGAGTGACGTTTCCAAAGAGGCAGGTAGCCTTGTACGCCGACACTTGCTTTGCATAAGCATGAATGGGGCCTACCGAATGGGTTGCTTAGGTAAGCGCATATGCCGGTAGACTGGGGAGAAGCCCGTCAAAAGCCAGTGCTTGCTTAACAATAAGTCCCCGATGTTCGTTTGGGCAAGTACATGGAAATATAGCTTTGGCCTTGTCTATTTACCGGCCCCTGCGCGACGTAGGTGACTATAGGTTAACAAAATCAATGCCTCCAGCATGTACCGCCGGGCCTCGGGCTGATACTACGCCCCGTCCCCGCAAAAGAAGTTGCCGAGGCGGCCTTCGAACAGCCCGCTAGGCCTTGCCACTCTCCCTTAACAAACCTCGCATGCTGGCCGAGTCAGGTCTCATCTGCGGTCAATGCCGCGTCTGTTCTGCCTGTTTCCCCTACTTAACGGTGCCCGGTTTCCATACCTCCAACCCAGTGCCGGCCAGTCCGTCGCCTGTCGGGACTCAGGCCTCACTCACCCCGTACATCTCTCGTCGGGCGGCCGCCACTCCAAGTCCAAGCCCTGGAATACTCGTTTTTCCGCCGTCAGCATATCCGGTGCCGGTGATCCGTCCGGGCCGCTTTCCAACTACCAGTTTTGGGGTCAGCCTTTGCCTCCCGAGGGGCCGTTTGTTCTTCGGGTTTGAAAGTGGGGAGGATTTCGGGGCACTACGGGAGGGGGGCTGGGGGGTGAAGAAAAACACCGAGAGCGACTTACGTCGATCCAGGCCCCGTTGATCTTATTGCGGATGCCGCTACCGTCGAACCGGAGCTGCTTCTGCTCTTTGCAATAACGTCGCAGGTCCCTCTCGAACGTTGTGGCCCCCGTCCAGCTGAGCAAGGCGCACCCTACCGTCTTCCACGGACTCACAATGATATCCACGCGTCGGTGAGGGTTCACGGCGCCGGCCGACGCGGCCCGGTCGGGGTCCTGCCACACCACAAGGGCTTTATCCAACGTGTCGAAGCCTGGGCCCGCATCCGCGTCCACATCTCTCCAAGGCAGAGGCTTCTGTCCGCGCTCCGAATTCCTGGCGCTGACCGTCAGGTGATGGGTGATATGACCAGACCGCGTGAGGGAGTCGACCAGGCGCTCGATCAAATGCAGGGTCGCGGCCTCGCTTTGGTGGCTGATGAGGACATCGACGTCACCGCTCGCCTGCTTTCCCCTCCGGTAGCCGCCAACAATGGCCATTTGGTAGCCGGCAGAGAGGTGATTGGCGTGCTCGAGAACTGTCTTGGCGATGGATTCCACTTCGGGCCGCGCTATCTTCTGCTGAAGCTCGTCGTGATACTTGATGCCGATCTGCTGGAGCCGCGTCAAGCTGGACCAGCCCTGCTCAACCACGTCGTCTCTGTTGCGCCAACCCTTGGCGTAAAAGTCGTGGGCCGTTTTGGCGCCGACGCCCCAGATGTCGTAGAAGCCGGCGAGCACGGAGAGGCGCTGGTCGGACATCGCCTCCACCACTTCGCGGAGTCGCCCCTCCGTCTTCCATTCGCGGTAGAGTTGCCCGATTTTCCAGGAGCAGCCGGGGAGTCTTTCGACTTCTGTTTGGAGACTCGTGTCAGCCCAGCGCGCCGTCATACAAGGTCGGGGGGGTGGGGCGGGGAGGGTCGGGTGTGCGGTGTACCTTTGGGCGCAGACAACACATGCGGGTACGCAGCCACGGCTGCGATGCTGGTGCAATAGGCGCGGACTTTGACGGCGTCGCCCAGGAGGGTCCGGATCCTCCGGACATCCTCGAGCTGGCGCACGAAGGCAGCGTTGGGCGGGTTGGCGGGCGTCGGGCGTTGACAGGAGTAGGCCGTGTGTAGAAAGGTGGGCACGGGCGGAAACGTGCCCTCCATCTCGTGTTCCGACGTGGTCTCGAGCAGCAAGGGCGGCCACGTCCTCGGCCCCGCCGCCGGCGCCGCCGTATGAGTCGGGGCCGGGGCCTTGGCCACCTGGTAGAGCAGATAGTCTTCCACCGGCAGGACGCGGCCCTCCTGGACCGAGTTGGTAAACCAAGCCAGCTTGACGACCCGCACAAGGCCTGGGGGTGACATGGCATCCTGGCTGTGCGTCCTGCGACGCTTCGCCGGACGGGACGTAGGGACTTCGTCGGTGGGCAGCTTGAGGCGACGCAGCTCGAATTGCGCTCTCTTCTTCATCGTGATCTTGCCCAAGATGATGTCGGCCTCGTGCGCCACATAGGTCAGCGAGGGGATCTGCTCCTCCAGGCCGTGCAGCTCATCGGCCTCTATGTGTGTCGACAGCAGGTAGATGGGGGGGAAGCCGAGGCCAGCCATGGCGCTGAACGACGTTGCACGGAGGCGCCGCAGGAAGTAGGGTCGGCGATAGAGGGCAACAGGTATGCTGCGGTGTCAGTGAGGCACGGATACTTTATTCCGGCTCGGGCCGTCGATGACATCCATCACCCCCGACACGGGCAAAAAGAGGTGGTGAGACAAGCGAGGAGCCTCAGGTGCAGTACGTTGCCTGCCAGCAACAAACAAAGCCGACGCAAGCGAGGGGTCGGCAATGGGCTGGGAGAGGGCGGCACGCCTGGTTGTGTGTGTTACAGACATGGAACCCGGTGCACGTGAGGACGCCCGCCTTTGGGGGTCGTTTGGGCGCTGTCGTGCTACGAGGCTACAGAAGAAGAGGGAGGAAGAGGAAGAAAAGGAAGAGGAGGAAGGAGCAACGTGGAAGCGCAACTTCCTGGGTCGATGACTTGATATGTATGTAATCATTTATGTACATAGATGTATGTAGCAAGCTAGAGGCCAACCTACCGTAGGCAAAAATGGCCTATAGCCACGGCACCGACGGGCAGTCAAGTTGGCCAACAATGGAAGATGGTGCCATCACTGATATGTCTGTGAAATGCCCCTTCCCAAGTCCCCTGCATAAGGTACAGCTATGGGCTTAAGTAGCTTGTCCCTCGGTGAGTGGAAGAAGTTACGAGGTAAGTAGGTAATGTTTTGGCTACTACGTCAGCGACGATCCTTACATTTTTGGGGGTATCGCGAAGAACCAAAAAAGGATTAAAAATGAAAAAGAGGTTCGCTCCCGAGACCTATGTAAGATTCATATACATGCAATTAATGGGCACTTCAGATTTTCACCTACTTCTAATTTGAATACTTAAGACTGCGAAGCGCGTGTGGTAAAACCATGTAGGTTGCCGAGTAACGTCGACGGTTTAGATAAGTGCGTTATGTAGGTACCTACATGTGCTCAGATTAGGATTTTTTATGAATTTGCCTACTACTGTAAGTTGGTCGTAGTACTTAAGAGCCACTCAGTCACCCCGTCAAAGCATCTTCAACAACAACGACGTATTTGCGCCCGCTGCGACCTACGCCGGACGCGTTGGGAGATCCAGGATGGAGTGCTGAGCAAAACTGGAGCCGGCTTCCCTCTTTGCTGACCTTCTCTCGTTCTGCCGTCGCTCTCTTCCTTCTCTATCTTTCTCCCTCGCGCGCGCGCGCGCACACTCACGCAAGAGCTTGCTCTTTGTGCCCGCCACCACGCCGCCTCTCGACCGCCTGCTTCTCGATCCGAAACCCACCCTTCTTCGCATTTGCCACCGCCAGAAGACACGGGCTCTCCCTGTTCGTCGCCAGATCGCCTTGCCCTCCCCCTCCCACGTCCTCGCTCCCCGCCTCGACCGACCATCGCCTCGCCCTCGTCGCGGCCCTTCGCCATGGATTTGGCGCAGACGTTGATCAAATCGGTCGTGCGCGCCTTCTACGACCCCACGCAGTTCGACGCGCGGCACATTGTCATCGTCGATGCCCTCATCATTCACTCGGCCCTCCGCGACGATGACCTGTCGTATCTGATGGCCCAGAACACCAAGGACCTGCACAAGATCTGCGGCAAGCTGCGCGAGGATCGCTTCATCCAGGTCCACACCCGTCCCGAGCTCCGCGAGGGCCAGCAGCGTCCCACGAATCGGACCTACTACTATATCGACTACCGCCAGGCCATTGACGCCATCAAGTGGAGGGTCTACCACCTGGACAAGTCGGTCCAGGGCAATGCCGTGCCGGCCTCGGAAAAGAAGGAGTACTTTTGCAATTTCTGCATGGCCGAGTGGACCGCCATGGAGGTGCTGGACAAGTTCGGCCTCGAGGGCTTCGAGTGCCACCGCTGCAACCACGTGCTGCTTCACGACGCTGAGCGCCAGTCGGGCGGACACGAGCAATCCACGCGCCTCAACAACCAGCTCAAGTTCATCACCGACTTGCTCCCCCAGCTCGACAGCGTACACATTCCCGACAACACCTTTGACGTGGCCCTGGCGGCCGCCCGCCCCGTCGAGCGCGACGCCACCAACCAGGTCGCCGCCTCGGTGGCCGTCGAGTCGACGGCCAAGCCCACGGCCGTCAGGGGCATGGCCAACACGGGCCCCACCAGCATCGCCATCAACATCACGGCGTCGGACGGCCCCGACGAGGCCGCCCAGGAAGCCGAGAGGGCGAGGAAGGAGAAGGTGGCCCAGCAGAACGCCCTGCCCGAGTGGCATACCACAAGTACCGTGACTGGATTGTCTTACACCAGCGACGCCAAGGCGGCGGCGCGCAAGGACGACGGCGATGAGCGCAAGCCCGACCTCGGCGCCGCCGACGAGAAAGAGGAGGACGCCGAGATGGACAGGTTGTTCGCCCAGCTCAAGAAGCAGCAGGAAGAGGAGGCGCGGCGAGCCGCCGAGGAGGACGACGAGGAAGACGACGAGGACGACGAGGACGAGATGTTTGAGGATATCCCTGCCGGCCCCGCGAGCTCGGCTGGCGACAAACGGGCCGCTTCCAGTGGTGACACCAGCGCGGCGGGCACCCCGGCATCGGAGGAAAGAGCCTCCAAGAAGGTCAAAGTGGCGGACCCGGCAGACGACGGCGAAAGCGAGGACGAGGACATGGCGTTTGAGGATGTGTGACGCAGGCTTGGAGCCCCGGGAGGCCCCGGGGCGCCGCCTTGGGTGACGATCTTATATAGCCAAATATATACCCATAGCTTGGTAATCGAGAGAGAGGGGGGAAGCCTGGAGACACTAGCGACGACACGCGCCAGCGACCAATCTATACGTTAAGCCGCCAAACACCGAGCTCCCTCGTCCCTGCGATGCGGTTTCCATATCGAACGTCTTGCCATACGAGTAAAGAGTTTGGGTTAGGGTTATATAAGTTGCATCTAGACGTCTATGGCAGGCACGTACACACATGCCTGAGCCACATGTAACCGAGTTTGAACAAGTATGTTAAGCAGTCAGGTAAAGTGACAGCGGGCAAGAGGCAACAGGCAACAGGCAGCCCATGAGTGTGTATACATCTACCTCTTCTTAGGCACCTCCCCTATGACGAAGAAGCCTGTTTGTAGCTAAGGTAGACTCTCCTACCTCGCGTACATACCCACCGCGGTACCCAAGTACCATTGCACTTACGAAATCGAGGGGATCCGTGGGCGTGGGAGGCATCAACAACATAACCTATCCCTCCCATGTATGTTTGCCCCGGCAATGTCATTTCCACCTCGCGCCCGCTTTTCCCGTACGGCTCGTCGTCCCTCCACTAGACGCCCTCTTGCTTCCATCTACGTACGAACCTGTCCATCCATCACCTTGCTGGACCTGCAGGCCTGTCTGTCTCCTTTCTCATTCGCGCCTTTGTCCGTGCCACCGTCCGCTCCTCGCCCAACATGGCAGACTTGGCTTGGTGCCGGTTCGGGTCCCGACCCCGAACGCCCGTCCCGCTGCCGTCGCCCCCTCCGTCAGAGCAGCCGAGCACCGGCCAGGCCGCCGTGCTATCTCGCCGGCCGGCAGTATCCAGGGTTCCCAGCCGCCTGGGCCTGCACAGCCGTGTCTCCCCCACGAAGCTGCTGACCCCCGCCGCCCATACGGACATCCTGATGAAGGAGCAGGAGAAGATATGGTAAGCATTCCCGACCAACCCCCTTCTTGAGCCCTGCTCGCTCGCGCCCTGCATGTGCCTGGACGGCTGGCTGAGAAATCGCCTCCAGGCACAACCCCTCCCTCGACCAGATGCTCCAGTCACTGCAAGTCGCCATCATGACAAATGGCACCATGCAGCCCATGCCGGTGCCGTATAACACGTACGTGCTCCATCTCATTGAGTACATTAGCGACCATCGGGAACGCCTTGCGGCAGCGGACGCCGCCTGCGAGGAAATCAACGAGGCCCGCTCACAAGCCCGGGAAGACTTACGCATTGTATCCGATGAGTGGCTCAGGCGGGAGACGCAGTACAAAGCCGAAATAAAGCGCCTGGAGGTACTGCTCGCCCAGAACTCGCAACAGGGGCTTGAAACGGTCACATTGGCCCGGGCCGACAGCCTAGTGGAGAGAGACCAGTCAGACGCCAGGAAGGTGAGATGGAGAGCCCGAGATAGGCGTAAGATGCTTCGGAGGGCATTGTACTGATTCGGTTTGGTGTAGTTTGTATCCCGGCTGCGGACGCTACGCGACGAGATGGCAACTCGCGAGTCATCCGAGCCTTCCGTCGCCGAGCTCGAATCTTCCGTCTTTCTCGGCCCGTCCATCATGACAGACACACGGATCATGCGGATAATGGAGCCATCACAGCCGGTGAAACAGCAGAGAGGCGCGAGCCACGAGCAGTTCCAGAAGGTGCCAATTCCCAACATCTTAGACCGGGAAATGGATCTTAGACAAAGTCAGACGATGCGACGGGCCGATGCCGCCGCCGCTGTCACCTCGACCAGGGCGGGGGGGCAAGAGGAGACGTACGGGGCGTCTGCAGAGCCCAGCCGCCCGCGGCCCTCCTCGCCGTCGAGTATTTCCGAGTCTGAGCATGGCCGGCTTGGCGCCACAGCAGCAGCTGAGCCAGCCAAGCGGACGCAGGGCATCATGGACGTGGCCGCGCCGGCCGCGCCTCTTAAGCCAACGAGCGCACGGCGCCTCGGTGGCGCAGAGACTGGCGCGAGAGACGACGTAGACGACGACAATAAAGCCGGATCAAGACACCCGGGGGCAGGCGTTGTTGATATGCCTCAAGTGATGGTACATTCAAATAACGCTAGCCCCCAGCCCAACAAAGCTGGAGATGGGCACTTTTCATTTGTCCCGGGCGACGATAACTTGCTGGCCACGAACAGTCAGTCAGACGGCCATTCGATATCACGAGCACGTGAGAAAGCTTCCCGTCTCCGTCATGGCGAAGACAAGAGCGCCACTGGGCGAGCCCACCCGCCGAGCCCACAGACACCCTGCCCGCCCCCTCATGACGACCTGGCGGCTCGAGGGCAGGGTCCTCGAACGGCGTCTACAGCAGCCATATCCGTGAGAGGGGCTGAGAGTTCCGGCTGCCACGGCCACGGGCTGACTGGCAGCGCAACAACGTCGAGTCTCGATTGGCCAATCGGTCCGCAGCAGAACGGACCATGAATATCCGAGCGAGCGAGGCACACAGTTCCACCAAGAGTAGAAAGGGGGTCTGAAGAACGCGCAGATCGCCGCCTGTAGGGCCGTCGCCTGGATGAGGGAGCGGAAAGAGCACAGAAACGCGTCATGAGGCTACCGCCGTGGAAACGGGAGCCCGGTACTTCTTTGGTTGCTCAGACATGCGCGACACAGCTCTGGCCGGTCACCAACAAGAGGGTTGTCGGGTGGCTATGCGGACATGGCCGTTGTAGTGCGAGCTTCGACGGGTGCCGCCATACACGGGGCAGACCCTCGTGGGGGAGAGTAGAGAGAACAGGCTGTCCGCACGCCCAAGTGTTTTGGCTGGATACATCCGTACTTGTACAGTTACATACACCGCGCCGAAAACGGCGTGGACTTTGGTGCTCGGGTCAGATAGTCCAGAGGAAGCCGTGTGTGGCTTTGCAACGGGTGAATGCATGTCTTCATGGTACGACATTGAGTGTCGGCACAGCCTTTTCGCTAGGCCTGGCGGCGGGTGGCGGAACGTTGTTCTGGATTTGATCCCTTTTGCTGTAGACCGAGGGTCCCCTTCATGGCTTCCCGGGTAGAGGTAGGTAGCTTTGGACCGGCTGAAGCCTTCACCAAGGTCCAGAGTAGGCTCTGGTTCGAGGCCTTTAGAGGTAGCAACTGAACCGAATATGGTGGTATCGGTCCGTTTCTCGGCCTGCCAAACGTAGTCTATTGGACAACTTGGCTGGCCCAACGAGCAAAGGCAAGCGGGGGGTGTGAACTGAACGAGATCAAGGTCTTGAGTTAGCCTCAAGCTACAGCGACCCCGAAACTTCGTACTATAGAAAGCATGGCAAACCGTGGAAAACATTCCATTCCCCCAATATGGGGTTGGCATACCAAGATACAAGCATCAAATAGACCAACCCGTTAAATTCAAGGTCGGGGTGCTTCTTGTTGGACACGGGCACGTACATGACGAGGGGCTAATGGCCTGCGCTCAGGGGCGTTTCAGCTGGGCGCAGGACCGACAGGCCGGGACAGGGCAGCGTACAAGAGCACCGGCCGGGGCAGAAAAGCGAGAGCCGCCGACGTGTAGGCAGGACGCGATGGTGAAGGAGAGCGGCGCGAGGCGAGGCGAGGCACCGCGAGTCGGGATAGGGCAGACCAAGGCTGCGGATGCTGCGCGGCCAGGACCCGGGGGAGGCTTGGGAGCCCGGCGAGGTTATCGACGAAGACGCCGACGAGACGGCGCTGTCTGTACGCCGGACGTTGACGACAATCCTCACCACCCGCGCAGCAACAAGTGACGGCAGCCGGGCGCTGGTTACAGCCAGTCACGTCACCATGCACTTGCTACTGCGCGCCCAGACGGGGAAGGCAGGGCCTATCCGTTATCTGCCTATCCATCCCGAGAGTCTGCTCGTCTGATGACGGATGCCATTCCCACAATCCCCTTCCCTCCTTCCTTTTTTTTCTTACACCAAAATGTATGGGCCGACTGGTGGGTGTATGTGCTTCTCGTCGCGCTGGCCGAACGTCTTTCCTTCTTGCCTGTGCTTCATTTCCTAGGCGTGTTTTCTCAAAGAAGCTCACGCTCGCGGACACGGCTGTAGTTGTGTGGGTGCTTGGGTGGGATGCGCGAGCCACCGTTCGCCCCCCCTTCCCTGCGCAAGCAGGCGGGTACATACGACGCAGCTACATGGCGCGCATGTACCGTCAAATTGCTGCCAGGTCCCATGTTCGTCGGCGACCATCGGGGACCTGGTTGCATGACTACCATTGGTCGGGGCGGGAGCGGGAGACTGTTGTGATCGTCGGTGCGTGGCGCCCGTGGGACCAGGAAAGAGAAAAAAACAAACTCGGGGCGGGCACCGCATCCCTGTGCAGGTCATCCAGCCCGTTGGGAACGGGGGCAAGGGCGGGCAGGAAACGCAAGGCCTGTCCGTCCGCGCCTCTCTGCCTGGCAGCCAGGCTGCCCTGGCAGCATAGCTTGCGTTCCCATTGGGTTGGAACGCCCGTTTTAGCACCGCGGGCCATCGACCAAGGATAGATAGCCATAGTGATACACGTATCAGTGGAGCCAGCAGCTGCTTGCTCATCTCCCCGATGCAATGGGTGAACGTTCAGATGACGGGGGAGGATGGGCATGGGGCAGAGGGCCCTTTCCGTTCCATTCCGCGTACCTCCCCCTGGGCTCCCTGCTGCCCCCCCCCCCCGGTCCTCGCTTTCTCTTGGCAAGCTGGGCGCCTCAGCTTTGTCCTCTCGCAGCCGGCACAGCTGTCAGCGTCATGGTGAAACGCGCGAAACGGCAGCGCCGCAGCACGGGGTGCCCAGCGGCTTCGCAGACATTACCATAACGGCACGCCAGCCGGTCTGGGTGGGACACAGGCTGGCTGAAGGCGGGACGATGCTGGATGCTGGCCGGGGCTGGCCGCCTACCTGGCTGCCGACAACCGGCGACGTGTAGCACATACGTAGCCAAATATGGATGGCTCAGCTCTCTCCACTGGCGGTGGACTCGACCGGTGGCCTCGTGGGCTGCTGAAAAGGGAAATCAGGACGAAACAAGGCAGGCTTCGATACGCTAGGCCGTTCGCGGGCGGGATGTGGCATCGCGCATCCTCTTTTTCTCTCCCACCATAGGCCTCCCCCTTCGCCGCCTCTCCACAGGCCAGCGAGTCGTTGGTAGTCGACGGTGAGCCGTCGTTGTCAATCTCTGGCTGGGATTAGCGCCGTGCTAGTCGTTGGCAGCGTTGAAACGGTCAGCTCGGCCATTGGATGCCGTTGCACAGGCCGGAGATGCAGAAGCCACATGCACCATCGAGTGGATCGGCTCCGACACGCAGACAGGGGAGGCGCTTGGACGGGGCTTGACGTTGGGCGACGATCCGGACTATTGATGATGCTAACGATAATCATGGGGGAGAGAACGGGAGATGGATGATGCGAAAGCCCTGTCTGGTTCCGCCCTGGCGTGCCTGGGGCCCTGGCGCCCCCCTGGCCGACTGGGCTTTACCGTGCCTGGCGCGTCTGCATCCCGGCAGGCCGTCAGCTGTTAGGCCGAGACCGTTATGTCGTCGTCGCCGCCGTCGCCGCTGGCTTGGCTTGCCGTTCCACCCTGTCTCCGTCGTCCGTCGTACTCGTACAACGTACACACACTATTAGATGGGGCCCGATCGAGGGCAATCTCTGTGTGACGAGCCACCCTTGTCTCGCCCATGGCTCACTAATCATGGCCATCGGCCGGTACATGAGATAGGTCGCTCCTTCGCAGGCCCCAGATCGGACCGGGGGTGGTCAAGTACCAGGGTGCAGGTTTGGGACTGCCCCGGTCCCTCCCGCCCGCGCCGGGTCGGGAGTAATACTACATGCATACCTCGGATTCTCCACGCTGGAGGGCACGTATGTATGTAGGCGACTACGGTTCGGCGCAGCCATGTTAACACACAGAGTGCAGTACGGGCAAGCGCAGATGGTTCTCACACACCTGGGGTTGGTCCTGAGAAGGGGGGAAGGGGGCGAGCGGACCCGATTCGGATGCTGTTTCACCAGCCCGTGCGTACCACGTCTTTTCGACACGGGCGGCAGAGAAGGCAGTAAAGAGCGCGTGCGGGCATGGATGCAGGACCGCCCGGCACCGGATCGTGTCTTGGATGGCGGTGCGGATGGGGGACGATGACGACGCCGGCGCCGACGATTCGTTGTACGTGAGGGCGGGCAGGCAGGGGGTGGTTGTTTCCGGTCAGCCGGGCATCCGGCGGTCGACCTGGCGGCGGGAGCTGGAGGCATTGCGTACTATGCGTGACGGCTGGGCCCCTGGGTCCGTATCGTATGTACATGGCATGGATTGACGAAAAGGGGGGGGGGGGTCCGCTCGGAGTTGCAGGTGGAAGTGGAGAGCGAGGAAAGGCGCGAGTACTGTTTACGCAGTAGGTCAGGTAGGTTATTATTAGTGGAACACAGGCGTACCGGCCATACGAGGAGGAGCTGAAGCGCAATCCGCGCAGCGCCTTTGCACTCCCCCGCCACGGCGAGCGCAGTTCACAACAATGACAAATACTTGGGCAATAGTCGTGACCGGTCGTCCTGATGTGCAAGCATGGATGGATGGCTGGGCTGTGTACTTTCGTAGCGCTCATGACCGGGTACGACAAGGATGTGCTGTTCCACGGGGGCCCCTTGGCTTTTCTTCCCCTCAGCCGGTGAGGGAGAGGGATGGAGAGTGGAAGGGGAGGGGGGAAAGAGTCGTGTGAGAATACCGCCCGAGGTAGGTAAAGAGGTATGTAGAAGTGGAGGTACATGAGCTACCTGGGGTCAAATCGATTGAAAACAGCAGCAGCAGCAGCATCAGCATCAGCAGCGGCGGCAGCGGTGGTGGTGGTGGGGCGCGGGGCTCGATAGTCGCAATTGCCCTGCGACGCTGAGAGCGGCAGTGGTGCAGATTGTCGCCTTGGCTTCTTGGTCTCTTGGCTGCTACCGCTACAATTGTAGGCCCGTCACGAACGGCATCGGCCAAGGGGGGGCGTGCAAGGCCCAAGAATCCCCCGTTGCACGCCCCAAGAGCAGACCCGGCAAGGGTGAACCCTGATGACCCTGGTCGTGATGTCGCCTGCCCGCTGATCCCCCTCGACATTGGCTGGCCCGGGGTGCGGGCTTTCGAAACCCACTGCAGGGCCGCTCCCTGTCGCGGCCGGGGTTCAATCTCCTTGGTGTGGGAGATCTGCCCGCCGCTGGGCGTCGATCAGCGACCCTCTGCGCCGGTACGGTGTACATTCCTGCTTGTCTACACATCTATCGCCCGCCTGGCCCCGCGTGGCTGGAGGGGTGGTCCGAAAACCCGCCCGTACCACGACGACGACGACGGCGACGGCGACGACGCTCACGGGCAGTCCAGGAGCCCAGAAGGCCATGAAGACCAACAGGCGGTCGTGCAGGCAGTCGTCGACTGGGCGCCTGAGGTGGCCGCCTGGCCAGCGCGGTAGAGGGCGCTCCGAGGGACCTTGCAGGAAGAAGCGGGCGCGCAGGCGAGCAGACGGAGCCGACGGGCGCAGAGGCAAGAACAAAAAGGAAAAAGAGCCAGGACCCGGCTGTCAGCCGGCGTCGTCAGCCCATCATTGTCCGGTCGTGCCCCGCGACAGGCTGGCCGCCATGGCCATGCCCCCGGCTGCATCTGGGAGCCCTGTGCCCATCAGGGCCCGGCGCACACGATAATTTGCAGCACTCTGCTTGCCCAGGCGTCGTGCTCGCTGTGGTCGCACCGGCAGTTTAAGTCGCTGTGTCATCACCAAGCCGTGTCGGTGCGACCCGACCGACAACGTTCCCATCGCCCTGCGCCGGCTCCTGCGGAGCTTTGTGCTCGTCTGATTTCCCCCGTGGATAGAGGCGCATGGAGAGCGGGCACCAAGAGTGACTGGAGCGGCTTGCCAAGATCCACGCCCCTCGCTCCGGCCCAAGCTTGAATCCGCAGGCACGGCGTCTTGTATTCGTGCTGAGGAGCAGGCAGAAGGAGATGTATGATGGACCGGGCGGCTAATACCAAGGCCCACGAGCGTGACAATCGTACCGACACCCGCCTCTGTGCCACCTGGATTAGACATAGACATGGGCAACGGTTGGTTCCCGGCCTTCCGGGAGCGAGACGTAGCCAGTCACCGTTAGACGTCGGCGTGCCCCCCCCCCCAAACGACGCCAACGCCAGCCAGGAAACTGCCCTGGCCTGACCAGACCGACTATTACCTGACAAAGGCCACTGAAAAGCCGTCCAAGATCGACGACAATGGATCGCGAGAGTGGAGGCCAAGAAAAGCGCTTGAGCGTGCATAACCTTCGCCGTTGGCAAGGCCCCGAAACAGACCATCGTACGCGCCAGCACACGTGCACTGCACTAACCGGCTAGAGACGCCGGTCACGCTGGCCGAAAAGAGGGAATGAGAGGAAGTGAAGAAAGCTGGCGCCCGGAAAGCTCTTCTACCTTAGCACCAAAAGGGGGGGGGGAAGGGGGACCACGCCTGGGCCCATTGAGGCCTGGCCTGCCACGCCGTGTTCTTACTTTCATCCGGACTAGTCGCCGTCTGGTATTTGTTGACTCGTTTCTTGCCCTCCACAGCACTGGGGCGGTAGCTTGTCGAGTTGAAGCCGGGTCCTCAGGCGCCCGTAAATGGCGGCCGAGATGGAACGAGTGCCCACAGGCAGGCTGGGCCCCTGCGTGGAAACAAGAAATCGACGCAGCCCATAAGCGTCCACCCGGATGCGCCCCCCATGGACAGCTAATTACGTCCATATCTGGTCATGCGTCCAAGTGAATGAATGTATTGCCTTTAGGAGGCGTCAGAAGATGGGTTTCGACTCTAACAGCTCCACAGGCCGGCGGCACCAGAGGGCACGCCCCCCCATGGCCGCCTGCCGCACGATGGAAAGGACGGGGAAAAATATGGTGTGGGGGCGAGTGCACACTTTTGTTTTTCACGTTGCCTAGCTGGACTATGTCTGGGAGGGTAATTATTTTCATTATTTATGTTTTCATGTATGCGTGGTCGCCAAGTACCAGAGGTGCGTCCGACTATAGGTGGGCCTGCCAGCGAGTATCCATGCGGTCCGACCGCACATGTATCCCAGAACGCCGTGACCCGCCAGTCGGTTAATAACAATAATATAGTGAGGTCTAATGACGGGGCCTTGGCCCTACACCCCAACGCCGATGCCCCAAAAAGCAAACCCAGTATAGGGACGAGCACGCCGTGTGTCGTTTCAGTGTAGGAGACGGTCCAGAGTCATCCTTGCGTCCTTCTCGCCGCCGCTGCTGCCCGCCCGGACAAAGGGGGGAGGCGGACAGGGCGGCACGGCGCCGACAGGGGAGCTCGGCGCTGTGAGAAGATGTGACTGGGGCCCGAGGGCGGTCTGAATAGGCGGCAGCCTGAAGCCCGGCTTGGCCGATGGTTCACCCGGCTGGGAACTCAACCCCAATTCAAAGCTCGAAGGCAGGTAGGCCGGCGGCGAGTAAGACTGAAGCTGCCGCACTGAAGGCAGCTCCACAGGTGTGCCGGGCAGGGACCGGCACTGTGGCGAGCCCGCGTGCCACGAGGCCGTATCCGAGACGAGGGACGGAGCACCTTCGTACAGCGAATCCCCCCCGGGAGACGTCGTCGAGGGCGACGGCATATCCACGTGGTGGTGGCCCCAGGCAGCGTTTGAGTAGTACCGCGAGCCCCACGTGGGCGACGGCAGAGGGGCGTAGTGCGAGTGCGAAGGCCCCGAAGGCATGCGTAGGGGCGCCGGCCGGGAGGGATAATGGCTGATCTCCACTGAGCTGCGGCGGCGATTGTTCCGTTTCCGGCGGTTCATGCTACCGTTCCACCAGTTCTTGACGGCGTTGTCGCTGCGGTTTGGGAGCTGGCGAGCAATCTCAGCCCAGCGCTTGCCTATCCGGTTGACCAGGTCTTCGATAACCCGACCCTCCTCTGCCGATATGGGCTCATGGTTGAGGTTTGGCTTCAGGTTCTGGTGGTAACGTTCACGGCACTGCTTGGGGGTCCTGGATGTGAGCAGGCTGGCAATCTTGACCCAGTTGAGAGCGCCCTGGGCCTCGACGAGGGCCATGAGTTGGGCGTCCTCGGCTTGGGACCACGGTCCTCTCCGTTGCCCCGACATGGTGGGATGTGTGAATGTGAGCGTGCAAGGATGCACGAGAAGCTGTACGGACGTGGGTGTGTAACGGCGCAAGCGCCTGCGTTGAGGTGTGGGGGTGGGTTTGTGTATGTGGGCAGTGAAGAAATAATAGGTGAGTAGTGCGGGAGCTGTAACGTGGAACGAGGAACCGTGTTCGCCTCGGGAGGTTCGTCACAGGAATCAAAGGATGGGTATTGGACGAGAGGACGTGTCCGGCCGGAAAGAGGGCGGGAGCGGAAACGAGATATTATAGTGGACTCGACGAGGTTTTCGTTGGGGGTTGACGGGTGTCAGCGGTTTCCCGTGCTTGTCAGGCAAGCTGTCAGAAACGGGGCGGTTGATGGATGCCCTCAGCGCCCATAAACTTCAGCGGGTTGTGGGAGGGCGGGACGACGACACGAGGCAGTTTCCCAGTGCGACGAAGGCGTATGGTGGTGAATAAAGTTCGGTCGGGGGGAGTGTGTTTATATGGTGGGCAAACAAGTTGAAGGGGTATCTCGAAAGTCAGGATTGGTATATGATTAAGGTCGTCACTCGGTGCCGTGTTGCTCGCGTGGGGAAGAAGGGACGGGGAACTCGTTGACGTGTAACAGACCAGGAGGGAAACTGGATCGCCGGATGACATAGATATATAGAAACATGCGACTGCGAGCCGGCGGGCATGGGAAACGAGGGTGGACGGACGAGTGAGTGGTAGCAGCGCTCCTGGGGCTGAGGCGTGTGCGGGCGTGGATGGATACACGGCCAAGCAAGCTGGAGAGCAGAAGCAGAAGCCCAACCAGGTACGTACCTCTGTACCTCTTCGGCCGGCCTCACTAGCGTGGGCGTGCGAGCAGGCCGCCTGCTCTGCCTGTTGCTATGGAGCAGGTACCGCTGGTTCAGGTACATGCTGGACCCCCCCGCCCCGTACGGAGTTGAGAATAGCATTACCCGCGCTCACGCGCGAAGCCTCCAATATCCCACTAGGACAGATCTGATGAGCAGGGCTGATGATTGGCAAAAAAAAAAAAAAAGGCCGACACAGGGGGGGGGGGCGTGTTGAGCGCCGGGGGAGGGGGTGAGACAGGACAAGAGGGGGGGGAGGAACAAGATCTACGGTACCTTTCCGGGACGTTGATCGTGACCCGCCGCGCCCCATCGCGGTCCTTTTTTTTTTGTTTATTTCTCGCCCATGAGGGCCTAGGGTGCCCACGACGCGCGACCAGGGCCAGGTGGCTGCTACGCAGGTACTAGTCACGCACCCACGGGGCACCGCACGCAATCGAACCTCAACCATCTGGCCGGGGCCTAAGAGGCATGGGACGGAGGCAAAATGCGATGATGCATTTCAGTTTGCGGCTGCGTGGACCGGTCTTGGGGAGGCGCCGCGAATCTGCCCGCCCAGCGAGGTTTCCGTACCGGCCAACGATGCCTCTATGCGCCTGTGTGTCTGTCTTGCCTCCCACCCAAGTGCCAAGCAGCCCCGTTCAGCTGCGCGTGCGTCACTCGACGACCTACATGGTTCAAGGCTTGAAAGTGAGGCCGTGAAGCCCCGGAGGGAGGGGGACGTCCCGCAGGTACTGGGCGAGCGGTCGCGTAAAGCTAATCTGACCGGGTGGGAGCATCGAGGACGGGAACGGCACGAGAAAGGCTGGCGGGATTGAGTGCGGATGACAGGAAGGGAGAAGGATCTCACACCATCACAGGCCATTATGAACACCCCACCACGTGCTTGCTCCGCGTGCTTTGCAAGCTCTACGTGTTTTATGAGCTCTGTAAGCTCGCTCTACATGCTTAATGTGCTCCTGGATACCTAGGTAGAGAAAGACCGGACTTCTCCTACGCCCTGGGGGAGGGGGGGTGTGGCCTTAGCGGTATTAGAAGTGAAGAGAGGGAAGAAATAGAAAAGGACAGGAAGGCCGGCCGTCCACGCCCTGGGGGAGCGGGGGGGTGGTTCCGACAACATTGCTCTTTTCGCTGGAGGGTGTCCTTCCCCTAATGAGGGAGCTAGAGGTCTGCGTGCGAGTGGACTGGCGGGCGGTGATGCCCACGAGGGAGTTAGCGCAGGTAGGCTCGATGGCGACAGAGATTTATTTAGGTTGGAGCTGCCAACTTTCCAGGGCAGAAGATTGTCGATGACAGCTGGCGTAGGCCGAATGAGGAAGGACTAGTCGGGAGCGTCATTAACGAATGGCCAGGAGCGGGCTAGGGCGGTTCCAGGCCGACGGCAGCTGAAGCTGCTTAGTTGGATGGGGCCGTATATGCGATGGATGAGCGACGATGGGACGTTTTGGGGGGGGGGGGGGCGTTCGGCGAAGGGGCAAAACAGACAGATTGAACCTACGTGTACGTACCCTTGGCGTGATAGGTGGCATACAGACATGTAGTCATGGAAAGCTGCACAAGTCGGGGTCGGGCCGGAGGAGCCAAATGAGATGGTGAGCGCCAGGTGATGATTTCTCGCACGCACTCCGCCCCCCAAAGCATGGGAGCTTGTCCCCGTCCATGTCTTTTTGTTTCGGCCCCATCGAAAGGACGGGAGGCTTGGCAAGCGATCATGGTTGGACGGCTTGGTGCTTACATGACGAAGACAACTTAAAACGAGTATGGGTTCCGAGCGCATGGCTCCATGGGACGCGGCCAGGATTAGCGGGTGTGATTGTTTCCGAGTCCCTAGATCCCCATCAGGGCTGGCTGGATGGCAAGGCCGGCAAGGCGCCCCCCTCTTCCCCCCCATGGCCCCCCCGTCCGTTTCTTTCCCACCCCCACCACCAGCTGGAGCGCGAGCTGAAGCTTCGGGAACTGAAGCTGAAGCTTGAAGCTGGGATGGAACCTGTGGCAGTGCAACCTCGAGCCCCCAGGCTTTTTTCACTCAGTACCCAACACCCCCTTCACCACAACCGCTCCTCCACAGGAAAGGTGAATAAAATATGTCTCCCGAAGAGTAGGTAGGGTGGGTACATTAGGTACCTACTTGGTGGCCCTGCGTCTGCAAGGCTCCCACCGAACTGACTGCAGCTAAGTACCCAACTAAGTACCCAGGGTACGGTAGCTGGAGGGCAGGGAGGTAAGGTAGGTTGGGAGACAAGGTTGGCCCGTGACAGATAGGGTAGGCACAGGCACATTCTACTACTGACTGCCTGCCAGGCGACACAGTTCCGTCTCGTACCGTCGAGGCATGCATGGTCGATTACTCCGAGTGCGGGCGATCGCTGCATGCATCCCCTCCTAGCCCATCCCATGGATGCCATCCATCCCATCCCCGGGAGGCCCACGCCAAGCCGCTGGGTAGCATCGGTGGCGGGATGGGCATGGGATGGGACGGCGCCGTTTGGTTCGGCGCTGTGAGACAGCTGGAAAAGATCCAGGTAGGCGGTACGGACGGGACCTACCTACAACTAGTAGGTATGTAGTGCTTCACGTACAGTGAAACGGGGGTTCCAATATTTGCCGTACATGGCTCTTTTCACAGGCCTTTTGTTTCTCTCCCACCCGCGCGGCTGAGTAAGTAAATTGGGGAGTGAGTCCATCTGCTTGGGCGCCCCGTTTCGCCAATCAATCCCCCCTTCCCCCTGCCAGGAACGGTACGTGCATTGACGGGATGGGCCTACGGAGGCATCGTCGAAGCCGGTCAAAGGCGGGATAGAGGACAGAAAAGGCTGAAGCCGAGGCCGAAGCGGAAAAAAGACAAGAAGAGGAGGAGGAGGAGGAGGATGATGGACAAGAGGAAGAAGAGGAAAAAGCAATATGCCCTGGGGCGCAAGCCGGCTAGTTGCACGTATCGGACTGGCCGTCAATTACACAGCTATCCATCCCCCTGCATGCGCGCCCTTGCCTTTTGCGTATGGAAATTCTTCCGCCCTTCTTTCTGCTTGCTTTTTTTCTTCTTTGACTGCTTCTGCATCACGGCCCCTGTCGTCGCCCTCGCCGTTCCCGTTGCTTCTTCCCCTCTTCCTTCTGCCTCCTCCTGTCTTCTGGGGGGGAGTCCCCGTCGGCGGCCAGTTCCAGTTTACCGTTACAGTGGCAGTTAACAGTTCGGCCTCCCGGGCTTCGCCGCGCCCAACGACCCCCCTCCCGTCTGGTCTATACATTCGTCATTCGACATCCACCTCTTTGGGCCTCCTCGCGGGGGCACCCACATTGGGGTTCTGTGATAGAAATGGTAATGCGCGTCAACCAGGCCCGCCTGCTCACCAGACCCGGACACGGACAGGTGGCGCAAGCCAAACCAGCACCCGGGGTCCGGGGGGCTCAGGTTGGTCGAGCCCGCCGTCCGGCCCGCGCCCTTGCCCCTACCCCTTGCCCATGATCTGGGGCGTGTCCTCGGGCGCGCGCGCGCGCGCGTGTGTGTGTGTGTGTGTGTGTGTGTGTGTGTGTGTGTGCGTGCGTGCGTGTGGCTGTGGCGGGCAGGCCGGTGGAGAAGAGGGACCGATGGGGCCATCCATGTACGTACGTATGGTTACTGACGACGGTAACAGTAGAGAGCCAGTACGGTCGTACGTTGGAGTGCCGGGGTAAAACAGTCAGTCCCCCCCCTTCCTTACCGCTTCCAGATACCGTTGTCGATCAACCCCCCCTCCCCGGCCGTGGTGAGTGGACGTCTGCCCGGGTGGGTCCGGTAATCTAAACCGGAGTCCAATGAAACCGAGATGGAGATCTATGACCCCGTCTGCCAGGGATATGGATGGCACGCCCTCTACCGTCCGTCCGCCCGACACGATAGGTTTCCCCATCCACCTGCCGGGTACGTTATGTATAGCACCAGCCGGTACATCGTATAGCGGGAATCAGGACGGCGCGCCATGGTTGGACCTGGCTCGCCCCTGGCGACCCAAGCTGCTGGGTTTCCTCGTCCGCCTGCCAGCAGAACCGACGAGGGCCATCCGTATCCGACCAACCCTGCCTCGCCGGCCTCGGGTATACTCCAGAGGGGCGGAGGGATGAAGAGGCCGTGGGAGTGAAAGAGGCCAGAGGAAAGAGGCCAGGCCGCTAAACTGTCGCCTCGTACGAGGCAGGATATCGGTCGCTGCTGTGCTGTGGCCAACCTGCCCGCGGCGGCGCCCTGCTTCTTCATTTCCAGTCCTTTGTCCACATCACGCGACCGACCGGCCGTTGCGCTTCGCTACCTAGTGAGCGACCGGTCGAACCGGTCCATCTGTCACCAACGGGCAGCGAGCCCATCCTCACTCTCATCTCCCACACGCATCCATAGGGGGAATCTAGGGGAATGCATCGAACGTCCATCTCTAGGGCCCCCATCCGTCCGCCGCTAGGCACGGCGGCGCTGACACGTTCCATCGCGCCTTGTCTTCGTTTGGAAATTTGGAGCTGCAGGTCAGCGACTCGGTTCAATTTGGACAAGGCGCAATCTTTCCCGTCCCGAGCTACGCAGGCCTTTGGCGAGAAAGGAGAGGCCGGGGGGGGAGAGGGGGCGCGCAACAGGAAAGGAAAAGAAAGCAAATATAGTCTCAGTGGAACGGTCAACAGGAAAAAGCATTCTGCGCCGGCCCAATACGCCAGGGGTCCCTTCAGGCTCTGCCGTGGGTTTTATTGACTCGGCTGCGAGCTATGAGAGGGCTTTTGTACCGGGTCGACAGGGACGCCTGTTTATACTCAAATACCGTCATAACCCTCTCCCCCCTGCCTATATGATCTTCAGGCGCCAACTTTGGATTTCCCCGTCCTCGCTTTTCGCGTCTCGAACCGGAATCAGCCAACTTGGTCGGATTCGCCGCCAACGGGCCCGCCCGCAACCGACAGGCCCCCCTGCCCCCTGCCCCCCTCGCGCGCGTGTGTGATTGTGAATGTGTGTTTGCGTGTGTTGTCTACCGAGCACCTCAGAGATAGAAACCTGGTGCAACTGGCTGGAACGAAGGTCCAAACGGACCGACGACAGGAACGACGACCACGGATCACACGCGCCGGGCGCCGAGTCTTTTTGCACCCACCCCCAATCCCCTTTTGGCACCAACTGACGCTGAGACGATCGGCGGCGAACAGGCAGCCCTGAAGAAAAGACCCTGGAAATCGAATTAAAGACGTCCATCCCCACCTACCCGTTTGCCCATTCCTTCACCGGACCAAGCGACTATGTACTTGAACCTAGCCGGTGGAACTACATCATACCGCCTTGTTTGAGCGCCATGCAACTGGGAAGACATGCAGTGGGAATCCGTCCGTCCGTCCGTACGGACTTATGCAAGTGAACCAAGTACCTACATGCAAGGACGTAGGCTAAGTACTTGACTAAGCATGCAGGTAAATGGCCCAGTAGTAATGGTAGGTTGCATGTTGTCGACTGCTTGGAAATACTTATCCTTTCTCTCCTCCTCCTTTGGGTACTTGGAGAGGTACGTACGGCTTATACACCCACTCACTACCTCGGCCCCCTCCCGAATCGTTCCCAAGTCGCTCCCACGGGGGATTTTAGTAGGAAGGGGGCAGGCGACGAGGGCGGGCAGCCTCTCTCGCCGTCGCCGCCCTTCATATCCCTCCCGGCCGCTAACGAGACCGTCCCCATCGCCTTGGCGCCCATGACATGATCCTTCCCTCACCTGCGGCCTGTCACACCAAGCCGCCCATGCTGCCTCGAGCATACCCTCTGCAGGGCGGCCGCGCGAGCACCGAGTCTAAAACACTGCCGTGCGGTCCCCTGGACGCGAGACCTCGGATTGATGGGCCGGGGCCATGGATAAGGCCGGTAAACGGCCCTGGCGGTGGCATCGAGAAACAAAAGGAAATTCCAAAGACGGATGTGACACATCACCCGCCCGTTTGTCACATCCTGGCCCGCTCTACCACCAGTCCGTAACGCGCCATTAGTCGGCTCCCCCTCATTTCCCCTCGGGCCTGCATGTTTCACCCATCGACATGTCGTCGATGTCGCCGCCTTCACCTTCTTCGGCGCCGTGCGTGTCCCGTCTGACCATCGCCCTGCCCTTGTCCCTGACACTCGGCCTCCCGCCCGCCCGACGGGCACGTCATGCCATGTCAACCGCGAGCCATCCTATGCCCAATTTGTTAAGGGTCCGTCGTGTGAATCGCTTGCCGTCCGGCGCCTCTCAACCCTCCCTTGACCCAACCCTCAGCTGGCCCATCCCTCCCATCTACGTACGTAGGCACTACGTGCACCATGTCACCTCACATCACGCGCCTACCGCGGCCCCGGTCGGTGGGGTAAAGAGGAGCCCTTGGAAACGTCCCAACGCCTACCACCGCTTCATCGTAGCTCACACTATCGCATATACTCCTACCGGAGAACGCCGTTGCTGCCGTTTCCTTGAGGAATGTACACGTATAAGGCCGTCGCTGGAAACATCAGAGCACACCACCAGAGGGCGTGGGGTGGCGAAAGGAGAACGAAACAAGCAGCGAGAGGAATCTGGTATGGGGAAAACCAAGTCTTTCGCTTTTTCAATCCTGAGTCTTGTCGGTACGACCCGGGAGGAACCCCCACACGCGGCTTGTGTTCTGTAACGGAAACCCTCGCCAGCACTTGGTCCCAGGCCGTCACATGGTCTATAAGATAACGCTCAACACAGGCAGGGGAGGAAGAGGATGAAGAGAGAAGAAGAAGAAGAAGAAGAAGCAAAAGAGAAGAAGCAAGAAAAGAAGAAGGTTAAGAAGCAGAAAAATGACCACGGCAACCTTCGCCCCACGGAAAGGGGAGATAGAAATAAGCTTGCCAGAGATGGGGCGCCAGCCGCAACGCCAGCGCCAGATCCCGCCCTGCTCCTTGACGCCAACCCTCTTGAACTAACTTCGAGCGCCTCTGGATGAAGCAGGCCGCAGCCAGGGTTCCGAATTCCACCAAGCACAGCGGTTGCCAGCACGGGTCTAAAGGTATATGTCCCCGTCCTCGCCCGTGACCCAGCGTCGCCACGTCTCGGCGTAGGCGTCTTCCAGGTCCGAAACCCAACGGCGCGTGTCGAACAGCGCGCAGCTCCATTTCGCATCGAAAAGCATCTTGCGCATTTCTGCCAGTCGGCCATGGCCCTGTCCGTACTGTTTGCTGGTGATCTGGTAGCTGAGCCCGCGGGCCAGCCGGATGGCCAGCCTTTCGTAATCCTCCTCGTCCGTCGCTATCAGTTCCTTGGCCGCCCGCTCGCCCTCGGGGCTCTTGGGGAGCGCCCCCTTGAGGATCGAGGCCGCCATGCGCGAGCACATTTTGTAAGGGTATCTCGGAAGCGTCAACAAAGGAGAGCTCGACCACAGTACGTCTGCCGCGGTTGTATGTGCGTTGCACTCTGGCGTGTCCAGGAATAAGTCGCAGACACGCGCCCGCCCAATGTGTTGCTGCTTCGGCGCCACGTCCGTGAAGATGATGCGCGAGGCAACTTCCTTCGACGACCACCGGCGAGCCGTCTTGCGGAGGTTCGTCTCGCCCAGTTCGGGGAAGCGCAGCAACCACAAAAACGCATTAGGCACATTGGACAGGATGCGAAGCCAAGTGCGGAACGTCGCGGGGTCGATCTGGAGGGCAACAATGAGCTGGGGGGGGGGGATCCAGAGCGGCGGGCAGGATAGGTACGTACTTTGTAAAGTTGATTGAAGTTGCCGAGAATAATGGCATCGTCCGGGAGCCGGGGGAACAGTTCTTTGCGCATCTTCCAACGGCGCTGCTGCTCTTGTTCCCACGTTACCAGCTTCTCCTCGGGGCCGCTGGACTGCGCGTGGTCGCAGCAGAAAAAGGTATCCCGGCAGAAGACGACGTTCTCCGAGTACACCCAATCCTCCTGGTCGGGTTGTGCCTCGTCGCGGAAGACGTCCTCGAGCCTCGAGTTAGCCCTTGCCGGCCGAAGAGTTGACGGCGGAACGGCCGTTTCATCAGCCAGGATGTAATCGCACCACTCGGCACCCAGGGTACCGGCAAACCCCATGAAGGACATCTGAATGGGCGCCGGCCTGGCGGCAAAGATTTCGTTTCGAGCGCCGCGGGTGTACCCGTTCAAGTTCACGAGTATGTGAATCTCGTCTTGGACGATTTGGTTCACGAGGCGTTCAGCGGACCAGCTGCTGACATCACGGAAAACGGGCGCCTCGCGTTCAATTTGTTGTCGGTGGCACGACCTGTCGCTGGCAGTTGTGGCGTAGCAGAAGGCCTTGGCCTTGGTCGGATCATGCATGCCAAAGACGGACTGCATCAGGTGGGCCAAGGGGTGGTTGTTGAAGTCCGAAGAGACGTAGCCCACGTTCAAGTGCGGCTTGGGCGGAGGCGGCGGCGGATAGACCGAGTCTGGTAGCCAAGGGCTCCGCAAAGTCGAGCACGAGATCCTCGCCGCGTTTCGCTGCGAGATGATCCGAATATCCTTGGCCGTCAGCGGGCACGTGAAGGTATGGAAGGGAAGCACAGTCGGGGCCGAGGGCACGGCAAGCGAGGCCGGTAGCCGCAGCCTCGCGTAGGATGCAGGGTGCGTTGTCCGACCATCCACGTATTTGTCCCGGTACCAGCGGCGCATCGTAGCTTTGATGGACCGTTCGACCAAGCGAAGGACTCGCGCGCCCTCCCACGGGTGCCGGCTCCACCGGCGGAGCTCCACCTCCATGTCCATCGTCTCGCCCGGCCGTCGGCTTCCCATCTGCCGGAGCCGCGCCGCCATGGCCTCGAGAACACCATTGTCCAGGACGCCCGCCCCCCAATGCGACGCCTCTGCCAGCTGTTTCGAGACGATCTCGACTACCTTGCTGACCAACCCGGAACCGGCGCCCGTCACCATGGCGTCTTGCAGCATGCCGCTCGCGTCGACGTGCCAGCGGTCGTACTTGCCGTCGTGAAGAATCACCCCACCCCGGTCGGTCCAGTCACAAACAGAATTCAGGGCAGTGAAGAGTCCGCAGACGGCTTCGGCGAACTGAGGGTTGGATTGCACGGCTCTCCTGTAGTACGTGATGGCGTCGTTGATGCGGCCCCGATCCTTGACTGCGTTGGCGAGGTTGGTGAGCGCGATGTCGAAGTTTCCGTCGCACGCGACGGCCTGCTCGTACATCTGTATGGCAAGGTCGAGCTGTCCAATATCCTTGAGCAAGCTTCCAAGGTTGGTATGGAGGTGCACGTGTTTGGAGTCGAGGCTAAGTCCGTATCTGTAATATGCCAGGGCTAAACCCAGGCCGCTTCCGGGAACAATGCCTGACATGGCCGGGTTGACTGCACTTTCGACAGGCATATTCGGCGTTGCCGGGACGGACTGTTGCACGCTGGCGAGGAGAATACCCACGTTATTGGCTGTTGAAGGGCTTTCTGACAAGGAGAGAGATAGGTAGTAGAGCGCCAAGATGTCGCCCACGCCTGACGGCTGCCGTGCCAAGCCCCCTGTAGACGCCCCGCTGGACATGGCATCCTGGAAGATTTTGGCGAGGGACAAAAGCGAGTTGCTAGTGGTGGACACTGCCGACCGTTTGGATGGCCCATCTGGCACGAACCGGAGCCCGGGTAACTCGCCATTGTTTGCGAATACCAACCGGGCCGTATGCCGTGCCCTCTCCGGCGGCAGCAGCAGAGGCATTGGCCCCGGTTGCCCCGAGGCGCTCTGCAGGCCGGGCGACAGCACCGCGACGATCTGCTGAATCAGGGCTTGGATGCAGCTGAGTCTCTTCCCGGCGCTGATCAGGACGGCTTCCTCGAATGCTTCCGAGGCCTTGCTGATATCCTTGTGGGCGTAGAGCATGTTGCCCTTGGCGTGAATCAAAGCAATAACCCGGCCGTTTTCACTTCCCGGTACGCGGTAACCGCTCGAGGCAAACCCGGCCTGTTCCAAGAACAGCCCGCCTCGACCAAAAGAATGCGGACCCGGGGGACAGCTCTCCTGAGGTCGAGGAGCATGAGCCAACACACCAGGGAGAGCATTGTAGTCGACGGTCGAATCTCCGTCCCAGCCACGCGGCGGAGGGGCATTAGTTACCCGCAAGGCATCCTGCACACGGTTGATGATTTCGACAGCCTCTTTGCTTCGTTGACTCGAGCACAAGAGGCCCACAAGGTGCTCCACCGCTTCGAGATAGGACGGGTCTCTTCGAACAGCCTGCAGCCAATGCCTTTCTGCCTCGTCATTCCTGTGCAAACAATACAGTGTTGCTGCGGCGTTCGAGAGAGCCTCGGTATGGCTACAGGCGCGCACACACCAGCATGTCAGCCCGATGGACTCTTGGCGAAAAAAAGGGGGGAGGGGGGGTTTGGGGGTTGAGAATGGGCCGTACCTGTCATCCAGAGCAACGACTCTGGTGAACCAGTCGAGAGCGTCCTCGTAGCGCTCAAGCCCGTAATATAGGCAACCACCAAGCAGCATACCGTCGATCCACTTCCAGCCACTCAGCTCACACAAGTGATTGAGCATCTCCACGGCCGCCTTCGCGTTTTCCACGGGCGCCTGGATAAGGAAAGTACTGGTCAATTCGGGGTTGCCATAGTGCGAACTTTCACCATTGAACATCTGGTAATACGGGATGCCGGTCGTGTCCGCACTTACCCGGGAATGGGGGCTGGCGACACCGTTATTTTGGCGTACGCCCGGAAGAAGGGGCGGCGGATGCCCCATCATCGCCGCCGAGGGCCCATAGTGTGCATTGGTGGTTCTGGCGGCGCCATCCACTGGGTTGCCGTGGTCGTAAGAAGGTCGCTGCTGATGCAGGCGGACTTGGGAGCCAGGATGCTTTGGAGGCTTGGGTATTTTAGGAAATATCGTCATCCGCGACGACGATTTGGACCCGTTCGAGTATCGACTGGAATGCCGCTTCTTCGTCCTGTGCAGATAGGCAAGAAGATCAACATAGGACCTGTGGGCTCTGGCGAGTGCCTTTTCACGGAAGGCAGGCGACGAATCAGCTAGGTACGTGCTGTCCACGTCATAGGTACCCGGATCGAGGGTCAGAGACTCGAGCCGCTGAGCTGGTGTTTGTGCACTGGCATAGCTCATATCGTATCGCGCCAACATGCTACCAACATTCGGCGTGGGAGACGCATAAGGCCGACTCGTCATGCGGTACGAGGGGCCCCCTAGGGGTGTGTTCTGCGGGCCAGGGAGTCCGGTGTCTGGCCAAGTAGGAGTGGGCAACAGACCGCCGTTGTTGAAGACCGCGGGTCCCGGCGAGTGGTGATAGGTAGGCTGGAGGGCGGTAGGCACCCTGATTCCATTGTGGTACGGGTAGTAGGCATGGGGCGGCGCGTTCGCAACGCCGTCCGGGGTGACGGCGGCAGGCGAACCATACTGCCAACCGCCGTAGGATATGTCGGAATGGTCAAAAGCTCGAGGTTCGGCGCCGTTGACGCCCGGGGATGAGCGATAAGGCCAACCGCCCTTCAAGCTGCTATCGTATCCCGGACTTGAGACAATGTTTCCGGGACCGGGAAATATCATATGCTTCAGCGGTGGGGGGCCGGACGCATACTGGGTGGGCGTGCCATCGTAACCGGCGTCGATGGTGCCGTTCGGCGTCTTCCGCCTCAGGCGGTGCTCGTGGCCGTCGGCGTGGTGCGAGAAGCCCGAAGAACGGGGGTGTAGAGAGCCGGGCTGCGAGGGCTGCGAGGCGCGAATGGGGAAGCCGCGGTGCGCTGAAACCAGGCCATGCAGGGCGTTCGTCATCCGCGAGGCATGGTGGTGGCGCTGGGGGAAGGCAGACGGGTCGTGTTTGGGTACCGAGTCGTGATGGGTAACCGGCTGCACCATCGGGTGCATCTGCACCAGGGGTAACATGGAGCTGGCGGGCAGGGGAGGGCCTATTGAGTTGGCGAGGATGTTGGTGGCGGTCGATGATAAGGAGCGTCTTGTTCAAATTCCAAGTAAATACGATGCGCGCGCAGGGGAGGGGGGACGAGGGCGTCGTCACAGCCTGCTCATTGCGGCATGGCTGACGGGCGGCGGCCGATATGCATCTGGATGTAGTAGCAAAGCCACGCTCAGCAACACCAACGGCATCAATCCGCTCTCTCGACGAGGGGGTTAAAGACCTGGGGTCCGAGAGTCGGGATTGGGAGTGACTCCAGCACGAGTTTTGGTCGCTGCGGGGGTACAGCCCCCAGTGGTCGCGAGGGCGGGCGTTTTGCTTTGTTATCGTCGTCGGCGTCGGCGTTGCGCCCGGTCTGGCCTCGGAAAGATCGGTGCGTGAAACGGGCTGTCCCGGCCCGCCGTGGTGCCTCCCGGGAGAGAAGCCGGAGACCGTGGGGGTCGGGGACAGTGGGCGGACGGGGCGGGGGTGTCGGACGACGAGAGAGAGGTGGAGAGAGGGGGGGAGAGGGAGAGAGGAGGCTGAAAGGAGGCCCGAGAGGAAGGGAGTGCTGGGAGGTTGAGGCTGCGCGCGGGCAGCTTCGACCCGCCGTGCGCGCCTGTATTGACGGGTGCCTGCTGGTGTAGATGCCAGTTCCCAAGGGCGAGCTACGCGTACGGGCCTGGAGTTGGCAGTGCGGTGTATTGCCGAGCGACGGGTCGAGAACGGGTTTGCGTCGTCGTCGTCGTCGTCGTCGTCGTCGTCGTCGAATGGTTGGCAAGACGAGCGGGTGAGTTTACGAATAGGTCATTAGAGTTGAAAGCTAGGTAGGTACTACGGAAGGTAGTGGTCGTCTACGTGGGGAAAGGCTGGTGGTGGGATTCATGTAGGTAGTAGGTCCGCGCAGGGATGCTGGCGTATTGAAAGGTCGGTACGGAGTAGGCAAGGTATCTCTCCTCTCGACAGGGCCACTAACCGATCCATATTAGTGGGCGTACAGGGAGACAGGGTGCCCTACAGGCTTTGGTTCCCCATGGCTTAACTTTTCGGCACGGAGGTATCCGTCGTAGGCGGCCAGACCGGGGGAGGGAACGGGAGACCTGGGGAGGACGGGCAGGCGGGATCCATGGACGCCCACTGGCAGCGGGCACTCAACCTTGTATTCATGCCGGCACGATGGGCGGCAACAGTTTAGGTGCACTGAGGTAGGCGTCGTCTACTCGGGCCACCACATATGGATGGGATATGCTGCTGCTGTACACCTGTCTAAGGGAAAGTGGACAGGTGGGCTGGGGGGCCATCCACACCACTGCCACCCTGCCGCCCTGCCGCCCTGCCGCCGCCGTTGCACACTGTTATTGGCCCCCTTCTCAGGAAGACCCTCCCAGACGATCGACGATGAGGGGCCAGCTGAGCGACAAGGTGGGAGAAGGGAGACCGACATCAACCCGCATGTCCAGGCCGGCTCCCGGGAACCAATACCAACGCCTGCTGCCAGCCCGGACCCAGCGTGAATGCATACATTTGTTCTATACATCATCATCACCACGCCGGCAGGGCCGCCCCCATCGCCTGGCCACACAAGCTAATAGGTAAATGTAGGTAGCAGCTCTCTGTATGTCCTCTCATGTGGCCGACCTGGGTCATCTGTCAGGAAAGCGACAAGCATCCTGAGCCAGGAAGCTGATGGTATGGCTGTCCATCAAAAAGCCGTCAGCCAACCTGCCAGCTTCTGGGGCCGCTGAGGCCCAAGCAAGCAGCCAGAAGCGGCCCACTTAATGTAGGTACCGGCTTGTACATACGGGTCGCGCATCCCATATCTCGTTACGCCCGGGGATGCGCCTCACTTGCCTACCTGCATCTGACCCGCTATGCTTGTGTGTGCGAGCGAGTGGGAGACGGCCCTTCATTCACAGCGCGCGCGGAGGCCGGCAGGCCAGGCGCATTGTGGCTTTTCGAGCACCGACGGGAAGCGGCTAAACCCATCTGGAGGCGGGCGCATCGGTCAGTCAGGGCAAACGAAGGGTGGTTGCTGGCATGTTCCGCGAGCTTTCCGGGCTCTCCTTGGGGTCAGTATCTTGGAATGGAAGGGAGAGGTGGGTGGTTGGACATGTGTGCCCTCTGTGGATTTGTGTTCGTGTAGGTTGGTATGCGTGTGTGTGTGTGTGTGTGTGTGTGTGTGCCCAAATCCATCCAACGGCTGCGCGGGGTGGGCGGATGGATGGATGGACGGATGAGTGTGGTCGCCCGCAGGGTAGGTGTGACTCGAAGGCGGGCAGGGCAGTACATAACAGGGCAGGGCCAAGACAATGGCGGCATGCTATGCCCATCTACACCACGCCATTGGCGCCTCATGTGCATATTGTATCGCCTGCCGCCTGGCTGGGCTGGCACTGGCTGCAGGGCCGGATGACACCAAGTACTTCAAGGTGACTCCACGTACCTCGTTGACGCCCGGGCTGTAACGGGAGGGCTGGGCACGCCGACATACAAGCGGCAGAGGGTAACACAAAGCAGCCTGCACACAAAACCACAGTCCTCAATGATCTGTTCGTTTCCATTCCCGGGAGGTGATGAAACGTCCAAGGATTTGGGGCGACGTGGGCAAGCTGCTGCCACTGCCCTTGCTTCCCACCCTTGCGGCGAGGCCTCGGCACCCACAGAATGGATGCAGGAGGTTGAAATGGGATCCCACCCACCTCGGAACAAAGGGAGAGAGAACTTGGATCCATGTACAGACATCACATGTGTCTACGAAGTCCAAAGACGAAATGAGGTGGCCCCCACCCTGTACGTCCTCCATCACTTAGCCTGCCTACTGTCCAACTCTAAATACTTGGGTAGCGCCCTCATATGTGCTCCCTATTGTGTAGGTACAGGCCTACCGGCCACGGAGAGGGGAAGGGGGAGAATGACGAGAGCCACGGCGTCCGGAGCGGCTGAACCACTGTTTCTCCCGGCACAGAGTGTGCCTGTTAATCGCCGCTGATTAACTGACAGACAGAGGGCAAGTTGTCGGCCTAAGAAACCAAAGTCGAGGCTACGGATTACTAAAGTAGCCGGTTGATGCTACCAAAACTGAACGAGCCCAACCGTCATCTCCCAGTCGTGCAAGAATCATAAGTGCTGTAGCGTGTTTGTGTATCCAAGCCGACTATTGCCTGCCCTGCGTATCTCTGAGGTTTTTGCCGTACCGACAAGGCTGGCTAAGGTGACGCATCCCCCTAGGCGCCCGGATACGTCTCGGTTGAGTAGAAATACGGTCGCTGTCTGTTCCACGAACCGTTGGGACAGAAATGATGCAACTGGAGCAACATCTGGCTACATCAGGTCACTACAGATCCGCTTGCCAACGGATAAAGATCCGTCAAATCCCAAACAACACCTCCACTGGAATGGCAAAAGAGAACCCTCGAGTACGCGAGTCTTTTTTAAATGACTAATGCTCGATCGAGACCGGTGAGCCAAAAATGCCCGCAAGTTAATATTCTTAGACGTGCGGCGCATAACAAGCTAGCCTGAAGCCGCCCATACCGAGACAGCCCCGAAAGGTCCCAGTGTGGCGGCTGGTGCTGGATAAGCGACCGCGTATCTCCTGCCAACCTAGGGTCGGTTGGCTCGTCGTAGGATCTTGTTCCGAGGTCGTCACGACGAAGCACGAGACGAGGCGAGTGGGCTTCCTTGTTCAATTCGTGGTCATTCGGTTTGCTGGTTGGCTGGCTGTTCGGCAGCGCCTAATGCAAAGCCATTCCTGAACTCCTGAAAACATGCGGAAAGAAATTCCGGGTTGGCCCGCCCTTTGTGTCCATACCAATTTACTCTTCTTACTCTTCGGGAACTGTGAATTGTCGAGTTAGTACGCGTGGGCGTGGGAGAACAGTGACCGGCGGGACCTACTCTCAATCTCGCCGCTCGCAATGTCGTCCTGGATGGCCTTGGGGCTCCGGCCATCGACCTGGCAGCCGACGCTGAAAGCAGTGCCCAGAATCTCCTTGACACAGCCCTCGAGGGACTTGGAGAAGGACTTGAAACGCATGATGCGGGCGATCTCGATGATCTCGTCCAGGGGAACCGACTTGGTGTGCTTGATGTTCTTCTCCTTCTTGCGGTCGCGCGGGGGCTCCTTCAGCGCCTTGATGACTAGGGCCGAGGCAGAGGGAACGACGGAGACAGCGGCTTGACGGTTCTGGATGGTGAGCTGGACGGTGACGCGCAGTCCTTTCTGTGTGTCCCGTCAGTTTGCGTCGTTCCAGGGCATAGCGTCGATGCGCTTCGGGGATGAACCGTACCCAGTCGCCAGTGGCCTTGGCGATATCTTCACCGACCTTCTTGGGCGACAGACCCAGAGGACCGATCTTGGGGGCAAGAGCCGACGAAGCACCAACCTCACCTCCGGTGGCACGGAGGGTGCTGTACGGTAGTCGTTAGTCGGATATTCCATGCGCAAACGGTCTCCGAGGCAGGTCGGCAGGCTAGAGGGAAAGGGGCGCGTTGCGACAACCGCCCGCGTCGACGCATCGCTCCCGTGCTCATTTCGGGGAGTCGAGGGCGAGTGGAGGAGGGTATACGCACATGACCTTCACCTCATTGGGGTCGAACTTGGGAGCTGCAGTCGCGGTCAGAGTCAGCAAAAAGCTCGCAAGCGTTCCAAGCACGACCGTGGCAGCAGCTGCGCGGGCAACTTACGCATGATGGATCTTGGGTTGGAGGGAGAGGCTCTATCGGTCTGTAGGAGGTGCTGATCGTGTGTTTTCTGCTCGCGGCTCTCTCGACTCTCGATTCGCAGAAACGGACGGCAGTTCCAACAGCAGCGATGGGGGGGCCTAGTGGAAGGAACGAAAATTGCGAGTGAATTGGAATGTGCTGTGGGGTTTGTGACCCTAAGACTCCAGCGCCTGGAGTGGAGCGGACGGCCCGGCAGATAAGCCTTTTTTTGCTGACCGATAAGCCCTTTTGGGAAGAAAGACGGGATGGGCGACAGGGTGAGAATCCAGAGAGCATGGGAAACCGATGAGGTAGGGAGCGCCAACCGTACCTACCGTACCGCTGTGGCACTTGCGCCTCCTGGGAAAAGGCCTTGCGCCCACACCTGCGTCTACCATATCTGCCTCTTCTCCTACCTTGTAGGTCGCCGCAGACGTGCTGGCCGAGCCCATGCCCTCGCTCTCTTTACATGCTACACTGACTTACTTCCCGCACTTAAATGCCGGTGACTTGGTTTATGGGTCTTCAATAGCAAAGACTTGGATGCCCCGAGACCGTCGAGGTCTTGCCCTCCCTTTGCATGCGCAACCATGTGCATGAGGTCATCATTCTGAGAGCTACCGGCTATCTCTACGCTCGACCACGAGACGCGCTCGCGCCGGCCGGGGCTCCGTCCCCCTCGTTCCACCCTTCAACACTTTCATTACCCCTTCCCACAAGCAACTTAGTTCGTGCCACTCACAGCGAGCCTGGAATTATCCGTCAGTCCCGCGGGGCTCATCAAGTCACGATACGAGAAACTTACTTCATGAGGTGGTCCATGAACGTTTGCAGTGATACGTCGTCGGTAAAAATGGTCTGCGCCGTTTGCGCGCCAACACCGCCATAGGCGCCAGTGGTGTGGGTGGTCGAGGGGTTCAGCTTGGACAGCAAGAAACGTGCTTGCGAGCCGCCTGCATCACAGACAATAAAGCGGGGCAGCGGGAATCGGTCGGCAATGAGGTCCTGTGGAGGTTAGCGTTGTCGCTCGTCGCTGTGGTGAGACACTTACTCTGGCGTCCTCCTTTGGCTGCTCGAGGAGGGCGGCAAAGTTTTCGTAGCCCTCCTGGTCCTGGTAGCCAGCCTTCCTCCATTCCGCCACCGTTTCGCCGTGGAAGATGAGGATATGGAAAAAGGTGTCCAGAAGCAGGATATGGGTCGGCTGGATCGAAGTCGAGTCCAGCAGGACGGGCTGGCCACCCTCCTGGTCGAACGTGTACGAGTCCAGTGTGGGCTGGATCATGACCAGAGAATTGCTGACATCTTCGTGGTTCAGGACGTGGCGGTAAAAGGCCGTCTCATCGGGTGAGTTGTTGAAAACTTGCAAGAACTGACTGCGGCGGAGGTGGAACATGAACTGCGGATAGAGGGTAAAGTTTTTCTCCAACCTGAAAGACGACGGGTCGTCCTTTCTATAATCCGCAAACCTCGAGCAGAGACGGATGAGCATACGGTCAACCCATCTTAACACATCCGGCCCATCGTCGACTTCGGCCTTGAAGACGGCAATGCGTGACATGAGAACGGCGGCTGCCTCTTGGTCGAATGACTGAGCAATGGCAGGATCCCCGCTGGGCCCGCTCAGATTCCTGGCCACCGTGGTGACGCGGAGGTGAAACTGTCCGCTCGAATGTTGGTAGTAGGTGAGGAATTGCATCATGCCCTTCTGCTGGGCTTGCTGGTGCTGCGTCGGGCCGCCCTGGCTGGCGATTTCGAAGTACACGCCGTAGCTGGCCGTGGGGTCAATGCCGCACATCTTCCAGGAACACGTGTTGCCGATGCCGCACTCGGTCTCGCCTACCGAGGTCGACTTCTTGTTGAGCGAGACGGCATGGCCGATTAGTCCCGTTACCTTGAGCTCCTTGGTGGTCAGGACCTCTAGTATCGCGTTGAAGCCCATCAACAGGTTGCCGTCGGCGTCTTTTTCAAAGACGCGGATGAAGGACTGCTTGAACATGGACGACGTAAAACTGTCGGTCAAGATCATGTGTCCACCAGTGGAGTTGCACAGCCCCTTCATCTCCAACAGACCAACCTGGTCAAGACAGCCGGCGAAGATGTCGATAATGTGACCATTATGGGCAGTTCGCTTGGCCAGGTTGTCGTAGAATTTGAGCGCCTTCTTGTAGTACTTGATGTTGTCACGGTCGATATCGTGGTGGGAGCGAATAGGCTCTCGCAGCTCAGGGCCAACCACCATGCCAGGGCCCTCGGTGGCGGGACCACCGGCAAAAAGCATAACACGGCCGCCGGCGTTCTGGAAGGAAGACTCAAGCAGGCCGACAGCGACGCTTAGGGCAACACCAGAGCAGCGAAGGTTGCGACGGTCGCTTGCGACGGGCCAGGGGTCTCTTTGCAACTGCTCAAGAGCCTTGGTGAGTTGGAATTCACACTGCTGCACAGGCAGAAGGAATCGGGAGGCGGGTCCCATGGGCATCATGGGCCGGCCAGGCTGTTGCTGGGGCATGCCAGGCCGGAGGGCCGGGGACACCAAGCCCAGCATCTCCTGGACTTGCTTCGCCGAGTAGTCTTTGCTGCCTCGGAAAACGTACGACTTGGCACATTCGGTGTAGCCGATCTCATGAACTTGAGCCTGGCGAGAAACCAACGGGTGAGTACAGGGCACAGGGAAGACACAATCGGCGACAAGGGCATACGTACCATGGTACCGTAGGTAATCAACCCCACCAGAGCGTTCTCGGGAAGGAGGCTCAGGCTCATAATGAGCGACTCCTTGAGGGCTGCCAAGCTGTCATCCTCTTGGCAGGTATCGACGACATAGAGAAAGATGGGCGGGCTCGGGGCAGGACGCGACAATCGGTACTCGATGGTGGTGTTGGAGGGGTGCAGCTCCGGAGGGATGGCATTCTGCGTAATGTCCTTGTAGTGGGGAGGCAGGGCGTTCCGGGACAGGCAGAAGGGACATATCCACAGACGGGCTCGCACATCTACTTGGCTGAGAAGAGCTGTCAGCGGCGCGCGAAGGGGCGGGGAGGATTGGACTCATTATCACGTACCAGAAGGGGTTGAGGACAGCGCGACATGGCTGCTTGCAGGTGACGGGCTCGAACTGCAGCAGCGGCGTGTCGGGCTTCTCCTTCAGAGGCGTGTACAGGGCACCGATGGGAACGACGAGGCGCGACGCCTCCATGCGCGAGCTAGGGAAGACATTCCAGCTAAGGCGGACTCCGTCGCGGTCCTCAACCTCGCTCCATTGCTCCTTGAGAGCTTCGTAATCCATGATGACCTCGCTGGAGGCGGGCGGCGTTTGCAGCGTGGAACAGGCAGGCGGGCGGCGGCAGCTCGAATATGTATGGAGGGGGGGCTGTGCCGGGCGTCCCAGAGCAGGCGGCGAAGGGCGGGCGACGTGGGCAGAGCAGAAACGTGAAGGCGAAGATGAGGAAGTGGTGGTGGTGGTCGGGGGCGTTGTCGTGGTCGTGGTCGTGGAGAAGCCGGCTTGATGCCACGGTGTGTGAATAGCTGGCAATATCCTTACCTAAGTTGGAAGGAAGGGGGAGCTGAAAGGTACCTCCAATCAGGTACCTCGCTAGTATGGGAGATGGGTAGGGCAGGTGGACGCTTGCCAGGCTCAAATGGCAGGCACGGCTGATGGATTGGGGCAGATGAGGGTCGGTTGGACAAGTTGCAGTATGGAGAAGCCGTTACCCACCTACCCGGACTTCCCAGCGACGGGGGTCGAATAGACTTTTGAAGCCTCTTCTTCACCGCAACAGTCTCAAAAACCAGAGCCATGTCCCGTCCGTTATGGCCGCCCTGCCCAGATATGCAATAATTGCTTCAAGCCGGGGGCGCATGCAAGCTCGCGTGCTCGGTTGCCCTAGTTATATACGTACGTAGCCGCGCGCTGCGTCTTTGGGGGTAGCCGGCTAGCTGTGCCATGATGCCCAAATGGTGGTGAGACGCCATGGCTTACACGTTGCTCTGCTCCTGTCTGCAGCGGTCAATCCCTTTCCACCCACCATGAATTCGCTCATACGGCACGTTCCGAACAGGCGGCAGGGCGGGTGCACTCGCCAGTCCCTCGTGCAGCAGTGACAGTAGTACACTCGGTGGTCGAAGCATGGATTTGTAGCAGCACTGGTGTTCTCAGGCTGCAATCAGTGGCAAGCCTCTCGGCAAGGTTTCATGGCAGCTGTCTCCTCCCGCGCCAAACCTACATTTTCTTCACTTTAACCAGCCGAGTTAGATAGTCAGGGCTCTTCGCAAGGTCCGTCGCTGAGCCACGCACGGAAAGCGGCAGCCGGGGCCGGTTCCAGCAACTGCAGGTTGGCCGAGAGGGGGTCACCACAGGTTTCAGGGTGGATTGTGTGCCGTGTATCTAGGAAATGCTGCCTAGGCGGTCATTACAGCCTGCTGTATCTCTAGGAGCGTCGTGGACCAGAGGGCGAACATATAACAGTCACCGGCCGCCGTATTCCGGTTTCATTTAGGAGTTGAAACTGAGGTATATCGTGAAAGTCCATTAAGTTGCCAGCATTGGACTAACCACACTTGAAGAAGCAACCCCTTCACGTGCAAAGTCCTAACTTAGTAAGCGAAAGACGTGTTGCCGCGCAGCCAGCTATATTCTGTCGGCGGCGTCCTCGTCGAAGGCGGCTTTAACGCAGCGTGACGAGTTTCAAGCGTTATCTGCGGCCCCTTCTTCAGCACCTAGACGTGCAAACACAGGCACGCCGAGATGTAAACACATGCTTTGGGCGGTCAGCTTGCTTTCATATCCTTCGCGTGTTGTGATATGCGTGCCAAAGATAAAATTTCCCTGGGCTCTTTACTTCGGGAGAAACAGCGGTTATCAAGTGTGTGAGCCCTGCCTTTAAACTCCTCCCTACGTATTATACCCGGGTGAACACCGTCCACATACTCCAGGTGTGTATATAGCCACCAATATACCGTCTCGGTGGACTAAAAGGGAATTTCAGGGTTCTTTCGCCCTTCCGGAATCCGGACGGCAAGCAGCGTATCCTCCCACTCCTCCGGGTCTCGGTGGTCCTGCCTCGAGGTCTCTGATGGGGAAGTGAGTTGTATGTTTCTCCCTATACACCTCGAAGATCTACTTAACTTTGAGGCGTTCAGGCGTGCAGAAGCAGGTCCCGGCGGCCGCGCGGGTAATGGTTCCTCGTAGCACGTCCACGATGGCGACGTGGGCAAGGCGTGGCCCCGCCCATAAGGCCGTAAGCGAACAGGAGGCGAGGCCGGCGAAGAAGGTGCGGAGGCGCCCCGCCGACAACAGGCGCGAACCGAGGGCCCATCTCGCCGACTTAGTAGGCCTCGGTGACGCAAAACAACCCAGGCCGGGACGGCTTAGCCTTGCTGCATCGGGTTTGGAAGGTGGGCAAACTGTGCTTGGTCAAGCCCGGAGAAGAAGGGCGTCGACACGTCAAGAGCCGGTCCCGCCGAAAATGCCCTAGCAGAAGTCCGTAATGCGCAGCATAGCCGCGGCAGCCGCGTAAGCCTCGATCTCCTGGAGCCGGGCGCAGGAAGCCCTGTAATCGGGAGGGCGAGAAGCGGCATCCAGCACTCGACAGCCTGCCACCTTTCGTCTTGGTTCCGAAGGCTATCGCCATGTCCCCGCCAGCCAGGCTCTATAATCTTCCGGACGGGCGCCTCTGGCAGGCAACCAAGGGCGGCCGGATCGATGGCGTATTTGGACTGTCCCGACCCCCCGGCATGTGCTTGCCTCATCTGCCGTTGGGCAGGTGGCTCATTGAGCGGAGATCATGCCATAGCGAATCCACCGAGCTTATGATGGCTGCCCGTACAACTGCGTGACGACTCCGGCCGGACTCTCCTCGCTTAGCTTTGGGATAGCTTAGATACGGACGCGCCGAAGAATGAAGGACTCGTCGCCCGTCAATTGACGTACTGTCTCGCCCGCTACAACGAAGAAGCTGACCCCGGGCAGCAGCGTATTGTCAGCAACCTCGTGCTTCCTAACCCACGGTACGCTCTCGAGGCTGTGCCACACGGGATTTGAGGGGGATGCTTTCGAGGATCTGGGAGCCCAGCAGTTCGTGGTGCGGATGCTCGAGCTGGCGGTACTCCCGCGCTAACCGTGACTCAACTTCAAGCCTTAAGGAAAGCAGATGTTCTTATTGCTCACACTCTAATGAAGTAAGGATATTGGATCCTCTTAGACATTTAAACTTATTAAACGGATAAAACTTTATTTATATCAAAGAAGGTAAAGAATGAAAGATAGCTTTTTATTATAAACTTGGATATTATAAGTACTAAATAATACTTTTCGTCCTTATTAATATATTAATAAATTCGTCGTCGTTTACCTTAACAATTTCTTAATCTATTTTGAGTGTCTCGAGGAATATTACGAACACGTTTATCTCTAATTATATAAACCTTATCTCACGCAGTACTTAAGTATAGCGTTTGTTATATATACTTTTTTTTATTATATATATTTTATTTACTTTTATATAGCTTTTTACAAAGCATAGGGGGGTGACCGGTTTTTTAAGACCCACTATAGGTCCCTAGCTAGTCTGTGCTACAGGTTAGGTGACTAGCCTACGGGTGCGTAGGGAGCACCTCTATAGCGCATCCTTCCTTATAAAACCTCTTACTTTATTTATAATACTTATAAAACAAATAGCTTTAATCTCAAAGAGAGTAAGTTTAATAGTGATAATAATTTTAAAGTATTTTAGATTATGAAACCACGAAATATAAGAAAAGTATTTTAAAAGATAAGATGATAATAATGTTTTAAAGAAATTGATTTCAAATTTTTTAAAAAATGTAAGTACTTTTATACAATATATCTATTACATAAATAATCTTCAAAATTTAAAACATGATTAAAAGTTAAATGATGTATTTTATTTTAAAAACTTATTTATAGATTAAATATTTAATTAAATCTAAAAAATACATATTAATTAATTTTAAAAAAAAGTTTTATAATCATTATCAATTTTTCAAACTACACGTTAGATATAAGAAAACAATGAAGTATTTTTTTTATAAACATTGTATTATGGATAATAATAAATAGTTTCTACTAATTAGAAACACTTAGGTTATTTTAAATTTAGATTTTTTTTTTTAAAAAAAAAGGTGTTGGATTATGTTTACTGTAAGGATCCGAAGGAATCACAATGGCACCGTCAGGTATAGGGTAGCGAAGGGCAGGCTCAATTGCACTGCAAGACTGATTCTTGCAGAATCCAAGTTCAGGTCGGGCGCCAGCAGTGCGCCCACTCCTCGCTAGTAGGCTGCCGGTGGGTCTGTACCGCAGGTCAGGTGACCAGCCTGTGGATGCACCTCTCCAGCGCCTCCTCCCTAACATTTACATTCAAAAATAATAAATAATTAGAATATTACATTTAACTTCTTATTATATAATTTATTAATAAGAATATACCTATCTTTTAAAACTGGTATCAACAATATGCTTAATTATTTACAACTTTTAAAGCTTTATTTTACCTATATTAAGCTTACTTAAATCTAGATAAAGGTTTATGATCTTAAATATAATAATAATCCTAAAAAGACCTTTTTTGATATATGTAGGATTATTAAAGAAAAAAATGAAATTAAAAGTATAGTTTCAATAGTAATTTACAAAGTGTTATAAAGTTCAAATTAAGTATAACCTTTTATGAGTATTTCTTCTTAAATACTTCAAAAATATTTTAGTCTCTAAACTATTTTCGCCTTAAAGTAATCTTGTGCTTTGTTTTTATGATAAAGAATAGTATTAATAGTATATCTTACTCCCTTACCCTTAAATGTAGAGTGAAAGCGACGTCCGCTATTTAAAATAACTTCCCGTTATAACCACCGATCTATTATAGTTTAAATTCCTTAATGCATTTATTTCCCCTCGTACTTTAAGATCCTAAATACCTTATTAATCGACGTTATAAAGCTTATCTCAACGGTGGAAGAGTTTTTAATCGTCTTCTTATTATACTCTATTTTAGCTATAATAGTTATGGTTTAGGTATTAAAGGCCTATTTCTTTGTAAACTTTTCAAAGCACTCTTCAAATTGATGACCTATGTTTTTATAATTAAAATAGCCGCTATAAATAAATAGCTCCTTTATTTCTTTTATAAAGAGTCTATTCGTTATAAAGGTTAACGTCGTCGTTTAAAGTTTAATACCTTTAAGTTTAAGTTTCGTTCCTATACTCGCTAAGATCTTATTTATTCGAGGAGCGTTAAACGCCTTTTAATTATTCGTGGTCGTCTTATAAGCTAAGAGTTCTTAGTTTAATTAAATAGAATTAATCTTTTAAGTTTAGAACAAGCTGTTAAGTAGTATTCAAAGGTACTTAAATTCTTTTAGAGCCTTCTTATAAGGTTACTACTCTATATACGATTCCTATATATAATTCGACTTATCAAGTGGTAGTGAGTAAAAGAGGACCGAACTTATTTGTAACGGAATGATACGAATCGAACGAGGTGACTATGTGCACGCAATTCCAATGACTGGCTGGCTGTATTGACTTCAATCTGGCCGTCCCTCCGTTTGCGGGCGCGGCCAGATTCTGCATAAGGGCGCCCCGGATTAACGTGGCGCCGCTCCGCCGTTTCGGCGACCGCCCTGGCGCTTGCTTCCCGCCGGCGCGCCGACGCACCGCCGATCCGCCCGCCCGGCCCCTTTACAATGCCCCCCCAATTCCTGGGCCCGGTCTCCGGCGCCCGTGGAATTCCTATCGGTGGAGCGGTCTCGGGTGCGCCGCGCCGCGTGGGTCCTTGGCCCGCCACCTTGTGGTCGCCGCCCTTCGTGGGGTTGTCCTATGCGCTCGTTATGTCTGCTGGCCCGCCCATCGGCGGCCGGTCGTTGCCTGGGCGGCGCTGCCCCGCGCTGCGTGTTTGTCTCCAGTCGCGCTCTCTGTCGCGGCGGCCTCGCCGCCTCGCCGCCTCGCTGCCTCGCTGCCCGTGTTGCTGCCTGGGGCGCCGAGGGCTCGGCTTTGTTTGTAGCTCCGTACTCCATACCAACTCCTGGGTCGGCGCCTGGTTGCAGCTTTCCTTTGTTCCCGTTCCTTGTGGCAGGCGACCTCTCCATTCCCCGTACGTCTCGTGTTTCGTGACGCTCTCTGTTCCTCATCCATTCGTTCTTCGACTGTTCGCCGACAATGCTGTACCCGATCTACTCGCGCGAGGACGCGCTTAACCGCATTCGCGAGTGGGAGGTCCTCCCCGCCTGTCACTCTGTCTTTCGTTTTGGACACTCCGGCGGCCCTTTGTCCCGGAACGCCGACGACGATCTTGTCGTTTCCTTGTGCGTCCCGCATCCTGGTCGGCGCTCTATCGGGCCTCGCTCGGCTGCCTCGGGCGTTGCTAACCCTCCCCTCTAGCCCCAATGCCTTTTGTTGCAACAGTGTCACGACCGGCGCTGTTGATCCCTCTCTGAACTGTGAGGGTGCCGGCAAGTGCGGGATCTGCGCCATTGATCATCGCAAATGTGTCGCCGTTTGTGTTGCCCTTTGCCCGCGACTGTGTTGCGATGGCTGACGCGTTTAGATTCCCGAGGAATTGGTCGGTGCCGGCCGCGTCCTCACCGCTGGCATCGCCCATCTTCGCGTCCTTCAATACCGCGGTACCCACATGGGCCAGGTGGGCAGTTCCAATTGGAACTGGCGATACGTCCAAGCCTATGGGTCGCTCAAGACGGTCTACCACGAGGCGGCGATGGCTTTCCGCCTATGCTGCAATGAGGAGGACATTGCCGTCTTCCAGGAGCGCAAGGAACAGAAAAAGCGCGAAGCCGCCAACTCCCTCGCCGTTGTTGAGGCGCAGAGCCAGCGCCGGTTCGTCCAATTACAAACGGACATCCTCGCCGTGAGTTTCCCCTCCTTTCGCCGCCGCGTCGGCGTACTGGTTCTAATCGTGTTCCGGTAGGGCGCCCATGGCCAACGGGAGCCTGTCAGTGCTGAGGAGTACCAGCGGCGATACACCCTCGCCCTTCCTGTCGGCGATCGCAGTGCCGATAGCCTGTCCCGCCTTATCGCGCACTGCGAGGAACTTTATCGCCTAACCGTCGACAACTACGACGACAAGCTGTACCGCTGGGCGCCTGGATACCATTTTCTCGCGGGCGAGGCCACATCGGATATCGATTGGCAGCGTCGGTTCAAACGATCGCAGAAAAAGGTGCTGCGAGGGTTGATTCGTGGTTTGGTGTCAACCACGCCCGGCGGGAGAAACATGGTAAGAGCCGCGTTGCTCGAGCAGGTCCCGCCGCCCCTGGTCGCCGTACCCCGGTGAGTCCTCCCCGTCTTCGTTTTGACGCGACCGGTCCTTAGTTAACACTTCCGGTAGGGTAGCAAGGCGTCTGTCCGCCGATCCCATTCCGACGCACGAGTCGACTCCGCCGGGCCTTCGTCGCCCTTCACGCCAGTCCCCGCCGCGATGCCTGGCGATGAATCGCCTTCCGACGACGAGGACTCTGACGACGACGCCTCGAGCCTGGGTGCGGACACTGACGACGATGGCGAGTACGTCCAGTCGCCGTCCGGTCGCAGCTCTCCTTCCGGCTCCAGTGCCCGTCCTGGCCCCTCCGGCCGGGGTGGCTCGGGCGCGCCTGCGCTAGAGGATCGCGACCTGCTGTCCTCTGCTGCGTCCCTGTCGGACGCGCCGATGTCCTCTGCGCCGGCCTCTCGGGTCCAGCGCTCCACTCGTGCTGCGACACCCTGGCCCTCCAGCCCTGCCTCCGGCGTCCGCTCTGCTAGCGGTGCTCCCTCCGCTAGCGGCGCCTCCTCGATGGTGGAGTGGCGGGCCGAGCGGCGGATCCATCTCACGATGATCTCCAATACCTGTCCTCTGCCTGAGAAGCCTTGGTCCGCGGAGGAGTATCGCGACTGCGTCGCCGCGCGCTTGGAACTGTGGCATAAGTTCGACCAGGTCCCCACGACCGTCGCCGAGCCACCTCATTCGTCCGCTCGTGACCAGAAACTCATTGAGTTTCGCGATTTGGTTCCCCCGCCCTTCCGAGGTTGGAGGCCACCATAATCCTGTCGCAATGTACGACGTTTACCATACTGCCCGACGCGGTTTCGAGACCTGGCTTCGACGTCTACACCCTTGCCTTCGTCCGGCGGCTCGCTGCCGTCCCCTCTCGTCGCCGGCGAACGGCCAGCGTACTTACAGCGCCTCTCCGGGCTATGGCAAGGCGAGTACGACCCGTTCGCTTCGCCTAAGCGGGTAAACTTCAGCATGCCCGGCGACGGCGGTCGCGACGTTTCCTCGCTGGACAGTAGCCGCTCTGGTTCCGATGTCGTGGACGGTCTGGACTCGTGCGGCCCTTCCTCTCCTTGAGCGCGGTCGCCGACCCAGATGCGTCCGACGGCGGCAACGCCCTGTCCGTTGGCTCCGACACCGGCGGTGACCGCTCCCCTAGCCCTGATGGCGATGTTGACATGGTCTCGGGGGCACTGACGCGTCGGCGCAAATGCCGCCACCCGCGCAAGCTCTTGCCCCGACCGGCCCGTCCGTGGACCCACACTGGACTGCCGAGCAATGGGCGCTCGCCCGCCGACGGGCCATGAACCGCATCCTCGAGCTGTATCCTGACCCCGCTCCCCCTGTCAGCGTTACCGCCTTCCGGGACGTCCTTTGGGCCCGGCACTTCAGTCTCCACTCGGCGAACCGCGAGATAGACACGGCTATGCGCTGGGATTCCCATCCCGCGCCGCCTAGTGTTCAGCACACGCGAGACACTGAGAACCTCGACGTGGCCACCATCACGCTCTCGGCGACGGCTGACGTCCTTGGTTGTGCTCCCCGAGCTGGCCATCTCTCTCTGGCTCGGCTTGCCCAGGCCGGCGGACGATCGCATGTCCTGCGCCGCTTCCCGATCGACGCTACCCGCCCCGATCCCATTGGAGCTGGGTACACACCCCGGTACGTCTCCGAGATCGTGACTAGCCTTCCGGCGGCGGCTCCTCCCCCTGCCGTTTAAGGACTGGTCCCCGGCCGCAATGGAGGAGTACTACAACAGCGCCTTCTCGTCACTCGGCTTGCGACGGATCAACGTCCTCGGTGGCATCGCTCCGCCCGCCGTCTCGCCGTCCTCGTCGACCCGAGGTGCCAAACGTCGCCGCTCTGCCGCCGACGACGCGGCTCACGGTCCCTCGGCTGGACCCCTCCTTCGCGACGCCTTCGCCCGTCTCGCCGCTAGGTCGCCCTGACGCGTCACCTAGTTTGCCGTCCCCTCATCCGCTGCGTCCTGCGCTTTGGCGGATCCTCGTCGCCCGTACGCCGCCTAGCGGACCTCCTGCGTCCTACTCTGCATGCCGCGTGCGACCTTCCACAGCAATTGCATGGCTTAGCTCCGTGTACTTCTAGGCCCTGGCCTCGTTAATTGATCTGCTGCGCTTCGCGCCCCGCCACTCCGTGATTTCCTGTGCTCGGAGGGCGATCGTCGTCCCATTTACGGTGGGACCGCCGCTTACGATAGCGTGCCACGATCTTCGGCGCGTTCTCCAGGTTCGCCTCTGGCTCCCAGGTGTTATATTCCACCGGCCAGCCCATCCATTTCACGAGGTACTCCGCCCCTCGGGCGGTCGTCCTGTGTCGGAGGATATCCTCGACCTCCCACTCCTCTTGGTCCTCCACCAGTCCTGGGAGTGCCTCATGGTCCCCGGAGGCCTTGCCAGTCCATGGCTCCAACGATGACACTGGGAACACGTCGTGTATCCGTTCGTACTGCGAGGGCAGGGCGACCCTGTAGGCCACCTTACCAATCCTCTCCGTGACCTTTACCCGAATGTACGTCGGGGCGAGCTTCGCACCGCACTTAAATCGGAACCGCTTCGTCGAGAGGCCTACCCACTGACCTGGTTGGAACTCTTGGTCCTGGTGCCTTCGGTCGTAGCCCTTTTGTTGGGCTTTCACTGCGACGTCCCAGTGTTCTCTCATACGCGCGCGGACCTCTCGGCTCTTCTGTAGCCGTTCTAACACGCCCGCGCTCCGAAAGCGTTCTGCTTGGGGGCGAACTCCGTCATCCTCGGGTGAAATCCATACAGCGCCTCAAACGGTGACACCCCGATGGAGTCGTGGCGGCGGTTATTATAGGCGAACTCGGCTTCGTGTAGCCCGGATGCCCATGTCGCCTCGTCGCAACACGTGCGTAACCACTTCTCTAGTGTTTGGTGCGTTCTCTCTGTCTGCCCGTCCGTTTGGGGATGGTACGCCGTGCTCAGCCGGCGTTTCGTTGCCCTTGCCTCGCACCACTCTTGCCAGAACCGGCTCGTGAGTAGGAGTCCCTATCGCTCACAATCCCGAGGGGCGTCCCGTACCGGCATTCCACTTCCTTATACAGGATATGGGCTAACTCTGCCGCAGTTAGGGTTTTCCTCGTGGGTAGGAACAGTGCCATCTTCGTGAATCGGTCCACGATGACTAACACGGCGTCGCAGGCGTCGCCCTCGGGTCGGCAGCTGATCGGCAGCCCAGTGATGAAGTCCATGCTAATCTCTTGCCAGGGTCCCTCGGGTAGCGGTAGGGATTGGAGTAGGCCGTACGGTTTGTGCCTTGGTCTCCTTGCTCCCTGGCACTCCTGGCATGACTCTGCGTACTGTCGCACCTCCTCGGCGATCGCGGGCCAGTGGAACTTCCTCGTGAGCAGCTCTAAGGTCTTATTCGCGCCTAGGTGTCCCGCCCTGGGGTCATCGTGGTGTTGGTGGAGTAGTTGGGCCCTTAACGCTCCCTCATTAGGGATGACTAGCCTTCCTTTAAATCGGAGGGCTCCTTCCTCGTCTAGGTGGTACCCCGCAGCTTGGCCTTGCCGCGCCTTCTCCATTCGTTCCGCGATGTCCCGGTCCTGGGGTTGTAGCCCCCGAATGAGCTGGTAGAACGCCTCAGTGGGCTTATCCGCCCAAGTGGTCTCGTTTCTTGCCACGCTTCGAGCCACTGCTCTCGGGAGCACCTGTCCCCCCACCGGCCTCGTCGATCACTGCTCGGCGCCTCGTCGTGGGTGGCCCTCCCTGGCCTTGTGCCCGGGTTACCGGGGCAAGGACCGCGTCCCCCTGGCCACCCGCCGACCTTTTGTCTGTGTGCGTCACCATCGCCCGCACCGCCCCCACGTACGTCGCGGTCCCGACGTTTCTCGTGGTGCTGATCCTTGCCACCTGGTGTCGGACCTCGGCCGGCAGCTGGTCGACGAGTGCCAGTTTCATTGCTAGTGACGGAATCACGTCGTGGTAGCTGATCTCCCCAGCCATGTAGTCTGGTCGCCGCGATAGCGGATCCGCCGGGTTCGTGGCCCCTTCCGATATTCCATATCGAAGTCAAAATGCGAGAGCCTGTACACCCATCTTGCGAGGCGGCCTCGTAAGTCTCTCGCCGGTGCTTCCACGACCCCTTTCAGTGCCTGGTGGTCGGTCCAGACCGTGAACTTGGCGCTCAGCCCCTCAAGGTAGTGTCTCCAATGCTCGAGTGATTCGACAATCGCTAGCAGTTCCTTTTGGCCCGTGGCCCAGTTCAGCTCGGGCGCCGTGAGTTTCCGCGACCAGTAGGCGACTGGCCTCCACTCGCCACCTCCTTGTTTCTGTGATAGGATGCCTGAGACTGCCCTATCACTCGCGTCTGTCTCGACCCTGCTAGTTTTCTCCGGGTCCCAGTGTCGGAGCACCGTCGCCGAAGTGAACGCGTGCTTTAGCTCTTCGAACGCCTTCTGTGCGTCCAGGGGCCACTGGAACGGGCCCTTCTTCCGGCCGGCCTCCATGCCTTTCAGTAGCGCCGTAATCGGTGCCGTGATATGCGAGTACTTCGCAATGAACTTCCTATAGAAGTTGGTGAACCCTAGGAACACTTGGATGTCCCGGTACGACTCAGGAGGCTGCCATTCCTGCACGGCTATCACTCGTTTCGGGTCCATCTTTAAGCCTACTCGGCCGACCACGAATCCTAGGAACTCGATTTCCTCTTTAAAGAATTCGCACTTCGAGATCTTCGCAAATAGCTCGTGCTCCTTCAGCCGTTCGCACACCATTCGGAGATGCGTCGCGTGTTCCTTCGCGTCCTGCGAGTAGATGACGATGTCGTCGAGGTAAACCACGCAAATGGTGTCAATGAGCCCTGCTAATGCCTTCTGCATATAGGCCTGAAACGTGGCGGGCGCGTTCGTGAGCCCCATGGCCATCACGTTATACTCGAAGTGGCCGTACTTCGTTCGGAACGCGGTCTTCCAGCGGTCGCCCTCTGCGATTGCGAGGCGAAAATAGGCGTCTCGTAAATCCATCTTCGAGAACACCTTCGCCGACCCCAGCTGATCCATCAGCTCGCTAATTAGCGGAAGCGGATATCGGTTCTTTACCGTGACCTTATTTAGGCCCCGGTAATCGACGCATAGTCGTAGACTGCCGTCCTTTTTTGGCACGAATAGCACGGGTGCCCCCGCCGGGCTCGTGGAGTGCCTAATGCGACCGGTTTCCAACGCCTTCGCGAGGTACTCCTCGAGCTCCTTTCGTTGCGGTTCTGAGAGGGGATAGATAGGTCCGTGTGGAGGCTGTGCGCCGGGGATGAGGTCGATCGTGTGCGGTGTCTCTCCTAAAATAGGCGGCTCCGCGGCTGCGGACTCACTAAACACGACCTCGTACTCCTTTAAACAGGCTGGTAGCGCGACGGTCCCTATGGGCGGTTCGTCGTCAAGCCCCGGTATCGCCGACGCGTCACCTAACTCTAGCCTCGCTAGCTGGGCGATTAGCACCGGTTCGCCTTCGGTCGCTTCGCGGGCGAACTCCTCTGGCCCCACGAACTGCATCACTCTAAACGTGAACGTGTCTGGCTTTCGTGTGTCTAAGGTAATTCCCTCCGCCCCATGCCCGGGCGGGACAGTAGCACCTGGGCCGCGTGCTTATCTCGGCGCACGACGAAGAACACCTGCGTGAACCTCCGTACCTGCCCTTGCACGTCTTGCATCTCTATCGCCGCTTCCACGGCGCCATAGCACCGTAGCGGCTGCCCGTCGACCCCTAAAAGTCGCGGCAGAGTTATGGGGACTTTCGTAACCCAACCCCTCGTGACGGCTCGATCCGCCGTCCGCTTTGCGATCACGTTGACCTCGGCCCCCGAATCCAGGTCGATCCGAATCGGCTTCTTCGCTCGGCCGAGTTCGTCGCATAACTGGCCCGTGGTGCGCATGGCCGCGCCTAGCACCCCTGTCGCGCGGTGTGTGTCCGCTGAGTCGTCTTGCGCTCCGTCCGGCTCAGCTACACATTTCCGCCTCGCTCGCGCTCCAGTCGGAGTCGGATCGGTACTGGGGCGTCTCTTGCTTCACCTCTGCCGCCTGGATCCGCGCGCCGGCCGCTCGTGTAGCGCCGGTGTGCGCCGCCGGGATTGCCTGCCCGGCGGCTTGGCCGTACAATCCCGCTGGATATGGCCCCCTCGCCGCATTTATAGCAACGGACGTACTTCGGGCGGGGTCTCCTCTCGGTGGCGCCTGGGCCGAACCCCCTCGACGAACCTTCGACGCTGGTTGCACCACCGCCTGGTTCACATACCCCTGTCGGGTCCCGCTAAACTCGTGCTCGGCCCGGGGTCGCTTCCTTCCTCCCGGAGTCCCGTCGCGTGTCCCTTCGCGATCCCTTCGCTGATAAGGGAGAGGATCTGCCATCGACGCTCCGCCTCGTGGGCGACCGCTTGGGCGTCGGTGATAGCAACGTTATCCCGAATGATGTCCATCCGTAGCCACGGTCGCAGCTTGAGTAGGAACTCGTGTGCGATGAGGGGCTGGCCTGCGATGCTCTCTCGAACCCGTCGCTGCCACGCGGACCACTCGTTATAGAACTGTGTCGGCGATTGGTCGGCCGTTTGCCGGATCCGTTGTAGCGCCGCCATTGACCTCTGCATATTCTGAGCCGGGTCGATGTGTTCCCGTCGAATGAACTTTAAGAAGTCTGCCCACTTGGCCTGCTCGCTGTATTTCCCTTGCGGGTATAGATCTTCGGCGTGGGTGCGCCACTCGCTTTGCAAGGCGTAGTCCACGTTGGTGAGGGCCCATTCGATATAGCGAGCATCCGTCTGGTCGGGTCGGCTCTCGTTTTGTTGTTCCACCGCCACGATCCAGCTTCGGATCTCCACGTGGGTCGAGGCCTCCTCTAGCTTCTTGCATGCGTAAGTCGGTGGCTTCTCGTACGTGCGCGGTTCTCCGCTCGTGCTCCGACTGGGCGGCGTTAGTCCTTGACCCCGTTGGCGGTCGGCTCGGTCCGCCGTCATCATCTCGATCATCTTCTGCTGTGTCTTCAGCAGCGCGCGGAGAAGGTCGTTCTCCCGCGTGGCGACCCGGAACAGATCGGACTCCGAGGGGTTGACATGTCGGGTCCCGGCGTTGGGCTTGGATCCGTTTCGCCGGATGGTCGCGGTTCGTCCGCGCCCGTGGGCCCTTCGTCCATTGGGAACGGGCGCCCCTCCACCGTGCCCGCTCCGGTAGTCAGGGCGCCGGGGATCGCCGCGTTGCTCGGCGCGGCTGGCTCGTTGGCTCCTAACCCTAAGTTGGGGTGAGAGCTTGCTTGACCGGGCGTCGAGCTGTCGGGGCGCGATCGGGTAGCGGGTGCCATAGCCGGCTCGTTCTCGTGGTGTAGAGATTGAAGAATTGTAACGGAATGATACGAATCGAACGAGGTGACTATGTGCACGCAATTCCAATGACTGGCTGGCTGTATTGACTTCAATCTGGCCGTCCCTCCGTTTGCGGGCGCGGCCAGATTCTGCATAAGGGCGCCCCGGATTAACGTGGCGCCGCTCCGCCGTTTCGGCGACCGCCCTGGCGCTTGCTTCCCGCCGGCGCGCCGACGCACCGCCGATCCGCCCGCCCGGCCCCTTTACATTATTTATCATTATAATATAAAGGGGTTTATAGTTCATTCTTTTATATAGCTTGAAATATAGTTCACCTTGTCCTAACTACTATTAAAGTAGTTTATATAAATTTATATATTACCTTTAATTATTGTAGACTTAAGGTTAAAGTGGATAAAATAGCTCTTATTATATTTTAAGATAGGAGGTCCTAGTGCTTAAATGTTATAAACGGTTTCTATATTAAACTTAACAATTAAAAGGTAAGTAATTTAATGTTTATTATTTAAATTTAAAGTTTTTTTTTTAAGCTTTTAAAGAATGCTTATTTATTATATTGTTCTATCAAATAAAATCCTTTATAAAAGTTGAAATTTTGAATACTAAGTATTATATCATATAGTTTCATGAACTTATATAAGTCTCTTCTTTTACTAGAAGCTTTTATCAATATATTATACTTACTACTTATATATTACATATGCAATAAAGTTATTTAGTTTCCTCTTATAAATTTTAAATGGTGGGCTACTATTTTCTTTCAACATTTTTCAATAACTTAGAACTATTTAATATATATGAGTAATATAAGCGACCTAATTAAAGAAAACGGCTAATAACTTGAGAGGAGTAAGTAAAAGAAGTAAGTAAGATTAGTTAATAACCCTTATAATAAACCCTTCTTTAATATAAAACACCGCTTAAAGGATAAGAGAAGAGCGACGCGTTTTAAAAAAGATTGAACTTAACGATTATAGCCCTTAACTTTAACGATTTTTAAACGGATCTTTAAGATAACCGCGTAAAAATCATTGCCTTAAAAAACGTGGAAAAGGCTTTAAAGAAGTTAACACTTATGAATATTAAAGAACTACGTTAAAAAGTAATATAGTAAGTCTTTAAGTAGTATGCAAAGTACGCCGACATATTTAATACAGTAAATTATAATATATAATTCGTGTGAGAAAAAGCTCGCTATAAATATAAGCTCGACCTCTGTAAAGAAAAGAGTACTAACTATTTAAGTTATGGTAGCCTTTATAAATTTTCTATTAAAGTTAAAGGCATATAGAACTTATATATTAAATAACTCATAAAAGGGATTCATTAAAAGTAGCGATATTCTCTAAACTATACTTATACTCTTTACACTTAAGTCGGATAATAGTTTACGATTTTATATAAACTACTAAAAGGTAAACATTATCACTTATAAATATTAATATTCTTTACTATTAATTAACTAAACGCTCAGCCGGACTATAAAGGCTTACATATTCATTAAGATCGATATTTAATAAGTATTTTACAAGATTCATCCTCGAGTATAAGAAAAAGATAAAATAACGTTTTATATACAATACGGCTCTTATTTATATTAAGTGACGCTACTTAAATAAACTAATTAATTAAATATCTTGAATAGATTTATTAGTAAAGTCCTAATAAACTATCTTAAAAAGGTGTACTATACTTATGTAAAAAATATCCTTATTTATTTAACTAATGAAGAGGGTTATATACGTCACGTTTAATAAGTGTTAACACGACTTTAAAAGGTAAGCTTATAAGCCGATATAAGAAGTGCGAGTTTTATATTTAAAGGATTAAGTACTCATGTTTTATTATTAGTATAAATTAGGTAGCGATCGATATAAATAAACTTAGCGCCTTAATAAGTTAAACGGCATCGACAATTATAAAAGTAATCTGCTCCTTTTTAAGGTTTTATAAGCATTATTAAAAGCTTATACGGGATTATAATAGAATCGTTAAACTATTAAACTATGTAAAATACAGGTACACGACCACAATATAAATATAAGAATATAAAGAAGCTTTTTAACTCCTTGAGGCCTATATAGTATAAGCTTTAATTCTCATATATAAAGGCTTTAATAAGAAAATATAAGTAAAAATTAATAAGTCGAATATTATAGTTATTAAAGTTCTTTTATAATAATGTAGTAACAATTAATAACTTATTGATTACCAATTTAAGATTATATAAGGCGTTAAATATAATTATCTTATATAAGAAGATAAAGAACTCTTAACTGCTATTTAATACTTAATCACTTAACGGCTTAAGCTTTTAAGACTTAAAAGGACTTTTGTAGTATCCTTTAAAGCCTTTAAGGCCAGTATTACCACCTTGCCTTTAAATAACAGCGTGCTATTAACTATTAACTAGTTACTTATATTTCGTTATGAGGATGTGTCCGTGTCTTTAATAAGACAACGTTACGTCTTTAAGATCAATTTATAACCTAGCTTAACTAGTCTCTTTGATTTAGCTAGCTTATCTTTTAGGTGCTCTTTAACCTTTTAGGTATCCGAGTGCACCTTTACTTCCCGGGCATTTAAGGCTTTACTTACTTCCTAAGCATTAAGACGGGCTCGCATCTTAAAGTCCGTTCTTTAGCTTTGTTAAACTAGTTCCTTAAACTTAGCCAACTATTTATTTAAATAAACATTCTCGCTTTATAAGGCACCTCTCGCATAATAATACTTTATTACGGCGGTGGCGTTAATATACGTTGCAATTAATTAAGATAAGAATATATTAGGTTATACTTTTGAAATATACACTATATTGGTATTTAAGGTGTTCAGTAATTTCATTCTCGTTAACGTTTTGCCCTTAAAGTTTAATCTTCTTAATAGCGCGTTTATAGGGTTGCTCTTATTAAGCTTATATTTAATGTTGAAGTTAAAAAGAGGTAAGAATATACACTACCGCGTTTAACGCTTATTAAGTTAACTCTACTTTATAAACACTTAAAGGTTTTAATAGTTTATAATACTTGTATTAAATAAAGGTTACCTTAAAGATAGTGCCGCTAATATTCAAAAGACTTTATAGAAGCTATTATCTTCTTATTTAATATAAAGTATGTTAATTTAGTAGCGTTAAACTTACAGGATTAAAATATAATAGAGGCGAATCGCTTATTATTATCTATTTAAGTTAGCACACTTACTATTATAAAATCTAATACGTTAATTTCCACTTAAGTAAGCCGCTAACTATTAAAGTAACGGAGTAATAGTGCTTTAATAAATGCGTTTTAAAGCTACTTGAAGGCTTCAACCTCTTTAAGTTTTATAAAGGCTAAGCTTAGCTTCTTACCTTAAATTATCCCTTTAAGCTAGTTATGTACGGAATAAGTAATATAAAAGTATTAATAAATAAATCGTTAATAAAAGTTATAGAACTTGAGAAAAACTTAAATATTATAAAAGCTTTAAAGAAGCGGCCACTTTTAAAGAGTGGACACTTAATTAGGCTCCATCGATATCTCTTTACATAAAATAATAAATCTTAAATATTTAGTATACTTTTAAAGAAAGTAGCATTTCAAGGGCTTAGCAAATAGCTCGGCCTTATATAGCTGCTATAACACACTTTATAAGTCCTAAATATAGGTGTTACGGTCTTTTGAGAAGGCTCTCGTAGCTCGTCTTAAGCGAGAGGATACATAGGCCTATATAATAAGGTGGCGCTTAATAATAAATTAATAATGTGGTTAGCCGCTTTATAAATAGAGACTTAAATAACTTCTTAAGCGTCGAAGATATTTATAATTAAACAATGCTTTAATAATATGCTATTAAGGTCTTAACTGATTGTTAACTTATACTTGTTTAGTAAGGTAAAGTATAAGATTATAGTTATAATATATATATATATAAATATAGAGCCACATATGTGCTTTATAAACTATAATATATTAAAGAGTTTACTCTTCGCTATCTTTAAGCCAAAGAACTACTTATCGCCTATAAGTTCGAGGATCACGTAGTGTTCGTTTAAGAAGGTGCGTGATAATAAGACCGGGCTCTCTTTAAAGCGAGGGTCTTAATTAATAGCAACATAAAGTCGCTAGTATAAGTAGTTAGTACCCTTATTATTAACAATTTATAAGGGGTCTTTATACACATTATAATTAGGACACCGTAATTATCTTATAACGTGGATTATTAACAATTCGATATCGCTACATTATAAGCCCGCTATCCTCATAAAGGCGACACTTACGTAGTCTACCTTAATATAAGTATTTAAGTTAGTATAAGTTTAAAAATCCGTTTCATTCTTTATAAAGACACGAGTGTGTAAGCGGGTCGTAACGTTTGAAGACGGCGGCTTTATAAAGAAAGGCGCCTTTATAAGCTCCAGCCTTTTCCTTAATTTACGCGATATTTGTTTGCGCTTTAATAGGTATATGCCTCTTATATACCAGCCTTAAGGTAACTAAGAGATAGGTGCTCCTCGCTCTTACAGATATAGTATATTAAGACCCGTCCGTTCTATTTAAAAACGTTTCTCTCTTTAATCCTTAACGTTTATAATTAATAAGGCTTGTAAAGTTAGCGCGGGTTAGGTGTAATTAAGTTCTTACCCTTAAAGTGGTTTATATGTAGGCGGTTTTATAATGTAAGGGATGGCAGGAGGTAACCACTCGCCCACAATGCCCAAAAGGCTAGCAATGTCTCCACTTATGGAGACGCACCCCTCCAATCCAGACCTATATGAACATAGCGGGCCAGACGCAGCTGCAACCCTTACATATAAGAATTCTTTACCTTTTTAATAGCGTTTCGATAGTCGCTTATTATATATGTCCGCTCTTCGTTTATTTTAGCCATTTAATTTAGCTTATTTATCTTATTAGCTTTAAGCTTAAATAACTATTTAAGCCCTACTCGTTAACTTTATCTTACTATATACATTAAGGTATAATTAAAACTAAAGTTCCAGCTTAACAAAGAAATAATATACACGCTCCTCTTTACTTATTCACTATAGCTGTTTCTTAAGGCCGACGAGGTAAATATTAAAGTCTTAAGGGCTTTACGTAAGCACTTAAGCGGCGTTATTAAGTTAATTCGCGATAATGTACTCTTAATGCTCCGCATTATATAATAAAGTGAATGTTCACTCCTTAAAAGCTAAGTAGTCGTTATAAATAGCATCTTATTCCTTTAGTAACTGATAATTACTTAGCCGTCGTTTTTATAATGGGCGTGCCTCTTATTTAATATAGTTAAGTGTAAATAAAATGAGCTTTTTATATTTTTAAAGCGTTTTGTGGCGCGTATAAAGGCTAGGTCGAGGTCGCTTAACTATTTCTCGCGTTATTAGAACCCCCACGAACATGAAGAAGTATTGATATTACGTGTGTAAAGGTTACAACTTTAGTCGGAAGAAGAGGAAAAGTCGCTTTACAGTTACGCCGGTGTTAAAATGTTATCGGTGTCGAGCCCAAGGGCGAGGCGAAGTTCTCGCTTCTTTTCCTTTTATTATTAAAGCTATTTTAAAAGACGGATATGTGCATTAATATTTTCGAGCTATTATTCCTTTATTAAGAGGTCGGCAGTAAGCTAAATAACTATAATACTTTTAAGTGCTTCGCTTAAGGCGGCTATTACAAAGTAGTTCTATTTCTCTTTATTATCTTACCGCTCGCTATCATATAAGTGACGTTTTAGAAAGAATTACAATTATAAGAATCTTATAAATTATAAGGGCACCGTTAAGTATAGGGTAGCGAAGGGCAGGCTTCGTTCCACGATAAGACTAATTCTTATAGAACTTAAGTCTAGGTCGGGCGCTAACAGTGCGCCCGCTCCTTGCTAGTTGGCCGCCTGTGGGTCTATATCGCAGGTCAGGTGACTAGCATGCGGATGCACCTCTTTAGCGCCTCTTCTCTTATAGTTTTCCTTTTATTCTTCCTCACGTTACTATCCTTAGTTAATATATGATTAGTTATCGACTTACTTGACTATATGCCGTGATAAATATACCTTTATAAAGATATTAGAAACATTTATTACATCTTTTTAAAACTTTAAGATCATAAAAGTACTTTTATAAGTATTAAAAAGTAGGTATTATGATTTCTCTTTTATAGTTATCATCTCTTTTTTCTATTTTATTTGAAAATTAATTTTTCTTACGATTATAAATAAATCATTTCTTTATACTAAATAAAGTTATTTAAGTTTAATACTTTATAAAACGTAATACTTTTTTGAGAAACAAAAAGTTGTGAATTGTTTTACTCTTATAATTGAAAAAATGAAGCAATATATGCCAATTATTAGTAAAACTCTAAACTATTTGAAAAATAAATATATATGTTTTTATTTATGTCAGTTATCATTTCTAAAAGACATTAACTATTAAAAAGTAAAATGACAGCCTTAAAGAAGTTATTAAGTATATATACTTTAATTGATAAAATACTAACGTGGGTGTCGGGTGAGTGGCGCAGGCGGGTGAGTGGCGCAGGCGGGTGAGTGGCGCACCTAAAGGGAATCTTCACGATAAATCATTCGATTACCCAACTATAACGCCTTAAATTAATTCAAACTAATCAGATTCCGGCTCTTTAAATGTTTCTGCATTCATTTCATATGTTCGCGTATTATATCCGGCTATTCCGTAGATACTATATCGCTGCCCGCGCGGTTCTGACCTTGTTACCCGACTGCTCCTTATACGCGTTTTCTCTCTTAACTGTGTATCGACGTCCTTTTAATCTAAAAGATCTTAAGCCTTGCTAATCTCGAGTGTTCCTCCTTACTGTAGACGGGTCTTTTTTACTCTCCGACGTTTTGCGAGGCTAGAATTCGCCTCTCGAAAAGTCTTGACCTCCGCTTGTAAAAGAGCGACCTCGTGTATTATCGCTATCGCACCTTTCGTAAACTAGTTAACTGCCGATAAAATCGGTGTCGGAGAGCTTCCTTAATAACGGCGGACTCGATTCTTAATAAAATCAGTCTGCGAAGTCGCCTCAGTTGGGTTGTGCAGCGTTTAAGAGGCCTATAGGACGCTCGCAGCCGGAAGGCTTCCAGTGGGCAAAGGTGTCGATAACTTCATATCTAGCTTTACGAGCACTCTTTCCGGATTTAGAGGCACTAAGCTGGCTCCTAAGAATCCAGCTTTAACGTTATTCGGTGTAAAAACCTTTGTAAATACGGCTTAGAAGGCGATTAAAAACTCGGCCTTAGTGATATAGTTAACGAGTGATTTTATAAACCCTTCGATTTCGTAACTATACGCCCGCTTTAATAGACTGAAACACCCAACGTTAAGTAGCTAGAGTAAATACGACGAGTGTGGAGGTATAGAGACCGCCATAATGTCCTTCTCTTTACAAAAAGCCTGGAATTCGGTCGAAACGTGGCTCTCGTGCCCGTTGATCACTAATAGACGATATTGGCCTGTTGCGCGCGACGACGTGTGTTTATCGAAATGCCGAATCTAATCTAGGCCAGTCTCGTTATCGTTCTATCTATTCTAGGTCGGTTTAATTACCTAGTCGCGCGGGAGGGTGCTGTCGGCGTACTAATTGGCGAGGTGGTAGGCGCCCTTTACTACGATAACAGCGGGACACACCAACTATCGGAACAGACGCCCTAGATTACGGTAATCTATTCGCAATTGCCAGGCTGGACTTTTTTTTCGCTTTCCGTTGCAATCGGCACCGGTTACGACTATTGAGGACGTAATTTGGCCTATCGTGAAGCCGGTCTCGTCGAAGTTATAGATATCCTCGTCTTAAATACCGTACTTAGCTTTTAAGTTCGCGAAAAGCGCGAACCAGCTTGCGATTTTCTTAGGATCTTCGCAGAGGGCCCTCTAGTAATCGTATACATAAAAGAAACGCGTTCGGAGGTCCGGTTATCGCTTAACGAAGCTTAAGGCCTAACGCGTGCTAACATATAACGCGTCGCGCGACTCGGTAATAATATTAGCTATATCTTCCACATTACGAAGTCGCGGCGTAAACCCTCGCGTATCTAGGTCCAGTATGTATCTGAAAAGCGTCTTCTCTTCCAGTTCGGTTAATCGAGCTGACTTAGGGCGGGTATCTTACTTAGCGTGTATACCGGCTATTCTTCGATGTAGGGTAGTTTCCGGGACGTTATAGATTGTTATAGCGGCTTAACGGGTTAAATAAGGGTTTTTCTAGAGTGCTTGAATAGTAAGAACTATCTGACCCTCTTCAGATGCGTTCTCCATGTTTGTTTGTGGAGATGTAGTGTTTTAAAGTTGAAGTAACGAATTTTAGCTAGAAGTGCGCCACTCACCCGCCTGCGCCACTCACCCGACACCCACGTTAAGAATATTCTAATAAGCATTAATAACTAAAAAAAACTAAGAAATATTTTTAAAATTATTTATATTGAACCTATAATTTGAAGTTAAATTTAGCTGCTAATAAAAAGAGAAAAAATCATACTTATCTTTTTAAGAATTTTATGACTTATTAATTTCATTTGAACATTTAACGTTATATATTTAATACTTAAGTCTATGTTAAGGAGTAGGTAAGTAGACGGATAATAAAGTCGATTCAAGTTCTACACTATTAGTCTAGGCTCTTATTTTATTAGTATAGGTTAAGCCTAATAAATAGGACGTTGCTTAAAAAGCTATAATAAAAGTCTTTAGAGTTGTAGACTCTAATTTAGATCTCTACTAAAGACCTATATAAAGCGGACTAGTATAACTTTATTATGAGATGATTAATTAATAGCTTGTTTAAGATATCCTAAAGATTACTTTATAACAGTACGGTTTATCACGGTTTACCTTATAATGGTACTCCCCTCTTTAAGGTAAAGTTATATCGACGTAATTTTGAGGGATAACCGGCTAAGCTTTCTATAAGCTAATAGGTCTCAGTTTCTTTAAGTATCTTCAGTTGAAGTTTATTACTACTTTGTGAATTTTAACGATATATTTTTTAGATTCTTCGATTAGTTATTAATATTTTGGTTACTTCTCAATGTATCATAAATAAGAGCCTTAATCTTTAAGTATTTAAATAAGAACTTAAGATGTCCTTAACTTCGAACTCTTAACTACCGTCGACCTTAATAAACGTAGGCGGTAATTATACTCTACTAAGAATAAGATCGATAAGATTAAAATAACGTAAGCTAATATAGAACATTTAGTGATCTCTTGTAATGAATAAGGGTAAGTTGAATTAAGATATAAGCTTACGACTTTTCTAATAAGAAAAGGTCTAAGTTAGTTTTGATTAAGTTTTTTTTAAATGCTTTTCGTTTACATATTTTAAGTATTAAGTAAAGCTTTTAAACTTACTTAAAATCAGTAAGTGGGGCGCTTTTTCTAATTGATAATTTTTTATAGCGGGCTTATATTAATGAATCTTAAATTTCTGTATCTTTTAGACTTTTTAGTTCTTTTAAGTAGTGTACTTAATTTCTAAGGTTAGAAAGGTAAAGTTAAAGCTTCATAATCTCAACTCGATTCTTGAGAATAAGTTATAAGTTTTTAAAGAATGATATAATCTTAATACTCTTATTTAAAACGTTATCTAATAGAAGTGTATGAAAAGGAGTTAATAGCTTTAATTATCTTAAAGGTACGATGTTTAAACATAAAAGTTTAATTTTTATCACAAGTCCGCTTATATAATTTATTTATTAACTTTAAAGGGAAAAGTAAGTAACACTAAGTTTTAAATATTTAATCGGTAATTAACTTGCTCTTAAAAGCGTCTTATAAGTTAAGGATCTTATTTAAAGATTATAGTTCTTAATAAGCCATATAGTTTTTAAAGACTATCTAGGTATAAGTACGTAATCTTATAATTATTATGTGTTTTAAAAACGATCAAGTGTTTTATTTTTTAATTGGTAAACTATTAATAAAATCGTATTGTAGCCGTGACTTTTTAAGAAGTGTATAATAAAGTTAATTAAAATATTTTACTATACTTATCTAAGTATAAGTAATAAGTAAAGCGCCCATTACTTAGCTTTATAAGAAGAGATAGTATAATAGTCAGTATAATATGCATTAGTCTATTACTTTATAAAGGTATATATTTATAGTTAATAAAAGTTTAAAGATAATGATATATATTAATAGGCTCTTTTTAATCGTTCAACTATAGTATTATAGTATTATAAGTAAGCAAGTTCAACTTGAGGTTTAAATAAGTTGAAATATGAAAGCGATTATGTAAATATAATATATGAACTTACTTTTCCCAGTTAATGAGGATGATTAAAATAAAGATTTTGAGTATAAAATACTTTTTGAAATAATGTAAATAGTCTCATTTAACTTATAATCCCAAGCTATAAGATTTGAAATAGCTAATAGTATAAGCAAAGTATAAAATTTTTATCATAATGAAAATATCATAATAAGTTAAAGGTTTAAGTTGATAATAGTTATTGTTAAAAGATAATTAAAAGCGTCTTATAATATAATTATAGTGTTAACTTAAACTAAACTTTCTTCAAAGTAAACTAATTTTCTTTTAAATTCGAAGTTCTCTTCTTTATGCCGACTTTGCTCTTATGTAGCAGCAACATATCCCCGTTTTAAAGTAAGTCTTTTAATCTTTTATTTAAAGCGTTAAGTCTTACTCTTTACTTTATAATTTGGTAAGGATCCGAAGGAATCACAATGGCACCGTCAGGTATAGGGTAGCGAAGGGCAGGCTCAATTCCACTGCAAGACTGATTCTTGCAGAGTCCAAGTTCAGGTCGGGCGCCAGCGGTGTGCCTGCCCCTTGCTAATAGGTCGCCAGCGGGTCTGCGCCACAGGTCAGGTGACCAGCCTGCGGGTGCACGGGGGCACCTCCCTAGCGCCTCCTCCCCTACACTCCTCTCTTACAATTCCGCACTTTTTCTATTTTGTTTGAATTATTTCTTATATCTTTTAAATTAGTTGAACCTTCTTTTATTTCCTAAAAGTGTATTAATAATACCATATAATAGCACTTAATTATTGTTTTTTAATATACTAAAATAGAATTTAATTTATAGTTTAATATATAAGAAACACGTTAAGTACTTATGAAAGGCGTTTTAAGTATTAAGAGAACTTAACATACTTATAAAAATATCGAGATATAAACTCTTTTATATAAAGATTACGTTCTTAAGTATACTTTTTAATTACGATAGCTTATATATAAACTCTATTAAGATTAAGATAGGTAAGAATTAAGCGGCCTTATTTTACTTAACTAACATATAAGCTTTTTTTAACTTTTATAACTTCTATTATAAATTTATTTAAAGCTCATTAAACAGTACTACCGTTAACTAGCGTTATAAGGAAAGGGCTAAATTAGCTTAAATAAAAGCATATAAGATTATACTCACTATATAAGAGAAAGTGCTCATATCAACCTTAATTCTAACTCCTTTCAAATAAAGGAATAAAAGGATTTTTAAAACTGATTCTATAAACTACGTCTCTATTATTATATCATTATAATATTAATATAATAGAATTTTACATTTAGTTACGTTCTTCTTAAAAAGCAATTTTTAAGAAAGTCTAACTATAAGATCTATAATAAAGAGCTTTTAATTATAATAGGTCATTTTAAAGAATAGTATATTAAGTTTACGTGCGTTTTATTATCAATTAAAGTTAATACTCAGAAATAAAACTTTAAATACTTTATAATAATAAATTTATTAAACTATTGATAAGTAAGGTAGTTTAAACTCTTATCATGATTTAGTTTTAAGATTATATACCGACTTAAGAAGCAAGAAATAAAGCTTGACGCTTTAATTAACAGCTGAAAAGACTTACTTAAAAAGGCGGGTAAATAGTTATTATATTAAAATAATGGTGTCTTAAAAATAGAGAACTTCAAACCTTAATGAAAATTAGTTTATTTTAAAAAAAAGCTTAACTTACCTTTAATTTTATAGTTAAATCGTTATCTACTTTTAACCGCCTTTTATAATTATATACCGTTAACTTAAACACTTAGCTTACTATTATATTATCTTTATAATAAGAACGCTCAGTTTTATTGCTCATATGAGCTATTTAAAACCTTATAACTCTAGATTCAAAATTAAAAGAGACTATTTACTTAACTTCTAATGTATTATAAATTAAAAAATCTAATCACCTCTTAATCTTCTTTAGTAAGTATATAAGGTAAGCTAAGGTAGTATATTATTATAATCGCCTTTTTATACTTAATCTATTAAAGCTCCGTAGTTAGATTATCTTTTTTATATTATATTACAATTATAACTAAGTATTTTAAAAGAGCTTATGTATATTACACCTTATCTAATCACTGTTAAGAATTCCAAATATATACTTTTCAAAAGTATTAAGATAAAAAGTATTGAGTTAATTAATATATTACCTCCTGTTATATAGTCAAGTAAATAGTGCTCTACTTTTTAGTTACATTTGAATAAATATAAGAAGATATTTTGATAAACTTTATCGTGCACTTATTAAAAAGTAATAACCATAGCGTTGTCTTATTTTCAATTTATTGAATAACTATAATAAAACACTTTATTACTTATTAAGACAATTATAAAATGAATAAGGCTACGCGCTTATATTCAAATAACGTTTAAAAACTATATAGCTTATGAAGAACTGTAATCTTTAATTAAGGTCCTTAATCTATAAGACGCCTTTAAGAACACCTTACTTATTATCGATCACCTTTTATCCTATGGCCGATAATTAAATTAAATAAACGTGATCGTTCTTCATTAGTACGACTATACTTGAGTATTATACTTATAAGACGATGAAAGTCATTAACTCTTATTAATTAATTTTATTTTAATTAATACTTTAAAGAACATTGACAAACTATATACCTGGCTTTAAAAAGATAAGATTAAGAAGCCCTAGTTAAGAAGCCCTAGTTAAGAAGCCCTAGTTAAGAAGCGGGATAAGATATGTAATTACTTATTAATTTAAATAAGTTAAGTTAAAGAGAGATAGCTAACCTAAGGTGTATAACTAAGAATATTAGCTATTGTTAAAGCGTAATAATAACTACCTTACAGTTCTTTTCTTATATCTTACGTATATTGAATATTAATGGCTATAAGATAATGGTTCTAATTTATAGTTAAATTTGGTTTAAAATTTTCAAGTACAAATTGAAGTTTAAAGTTTAAAAGATATTTTTACGAATAATAACGTTACTGAGTAAAGTAAAGTTAAGTGATAGCTTGAGGGCAAAGCTCATAACTTATTAATATATAAGCTCTCATTGATTAATGATTAAATAAGGGTTAATCATTTAAGTAATGAAGATAATAGTATATAAACGTGACTACATTTATTTCAATATACTAGCACTTTTTAAAATTATAATAGCATTATTAAAGCTCGCGGAATAGCTGTTATTAATATCGGGACCACTGAATAACGCATCGCTGTTATCGAACGCGTTGAGGTCGGCAACTACGTTTAAAGAAGGAAAGGGGCTGTATCAATTTAAGTCGTTTATAATATTAGAAATAAAGCGGCTACTATTTAAAAAGGGACGTTATAACCGTCGTCGCTAAGAATATTCAAGTTCACTTACTTAAGCGAAGTAAACGGGTTATATTTACCTTACTATAACTTAAAGAGATGCTATAAGTATGTTAGTTACTCGTTAATAAGAAGAGAAAGTAATAGTAAGCCCTTTAATAAAAGTAAAGGGTGTAATTATTAACGTTACACCTTACATTTACGTTAAGTAATAAAATCAATATCGTATGTCATTAAAAAATAATAACTAATCTTAACTTTTAAAAGATAAAAGGGGGAGCTAAGTTATAGAACTTAATAAGTTTTTAATGATAAGTAGATAAATAAATAAGAGACCTTGCTAACGAGCGTAAGAACTTAAATAAACTTATATTACAATTATAAATGTTTAATAGCGTAATCGCTATAGTCTTTAGCGGATTAAGGCTTTTTAAGAAGAGGATAGGTGTTAATAATTATTATAATATAAATCCGACGTTCAGCTTACTACTTCATTAATAAAGAGGCGCTATTAAAAGACGGGGCACAATTACTAAAGAAAATAGTAAAGTTTAAATTAAAAGGTTAAGGCGTCGTGATATAAATAAAGTGCTAAGGCTAAGTAATCGGCGGAAAAGAGATTAGCACGTCCGACTAAAAGATGGTAATAAATAGTAGGTCGTAGTCCTTTAACGTAGCTAGGTTTAAGCTACTATAGCGGGAAGGACTAAGGTAGACATTAACATCGGAAAGGGAACTATAATTAAATAGCGATTAAATTTACTTATTATTACAAGTAGTTTCTATACTTTAGCTTTGAATGTTATCGTTAAGCTATTGTTATTAATAAATTTACTATTTTAAAGCATCGTAGTAAATATAAGTGTGAAAGGCGACGAAAATTCAATAGTAAACTAATGTATTAAAATAAGATTAGTAAATAAATGCTTTATTACCTTATTAAAAATGTTATATAGAGACAGGTTATATTAAACAAAAAAACAAAGAGGACTTATAAGGGTATAGCAATTAAAGATAACGGGACTTACTTAAATAACGCGGCTTTTATTATAATTCTCTTAATAAACGTAATTAATATTAAATGATGTACTAATTATTATAGCGTTTTTTTATGATTACTTAAACTAACGTCAGTAATCGATATCCGATATAGCATTGCTTATGAAGAAATAATACTGAAGTGCTCAATAATATAGCTTATTATAATAATTATAAATAGTTGAAAGAGCTCATTATAATATATAATAAAATAAGATAAGCTATTAATATTATGGCTAGCAATAAGAAAGGCAAGAGTATACTATTATTAATACTCGTTAATATTCATTAGCTTTTATTTATTATAAGCGCCTTAACTTAGTATATCAATGCAATAGTGAAAAGAGGGGAACTCATAATATAGATATCCGTTTAATTCAATAGATCAGTACTATTTATCTTGGTAATGGTAAGGGAGTTAATAGCTTCGCGTTTCATCTACTCTTTACGCTTTTAAAAGTAAATAATGTTATCATCGTTATAATAAAAGTAAAAAGCTATGGCGGTCTTATAATGAATAGCTTTAAGCGAGCTATAAGCTTTAATATATCGCTAATTTTACTAAGAACTGCTTACTTATCATATATAGGTGCTAAAATATTCAAGGATTTAAAAACCAATAATATTAGTAATATAAATGTAGTTAATATAAGTTACCTATTTAAGAACATAAACTATGTTAACTATAATAATATAATCGCGCGTTAAATAGCGATAAGTATAGTAAAATAATAATAATGATTAATAACGTATATTTAATACTTATTAATGCCCTTAAAATCTGAAGAGAGAGTAATAATATTAATTAAAATAGGATGATAATAAAAAACATTAAGATTATGAATAAGAGGTTAATAACACTTAAAGTAGCCGAGCGAGGTTAATAAAACGCTAACTATAACGCGAAGTATACCAGGAAGTAATAAGATTATCATTAATGTTGTGAAATAAAACACTACTAAAGTAACTAAACTAAAAGATGAAGTAAAAAGTAAAAAGAACCTCCTACTTATAAATATAATTAAGCGCGTCTTTACATAAGTACATAAGATATAATAATAAGTAATTAAAGAAGAGATAAATAAAAGAGAAAGGTTATAAAAGATGGCTAAGTAAATAGAGAATAAAAGATTGGATTACTATAAAGAAAGGGGAATAAAACAATGCTGTAATTAAGACGCCGACTTGAAAACTAAAATTAAATATAGAGCTTTAAGTAAACCCAAGACTTGAAGTGCCATGAGTAATATTATAGTCGGTAAAGTACTAAGGTTGTTATAAAAATATAAGACGTGATTAGAATTAAAGTATATAGCATAAGATAGCGTTGACTAAGCGATAATTAGCTAATAAAGGGCGAGGTAATATATAAAGCGAGTGTAGTAGGCGACCTCATAGATGTTAATAAGTATAAGGCTACGAACCAGGAGCCGGCGTAATATAGCGCGTTCGAGGCCGCCCGCTATTACATATTCTAAGGGCGCCGGGGACTGGACTTAAGAATTAGGGGGGCATTATAAAGGGGCCGAGCGGGTAGATTAGCGGCGTGTCGGCGCGCTAATAGAAAGCGGGCGCTAAAAGAGGCACCAGGATAATGGAGCGACGTTATATTAATCTGGGGCGCCCTTACGTAGAGCTTAGCCCCGTCTATAGCGAAGAAACGGCTATATTAAACTTAACATAGATAGTCAATAGAATCGCGTGCATATAGTTACTTCGTTTAACTCGTACTATCCGTTATAAGAAAGCTTTAAAAAGAGAGGTTAAAGTGTGTAATCTTAAACGAAAAGATATTAGCTTAAGCTTATAAGTTATGAAAAAAATAATGGTTTCATTATAATTAGAAAAAACATTTTTATAAGAGCTCTTTTTGTATTTAAACGTCATTTCTTAGGGATAAAGAAATATGATTAAGTAGGAAACTCTCTTTAATAAAAACGAAGGGTATATTGAATGTACTTCGGAGTAGATTAAGTATACAAGGAATAGATGTTTAACATTTATTTATACTCTTTAAAGGCCTGTCTTTTTAGGAACAGGAAAGAAAGAACGTAAAAAAGAATACGTAAGCGATTATATAGTGTTATAAACTCAAAAGATACTATCGCTATATTTAGATTACATGTATAAAAAATAGAAACTTAATCTCGAATAATGCAAACTTTATATAAGTCTCGTAGTTAACTGAGTCTCTCACTTTTTATTAACTTATGATTTAATTAATTTCAGTATAACTACTTGAAAAACAAGTATAAGTAACCGTTTATGAGATTTTTAAGTTAATATAGAGATTAAAATAACTAAGTAACACCTTATAAGAATATATCGTTATATTACGTTACTCTTTCACGTCTTTAAGTCAACACTTTATAGAGGAATTATGAAAAACGCGTTAAATACAACACAATTTATAATAAGACTCAATTGCTTTTTTAAAAAACAAATTTAAACACAATAAATGTATATAAGACTTAAATTTATAAAGGCTTATGCTATAATTATAAGATAGAGAACTTATAGCTAATACTACTATTTAGTTATACGTCTTATACAAATATAAGTTAAGCTTTGAAATCTATTGAATACTAATTAAACTTTTAAACCCGTTTATCCCATATTAATACATATTAGAGCGCTATTTATAAGGATCTTAAAAAAGTCATAGCCTACTTTGCACTTTTCATAAGCTTCAAATTCCCAAAAAAAAATTGGTTTAAAATAAGAGTATTTATAAATTTAATAAGGTTGCTTTTAAAATAAGTCAATTTATACTACCAACAAGCGTAATTATAGTTGATCATAATGAAAGTCGAAGATAAGTTAACTTCAAAACTATTAACTAATTTTCGTTTAAGGGGTTTTTTAACAGCTAATATTTCTTACTATGCATTCTTTTCTAAGTCGCTTCTACCTTTTTAACTAATACATTGAAAACCTGTTTTTAGTGACTAAGTTTTTCTTGAATAAAAAGAATGGTAATAAATGAAGCTTAAATTCAAAATAACATTTTATAAAATATACTACATCTCATTTAAAACGCTTATGTTTAATATTTAAAGTATAGAAGTATAAGAGTTATGTTTTAGTCTAAGTTAAAGTGGTTTTAAAGAGAATAGCATTATTAAGATCTTTTTACCTTTATAAGCTTTTTAAATACTATGTATCTTATTTTAAGTGTCTTAAGAAATAAAAGTTATAAAAATGAAGTCCACTAGTATTAACAAAGCTTTTCGATAATAACTTTATTTATAGTTATTTATTTTAGTCTTTTATTACGGTCTCTAATCATAATATAAAAGGTCGCGTTTTTGCAAGCGAAAATAAAAATACTTTAAAAAGCGAGTTTTAAGTTAATAAAATGTTAAAAAGTAAAAAAACTAGTTTATCATATGTATGAGCATTCAAACTATTAAGGATTTGAATTTATGAAATGTGAAGCACATAAATATATAGTTGAAAAAAGAAAAGTTTTGTAAAGAGGATTTAAGTAACGAAGGTAAGATTATATAAGTAGTAATATAAGATTTACAGAATACTTAAGATACAATATAAGTAGAGAAAACAGATGTTATTAAATTATATAGTATATAACACTTATGCTATTTAAAGCTTAAGATCTCAAGTAATAAGAACTATTCAACTATTAGGCTTTTCATATATAACTAAAAGTATTCATTCAAAATTATTAAGTTATATAATCCATTATCAAGCTTAATTAATTTACACCGCCAAGTTAATATTAAGTTGCTCATGAGTTAATAATGAAAGCTTGTAGCATTAAAAGTTATTTAAATAAGTTATTAGTGTTATAGAAGCATGGCTTAAAGAACAAATTAGAAAGATCTTCTATATAAACGGTTATTACCTTAATAATTAATTGTATCATTTATCTTACTTTTTAATAAGATTATAAGTTAATAACTTATTATATAAGTTCATTCCACTCAAATAAGCACTCTTTAAATAATGGTCACTTCGTAACTAGTGTTTAAGTAAATAAATGCTCTTTATTATTAGTTATATAAAAATTTTATAATTAATAGTACTATAAGTATAGAGTTTATTATAAATAGCTTCAAAGCTATTAAGTAGCTTAAGTCACATTTTAAATCAAGATAGCTTGTATTTTTAAGTAAGCTAGCTAGCTTATATATTACAGAGTGCTTAAATAAAAGATTTACTTTTACTCACTATAGGGCTTAAATTTGGATAAAGAATATTAATAGAAGATAATTATAATTATTAAATACAGCTATGTCAATTAAAATAGTTCATTTATATTATAACGGAATGGTATGAGCTAAACGAGGTGATTATATACACCTAATTTTAATAACTTACTATCTATATGCACTTTAATCTATCCACTCCTTTATTATAAGCGCGGCCAAATTCTAATTAAGGCCGCTTTAAATTAACGAAGCGCCGCTCCGCTGTCTCAACGCCCGTTTTCTGTAAGCGCTACGACGCCCCGCTAATCCGTCTACCCGGGCCCTTTATAATGTCCCCTTAATTCCTAAGCCCAGTCCCCCGGCGCCCGTGGAATTTTCAATAGCGGTGCGGTCTCGTGTGCGCTACGTTACGCCGGTTTTTAATCTGCTACCTTATAGTCGCCGCCCTTCGTAGAGTTATCCTTCACGCTTATTATGTTTACTACCCCGCTTATTGGTAGCTAATCGTTGCTTAGTCGGCATTACCTTACATTACATGTTTATTTTTAGTTACGCCTTATATTACCGCCGCCTCGTTACTTCAATACCTCGGCAACTATCTTATTAGTTAAAGCATTTGAGACTTAGTTTTACTTATAGCTCTATAACTTATATTAAATCTTAAGTTAGCGCTTAATTATAGCTTTCCGTTATTCCTCTTCTTTATAATAAGCGACTTCTTTATTCTTTATTTATCTTACGTTTTGTAATAGTTTTTATTCTCTATTTCTCTCCTGTTTAATTTCTTATTAATAATATTATACTTATTTTACTACCCTAAGTAAACTATAAGCTTAAAAATAACATTAATTTTACTAAGAATTACTCATGCATCTTATATAAGTGCCACAATATAAAGGACGTGAAGATAAGCAAAATTAATAATAGAGGTAACTAATATTCATTACCCCCTTAAGAATTTAAAGTATATTGATTATTATTCTATAGTCACGAGTTAAATAGTGACATATGTAATAGTATATTTATAATAATAGTAATCATATGTTTTACACTTTATAAAACCTTTAAAATGTTAAGAAAGGCTAATAACAATAATTGTAATATTATAATAATAATAGACATTAAGATTAAAAGAAGGAGGTTAATAACATTCAAAGTAGTTAGGCGAGGCTTAATAAGTTGCCGACTAAAGTATAAGATGTATAAAGTAACGATTAAATTATCATTAACATTTAAATATAAAGGGATATTAAAGTAATTAAATCTAAAGATAAAGTGATAAGCGAGGAGGACCTTGTAAGGGAGGAGTGTAGGGGAGGAGGCGCTAGGGAGGTGCCCCCGTGCACCCGCAGGCTGGTCACCTAACCTGTGGCGCAGACCCGCTCGCGACCTATTAGCGAGGGGCGGGCGCACTGCTGGCGCCCGACCTGAACTTGGATTCTGCAAGAATCAGTCTTGCAGTGGAATTGAGCCTGCCCTTCGCTATCCTATACCTGACAGTGCCACTGTGACTCCTTCGGATCCTTGCAGACCTCTTATTCGCGAATGTAGTTAGGTGCGTCTTTATTTAAGTTTATTATAAAGCAGCGATAGCTTTCTTCTTATATTATAATAAGAGAGATACTATTATGGTTCAGAAGTGTAAGGACTAAAAGAAGCACGAGGTTATTAGCTACTTCGCCATCATTAAAATATAAAGTTAACGCCGATTTATTTAATTGTAAATAGACATCCTCGTTATAAGTTCCCCTTTTCTTATTATTATATTATTATACCAACTTTAGTTATACTTTAATAACATAATGTTATTCGTTTTAGAAATAGTAGGAAAGGATAATAAAGTTAAATAGTAACTATTTATCGATTGTTAAGAACTTAACGCTATTACTACTAGAGATTATTACCCCTTACCACTTATTAGTAAGTTACGTAATAAGTTAGGTAAAGCTATTATTCTCACTACTACAAACTTATTAAACGGATATAACTATATTTTCATTAAGAAAACCGATGAATAAAAGATAGCCTTTCGTTATCAATTCGGACATTATAAGTACTTAATGACACTATTTAGTCTTATTAACGTATTGATAGGGTTTTTAAATATAACCACTTCTTATAATACTTTAAGTTCGTCGTCGTTTACCTCCACGATATTTTAATTTTCTTCGAAAGCCTTAAGAAACACCGCGACTAGATTTAACTAATATTATAAGTACTTTAAGATAGAAAGCTAATAATAAATTTTAAGAAGAGTAAATTTAAATAAAGCAAAGTTAATTACCTTAAATACGTTATATTCGCAAGAGAAATTTAAATAAAGAAAGCTAAGGTTTTTAATAATTAAAGAATAGCTAACACTTCAAAATATAAAGGATATACAATACTTAAGGTTAGCGAGCTATTATAAGACATTTATTCCTTAATTTGAAAAGATCGTAGCTCCTTTAATGAACTTAACTTATGAGCATACTAACATTTAATAAACTAAAATACAGAATAAGCCTTTTCGAATTTAAAGAAACTATTCTTATAAAGATTAAGTACTTGAACGAGTATTTAAGGTTAAAACCGACGTTATAAATTATACGATGGAAGGCTAACTTAAATAAGCAGACGAGAATATAAAGATACATTTAATAGAATTCTTATTGTAGCTTAATTATTAACACTATAATAAAGACCTAATAGTTATAATTAAAGTATTCAATATAAGAACACTTTCTTCATGATATAATATATAAAGTAATAGTAAGTATTAAATCTAAGAATCTCGCTATCTTTATAATAAAGAAGTTAAATAAGCGATAAACTCGTTACATAGAATTCGTCTTCAAGTTCCATTTCGTTATTATTTATAGAAAAGATAATAAGAATAGTAAGGCCGATTCCCTAAGCCGCCGGCTAAATTTAAAGTAAGAACTTATAATAGACATATGTATTATTATTAAAAAAGACGTTAATAGAAACAAAATACTTAGTAAGTAGTTACATATAATGTATAAAGTTGATTATAAGGATTAAATATAAAAGATCAAAGTTATTTAGGAATCCTAATCTTACTTTTATACCGTAATAGTTCTTCTCTTTTAAGTTCTTTAAAAAAAATTTAAAAACCTATAGAAACACCCCGTTTATAAGTAGTAAGGAATCTTTGAAACTATAAGCTAAACATTAAGAAATTATAATTATTATGAGTAAAATAAATGAGTGGTTAAAATTATTAAGGACTACGATCTATATAATAAGGTAAAAGCATTACGATATAAGCTGTATAAAGAACATTAGCTTATACCCTTATTAATAAAGCTTAAAAAGTAATCGCGTTGAACTCTATTATAAAGTTACTACTATTTAAGGTGCTTATAATATAGGTAATATATTATAATATCCTTATTATTATAAATAAGATTACGAAGTATATATACTGTATATTATGTAAGGAAGTAAGTGATATAAAAACACTTATATACACCTTTCTTAAAGTTATCGTTGATTAGCATAAACTATTAAATTAGATTGTCTTAAATTAAAATAAGAATTTAAATAATATAAAGAAACTCGTATACCTTCCTTAAAGTTATCGTTAAATAACATAGACTATTAAAATATATTATATTAAATTAAGATAAATCGTTTATAATTTAGTTTTAAAGTCGCTTATAATGTTAATAAGTGTTAAGTATAAGATATTTACAGATTATTACTTATAAAAAGATAAATAAATAGAACGAATAAGGTAAGCCCTCAAATAGTACTTATAATACTACGTTAACCATTAGTAAAATAAGTAAGTCGAACTACTTTTAATAGCATAATTTACCTACAATAGCGCCGATAGCAAATCACTTAGTATATCAATGTTTAAAGCTAATTACGGATTTAAAGATTGTACAAGCATTTTTATTAAAAGAATTATCATTTATAATAATAATTATAATGAATAAACATAAGAAAGTATAATAAGAACTACGAAAAGATTCAATATTCTTATAAAATAAAATGAAAACTTATCAGGATTAAGTAGGGCTAAAGGGATTAATCTTTAAAAGAAGAGATAAAGTTTACTTACTTTATAAAACCATTAAAGTTAAGCGACTAAGTACTGAACTCGACTTTAAAAAGATTAAGCTTTTAAAAGTCAACGAAGTTATCTTAAATATTAACTACTACCTCTTACTACTCAAAAATATAAGAATAGATCTTATATTCTTTATTTTTTTACTTAAACTAGCGTTTTAGAAAGCTTAAATTAAATTAACTTAAAAGTTAAAATCAACTAACATATATATAAAGTAAGAGTATTCCTTTATAAAAAGAAGTTTAAAATATTTGAAGATACCATACTAAATAGAAAGAATACTTATTAAAACAGAATATATAAGAGCTTATTAGCTACTTAAAGAACTTATATAAAGAGTTAAACTACTTTTATTAATAAGGCTAACGTACATGTCAGGTCAGCGGAATATGTGGGTTAACGGAACACTTCTTGCAAATTCCCACCTCCCCAACTTTAACCGCGCTCTACTTTATAACAAATCATGAGAAACACTTCGAGCGAGTCGCAGATTATTCTAGCGGTTCAAGCGATTCAGAAGACTCCTAGTTTAAGTCTTCGTAAAGCCGCTAAGATCTTCCAGGTTTCTATAACCACTCTCTATAGCCGGATGAACGGCAGACGCGCCCGACAGGATACCCGCCCAGGCAGTTATCGACTGTCCGAACTAGAAGAGAAAGCTATTGTTCAATACATTCTCGACCTAGATGCGCGAGGGTTTTCACCCCGAATCTCTGACGTGGAAGATATAGCGAATGTTATCGCCGAGGCGCGTGACGCGTCACGCGTCGGGACGCGTTGGGCCTCGACCTTCGTGAAGCGCCAACCAGACCTTCGGACGCGTCTTTTGCGTGTATACGACTACCAGAGGGCCCTTTGCGAAGACCTTGAGAAGATCGCCGGCTGGTTCGGTCTTTTGCAGAATATTAAGGCCAAGTACGGCATCTAGGACGAGGATATCTACAACTTCGACGAGACCGGCTTTATGATAGGCCAGATCGCGTCCACTATAGTCGTCACGGGCGCCGACCGTAACGGCAAACGAAAGAAGGTCCAGCCTGGCAATCGCGAATGGGTTACCGTAATCCAAAGCGTCTGTTCCGACAGCTGGTGTGTCCCGCCGTTCATCGTCGTGAAGGGTGCCTACCACCTCGCCAATTAGTACTCCAATAGCACCCTCCCACGCGATTGGATAATTAAACCAACCAAGAATGGATGGACCGATAATGAGACAGGCCTGGACTGGATTCGGCATTTCGATAAACATACCTCGTCGCGCGCGAAAGGCCGATATCGTCTGTTAGTAATCGACGGGCACGAAAGCCACGTTTTGGCCGAATTCCAGGCTTTCTGCAAAGAGAAGAACATCATCACGGTCTCTATGCCTCCGCACTTATCGCATCTACTCCAGCCACTTAACGTGAGGTGTTTTAGGCCATTAAAGCGGGCGTACGGTCGTAAAATCGAAACCTTTATGAAGTCACTCGTTAACCATATCACTAAGGCCGAGTTCCTTATCGCTTTTTAGGCCGCGTTTTTGAAGGTTTTTATACCCGAAAACGTTAAGGCTGGGTTCCGCGGAGCTAGTTTAGTCCCTTATAACCCGAAAAAGGTTATCTCGAAGCTCGACGTGAAGTTATCAACGCCTTCGCCGTCTAGCAGCCTCCCGACAGCAAGCATCCTATGGGCCTCTCAAACGCCGCACAACCCAACCGAGGCGACTTCGTAAACAGATTATATTACGAATCGAGTCCGCTGTCACTAAAAGAGCTCTCCGACACTAATTTTACTAGCAATTGACCAGCTTTCAAAGGGTGCGGTAGCAACAATGCATCGTGTTACCCTTTTAAAGGCTGAGGTCCGCAGCCTCCGAGAGGCGAATAGCAGCCTCGCAAAACGTCGCAAAATAAAGAAAAAGCGTATACGAAATGGAGGAGCACTAGCTATTGGAGAGGCACAAGATATTTTAAATCAAAAGGACGCCGATATGCAGTTAAAAGAGGAAACACGTATAAGTAGCAGTCGCGTAAGAAGGACTCAACCTCGCGGACAACGCTACGGCACCTGCGGAGAGACCGGTTATAATGCTTGCACTTGTCAAATGGAAAAAGGTGTCTTTAAAGAGTCGGAACCGATTAGTTTGAATTGATTTAAGGTATTATGGCGATATAATTGTCTGATTCTAATGGGATTGTGCTAGAAAGTGTTCCGTTGACCCATATGTTCCGCTGACCTGACATGTACGTTAAATTAAGCTAATATTAAAGTGTTTAGGTCAACCTTTAAGAACAGCCTTTACTATACGGCGACGCTCCTTCTTTATGGCCTCTAACTCTTCTTTAAGCTTAGAATGTTAAGAAGTGATATAAAGTAATTACTTTGAGAAGTGCGTCGCGCTATTAAGTCTTCTTAGAAAAAGGAACACGCGACTTTTGTTTTTTAATATAACTTAATATAATAAGTATATATTATAGAAATATAAAAGAAGGAAGGGCGGACTTATAACAATACACGTTACGTGTAAGTAGACCAACCTCTATATGCAACTTTAATTTCAAGGATAAAGACTTTAAAAGAAAAGGGGTATTATTACAATCTTAAAAGACTTAAGTTAAGAAGGGTAGCTAAGTATTATATTAATTATTAAGGACCTCTTTATTTATTAAGGAAACTATCGGTAAGAAATATAAAAATAAGCCTTAATAAAAATGTAAGGATCCGAAGGAATCACAATAGCACCGTCAGGTATAAGGTAGCGAAGGACAGGCTCAATTCCACTGCAAGACTGATTCTTGCAGAATCCAAGTTCAGGTCGGGCGCCAGCAGTGCGCCCGCTCCTCGCTAGTAGGCTGCCGGTGGATCTGTACCGCAGGTCAGGTGACCAGCCTGCGGATGCACCTCTTTAGCGTCTCCTCCCTTATAAAAATTATTATTAAGAGAAGAAATACTTATTAATTAAAAAGAGTTAATCATGTAATAGATTGAAGCTAGAACATATAATTTAACATAGATCAATAAATTAAGTCGTTAAGCTATTGAGCCTCATTACAAGATCGACTAATCAATTTAATAATTTGAACTATTAATAAGTAAATAATGTTAAGAAGCGAGTAGATAAGCGGATAATAGAGTTAATTTAGGTTTTATACTATAAGTCTAGGTTTCTATTCTATTGATACAGGTTAGGCTAAGTAAGTAGAAGGTAGTTCAAAGAGCTATAATTAAAGTTTCTTATGTTGTAAACTTTTTATTTAAATTCTTAACGGAGGTCTGTACTAAGCGGACTTAATAAAACTCTATTATATGACAACTAATACATAGCTAGTTTAAGATATCTTAAAGGCTGCCCTATACTGGTATAGCTTATCACGGTCTACCTCGTAATAGTACTTCCCTCCTTAAGGCGGAGTTCTATCAACGCAGTTTTAAAAAGAGAATAGCTAAGCTTTCTATAAGTTAATAGATCTTAGTTTCTTTAAATATCTTTATAGAAGTTGTTGCAGGTATAGGACTTATCCTATACCGTTCTCTGTCACTACGGACTAAGCTATGCACTTAACGAGAAGCTAGTCCTTTAACCGAGCCTATCCTAAAGCTCGGGCCAGCCTACCCTGGAGCACGGGCCAGCTTACCCGCAAGCATGGCCCGCTTTACCCACAAGCGTGGCGTTCGCCACGCGGAAGCTTCTGCAAGGTTCCACGAGTTTCCACGAGTTTCTACGTGACTCTGAAGCTCCCACGAGCCCCCATGAGGCTCCACAAACCTCTATAAGGTTCCATATGCTTCTAAGCCACGTAATCACTTACGCAATCACTTACGCGTCCTCTTCCTTGTATTACTAAGAGGATAAAGGTTTAACGGGTATAAGTAAAGGCTGAATCTCCCCTCTTCGTGTAACTAGTCTGTCCTGAAGTAAGCAAGCACACGAAATACACTCTCGTTCCTCTTGAAGAGAAGTTCCTTATCCTTCCGTGTTTCTTTATAGAAACGACCTCCGAGATCGAAAGAGCGCTTATAAAGGGGTTGCTTCATCTTTTCGATCAAACCACCACTTCCAACAGAAGTTTATTATTACTTCGTTAACATTAGCAATGTATTTTATAAGCTCTTTAATTAGTTAGTTATATTTAGCTTATTTTATAATATATTTCAAGTAAGAGCCTTGGCCTTCACCTTAGTAATTTAAATAAGAATTTAGGATGTCTTTAACTTTAAACTCTTTAACGCTATCGACCTTTATAAGAGCGGTAAATATACTTAGTTAAAGTTAAGATAGTTAAAATTAAAATAAAGTAAGCTAATATAAAATATTAAGTGATTTCTTATAAACTGGTGTAAGTTTAATTAATAAGTGTATAAGCTTATAACGATTTATAACGAAGCGCTATACCTAAGTACTGCATGACGTAGAGTTTGTACAATCAGAGATAGAGAGCGTCTGTCTAGCTTAAACACTGGTCGCTGGGTAACTAGATGACTAAGGGTGCTTAACTAGGGAACTGGTCTGAACTTCACAATAAGTTGTTAAGAGATTACTCCTATCTATAGATAACATGTTAGAAGTGGTGGTTCGATCGGAAGAGGAAGCAACCCTTTATAAAGGCTCTTTTAATCTTGGAGGTCGTTTCTTATAAAGAAACACGGAAGAATAAGGAACTTTTCTTTTAAGAGGAACAAGAGTGTATTTCGTGTGCTTTCTTGCTTGCTTGCTTCAGAACAGACTAGATACACAAAGAGGGGAGATTCAGTCTTTACTTATACCCGTTAAACTCTTATCCTTTTAGTAATACAAAGAAAAGAACGCGTAAGTGATTACGTAAGTGATTACGTGGCTTAGAAGCATATGGAACCTTATAGAGGTTCATGGAGTCTCATGGAGACTTGTGGGGGCTTTAGGGAGCCATATAGAAACTCGTGGAAACTCGTGGAAACTCGTGGAAACTTATAGAAGCTTTTGGGTGGCGTACGCCATACTTGCGGGTAAAGCGGGCCATGTTTGCGGGTAAGCTGGCCCGTGCTCCAGAGTAGGCTGGTCTGAGCTCTAGGATAGGCTTGGTTAAAGGACTAACTTTCTGTTAAGTGCATAGCTTAGTCGATAGTGACAGAGAACGGTATAGGATAAGTCCTATACCTGCGATATTATGGTAAGTTGCATTAAGGTTTATTAATCCCGAATAATTACTATAGAAGGTCTTATTTCTTTATCCTTTGTTGCTGCGTCGAAAAGGTTAATTTGTCTGCCGTTTCTTTCCAAAGTAGGTAACTATAGGTTTATAGATAGGTTGTTGTCTCTTACGCTCTATCTTTCTCTTATAAAGTCTGTTATTAATACGCATAACGAGCTCGATATACTCGGAGAGCTTGCTAGGGCGATCTATTTTAACGACCTCGTCCTTGATTTCTTCCTTGAGACTGTGGTAGAACTAGGCAATGTAGGTATTATTGTCCTAGTCTAACTTAGAGATAATTTGTCGGAATCTAGCTGCGTAAGCGACGGCGGATTCTTTTTACTAGTGCTTCATAAGCTATTATTTAGCTATGCGGACTTTGTCTAGGCACTTAAAGATATCTTTAAGCTTGGCTTTAAACATTTTGTAACTTCCAAAAATTGCCTTGATCCTATCCTTTTAAAACTTCTCTTTATTAGTCAGGTAATCTTTTATCATAGGTTTAAACTATACGAGGGCATTGCTTTAAAGGTATTTAGCAATATATATAACCTTATTAGAGTCGTTAAGGAAGCTGTTAAAGTAATACTTTAAATAGGCCTTAGCCTACGTAAGGAATATCTAGACGTTCCTATCTTTGCTGTTGTAAGGCGTAAGACCGGGGTACTTATGCTTTCCCTAATCCCCATTCTTAGCGGCGATCTGCTGCTAAAGCTGCATGTTGTTGTATTGGAGGATTGTAATACTCTATCGAAGAGCATTGATTATATTGTAAAGCTCTTAAAAGGCATCGGCGGCTGCAGGCTATATAGTCGGCTAAAAAGTCGCTGGGGCTCGCTAGCTTGTGGTAGGTGCAGATGTAGTTGGGGTTTAAGATGCCATTGTATTGAGAAGTTAGTGTCTAAGTAGTTGACAGTAACTGACCTGAGCATAAGTGATTAAAATATAATAAAGCGTTATACTTAAGTACTGCGTGATATAAGGTTTGTATAATTAGAGACAGAGAACATCTATTTAGCTTAAATACTGGTTGCTAGATAACTAAATAACTAAGGGTGCTTAACTAGATAACTAGTTTAAACTTTATAATAGATCGTTAGGAGGTTACTCTTATTTATAGGTGAGATAGATGCTTAGATTAATTATTAAGGTAATGACTGTCTATATAGAAAATCCTTATAATACCTGATTGTTAGCGAATGGGCTGCCGAAACCGGTAACCCTTACGTCCCAAATCGGCCCATGTCTACACTTGCTGCTTTAGCGTCATCACACCCACTCACGTTTAGCGACGTTTTATTAGCCGCCATATTTCATGCTTCCCTGACCTCTGACCCTTCGCTCCGCCTAGCGACTGTGTTTGTTGGTAGTTCAGCGCTCTTGGTCACTACCAAGCCGGGCTGACATTCATGTCATCTTTTCTGTCTCTTGCCAGCGTTCGTTACTCGCTTCCTTCCCCTCTTCATCTGCCTCTTCCTGCTCACTTCATTGAACCCCCCTAACCCAGTCTTGAGAATTGCACCTGACTTTGTCCTCTCTTCTCTACTGTTCTTCCACACAATGCGTGCCAATCGTCATGAGCCTCGCGAAACCTTCCGTGAAGCGCCGCCCTCAGTAGTGGTGCCCCCATCTGCTGCTGATGAATGTGGAAGTTGTGATAATATGCCGGATGCTGCTGCTCCTTACGTTCAGCAAGATGCGTCGAGGGAAATCCAAGATTTGGTCAACCATTACCAGACACTCGGGCCGACAAGAAAGGCCTACAGTGAAAACACTGAGAAGTTGCTCTCCAGACAAAAGGATATATGGATCCAGTAAGTCCACGATCTGCGGCTTCGGTGCTTCGCTGACTCTGCTAGGTTTTGTCGATCATTCGGTGTTGAGCCCGACGAGACAATCAAACGCGCAGATGTAGCTGTCTTCAAGGCTTTTCTCGACTGGCGCGTAAGACATGGGAGGATCAACAAGCTTTCAACGATCAAGGGCTATTGGAAATCCCTCAGTCTCGTCTACGCGGCCACTACGAGTTGCTGGTTAGACCAGGCAACTCTCTACGATATAAATAATGTGAGTTATCTGTTGTGTAGTGGCCGGACCTAAGTTTGATCTATCTGGCAGTTTTTGAGTCAAGACCTTCAAAAGAGGTACAACCTTAGTCTTGATGGGAAAGAGAAGTCGGCCCTTTTCGTGGAAGACCTGGATTTTCTCCTGACCCATCACTGGATGCGGGATACCGAAGTCTTCCCCCACGAGCGCATGCGACTACAGCTGGCGATGATTCTGCTTTTGGCTGGTGCAACGTCCACCCGACCTGGGGCGCTGCTCAAGCTGAGGTACCGAGATATTAGCTTTGCTGTATTTCCCTCTCAAGATTATGGTTCTCGGAGCAGACTCACGATGACAATTCGCCTCACCGAGACGAAGACACGCGGTGGGAAGAAGACCCCTACAAAATTTGGATTCCGCGAGGAGATCAACTTGATTCATTGTCCCGTCCTTGGAATGCTGGCATTGACTCTGGCCGACGAGGCCTTGGAAGGCGAGCCCACATTGGAAACGATCCATCGACTGCGGGTGCCGGCAGACAAGGACCGTATCCGGCTCCCTATCAAAGAGGGTGTAATGGACTCCTTTATCTTCCGCAATGGGACAGGTTTGGGCGCCGATGGAGACTCCTACGAATATGGCTCGGCCCGCAATGCCCTTGTCAGACTGGGGAAGTCGTGTGGTTATTTGAACGACTTGATGTTCTACGACCTGCGGCGCGCCACGGGGAAGAAGCTCACCAAGGAAGTATCGCCCGAAGAGCGTAATCAGATCATGGGCCACAGCGGGGGCACCTCGAGCGTGTACCGCCAATACTACATGCCGGAATTTGTGGATCGCGACGTGCAGGCGATCTATTTCGGTAGCACGCGCCAAGACGATCTGATTCTGGCCATTGGAAGGATCCCGCGAAATGGACAAGCGCCCACAAAACTAACGGAAGATCAGAAAGACTCGGTACGCCAAGAACCAGAGCTCATAGTGGCTTCACAGGAGCGCGACAGGCTCAGGACCGAAATTCGTCGTTCATTTGGAACGATGAACCAAGCGCGAAAGGCAGCAACAAACCAGGCTCGGGGCTTGGTTAAAGCGCATGACCTCGCGAACAGTAAGGTGAACAGCATACGATCCAAACTCCAGAACGAGCTCCTTGGCCGGAAAATCAAGGAATTTCATGCCACTTCGGACCTTGAAGCAGTTCAGGGACAATTCGGCACTACTTCCAGTTCCCAATTCCGCCCACAAGGCCAGAAGCCTTGGGCGGTACCCGACTTTGAGCTCACCGAGAGGCGCCGGGTGGCGGAGGTTCTTTCTTCCCAGTCGTCCGGGCTGGAAACGCTGGGCATTGCCGAGCTTGATGACCTACGGGTTGAGCTGGTCGTTGCTTTGACTGCCCTGTGTCGAATGAAAGAGACACCCTACAAATTTCGCAAGAGAAGCCAGTCGACCTCCACGGGGAGCGAAGCAAAGAAGATACGACAATGCTCTGCGCCGGAGGAGATGCAGGGAATGCAATTGAAGTTCAGCGTCGCAAACGCAGCCGATAAGTCTTGCCCTTTCTGTAAGAGCGACCCCACCTGCGGGCCGCGGAAACGGGGGCACCAATTTGCACGAATCGATGTTCTCGGGCGCCATATCTTCGAGCAGCACTTCGACCAGTCGGGCAAAGTTCGGGGGGCAATTAACACTGACAGTGGCAGAATAGCTTTTGGTTGTCCTTATGTCGGCTGTTCCACACCACTGTTCAGTGCAAGGGATTTTGCCTGTCATGCGCATGGGTCTCACGGGATGAATCGGTTCCCAAGCTCTATGATTCCAGGAAATGTGATAAGCAGCTGGGCTGATCTTATCTCTCAACACTAGAGGTGTGATACTAGAGATGTGATGCTAGAGGTGTGATGCTAGTTGACCTGAGCTCGATGCAGAGGGACGTTGAAAGCAATAGCTTTGTTCATGGTTATCAATAATATTTCTTTCAAGTCTTGATTCAGAGCCCTCGCTACTGAGTAGTATCACAGAGGTTTCGGGACCCGGTCACGGGAAATCATGATAGGATGCAAGTATTTAACGATATCCTGTCTGATTGCTACTTTAGAAAAAAGAATATTAGTCTTCCATACGATAGGGTCCATACAATACGGGAAGCGTGAAAGACATGACAATCTCGTGCCAAGTCTTTACTTGAAAGGCTCAAAAGGGATGCCGTCTGCTCCACCCGATTGAGGAACAAATGCTGGGTTAGTGTGGGTTCATCTAGGCCCAAATTCCCAGGACGTCGTTATTCAGGGTTAGCTCAAGCGGAGCCGCTGCTTGGTTCTGCAAAAGCCTGACGTTGGGCTTGACAGTTCAAACAGCAACCTGGACAAGGCGCTTTCATCAGCGGCAGAAAGTTACGACCTGCAGATTGTGTATTCCAAAAACTGCACCTTTCACAGTTCTTGCCACCGCAGTGGGCAAGTAGAATGAAAATCTTGACCACAACTAAGTAATGATACAACGCTGCTGTCACTTCGCGGTGTCCATTTAAAAGGCAGCTTAGTGACGTGAAGATGATGAAGTATCATTCAAGAGGCTTCAGGATTTCGGAAATGAGAATCAATTCAGAGCCACTCACAAAGACTGCTTAAACCCCGTAGTGAACATATGGAACCCAAAGCAACCTGTCCGAATCCTCTTCATCTAGTAACACGTCTCGTCCATCTTTTCGTTTATCCGTTCTACAAGCTGCTCCCATCCCCTTCACCCACGCGTCTCGCATCTGCTGACTCGCCGAATGAAGCCCGTAGCTCACAGACTCATCGCTTAGTTTCTGCCGCCCCAGCACCTCATATGTCAATCGCGCCATCTCGACGCATAAAGCGTCATCCACACTCCACAGCGTGCCAATCACGTGCCGGAAGCCCGCCAGCTGGAACGCGCTGCTCAGATGAATACTCTCGTCCAGGGACCGGTTATCAAGGACCTGGCTCGTCCCGCAGGCCGACAGGTAGGCGAGGAAGGGTGGGTGGCGTTGCAAATTGGTCTCGAGGAGACTCTCCACTGTCAGAGGGTCGTCTTTCCAGTCGTCGAGGAGCAGGAAGCTCTGCAATGGCTGTGATGGATGCGTGCCTCCATGGCCAGCAAAGTGAAAGATCTTGCAGTCTTCCAGCGATAACTTCACGGCGCTCGTAATCTTCTCGGGTGTGACTGGAACAGCCTGGGGTGGACCATAATGTTTTCTGACGGCTTTAATCTCTTTTTCTGCATGGACGAGAGCACCCACGCCGGAGGTTGTTTCCATCGAGATGAGAACGAGGTTGCCACCCGTTCTCTCTGGCTGCTGCTGTCGACGCGTATGAATCATCGCTCGTAGGGATGTCGCATACGAGGATACGACACGATCGAGCGCTGTGCGGCCCTTCCTTTCTAGGTGGTATCCGGCGGCGTGTAAGGGAAAGCCGACGAGCGGTCCTGTCGGGATCCACCATATCCGTGGCCACTTCTGGCCGGATGGCGCACATGTAAGGTCCAGATGCTTGAGGACAGGATAAACGATTCCATCCCAGAGCCACTCTAGTATGGCAGACGAAGGCGACATGGCTTGACGGCGCTCCTGGATGGCCTGGTACGAGACATTCGGCAGTTCGATACACTGGATGCCCGTCTTTTGTACAATCAGTGCGTCGCAGCGATAGCGGCTCACATTGATCATCACAACCGGGCCGTGTGCCGCTGCCACTAAGATCTCACTTTCGGCTAGGGGAAGGAGGAAACGGTCAAAGCCGGGTCGTTTCCGAATCTCGACAGTCACCTCTTCAAGTCGCTTTTCGGCTTCTCGGCGCTGGTCGGTTTGTTGTTGCATAGCAGACACAGGGTCCTCCTGAGATGTTAGGCGACTAGATAGGGGCGGAGCGTCGAGGATGGCCCGCGACTCATCGAAGGTAGCCGCCAAGTCGGGATGCTCTCGGCGTAAATCAGATACATCTGTACGCAAATCTTGGAGAGCGCTGGCGAGAACGCCACGGCCCGTCTCTAGCCAGGCGATAGCCTTAGATGGCGGCTCTCGAGCTTCAAGTGCAATAGCTGCAGCATCCGATGCTAGACCCGCAGCTTGAAGAAGAAGGTGCTGTTTATCGGCGTTATTAAGAGAACGCGGTGTTAGTAGGGGAAGCAGCTTAATTGCTAGTTCGGCGTGTTGTAAGACATTTTTCGGATGTAGGGGGCTGAATTGCGTTGAGAGCAGGTTGCTAACAGTAGGAATACGGACAGAAATAGGGGCCGTAGATTGATGAAAGGCGGAAACATAATAGTTGTAAGACATTTCGAGATCTGCTACAGCTCCAATCTTCCCGAATCGGCTATAGAGGAAGCTAGCGAGGTTGTTTAGGAACGTAGCACGGTCGGGGTGCTCGTCTGGTGTGGCATCGACAGCTTGGTGAGCTTTGGAGATAGCTTCCTCGAGATCGGCTATCGCCCCCATCCTCTTGAATCTGCCTGAGAGGTTGTGTCCAAGGTTGTTTAACCGGCTAGCACGGTCGGGGTGCTCGTCTGGTGTGGCATCGACGGCTTGGCGAGCTTTGGAGATGGCTTCCTCGAGATCGGCCATCGTCTTCGTCCTGTTGAATCTGTCCTGGAGGAAACCAGCAAGGTTGCTTAGCATCCCAGCACGGTCGGGGTGGTCTTCTGGTGTGGCGTCGATAGCTTGACGGGCTGTGATGATAGCTTTTTCAAGATCAGCTATCGCCCTCGTCCTGACGAATCTATACTGGAGGAAGCTAGCAAGGTTGCTTAGGTATTTAGCATGGTTGAGGTGGGTTTTTGGCGTGGTGTCGATAGCTTGGCGAGTCGTGATGATGGCCTCCTCGAGATCGGCTATCGCCCCCGTTCTGACGAATCGGCTTTGGAGGAAGGTAGCAAGGTTGTTTAGACGGCCAGCACGGTCAGGGTGGTCTTTTAGCGTGGCGTCGATAGCGTGGCGAGCCATAGTGATAGCCTCCTCGAGATCGGCTATCTCCCCCGTCCTAACGAATCGGTTCTGGAGGAAGGTGGCAAGGTTGTTTCGGTATGCAGCACGGTTAGGGTGGTCTTCTAGCGTAGCGTCGACAGCTTGGCGACCTGTAGCAATGGCATCCTCGAGATCGGCTATCGCCCCTGTACTGCCGAATCTGTTCTGGAGGAAGGTGGCAAGGCTGTTTAGGGTTGTAGCACGGTTAGGGTGGTCGTCTAGTGTGATATCGACAGCTTGGCGAGTTGTGGTGATGGCCTCCTCGAGATCGGCTATCGCCCCCGTCCTGCCGAATCGGTCCTGGAGGAAGGTAGCAAGGTTGTTTAGACGGCCAGCACGGTCGGGATGGTCTTCTGGCGTGGCATCGACAGCTTGACGAGCTGTGGTGATGGCTTCCTCGAGATCGGTAACTGCCCCCGTCCTATCGAACCTGCTTGAGAGATTGTTTGCAAGGTTGTTTAGGTAGCCAGCACGGTCGTGATGGTCGTCTGGCGTGGCATCGACAGCTTGGCGAGCTATGGTGATGGCTTCTTCGAGATCGGCAACTGTCCCCGTCCTGTTAAATCGGCCACTAAGGAAGCTCGCAAGGTTGTTTAGACGGCCAGCACGGTCGGGATGGTCTTCTGGCGTGGCATCGACAGCTTGACGAGCGGTGGTGATAGCTTCCTCGAGATCGGCAACTGCCTCCGTCCGTCTAAACCTATTCCAGTGAGATATCCCGATCTCACTTAACCTTCTGGCACGGTTGTTGTCATCTTCGGACTTCGCACCGAGAGCTCGCTTTGATGAGCTGAATTGCTTGTCGAACTTGTTTAACGCAGCCATGTCGTGTGACGTGATGCTCGGTCGGGTCATCTTGAACGCCTTTGTGAAATGTTCGTCCTTAAGACGAACCTTCAGCGCGACGACCCTATCTGTCGCTTCTAGGTCTTGCTCTGCAGCCTATGCAAGCCCAGCCTGCCCGCACAAGCTCTTCAGGTCCGAGCCCGAAAAGCCCTCGGTAAGGGCGGCGAGATGGTCAATATCGACACCATCGAGGTCGTCTTCCTTAAGAAGGATCCGAAGAATGCTAGCGCGTGCCGGACCATCGGGGACCTCGAAGCGGATTCTATGAGGTAGCCGCCTTAAAAAGGCGCTGTCAAGATCCATGGGTCGATTAGTGGCCGCCAGGACAAAGGGGGCCTCGTCATCCTGTGCCAGTCCGTCCATGCTCTGCAAGAACTCGGTGATAGCCGTGCGTTGCCAGCTCCTGTCATCCTCGCGTCGGCGGTAGAAGAGGGCATCGACTTCGTCAATGAAAATAATGCATGGGAAGAGCTTCCTAGCCAGGGTGAAGGTCGCCTGAATGGCCTTCTCTGACCCTCCAACCCATTTGCTGTTGATAACGGCAGGATTGATGACCAGCATGTGCGAACCCATAGATTTGGCGACTGTTCTCACAAGGAGGGTCTTTCCTGTGCCTGGAGGCCCGTAGAGCAAGGCTCCTCTGATCCTGATTTGGGATAGCAGTGTTCTGGAAGCGGCCTCCGGCCTTAGCTTCGACAGCTGGACGAGGGTCTTGATACTTTTCATAACATCCTCGTCAAGAGCGACATCATCAAACTCCGAGTCGAGGGCAGCTGTTATCCGAGTTAGCAAGATCAGAACCCGATCCCCAACCCGACCAATTTGGATTGCTTAGGCAGAGTAGATCATAGAACAATACATACCAGGGTCGGCGAGGTTGTGGAGGATCTTTCTCTCATCTTCATTCGCTTTTTCTCTGATGCCACGCAACACCGCCTCCCGTGCCTCCTTTGCCCTCTCGGCCTCTTTTTCCCTTTCCTCTTCCCCATTTTCCACCTTATCTGCTTCTTCCTTCTTTGTCTCCTCAGTCGCTTCTTCCTCTTCCGTTGTTCCGGACGCTTCGGTTTCTTCAGTCACTTCTTCCTCTTCGGTCGCTTCGGATGCTCCGGACACTCCGGAGTCTTCGGTATTTAGTTTCTCCTGATCCCCTTCTTGTTCCAGCACCAACCGGCGGAGAATTGACCGGATCGCATCTATCTCCACCTTTTGTCTTCTGGCGCACCTGCCAACAATGCGAGTATACGCAGTGCTGATCTTCTCTTCGTTATAAACGGAGAAGAGCTGGCCTGTCACCTCTTCGGGGAGCAGAGAGACCCAGTCGCAGGAGGGTGCCAGTAGGCCTGGTGGAAACGATGGATATTGCGACAGTTGAGCATGCAGCCGGCGTTGGAGCGACTGTGTTCGCATTCGTGTAATCGAGCCCTGCGAACATGCCCCCTTATCCTCCAGCCAATCTCTTGGAACGTTGAAAGGCATCAGCTCCGTGAACAGCTCGCTTGTTGCAGTGCCGAGCTTCTCTGCAAGTTTGTCCATTGTGGGACGCCACCATCCGCACATCATACAGCCACACTCGGTGAATTTCCAAGGAGAATCAGGATCGAGCTCGCCCACTCCTTCTTCCACCTCTGTGTGGGCTACGCCGATGACCAGTATGATTCTCTCGCCATCTCGCCTACGCCGATTCACTGCGTCCCGTATCCGGCAGATGATTCGGCGACCTTTGATCGAGTCGGAAGTGAGGATACGCAGGCCATCACGAAGGTAGAGAATCGCTGGTAAGGGCTGCGGTTCTCGGACGCTCGGCAGAGTCGGAGTCGTAGCCTCGGTAGCTGTATCCACCAGCTGCTGGTCCGTCGCATCCTGAGACTTGCTCTTGGCAGCATCCAAGATGGCAAAAACAGCGTCGCGCACTCGCTTCGTCTCTGCGTCATCCGCTTTTCTCTCTGCGCCCGCTTCGAAGTAGCGCTTCAGGAGCGTCTGAGTAGGCTCTGGACTACGTGTCATCTCATTATCGCCTATGTTCAAGGTTAGACGACCTTCCCTCGCAGCGGCACGTTCTTGGTTGTAGAACTCGACAGCCATGTCCTCCATCTCGTAAATATGAAGGGGTATAAGCAAACAGTGAATTTCTTGAGCCATGAGAACAACCAGATCGTCCAAAAAGGCCAGACCATGTCGTATCTTGCTGTGGAGCATGATGCTGCATTTTCGGTCAGGCACTTGGTGCTGAGGGTTCCGCAGCTGGAGTGAGGCTGCTGCATCCAATAGGTCGTCAACCGTCTCGCGGCTCACGGAGAAGCAATCGCCTTGATGTTCGTTGGCCTCTCTAGGAGAGGCACTCTCCTTTGGCGTAGTCTTAGCTTTAGCTGTCTTCCTCGTGTCCGTTCCGGTGTCGTCGATAAGACGGATCTTGGGCCGGACCAACTTGAGTTCATCGAACATCTTGACGTTGTCGACGAACCACTGCGGAGCGGCGAAGTGAAATGAAGATGCCTTGGAGGCACCTTCGCCTGTATCGGTGCGTTGGGCGACCATGCTCTCTGTGGCGTCTTCGAATCTGTGCGTGAACTATCACGATAGTAGGTTCGAGTGCTTCTGCGAGATGTTTTGTTCCTCCTTGGTCTGTCTAAGCTGTCCGCTGTTAAGTATTTGCCTCGACGTTCACTTGGCTCACCTGCAGCTTTGGCGGCTATGGAAGGAACCCTAAGGAAAGAAGCCAGTGCTAAGAAAGCGTCCGCATTTAGACCTGCCGGCGTGGCTGGTGCCCATGTATGCTGCAGTGCAGAGGCTGTAGCTCCAGCCAATAAACACTGATCTTAGTTATTCACCCACGCTCCTCTACTCACCTTGTCCCCAAATACAGCTCTTTGCTGCCTTAAACTCATCAGCTAGTATATCACTTGGAACCAATATATGCGATCTGAACAACAAGGGTAAACTTTGCGACTTGGCATATCCACTCACACTTTCTAATTCCCACTTATAGCTACGCGTGCGTTTAGCACTAATGCATCACTACACTGCACCACCAAAACTCCATGTTTCTAATGGACCTATAGGCAAGGTCGGAGCCATCTCCGGTCAATCGCGTAGGGTCAATAGATAAAAGTGCCTTATTGGCTGAATTACGTGGCATGGTGTAGGGTGTGCCTGAGGCCACCAAGCTAAGAACAGGACGTCTAGACCCACGTAACTGCCCGACCTTCTTGCCCAACGCTGCTGGCTGCTTACCCTTTGTTCAGGCAACCTTGACTTATCTCTCTTGACTTTACCTGCCCCTGGCACCTTCGTTCACGAGCCCTTGTCTACACCGGGTCTTAATCTCCAAGAGAAATCTTAGCAACAATGCCCGATGCGTTGCGTGTGGATAAGGCCTTCGCCCAGCTTTTGCGCCACCATGCCTACGGCTGGGCGCTTTTCAAAAAAGTGACAGCGGCTGACATGCACCCTGGTTCGTGCGGCTATTTCGACGCGGAAGGCGACTGGCAAACCCTGGTCGATCTGACGCGTCCCCCGAACGACTTGCTCCTCGACGGCTGGAAGGCACCCAGCACCCAAATCCATCCACACGAAGCCCCCGAGTCGCTAGTGTGGTATCCCAAGACCTCTGGGGCGGTTAAAACAAACCAATTAGGTGGCACGGTCGGGATAACGTACGTCCCCCTCCGCATCGTGTGGTCGCGCAGCTCATGGTGACCCTGGCTAGTACGGTTGTTGCCCCGGCCGAGGCATCCGTTACCTCGTCCTTTGAGAGTGCGACCGACCAAAGTGCAGTGCTAGCAACAGAGAACCCCGTACGGCGATACCGAGTCGGTGACGAGGCGGCTGCGCTGCAATGGATGACCGACAATGCTCCGGTGATGCTGCAGCGTCATAAGGCTGTCGTAAAGCGGCATGGGGTATGGATCATCACGAAGACCTATACCTCTCGCCGGTGCGCCGTCGCCTTGATGAGCGGCAAGTCGTCTGCCGTCGCGATTGGCTTAGGTGTCAGCGTGCCGGGTCTCGTGACCTTGACGCCGACCAGCTCCTGGACAAGGGTCCGAGGTGATTGCAGCACCGAGATGCATGAAGACGAAGAAGGGGTCGTTGTCTTCATGAGTGGGATCTACTTTCGGGGTCAACTTCTGAGCTCGAAGTTAAAGTCTGCGCGGGACCAATCCGAGCAGAAGGACAGGATCTTTCGTGGTGGCTTCGTAGAGTCGGACGACGAGGCCTACTCGGGCGATGAGCTCGAGCTCGAGCTGGAAATGCAAAATTCCGACGTACAGAACTTTGAGTAGCTTTCATAAATACACGGCTAGCGATTCCGTATGTGCCCTGGGTGGTGCTAGCGGATGGTATGCTATGGGTAGATACTATGGAATCTGGGCTTGGAGCCGCGGAACTCGTTTAGGATACCCGCTGCCCGCGACAAAGCAAAGGACAGATTAAGCTTATCTACCTAGCGCCAGGCGGGAAGCGAGCGATCCGGTTGTACGTACTACAAAGCTTACAGGGCTAACACCATGGTACGGAACTACGTTCTGCCAAGCCTCCAGGCCCTAATGTGCCGTGTAGCTGGTTGACGACAAGCCCCGGCGCTAGCGATTCTCGGCCTCAACATAACGGATTTCGTGCGATCTGCTAAAGCCTTGGTCGTGAACACCAGGCCAGGCCGCCCTGCCATGCCTACCATATCGCATTGGCCGAAACGTCTAACTATAGAATATCTGTGGCTCTTAGTCCATAAGAACATCTCCCCAGATGTCTGATTACTCTCATTGTGTGTAGATCTTGATATCTTCAATCCACCAGGCAAAGTCGCCAGACTCCGAGTTCATGACCGTATGTCTTCCAGAACTTCGTGGCTTGCCATAGTTCATCAGATCTGCGTCCCAAATGTCCGGTAGCTCCATGCTCTTGAGCGAAAGTGGCTCGCCTCGTGTGACTACGGTGCGTAGAAGATCGCGATGAGGGCCTTCCTGACGAACGTGTCCCTCACGGAGCTCGCGCGGCACTGTGAGCGTAAAGCGGAACGAGCGGGTTGCGCCGGGCGACATTCTTTGTGGCGTGTCCTGTACCGGGAACATCTGCTCAATATGGAAGCCAGGCCCGAGGTCAAGAACGGTAAAGTAAAGATCGCAGTCGCCATCATTTTTGAAAGTGTATCGCACGGAGTGGCCGTCGGCGAAGGGGGTTTCGGGGCTGCTTGTCGAGTCGAGTGTCACCCTGAACATTGGGGTGTCCTCGGTAATCTCGTCACGAAGGCTGTGGACTTGCGCGAATCGGAACAGATGTGCTAGAGCATCCGCCGCTCTGTTCGCTTCCTGGTCGCTGTCCTGGCCTTGGTATGGAATGCAATGCGCAGGTCCTTCATATCCTGCGAGGGCAGGGGCAAGAATGTCAATCCTGTCGTCGGCTCCTTTCCGAAGTTGAAATCGAATGGCTCCGGAATGTCCATCTCTCGCCACCTCGACGTCCTCTATGACACTGACACGGCTCGCAATCCGCTCCTGTAGACGATCCTGGAGAATTGCTTGGAACTCGCCTTTCAGAATCGTGTCGACAAGGACCTCGAAAGTCTTCTCGGAGTACCACTTCCATGGGACGAACTCTGCCATGGCGCTATTGAAGGCCTCACTCAAGGAACCCTTACTCTCGAATTCATCCACATTCTCGATGGTGAGAAGAACATCCGACGTGGTCCAACGGCTGATGAACACCATACCCTTCGTGACGCCATGGGCCTTGCCAATTGGGAGCACCGCATTCTGTCCGTCCACATTGACTTGGACAGAGGCCGCCACGAACGTCTCGCGGGTCTCGAGAAAGGCGAGTCGGTCTCGTCCAAACACCTGTGGTGTCTGCGACCGCGTGATTTTTCCCCGTATGTGGTCGCAGATGGACCGGTACGTAGGCTGGGCCTCCACACCCCGTGACGTGAGGTATCGGCACAGCGTGTGTGTGAACACGCCGTACTTCTTCTCGTCCAGAACCATCTCAAGGGCCACCTGATCTCTCAAGCAAGCGGCCATCAGGACGAAGCCTTCAGGGTTGATGTCCCATGACTTTTCAAGAGTCCCGTGGCGACCATCAGGCAAAGCCGTTAGGAAGTCGTCCACGGCCTCGTCACTGTGGAGGTTGGGTGGCGGTATCCAATCTGCAGGACTTCGAGGAGTGCCGTCATCGCGCCACGCGCCTCCGGAGAAGCAGCTATCCAAGCTAACGACAACGTGAACACCCTTTTCATGGAACCTCCGCAGGAGGTTGTTCAGCTGCCACCCTCGTATTGCTGGCTCGCTGCAGCAATAGTCCATGGGAAGGAGAGATGGATCCTTTCTTCGCCCGTCGACAGGCGATTGGTTGATCGGGTTAAGCAGCGCGCCGTGTCCCGAGTAGTGGAAAAAGAAGAGGTCTCCATCGCGTGCGCCTTCTAGCAGACGATCGAATTCAGCTCGGATGTTGCCAGATGTAGGAAGGTTGCCTTCTTGGTGAAGAGTGGGAGGAGCCGCCGTAGAGGACAAGGATGTAGGAGATATGAGGCGGATTGAATCCTGGAATCCAAACCGCTGGAGAAGGTCGGCCACGATCGCCACATCGTTGGCGCAGCCCTGGAGACTGTTGAGCCGCACCGGTGTGCCCTGGGTGTTTGTTCTAGGACCATCAAGGTAGTCATCGATTCCGATAAGCAGGGCGAACTTTCTTGCCATGATGAACGGTTGCTTGAATGAATAGCAGTTGGTGTATGCTTCTCGAGTGATGTGTGAATGCGAGACCTCCAGGTGTTAGGAAGAGCTTGAATCGAATTATTCTCCAGCTACCAAATGCAAAGACAACTGTGTCACACCCTGCCTTGCCTCCAGTGCCACCTCCAGTTCGTAGAACCCTATCCTACACGTATTAATCTACGAGAGCAGCCGATACGTCTCCGCCGGAGGGTCTTCCGGCCAATCATAAGGGCTGTATAGGTGCCTGCTTACCAGTATCCTCTACTAAGATGCTCGTAATGCACAGCCTGCAAAGTATACCTTTTAGAAAACAAGCGCTGGGATGGATCACTCCGGGACCCCGAAACTTGGGCAAGAAACAGGCATCGTACTAGGCCTAATAGAGAAATATCTTCTGCGGTTGCAACCGCTCGGCTTGAGGATGCCGAAGAATACATAGCCGAGACGCAACTCCCCACAAAGCTATTTCTAAGCCAATTAAAGTAGCTGCATAGGCGCTGGTTTGTCATAACATCCTTGTCTTAGGAAGAAATGCACAAATCGCAAAACATACCTTTTTGACCTGAGCTCGACAATGGGACCATGGGAGGGATACGTTCATCGACTTCAAGGCTCCTATCTCCGACCCCTCCCTCTCGTTGGCCTGCACTCATCTGCAGCTATATGGAGCCATTCAGCTAGCTTCGCAAGGCACGTCACAAAGGGTCCGTTATGGAGCGACCACCTGGCTGTATCTCGTCCTCTCGTTCCAACACTTCCTGCCTTGGATGCTATATCAGTCACCTGACTTCACTCAAAAGCACCTATGAGAACTCGCTATCATTTGCTAAACTGTTGTATAATCTTAGGTATCACCAACGCGAGGAATGATGTAGAGTGATTAGAAATGCTGCGAGAGCCACTATGCTGATGGTATTTTCGCGCTACGCACCTTGCTCAGCCACTCTTCATACGAACCGTTTCGTAAATCATGTTCAGGGCATCAAGAGCTCCTACGGGGGGAACTTGTTATCCAATGTGTGTCTTATTGTAGAGTCTGCCATGTGCATAAGTAAATGCATGCTCAGAGACAATAAGTAATATGGCTGCGTTGACGCATCGGATATCACGGCTGTTCACTCATTCGCTGTTGGGTAGCCATGCTTGCTGCAGTTAAGGCAGGGTTCCCGCATGTAATTGGTCTCCAAGGGTACACCCGATGGGTTGCCCTGTGGATCGATTGGCAACATGAATGGCCAGCGGAACTCTTAGTAACAGCAGCCGCTAAGTACTCTTAAAATCTGACGTATGGCTTCGTAACCTGACGAATCAGATGAACTCTGGTATTGGCAGTGGAAAAGATGCGAAAAGATATAGCGTACGTGGGCACGACCCCCACCGGCTCAGGTCCGAACGCGAATGCATTCTTGGCGCTGGCTTCGTGCCCTGGGGGCCATCAAAGCTGCAGGTGAGCCAAAAGAACGTCGATGCAAATACTGGACAGTGGGCAGCTTGGACAGGCCTACGAGGAACAAAGCATCTCACAGAAGCACTCGAACCTACCATCCCAATAGTACACGCACAGATTCGAAGACGCCATAGAGAGTATGGTCGCCCAACGCACCGATACAGGCGGAGGTGCCTCCAAGGCATCTTCATTTCACTTCGCCGCTCCGCAGTGGTTCGTTGACAACGTCAGGACATTTGATGAACTTAAGTTGTACCGACCCAAGATCCATCTCGTTGACGAGACTGGAACGGATAAGAGGAAGACAAACGGAGCCAAAACCACGCCAAAGGAGAGTACATCTCCTCGAGATACCAACGAACACCAAGGCGATTGCTTCTCTGTAAGCCGCGAGACGGTTAACGACCTACTGGATACGGCAGCCTCGCTGCAGCTGCGAAACCCTCAGCACCAAGTGCCTGACCGAAAATGCAGCATCATTCTCCGCAGCAAGATGCGGCATGGTCTGTCCTTCATAGACGATGTCGTTGTTCTCATAGCTCAAGAACTCCACTGTTTGCTTATATCTCTTCACCTTTACGAGATGGAGGACATGGCTATCGAGTTCTATAACCAAGAACGTGCCGCTGCGAGGGAAGGTCGTCTAAATTTAAGCATAGATGACGACGAGATGGCACGCAGTCCGGAGCCTACCCAGACGCTCCTGCAACACTACTTCGAAACTGGCGCAGAGAGGAATGCGGATGACGTAGAGACGAAGCGAGTGCGCGACGCTGTTTTTGCCATCTTGGATGTTGCCAATAGTAAGTCTCAGGATGCAACCGATCAGCAGCTGGTGGATACAGCTTCCGAGGCCACGATTCCGACTCTGCCGAGGGTCCGAGAACTACAGCCCTTACCAGCGATTCTCTATATTCGTGACGGCCTGCGTATCTTCACTTCCGACTCGATCGAAGGCCACCGAATCATCTGCCGGATACGGGACGCAGTAAATCAGCGCAGGCGAGCTGGCGAGAACATCATACTCGTCATCGGCATGGCCCATACGGAAGCAGAAGAAGAAGCGGCCAAGCCCGATCTTGACACCTCTTGGAAATTCACAAAGTGCGGCTGCACGATGTGTGAATGCAAGCATACCGATGGCATATGCACTCGGTCTTGGTGTGCCATGGGCAAACTTACAAAGAAGCTCGGCACCACAACAAACGGGTTCTTCACAGAGCTGATGCCGCTCAGAGTTCCAAGTTGGGCGGAGGCGAGAGAGGCATGTTGGCAGGGCTCGGTCACAGACATTCGGATCCAGTCTTTCAAACGCAGGCTGCATGCCCAGCTGTCGCAATACCCATCATCCCCAGCGGGCCTCCTGGAACCCTCATGCAATTGGATCTCCTTACTCCCCGAAGAGGCGACGAGCCAGCTCTTCTCCGTATATGACGAAGAAAAGATCCGCACTGCGCACACTCGCATTGTCGGCAGGTGCACCAGAAGACGGAGGGTGGAGATGGCTGAGATCCAGTCGATTCTCCTTCGGTTTGTGCCGGAACAAGAAAAGGAGGAGGAAAATCAAGAGACCGAGGCTTCCAAAGCGTCAGGAGCGCCCGAAACATACGAAGCGGTCGAAGCGACTGAAGCGTCCGGAACGACTAAAGAGACGAAGAAGGAAGAAGTGACTGAAGAGACGAAGAAGGAAGAAGTGACTGAAGAGACGAAGAAGGAAGAAGTGACTGAAGAGACGAAGAAGGAAGAAGCAGATAAGGTGGAAGACGTGGAAGAGGAAAGGGCAAAAGAAGCCGAAAGGGAAAAGGAAGCACGGGAGGCGATGCTACGTGGCGTCAGAGAACAAGTGAATGAAGATGAGGAAAAGATTCTTCATAACCTTGTCGACCCTGGTATGTATTGTTCTGTGATCTACTCCGCCCAAGCACTCCGCATTAGCTAGACTGAAAATCGGATTCTGAATCCGCTAACTTGTTTAACAGCTGCCCTCGACTCAGAGTTTGATGATGTGGTTCTTGACCAGGATGTCTTGAAAAGTATCAAGACCCTCGTCTAGCTGTCAAAGTTAAGACCGGAGGCCGCTTCCAGAGCACTGCTATCCCAAATCAGAATCAGGGGAGCCTTGCTCTACGGGCCTCCAGGCACGGGAAAGACTCTCCTTGCAAGAGCCATCGCAAAAACCACTGGCTCACATATGCTAGCCATCAATCCTGCCGTTATCAACAGTAAATGGGTTGGAAGGTTAGAGAAGGCCATTCGGGCGACCTTCACCCTGGCTAGGAAGCTCTTCCCATGCATCGTTTTCATTGACGAGGTCGACGCCCTTTTCTACCGCCGGCGAGAGGATGACCGGAGCTGGCAGCGCACGGCTATCACCGAGTTCTTGCAGAGCATGGACGGACTGGCACAGGATGACAAGGCCCCCTTTGTCCTGGCGGCCACCAATCGACCCATAGATCTCGACAGTGCCTTTTTAAGGCGACTACCTCATAGAATCCGCTTCGAGGTCCCCGATAGTCCGGCACGCGCTAGCATTCTCCGCATCTTCCTCAAGGACGACGACCTCGATAGGGTTGATATTGACCGTCTCGCAGCCCTTACCGAGGGCTTCTCGGGCTCGGACCTGAAGAGCTTATGTGGGCAGGCAGGGCTTGCATGGGCTGCAGAGCAAGACCTGGAGGCGACATATGGGGTCATCGCACTGAAGGTTCGTCTTAGAAACGAACACTTCACGAAGGCGTTCAAAATGACCCGACCGAGTATCACATCACACGACGTGGCTGCGCTAAACAAATTCGATAAGCAATTCAGCTCATCGAAACAAGCTTTCGGTGCGATGTCTAAGGATGGTACTGACCGTGCTCAACGGTTAAACGATATCGGGCTATCTCATTGGAATGAATTCAGGCGGACGGGGGCAGTTACTAATCTCGAAGAAGCCATCACCACAGCTCGCCAAGCTGTCGATGCCACGCCAGAAGACCATCCCGACCGTGCTGCAATACTAAGCAATCTTGCTTGTTTCCTCCAGGACCGATTCGGCAGGACGGGGGCAGTTACTAATCTCGAAGAAGCCATCACCACAGCTCGCCAAGCTGTCGATGCCACGCCAGAAGACCATCCCAACCGTGCTACGATCCTAAACAACCTTGCAAACAATCTCTCGAGCAGGTTCGACAGGACGGGGGAAGTTGCCGATCTCGAAGAAGCCATCACCACAGCTCGTCAAGCTGTCGATGCCACGCCAGACGACCATCCCGCCCGTGCTGGCCGGCTAAACAACCTTGCAAGCAAGCTCTCGAGCAGGTTCAACAGGACGGGGGCAGCTGCCGATATTGAAGAAGCCATCACCACAGCTCGCCAAGCTGTCGATGCCACGCCAGAAGATCATCCCGACCGTGCTAGCTGGCTAAACAACCTTGCAAACAATCTCTCGAGCAGGTTCGACAGGACGGGGGAAGTTGCCGATCTCGAAGAAGCCATCACCACAGCTCGTCAAGCTGTCGATGCCACGCCAGAAGATCATCCCGACCGTGCTAGCTGGCTAAACAACCTTGCAAATAATCTCTCGAGCAGGTTCGACAGGACGGGTGAAGTTGCCGATCTCGAAGAAGCCATCACCACAGCTCGTCAAGCTGTCGATGCCACGCCAGACGACTATCCCGCCCGTGCTGGCCGGCTAAACAACCTTGCAAGCAAGCTCTCGAGCAGGTTCAACAGGACGGGGGCAGCTGCCGATGTTGAAGAAGCCATCACCACAGCTCGCCAAGCTGTCGATGCCACGCCAGAAGACCATCCCGACCGTGCTGGCCGGCTAAACAACCTGGCTAGATTCCTCCGGGACCGATTTGGCAGGACGGGGACAGTTGCCGACCTCGAAGAAGCCATCACCACAGCTCGTCAAGCCGTCGATGCCACGCCAGAAGATCATCCCGACCGTGCTGGCCGGCTAAACAACCTTGCTAGATTCCTCCAGGGCCGATTTGGCAGGACGGGGACAGTTGCCGATCTCGAAGAAGCCATCACCATAGCTCGTCAAGCTGTCGATGCCACGCCAGAAGACCATCCCGACCGTGCTGGAATGCTAAATAATCTTGCTAGATTCCTCCAGTGCCTATTCGGCAGGACGGGGACAGTTGCCGACCTCGAAGAAGCCATCACCACAGCTCGTCAAGCTGTCGATGCCACACCAGAAGACCATCCCGACCGTGCTGGCTGGCTAAACAATCTTACTAGATTTCTCCAGGACCGATTCGGCAGGACGGGGGCAGTTGCTGATCTCGAAGAAGCCATCATCACAGCTCGCATAGCTGTTGATACCACGCCAGAAGACCATCCCAACCGTGCTGCTATCCTAAACAACCTAGCTGGCTTCCTCCAGGACAGATTTAGCAGGACGGGGGCAGTTCCCGACCTCGAAGAAGCCATCACCACAGCTCGTCAAGCTGTCGATGCCACGCCAGAAGACCATCCCGACCGTGCTGGAATGCTAAACAACCTGGCTGGCTTCCTCCAGGACCGATTTGGCAGGACGGGGGCAGTTACCGACCTCGAAGAAGCCATCACCACAGCTCGCAAAGCTGTTGATGCCACGCCAGAAGACCATCTCGACCGTGCTGCTATCCTAAACAACCTGGCTGGCTGCCTCCAGGACCGATTCGACAGGACGGGGGAAGTTGCCGATCTCGAAGAAGCCATCACCACAGCTCGTCAAGCTGTCGATGCCACGCCAGACGACCATCCCGCCCGTGCTGGCTGGCTAAACAACCTTGCAAACAAGCTCTCGAGCAGGTTCGATAGGACGGGGGCAGTTACCGATCTCGAAACCTCCTACCGCTACTATGTTTCCGCCTTTCATCAATCCACGGCCCCTATTTCTGTCCGTATTACCACTGCTAGCACACTGATCTCAACTCGATTCGGCTCCCTAAACCCGAAAAACGTCCTACAACACGCCAAATTAGCAATTGAGCTACTTCCTCTGCTTACACCGCGTTCTCTCAATAATGCTGATAAGCAGAACCTCCTTCTTAAAGCCGCGGGCATAGCATCGAACGCGGCTGCTATTGCACTTAGCGCTCAAAAACCGCTATACACCGCTATCGCCTGGCTAGAGACGGGTCGTGGCGTTCTCGCTAGCGCTCTCCAAGATTTGCGCACAGATGTGTCTGAACTGCGCCGAGAGCATCCCGACCTGGCGGCTGCTTTCGATGAGTCGCGGGCCATCCTCGACGCTCCGTTCCAACCCAGCCGCCTGGCATCTGACAAGGACCCAGTGTCGGCTATGCGACAAGAAACTGACCAGCGTCGGGCAGCCGAAAAGCGACTTGAAGAGGTGATTACCGAGATTCGGAAACAACCCGGCTTTGGCCGCTTCCTCTTACCCCCGGCCGAAAGCGAGATTTTAGTGGCCGCGGCACACGGCCCGGTTGTGATGATCAATGTGAGCCGCCATCGCTGCGACGCATTGGTTGTACAAAAGACGGGTATCCAGTGTATCGAACTGCCGAATGTCTCGTACCAGGCTATCCAGGAGCGCCGTCAAGCCGTGTCGTCTTCGCCTGCCATACTGGAGTGGCTCTGGGATGAGATCGTCTATCCTGTCCTCGAGCGTCTAGGATTTACGTGTACGCCATCCGGCCAAAGGTGGCCACGGGTATGGTGGGTCCCGACAGGACCGCTTGTCGGCTTTCCCTTGCATGCCGCCGGATATCACCTAGAAAGGAAGGGCCGCACAGCGCTCGATCGTGTCGTATCCTCGTATGCGACATCCCTACGAGTGATGATTCATACGCGTCGACAGCAGCAGCCAGAGCGAACGGGTGGCAACCTCGTTCTCATCTCGATGGAGACAACCTCCGGAGTGGGTGCTCTCGTCCATGCAGACAAGGAGGTCCAAACTGTGGGAGGATATTGCGATTTAATCCAGGTCAATCCAATCACTCCCGAGAAGATTAAGAGTGCCGTGAAGTCATCGCTGGAAGATTGCGAGATCTTCCACTTTGCTGGCCATGGAGGCACGCATCCGTCGCAGCCATTACAAAGCCGGTTATTCCTTGACGACTGGAAAGACGACCCCTTGACAGTGGAGAGTCTCCTCGAGACCAATTTGCAACGCCACCCGCCCTTTCTCGCCTATCTCTCAGCCTGCGGGACGAGCCAGATCATTGACGACCGGTCTAGAGATGAGAGCATCCATCTGAGCAGCGCATTCCAGCTGGCGGGCTTCCGGCACGTGATCGGCACGCTGTGGAGTGTGGACGATGCTTTGTGCGTCGAAATGGCGCAATTGACGTATACGGTGCTCGGACAGCAGGGGCTCAGCGATGAGTCCGTAAGCTACGGGCTTCATTCGGCGAGCCGACAGGTGCGAGATGACTGGGTGGGGGGATTGCAAAAGGATTTTGGGGCGGGTGAACGAAAAGATGGACGGCATTTGTTAGTGGATGAAGGGGATTCTGACAGGTTGCTTTGGGTCCCGTACGTTCACTACGGAGTCTGAGTTCCTTCTGAGTTCAGATCTAGCAAGACGCAGTAGCTCTATGCAGTTCTACAGTATACAAAATTTCCAATGAGCTGGGTTGGTAACCAGCACGGCAGTCATACTTGGACGGCGACCTTGACTCAACTTGGCGACAGGAATGAGAATTCTGTGTTAACGACCTCGGCTTTACTGACCAAAGGCTGCACAAAACACTACACGCAATAACTAGGTGCAACTTCCTTCGTGCTTTGTTAATCATTGATTTCAAGGGATCGTCGCCTTCTTTCGGAGTATAGTATACCAATGGACTGAATGTGGCTGGTATGCGGAGTTTGGTCGCTTGGGCAGGAATGCGGCGTTGGGAGTGCTGCTTAAACGAGTCAATGTATCATACTGCAGTACTGTTCACTGAGATGTATCGGCACCACGTTGTATGTTACCAGTGAGCCTTACTCTTCATCTTCTGGGTAGCACCCAGCCAGCATGTTCACATCCGTAAAGTCGTCGACTATGTAGGTGTATATGATTGATCTCTTTCATCGACCGAGACACCCATTTCAGCGCAATATCCCTTTTTCTCACGTACAGGCATGGATAGACCAGAAAAGTTGGTTGTTGCGATGGGGTCTTCTCCGCTGTTTGCTACTATGTACGCACCCATAGAGGATGTTTGCTACCTCAAATGAACTGTACGTATCCTACTAACGACCTTGAGCCACGGTTAGCGCGAGGTCCCACGCGCCTGTATGTGCCCGTTTGGTCGAACCAACTGCATGAGGTTCATTTGCATTTGGCGTTTACCTCGAGCTTGTTATTGTACGAAGCTACGATGTGCGCCTATATAAGTTGGATAAAGGCCAATGTAGTAGGGGGAAGGATTCAATTCCTATCTCTTTCCCAATTCGCCACTCTGTCGCACTGAATAGGTATGGCTACAGCGCGTCGAGAGTTAATGCCCAAGCCCCCTAGCAGCCCACCACAGGTGGCTCCGTCGGAGCGGACTCGAGCAAAGCGAGCAACGGTCCAGCTAGCATGCATGCGATGCCGCCGCCGAAAAGTAAAGGTAGTTCAAGCCTATTGCGCGCCTATGTACCCGTGAGTTAACTTGATCTGTAGTGAAATGGCCAACGGCCGGCCTGTCAAACATGCATCAAGCGTAGCGCATCATGTGCCTATGGTCTATTCCTTCGTTAGTGGTGTCTTGTCCGGGGAAGGGCTCAGTCAACCTAAAGGTAAAAGCAATCTTATGGCCTGCTGGGCATAGGTCGTCACAATCCCCACCAACCCGGCTTGAGTCTTTAAAGGAAGCCGAGATTTAGTTATCGATGACGAGGTGAATACAACGTCATATCCCAATGCTTCTAAATCCTGACAGGACTCTTGCTTGGACGTGAAGTAGTTCCGTAAAGGTCTATCACGCAGCCGAAAACACTCATTTCGTTGAAGCGCGTACTCGACGATTGTATGGAGAAGTGTGTTTTGAGATACAATATGTTGCTAGGCGCATTCTCCGCCGACTTTGCCCGGTCGCGGACGACTTTACCCTGGGCCATCATCGAAGTGGTACCGACTTTTGCAATTCATTGCTCGGGCCGCAGACGGTTTGGGATTAGGATATGAGTTCCTGAAGCTAGATTTTAGTCCCGTGGCGGCCAGGATGCAAGATGATTTAATCAATCCCCATACACGTACCGAACTTGTCATGTTTCCAACCTTGTCAACAAAGACGCCCTTGCAGAGGAGACGGCTATCATCCGAGAAGGTAAATAACGGCTAGAATCGCGTGTCACTCTCAAGGAACCCGAAAGTAGAGGAAGTGAGGCGAATAGGGTCCTCTGAGTCGGGCCAACTCGATCCGTGCTGCTAGAGCCGAAGAGCTATTTAAGTTCTGGAGAAGTCTCTTGTTTCATTATTCGCAAGGTTGAAGCCCAAGACGGCATGTCGGCCTCGACACCAGTAACGGCTGCGTGGGCGCCGATATTGAGGTTGGTGAGCTTGAATAATCGGGCCCTTAAGCTGAGGTTGACGCTGCGTATTCGCTGCATCTCTTGATGCCAATCGTGCTCGATTGACGTTATTGTATCGAACTGGGCTATGGGCAGTGGACTCACTAAGAACGCGGTGTGGCCGAAAAGGATCGCCGAAAATATTGCCAAGCGCGATGGGGCCATGGAGGGGGAAGCTCCGCTTCGGCGCGAGCAGGTAGCTAGTTTTCATTACCGAGCTCATTGTGTTTGGCTCGGTCTTTTCTTTTCTACCACGGTGGGTGAGTGAGGATATACACTGGTGAAGACAAACTATTGAAACAAGCCGTTCGAAATCTAGCTGTACGGTTTGAGAGATTTCAGACAGTTGAGATGAGTGGTTAAGAGTGAATGACCTATATTTTGATCCTACCACTGACGCACCAAGTTTTCAGCTCACCGAAACGGAATAACAATACCACGGTCAGGATTATAACTACAAGAGCAGACATAGAACACAGTCATTACCTCAATCATCAATCGAATCCATAGGTGAGCAGAATTGCCGAATGACCTGTTGCGAATTCAGGTACTCAGTGTTGCACCCTCTCCTAATCAGTTGTTACATCAACCTCGTTATCTACCAATGTCAGCGGATCGCCGAAATTATAAATGCTGTTCACTAGGGTAAATCAGTGCATTGGCCCATGCTCCTTTTCTTACATTCAACTCATGCTATGAAGTAGCGTATCGACACGAAAGCCACAGTAGGTCGGGTTCCTTATTACGCCATTAGTACCCATACATCTGCGCAGTCGCTCACCGATGCCGAAGTGTGAGTGCCTGAGATGCATTGTGAAGAGAAGAAAAGCTTGCGTTGGTTGGGGTGAGCCACTCCAAAACATTGTCCTCCTCTGCATCTGCTGATTTGTTAACCCAACCCTACAGACGATATAATCACCACATACCAGGAGCCGTTCTTGCGACGCTCTGTTTGTTACCATTCACTTTATCCGCCTTTTTCAACAGGTCGTTGAGAATTTCGTTAGCAGCATTCGCATGTCTAACTGCGGCTAGTGGTATCTGCAATAACAGTTCTTTCGTGTACGCTGCTGCTGTAGCAGCCGCATACGGCTGCCAAGTCTCGTTCTTGTGCGAGTCGGCATAGTTGCTGATTCCACGGATGACGAGACAGGGAAACGTCTCCATGAGGCCTGCTGCTTCAATATCCACGCACAGGATGTGCATGCTGTCCCGTAGTTCATCTCGCTTCTTTGCGGACTTGATAATCATGTTAGATGACCCGATTGTTCCATAATGCACCCGGGGGTGTGGACTTTTTCGTTGACTGCGCTTGACCGTCTCCGAGAACTCGCAATTCTTGCAATTCTTGCCGCCAACGTGGGTATAGTCGGCTGGGAAGAGACAGTCCCGCTCTACGCCAGGGTAACAATAGTCGTCTGCCATAGCAGGGTACCGGGCAACCATCTCCTCGAGATGCTGTTTGACACTGTTGCCACGAAGTCCGTGCAAGGCCTTCAGCAGAGCGACATTGCTGGCGAGCACATGCGGTGGCTTGTTCAAATGCCCTGTCCTCACGAAGCCCCCAATTGCGCTCTTGCCACGGTCGAACTGCACGATGCCACCCAAATCCTCTTGAGCTTCGCTGACAACGACATCGCCCAGGCGAATGTCATGCAGATCGTCGTCTTCGTAGTTTTCGTCGGGGACCCCGCCACCAGTCCCCACTAGCAAGCCGAAGCGTATCCGACCGAAATCGTTCAGCAGCTGTGTTACCACCATCGCGGCGGCGTTGTTGCCAGTCGTCGGCATCGCAGCTACGACAACGTTGTGCTGACCTATCTGGCCCAACTCATAGGCATTCTGGTCGCGACTCGTGCTGAGACCCAGGTGCTTCCTGTCAAGCAAAGCGAGCACGGGGGTCAGCTCGTACCCCATAGGACATATGATCGCGACAGTGTAATCGTCATGCTGTAGGCAGATAGGCGGCTCTGGATTTGGCGCGATCGGACAAGATTCGTGCACTGCGTCCTTCGACATGGGAAATGAGGTCCAGAAGGCCAATGGGTGTAGCGATGATACTTCGGGACACTACACCAAATTACTTCCGAGTATTGAAACGAGATGTTGGAGAGGTCAAGGTTCCATGCGACCCCGCTCGTCTCCAGCCTGGAAGGTGCTAAAGAAGAGGCCGCTCCTCATATGTTTGACTAGCGGATCAATCTATCTCCGGAGCTGCCATCTGTAAGGGCGTGATCGACTAGGTGTTGAATCCACAGTTGCATCCACGCTGGTGGCCAACCCACGCTCTGCCTGGCGCCACACCCGAGGCGTTACGGTACTTCACTACGCGCTACACTATAAGTAGCTAGCGGTGCCAGTACTGCAGTACAAGGCTCTCTACTTCACGTACCGCGCCGTCGCACTTGCGAACCTTCACGGGTCGCGGCAATGTGCTAAAGATCGCTGCTATCTAGGGTATAGGCTGGTTGTTTCAGCCAGGCAATTTTGAACCCGCCGAATTGAGATTTTCTTTTAGGGCTCAATTAACCTGGAAGCAGCGCCGCAAGCAGTTCGTCCGCTAGTTACGCGCATCCTGTTGAAGGCTCATGCAGGTGTGATGGAGCAGGGGTCTCCTCCACAGGTTATCCATCCTGGCGCCGTGCTAGCCGCTATAAAGCACGTTGAAATGCTCCTACAAGGGACCGGCAAGCAGTTCTACGAGCTATTCCGGCTGAGGAAGCAGTAGTTCTAACCACTGCTAGAATGGCTGGAATTGAACGCCTGTCTTGAAGACACAAGTTACCAAACAACTGCTCAAGAGCTACTGATGTTCCTTTGGATCGTCGGTTTCAGCGAGACGCAGCGAAACGCCTCACACCCCTTTTTGAGTGCGCAAAGTTCTATCTCCGGCTCGTTCCATACCGTGCTACCCAAGATGGTCCGGTTATTCAAGGCCTTTGTCAAGCAACCTAAGTCAACGTACGTGTCAACCGAGGTCAAATCACAACAGGAGACCAAATTCTCTAGATTCAGCGGCGCAGTTGGGGCTATCAACTGCAGATACGAACGTGGCCTTAGAAGAGCTAATGCTTTCGTAGGAACCGATGGGTCTCCTGCACTACACCGGGCTCTGGACCTGCCACCCTCTCTAGGTAGGTCTGGACTTAGTTTAACATAAAACCTATAGTTCTCAACGCCATATCCGGCGCCTTGAAGATATGGGGGATCGTTACGTAGAGCCGGGTCGTGACGATGACGTTGGGCAAGGCGAAAAGGGCTCGGAGAAGACTGTGCATAGGGTGATATTCGTCCAGCTTCTCGGACTCGACTGGTGCGTCTTTGCTGTTGACAGTCTGCCTATGCTGGGTGCATGCAAGGAAATACAACCCATCTCTCTAAGTCTTGCCCTTTCTGAGGATAGACCCTACCTGCGGAACGCGGAAACGGGGGGCAGGTTCACAAAAGTCGGTGTTCCCAGGCAGCTAGTGGCAATATGGCCTGGAGTTAAGGCGACCTTCCGAGCCTTATTCCAGGCCTCCAAGAACTCTGGTTTCTTCGGAGTCATCACGAGACTGGATATGCAGGCCTCACGTAGGTATTTCCGATAGGCGCGCTTCAATATAGAGAAGGGACCAAGGTCTAGAGGCTAGAGGACATGCGATGTATATACCGGAAGGAAGTTCAACCAGACCCTGGCTTGGAAACAGCTTAACATGAAGTCCTCACTGCAATGTAAGGCGTCGCCATCTAGAATAAGGCGTCGCCAATCCTCTAGATCCTCTGGAGCGGTCAAGGATAGGAATATCTGCCTTAACCAGCGTATGCCAATTGAATTGCTGGTCCAGCCGGCATCTGAGGCCTCAAAATACCACTGGTTGAAGTCCTCCTCGTCTAGTTAGCATTCAAACCACTGCTGTTGGACCGACTTCCCCTTGAAAATGACGAGGGGAGGTAACGCTCTGCCGGTCGCGGAGATGGCCTCAATTGACGTCGCCCACTCGCCAAGGCCGGGATCCATAGTGAAGACCTCGTTAAGGGTAGACGGACCGATGACTAGGGAACTATCTCCAAGCCCTATTTGGTAGCCGACCTCGTCTATATTCCAAGTGTTCTCAGGGAGGACCTTCGCCACGTCTGGCTGGACTAACCTAGAGAACTCCTCCAGATTTTCTCGTGGGGCGCCGTTAACGCGCTAGAAGTCCATTGGCCTGGACCTCGTAATCTTTAACTGCGGCCAGCGCTTAAAGAACCGGTGATGCCAGCGTCTGCCGAGGTGGTGGTCACTGCTAGTTTCTGCCACTGACGATTAAGCGTATACGCGAAAGCGGTTATACGGTATTGACCACCCTAGACGGGACTACGTGAGGGCCTGATCTACTAGACGACGCTCTAACTCAATAGATAGGATCTGACGATGCTCCTGAGCATGCGCCTTCAGAGGCAAGTCGTTAAATCGCCTCGTGAGGTAGTATCTAGAGACAGGATACTTCTTCGCAGTAGAACGGATACTTGCTCCGTCGACGACTTCTTTCAGCGCTACAGCCAGCTGCAGCGCTTCCATGAAATAGATAGGCAGAAAGAGCAAAAAACGACAATTCTATTGACCTAAACACTAAGACCTCACGATATCTGGTTGTTTATCTATTCCCTGTTGCTTATCACATGCCATCTTGATCTTGGTGGTGAAACGGTGGCGCGTTTGATGGGGCGGCGTGTTGAAGGGGGTCAAAGCTTATGTGATAGACCCAGGACTGCGGGCCGGGCCCCGTGTGGCAATACATACAGTTCGGACATCAATACAACTTCAACTCTGGAGCTGTCCGTGTAAAGGAAACCGGGGCTGATGTAAGCAATATTATTGACCAGACGCAAACGTAGCGTCTACGTCTTAGCAACACGGGACAGTCAAAGCCATAGGATGTACTCAACCACGAAAAGCTTGTTAGGTGGCCGATTGCAGTCCGTTGGCGATGGTGCTACAATAGGGCATTCGACAGGAAAAGAAGCCTATTCTAATTAGCTCTTTATGACCTAGGAAAATGGCTGCTGTAAATTGATGGGAAATGCAACAGCCGTACTGGATGCATTCTTAAGGCCTCTAAGAGAAATTTCTAATGGGCTGCGATTGATCACGCGGTATCCTGCCATCCTGCCGTCTTACTCTCACCGCTGTTTGGGGTTGTGCTGGCGTGAGCAATGTAAGGGTGGCGCCGGGAAGCTGCGGCCATGCCGTTCTATGCCGCATTGCCAGAGCCAGCTGACCATAACCATACATGGGGTTGTCCCGTTCCTGGACAAAAGCCAGTCGACGGCCAGAGAAGACACACATGATATGCATAGTGCTGAAGGCAGTCGGCCAATCAGCCACGCGGATATCCATGTACCATGAGAATCGGTAAGCTGCTTACGACCACCCATGTCGATTCGGGGAGATTGGCTTTACGTAATAAACGATTTACGATCAAGCTGCAGCTGCGGGACGGGTCGAGCGGGGCCAGACTGAGCGTGTCGGACGGCTCGGTCCTTGGCAAGGAATGCATTCATACGTTGACGCCGGCTGGAAGATCCAAGCCGAAGTAGGTTAGAATTTCGGACAATCGTGATGGGTGGGCTTTCGGCTTCTCACGATAGCCTGGTCCGACCTGATTTTAGGTAGACCTTCGTTCTTAGATCCAATGATGACGGTCGCCTATCAGCCCATCCTATACCGATAAGGAGACGAAGATGTATTGTAATCAATGAGCCAACCGAATGGACACCACTGGGAAGACCCGACATATAGCGTGGCTTTCTTTTGGTGACATGGGTTACGACAAGGCTCTATGCCGTAGGGGGCCACCGGAAGTTTCTTCTGGTGGTATAGCTGCCAGCACACCGAGTGGCAAGGAGGGAAAAGACTGCGGAGGACTGCCAGAAGGAATTCTAGCAATATGTAGACCAGCACGTCTAGTAGTGATCAAGGGAAAGAGCATGGCGGAAGGAGGAAGCCGCTCAGTAAACCGATAATAACTTGTCTAGGTCGGGCACATGAGAGCATCGATCGTAACTGAATGCTCATCGCCACTTTCAAACAGCAAGCAGCAAATCCCGACAGAAGCGCTAATACTGATATTCAAGAACAACGATGAGCGAAGCACCACTCGCGACAACCGCCGCGATCCGGGCTGCCTGGCTGGCCATTGCCGGCAGCCCAAGCCCGAGCTGTTGTCTTCTCATGCACACAGAGGACGGATGCCACGGCGTTGAAGCGACCGAGGGCATACTGCCCGATCCAGGAGGCGACGATGTGGACCTCGTGTCGATAGCCGAGGACCTACTCGGGAAAGAGATCAACGACAACCCTGAGATCCAGGTGTTCCGGTCCAAGCTCTCCGGTCTGCAGAGCCACGGGTCGGCCGTCCTGCTTCTCCTTCCCGCTGGCCCGAAGGCGGAAACACCAACGACAGAGGTGCTTAGTATAGGAGAGAGTAGAGGGAAGACCGATGCGATAGACACTGGGCCCACGGGTTTAGCCTCTGGTGCCGAGACGAACTATCCCCTCGCTTTTCGCATCACCGAGGAGGCCGGCATAGTCCGTGTGCTGGTCCATCGGCGGGCCGATCCGTTTGAAGAAGGCGAGGCGGCCACGATGGCACGCCTCCTAGAAAAGACCATCAACGAACTCGGCGCAGCCGGCCCGGAACAAGGCCCTCCAGCCAGTGAGGAGGACCTGCGGCAGATCTGGGCCTGGAACGCCACGGTGCCCGAGACCGTCGAGGCCTGCGTGCACGACCTGTTCGCGGCGCGGGCGCGCGAGCAGCCGGACGCGCCGGCCGTCTGCGCGTGGGACGGCGAGCTGACGTACGGCCAGCTGGACGCGCTGTCGACGCGGCTGGCGCAGCACCTGGCCGGGCTCGGGGCCGGGCCGGGGACGATCGTGCCGCTGTGCTTCGAGAAGTCGATGTGGACGTCGGTGGCGATGCTCGGGGTGGGAAAGGCTGGGGCAGCTTTTGTTCTTCTCGACCCTTCTCAGCCCGAGAATCGACTGCTGTCCATTATTGAGCAGTGCCATGCCAACATGCTATGCACATGGGAAGGCAACCAGAATCACTGGCGTGGTCTTCTGTCGTCCGTTACCGCTTTCGGCATTGGCCGAGATTGGCTTGAGTCACTGCGATCCAGCATTGCACTTCCCCGATGTGGATCCCAGCAACCACTATACGTCTGTTTCACCTCTGGCAGTACCGGAACACCTAAAGGTGTCGTAATTCAGCATAAGAGCTTCTGCACGGCCTTGAGATACCAGGGAACAGCTCTGGGTTTTGGTCCCCACTCGAGGACCTTCGACTTTGCGTCGCCCAGCTTCGACGTGGCCATCCACAATGTCTTTGCGACGTTGTGCCTAGGCGGCTGTGTATGTGTGCCGTCGGAAGCAGACCGCAGGCAGGACGTCAACCTCGCGTTGCTAGCAACAAAGGCGACAGTTGCCAACCTAACACCATCAGTCGCCAGACTTCTCCGGCCCGAAGCAATAGCGGGGCTCCATACATTGATCTTACTAGGCGAAACTGTCAATGCGACCGACCTGGAGCGATGGCCCGAGAGTCTTCGCATTCTCAATACCTATGGGCCGACGGAATGCACCACTCTAAGCACTATGAATGAGAATACGCAGTCTCTTATAGCCGCTCTAAGCATCGGCAGGGGCGCTGGCGTATGCACGTGGGTGGTAGATCCGAATGATCATACCAAGTTGGCTTCCGTAGGCTATGTCGGCGAGCTTCTGCTTGAAGGGCCGATTCTCGCCGATGGCTACCTAGGAAATGCGGCATTGACGAGAAAAGTATTCATTGAGGATTGCCCGTGGCTGGTTCGAGGGGGACCCGACGTGCCGGGCCGACGCAATCGACTATACCGTACGGGCGACCTTGTCCGGTACGACGCCGATGGACAGCTGCACTTCGTCGGCCGCAAGGACGATCAGGTCAAGATCCGCGGCCAGCGGGTCGAGCTCGGCGACGTCGAGCACCACTTGAAGCATTGTCTTATCGCATATCCGGACGTTGGTGTCGTGGCCGCGGCGATCCATCCGGCGAAGAGTGAGACGAAGCTTTTGGTAGCTTTCCTGGCCCTAGGACTCGCAGATGGGGATCAGGTCGTACTCCAGAAGCTGATGAACAGCTTGGAGGCAAATATTGATGACCTGCTGCCAGCCCACATGGTCCCGAGCGCCTACATTCCCCTGGACCACCTCCCGATGACGGCGACGGGAAAGACGGACCGCCGACGCCTGCGCGAGATGGGCGCCGCCATGACGCTCGAGCAGCTGGCCGCCCTCAACCTGGCCCGGTCGCGAGGGGGCACCCGGACGGCGCCGGCGACGGAGGCGGAGCGGCAGCTGCAGCAGCTGTGGGCGGATGTGCTGGGGATTGGGCCGGACTCGATCGCGGCCGAGGACAGCTTCCTGCGCATCGGCGGCGACTCGGTCGCGGCCATGCGGCTGGTGGGGCGGGCGCGCGAGCAGGGCCTGTCGCTGACGGTGGCGGACGTCTTCCAGCATCCGCGTCTGAGCGATCTGGCCCGGACAATGGTCGTCGCAGAATCCGCCATCGAGCTGGTCAAGCCTTTCTCCCTTCTGAAGCCCGATGTGTCGGTAGAGACAGTCTGCCAACAGGCGGCGGAGCGGTGCGGGCTGACGGCCGACCAGATCCAGGACGTGTTCCCGTGCACACCGCTCCAGGAGGGCCTGCTGGCGATGACGGCCAAGAGGGCGGGCGACTACGTGGAGCGTAACATCCTTAGGCTGCGGGACGAGGTGGACGTTAAGCAGCTCGCCCAGGCGTGGGACAAGCTAGTGGCAGCGAACGACATCCTCCGGACACGGATTGTTGACCTCCCCGGCCAAGGGCTCGTCCAGGTGGTCTCGAACATTGCGGTTACTTGCGGCGTCCACGACGACATCGGGGAGTACATACAGGTCGACCAAGCGCAAGGAGCAGGACTGGGTGAGGTGCTGAACCGAGCCGCCGTGGTTATTGATGGTAAGACGGGCGCTCGCTACCTGGTCTGGACGCTCCACCACGCGCTGTACGACGGCTGGTCGATGCCGCTCCTCCTGGAACAGCTAGCGGACGCGTACAAGGGAAACGCCACTTCTGGTGTCGTGCCCTTCCAGCGTTTTGTCAAATACATGTCGAATAAGGACCCAGAGGCCACGAACCAGCACTGGCAGTCGCAGCTCGCCGACTGTGAGGCCGTGTCGTTCCCTGCTCTGCCGTCGTCCACGCACCAGCCGCTGGCCGACCAGTCGCTGCAACATGCTATTACCGACCTTCAGTGGCCTCAGACGGGCATCACACCATCAACACTGCTCCGGGCAGCATGGGCAATCGTTGTTAGCCGGCAGACCAGCTCGGATGACGTCGCGTTTGGAGTCGTCAGCAACGGGCGGCAGGCGCCGGTGGCGGGGATCGAGCGGATGACCGGGCCGACGATTGCGACGGTGCCAGTGCGAGTCCGACTCGACAGCGGCGCAACAACTTCTGAGCTGCTCTCTCAGGTTCAGTCGCAAGCCATGGGGATGGTGGCTCACGAGCAGTTTGGGCTGTCCAGGATCCTGAGGCTCGGGCCCGGTGCGGAGCAGGCATGCCGGTTCCAGTCGCTGCTTGTCGTCCAGCCTAAGGAAGAAATCGCTACGACCAAAGGGTCTCTCTTGTTTCACCACAACGATGAGTCAGGCGAGGCACCGGGTCAAGATGATGGCCTTAGGCAGTTCAACACGTACGCCCTCATGGCAGTGTGTCATCTCCGAGACAACGGCATGGACGTCGAGCTGAGCTACGACGCGACCGTCGTCCCACCGGCCATGGCCAGCCGCCTGGTTCAGCAGTTCGAGCAGGTGCTCCGCCAACTGTGCCAGCCCAGCGTGTCCGACACGCGCGTGGCAGACATCGAGACAGTCAGCGAGGCGGACCTGCGGCAGATCTGGGCCTGGAACGCCACGGTGCCCGAGACCGTCGAGGCCTGCGTGCACGACCTGTTCGCGGCGCGGGCGCGCGAGCAGCCGGACGCGCCGGCCGTCTGCGCGTGGGACGGCGAGCTGACGTACGGCGAACTGGACGCGCTGTCGACGCGGCTGGCGCAGCACCTGGCCGGGCTCGGGGCCGGGCCGGGGACGATCGTGCCGCTGTGCTTCGAGAAGTCGATGTGGACGTCGGTGGCGATGCTCGGGGTGATGAAGGCCGGGGCGGCGTCGGTGGCGCTGGACACGACGCTGCCCGTGGGCCGGCTCCGGACCATTGTGGAGCAGGCGCTGTCAAATTCCCGGCGGCAGATTGTTGTGTCGTCGGTCGCCAACCGCGGGCTTGCTAGCGAGCTGGCCAGCTCAGCCGACAGGATTGCCTCTGTGGTTGTCGCTGCCGAAATCACGCAGGGCCACTATGTACCGGACGCCAAGGGAGCTGCAATTGCGCGGGCTACCCCCCAGGACATGCTCTACGTCGTCTTCACGTCCGGCAGCACGGGCACGCCGAAGGGAGCCATCATCACGCACGTCAACTTCAGCAGCGCTATCCGTCATCAGCAGACCTGCCTGGGCTTTCACTCGGGTTCTCGCATCTTCGACTATGTCTCATACGCTTTTGATGTGTCGTGGTCCAACATTCTGCACACCCTTACGGCTGGTGGCTGCTTGTGTGTTCCTAGCGATGAGGACAGGCTTGGCCGGATTACCGAGTCAATCCGGGACCTTAGGGTAACCTACCTTCATTTAACGCCCACAGTCGCCCAGCTCATCCCGGCCAGGGACGTGCCCGGTGTGAAAACGATCGCGTTCATTGGCGAGAAACTGGCAGCTACCGTTGCCTCCTCGTGGCAGGACATTGACATGGTCCTCAACACCTACGGACCAGCGGAATGTACAGTTACCAGCACCGCGTTTCAAGTCCAGGAGGGCGTTCAAGAAGATCCCGCGATTGGACAAGGGTGCGGGGCGGTGCCGTGGGTTGTGCAGCCCGACGGCAAGGCTTTGGCGTCGATTGGGCAGGTGGGCGAGCTCTGGGTTGAGGGGCCGCTCGTGGGGCAAGGCTACCTAGCCGACATGGAGAAGACGACAGCCTCTTTCATCCGCGATCCAGCATGGTTAACCAAGGGGGGCCCCGGCTCCCCCGGCCGCCACGGACGGTTGTACCGCACGGGAGACCTTGCCAAGTACAGCCCGGAGGGTCTGCTGCACTTTATCGGCCGCAAGGACGACCAGGTCAAGATCCACGGCCAGCGGGTCGAGCTCGGCGACGTTGAGCACCACCTGAAGAAGTGTCTCGCTGCGCATTCAGACATTAGCGTGGCCGCGGAGGCGATCCAGCCGGCCGAGAGTGAGACAAAGCTCCTAGTGGCCTTCCTGGCCCTGGGAGCCGCAGCCATGGATGATGCCGCACTGGCGGGATTGACAAGCAAGATCGAGGCGAGCCTCGGCGACCGGCTACCGGCCCACATGGTGCCAAATGCCTACATTCCCCTGGACCGCATCCCGACGACGGCGACGGGCAAGACGGACCGCCGACGCCTGCGCGAGATGGGCGCCGCCATGACGCTCGAGCAGCTGGCCGCCCTCCACCCGGCCCGGTCGCGAGGGGGCACCCGGACGGCGCCAGCGACGGAGGTGGAGCGGCAGCTGCAGCAGCTGTGGGCGGGGGTGCTGGGGATCGGAGCGGACTCGATCGCGGCCGAGGACAGCTTCCTGCGCATCGGCGGCGACTCGGTCGCGGCCATGCGGCTGGTGGGGCGGGCGCGCGAGCAGGGCCTGGCGCTGACGGTGGCAGACATCTTCCAACACCCGCGCCTAAGCGACCTGGCCCTCACGATGACGGCCGAAGCTTCCGTCGTCGAGTCGATCCAGCCCTTCTCCCTTCTAAAGCCCGATGTGTCGGTAGAGACAGTCTGCCAGCAGGCGGCGGAGCGGTGCGGCTTAGCGGCGGACCAGATCCAGGACGTGTTCCCGTGCACGCCGCTCCAGGAGGGCCTGCTGGCGATGACGGCCAAGCGGGCGGGCGACTACGTGGCACGTAACATCCTTCGGCTGCGGGACGAGGTCGACGTTGAGCGGCTCGCCCAGGCGTGGGACAAGCTGGTGGCAGCGAACGACATCCTTCGGACACGGATTGTTGACCTCCCCGGCCAAGGGCTCGTCCAGGTGGTTTCCAACACTGCGGTTGCGGACACTGCGGTTGCTTGCTGCGTCCACGACGACATCGAGAAGTACATACAGGTCGACCAAGCGCAAGGAGCAGGACTGGGTGAGCTGCTGAACCGAGCCGCTGTGGTTGTTGATAGTAAAACGGGCGCTCGCTACCTGGTCTGGACGCTCCACCACGCGCTGTACGACGGCTGGTCGATGCCGCTCCTCCTGGAACAGCTGGAGAACGAGTACGCAGGACGTGGCAGCGCAGGTGCCGTGCCCTTTCAGGGACTGGTCCAGTATATATCCGCTCTGGACTCCGGGGCCACAACCCAGTACTGGCAGTCGCAGCTCGCCGACTGTGCGGCCGTGCCGTTCCCGGCTCTGCCGTCGTCCTTGCACCAGCCACGGGCGGATCAGTCGCTTCAACACGCCACCACCAGCCTTCGATGGCCTCAGACCGGCCTCACGCCATCGACACTACTCCGGGCCGCATGGGCAATCGTTGTCAGCCGGCAGACCAGCTTGGATGACGTCGCGTTTGGAGTCGTCAGCAACGGGCGGCAGGCGCCGGTGGCGGGGATCGAGCGGATGACCGGGCCGACGATTGCGACGGTGCCAGTGCGAGTCCGACTCGACAGCGGCGCAACAACTTCTGAGCTGCTCTCTCAGGTTCAGTCGCAAGCCATGGGGATGGTGGCTCACGAGCAGTTTGGGCTGTCCAGGATCCGGAGGTTCGGGCCGGGCGCGGAGCAGGCATGCCGGTTCCAGTCGCTGCTTGTCGTCCAGCCCAAGGAAGAAGTCGCTACGAGCCAAGACTCTCTCTTATTTCACCGGAATGACAAATCAGGCGAGGCATCGGCTCAAGACGATGGCCTTGGGCAGTTCAACACGTACGCCCTCATGGTAGTGTGTCATCTCCGAGACAACGGCATGGACGTCGAGCTGAGCTACGACGCGACCGTCGTCCCACCGGCCATGGCCAGCCGCCTGGTTCAGCAGTTCGAGCAGGTGCTCCGCCAACTGTGCCAGCCCGGCGTGTCCGACACGCGCGTGGCAGACATCGAGACAGTCAGCGAGGCGGACCTGCGGCAGATCTGGGCCTGGAACGCCACGGTGCCCGAGACCGTCGAGGCCTGCGTGCACGACCTGTTCGCGGCGCGGGCGCGCGAGCAGCCGGACGCGCCGGCCGTCTGCGCGTGGGACGGCGAGCTGACGTACGGCGAACTGGACGCGCTGTCGACGCGGCTGGCGCAGCACCTGGCCGGGCTCGGGGCCGGGCCGGGGACGATCGTGCCGCTGTGCTTCGAGAAGTCGATGTGGACGTCGGTGGCGATGCTCGGGGTGATGAAGGCCGGGGCGGCGTCGGTGGCGCTGGACGCGACGCAGCCGGTGGCACGGCTGCGGACGATTGTGGAGCAGGTGCTATCCAACTCTCGGCGGCCGCTGATCGTATCGTCGGTGGCCAACTATGGACTTGCAAACGAGCTAGCCTGCTCAGCCGATGAGATCGCTTCAGTAACTGTTGCTGCTGAAGTCACGCAGGAGAATTTTATGGGAGATGCCAACACGATCGACCTTCCCCCGGTCAATCCCCGGGATATACTTTACGTCGTCTTCACATCCGGCAGCACAGGCACTCCTAAGGGTGCCATCATCACACATTCTAACGCTAGCAGTGCTATAAGGCACCAAGTGTCAGTTCGTGGGATAGGCTCGACATCTCGTGTCTTCGATTTCGCGTCGTATGCGTTCGACGCCGCATGGCTGAACGTACTTTTAACGCTTACTATCGGCGGGTGCCTCTGTGTGCCAAGTGAGCAAGCGAGACGGAACAATATTGCAGCCGCGATCAATGAAACGAAAGCGAGCTACGTCGATTTAACACCAACTGTTGCCCGATTGTTGGAGTTACGTGAAGTTCCAAGTCTGAAGTCTATAACACTTGCTGGTGAACCGGTCAAGCCCACGGATACCAGAAGATGGAAAGGGCTTCCATCGATCATGGTTGCATATGGTCCAGCAGAGTGTACAATCTGCAGCACCATCGATTCTGCTTCAGCACAGCGCCCTGGAAACCCCAGCATTGGTCGTGGATATGGAACAGTGGCCTGGATTGTTAGAAAAGATGGTCGGAATCTTGCTTCCATTGGCGAGACCGGCGAGCTCTGGATCGAAGGGCCGCTAGTCGGTCGAGGTTATCTAGCCGACGCGGAGAAAACGGCATCTACGTTCATCGAAAATCCTAATTGGCTGATCACGGGGGGGCCTAATATCCCGGGCCGACGTGGACGGCTTTATCGCACGGGCGACCTTGTCAGGTGTGATTCAGACGGACTTTTATATTTCGTCGGGCGTAGCGACGACCAAGTCAAGATCCACGGCCAACGAGTCGAGCTCGGAGATGTCGACCACCACCTGAAGGACTGCCTTGTTGCCGAGCCTAAGTTTTCTGTGGTGGCGGATGTGATCGAGCCGGCCAACAGCGAGATGAAGCTGCTGGTGGCCTTCCTGGGCATGGGAGCCGCAGCCACGGATGCCACTGTAGTGGCAGGGCTGATAGGTGACATCAAGACGAGCCTTAGGGACCGGCTACCGGCCCACATGGTGCCAAGTGCCTACATTCCCCTGGACCGCATCCCGATGACGGCGACGGGAAAGACGGACCGCCGACGCCTGCGCGAGATGGGCGCCGCCATGACGCTCGAGCAGCTGGCCGCCGTCAACCCGGCCCGGTCGCAAGGGGACACCCGGACGGCGCCGGCGACGGAGGCGGAGCGGCAGCTGCAGCAGCTGTGGGCGGGGGTGCTGGGGATCGGGCCAGACTCGATCGCGGCCGAGGACAGCTTCCTGCGCATCGGCGGCGACTCGGTCGCGGCCATGCGGCTGGTGGGGCGGGCGCGCGAGCAGGGCCTGTCGCTGACGGTGGCGGACGTCTTCCGGCATCCGCGTCTGAGCGATCTGGCCCGGACAATGGTCTTCGCAGAATCCGCCATCGAGCTGGTCAAGCCTTTCTCCCTTCTGAAGCCCAATGTGTCGGTAGAGACAGTCTGCGGGCAGGCGGCGGAGCGGTGTGGCTTAGCGGCCGACCAGATCCAGGACGTGTTCCCGTGCACACCGCTTCAGGAGGGCCTGCTGGCGATGACGGCCAAGCGGGCGGGTGATTACCTGGCGCGTAATGTCCTTCGACTGCGTGAGGATGTCAACATCGAGCGGCTCGCCCAGGCGTGGGACAAGCTAGTGGCAGCGAACGACATTCTCCGGACACGGATTGTTGACCTTTCCGGGCAAGGGCTCGTCCAGGTGGTCTCGAACATTGCGGTTACTTGCGGCGTCCACGACGACATCGGGAAGTACATACAGGTCGACCAAGCGCAAGGAGCAGGACTGGGTGAGGTGCTGAACCGAGCCGCCGTGGTTATCGATGGTAAGACGGGCGCTCGCTACCTGGTCTGGACGCTCCACCACGCGCTGTACGACGGCTGGTCGATGCCGCTCCTCCTGGAGCAACTAGAGGACGAGTACGCGGGCAATGCCGGTGGTGATGTTATGCCCTTCCAAGGGTTTGTTAAGTACATGTCCGATCTGGACTCGGGAGTCATGACTCAGTACTGGGAGTTACAGCTCGCCGAGTGCGAGGCCACGCCGTTCCCTGCTCTTCCATCGTCCTCACACCAACCACAGGCGGACCAGTCGTTGCACCACCGCATCAGAGATCTCCAGTGGCTCCAGGGTACAACGCCGTCCGCCCTCCTTCGGGCCGCATGGGCGATCGTCGTCAGCCGCCAGACCGGCTCCGACGACGTCGCGTTCGGGGTCGTCAGCAACGGGAGGCAAGCGCCGGTGGCGGGAATCGACCGGATGACGGGACCCACGATTGCGACGGTGCCTGTTCGTATTCGACTTGAGAGCGGCGCAACAACCGCGGAGCTGCTCTCGCAGGTCCAGTCGCAGGCGATGGGCATGGTGCCGCATGAGCAGTATGGGCTTTCCAGCATTCGGAGGCTCGGGCTGGGCGCGGAGCAGGCGTGTCAGTTCCAGTCGCTACTGGTCGTCCAACCTAAGGAAGAAGCGGCTACTGAGAAGCAGTCTTCTCTGTTTCTGCCGAACGACGGCCTGGGCGAGGCGCCTATTCCAGATGCCGGTCTTAGCCAGTTCAACACGTACGCCGTGATGGTACTGTGCCAGCTCGGTGACGAGGGTGTGGACGTCGAGCTGAGCTACGACGCGGCAGCGGTGCCACCGGCCATGGCTAGTCGTCTGGCCCAGCAGTTCGAGCAGGTTCTCCGTCAGCTGTGCCGACCCGATCTATCCAGCCGGCACGTCGACGAGATCGAGACGGTCAGCGAGGCAGACCTGCGGCAGATCTGGGCCTGGAACGCCACGGTGCCCGAGACCGTCGACGCCTGCGTGCACGACCTGTTCGCGGCGCGGGCGCGCGAGCAGCCGGACGCGCCGGCCGTCTGCGCGTGGGACGGCGAGCTGACGTACGGCCAGCTGGACGCGCTGTCGACGCGGCTGGCGCAGCACCTGGCCGGGCTCGGGGCCGGGCCGGGGACGATCGTGCCGCTGTGCTTCGAGAAGTCGATGTGGACGTCGGTGGCGATGCTCGGGGTGATGAAGGCCGGGGCGGCGTCGGTGGCGCTGGACACGACGCAGCCGGCGGCACGGCTGCGGACGATTGTGCAGCAGGTGCTATCCAACTCTCGGCGGCGGCTGATCGTATCGTCGGTTGCCAATAGTGTCCTGGCAGGCGAACTAGCCATCTCGGTTGACGGGGTGGTCCCCGTGGTTGTCACCGCAGAAGCTATCCGGGAGGAAGAAATAATGCCCGATGCTGGCGGGCTCCTATCCGTCCATATCACACCGCAGGATATTCTCTGCGTGGTCTTCACGTCTGGCAGTACAGGCACGCCCAAAGGTGCCATTCTCACCCATGCCAACTTCAGCAGTGCTATAAAGCGCCAACTGGACTTCCCTCTTATTACTAGCAACTCCCGCGTGTTCGACTTTGCTTCATATGCCTTCGACGCAGCATGGCATAACACTCTGTGCCCACTTACATTAGGCGGGACGACTTGCGTGCCGAACCAGGAGGAACGCATGACAAACCTTTCTGGAGCTATCAGTCGTCTTGCTGCTAACTACATTCTGCTCCCACCCAGTGCCGCCCGACTGCTCAACCCTACAGATATCACTTGCCTGGAAACAGTCGTCTTCGGTGGGGAAACAGTATTGGCGAGCGATGTAGAAGCCTGGGAAAAGAAAGCCAATATCTTCATTGCCTACGGTCCTGCAGAGTGTACGGTCATCTCCACTGTGCAGAGACTAGACACAAGAATACGAGTCAACCCCGGCATCGGCCGTGCAAGTGGAACAGTTGTATGGGTTGTCCAGCCCGACGGTAAAGATCTGGTGTCTATTGGTGAGGTAGGCGAGCTCTGGATTGAAGGGCCGCTAGTAGGCCAGGGCTATCTGGGTGATGCTGAGAAGACGGCAGCTTCTTTCGTTGAGAATCCTGCGTGGCTGGTCCAGGGAAATCTGTGTACACCAGGGCGACAGGGCCGGCTGTACCGCACAGGCGACCTTGTCCGGTACGACGCGGACGGATTGCTGCACTTTATCGGCCGTAAGGACGACCAAGTCAAGATTCGCGGCCAGCGCGTCGAGCTCGGCGACGTCGAGCACCACTTGAAGCAGTGTCTTGCTGCGAATCCGGACATAAGCGTGGTCGCAGAGGTGGTCCAGCCGGCCGAGAGCGAGATGAAGCTGCTGGTGGCCTTCCTGGCTCTGGGAGCCGCAGACACAAACGAGACTACACTGGCACAACTGACGGACCAAATCGAGGCAAAGCTCGGCGACCGGCTGCCGGCCCACATGGTGCCGGGCGCGTACATTCCCCTGGACCGCATCCCGATGACGGCGACGGGCAAGACGGACCGGCGACGCCTGCGCGAGATGGGCGCCGCCATGACGCTCGAGCAGCTGGCCGCCCTTAACCTTGCCCGGTCGCAAGGGGGCACCCGGACGGCGCCGGCGACGGAGGCGGAGCGGCAGCTGCAGCAGCTATGGGCGGATGTGCTGGGGATCGGGGCGGACTCGATCACGGCCGAGGACAGCTTCCTGCGCATCGGCGGCGACTCGGTCGCGGCCATGCGGCTGGTGGGGCGGGCGCGCGAGCAGGGCCTGTCGCTGATGGTGGCGGACATCTTCCAGCACCCGCGCCTAAGCGACCTGGCCCTCACGATGACGGCCAAAGCTTCCGTCATCGAGTCGATCCAGCCCTTCTCCCTTCTAAAGCCCGATATGCCGGTCCAGACAATCTGCGAGCAGTCGGCAGAGCGATGCGGGCTGGCGGCGGACCAGATCCAGGACGTGTTCCCGTGCACACCGCTCCAGGAGGGTCTGCTGGCCATGACAGCTAGACGGGCAGGCGACTACGTAGCACGCAACGTCTATCGACTGCGTGAGGATGTCGACATCGAGCGGCTCGCCCAGGCGTGGGATAAGGTTGCGGCAGCGAACGACATTCTCCGGACACGAATCGTGGACCTTCCCGGCCACGGCCTCGTCCAGGTGGTTTCGAACACGACGGTTGCTTACGGCCTCCACGATGACATCGAGAAGTACACACAGGCCGATGAGGAGCAAGGAGCGGGACTCGGTAAGCTGTTGAACCGGGCCGCTGTGGTTGTTGATGGCAAGACGGGTGCTCGCTACCTTGTCTGGACGATCCACCACGCGTTGTACGACGGCTGGTCGATGCCACTCCTACTAGAACAGCTGGAGGACGCGTATGCGGGAGACAATGGTGATGGTACCGTGCCCTTTCAGCGTTTTATCAAATACATGTCGAATAAGGACCTAGAGGCCACGACCCAGCACTGGCACTCGCAGCTCGCCGACTGTGAGGCCGTGTCGTTCCCTGCTCTGCCGTCGTCCACGCACCAGCCGCTGGCCGACCAGTCGCTGCAACATGCTATTACCGACCTTCAGTGGCCTCAGACGGGCATCACACCATCAACACTGCTCCGGGCAGCATGGGCAATCGTTGTTAGCCGGCAGACCAGCTCGGATGACGTCGCGTTTGGAGTCGTCAGCAACGGGCGGCAGGCGCCGGTGGCGGGGATCGAGCGGATGACCGGGCCGACGATTGCGACGGTGCCAGTGCGAGTCCGACTCGACAGCGGCGCAACAACTTCTGAGCTGCTCTCTCAGGTTCAGTCGCAAGCCATGGGGATGGTGGCTCACGAGCAGTTTGGGCTGTCCAGGATCCTGAGGCTCGGGCCCGGTGCGGAGCAGGCATGCCGGTTCCAGTCGCTGCTTGTCGTCCAGCCTAAGGAAGAAATCGCTACGACCAAAGGGTCTCTCTTGTTTCACCACAACGATGAGTCAGGCGAGGCACCGGGTCAAGATGATGGCCTTAGGCAGTTCAACACGTACGCCCTCATGGCAGTGTGTCATCTCCGAGACAACGGCATGGACGTCGAGCTGAGCTACGACGCGACCGTCGTCCCACCGGCCATGGCCAGCCGCCTGGTTCAGCAGTTCGAGCAGGTGCTCCGCCAACTGTGCCAGCCCGGCGTGTCCGACACGCGCGTGGCAGACATCGAGACAGTCAGCGAGGCGGACCTGCGGCAGATCTGGGCCTGGAACGCCACGGTGCCCGAGACCGTCGAGGCCTGCGTGCACGACCTGTTCGCGGCGCGGGCGCGCGAGCAGCCGGACGCGCCGGCCGTCTGCGCGTGGGACGGCGAGCTGACGTACGGCGAACTGGACGCGCTGTCGACGCGGCTGGCGCAGCACCTGGCCGGGCTCGGGGCCGGGCCGGGGACGATCGTGCCGCTGTGCTTCGAGAAGTCGATGTGGACGTCGGTGGCGATGCTCGGGGTGATGAAGGCCGGGGCGGCGTCGGTGGCGCTGGACACGACACAACCAGTGGAGCGGCTGCGAACGATTGTGGAGCAGGTGCTGTCCAACTCTCGGCGACAACTGATTGTCTCGTCCGTCGCCAATAAGGCTCTTGCAAGCGAGTTGGCAGACCATATTGATCCTCACGCCCCTATGGTGATTGCTGAAGAGATCTCTCAGTCAACATTAGACTCCAGTCTCAACAAGCCAGAACTTACTTTGGCCACTCCCCAGGACATGCTTTACGTCGTTTTCACATCCGGCAGCACCGGCACACCTAAAGGTGTTATCATTTCCCATGCCAACTCCAGGAGTGCCATTGATCATCAACAAGGCTATCGTCAGCTGGACACACATTCCCGTGTTCTCGATCTCGCATCCTATGCCTTTGACGTCGCATGGGCGAACTTCTTGCACACAATCACTACGGGCGGCTGCCTTTGTGTTCCAAGCCAGCAGGATCGCTACAACGACCTCGAAGCGACCATAAGCTCCCTTCGGGCAACCCATGTGGAGTGGACTCCTACCGTTGCTAATCTCGTCGATCCATCCAAGCTTATCTGCTTGAAAACAATCCTATTCAGTGGCGAAAGGCTTACAGTATTGGCTGCTAAAAAATGGGAAGGCGCCCGGAATGTATACAATGTTTTCGGTCCAGCAGAATGTACGGTTGGAATCACCTTTGAGCGTCTGGGTGATGATCTGCACGGTGACCCTGCTATCGGACGCGGGTGTGGGGTGGTCACCTGGGTTGTCCGACTCGATGGGCTTGGTCTTTCGCCCATTGGGGAAATTGGCGAGCTCTGGGTTGAGGGGCCACTAATTAGCCAAGGCTATCTAGCCGATGCCGCGAGGACGGCGGCAGCCTTCGTCGAAAACCCTCTCTGGCTGAACAAAGGAAGCCTCGATTCCCATGGTCGCCAGGGCCGGTTGTACCGCACGGGAGACCTTGTCCGGTACGACGCGGATGGACTGCTGTACTTCGTCGGCCGCAAGGACGACCAGGTCAAAATTCGGGGTCAGCGAGTCGAACTCGGCGACGTCGAACATCACCTGAAGCAGTGCCTCGCTGCTTACTCGAACATGGGGATAGTGGCGGAGGTGATCCAGCCGGCCGAGAGCGAGACAAAGCTGCTGGTGACCTTCCTAGCCCTAGGAGCCGCAGCCACGGACGAGGCTACACTAGCCCGACTGACAAGCCAAATCGATGCCAACCTCGGCGACCGGCTACCCGCCCACATGGTGCCAAGTGCCTACATTCCCCTGGACCGCATCCCGATGACGGCGACGGGCAAGACGGACCGGCGACGCCTGCGCGAGATGGGCGCCGCCATGACGCTCGAGCAGCTGGCCGCCCTTAACCTTGCCCGGTCGCGAGGGGGCACCCGGACGGCGCCGGCGACGGAGGCGGAGCGGCAGCTGCAGCAGCTGTGGGCGGATGTGCTGGGGATTGGGCCGGACTCGATCGCGGCCGAGGACAGCTTCCTGCGCATCGGCGGCGACTCGGTCGCGGCCATGCGGCTGGTGGGGCGGGCGCGCGAGCAGGGCCTGGCGCTGACGGTGGCGGACGTCTTTCAACATCCGCGTCTGAGCGACCTAGCCCGCAAGATGAGGATTGAAGCGCCCATCATCGAGTCGATCCAGTCCTTCTCCCTTCTGAAGCCCGACATACCGGTCCAGACAGTCTGCCAGCAGGCGGCGGAACGGTGCGGCTTAGCGGCGGACCAGATCCAGGACGTGTTCCCGTGCACGCCGCTCCAGGAGGGCCTGCTGGCGATGACGGCCAAGCGGGCGGGCGACTACGTGGCGCGCAACCTCCTTCGACTCCGGGACGAGGTCGACACCAAGCGGCTCGCCCAGGCGTGGGACAAGCTAGTGGCAGCGAACGATATCCTCCGGACACGGATTGTTGACCTCCCCGGCCAAGGGCTCGTCCAGGTGGTCTCGAACATTATGGTTACTTGCGACGTCCACGACGACATCGGGGAGTACATACAGGTCGACCAAGCGCAAGGAGCAGGACTGGGTGAGGTGCAGAACCGAGTCGCCGTGGTTATCGATGGTAAGGCGGGCGCTCGCTACCTGGTCTGGACGCTCCACCACGCGCTGTACGACGGCTGGTCGATGCCGCTCCTCCTGGAACAGCTGGAGAACGAGTACGCAGGACGTGGCAGCGCAGGTGCCGTGCCCTTTCAGGGACTGGTCCAGTATATATCCGCTCTGGACTCCGGGGTCACAACCCAGTACTGGCAGTCGCAGCTCGCCGACTGTGAGGCTGTACCGTTCCCTGCTCTACCCTCGTCCTTGCACCAGCCACGGGCAGATCAGTCGCTACAGCACGCCACCACCAGCCTTCGATGGCCTCAGACCGGCCTCACGCCATCGACACTACTCCGGGCCGCATGGGCAATCGTTGTCAGCCGCCAGACCAGCTCGGACGACGTTGCGTTCGGGGTCGTCAGCAACGGGAGGCAAGCGCCGGTGGCGGGAATCGACCGGATGACGGGACCCACGATCGCGACGGTGCCTGTTCGTATTCGACTTGAGAGCGGCGCAACAACCGCCGAGCTGCTCTCTCAGGTCCAGTCGCAGGCGATGGGCATGGTGCCGCATGAGCAGTATGGGCTTTCCAGCATTCGGAGGCTCGGGCTGGGCGCGGAGCAGGCGTGTCAGTTCCAGTCGCTACTGGTTGTCCAACCTAAGGAAGAAGCAGCTACTGAGAAGCAGTCTTCTCTGTTTCTGCCGAACGACGACCTGGGCGAGGCGCTTATTCCAGATGCTGGTCTTAGCCAGTTCAACACGTACGCCCTCATGGTAGTGTGTCATCTCCGAGACAACGGCATGGACGTCGAGCTGAGCTACGACGCGACCGTCGTCCCACCGGCCATGGCCAGCCGCCTGGTCCAGCAGTTCGAGCAGGCGCTCCGCCAGCTGTGCCAGCCCGGCGTGTCCGACACGCGCGTGGCAGACATCGAGACGGTCAGCGAGGCGGACCTGCGGCAGATCTGGGCCTGGAACGCCACGGTGCCCGAGACCGTCGAGGCCTGCGTGCACGACCTGTTCGCGGCGCGGGCGCGCGAGCAGCCGGACGCGCCGGCCGTCTGCGCGTGGGACGGCGAGCTGACGTACGGCGAACTGGACGCGCTGTCGACGCGGCTGGCGCAGCACCTGGCCGGGCTCGGGGCCGGGCCGGGGACGATCGTGCCGCTGTGCTTCGAGAAGTCGATGTGGACGTCGGTGGCGATGCTCGGGGTGATGAAGGCCGGGGCGGCGTCGGTGGCGCTGGACACGACGCTGCCCGTGGGCCGGCTCCGGACCATTGTGGAGCAGGCGCTGTCCAACTCTCGGCGGCGGCTGATCGTGTCGTCGGTTGCCAATTCTATGCTGGCAGGCGAGTTAGCAGCCTCAGTTGACGGAGTTGTTCCAGTGGTTGCCGCTCCCGAAATTACGCAGGGCCACTATACACCGGACGCTGAGAGAACCGCACTTGCCCGGGCCAGCCCCCAGGACATGCTCTATGTTGTATTCACATCTGGCAGCACCGGCACGCCCAAGGGCGCCATGATCACACATTCTAACGCTAGCAGTGCTATCAGGCACCAAGTCCCGGTTCGTGGGATCATCTCGACGTCTCGTGTCTTCGACTTTGCATCCTACTCATTTGATGCTGCATGGTTAAATGTGCTTTGTACACTTGCTAGCGGCGGATGTCTCTGTGTTCCTAGCGAGCAAGCTAGGCGGAACGATATCGCCGGATCTATACAGCAGATGAAAGCCAGCTATGTCGATCTGACGCCTACCGTTGCCCGACTTCTTGAACCAGCGTCTTTATCGAACCTCGAGTCAATCACCCTTGCCGGGGAGCCAGTCTGCGCTTCGGACACCCGCCGATGGACAGGACTTAGATCGGTCGTGATTGAGTATGGTCCAGCCGAATGTACAGCATCAAGTACACTCCACAGGATCGCAAAATATGCACCTGACGATCACAGCATCGGCTGTGGCCATGGAACGGTGACATGGGTAGTTCGACCTGACGGCTCAGGCCTTTCTTCTATTGGGGAGCATGGCGAGCTCTGGATAGAGGGGCCGCTCGTGGGGCAAGGCTATCTTGCGGACGCAGAGAAAACGGCAACGGCCTTTATTCCAGATCCTGTATGGTTAGTGAAGGGAGATCCTGGCTCACCTGGCCGTCACGGACGGCTGTACCGCACAGGAGACCTTGTTAGGTACGACGCAGATGGACAGCTGCACTTTATCGGCCGTAAGGACGATCAGGTCAAGATCCGGGGCCAGCGTGTCGAGCTCGGCGACGTCGAGCACCACCTCAAGCAGTGCCTCGCCTCGCCTGTCGACATTGCTGTGGTAGCCGAGGTGATCCAGCCGGCGGAGAGCGAGACGAAGCGCTTGGTGGCATTCCTGGCCCTGGGAGCCGCAGCCACAGATGATGCTACACTGGCGGGATTAACAAGCAAGATCGAGGCGAGCCTCGGCGACCAGCTGCCGGCCCACATGGTGCCGGGCGCGTACATTCCCCTGGACCGCATCCCGATGACGGCGACGGGAAAGACGGACCGCCGACGCCTGCGCGAGATGGGCGCCGCCATGACGCTCGAGCAGCTGGCCGCCCTCCACCCGGCCCGGTCGCGAGGGGGCACCCGGACGGCGCCGGCGACGGAGGCGGAGCGGCAGCTGCAGCAGCTGTGGGCGGGGGTGCTGGGGATCGGGCCGGACTCGATCGCGGCCGAGGACAGCTTCCTGCGCATCGGCGGCGACTCGGTCGCGGCCATGCGACTCGTCAGTATGGCCCGTCAGTCGGGTCTCTCCTTCTCTGTCGCCGACATCTTCCGATCCCCACGCCTCCGTGACCTGGCCACTCTAATACGGCTTGAACCGACAACATATATGGACCCTCCTCCTTTTTCTCTGGTTCCTGTCTTGCCCAATCAATACCTGCAGTCTTTTCAAAATCAGGGCGTCACTATCGCCGATCTATTGCCTGTCACACACTTCCAGGAGGATTGCATCCGGGCGGCCATCTCGACACCGCTTGGCAAGGCGTATCATTTCTTCCTCGACTTTCCCTCGTCCGTCGATCCGCAACGAATCGTGCGACTATGCCATCGTATGTGGCAGCAGTTTGATATCCTCCGAGCGGTGTTCATTCAAGATGGCGATACCTTCTCGCAAGCCATCCTCCGCGGCGTGCCCCTTGATCTGTCTATACATGAGGATGGCCACCCTGATGAGTTCTCGCGACGATGGTGTGCAGAGGACTTCCAAGTCTTGCAGTTAGGCGAGTCCTTCATCCGAGCTCTTCTTTGCTCCTCTCCTGCCGGCAGAAGCCGACTTGTGCTCCGTCTTTCGCATGCGCAGTATGACGGGCTCGCTCTTACACAGATAGTCCAGCTCTTCTCGTCTGGCTTGCACGGGGACACGCCAGCGCAGACTGTCTCCTTTGCAGGTTACATGCACCAGGTGCAAGCGCGGCGCCAGTCTTCCCGTCTATATTGGCAAGAACTGCTACAAGGCTCCAATATTACGCACCTTTCTGCTAACATCCCCGCTCTACGAGACCCTGGCCATGCCGATCAAGTTTTACCCTTCAAACAAAAGGTCGTGGTCAGCCCTCCTAGGATGACCGCCACGGCAGCAAGCGTCTTTATCGCCACTTGCGCGCTTGCCATCTCGAGAGTTACCGGGGTTCACGATGTGGTGTTCGGACTCCTTGTGTCTGGCCGATCCGCATTGCCTGGTCGCCTGTCTGATGTGGTCGGTCCATGCATCAATGTCATTCCCGTCCGTCTCGATACCGGTGCGCACGCGACGTTTCAGGATCTGGTCACGTTCGTCCAAGCCCAGATGGTGGCAAGTATGAAGTCCGAGCTGAGCCAATTTTCCGACATCAAGGCTTCCATGGGTTGGAGCCCATCGGCCGACTTCGGCTTCGTCGTGCAGTTCCAGAACATTGACGAGCACCCCGGGTTTGCCATAGAGGACGAACATACTGAATTAAAGGTGCTTGATTTGGGTCGACACGGCATACCGTCCGAGAAACGAGTCATTTCCATACTTGGAACCCCGAAAGAAGCGACGTGGGAGTTGGAGGTGGCTGGGCGGCCCTGCGACGAAGACGTGCTCACGTCTTTGATGGATCAGATGCGTGTGGCGATTTCCGATGGGCAAAAGGAATGTGCTCCCTAATTTGATTTCGACTGGAGGTAGAGGTTGACCGAGTGGATTAGGGTGAATACAGCAAATAGACTCACTATATCGTTCTTACCTACTGACCGTTCATTCTTTACGCGGTGGCAGAACGTAGCGATTTGCTGGTTATCACCTCTTCTATTTCCCGTATAGGCTAAACAGAACGATTGCGATGCATTAGCTGCTAAGTATGGTAGCTGTAAGGAGATCGCGCGAGCTGCGGAACGCGTTCCTTTTCTACGCGACATCGCTGGCGTGCCTGAATCAGGTGTCTGCCAGCTTTTCATTCGGAACCAAGCAGCGTCATGCTACCGCTATTGCCGCTTCTGCGACCCGAATGGCCACATCATCGAGCCTACCAGCCGTAAGCCCACTCCATCAACCAATGACATCCTTCCGACATGAGCTATGTCTAGAATTCAGCATTAGCTCGATAGCTTGTTGTTTGCTTGGTCAGATGGAAAGCGTAGCCTGTAGGTGGTTTTTACTTTTCATACGCCATTTGATTGTTTTGACGGGTCACCGGGCGCCAGCGCATTGCTTTATCGGCTTCCTCTCACTTTGCTAGTTGTGCGGGCTACAATGACAAGTTGGAATGCATTATTTGATTTCTTCGATACCCTATATTGGTCCATCGCTCTCGGTAACCTACCTTCTATATCTAAACCTGCCATTCCTGAAATATCTCTTTACGACAGGGTCCAAACTTGGACTGGTTCTGGAGAAAAAGAGACATCCACTCGAGCACCTCAACGCAGCCGCAACGTGCGAGAACCGGTCGTAGCAACTCTGTAACCAGCAAAGTCAACACGATACGCACGGCGTCATGGCTGATGATTCAGCTTTAGCGGGAAAGTCAACGGCAGTCCTCTGTGTCCTTGGTCTCTTCTGCGTTCTTGGCGTCAGGAGCGTAATCCGAGAACGACAATACAAACAGACTAATGATTGTCACGAGTACGAAGACGATGTCAGCAGGTCACAAATGGTCGAGGCTCCTAGCGCCGATCTTGCTAAAGCCTGCATACTACTGTTTGCTACGGCTGGAACGGCTCTATCACTGGCCACCTCTATTGTGCTAACGACTCGGGGAGAGCGTGGATTGGGATCAAACGAATGGCTGCTCTTTGGAGCTTGGGTATGTCGTCGCATGAATTGGACCATGCATACTCCCTTCCGCTGAACCCGCTTTTAGGCTCTCTTGCTATTACAGTCGATCTGTGTTGCTGGCTGTCGAAGCCACAGCACTGCCTACCGCCTTGGTGCTTACCTCGCGTTCTCTTGCCTATCCTCGTCTGCTATTTTTGCCTTCAAAGACAGCCATTCGATACGAGCGTTAACACCCGATGCTTGGTTCTACACCTGCCATAGCTTGCAGATTTTGGCACTCATATGTCTCGCGTTCACTAGCCTGTCGCTGCGCCGAAGACCCGATGTTTTTGAAGATGGCTGCCAACTAGACCAACAAGATATGGCTTCCTTCCTTTCTCGTACCAGCTGGGGTTGGGCAGTCGGCGTGCTCCGGACAGCCACTAAGAAGAACGACCTGGATTTGGCCGACCTCCCCAAGCTGGCGCGCATAAACCGGGCGAAGGACATGGCGGCGAGCTGGGATGGCCGCGGCTTCCAAGGCCCGCTCTGGCGAAGTCTCGTCTCGTACTATCGGTCGACCCTCCTCCTCCAGTGGATTGCCACGGTGGCCAGCTCCTTGCTCAGCCTTGCTCCCCAGTGGTGTGTTCTTCAGCTTCTCCGGGTGCTCGAGAAAGGGGAGGGCTGGGAGTCGCGGGTCTCGGAGGCCTGGATCTGGGCCGCCTGGATCGCCGTGGCTGTCGCTCTCCAGTCCTGGGTTGAGACCTGGATGATGTGGACATCGCAAGCCAAGCTGGGGCTGCCCGTTCGCACACAGCTTTCGTCGCTCCTTTTCCGCAAGTCGATGAAGAAAAAGTGCACCGGTGGCACCGAGTCGCATACACGGGACGCAAAGACGTCTGATGACGGAAGGCCTGAGCACTCTCCCGGGTCGACGCCAGTTAGGTCCTCTGGCAATCATGACCAACAGCCCGATGAGCACACGCCTGCAAACCTTCCCGGGAAGAACCCGCCCGGGGAGAGCCCGCCCGACGAAAACCCGACAGGCGCGATCCAAAACACCATGAATCTAATGGCTGTGGACGTCGAGCGCATATCGAGATTAGCGTCCCTCAACCACTATCTGCCTGGCAGCCTCTTCAAGCTGGTTGTGTCGGTGGCCCTCCTGCTAGATCTGTTAGGCTGGCAAGCCTTAGTGGCTGGGCTCCTTATCGTGGCGGCAATCACACCGGTTAATGCGTATTTCACCAAACGGTACTTCCAAAGCCAAGAAAAACTCAGTGCAATCCGAGACGAAAAGACCGAAGTCGTCTCCGAGGCTCTCCAAGGTATCCGGCAAATCAAGTTTTCGGCCTTGGAGCCATTCTGGGAGCAAAAGATCGACGAGGTACGCACAAGAGAGCTCAGAGGCTTACGGGCCGTGTTCTCCAACGATATATTCCTCCTGGGCTGCTGGGTCGCGACTCCCGTTGTGGTATCGGCCGCATCCCTAGCTGTGCATGCCGCCCTTTATGGCAGCCTCCTTCCGAGTGTGGCCTTTGTTTCGCTGGCTGTATTCCGCGCTCTCGAGGTGACACTCGCGGCCGTTCCGGAACTTGTCACATGCTTCTCGGACGCGTGGGTTTCTGCCGGGCGCATCGACACGTTCCTTCAGGGCAAGGAACTAGCAAATGCTTCCGAGGAGGTGGGCGCCGTATCGTTTTGCAATGCCACCGTCGCCTGGCCCACGGACATACCGGAGAGCAATCCTAGTCGCTTTTCTCTGGCTAATATGAATCTTTCTTTCCCTATGGGTGAGCTGACGGTTATCTCGGGGCCTATTGGGTCGGGCAAAAGTCTCTTATTAGCGGCGATCATGGGGGAGGCCGACGTTTTGTCCGGTGCCGTCCGTCGGCCGAGAGCACCGACGAGCCGCGAACGGCGTGACGACAAGGCGCACCGCGGGAACTGGATCCTACCCGGTGTCATGGCCGTCGTGACGCAGAACCCGTGGCTCGAAAACGCAACGGTTAAGGACAACATTCTCTTCGGCCTGCCCTACGACGCCATGCGCTTCCACGCTGTTGTTGATGCGTGTGCCCTGTCAAGCGATTTCGCGGCCCTCGTAGATGGGGAGGAGACGGAGGTGGGTGCAAACGGCACCAACCTCAGTGGCGGCCAGAAGTGGCGCATCGCGTTAGCCCGCGCCGTGTATTCCCGAGCCGGGATTCTGGTTCTGGACGACATCTTCAGCGCCGTGGACGCCCACGTCGGCCGTCACTTGTTCGAGGCGTGTCTGCTTGGCGAGCTTGCGGCCGGTCGAACGCGGATTCTCGTCACGCATCACATAGGGTTATGTGAGACCGGAGCACGACTGCTTGTTCAGCTCGGCCACGGCGGTGTTCTCGCCACCCAAAGGACGTCCACTCCGACTGAGCATGGCAGCCCGGGTCCGCACGAGACGCTTGCCGTGATCGATACGGCAGGCCTGCTGAAGAGAGACACTGCTATGGCTAGTCCATTAGAGGTGGGACAGCCAGAATGCGAGCACCAAACGACACTCATGAGTACCGTCGCGAAAGCGCCGCACCAAAAGCTTGTGAACGACGAGCTTCACGAAAAAGGCGTCACGAAGAAGCACGTATATAAGGCGTATTTTGGCAACGGTGGCGGCTGGCTCTTCTGGCTTAGCACGGTTGTTTTCTTTGTCGGCGTCCAAGCCTTGACCGTTGGACGATCCTGGTGGTTGAAGCTTTGGACCGGTGCATCGGAGCGCAACCTCGCCATGCATGCTTCGACGCGCGTATTCCCATATGCAGTCCACCTGCAGCAGTCCTCAGCCCCGCCGCCGATGCCGCTCTCTTTCGCACCCGAGCGCAGTGTAGGCTTCTACCTAGGCCTCTATATCCTGCTTGCTGTCAGCAGTGCGTTGCTGAGCACCCTGCGCTACTACTGGGTTTTTGCCGGGTCGCTACGCGTCTCGCGGAAGCTGTTCGGCCAAATGAACGCCACTATTCTCCGGGCGCCTCTACGGTGGCTGGACACGGTCCCCGTCGGCCGCATTCTGAACCGCTACACGAGCGACTTCAACGCCCTAGACACGCACCTGGCCTACTCCATTGCGTACAGTGCGAGCTTCTTTCTGGAGCTGCTCGGCGTTGTCGCCGCCGGCTGGCTGGCCTCGCCAGCGGTCTTGGGCGTGGCAGCCCTGCTGCTTGCGATCAGCGCCACGTTTGCGATCCGCTATCTACCCGGGGCGAGGTCCGTCAAGCGCCTGGAGAGCACGGCGCGGTCGCCCGTTTTTGAGCAGCTGGGTTCGGCGTTGCACGGCATGGCCACCATCCGTGGGTTTGACAGGACGGCCCTGTTTCTCGACAAGATGTACAGCAAGCTGGACACATGGGGCAGGGCCACCTGGCACCTGTGGCTCTTCAATTGCTGGCTCCAGTGGCGCCTGTCGCTTGTCGCCTCCGTATTTACGAGCGTCGTGGCAGGCATCGTTCTTTTGTACCCCGACATCGACGCGGCACTCGGGGGCTTCGCACTGACCTTCGCGCTCGAGTTTTCCAGCGTCTTGATGGTCACTATCTACCAGTATGCGAACGTAGAGCTGGGGATGAATGCTGTGGAGAGGGTTGTGGAATACACTGAGCTGCCTACTGAGAATCCTCAGGGCACCCTCGTGCCAGCACATTGGCCGTCGGAAGGGCGCATCGAGGTGGACGAGCTTGTGGTTGCATACGACGCGGGGCTTCCTCCTGTGATCAAGGGTCTTAGTTTCCGTGTGGGTGCAAGTGAGAGAGTGGGTGTTATTGGACGCACCGGTGCTGGCAAGTCGACCCTCGCACTCGCCTTGTTTCGTTTTCTCGAGGCTGAGTCCGGCACCATCCTGATTGACGGGATCAACACAGCCCAGATGCGATTGCACGATCTTCGCTCGCGTCTGGCTATCATCCCGCAGGACCCAGTGCTGTTCAAGGGCACAGTGCGCTCCAACCTGGACCCATTCCACCGGCACACCGACGCCGAGCTTCGCGACGCGCTGCGCCGTGTGCACCTCCTTGCGGGCGACGAGCCTGGCGCCCGGCCCGAACGGCCCGTTGTGGCGTCCGAAGGCAGCACCGAGGCGGGGCCGAGCAGTGTCTTCGGTAGCCTAGCTTGGCCCGTGTCGGAAGGCGGGCGCAACCTGTCGCAGGGCCAGCGCCAGCTGCTTTGCCTTGCCCGCGCCATTGTGTCGCGCCCCAAGATTCTTGTCTTGGACGAAGCTACCAGCGCGGTGGACAAGGCGACGGATGCCTTACTCCAGCAGTCGATCCGGCAGGAGTTCGTGGGCTGTACGCTTTTAGTGATTGCCCACCGGCTGAGTACGGTGGCGGACTTTGACAAGATTCTGGTGATGCGCGACGGCCGGGCGGCCGAATACGGGACGCCCCAAGAGCTCTGGCAGCGCAGCGAGGGCCGAGGCAGCTTCCGGGCCATGTGCGAGCAGAGCGGCGAGAGGGACACGCTGCGAGCGATGTGTTTAGGCGAGCAGTAACTCGGGAGATGAAGACATCGCAGCCCTGCGAGCAACCTAGGGCCGAAACGTAAAATTAAATCTAGCAGTTGCCTTATTTAACAATTTTTACACAATTCGTTGTCTCTAAATAATACCCAGGCCGATCATGTGGAACAAAAGCGGCAATAGGAGTTGGATTGGATGATTACCTAAATAGGTAACCAAGCAGAACAGGGAGTGGAAAGGTCATGACGCAGGGTGGCTTGACTTTCCGTACCGTAATTGGCTGAAAGATGAGGGTTGTTTGAGAACCAGTAAAGCAGCGGGAGGCCGTCTAATAGGCCACCCACCCATCACACGCAATGGCTGTTACTTGAAGAGGAAATAAAAGTTCACCGACTATAAAAATACTTCTAACTTATATACCAAGTCATTCTCTCATTGATACCTTGGATCACCTTGGATCACCACTAATCCAAGTGATCCTCCGGTGTTGGTGAGCCAATACCACTACTGATCCTATACGGGAGGCTTACCAATAGCCCCACCGATCTATCCTGTTGGATTAGTGCCAAGCCTAGTGATCTATCACGTGACCTAGTCTTAGCGTAGCTTGCCTTTGGGGCTGGTATCCCTTACCCGAGACTGGTCTCCCTTACTTAGTGGTGTAGTAGACGAGGTCTTGGCTGCATGAGCGCTTACCCACTTCTATAAGATGCTTGTTGGTTCGGGTCGTCCGTAACACATAGTAGGAAAAAAAACCCTTAGTTTCGTTATCTTCTCTATCGGGCTTACGCCGACTACGCCCTTATAGGTTTGTTATCGTCTGTATATAGAAGGTTAAATCAGTTCTTTAAAGCTGCCTTTAACTAAGCCTGCAATTGCCAAGGCGGTCTAGCTTAGTCTGGGTGTTAGTTATGATATGTCTTTAAGGTCTTTAGAGCGTTCTTTAAATTTTCTATGTACTGCTATATCGCATCCGGGTCTCATCCCTTCCATTCCACTTGATACTGTAGTTTGCCGTAATATAACTGTGGTGCCGTCACTTTGCTAACCTCGAACTCCTCTCCGGCGGCTACTTTAGGTTCTACAGTTTCTACCAGTAGTTCCAAAGACCTTTAGCTAAGTAAAGGGCTATTAGGAAACAACCGTAGTTTGTCTATATAGAACATGTTTATACTCTTCTAATTAGCGGGTATATCGAGGACGAAGGAATATCTGGCTTTTCCTTAAATCTGGTAGTGTTATCTAGTTAAGAGGTAGTCCAATTTATTTAACAGTCGTGTTATTAACTATACCTTCTTAATAATAAATACTCTATCCTTTATATTAAAATTAGGCTTTCGATAGTGTTTGTTTACTTAGGTTATCTTTTATTCTTAAGCTTATATTAAGTATTCTTTTATTAATTTGAAGTATTTATAGATAGTTTTAATAAGTTACTAGGCATTTAATTACGCTGCCTTCTCTTTTAACGTGTTATTGGTAAAGTCTATGGTTTGCTTTTATTAGTCGAACTATAATAGTATTAGGAACTCTATTTCTACTTTATATAAAGAGAGGCCTGTCGAATTATATAGAAAACAGGCTTATACTCTATCTATAGCTAGTAAGGCATTCTCTTAATTATCCTAGCAGTGGTTTACTAGTAGCTAAAGCCGTTAGTCAATCTACTATAGTATGTTCTCGACTTATCTAGAGGTCTATAAATACCCCAAAATAGATAACTTCTAGTCGATCCCTAGTAAGAGAGCTAGTTTCTAGGAGAACTCCGAGTCGAGCTAAAGACCTTGGTCGCTCACTATAGTCGTTGGCAAGCTGTAAATCTAGTAGGGCCAGTAATATAGCTGGGCTGTTTCCACTACTATTACCTCTTTATAATATAAAATACTCTACGATCGTTTTTCTAGTTAGTCTATTATAACTAATAAGTTATTATATCCTTAGTGGCTTTCAAGTATGATCTTAAAGTTAATAGAAATATCTGTTTAAGAACACTGCGGTATCAGTAAAGAATATAGTAGTCTGGGAATCTTATCTTTAAGCACCTTAACAAGTCGGTATTCTATATAGTTAACCACGAAAATTTTGGTATCTATATTTATACCTTGCTATTAAAACGTTTTTTATAATAGAGCTTTTGTTTTATCCCGTCTTCAATATACTATAATCGGCTTAAAATATACTTTATTAATAACTTGGGTATAAAGATAGGTCTTTTTTAATACTACTAATCTACATTTATATAGGAGTATCCAGTTGTTTATCAATTAAGAACTCTCGCCGCCCTCCCTCTTAATACGAGCTTTCTTTCTCTATACTTTAAAAATTACCTTTTTTACGTTTATAGCGAGAACTTTGCCTATTAAGGAGAAACCGCCGCTATTAAAGGTTCTATCTAGATTACCGGCGTTATCTTTCTTAACTATAATAAGAACGGCAACTATTTTAGCTTTTATATTAAGGATATTGTAGCTTAGATTGACTAGTTAGAATAAGGCTATAGTTTATTATATATTCTTCTTAGCCTTTTACGATTTTAAATACTTAGACTTCCTTAAGAGAGTGTTAGCTAATATATTATCTTTTTTTAGTTAGTAAGTTAACAGTATATTGAACTAAAATATTATATTAGCTTAGCCTGCTTATTATAAATTTAGCAGCCTCTTTATTTATAAGTACTTAATAACTTTATAGTTAGTAATAACTATAAACGTCTTTTAAAGTTCTAAAAGCTTAAGCTGCTAAGTAGTTAAGCACTAAATAATAGTTAAGAGTTTCTTATCTTATATAGAATAGTTATACTTAGCATTTTATATAATCTTTAAGTAGTAATAAATAGATTGCTAGTTATTATTATATTATTATAATAGAAGTTTAGTAACTATATTTTTTAAAGTAGTGGTTTTTATTTACGTATCTTTATTAAGGTTCTAATATATAAGGATTAAAGTTTATAATATATAGTTTTTAAGGTATGAAAAAGCCTGTTTATATTCTTATATCTATATAAAAGTCGTATTCTTATACGTTAACTAGTTTAATAGTTTAGCAATCTTATTATAGTTCCGTATAAACTTTCAGTAATAGTTATAAAACTTTAAAAAGAACTATACTGCTTTTATAAATATAAGTGCCTTTTAAACTATTAAGGCGGCAAGTTTATCTATATTAACAGCTACTTTATTTATATCGATAACGAAATTTAAGTACTTAGTCTTATAAAAATGTTGAAAATAGTGGTTTGATTAAAAAAGAAAGCAACCCTTTTATAAAGGCTCATTTGATCTTAGAGGTCGTTTTTTATAAAGAAACACGGAAGAATAAGGAACTTCTCTTTAAAAAGAACAAGAGTGTATTTTGTATGCTTGCTTGCTTGCTTTAGAACAGACTAAATACACAAAGAAAGGAGATTTAGCCTTTACTTATACCCGTTAAACCCTTATCCTCTTAGTAATACAAAGAAGAGAACGCGTAAGTGATTACGTAAGTGATTACGTAGCTTAGAAGCATATAGAACCTTATAGAGGTTCGTGGAGCCTCATGGGGGCTCGTGGGAGCTTCAGGGATGTAAGGGAGGAGGCGCTGGAGAGGTGCATCCGCAGGCTGGTCACCTGACCTGCGGTACAGACCCACCGGCAGCCTACTAGCGAGGAGCGGGCGCACTGCTGGCGCCCGACCTGAACTTGGATTCTGCAAGAATCATGTAACGGAATGATACGAATCGAACGAGGTGACTATGTGCACGCAATTCCAATGACTGGCTGGCTGTATTGACTTCAATCTGGCCGTCCCTCCGTTTGCGGGCGCGGCCAGATTCTGCATAAGGGCGCCCCGGATTAACGTGGCGCCGCTCCGCCGTTTCGGCGACCGCCCTGGCGCTTGCTTCCCGCCGGCGCGCCGACGCACCGCCGATCCGCCCGCCCGGCCCCTTTACAATGCCCCCCCAATTCCTGGGCCCGGTCTCCGGCGCCCGTGGAATTCCTATCGGTGGAGCGGTCTCGGGTGCGCCGCGCCGCGTGGGTCCTTGGCCCGCCACCTTGTGGTCGCCGCCCTTCGTGGGGTTGTCCTATGCGCTCGTTATGTCTGCTGGCCCGCCCATCGGCGGCCGGTCGTTGCCTGGGCGGCGCTGCCCCGCGCTGCGTGTTTGTCTCCAGTCGCGCTCTCTGTCGCGGCGGCCTCGCCGCCTCGCCGCCTCGCTGCCTCGCTGCCCGTGTTGCTGCCTGGGGCGCCGAGGGCTCGGCTTTGTTTGTAGCTCCGTACTCCATACCAACTCCTGGGTCGGCGCCTGGTTGCAGCTTTCCTTTGTTCCCGTTCCTTGTGGCAGGCGACCTCTCCATTCCCCGTACGTCTCGTGTTTCGTGACGCTCTCTGTTCCTCATCCATTCGTTCTTCGACTGTTCGCCGACAATGCTGTACCCGATCTACTCGCGCGAGGACGCGCTTAACCGCATTCGCGAGTGGGAGGTCCTCCCCGCCTGTCACTCTGTCTTTCGTTTTGGACACTCCGGCGGCCCTTTGTCCCGGAACGCCGACGACGATCTTGTCGTTTCCTTGTGCGTCCCGCATCCTGGTCGGCGCTCTATCGGGCCTCGCTCGGCTGCCTCGGGCGTTGCTAACCCTCCCCTCTAGCCCCAATGCCTTTTGTTGCAACAGTGTCACGACCGGCGCTGTTGATCCCTCTCTGAACTGTGAGGGTGCCGGCAAGTGCGGGATCTGCGCCATTGATCATCGCAAATGTGTCGCCGTTTGTGTTGCCCTTTGCCCGCGACTGTGTTGCGATGGCTGACGCGTTTAGATTCCCGAGGAATTGGTCGGTGCCGGCCGCGTCCTCACCGCTGGCATCGCCCATCTTCGCGTCCTTCAATACCGCGGTACCCACATGGGCCAGGTGGGCAGTTCCAATTGGAACTGGCGATACGTCCAAGCCTATGGGTCGCTCAAGACGGTCTACCACGAGGCGGCGATGGCTTTCCGCCTATGCTGCAATGAGGAGGACATTGCCGTCTTCCAGGAGCGCAAGGAACAGAAAAAGCGCGAAGCCGCCAACTCCCTCGCCGTTGTTGAGGCGCAGAGCCAGCGCCGGTTCGTCCAATTACAAACGGACATCCTCGCCGTGAGTTTCCCCTCCTTTCGCCGCCGCGTCGGCGTACTGGTTCTAATCGTGTTCCGGTAGGGCGCCCATGGCCAACGGGAGCCTGTCAGTGCTGAGGAGTACCAGCGGCGATACACCCTCGCCCTTCCTGTCGGCGATCGCAGTGCCGATAGCCTGTCCCGCCTTATCGCGCACTGCGAGGAACTTTATCGCCTAACCGTCGACAACTACGACGACAAGCTGTACCGCTGGGCGCCTGGATACCATTTTCTCGCGGGCGAGGCCACATCGGATATCGATTGGCAGCGTCGGTTCAAACGATCGCAGAAAAAAGGTGCTGCGAGGGTTGATTCGTGGTTTGGTGTCAACCACGCCCGGCGGGAGAAACATGGTAAGAGCCGCGTTGCTCGAGCAGGTCCCGCCGCCCCTGGTCGCCGTACCCCGGTGAGTCCTCCCCGTCTTCGTTTTGACGCGACCGGTCCTTAGTTAACACTTCCGGTAGGGTAGCAAGGCGTCTGTCCGCCGATCCCATTCCGACGCACGAGTCGACTCCGCCGGGCCTTCGTCGCCCTTCACGCCAGTCCCCGCCGCGATGCCTGGCGATGAATCGCCTTCCGACGACGAGGACTCTGACGACGACGCCTCGAGCCTGGGTGCGGACACTGACGACGATGGCGAGTACGTCCAGTCGCCGTCCGGTCGCAGCTCTCCTTCCGGCTCCAGTGCCCGTCCTGGCCCCTCCGGCCGGGGTGGCTCGGGCGCGCCTGCGCTAGAGGATCGCGACCTGCTGTCCTCTGCTGCGTCCCTGTCGGACGCGCCGATGTCCTCTGCGCCGGCCTCTCGGGTCCAGCGCTCCACTCGTGCTGCGACACCCTGGCCCTCCAGCCCTGCCTCCGGCGTCCGCTCTGCTAGCGGTGCTCCCTCCGCTAGCGGCGCCTCCTCGATGGTGGAGTGGCGGGCCGAGCGGCGGATCCATCTCACGATGATCTCCAATACCTGTCCTCTGCCTGAGAAGCCTTGGTCCGCGGAGGAGTATCGCGACTGCGTCGCCGCGCGCTTGGAACTGTGGCATAAGTTCGACCAGGTCCCCACGACCGTCGCCGAGCCACCTCATTCGTCCGCTCGTGACCAGAAACTCATTGAGTTTCGCGATTTGGTTCCCCCCCCGCCCTTCCGAGGTTGGAGGCCACCATAATCCTGTCGCAATGTACGACGTTTACCATACTGCCCGACGCGGTTTCGAGACCTGGCTTCGACGTCTACACCCTTGCCTTCGTCCGGCGGCTCGCTGCCGTCCTCTCGTCGCCGGCGAACGGCCAGCGTACTTACAGCGCCTCTCCGGGCTATGGCAAGGCGAGTACGACCCGTTCGCTTCGCCTAAGCGGGTAAACTTCAGCATGCCCGGCGACGGCGGTCGCGACGTTTCCTCGCTGGACAGTAGCCGCTCTGGTTCCGATGTCGTGGACGGTCTGGACTCGTGCGGCCCTTCCTCTCCCTTGAGCGCGGTCGCCGACCCAGATGCGTCCGACGGCGGCAACGCCCTGTCCGTTGGCTCCGACACCGGCGGTGACCGCTCCCCTAGCCCTGATGGCGATGTTGACATGGTCTCGGGGGCACTGACGCGTCGGCGCAAATGCCGCCACCCGCGCAAGCTCTTGCCCCGACCGGCCCGTCCGTGGACCCACACTGGACTGCCGAGCAATGGGCGCTCGCCCGCCGACGGGCCATGAACCGCATCCTCGAGCTGTATCCTGACCCCGCTCCCCTGTCAGCGTTACCGCCTTCCGGGACGTCCTTTGGGCCCGGCACTTCAGTCTCCACTCGGCGAACCGCGAGATAGACACGGCTATGCGCTGGGATTCCCATCCCGCGCCGCCTAGTGTTCAGCACACGCGAGACACTGAGAACCTCGACGTGGCCACCATCACGCTCTCGGCGACGGCTGACGTCCTTGGTTGTGCTCCCCGAGCTGGCCATCTCTCTCTGGCTCGGCTTGCCCAGGCCGGCGGACGATCGCATGTCCTGCGCCGCTTCCCGATCGACGCTACCCGCCCCGATCCCATTGGAGCTGGGTACACACCCCGGTACGTCTCCGAGATCGTGACTAGCCTTCCGGCGGCGGCTCCTCCCCTGCCGTTTAAGGACTGGTCCCCGGCCGCAATGGAGGAGTACTACAACAGCGCCTTCTCGTCACTCGGCTTGCGACGGATCAACGTCCTCGGTGGCATCGCTCCGCCCGCCGTCTCGCCGTCCTCGTCGACCCGAGGTGCCAAACGTCGCCGCTCTGCCGCCGACGACGCGGCTCACGGTCCCTCGGCTGGACCCCTCCTTCGCGACGCCTTCGCCCGTCTCGCCGCTAGGTCGCCCTGACGCGTCACCTAGTTTGCCGTCCCCTCATCCGCTGCGTCCTGCGCTTTGGCGGATCCTCGTCGCCCGTACGCCGCCTAGCGGACCTCCTGCGTCCTACTCTGCATGCCGCGTGCGACCTTCCACAGCAATTGCATGGCTTAGCTCCGTGTACTTCTAGGCCCTGGCCTCGTTAATTGATCTGCTGCGCTTCGCGCCCCGCCACTCCGTGATTTCCTGTGCTCGGAGGGCGATCGTCGTCCCATTTACGGTGGGACCGCCGCTTACGATAGCGTGCCACGATCTTCGGCGCGTTCTCCAGGTTCGCCTCTGGCTCCCAGGTGTTATATTCCACCGGCCAGCCCATCCATTTCACGAGGTACTCCGCCCCTCGGGCGGTCGTCCTGTGTCGGAGGATATCCTCGACCTCCCACTCCTCTTGGTCCTCCACCAGTCCTGGGAGTGCCTCATGGTCCCCGGAGGCCTTGCCAGTCCATGGCTCCAACGATGACACTGGGAACACGTCGTGTATCCGTTCGTACTGCGAGGGCAGGGCGACCCTGTAGGCCACCTTACCAATCCTCTCCGTGACCTTTACCCGAATGTACGTCGGGGCGAGCTTCGCACCGCACTTAAATCGGAACCGCTTCGTCGAGAGGCCTACCCACTGACCTGGTTGGAACTCTTGGTCCTGGTGCCTTCGGTCGTAGCCCTTTTGTTGGGCTTTCACTGCGACGTCCCAGTGTTCTCTCATACGCGCGCGGACCTCTCGGCTCTTCTGTAGCCGTTCTAACACGCCCGCGCTCCGAAAGCGTTCTGCTTGGGGGCGAACTCCGTCATCCTCGGGTGAAATCCATACAGCGCCTCAAACGGTGACACCCCGATGGAGTCGTGGCGGCGGTTATTATAGGCGAACTCGGCTTCGTGTAGCCCGGATGCCCATGTCGCCTCGTCGCAACACGTGCGTAACCACTTCTCTAGTGTTTGGTGCGTTCTCTCTGTCTGCCCGTCCGTTTGGGGATGGTACGCCGTGCTCAGCCGGCGTTTCGTTGCCCTTGCCTCGCACCACTCTTGCCAGAACCGGCTCGTGAGTAGGGAGTCCCTATCGCTCACAATCCCGAGGGGCGTCCCGTACCGGCATTCCACTTCCTTATACAGGATATGGGCTAACTCTGCCGCAGTTAGGGTTTTCCTCGTGGGTAGGAACAGTGCCATCTTCGTGAATCGGTCCACGATGACTAACACGGCGTCGCAGGCGTCGCCCTCGGGTCGGCAGCTGATCGGCAGCCCAGTGATGAAGTCCATGCTAATCTCTTGCCAGGGTCCCTCGGGTAGCGGTAGGGATTGGAGTAGGCCGTACGGTTTGTGCCTTGGTCTCCTTGCTCCCTGGCACTCCTGGCATGACTCTGCGTACTGTCGCACCTCCTCGGCGATCGCGGGCCAGTGGAACTTCCTCGTGAGCAGCTCTAAGGTCTTATTCGCGCCTAGGTGTCCCGCCCTGGGGTCATCGTGGTGTTGGTGGAGTAGTTGGGCCCTTAACGCTCCCTCATTAGGGATGACTAGCCTTCCTTTAAATCGGAGGGCTCCTTCCTCGTCTAGGTGGTACCCCGCAGCTTGGCCTTGCCGCGCCTTCTCCATTCGTTCCGCGATGTCCCGGTCCTGGGGTTGTAGCCCCCGAATGAGCTGGTAGAACGCCTCAGTGGGCTTATCCGCCCAAGTGGTCTCGTTTCTTGCCACGCTTCGAGCCACTGCTCTCGGGAGCACCTGTCCCCCCACCGGCCTCGTCGATCACTGCTCGGCGCCTCGTCGTGGGTGGCCCTCCCTGGCCTTGTGCCCGGGTTACCGGGGCAAGGACCGCGTCCCCCCTGGCCACCCGCCGACCTTTTGTCTGTGTGCGTCACCATCGCCCGCACCGCCCCCACGTACGTCGCGGTCCCGACGTTTCTCGTGGTGCTGATCCTTGCCACCTGGTGTCGGACCTCGGCCGGCAGCTGGTCGACGAGTGCCAGTTTCATTGCTAGTGACGGAATCACGTCGTGGTAGCTGATCTCCCCAGCCATGTAGTCTGGTCGCCGCGATAGCGGATCCGCCGGGTTCGTGGCCCCCTTCCGATATTCCATATCGAAGTCAAAATGCGAGAGCCTGTACACCCATCTTGCGAGGCGGCCTCGTAAGTCTCTCGCCGGTGCTTCCACGACCCCTTTCAGTGCCTGGTGGTCGGTCCAGACCGTGAACTTGGCGCTCAGCCCCTCAAGGTAGTGTCTCCAATGCTCGAGTGATTCGACAATCGCTAGCAGTTCCTTTTGGCCCGTGGCCCAGTTCAGCTCGGGCGCCGTGAGTTTCCGCGACCAGTAGGCGACTGGCCTCCACTCGCCACCTCCTTGTTTCTGTGATAGGATGCCTGAGACTGCCCTATCACTCGCGTCTGTCTCGACCCTGCTAGTTTTCTCCGGGTCCCAGTGTCGGAGCACCGTCGCCGAAGTGAACGCGTGCTTTAGCTCTTCGAACGCCTTCTGTGCGTCCAGGGGCCACTGGAACGGGCCCTTCTTCCGGCCGGCCTCCATGCCTTTCAGTAGCGCCGTAATCGGTGCCGTGATATGCGAGTACTTCGCAATGAACTTCCTATAGAAGTTGGTGAACCCTAGGAACACTTGGATGTCCCGGTACGACTCAGGAGGCTGCCATTCCTGCACGGCTATCACTCGTTTCGGGTCCATCTTTAAGCCTACTCGGCCGACCACGAATCCTAGGAACTCGATTTCCTCTTTAAAGAATTCGCACTTCGAGATCTTCGCAAATAGCTCGTGCTCCTTCAGCCGTTCGCACACCATTCGGAGATGCGTCGCGTGTTCCTTCGCGTCCTGCGAGTAGATGACGATGTCGTCGAGGTAAACCACGCAAATGGTGTCAATGAGCCCTGCTAATGCCTTCTGCATATAGGCCTGAAACGTGGCGGGCGCGTTCGTGAGCCCCATGGCCATCACGTTATACTCGAAGTGGCCGTACTTCGTTCGGAACGCGGTCTTCCAGCGGTCGCCCTCTGCGATTGCGAGGCGAAAATAGGCGTCTCGTAAATCCATCTTCGAGAACACCTTCGCCGACCCCAGCTGATCCATCAGCTCGCTAATTAGCGGAAGCGGATATCGGTTCTTTACCGTGACCTTATTTAGGCCCCGGTAATCGACGCATAGTCGTAGACTGCCGTCCTTTTTTGGCACGAATAGCACGGGTGCCCCCGCCGGGCTCGTGGAGTGCCTAATGCGACCGGTTTCCAACGCCTTCGCGAGGTACTCCTCGAGCTCCTTTCGTTGCGGTTCTGAGAGGGGATAGATAGGTCCGTGTGGAGGCTGTGCGCCGGGGATGAGGTCGATCGTGTGCGGTGTCTCTCCTAAAATAGGCGGCTCCGCGGCTGCGGACTCACTAAACACGACCTCGTACTCCTTTAAACAGGCTGGTAGCGCGACGGTCCCTATGGGCGGTTCGTCGTCAAGCCCCGGTATCGCCGACGCGTCACCTAACTCTAGCCTCGCTAGCTGGGCGATTAGCACCGGTTCGCCTTCGGTCGCTTCGCGGGCGAACTCCTCTGGCCCCACGAACTGCATCACTCTAAACGTGAACGTGTCTGGCTTTCGTGTGTCTAAGGTAATTCCCTCCCGCCCCATGCCCGGGCGGGACAGTAGCACCTGGGCCGCGTGCTTATCTCGGCGCACGACGAAGAACACCTGCGTGAACCTCCGTACCTGCCCTTGCACGTCTTGCATCTCTATCGCCGCTTCCACGGCGCCATAGCACCGTAGCGGCTGCCCGTCGACCCCTAAAAGTCGCGGCAGAGTTATGGGGACTTTCGTAACCCAACCCCTCGTGACGGCTCGATCCGCCGTCCGCTTTGCGATCACGTTGACCTCGGCCCCGAATCCAGGTCGATCCGAATCGGCTTCTTCGCTCGGCCGAGTTCGTCGCATAACTGGCCCGTGGTGCGCATGGCCGCGCCTAGCACCCCTGTCGCGCGGTGTGTGTCCGCTGAGTCGTCTTGCGCTCCGTCCGGCTCAGCTACACATTTCCCGCCTCGCTCGCGCTCCAGTCGGAGTCGGATCGGTACTGGGGCGTCTCTTGCTTCACCTCTGCCGCCTGGATCCGCGCGCCGGCCGCTCGTGTAGCGCCGGTGTGCGCCGCCGGGGATTGCCTGCCCGGCGGCTTGGCCGTACAATCCCGCTGGATATGGCCCCCTCGCCGCATTTATAGCAACGGACGTACTTCGGGCGGGGTCTCCTCTCGGTGGCGCCTGGGCCGAACCCCCTCGACGAACCTTCGACGCTGGTTGCACCACCGCCTGGTTCACATACCCCTGTCGGGTCCCGCTAAACTCGTGCTCGGCCCGGGGTCGCTTCCTTCCTCCCGGAGTCCCGTCGCGTGTCCCTTCGCGATCCCTTCGCTGATAAGGGGAGAGGATCTGCCATCGACGCTCCGCCTCGTGGGCGACCGCTTGGGCGTCGGTGATAGCAACGTTATCCCGAATGATGTCCATCCGTAGCCACGGTCGCAGCTTGAGTAGGAACTCGTGTGCGATGAGGGGCTGGCCTGCGATGCTCTCTCGAACCCGTCGCTGCCACGCGGACCACTCGTTATAGAACTGTGTCGGCGATTGGTCGGCCGTTTGCCGGATCCGTTGTAGCGCCGCCATTGACCTCTGCATATTCTGAGCCGGGTCGATGTGTTCCCGTCGAATGAACTTTAAGAAGTCTGCCCACTTGGCCTGCTCGCTGTATTTCCCTTGCGGGTATAGATCTTCGGCGTGGGTGCGCCACTCGCTTTGCAAGGCGTAGTCCACGTTGGTGAGGGCCCATTCGATATAGCGAGCATCCGTCTGGTCGGGTCGGCTCTCGTTTTGTTGTTCCACCGCCACGATCCAGCTTCGGATCTCCACGTGGGTCGAGGCCTCCTCTAGCTTCTTGCATGCGTAAGTCGGTGGCTTCTCGTACGTGCGCGGTTCTCCGCTCGTGCTCCGACTGGGCGGCGTTAGTCCTTGACCCCGTTGGCGGTCGGCTCGGTCCGCCGTCATCATCTCGATCATCTTCTGCTGTGTCTTCAGCAGCGCGCGGAGAAGGTCGTTCTCCCGCGTGGCGACCCGGAACAGATCGGACTCCGAGGGGTTGACATGTCGGGTCCCGGCGTTGGGCTTGGATCCGTTTCGCCGGATGGTCGCGGTTCGTCCGCGCCCGTGGGCCCTTCGTCCATTGGGAACGGGCGCCCCTCCACCGTGCCCGCTCCGGTAGTCAGGGCGCCGGGGATCGCCGCGTTGCTCGGCGCGGCTGGCTCGTTGGCTCCTAACCCTAAGTTGGGGTGAGAGCTTGCTTGACCGGGCGTCGAGCTGTCGGGGCGCGATCGGGTAGCGGGTGCCATAGCCGGCTCGTTCTCGTGGTGTAGAGATTGAAGAATTGTAACGGAATGATACGAATCGAACGAGGTGACTATGTGCACGCAATTCCAATGACTGGCTGGCTGTATTGACTTCAATCTGGCCGTCCCTCCGTTTGCGGGCGCGGCCAGATTCTGCATAAGGGCGCCCCGGATTAACGTGGCGCCGCTCCGCCGTTTCGGCGACCGCCCTGGCGCTTGCTTCCCGCCGGCGCGCCGACGCACCGCCGATCCGCCCGCCCGGCCCCTTTACAGCTTTCTATTCTTAATTCTATAAATCTTATGTTATATGGTATTTAAGTATAGCGTTAGTTATATATAAGCGTTTATAAAATATTGTTTACTAGTGCTTTAATAGTAGTTTTAAAACAAGATCACTATGTAGTTAAAGATGTTTATATAATAAGGCGGACGACTTAAAAAAGGCGTTGTTTTTAACGCAGAGGCTAATAATTATTTTTTATTTATTTAAGTGGCTTTTTTAATAATAAAATACACTTTTTCTTTATAAGAGCGATTTTAACAAAGATAAAAAAGGAGTTTTTTTTTAAGTAAAGTAAAGTCTTTTTATTTAAAGAAAAGTCTATCTTAGTTAAAAAGGTTTTTAGGTTTAAAATATATTAAAAGTGGTGGTTCGATTAAAAAGAGAAAGCAATTTCTTTATAAAGGCTCTTTCGATCTCAGAAACCGTTCCTTAAAGATAAAAGAATACAGAAGAGTAGGAACTTTTCTAAAAGAGGGTCTAGAGTGAGATCTTTAAGCTGCTTACTTATTTTTAAGACTATGTACATAAAGAAGAAAGATTTATCCCTTATTTATACTTTTTTAAACCCTTTATCCTCTTAATAATATGAAGAAGGGACGCGTAAGTGGACGCGTAAGTGATGACGTGGCTTAGAAGTACGTGGAGGCTTGTGAAACCTCGTGGAAGTACGTAGAAACTCGTAGAAACTTATGGAAGGTTCCAAGTGACGTAGGCCACATGTACAGAAAAAGTAGCCCTGGCTTTAGGGTAGGATGGCCCGTGCTCTCAGGTAAGGTAGCTCGAGCTTTAAGGCAGTCTTGGTTAAAAGACTAGCTTTTTAGTAAGCGCATAGCTAAGTTTTTAATAAAGAATAACAGTATAAGAGTAAGCCTTATACTTTTAATAAAATATAAATATATAACGTAAATAAGTATAATAGCTATTTAAACGTATTGTTTTAAATACTCGCAAGTAATTCTTTAAGATCTTTGATATTAATAATTGCTATAGATTGGTTTGATATTTTAAAAGTTGTGTTAAGCTTAAAAAAAAGTTATGTAATATTAACTAATAAGTAAGTAAGCAAATAATAAAGTCGATTTAGATTTTATATTATAAGTTTATATATTAATTTTATTAATATAACTTAGGCTTAATAAATAATCGTAACTTAAAGAGCTATAATAAAAGTCTTTTTGATTATAAACTTATATTTAAATATCTATTAGAGATCTGTATAAACAGAACTTAACAGAACTCTATTACAAAATAACTAATTTATAGCTAGTTTAGAATGTCTTAAAGATTGCCTTATAATGGTACGATCTATCACAATCTATCCGGTGATAGTATTAACTTTATATTTACTCACTTGTAAGAAGATTAAATATATAAAGAGGAGATAAGCTCGAGCACCCCTTCGAGCGCCAGCCCCTTCGCGCGCCACCGGTTTCAGCCATGCCTCACGACGACCCCTGCAGACAAAAACACGAATATCTCGGGCGCCAGGATAGATATGAGCAAGCAGTTTAGCTTCAAGAGATCACGATACACTCTTCTACCTCTTCATCATCATCTTCATCCCAATCCTCCAGGTCTATCCAGTCCCCTTGGCCTGCAGGCTCGTCCGAGCTATCCGGCAGCACCCCCATCTCCCTTTTGACCCTCCTAACGTCTGACATCTGCACGAAGCGCTCCTGAGCGGTCGGCCTTACTCTACGACGCTTCTGGGGCCTCTGCCGTTCCAGGGCAGCCGCCAATTGGTCTCGTTCGTGTGTAAGGCTGGCGATCTGAGCGCAACTATCGTCAAGGGCCTTGCAGAGCTTCCTCGTGAGGAACCGAAAAGTCGGCTTGCTATAGGCTGGCTCCATCCCACGCAGGTCTCTGGCGATGCCATTCAATTGACGTGCGCTCCTTAGGGTCTGGAACACCACCGTAGACATCGCAGCCAGCGTATCGACCTCTGGATCCCTTAGTTCTGGTATTCTGGGTCGTTCTTCAAGGTCCTGGTCTCGCTGCCGCGCTAGTCGGCTGTTGAGGGCCTTAGACCGGTCCCTGGGAAAGATACCAGTTGCAATCCAGCCTGCTGCGATATTTGAAGGCGTGAAGGCCTCCTTCCTGGCCTTATTCCAGGCCTCCAGGAACTCTGGCTTGTTTGGAGTCATCGTGAGGCTGGAGGCGCACGCCTCACGCAGCTTAGTGCGGTATGCCCTCTTTAATACCGAAAAGGAGCCCAGATCCAGGGGCTGAAGCACCTGGGAGGTGTGCGCTGGCAGGAAATCCAGCCAGACCTTCGCCTCAAGGCAAGTTAACATGAAGGCCTCGTCAACGTGGCTCCCATGGCCGTCCAGGATAAGATGCCTCCAGCCACCGTGGCGGGGCCTCGTTTCTGGCAGAAACACCTCCTTCAGCCAGCGCAGGGCTATTGAATTGTTGGTCCAGCCGCTTTTCGAGGTGCAGAAATGCCAGTCCACGAAGTCCTCGTCGTTCACTTGGTTTACGAACCATTGCTGTTGGACCTCAGCGCCCTTAAAGATGACCAGGGGCGGCAGAACGCGGCCATCAGCGCTACCGCACTCCAGGATCGTCACCCACTCCCGATTTCCAGGATCCATGGTGTAGATTTTCCTCACGGCGGCTGGGCCGATAACCAAAGGGTTATCTCCAAGCCCAATCATGCTGCCAATCTCGTCCACGTTGTAGGTGTCCTCTAGCAACACCTCCGCGAGCTTAGGGTGGTCCAGACGATCGAAAAACTCCACGATATTAGTGTGCGAAGCGCCGTTAACGCGCAGAAAGTCGATGCCGGTGGCTCGGATAGACCTGACCTCTAGATGGCGGCGAAAAAACGCGACGTGCCAATGTTTACCAAGGTGATTTTGGCCTCCAGACTGACGATAGATCCGTAGCGCGTACAGGCGAAAACGGCTGTGCGGTGGTGCCCAGCCTAGTCTGGCTTGTAACAACACCCAGTCGACTAGTTGTTGTTCTTGGATTGGTGACAGGGACTGCCTCTTGGCGTTGAACTCCTTTCGAGTTATCGTGCCCTTAATGCGGCGCCTCAAATAGTCCTTGGAGACATGGAACTGCTTGGCGGTGGCTTTGATGGACTTGCCGGCGGTGATCTCCACCAAGGCAAGCTCCAGCTGGTCTGGATCCATTTCGATACCTTCACGAGAAAGAGCAGAAGATAACGATTCTATCGAACTATCCACTATGGCTGTAGGCTAAGTGTGTGGCTAAATATCGTGGAGTGACATGGACGGAAGCATCGTGAGGCATGGCTGAAACCGGTGGCGCGCGAAGGGGCTGGCGCTCGAAGGGGTGCTCGAGCTTATTTAACTATTATTTATACACTTTAAAGCCTTATCTCTCTTAATAATAATAAAGAAAGAATGTGTAAGAGAACGTATAAGCGATTACGCAGCTTAAAAGCTTATAAAAGCTCTTAAAAGCTTCTGCGCGGGGGATAAGCCAGCGGTGGTAAAGAGAGCATGATAATTCTCGAGGGTAGCCGCGATAATAAAAAAGGATGGGCTTAGGGAGAGAGGGGCGGATGACGATGGGTTAGCGACACAAGGCACCACGGAGTTCTGGCGGTCGGGGCCCACGGATCACGTACATGGCTACGAAGCAGACGACTAGGTGGAGGAGCGGCAAGAGTCTAACCACGGACATCGGCGGCGGAGTGGCGGCGGCACCGCCCAGGGCAAATGGGTTGGGTGCGGAGGCTACCACGACGATGGTGGCGATGATGGCGGTGACCCAGACGCCGATGGCCAGGCGCGACACCATCAGGCCGCCGGCCAGAGTGTACTCGCCAAAGAAGTGCGGGGCGCCGGGCGGCCGGAGACGGTTGCTACGCGCGCCCCGAAACTGGAAGTCGATGTAGACAAGGGACATGGCAGAGGCGGTCCGTTCACGGGCCGAGCGCACCAAGGCCAGAATAGCCAAGGCCAGGCCACTGCCGGCGGCCAGCAACAGGAGACACAGGGCGTCGTGAAGGTGGCCGAGTCCCTTGTCACCCCCTTACACCTCGGCCGTGCAAGTGCTGGCCGTCTCCTGCCCCCACATGGCCACAGATCTGTCCATGGGGGCCAGCCGGTAGCAGGGAATTGTAAGTTGAAGAAGCTGCGTGATGCCGTCATGCCCCAAAACCCCATTTCCAGCCAAGTGAGAGTCGCCTCAATCAATGCCTGGCCAGCGGGCAAGTTGAGGAAGTGATGGCCAGGACGACGGGCGGTTAGCCATGCCGGGAGAACGCGGGGGGTCCGATGAAAAGCATATCAGTGACGAGGGACGGGGCTGGATTATCTTGACGGTCACCGGTTAGCACGCTAATGAAAGGCGGCTCGGACACGGCCCGCAAAACGTGGAAAAGCCCCAGGCAGATTGGACGGCCGAGCCCATATAGGCGGTTACAGGAGCAGGTGATGCCCCCCAAAAACGCAGCGTAGCCGGGATTCTCTTGTACACAGTAGAGGACGTGGGCAGCGGGGGTGCCTACGCCTTCCCGTGGCAGGAGAGGGAAGGACGACCGAGTTCAAAAGTCTCATTGGAGAATCATGATGCCCTGCCGCTGTGCCGCGTACCATGTCGCGCAATGGTCTGGCGATCCCTGGTGGATAGGGGGGATGGATGTTGTTGTTGTTGTTGTTCTTACACCTAGCGACCTATCTAGGCCATGAGGACCCCCTGCGCATCTTAGCCTAGGAAAACCGTTCCGGGCTAACGTCCGGCCGGGTGAAAAACCTAGGTTCCGCTGCGTCGTACCGCTTCTATCTACTCTTTGACCTGCCATACCGAGAAGGGGGGGGATGGATGGAGAAGGCCGTGAGACCGCCCTATCCCCGTCCATTCCGCGTCGAGAGGCTCAACCCTGTAACAGCCGACCCCATCCATGGAATCTATCCCATTCGATGCATGGGTGCCGGTTTCAGCATGCTGTCTCGGCCGTCCTGTGCCCGTGACCTAGTCTGATGCACTCACCTGCGACCTTTTACAACTTGCGCCCACCATCCTATCTTTGTCACTTCATATGCAAGAATAAGCGCATTTTTTTCAACAATCCAATCAGAAACAGTCTTCGTGGCTCAGTTGGTTAGAGCGTTGGTCTCATATCGAGAGATGTGACTTCTTGAAAAGAGAAGAAGGCAAGAACTCTTAGTCGTTCCTTCCTGATATCCAAAGGCCGCGAGTTCGAGTCTCGCCGAGGACAGTGAATGACGGGTATCTTTTTTAAACTCTATTGTGAGTTTTTCTTTTATCTCATTTATCTTTTTATTTCTCTCTCTTCTTTTATGTTTTCTTTTTCTTCTTCTTTAAAATGCCACTCTTTATCTTATTTACTATTTTAACGTTTTTATTATAACGTGGATGTCATACGAGTGGGCCAGTTATATAAGTGGGCCACTTCTAAGCATCTTCACAACAAATCAATCAATTACTTAACCACAACGTTTTAAATTAATTCAAACTAATCGGAATCCGACTCTCAGGATGTTTCTACATCTATTTTACATGTTTGCGCATTATGCCAATTGCTGTTCGCAGATGCCACTCCTCGTGCGCGTTTCCTCTCTTAACTGCGTATCGACGTCCTTTTGATTTAAAAGATCTTGAGCCTTGCCGATCTCGAGTGTTCCTCCTTACCGTAAGCGTGTTTTATTTGCTCTCCGACGTTTTGCGAGGCTGGAATTCGCCTCTTGAAGGGTTTTGTTCTCCGCATGGGAGAAGGGCGACCTCGTGTATCATCGCCATTGCACCCTTAGCAAACTGGTCCACTGCCGATAAAATCGGTATTGGAGAGCTTCCTTAGTGACGGCGGACTCGTGTTACAGGTTGGGACCTGGGAGATAGGCTCAGGCGCACCTGGCCTGAGCGTCTCACTAACCCCTCATATGAGGCTCCGAGTAGGTCTCTCCATTCGGACACCAGGCTAGTGGTCAAGACCAGGAGTGAGCTGAGCAGCGATCCGAACGTTCCGGTCCGAACGTTCCGGTCCGAACGTTCCGATCCGAACGTTCGGTCCGGCCTCGCAAGATTTAACGAGACGCTGCGCCCGGCCACCTGAGGACGATTCTCTTCTTTCTTTCCCATCTAGAAAATAAACAGCATTTGGCCCCTTCGATAGTGCTTCAAGGCTCAGCCTCTCACAACTCGATTCTTAATAAAATCAGTCTGCGAAGTCACCTCAATTAGGTTGTGTGGCGTCTGAGAGGCCTATAGAACGCTTGCGGCTAGAAGGCTTCCAATAGGCGAAGGCGTCGATAACTTCACATCCAGCTTTGCGAGAACTCTTTCTAGGTCGAGAGGGACTAAACCAGCTCCAGAGAATCCAGCTTTGACGTTATTAAATGTAAAAACCTTTAAAAAAACGGCTTGGAAGGCGATTAGAAATTCGGTCTTAATGATATAGTTAATAAGTAACTTCATGAACCCTTTAATCTCGCGCCTATACGCCCGCTTTAATGGGCTGAAACACCCAATATCTAGTGGCTAGAGTAAATGCGAGGAGTGCGGAGGCATCAAGACCGTGATGATGTTTTTCTCTTTACAGAAAGCTTGGAATTCGGCCGAAACGTGGCTCTTGTGCTCGTCGATTACTAACATCCGATATGGGCTTTTCGCGCGCAACGCGGTGTGTTTTTCGAAATGCTGAATCCAGTCTAGGCCCGTCTTATTATTGGTCCATCCATTCTAAGTCGGTTTAATTACCCAGTTACGTAGAAGGGTGCTGTCGGCGTACCAGTTCGCGAGATAGTAGGCGCGCTTTACCGCGATAAACGGCGGGACACACCAGCTATTGGAACAGACGCCCTGGATTATAGTAACCTATTTGCAATTACTAGGCTGGACCTTTTTTTGCTTCTCGCTTCGATCGACGCCAGTCACGACTATCGAGGACGTGATTTAGCCTATCATAAAGCCGATCTCGTCGAAGTTGTAGATATCCTTGTTCTAAATGCTGTATTTAGCCTTCAGGTTTGCGAAAAGCGCGAACCAGCCCGCGATTTTTTCAGGATCTTTGCAGAGGGCCCTCTAATAGTTGTATGCACGCGAAAAACGCGTCCGGAGGTCTCGTTGTCGCTTAACGAAGTTCGCGGCTTAACGCGTCCCGACGTGTGACGCGTTGCGCGACGCGGCGATGACATTTGCTATATCTTCCACATTGTGCAACCGCGGCGCAAATCCTTGCGAATCTAGGTCGAGGATGTATCGGACAAGCGTCTTTTCTTTTAATTCAGTAAGACGAGTATTGTTGGCGCGTACATCGCGTTTAGAGTGTTTTCCGTTTATTCTACGTTGGAGGGTAGTTTGCGAGATGTTATAGATAGCCGCCGCTTGTTAGCAGCTAAGTTTGGGGTTCTTCTTAATCGCCTGAATCGCTAAAATGATTCTAGACTCGCTAGAAGAGTGTTCCATAACTATTGGTTAAGTTATAGGCAATTAAAATTGGAAGAGTTGAAATAAGTGGAAAGTGGCTCACTTGTATGACTGGCCCACTTGTATGACATCCACGTTACATAATATTAAACATATTTCTATATTATTATAAGCAAGCTATTTATCTTTACTTATATAAAGTGTAGTCTTCTTATTATGATTTTTAACTAGTATAACTATTACGGCTATAGCTAACTAATAGATAAATTCTAATAGATCTAAGTCTTTTAGTCTTTAAATTATAATCATTTTACTTAGTTCTTTATAAAGCGGCGTGATATAGTTTATTAAGGTGTGGTCTTTTTAGCGCTGTGATAATAAGACTTATTATATTGACTAGTTTTTAGAACTGTTATTAACTATATATTGCTTAGCACATATTATTAATTATAAGACTAGTAAGTAGTTAGATATCTATATATATATAAGTTCTTATATTAGCTTTTGTTAAACAATGTTTTTAAAGAGCACTAATATAAAAATTATAAGATTTGACTTTGCTCTTTAATATGTATATAGTACGTTACTAGCGAGCTAATGTCTTCTCAAACTTATAAAGACCGCTAATTAAAAGTTAACGTTTATATAGTAATTTTAAAGTTAAAAGCGGCGCTTTTTAGGTAAGCTTAGACTTTTAATTAAGAACTACCTTATTACAAAGCTATTAGTATTAAAATATAATAACATAGTTTATAGATCTTTAAATAAAATATATTAAGAACTATATATTTTTTAACTTTGATATCTAACGTGGGTGTCGGGTGAGTGGCGCGAGCGGGTGAGTGGCGCACCTAAAGGGAATCTTCACGATAAATCAATCGATTACCCAACTATAACGCCTTAAATCAATTCAAACTAATCAGATTCCGGCTCTTCAGATGTTTCTGCATTCATTTCACATGTTCGCGCATTATGTCCGGCTGTTCCGCAGATGCCACATCGCCGCCCGCGCGGTTCTGACCTCGTTGCCCGACCGCTCCTTATACACGTTTTCTCTCCTAACTGCGCATCGACGTTCTTTTGATCTAAAAGATCTTGGGCCTCGCCAATCTCGAGTGTTCCTCCTTGCTGTAGACGGGTCTTTTTTACTCTCCGACGTTTTGCGAGGCTGGAATTCGCCTCTCGAAGAGTCTTGACCTCCGCCCGTAAAAGAGCGACCTCGTGCATCATCGCCATCGCACCCTTCGCAAACTGGTCAACTGCCGATAAAATCGGTGTCGGAGAGCTTCCTTGGTGATGGCGGACTCGATTCTTAATAAAGTCAGTCTGCGAAGTCGCCTCGGTTGGGTTGTGCGGCGTCTGAGAGGCCCATGGGACGCTCGCGGCCGGAAGGCTTCCAGTGGGCGAAGGTGTCGATAACTTCACATCTAGCTTTGCGAGCACTCTTTCCGGATCTAGAGGCACTAATCCGGCTCTTAAGAATCTAGCCTTGACGTTATTCGGTGTAAAAACCTTTGTAAATGCGGCTTGGAAGGCGATTAAAAACTCGGCCTTAGTGATATAGTTAACGAGTGACTTCATGAACCCTTCGATTTCGCGACCGTACGCCCGCTTTAATGGGCTGAAACACCCATGTCAAGGCGCGGGCAGGCAGGCAGGCAATGGAGTCGATTCAGGTTCTATGCTACAGGTCCAGGTTCCTATTCTGTTCGGTACAGGTCAGGCTAGCAGACAGGACGTAGCTTGAAGAGCTACAACTAAAGTCTTCTCGGTCGCAGACTTCTTATCTAAATCCCCAACGGAGGTCCGTACCGAGCGGTCTTGACAGAACTCCATCGCGGGACGACTAATCCGTAGCTAGTTTAGGATGTCTCAGGGGCTTCCCTGTGCCGGTAGGGCCTGTCACGGTCCACCCCGTGACAGTACTCCCCTTGTCAAGGCGCGGGCAGGCAGGCAGGCAATGGAGTCGATTCAGGTTCTATGCTACAGGTCCAGGTTCCTATTCTGTTCGGTACAGGTCAGGCTAGCAGACAGGACGTAGCTTGAAGAGCTACAACTAAAGTCTTCTCGGTCGCAGACTTCTTATCTAAATCCCCAACGGAGGTCCGTACCGAGCGGTCTTGACAGAACTCCATCGCGGGACGACTAATCCGTAGCTAGTTTAGGATGTCTCAGGGGCTTCCCTGTGCCGGTAGGGCCTGTCACGGTCCACCCCGTGACAGTACTCCCTCCTTAAGGCGGAGTTCCATCGACGCGGTTCTGAAGGGCGGACGGCTAAGCCTTCCGTAGGTTAATAGGTCTCGGTTTCTCTGGGTATCTCCGGTGGAAGTTTGCCACTACCTCGCTGGCGTTAGCGACGTATTCCGCAGGCTCCTCGGTTAGTTGGTCGTATCCAGCCCACTTCACGGTGTATTTTAAACGGGAGCCTCGGCCTCCGCCTCGGTTGTCCAGACGGGAATCCAGGATGTCTTCGACTTCGAACTCTTCGACGCCGTCGACCTCTATAGGCGGGGCGGTGGTTGTACTTGACCGGGGGCAGGATCGTCAGGATCAGGACGGAGTAGGCTAACATGGAATACCGGGTGGTTTCTCATAGACGGGGGCAGGTTTAATTGATAAGCGTACGGGCTCACGACCTTCGTAATGGTGAAGGGTCCGAGTTGCTTCCAGTCGAGTTTCTTCTGAGGGCGTTTCGTCCGTATATTTCGGGCGTCAAGCCAGACTTTCTGGCCTACTTGGTATCGGCGGGCGGGGCGTCTTTTACGGTTGGCGTATTCCTCGTGGCGGGCTTGCGCTAAACAGATCTCCGACTTTAACATCTCGTGGACTTCCTGAATCTTCTGGGCGACGCGCTCAGCGTCTAGGGCTGCAGGGGTACGGTCGGGGTCCAGTGGTTCAAACCCGATTCTCGGGTGGAATCCGTAGTTCGCGAAGAACGGTGTGGTCTTAATGCTCTCATTCAGGGCATTGTTTAACGCGAATTCAGCTAAGGGGAGCCAGCGGCTCCAATCGTCTTGTAAGTACGACACTTGGGCGCGGAGGTACTGTTCTAGGAACGAGTTCGCTCGTTCGGTCTGGCCATCGGTCTCGGGGTGAAAGGCAGTCGACAGCAGGCTTTGAATACCTAGTCGGTGGGTTAGGTGTCCCCAGAATCGTCCCACAAATTGGGGACCTCGGTCGGAGATTACGGTTCTCGGTAGGCCGTGTAGTTTCCAGACGTTATTCAGGTATAGGCGCGCGACCTCGTCGGCGCCACAGGTGTCTCGGCAGGCGATGAAGTGTTTCATCTTCGTTAAGCGGCAGACCACGACTAAGATAGCGTCGTAGCCGTCACTCTTCGGTAGGTGTACGACGAAGTCCATCGAAATGTCCTGCCATGCTCGTTCGGGTACGGGCAGCGGGCGGAGCACCCTTGCTTAGCTTCGCGGGAAGAAGTGGTCCGGCGGCAGGTGTGACAGTTGTTAGTCCATTGCTCCACGAAGGCGTACATCCGCGGCCAGTAGTAGTCTCGGGACAGGGTCTCGTACGTGCGGGCTCTCTTTAGGTGTCCAGCCACGGCAGTGTCGTGGTACGAGCGAGTCAGTTCAGCGCGGAGTTCGGGTAAGTCAGGGACATAAAGGCGGTCGCGGTAGTATAGCATACCAGCTCGTTCCTCGCACTCGGCAAGGGAGATTAAGGGGTGGCGGGGGTTTCCGGTGCGCAGTGCCTTTAAGATGGAGTGAACGGTCTCGTCCGACTCGTATCCTCGGGTCATGAGGTTCTGAATAGCTGGCGGCAGTAATGGGGCGTGGCGTTCTTGTCGTAGAGATGGTATAATAACAGGCTGGGGGTCTAGGTCGACGGCGCTTAGTTCTAGGGGACGGCTAGGAGCGGATTGCGATCTAGTTACGGCGTTGGCTCGGGTCGGGATTTCCTCGAAGCGGACTGATTTCCTTTGCGGTTCGAAGTTCTCTTTCTTTAGGACGACTCTACTTTGGTGTAGCAGTCGTTCATCCCCTCTTTAGGTAGGTCCTCTGACCTCCTGGTCAGGGCGTCGGGTTTTATTCCTTGCTTCCCGGGTCGGTACACGATCTTAAAGTTAAATCGAGATAAGAATTCAGACCATCTTGCTTGTCGGCGGTTTAGCAACTTTGTCGTTGTGAAGTATTCCAGGTTCCGGTGGTCGGTGATGACCTTAATCGGCGACAACGCGCCTTCCAGTTCAGGACGCCATTCTTCGAAGCAACGAATGATGGCTAGAAGTTCCTTATCGTAAATCTCGTAGTTACACTCTGTCGAAGAGTGCTTTTTTGAGAAGAAGGCAACTGGGCGTAGAATTCCGTCGTCTCCGTACTGTGACAGCACACCAGCAGAGACATAGTCAGAGGCATCGGTCTCTAAAATCACTTCTTTCTCCCAGTCGAAGGGAGCCAGGATCGGGGCCGATGTGAACGCGTTCTTTAGCGCAACGAATGCATTCTCACATTCTTCTGTCCAAGCGAATTCAACCCCTTTCCTTGTGAGGTTGACTAGCGGGGCGACAATCTTCGAAAAGTCCCGAATGAACCGGCGGTAGAAGTTCCCAAAGCCGATAAACGCTTGTACGTCGGTTAAGCAGGACGGAGTGGCCCAGTTCTTGACTGTCTCAATCTTAGCGGGGTCCATGCGTAGGCCATCGCGGCCAACAATCATCCCTAGGAATGTGGTCTCAGTTTTAAAGAATTCGCACTTCGACATTTTCGCGAATAAGCCGGCCTCTCTTAATGCTTGAAGCACCTTCCGTAGGTGTTCGACGTGTTCCTCGCGGGTCCGGCTGTAAATTAGGATGTCGTCTAGGTACGCAGTGCAGCAGATGTCTAGGTGGTGTCGTAAGGTATCGTTAATAAACCTTTGAAATGTGGCAGGGGCTCCAGTTAGTCCGAAAGGCATAACTAATGACTCGAATAAGCCAAAACGGGTGCGGAATGCGGTCAGGTATTCTTGTCCCTCTTTAACCCTGATCTCGTTGAATGCCGCAATGATGTCGACCTTAGAGAAATACTTCATTCCCTTTAGGTTATTCAGGGTCTCCTTAACTAGGGGCAGCGGGTAACGGTCCTTAATAGTGATGTTGTTTAGGGCGCGGTAGTCGACACAGAAACGGAGGCCTCCTCCAGGCTTCTTAACGAACAGGACGGGGGACGCGGCAGGGGACGAGCTCGGTCGTACGAAACCCTTCCGAAGGTTCTCTTGCAGCCACTCTTTTAATGCGGCTAGTTCATTGCGGGACATGGCGTATAAGGGGCCGAAGGGGGCGTCTTCCTTCTATCAGTTTGATCTCGTGGTCGTGAGTTCTATGCGGTGGTAACCTCTCCGCTTCTTTAAGCGAGAAGACGTCCTCAAAATCTCTCAGTTCAGGCGGCAGTTGTTTAGATAGGGTAAGTTCGGGGGCCTCTGATAGGCGTTCTTCGATCTTTTCGACGGTGACGGGGAACGCAGCGTATCCTCTTCTTAGGTACGCTGGACAGGCGCGGGGGAAACCTGGGCAATGTCCCAACGGGATAAGGCCTCGGGGCGGTTCGGCAGGTTCTCAGGACGGGCTCGGGCTGGAACGTCATGCAGGGCGGTGACCTTCATAGGTCTCTCCGGTGTGTTGCAGTTTTGGCGACAGAACTCGCTGTCGAACATGAACGTGTGGCTCGCGAACCCTATACGAGGATCGTGCATCTTAAGCCAAGGGATTCCGAGGACAACAGGAAAGTAAGCTAGCTGGGTTACGAAGAAGCGTAGTCGTTTCTCGTAATGGTCGTTTATCCGCATTGAGCACTCAACGAAGTGAGTGACCTTCCCGCTTTCGCTAGGGCGGCCATCGATCACTTCGATCTCAAATGACCTTCTCAGGGGTCTCATAGGCAGCTCATGGGCTTCGGCCCAACTACGGTCGATGAACGCTTTCGCAGCGGCTCCAGAATCAGTCAGGGCGTAAGTCGGCAGGGTGTAGTCATCGGTGGCCAGGGTGACAGGTAAAACCATAAGTTTTCCACGCATATCTTCCTCTTCGCGGATAGATAGGCCGTGGACGGAACGGGCAGATATCGGTAAGGGCAGCGGAGTCGGGGCGCTGGGCTCGGGAGCCTGTAAGCGACTTAATACAGGCTCACTCCGTTTAACGAGTGAGGACTGTCGTTCCGTAGGGCTTGGAACCGGTTAGTAGGCGTAGGGGAGTACGAGACAGGCTGCGGAGACTGGATCGGCGGGGGCGATGGTAGAGCGGGCGTGGCGGTAACAGGAGCCGGGGGCGGGCTATTCCGGGGCTGGTTGCTCGGGCGTAACGGAACGGAACGGAGCGTAAGTCGGGTTTAGGGCATTGGGCTACCTTATGGTCTTGCCGGCCACAACGGAAGCACTCTCCTCTCTCTTTACGGCCTGACGGAGAGCGGGGGCGGCTACGCTGGTGACTCAAATCCATAGGGTCACCGGCGTCGGTCTTAGCAGCGGGCTGGCGGGATTCGTTCCAGGGAGGTACGTAAGGACTGGCGGTACTGTTAATCTTAGTCGTTCCTTTATGACCGTTAACCTGACGCTGGTGCTGGCGGAATCGGTTGTCGAGAGTCTGAAGATGACGAGCAAACGCACGATACTCTCTCGTGGGGGCCGGGTTATGTAGGAGCATGTCCTGGATCTCGCGGGACACGCCTTGGGACAGTAGGGGGCAGGGCAGCTTCGGGAACTTCGCTCTCTAACGCGAGTCTCTCGAACTCTGCGAAGAAGACGCTGAAGTCTAGATAGCGTTGCTTCAGGTTGTACAGCTTATTCTCGGCGTTCTGTTTCCGGTCGGGGTCTCCAAAGGCTTCTTCTAAGTATGACAGCATATTGGTGTAGTCTAGGAACTGCGGGATTCCGTACTGGATACGGGGCAGGATCAGGTCGTAGGCTTTTCCGGACAGGCGGCTGGCGACATAGTTCAGGCGGGAAACAGCGGACGGGAACCGGTCGGCGTTAGAGACCATTTTCGAGTGGACTTGTTGGACGAATCTTCGAAGGTCGCTTCGAGTTCCATCAAACTCCTTTGGGTCAGGGATCTTCTCACTGAGGGAAGCGGGCTCCGAACGTGAGGTAGGAGCAGGTGCAGGCGTTCGCGGAGCATGATCTTCCTGCGCTTCAGCAGCAGGTTCAGGACGGGGAGACAGTTCGGTTGGGGGGGTCTGTACGGCAGGGCGGGCGGAGTGGAGGAGTCGTTCATTCTCAACACTCAGTTGGATGAGCGCCTTCTGTTCCTTCTCCAGTCGATCTTCTTGGTATCGGACTACCCCTTCTTTCTCTATGAGAGCAGTCCGGGCCGAGGCGAGGGCGGTGTCCTTCTCGGACAGGGAGACTTCCAGGGACGAGATATAGCCGTGCAGCGTGCGTAGGTACATCAGCCATCCGGCGGCGTCGCTTTGAACACTGGCAAGCAGTTCGTCGGGGTCTTCGGTGTCAGCAGGGGCAATCGGGCGGTTCGACATTTCGAAAGCAGTGTCGAGCTTAGGAGGAAGCTACGTAATGTCAAGGCGCGGGCAGGCAGGCAGGCAATGGAGTCGATTCAGGTTCTATGCTACAGGTCCAGGTTCCTATTCTGTTCGGTACAGGTCAGGCTAGCAGACAGGACGTAGCTTGAAGAGCTACAACTAAAGTCTTCTCGGTCGCAGACTTCTTATCTAAATCCCCAACGGAGGTCCGTACCGAGCGGTCTTGACAGAACTCCATCGCGGGACGACTAATCCGTAGCTAGTTTAGGATGTCTCAGGGGCTTCCCTGTGCCGGTAGGGCCTGTCACGGTCCACCCCGTGACAACCCAACGTCAAGTGGCTGGAGTAGATACAACGAGTGTGGAGGTATAGAGACCGCCACGATGTCTTTCTCTTTACAGAAAGCCTGGAATTCGGTCGAAACGTGGCTCTCGTGCCCGTCGATCACTAATAGACGATATCGGCCTGTTGCGCGCAACGAGGTGTGTTTATCGAAATGCCGAATCCAGTCCAGGCCGGTCTCGTTATCGGTCCATCCATTCTAGGTCGGTTTAATTACCCAGTCGCGTGGGAGGGTGCTGTTAGCGTATCAATTGGCGAGGTAGTAGGCGTCTTTTACCACGATGAACGGCGGGACACACCAACCATTGGAACAGACGCCCTGGATCACGGTAACCCATTCGCGATTGCCAGGCTGGACTTTTTTTCGCTTTCCGCTGCGATCGGCACCGGTCACGACTATTGAGGACGTGATTTGGCCCATCGTGAAGCCGGTCTCGTCGAAGTTGTAGATATCCTCGTCCTGGATGCCGTATTTGGCCTTCAGGTTCGCGAAAAGCGCAAACCAGCCCGCGATTTTCTCAGGATCTTCGCAGAGGGCCCTCTGGTAGTCGTATACGCGAGAGAAACGCGTTCGGAGGTCCGGTTGTCGCTTAACGAAGCTTGAGGCCCAACGCGTGCCGACGCGTGACGCGTCGCGCGACTCGGCAATAACATTAGCCATATCTTCCACATCACGAAGTCGCGGCGCAAACCCTCGCGCATCTAGGTCCAGTATGTATCTGACAAGCGTCTTCTCTTCCAGTTCGGTTAATCGAGCTGACTTAGGGCGGGTATCTTACCTAACGTGTGTGCCGGCCATTCTTCGACGTAGGGTAGTTTCCGGGACGTTATAGATTGTTGCAGCGGCTCGGCGGGTTAAATGAGGGTCTTTCTGGAGTGCTTGAATAGCAAGAACCATCTGACCCTCTTTAAATGCGTTCTCCATGTTTATTTGTGGAGATGTAGTGTCTTAAAGTTGAAGTAACGAATTTTAGCTGGAAGTGCGCCACTCACCCGCCTGCGCCACTCACCCGACACCCACGTTATAGATATATTAAATAGCTAATAATTTTATATATCTACATTAATAGAGATTTTTAATAGCTATCTATTTAATAAACTTATTATGTAACTTATTTACGTTAGTTATATGTTTACTTTTAAATGTTTTACATTAAATATCAAATAATAAATGTCTATCTTTGTAAGAGAGAGACATTTGAAAGGTGCATCAGCAGGCTGGTCATCTGACCTGCAACACAGACCCACCGGCGGCTTACTAACGAGGAGCGGGCGCACCGCTGGTGCCCGGCCTGGACTTAGATTCTGCAAGAATCAGTCTTGCAGTGAAATTGAGCCTGTCCTTTGCTACCCCATACCTGATGGTGCCATTGTGATTTCTTCAGATTCTTACAATCTTTAAATACTTAACTATAAAGATCTATTGTTATATTATTAAGCCTTTATATGTTTTTGAATATAACGGTCTTAACTATTTATAAAAGACAATAAAATATAATTACTTGCTTACAATGCTTAAAAGGCTAGCAGTATCTTTACTTATAAAAACATAACTTTTTAATTTAAATCAATAAAAATATAACAAGCTAAATATAGCCATAAATCTTATAATATAGTATTTATGTAAAAATATACAGAATTAAAGAACAAAGTTATAGTCAAAGTAAAAGTATTAACTAATAGTTGCATAAAATTATAAGTAAAGCTATATAATACTATACTTATTTATAATATAAGCAAAAACTTTATAAACACTATGAATAAGATAATGTAATTACATTATAATGTAAATCTTATAATATTAGAGACTTTATAAAGCGGGATGCCATTATAAGGCTTGAGCTTTCTCTTAACTTATTTAAAATTTATAGCTATCTTAATATTAATCCGCTTTTCATATATTAGTCTTTAAACAGTAAGGTAATAATTGTTCGTTACTCTTATAAATGTAATATATTAAAACCCGCCTAATCGTTTTAACAGCATTTCTTTTTATAGCCCGTGGTTTTGGTTAGTAAGGCTTACGAGCCTTAAAGGGCTAGCGGGTCTTGTTAAGTAGTTTATGGGGTCGTGGCGTTAACTCGCAATGACCAGGGAGGTAATCATGCACAGTGAGCGCCGTTGTAGCCAGCGGTGGCTGTTACGGCATGGGTACATAGGTACAAGGGCATGGGAATGCATGGACCACTGGCCGGTGGTACGTACCGCCGCTGGCTGGGTATAATCCTGCCAAACAGTGACTGAGAGGAGCCTGTTCCTCTTCTTTGCCTCTTCACCTGTAGTTTTCGCATCTCAATAGAACCTTCAGGGCATCACCAGATCCCTTGTTCCTTGGACCGTGACAGTGGCCGCGGCGGCGGTCCCCTCGGCTTTGCTTCTCCTGTGGCCGAGACGGCCACCTCGCCCGCCACTGCCACAATAAGGGCAAGGGCAAGGGCAAGGGCAAGGGCAAGGGCAAGGGCAAGGGCAAGAGCGGCGGCGGCGGCGGTCGTACCAACCAGGGCCGTGGTGGTGAGTTAAAACCTTGGAAGGAGCGACAGCATTGTATACTAAAGGGAGTGCTGTTAGTGGCAATCAATGGTGGCACTTTCACCAACGTCACCATCGGGGGCAGCGTGCCCAACCGCCGGGCCGGCCCGGGTCGCGGCAACCCCGGCCGGAGCCGAGGCCACGGCCAGCAGCTGCAGCTCCAGGCGCAGCTGGTCCAGATGGTCCAGATGCAGCAGGTCCAGCTGCAGTAGGCCCATCTGCTGCAGTGGCAGCAGCAGTAGCAGAAACAGCAAGGGTCGGTCGGTGGCGGCGGCGACGGCGGCGATGGCGGCGACGAGGTCGAAACCGAGACCAACCTGCCCAAGATGGAGGGCCTCGCCCTCGATTCCGTCGCTGGCGGCGGCGGCGGCGGCGGCGACGACGACAACGACGACGACGACAACAATGGCGGCAAGGAGGAGATCGAGATCGACTGTTGGGCCTATAAGGAGTAGTACGGTCTCTAATCCTTGGTCGTCGCCCGTTCGCGTGTCGCCGAGTGTCGCCGGGGCCTCCCATGCGCGCCGGTCCCCCCCCCCCTCGAATCTTGAGGCGCTGTTTCGCGTGCAAATCCAGAACGCGCGGTATTTAAAGCCGCATTGGTAGCCCGCGCTACAGGTTGGCCCCCCGTGGCCCCCTTACTGTGGCATGCTTCTGAGGAGCCAGAAATCGGTGGCCGGGATTTCCCTATTACGGCCGTCTGAAGCTGCCACCTAACCAGCAACGTAAACATGCCGGTCCAAGGGAAGTAGACAAAGGCATCGCTGCATATCAAATAATACCTATCGCACAACCTCGTGCGGAGCTCGACGTTTCCAAGTTTCTGGCCCCATACACGCCTGCCAGCCAAAAGTTCATGTCCTGTCCACTCCGCTTCCTGAACCCCTCCCCCCCCCCTTATCGCCTTACCCTCCTGCCGGCGCATCCTTCTCATGTATAAAACGCCACAGTCGCCCCAGTTCCCATCCTCCCCAATCCGCGCCGCAAACGCCCTAATCGCCGCGACGCCTGCTTCACCCCGCTTAGGTCCTGGTTGGGGCGGCTGACCGGTCGGAATCACCCAAGGCCTTTTTGTCCTTGCGTGCCTTGAAGGCGAACTCGGCCATGAGGTGGATGTGGTCCGACGGGAAGTGGTAGTTGGGAAAGCCGGGAACCCGCTTGAGGAAGTGGTAGTCGGGCGGCCCTAGGATCTCGACCGCTTCCAGGTTGTTGGTCGAGTACCAGATGTAGTCGATGACGCCGGCAAACGTCGGCGTGTAATTGGTAAACGTCAGGTCCTCGGCCGTCTTGTGGACGTGGGCATAGGCCGAGCGCAGGCTGAAGGGGTGCGAGATGCCGTCGCGAGTGAAGTTTCCGTATGAGTGTCCTACCAGGTCCGGATGGTCTGGCGGAATGCGGCCCTTGTCAAGCAGCTCGTAAACCGAGCTGTCGTAGATGGAGTTGTAATCTCCGCACACCAACAGCGGAATGTCCGTGTTGGTGCGGTAGTCCTGGCTCGGCGCCGGCGGCTCCGCCATTTCGTCCGCCGACAGCTCCCGAACCTCGTCCGTCGTGGGCACGCGCACCAGTTTCTTCTCGCTGAGCGGCACCGGCGGCTTCCTCGTGTACCTCTCCGACATCTTGGCCACCGTCTCCATGAGGATGCCCGTCTGCACCGCCTTGACGTCGGCCAGGTGGCCCTCCCAGCACAGATGGGCGTTGACCACCACAAAGCGGGCCCCCGTCGCGCGGGACTCGAAGAAGCAGAGAATACCAATCTGGTCCTTGGGCATGACGCGGTTGAAGACGTCTTCGGTAGCCTTCATGTCGGGTCGGTTGATAGCCATCTGCCGGAAGTCGATGAGCTGCTTGTCCAGTAGAATGTACTTGGTGTTCTTGTAGAAGATGGAGCAGCCGTCCACCAGGCCCTGCTCCGTCTTGTCGCGCATGTGCGACACGCGCGTCTTGGGCCAGTACACGCCCCTGTAGTCGTCTTTGGCCAGCTCCGGCGTGAAGAGCGATTCGAAGGCGTCGCCCGCCGTCTCCTGCAGACACACGATATCTGCATTGCGGCTGCGGAGCTCCCGCAGGATGCTATCGCTGCGGTATTCCCAGGACAGAGCACTGGCGGGCGTGTAGCCGTACAGCTGGCTGGTGGCGTATTTGTCGCATAGCGTGTTCCAGGAGATGACGCGGATGCGCTCCAGGTTGGGCGGTACGTCGTCTTGAAGGGGGAGAAGAGCACGCGGCTGGGGCGGTAGAGGCACTGCATGCCGACGAAACCGACGCGTCAGTACTGGGAGCCAAAAGAAGCCCGGGGCCATAGGAAGGGAGGAGGGGGCGCGAGGGCCACTTACCGGGAGCCGACTCTTTCAGGTGGTTGATCAAGCTCTTGGTGCCGTCCTCGTTCAACCTCTTAGCCAAGTCGCTTTCCAGGGGGTTGCCTTGCCAGCCCAGGAATTCGAGAAAGTGTAGGGCGCCCAGCTCCGAGGGCAGGGTCCTGATCTGGTTGTTGAAGAGAAGCAGTTTCCGGAGGGGCGTGCACATGCCCAGCTCGGGAGGCAATTCCGTCAGCTGGTTGAAGGAGACATCGAGATGGCGCAGCTTGCGCAGATGGCCGATCTCGGAGGGGAGATAGGTTAGGTTATTGGAGGGCAGGTAGAGCTCTTCGACAAAAGCATAACGGTTGAAGAAGGTGAGGGAGATGGCACGCAGTCCTTGCCCGCTGAGATCCAGGCTCTGCCAGTCCTGGCGGTCGTCCGACTTGTCCACGTTCACGGGACGGCCTCTGTCCTCGTCCTCGCCGTCCATTGCCGAGTCGGTCGCATTGTTGTTGGTCGCCGTGATGCTTGAGAGCGCCGGGCCCACGGGGCCGACGCCGCGGTTCTCATTGGCCTTAGCTCTGGCAAAAAAGTGAGGCTGGTGCTGTTCAACCATGACCTGGTGGGCGTGCTCGGACTCCTTGAAGGCCCGGGTCTGCTCTGCCATGACCTCGCTGAGCGGCTGGCCGGGGCCGGCACGCGACGCGGGAGTGTGGCCGTTCTGGCGGCTGTTGGGGGTAAAGGGCGTTGCGCTCGAGGCCAGGCCGCTGGAGAAGCCCGATAGGTGATTGAGGGAGGTGGCCGCGGCCGCGTGGGAGGTGTGGTCCTGCTGGAGAGATTGGTGGTGTGGTTGTGCGTGGGAATGGTGCTGTTGGTGGCCGGCCTGTGACGGGACAAAGCCGTACATCATGGGCCCCATGGTCCGGCTGGCACCAGGGACGCCATTGAGGCGCGAGTTATGCCCTTGCTGCGGGCCGTACATACTGGCGGGGGGTTCAGGTCGACGGGGATGCCAATGCCAAGCTAGTCGTCAGAGAGGGTGTTGTAGTGGGCGGGCGAGGGACTTTGGTCATATGAATGCGTCGGGGTAGGAATCGGCATGCGCAGTCCACCTCGTCTTCCGCCATAGGAGTCACGCTGTAGAAGCGAGCAGCGGTGGGGCAGTTCGGTACGAGGGGGGGAGGCCAGGCAAGGCCAGGAGATGGGCTCGCAGGTCAGGGACAGGACAGACCAGTCCGCCCGTCGGCAGGGCTGTCGGCTGGCTGGCGGCGTCCGTGTTTGCGTACCCGTGTCGCCTTCGTCGGCTTGTCGGGGCTGTTGGGACCGGCGCTGTCGTCGGGACCTCGTGATGGGATACTAGGGGCGTGTCTTGATCGTCTTCACCTCGGCCGTCGTCCAGCGAGAGCGATAGTCCCGGGGGGGAGGGGGTTGCGCGGGGACCAAGGCGGCGGCAGCCGGGACGAGAGGCTCGGCAAGGCGGTGTTCCCAGGGCAACGTGGCCGCACTCGAGGCAGTGGCACGGTCGAGAGATGCGACTGTCAGGGGAAAGGGGAGCGTTTGTTCAGGGCTGTCGGCCGGGCGGCGAGCATGCGGTGTGATATCAGCCACTGGCACGGCAAGGGAGCAGGAGGAAAGTGGTATGGAGGACAGAGGGGAACGAGGCAGAAGAAGCCCTCGAAGTTGGTCAAACTTCTACAGAGGGCAATGGGTGGTGGTTATCGAGCTGGGTCGACCCAAGTGGAGAAAGAAGCAATCGAGGTGGCGTGGGGAAGGGAGGGGCGAATGCTGCTGCACCCAGTCATGCAGGGCAGAGCAGAGCAACAGCAAACCTGCGACGGCCTGGCCGACCGCGGTGAAGCTATACGTACCAGTGTCGTCGTCGCGCATCGATGGCCGGCTGGGGTATGCGGCGGGCGGGCGGACGGACGGGCGAGAGCAAGAATGGCCACTGATGGTGGTTGTGTCAGCCGCGGTGGTTGGCGGCGTTTGGTGGTGCCCAGGCGGGTGGAGTTGGTGATGTGGAGGTAGCTGAGCGCCAGGTTCCCAATAGCGGGCGCGCACTCGTGCGTGAGTGAGTGCGTGCGTGTGCGTGTGTGTGTGCGCGTGCGGGTGCAGCCATGCCTGTATGCCGGTATGCTTGTATGCGTGGATGGGTCGGTGTACGTACTTACCTTAGGACCCGCCGGCTTTCCGATGCATTTTGGTAGTACCTTCGCAATGATGGTGAGCAAGGTCCTGATTCCAGCTTTCGAAACTGCTTTCGCGCAGAGCCTGGACTGCCATCACATCCTGGTATACGCCAAGTGCTTCGCGAGAAGACTATATGTGCCTCTTCGTATCCAACTCGGGTACTTCTGCTAAACGCGATCTCGTGATTCCGCTCATCCAAGTATCTCCCGAGCAAGAAGAGCCCTGTTCGCAACAGGTCGGCCCCCTACTGTCTGTCACTCTCTACTTCTTCCTCACTGGATATACACACTGGCATACAAATCACGCCCCCTCTCTTTTGCCATGGCCATCTTGCTTTCCTTCCTCGAAGCTCCCTCTTGGAGACACTGCCTCGCTCGCTGTCTTCTTCCCACTCGTATTGCATATCCAGGCGAAGCGTGCTTAGGTTGCTAACCTTTCAGTCCTTCCACTCTCCTAAATCTTAGCCAATGAGGTCAATGCGTGGAACGGTGCTCTGATTGGCTAACTATATCCTCCCGGCCCCTTGATTTGGCATCTGCTACTCCATACATACGCTGATGCTACAAGATATAGGTACCGACCACACGAGGGCCCAGGTACCTCCGCGCATCGCGTACATATCTTCATACAAGACACAAGTTCCCTTGAAGGACTTGTAAGGCCAAAACAGCACCAACTCGCTTCAGGCTCGCCTGTGGCCGGCGGCCGGCCCCGCCGGTTCCGTGTGCATGGTAGGAGCAACAACTGCGTAGCAGAGACAACAACTTGCTTATCCGTCATCCGATCTCGCTACAAAAGACGCCGCATCCCCTTGCTGCATATCCGTCCACGTGGACATCGCGTGCCAAAGCGGTAGCTGCCGACATCACTACACCAGCTGCTGCATCAACACTGGACGTGGTAGTTGGGATTCGCCCCAGGCCTGGTCCGCACGGTGGTGACGGACCTAGCATCCAATTGTTTGCCTGAGTGACGCTGTATGCTCGCCTGCTCGGTATGTTCGGCACCGGGGCCGAGGCTGGGGAAAAAGACGACGCCATCACGAAGTTGCTGTGGCGCCTTGCGCCAACGGTTGCGAGTTTCCCAACCCGTACAGGGGGCGGGGGAGCGGGAATACAGACGGGCAACGCGGACGGTCAGATCATGTGAGTCCGTGCCGGCTCTGCGCGGCAGCCAGGCATGTGAGTTGCGCCTATCGTGCTTATACTGGTGCCGGCTTCCTTCGCTGACAGTCACTCAGCCACCCACATCCCTATTCCTCTTTTTTGTCAAGTGGCTCCAGATCACGGCAGTGTCGCGTTTTCTTCAAGTGCCACATATGTCTCTCCTGCTTCGCAATTATATAGGCTGGTTGTTGAAAGCTCGCATTGAGCCCGCACCCTCACATGACCTAGAGACTACCGGACCACCACCTCGAAAGAGTATGGCCCAGTCATTGTTTTGGCTGTCTACATGTCCCCCGGGATTCAGGAGCTGAATGAGAAACGGGTGGGTAACGTCTTGCTGGTGGCGCCATTGACCTTGGGTAGTGCAGTATAGAGTTTTGCGCCTCTCGTAGTCGAGCCACGGCGACATCCTCCCTCGCGCGCGCGCGCGAGAGGGGGGGGGGGGGGGGCGGGGAATAAGTACAAACACACATACCTAGAAAGCCCGTCCGTGATGACATCTGTTCTTGAAGACAGCCCCTTGCGTTTCGGCCGTGCACAGCGTATTCGAACCATTGGCCCCGCCAGCCATACAGCTCACAGCGACATCGACCAGTATGATGGCGGCTGCCGGAGCAAGATTGAGAGTATCCCAGCAGCGTACATGACGGTCAGCGATAGACGACCCCTTGGCGGAGGTATAACATACCCTCGGCCCAATTTCGGACAGCAATACCCCAGTCGAATTAGGCGGCACCTGCTCCTGAATTTTCCAGGTGACGCCGGGTAGACAATCATGCTAATAAGGAAGCCGGACAGGCTCGATGTGTGAACGGGAGTTTGACGGGTGCGGAGAGGACGCCGTCGAAGAATGATGGCGAGGTATGCCTGACGAGAAAAACATACCCTGAACAGCCCTGATGAGTGGCAGTTTCGGAGAGAGCTCTGCGCACGCCGGTTCACGATGGAACACGCGGCGAACTGGACGTATCTTGCGACGCCAAACATCTTCCCTAGCCGCAAACAACCGCTAGAGTGTGCCATAGGCAACGAGATCAAGGATGGGTTAGCTCGAGGAGAAGAGGCCATGGCCTACCTGCGAGGCCGCCAGGTACATTCAGCAGCGGCTGGAGAAGACGGCAACAACAATAGCAGCGGCAGCAACAGCAAGAACAACAAGAACAGCAAGAACAACAAGAACCACAACGACCACAGGGGATTTGACGCCGTGGAAGAGAACAACTGGGGGCTTGACCTGCCTGTGCCCGATGCCGTGTCGTTCTCTTCATTCTTCCGGTTTATGGTGCCCACGATGCCCGAGTCGGGCCAGATACTGGGCGTACAAAGAAAGCGATACGTAGGCAAGGGCGCGAGCATGAGCCGAGAAAAGGACGACAAAGGGCATGACGGTAGCGGAACAGGGCAAAGGAAGACAGCGGCGTGCGATCCATCCTCAGCCGGGGTCATCGAAGAGCAACTCCAGGTTTGCGGCCGGGACCAGAAACGCGGAAGAAGTCGCGATGCCGCCCGCCGTCGCGTCTGTACGCCTGCCATCGGCACCGACGCGAGCATCAATCCCGTCCACCGCCACCGTGGTGGTGATAAGGTCACCGCGCCGCCGCCCATCGCCAGCACCTGCACCGGCACCTGCACCGGCACCTGCACCGGCACCGGCGCCAGCGTCCGAACCGCCACCTCTGCAATCTCACCAGGAACCAGGGAGGTCGAGGGCGTAGTGGCGGCCAACTGCAGCAATGCCAATGGCAGATACGAAAGGGGGACGGACAAGGGCGACAGCGGAAGAAGAAGAAGAATAAGAAGAACAAGCAGAAGAAGCAGAAGAAGGAGAAGTGATACAAGTACGAGCACGAGCATGAGCACGAACACAAACACAAACACGAACACAGACACAAGCATGGGCACGAACACAAGCACGAAGGGTAGGGGTGATTGCGATGGCAGAAGCGTCCAGGCCGGCCCAAGCAGGCCAGGCCCCAGCAAGAACACGAACGGGGGCTCGAGCATCGCCCACGCGCGCGCCCGCGTCCGCGTGCGACCCCCTATTGATTCGATGGCGGCCTTCGTGCTCGCGTCCGGTGCCGGCGTGGGTTGTGGTGCCGTGACGGGCTCGTCCGCTGCGTCTCGCGCGGTGCGGGCAGCCCCCCAGGCAGAGGTACAAGTAGCACCGCTGCGCGCGCCGGCTGTAGCGGTACCTCGGGCTGTACATTGCGGTACCGCTACAGTGGGAAGATGCCCCCCTCCACCCACTTCTCCATCCAATTCCTCGTCCAGATCGTCGGCTAAAGACCACGAGCGCGACCCCCGCTCTCCCCAGCAAGCACAGCAGCAGCAGCAGCAGCAGCAGCAGCGGCGGCGGCACCAACAGCAGCACCATCTACAGCAGCACCATCTACAGCAGCACCATCTACAGCAGCAGCCGCGGTACCACCAACACCACCAACAGGCCCCCCCTTCTCCTCACCACCACCAACGCAATCACATCCACACCCATGCCCCGTCGCTCTCTTACTCTTTTTCCACTTCCCCCTTCTCCTCCCTCGCCCTCTCCTGGCCATTTTCCCCTCCAGTCGCGGGGTCTCCCACCGCCGCTGCCACTGCCACTACCAGTGCTGCGGTCGCTCTCATTGATTCCCGGCCCTCTGTCACCGACACCGAAACCGAAACCCGTTCCAAACGCCACCCGCCGCCTGTGCTTGCCCACGCCGTCGCCCAGAACCCCAACCGCCACGTCGGTGGCGGTCACGGCCAGCGACTGACCCGGCAACTGCACAACACTCATCAGCACCACCATCTCCCCTCCAACTCCACAGCCCCTAACCATCGAACCCACGTGCCTCGCCGTCTTCTCGCGGCCCCGCCGGCGTCGTCGTCGTCGTCGTCGTCGTCGTCGTCGTCTTCTTCTTCTTCGTCGTTGCCTTCGTCGCCGCTGCTGCTGCCACTGCCGCCGCCGCCGTCGCCTGCCCCTGTCGCTTCTGCCCCAGGCACGGCCCTTGTGTTCTCTTGCCCTGCTCCTGCGACCGAGACTGGTCATTGTCGTCAGCCAAGTCCCAAGACCACTGCCGACACCACCACCATCACCTCCTCATCCTCGACCGCCCACGCCTGCGTGCCGGCCCGTCGTGGGGCGCAATCGCCGGTAGCCAGCTATTCTTACCCAGCATTAAATTCGCCCGCGGCCACTACAGCTTGTGCCAAGAGCGAGCAGCCGCCACGCGCTCCTCCTCTCGTTACTTCGCCCCGGCTGTTTCCCTCGCGCCATGCCACCGCCACCATGACTCCTGACGAACAACACCGCGCCGACAGCGTTTCCTCCGCGTCGGTCACCACGCATTCCAATGTGGGCGTTATGACGTCGTCCGATACGCTCCCTCCTTCCTCTACCGAGGGTTCCATAGCCGCCTCGAATGCCTCGACATCGGCAAAGCCGCGCCTGGCCGTTGGCCCGAAACCCTTGGTGATTCGCAACAACCGCACCTATATTTCCGATGCTGACCTGGCATACCCACTGCCCGTGGACCTGGCAGAGTTGCATCGCCAGTCCCTGCGTACTCTCCTCCTCTTTCAGCTGTTTGGCGGGCCCATTACCTCTCCGGCCTTTGCCGCCAAGCCCCCGGCCCGCGTGCTCGAGGTCGGCTGTGGCTCCGGCTTCTGGAGCATGATGTGTCATCGTTACTTTGACCAGCACGGCCACGGATCCATCTCCTTCACGGGCTTGGACATTGTGCCCCTCTGCGGCTCCGGGCTCGACCCCAACTCCAAGCCTGACAAGGATATGCGCTGGCGCTTCGTGCAACACGACATGCGTCGCACGCCTTGGCCGCTCGACGACGGCGAGTTCGACTTGGTCATGGTCAAGGATATGTCTTTTGCCAACACCGGCCAACTCGCCCAGAGATTCATGGACGAGTACCTACGTGTCTTGCGGCCCGGTGGAGTACTGGAGGTGTGGGACGCCGACCACACCATTCGCATGCTTCGGCCGCACGCCCCTCCCAATCGTACTCCGGGCGCCACCATTGAAGAAGCCGACGAATACGACGAGGACGACGAGGATGACCAAGATGATTCCTCGGACGATAACGAGGAGGGTAGCGGATCTGACAATGGCGAAGAAGACCACGTTACCAGATTGGGCGCCTACCCTGTTACGGGTAACACGCCACTGTCAACACCCCTCAACCCCTTCTTAGTCGAGTATAACGGGTGGCTGAGCAAGGCCCTTGACGCACGCGCTCTCTCGGCAGTCCCCTGCACCATGACGGGGCCTGCACTACTCCAGGAGGATGGCCTCGGCGACGTGCGATCCAAGCGCCTAGCCATACCGCTTTCCGAAGTTCGCTGGGAGCGCGAAGGTGTCGGCGGCGTGGTGACCAAGGACGGCAAGACGTACATCGACAGCCAGAAAGGGAAGACAAAGGTGGGGGAGGTCAAAGCGGCCCGGGGCGGGAAGTCCCTAACACTGGCCCAGTCCGCGGTCCGACGAACGGCGCTCGAGACGTGCGTGGGCATGATCCAAGCCCTGGAGCCCCTGTTGCGCGAGAGCAGCGGCAAGAGCCAGGACGAGTGGGATGGCTGGGTAGGCAAGATGATGAACGACCTCTTGCAGCAGGGAGGTACGAGCTGGGGCGAGTGCTTAGAGATTGGCGCATGGACAGCCAGGAAGCGGAAATGAGCCTCACAACCGCACGAGGATAGGAGGTTCTTGTTGGCTATCCTCTGTACCTAATCCTTGCCCCCTGTTCTCATGCCTCCGCCAAGCAGACTCCTCCTCCGGCCTGGGCGTATGGCACCTGCGTTTGCATCGCCATGGGCCGGCCAAGGCGGGCTTCGTCCAAGTTTGTCGGTCCGCTACGTTGCGCCATACCTCTTGCGGAGAGTCCGATATCGTTTCAAATAGTATCTTATACCCCGGGGGCGCATCAGTATTTCTATTTTCATTGGATACCTCGTTGGATAGAGTGTTCTGTGCCCGTATGGTCACGCCTTAGAGGGGGGTAAGGGCATTGGTGATTCGAGTTATGGGCTAGTCTGCGAAAGATGGCGGGCGAGCGAGGCGTATCACGGACGGGAGGCGTCGTGGTAAAGCACGGAGAATGTTGGAGGGCGGCACAAGGACCGGAGGGAGCATACAAGCAGCGTATTAAGGCGGCACACGATGTAGGCTGCTAATTCATTGACAAATGGCGCCTTTGACTTACAGTGCTTCGATCTCTGCCGGAACGTGGGGTGTTAGCTACTCTGAGACACACAGACATACATACACACATATGTACGCATGCGTGTAGACTCACCTTTCCTCACGAAATCAGCGCGCGCTATGCACTTCTGGATCTCATCGTCGCCGCGTAAGTGGGCATTGGCCATAAAGGCCCTGTGCAACCGCGGCCGAAAGTAGGCGAAGCCCAAAGGGTAATCCTTACCCAGATGGAGCAATTCTGAAGGGCACGCGACCAACATTAGCGGTGCGCGGTCTGCGGTCCGTGATGGGCCATCGGCCGGCGATGCGATGGCTGACAATGGGTAGATTCGCAGCCGGTATGGGGTTGTACCAGTGGAAACGACAGACATGGGGGATGCTGGGGCGGGAGGCAGATGTACCTTTGTAGATGGCCTTGACTTCACGCTGGAGCGCCAGGTTTGGCACGGCGTGCGCCATAATGGCAGGTGGCAGAGGGACGATAGAGGAGCGTACCGACGCACGCATAGATCCAGGGCGCACAGCGGATGCAGAGAGGGCGCCCAAGGGCGTACGGACGGGAATGAGGGAGTGCGGGACGGAGGGAGTGAGCAAGTGAGCGTCGGTGGATGAAGGTGAGGGAGTGTGTGACGTGATGTGACGCTATGCCATTTCCGCCTGGTGATGCTGCCTTTGGGCCCCGCCGCTACCCTCTTCACCACCCTTTGGAAGCTTCCTCCACCCGGCTTGTGGGTGGATGGATCGAGGTACATAAAGTCAGCTGCATAACACCCATACCTCCTTTCCGCGACGAGGTAGATGCGTATCATTTACATCACATCTCAACATAACAACGCACCCCAACGACGTGTCCCCTCCCATCTGGTTGGCTGTGTAAGGCACCTAGAACCGGCGAAAAAGACGATGCGGCCGGCGCGGGATCTAAAACCAACTTCCCGGCTGCTCGGGGCAGCTCGGCGCCCCTGGTGCCACGGCGTGCACTGCGTGACCAGCCGACAACGGCAGCCCGCGCGGTACCGGCACTCGTCCAAGGCCCCCGATGCGGCCGTCCCGAGGGCCCTGACGGCGACCCGCCCCCCGCCGCCCGCGCGGTGGCATGCGGAAGCGATGGCCCGGCTGGGCAAGTGCATTATCTTTGGGTGTTCCCCCGCGCAGATGGGGCAGGTGGCACGCATCGCCCGTGCCCTCGCGACGGAATGGCGCGGCCTCATGGCCGGCTGTGACGGCTTTCTCACCGGCGGCGGCCGAGGCTTGGACAGCCAGGCCGTGGTCTGGGGCGAGATGGACAGCTTTGTGAGTGAACAGGACCATCGGCTCCATGTCGTCCCGCTTCTCGGGCTGAGCAGCCGCTTACGGCCGTGCCATAGCAACACGTCAACAACACGGCCTATATCCGCTACGCCGAAGCGTCACGGGTCAACTGGGTCACGCACTTTGCCCGTATCGACGCTGCCCGTGCGTCCGAGTGGCGGAGCTTGATGAGTCCCCGGGACGTGGGTCTGATTATGAAGAGCATCCGGGCCGACTACAAGTTTGTAAGTGACGGCCGCCCCCGCGAAGCTGCCTGCCGGGAAGGGCCCTGCTAAGCCCGTGGGGGAAGCCCCTCGTCTACCCCGACCGCGTCTCGGTTTATCACAAGCTGGCTTCATTGCCTACGGCATCCGACACGTCCCTCGTCCTCGACTGCGTGGTCCTGTCGCACAGGCACCGCCGCCCAGCCGCCCGGACGGCCGAAGACGTTGTCATCTACGACTACCGACAAGCCCAGAAGACGACGATGCCTCCCTTTGTGCTTGACGTCTTCCAGGACACGTGGCGGCTGCAGGAGCTAGAGAAGCAGAGGGCCCTTGCGAGGATATGGGAGCTGCTCGAGGACGTCAAGCGTTTGGAGAAGGGCACTTGGGACCGCGAGGATGCCGTGGAAGACACGGGGGCGGGGCCGGCCGGTGGATGATGCAGCGCGTGGCCCGCAATAGCCCACTGGCCGGATGACTGTATGGGCGGATACTACGGCGTCGCCCGCTTCCATGTTAGGGGCGTGGGGGACGCGCAGGTCCGTAGGAACCCGAAGCAGCCGCGAGAGCTTTGCCGCCGTCGCCGCCGACATGACCTGGGGTCACCAGGCTGCTTCTCACTGCCATATACTCCGAATACGGCCCAGGAGAGGGTCGGTGCCGGTGTGACTCGGGGGTATAGGAAAGGTACATGCCTCGTCCGTGCGAGGGGACGACGTCCGTGTGCCCCCTCCTCCCTGGGCACCCAGTAGCCTCGGGCAAGGTCGGGCCTTAAACCGCCTGCGTATGCCGTTCACTCAGCCGAGGGCCGGAAGCGGGCCCTGGAACTCGGGCCGTCGTACACTCATTAGGTAGCGGCAACGACGAAGATCCGTTGGATTGGCCGGCAGGGGCTTCCGCTTCTGTGGGCGGTGACGCACAAGCTCGGACCGTCATCCCTTATGCACGCAAGGCCCGGGCTCCCGGTCCTTTAACATCCTGGCTGGATCCAAGCAGACATGGCCGCCGCCGCCGCCGCCGGAAAAAAAAAGAAGAAAAAAAGGCCGGTTGATGTTTAAGACTCAGGTGTAACGGCCAGGCGACGGGCGGCAGGCAGAGAGGCAGGCGGGGACGATGCCTCTCCGAGCCGCGGGCCGACCAAGACGCAAAGACCCCCCGTATCACGTCGTCCACTGCAGTCTCCCAAAACGTGTGGCACTGGAGCAAGGGTCAAGAAAGCATCCATGGAAAAAGGATTTAAGGTATAGTAGGTGCTACATTCACAGCCAATGACGGGATGATGAAGCATCGCCCCTCCACAAAAGAAGGTTGTCAAGTGCCGGCACGTCCATCACTGCAACGCAAAACTCTGCCCGTTGGATGAAATTGTCGGGAAGTGGAGGTGGTGCCGGCCGCGGCCCAGGCGAGCCAGAGTCGCCCGTCTCACGGTGATTGTCGTGCGGGCGCCTGTTTACTCGTAGGTATCGCAAGTTGCGCCCCCAACGCAGACCAAGCGCAAGCCGTCTCTATGGTACTTTTACATGGGTATACATATACAAGCATTATAGGTCCTCGTCGGTCGCACTGGCTTGGGGCGATCGACAAGGGCAATTAAAATTGGCCAACGGTGAGTGGCCAAGACGTTGTCTGCGTGACACTGCCCGCCCCGTTTGTAGTCCATCGTAGGGGCGGCACCGGCCCACCGACTCTCGTTGCGAGCACGTCGGCATTGGCTGAGAGAGCCGCCAGTGCCACCGTGACGTGACAAGGAGGTGGTGGTAGTGCATATGGAGTACTGAGAATACTCCAGCTGCCAGGCCGAGACACCACGGCCGGCCGCAGGAGACAGACGAGTTGTTGGAGAGCCGGCCTTAGGGGGCCACCCATGGCCCGTTCCCACACGCAGACGGGTCTGCGCCTCACTTACGAACGGTCGGGGCCAGGTGCTAAGCAACATCCAACTATGGATGCCTTCGGCCTGGTCCACCCAGGAGCCAGGGGAACAGGGAAGGGGAGGGAAAAGGGTGGATGGGCAGCCCCGATCAAGATTGGAGCCCGGACGTCCGAGTCAAGCGGGACGAGCATGCAGCAGTGTCGAGCGGGACTCGTGTGAAATCTCCAGGCTCTGGCGCCGGGGAGTCGAGGGGGGGTGGTAATGGGCCGGTACACAGTACCGTCGGAACCAGATGGCCAGAAGCCCCTGGAAGTAGTCAAGAAAGGATGGAAGATTCTTCAACGCCAAACCCGCCGCCCCCTTGGCCCGGCCCCTGGCCCCGTCCAGCTAGCTAGTTGTAGGTTGGATATCGTCGTTTTCATGTCCGATTAGCCCTACCACCCATGCCTACGAGTGCGCTCCGCACTTGCAAAGCACGACTAACGCGCCACCAGCCAGCCCATCGACCCGCCCCGACCCGGCACCACATATGTCAAAATGTATGGTGCGGACGTTCCGGGCATCGTACGGGTGTACGGGGGCCTACGCGGGTGATTGCTAGGTTGCTGGGTCACGACTGGACTGGACCGCATTGATCAGCGCCTTTTTCGTACGCAGGGGTCATAGGGCAGCCAGCATGGACATGGGCGAAGCCACACACTATGTAGCAGTACTTTGCGCTTTGCATTCATGACCTGAGTACATGTACAACCTACCTACCGATCTACCTTACTTAATCAGAGGCAGTACCGTGTAGTCCGAAGACCAAGAGGGACTTCGAGAACTTGCATGTAGGTATGTATGTATGGGATGCAATGGATGCATTTGTATGCATATATTGGTAGAAAAACGAGGCAGGACACCTAATCAATCGGGCAGTGGCCGCCCCAGCAGGGTCCCGTCTGTCTACGACTAAGCTTGCTCTGTAAGTCCTCTAGTCACGAGGAGGCGCAAAGGCGTCCGCATGCTACTATCTTCGCTTATTGACCAGATACTCGTCTAACAGTTACTGCTCCGCACTCGCCGCCATGATCGTGTTAAATCTTAAATCCGCTGTTAGGCCGTTACTCGGCCAATACACGAGAATGGGTGTTTTGCTGCTATTGGAAGTCTGTGACTAGGTTGTCTACCTAGATGACTATCCACTACATGGATAGTTGCCTGTAGGTAGGAGGCAGACAAGCAAGGTAGGAGAACATCACCGTGTATTCAGCAAATGAAAGAGCAATGACATATCCACGTCCCCGCTGTAAAACGTACGAATACCGCTCATCGTCACAGTGCTGGCAGTGGAGACTAACGCTGGTTCCGATATCCGACCCGGGTTTATTAGACAACACAGTTGATGCCTCAACGGCAGGACTAGCAGTTTTCTGGTCGTTGGCAAGGAACAAGGCCGTTGTGGCAACGTTGGATGCCGTCAGTTCGAGGTAAGGGGGGAAAAAAGCATTCGCTGTGGCTTCATACCTTGAGGACCAGCTCTAGTGATGTAAGATGTACCTAGCGACCTCTTCCGCATTTCCACTTGTAGTCAGGTAAGTACCTACAGTGGGCCGAGAGATGCTCCGCAAACATCCCCTGGTACGCGCGGGCAGTTAGTCACTCTGTGAGTGCAAGCGTCGGATCCCATGTTTTGACTCCTTACGGAGACCTGCAGTAGGACCTCAAGGAGCCATTGCAGCCATGGCAGGGGGCTCTTTTCGGGCTTGTTAGCGTCTGAGGTCTCCATTCCATTTGCATGGGCCCGTGGCTATTGCCGCACCTGCGGGATCCCTAGTATTCGTACGGTGCGCCGGTACATACATAGGGTACTTCCATACATTGAATGACTGGCCTTTCTACCTACCTTTGCCAGCCTATGTGAGTGGTGTCCGTGTGCCTCTTTGCATTTTTTCGCCGGGCAACTCGTCGCCGGTTTTTTTTCAACACCGTCCCCTGCTCCAGTCCCAACGTCAGCTCTCCCGGTCGGCATCTTCTCCCAGGTGGACTCGGCATGATAATCGGAAGAGAGAAAGAGAGCGAGTGAGCGCGAGAGGTTGAGAGACAGATACACACACACACACACACGCACACACACGCACACACACGCACACACACACGCACACACACGCGCGCGCGCGCGCACGCGAAGGCCATCTAATCTGCCTCCTCACTAAAGTAGTACTTGACTCCAACCCGCCTGAGTCGGGTATTCTAACCCGTCCAATCTACATACCCGTACTACTCTTTTTTGTATTTCTACTTTTCCCTCCCTCCCTCGCATCCCTCACGCCCTGCCCACCTCAAGGCGCTTGCTTCACTCCCACACTACACCTCCCACCCACACCCCCTCCCCAGGGGCCGCGAGAGCCAAGGGAGGAAGAATCCAATCGATCCCGGCCTGCCTACCAAGGTACACAGCCGCTTCGGCTCTTCCGCCCTCCGTCTCCTTCTTCATCGGGAACACCCTCCCCCGCCCGCCGCAGCAATCGTCGCTTCCCAAGCCCTACCTCCAAGCCCCGGCCAGCCATCACCGCGCCGCCCGCTGCCCTGCCACTCGACTGCCCCATGACGGCCAGTAACCTCCCGGGGTAAATTTCGTGCTGTTCCGGGAAGGTGACAAACAAACAGCCCACGCTGCCTCCCCCCCCTACTGCAGCCACTTCGAGGAAAAAAACGACTTTCTATGCCTCGCGTCTCTTCGTCAGCCAAGCGACAGCACCAGCCAGCCTCCTCGTCGTCCACCGCCAACACTACCACCCGCGACGCTCGCCACGAGAATGGCCTGGTAGGCCCGGGGAAGCGCATCCCCAAGCACCAGAAGAGCTTGGCCCAACTGTCCGCCGCCGCCGCCGCCGCCGCCTCCCCCAAGAGCCCGCCGCTCCTGCCCGACGAGCATGGGCCGTCGGACCGAGGCCCAACGCCCGCTTCGCCCGCCGCCCTCACAAACATCGTTCCCTGCCCGTCGACCTCGGCCCTCTCTGATGCTGCCGTCGACATGGCCGCCACCGCTTGCCCCCCCGAGAACCCTGGCCGGCGCGCCTCTTTGGGCAGCTTCACCGAGTCCGAGTCGTCCGAGTCGTACAACACCACCCCGGGTGCCGCCCACGCCGTGACCGGTGATAATCACCGCCGTATCGATGTGAACGCGACAAAGAACTCCAACGTCCACCGCGACCCCGGCCCCCTGGAATTCGCCCTCACCGTTCTCCGCTCCTGCCCGCTGCAAGACACCATCGCCATCCTCATCATTCTCATGCAGATCCCCCCCGTCGCCCTGTCGGCCATATACATGCTCTTCACCCTGTTGACATTTGTCACCACTAGCAGCGGCCTCAGCCTGAGCGACATCTTCGAGTGGAACCTGGGCGCCCCGTCGGTGGCCACCGTGGTTTGTGTGGACGGCATTGTGCTCCTGATCTGGCTGTTTCTGTGGGGCCCCATCCAGCATGTCATCCTGGATCTCGCTCAGATGGTCATTGCCCTGGGACTCGGCGGCGGCTCTAGCTCCCGGGACGGCGGCTCCATGAAGAACTCGCTGATATGCCTGAGTATGATCCTCCTCTCCCACGCGCTTCGCCACACCAGGATGAGGTACTCTCCCATCGGATACCTGCTCGGGTCCAGCCGCTTCATGACGCCCGATATTGACGATCCCCTCGAATCCCTCGACTCGATACGCGGCTACGACAAGATTCAAACCGGCTGGGTCAACTGGGTGCGCAGTGTTTTGGCCATTCACATTCTGACTCAGGGCTTGGTCAAGTACATAAGGGATTGGTACCTGCGCAGGGAAAGGCGCGACAACCTGGCCCAGACAGCCGACCCCGAAGCTGGCAAGCCTTTCGCCGGGGACCTGTCGAACGACGGTGGGTTTTCGACTCCGGACAGCGACGCCGCTTCCCTCCAGCCGCAGAACAACACGAATACGAAGAAGAAGCGGAAGCAGAGCGCCCAAATTCGGAACCGCCAGCCTCTGTGGGCCGCCATAGCGAGTACCAAGATCGTCGTGGTCAAGGAGTACGAACTGACGCACAGCGCCGCTGATTCGGCCGGTGCCAATGCTACCGACATCCACAACCTGGGCAATGCTCCCTTCAACACGCAGTCCGGCCAGATTTGGATCTCTTACGTGGGCTGCGATGAAGTCTGCTTCAACACGAGTCATTTTTCTACCCATTCCAACTTTCAGGCCCAAAGCAACGAGGCCGCCTCTGCCGCCGCCACCGCTGCCGTCGCCTCTGCCGCTGCCTCTACGACAGTCACCAGTGCGGCAGCGGCCGCCGCCCGATCTGCCACTGCCGGCGGCATTGACACGACAAAGCCCTTTTACGTCCGCGTCAACAATGCTGTCTGGCAGCCTACGCGGATTGCCTCGGTCGACAAACGAGGGGAAGCTGATGGAAGAACAGAGACACGATGGTGCGGTGATATCTACGGCCTGACTCCAACATCCAACTACGAATGCGAGTTTGTCAGCACCACCACCCACGAGGTTCTTTTTGCCACGAGCGTCCGGACCACGCAGCCGAAGACGGCGGACGTAGATGCAGCGACCCCCCGGCCCAACGGCCAGCGATCTCTGCGGCCTGATTCGCCGTCGATGACGTTGAAAACATCCAACGCCGCAGCCGAGGTCAAGCTGGCGGAGGAGAAGGCTCGACAGAAGACGCTGCGCAAAGAGTGGCACCGCAAGACCAACGGCCTCAAGAAGGAAAACGAGAAACTGTCTGCAGCTGTGCAGTCTGCTGGGACGGGGGATGACAAGCTACGACAAAAGGTGCAGCAGAACACGACGCAGCACAAGCAGGCCGAGCAGGCCATCAGCAAGCTCGAGTCTGAATTGAAGGAGTTGGAGACAGTGCCCGAGTCTCTGAGGGCAAGCTGGAAGGCCAAGCAATCGGCGTTCAACAGCGAGAGGTCCAAATTCGACAAGGCCCATAGCGGGTTCAAGGCATTCAAAGCCTTAATCGACAGCCAGGTCAAGGCGCTGGCGGACGACAAGGCCAGTCTCGAGGCCAAGCGTAACAAGATCAGCAGCCGCATCGCCAAGGTGGACGGAGAACATGCCCGCATCACGGACGCCAACGCCCGCGGTCTGGACGAAGCCGAGCGGCGTCGTCAAGACCGTGCGACGTTGGAGAACAACATTGGCAAATGGGAGCGGGAGCTGTTGGAGAGGCTCAACACTGCCGAAGCCAAGCTGATGGAGAAGGAACAAACCATTCACGGTCTGAAGCTGCAGCTTGCTTCGTTCCACGGCCAGCAGCAGTCGGTGGCCTTCTACCCCGGCGCCTTTGACTACGATGCGGCAGCCGCCGGTCCGCTCCACGCCGGACCAGTTGTGGGCTCAGCCCCGTATGACCCGGCCACGGCATGGACCAACTCTCCGTACGGGGCCTCGCTTTGGGGCCCGTCCCCCCTCGCGCCGGGGTTTGTGCCCCAGTCGTCGCCCTTGTCTCAGCTGCCGTCGTCGGCCAAGAAGTCGCGCGGCCGTTCGTCGTCGATGCTGAGCGACGTCTCGGGCTTCACGCAGTCCAGCTCCAACGAGGAGGGGGCGGACATGGGCGTGGCGGAGCCGACACAACACGGTGGTTTCGGCACTTTTCGGCCGCCTCCTGGTTTCGGGTACCCGCCTCAGCTGAAGGCGGATGGGGATGTTGCCAGTGTCGACAGCGGGAGCGCGAGTGGCAGCGGGTCGTCATCGAGCAGTGGCAGCGAGAGTGCCGGGGATCCCACCAGCCCGGGCCCAACAGTGACGTAGGAGTATTGCCATCAGCTAGATACATGCGCGGGATTGAGCTATATAAAACGTCGTCTTGACCGTGACCGTCCCTTGACATGATGGGCACAAATGAGCGGCGCCGCTTTCTTGTTCTTCTTTTCCGTGATTTTCTTTTCTTTTCCCTTTGGTACTACTAGCACCGGCGTACGCTGCGAGTACCTGTGTAGCATCCAAGGGAGGGGGTGCGGCAGATTGTTGCATTTGGAAGTTGGCAGGCGACGTTGGAGGGGCGGGTTCTGCCACGACCCACCGCCAAAAATCGGCCAGGGCCGGGCTCCGATGCAGGACGTGACTGAGGCCGTGACTTACAACTGCAGGCATGACTTACAACTACTCACATCCCGCCCGCCTTTGCTCACACCCTTGACCACGATTTCCCTCAGTGGTCTGTCCCAGCCAGCGCGTGAGCCCCGTCAGCGCCCATCTAGTGCATTACGCGTCTCGGAAGCTCTCATGGTGTCGCTTACTCGGGTGCCGGCCCAGCTCGGCCGGCGCATGTACTCGGTGCCGGCAGCCAAGAAGAAGTACGTGCCGACGAGCGGCACGTACCCGCGCGGCTTCCAGGTTTCGGGCACCGTGGTCGGAGTCAAGCCAGGCAACACGACCAAGCCCGACCTGGCCTTCATCACATCGGACCGCCCGTGTGCGGCCGCGGCCGTCTTCACCAAGAACAAGTTCCAGGCGGCCCCCGTGACCTTCAGCCGCGCGCTGCTGCAGGCTAAGCAGAACCTGGGCCTCCAGGGCGTGCTCATCAACTCGGGCTGCGCCAACGCCGTCACGGGCCGGGGCGGCCTCGAGGACGCCGAGGCCATGGCTGCCGAGGCCAACCGGGCCCTGCAGGCGGACCAGGCGACCATGATCATGAGCACCGGCGTCATCGGCCAGAGGCAAGTTCCCCGACCCGCCCGCGCCACCCAGGCCACGCAAGCCCCGCGGGCCGGCTAGGCTAGCTAACACGGCGCCAGGTTACCCATCCGTAAGATTCTGGACAAGGTGCCGGCGGCGTACGAGAACCTCGGCGCCACGCACCATCACTGGCTGACGTGTGCGACGGCCATCTGCACCACCGACACCTTCCCCAAGCTCGTGTCGCGGACATTTCGCCTGCCCTCGTCGCCGTCCATCGAATACCGCATCGCCGGCATGACCAAGGGCGCCGGTATGATCCACCCCAACATGGCCACGCTCCTCGGCGTCGTCGCCACCGACGCCCCCGTCGCCCCCGCCGCCGTAGCCGGGCTGCTCAAGACGGCCGTCGACAAGTCGTTCAACAGCATCACCATCGACGGCGACACGTCGACCAACGACACGGTAGCGCTGCTGGCCAACGGCGCAGCGGGCGGTCGGGAGGTGGCCGACGAGGCGTCGGAAGACTACCAGGCCTTCCAAGCGGTGCTCTCCGACTTTGCGACGGAACTGGCGCAGCTGGTGGTCCGCGACGGCGAGGGCGCGACCAAGTTTGTCACCGTTCGGGTGACGGAGGCGTCGACGGAACAAGGGGCCCGCAAGATCGCGAGCACCATTGCCCGGTCTCCACTCGTCAAAACGGCACTGTACGGCAAGGACGCCAACTGGGGCCGCATCCTGTGCGCCACGGGCTACTCGCTGATCACGGAGCCCGGGGTGCCGGCCCAGGGCCCGGCAACCGACATCGCGCCCGAGAAGACCAACGTCTCCTTCATCCCGTCGGACGGGAGCGACGAGCTGAAGCTTTTGGTGGACGGCGAGCCCGAGATGGTCGACGAAGCGCGTGCAGCGCAGATCCTCGAGCACGAGGACCTCGAGATTCTCGTGCGGCTGGGCACGGGCAAGGAGCAGGCAACGTACTGGACCTGCGACTTCTCCCACGAGTACGTTACCATCAACGGCGACTACAGGACGTGAGGCGGCGCGGCCAAGCACGTGAGGATCCACTTCCTCCCGTCAGCGCCCTGCCCGAGGAGAAGGTGTCTAGGCATAACAAGCAAGGACCTTGATCCTTGGTGAGAAATGTTTCCGAGCCCGAAAGTCGATGTGCCTTGCTGCTTCCCGTGATATGGGAACGAGGCTGGGGTGCTGGGTGTGTCCCCGGGCGACACCGCGGGCAGGTTTCGGAGCAAGAAAACATAGGATGTAGATGTAGGCCCGCCGGGGAATCCTATTCACCTGGCCAGGGGCCTGGCCACCCACGACGCCGTCAGAGGGAAGAGGGGGTTGGACGGGTAAGTTGTATGGGTGGAATGGCATGGTGGAGGAAGGGTAATACTGTGTATGTCCATCCCGCTTACCTATGTAGATTAGTACTTACCCACCGCAAAGTACACTGGATTCTCGTATCCAATAGTCGAGCTCAAATGCCACAAAGAGTGCTCAATGAGGCCCTTATTATTGAAGGGGTAGGCAGTCAGACAAGGGTCGCCCGTCCACCCATGGTAGTATGTACTCATGATAAATATATATATTTGTATATATATACATCTCTCACTCACTCTCTCTTTCTCTCAAAAGCCAAAGCTTGTAATCACTGACATAATGTACATTAGCTGTAGAATATTGGAGTACATGTACATAAGTACTAGCTACATTTTAGCGGACGCGTACAGTACGTACGAGTGGGGTCGACCGACTGACGCGTGGGGAGGAAGCTTTTTGCCGAGCCCAAGCCATCCCGTCCATCTTGACGCGTCGTCGTCGCGTAAATTGGCTGGAAACCATCCCGATCCGACTACCTCCTACCTCTTCGCCCGCTTTGCCGCGTCGCCATTGCGCCTCTCCTCTGTCCCTCCATCTGCGGACCGGCCAACAAGTTTTGCTGCCCCTACGGCCCCCTCGGATCTTGTTCGCAACGGTGTCGAACCCTTTTCGCGACTGCACCGACAGGGCAGGACCCGGACGTCCCTCGTCGCTTTCCTCTTCCTCGCCCACGCCTAGACGCGCAGACGAGCCCGGGTGCCACACGATGCCGGCGGCTGCGGCGGCCAAGGAGGAGGTCGGCGAATCGTCGACCTCGGCGGCCAAGAAGGCGCTGACGGGCGCGGCCAGCGGCGCCAGCGACTACGAGCTGCCATGGTGAGTTGCCCGTCCCCTCGTCGCCCTGCCCGCGCGGGGGAGCCGGGGCCCGGCTGACAGGCGCGCGGGCGCGTGCGGCAGGGTCGAAAAGTACCGGCCCGTCTTCCTCGACGACGTAGTGGGCAACACGGAGACGGTCGAGCGGCTCAAGATCATCGCCAAGGACGGCAACATGCCGCACGTCATCATCAGCGGCATGCCCGGCATCGGCAAGACGACGAGCGTGCTGTGCCTGGCGCGGCAGCTGCTGGGCGACGCCTACAAGGAGGCGGTGCTCGAGCTCAACGCCTCGGACGAGCGCGGCATCGACGTGGTGCGCAACCGCATCAAGGGTTTCGCGCAGAAGAAGGTGACGCTGCCGGCGGGCCGCCACAAGCTCGTCATCCTCGACGAGGCCGACTCGATGACGAGCGGCGCGCAGCAGGCGCTGCGGCGCACCATGGAGATATACTCCAACACGACGCGCTTCGCCTTCGCCTGTAACCAGAGCAACAAGATCATCGAGCCGCTGCAGTCGCGCTGCGCCATCCTGCGCTACGCCCGCCTCACCGACGCCCAGGTGGTCAAGCGGCTGATGCAGATCATCGACGCCGAGCGCGTGCAGCACTCGGACGACGGCCTCGCCGCCCTCGTCTTCAGCGCCGAAGGCGACATGCGCCAGGCCATCAACAACCTGCAGAGCACCCACGCCGGCTTCGGCTTCGTCAGCGGCGACAACGTCTTCAAGGTCGTCGACCAGCCCCACCCCATCAAGGTGCAGGCCATGCTCAAGGCCTGCCACGACGGCCGCGTCGATAGCGCCCTCGACGCCCTGCGCGACCTCTGGCACCTCGGCTACTCGAGCCACGACATCGTGAGCACCATGTTCAAGGTTACCAAGACCATGGCGACCCTGAGCGAGCACAGCAAGCTCGAGTTCATCAAGGAGATCGGCTTCACCCACATGAAGATCCTCGAGGGTGTGCAGACGCTGCTGCAGCTGAGCGGCTGCGTCGCGCGCCTGTGCAAGATCAATATGGACCCCAAGCGTTTCGAGACGGCCAAGGCGTAACCGACGGCGGCCGCCGACGGGGGAGAAGCCCGGTTCTGCGAACCGAGGTCGTAAGAAGCAAGGCATCTTTTGCATTGGTATGGCACGGCATGGCGTTTTTGTGGGAGTCACGGGGTTGCTTGTATGCAGGCTGGGCCGGAGTCGGAATTCCAAAATGTCACATTCCATCTGGCGGACAGACGATGGCCATAAAGACGGCAGGAAACAAAAGTACTGCCAAGGATAAATACACTGTCCTCGTGAACCCTTTCTACTTGCCCATCACTCAACCGGCGTACTCGTCAGGCCCCTGCAACGTCCGCTTTTGTTTTTTTCTTCCTTCGGCTGGCACGAGATGGGGTACTTTACCCGTCGACTTCGCGCAGATGCTTGGGCCTCGGCGGCGGCGGCGGCCCGCCCTCCTCCTCGTACTCCTTTTCAAAGGTTTCCCACATGGCCCTGTCGCGGGCGAGGCGTTTGTGCAACTGGACGCGGTGCTTGTACTGTTGCACGCGGGCGTCGGCATCGATCATGCTGCCCAGAATCATGCCCGACATTTGTATGTACCTGTAACGCGGGGTTCAGCAGCGGGCCTCTCTCTCTCTCCCTCTCTCTCTCTCCCTCTCTCTCTCTCCCTCTCTCTCTCTCCCTCTCTCTCTCTCCCTCTCTCTCTCTCCCTCTCTCTCTCTCCCTCTCTCTCTCTCCCTCTCTCTCTCTCTCCTCTCTCTCTCTCCCTCTCTCTCTCTCCCTCTCTCTCTCTCCCTCTCTCTCTCTCCCTCTCTCTCTCTCCCTCTCTCTCTCTCCCTCTCTCTCTCTCCCTCTCTCTCTCTCCCTCTCTCTCTCTCTCGTCTCGGCGGGGTTGTGGATATCAACTTACACCTTGAACTGAATGGTCAGACTGCGGTAGACGGGCGAAAAGACGTAGCCGGCAGCGCCCAGCAGGGCCGTGGCAGCGCCCCATTTGATGGCCCCGATGGAGCCGCCACGCACCGCTTCCCATTGGGCCTCGCGAGCCTCGTCGCTGTTGAGGGCGTCGTGGGCCTTCATCTCCTGATCCGCCGTGTCTACCCAGGGTCCGTGTGATGCCGGCGTGCTCCGGATGGCCGGCGAGGTAGTTAGATTCGAATAATCGGGCGCTGGGTCAGCGCGCCGTCTCGCTCAGGCTACGGAGCGGCGACGGGGCAATTGGCTGATGATGGTCGATCCGGTCGTGCGGGGCAGCGGCGTTGCCGTCGTCGAAAACTCCCACATGCAATGGACCAGGTAAGTTGGTACCCGGACTGACCGCCCGTTTTACTGGGTAGATACCTATGTAACCTAGGTAATGCACCGGCTCCGGCGGGCAAGTCGTAGTATGGGGTGGAGATTCGTGCTTTCCCGTACCTCTATCCAGCTTTACTGTGTCTGCCGGAAGGAGCGGATGCAAACGCGAGAACCCGGAAATGCAAGCGATTGGTGTCCGGCTCAAGTTGGCAAGTTCCCCAGTCGAGTACAGAAGTTATCAGCTCCGTCACTCGGCATGTAGGCAACATGCGCGGGAAGGGACATGGAATGGGCACGTAGGGTAAGAAAAGATGCAGGTCGTCAACTTGGGTACCATTTCCTGGCGTCATCGTGCGTGTGTGTGCACGCACGTGCTGGGTCAAATCCCGTGTGCCCCGCAGATCCCGGCGCGTCGCCCATGTCGCGTTTGTGCGTACGAGCAAAGGCCGAATAGGACAGACGGAAGAAGCTGTACGACCAAGCACAGACAGGTGTACACATGCCTACCTCTTTTAAACACATATTTTACTTGTAAAATACACACATACGCGCACACAGCCGACGTCTACCTACCGGTATGAACAAAATTTAATAAGTTGACTATGTATATAGAAAACATACGCCGAAGTCCTTCCATGGCTCCCATATTTTTACCAATCAGGTACGGTATATTTGTATACACCACACATCCCAACGCCATCCCATGCTCTATGCTGTTGCATCCCCCCAACCCACCGCCATGACCGTGAAAAGAATGACAAGGAAGATAACATGATTGTCTAGGCCAGCAAGATGTCGTACCCGTCTTTCGTGATGCGCACCTCGTCGCCCCCCAGCCCGTACTTGCGCCGGACCAGCTCGAATATGATAAGACCGGCGCTCGTGCTGGGCACCTGCCGGATCGTGTTCCACCAGAACCCCCGGTAGAGCCAGCGCGGCACCTTTAGCCCTTCGGCCTTGGCCTCCGTCGCACACTGCACCCACGTGTCCCTGTAGGCGCGGTAGTACGCCCGCATCATTCTCCACCGGGGCCCGGGCCGACCGGGAGCCGCGGCGCTTCTGGCGGCCCGGAGCCGGTCCGCCTTGGCGTCCAACTCCTCGAGGTGGTCCCAGTGCTTGACCTGGATGTGGCCCAGCGGGTGGAGGATCACCTGCTGCCCAAACGACGCGCCTATGCCGGCGAGCAGCAGGAAGATGGGCTCGATGGCGTAGTGCGGCCGGATGACGGTGGGCATGCCGCCGCGCTCCTCCTCGGTGCCTGCTTGCGCCGGGCCCGCGTGGCGCCCCCCAGGCCGCTTCTGGGCCAGCAGGTCCACAATGTCGCGGCTCAGGCCGCCGTAGTACCAGCGCACGAACGAGTAGTAGCCCTGGGCCTTGATGTACTCAAAGGTGCTGAAAAAGACGGCGCAGCCCATCGAGTCCTTGAGAAAACTCAGCCCCCAGCCGGCGAAGATGCCACGGAGGCCGATCTCGCGGAGCTTCTCGGCGCTGAAACGCCACATGCTCCGGGGCCGGCCCTTGCCGTCGGCCGGCATCAGATCCCGGTGGTCGTAGCGGGCCTGGATGGCGTCCAGCGGGGCGGCAATGACGGACTGCAGGGTGCCTGCCAGGAAGCCGGCCGAGAAGGTGTGGGCGGGCTCGGGCGGCGGATAGACGCGCTTCCGCGCGCGGGAGCTGTCCTCGTGGAGATGGCCGAGGATCTGCAGGTAGCTCGTGTACAGTACGGCGCCCACCGTCACGTTGGCCATGAGGGGCGGCAGGACCTGCTGGGGGATCACGGCCCAGCCGTCTTGGCGGACGGCGCTGGTCAGGACGCCGGGCGTGGTGGAGCGGAGGATGGCCCAGGCCTGGTGCATGACGGCCGTCAGGCGGGACGAGGTGCCCTCCCGCGCGGCCTGGGCATAAAGGCGGGCCTCGGCCTGGTGCAGGGAGCGGGCATAGGCCAGGTAGTCGACACGGGTCCGGAAGAAGGCCTTGACGGGGGCGCGGAAATAGAAGGCCACGGCCTGGGCCGTCAGGGCACGCACGCCGGCAGCCGAGGCGGCCGTGGCGGCGTTGTTCCGCGGCTCCTTTGCGGGCAAGGCGCCGCCGTCCGAGGGAAGGACGGGGCCAGGCGCGCCGCCATGGTCGGGGAACGAGATGATGGTATCATCGCGCCTGGATGTCATGATCCCCGCGGTTCATTTTGGAGTCTCGGACGGACTCGCGGGGGGGGGGTTGGGCGCGACAGCGGGGAGCGGGTGTCGATGGAAGGAGAAGGGGATGCTAATGGTGAGATGAGATGGTGAGGCTGTTCGTCATTCGGCCAGGTCACACGTGGTACCGACACTACTAACTAACCCAGACTGTCGCCATTTCAGATACCCCCAGTACTAGCGCGGCCGGAACTGGTATGAGCACGGGAGCACGGGCAGCGACAAACCCCCCAAGCACCAGCTGGCGAAAGCGGACTTGCCAGCTGTCGCGGCATCCAGCCTGTGTGTGTGGTGCAAACAGACTTGCTTGCAGTCAGGTCACCACACATCACAGCAGCATTCGTTCATTGCACACGACTAATGGCTCAATTCGTCGACCACGTGTGTGAGCAAGGGAACATCCGAAGGGCAGGTCCATCCATCCCATGCCGTCATTTCGTGCATACCCGACAACTTAAAGTAGTTGTACACACTTTTAGCTGCTGCAGCCTCCCCCACGCCCACACCTAGGGGGCGGAGCTGACCTCCGGTGAATGACATAATATCGGCGATGCTCCATCATGATGGTCCTTCAGGACCAACACGACGGGTCTCACTGGGACCCTTCCGGAGCATCACCACCACCACACACGAACCACCCACGCGAGCCGCGCCCGCCCAGACGTCATCAAGTTATCCAACATGTTACGAGCCCCCCTTAAACATGTACGGGTCCCGTACTATTAGACATGCTTCGTAGAGGTAGAGCATGTAAACGTAGCGCGGGTACTTTGTCTAGGCGACTGGGTATTCCCGCCCTCCCCTCCCCGTGCCTGGAGCCTCAAATCGCGACGACGACTCGCTGGAAAGCGGCCCCGATCCGACGGGTCACTTTTGCTTTTGCCCGCGCCTGAGGCCCCATTCGGTAGTCCGAAAGTCTTTTTTTTTTTTTTTGACAAATGTATTACACGTGCATGTGTCCCCCCGTACGACGGCTGCAGCAACGTGCCCGTCCGTCTGCATGGCACACTCGCCCGCGGATCAGAAACACGGGCCCGTCATCGTATTTGCACGGATGTCCCAGTAGAGTAAGTATGCAAGGAGGAAGGTAGGAAGGTACTTGTATACCCATCGGGATACTTCCGGCAGGCAGTACTTAAGGGCGTGATGGAGCCGCTTCCCCTCGAGAACCGCTCTCTGCCTGTCAAACGGAGGCACGACCGGTAGGACAGAACCCAAGGTACGTTACATATACCGCCACGCAGACAAAGGCATCCATGCTCGGGACGAAAAGCGCCAGAGCTGTGTCTGCTCAACTTCCCATACGCCACCTCTTATTCTCCTTGCCGCCCAAAGCCCCGGCCGCGAGCCCATCTCTGCTCCGTCCCCGCCACCCCGCGGCCTTTCCGCCTCGTCGCCGCGGCTTCACCACCACCTCGCCCACCATGTCTTCCGACTCGGCCCCCATGAAGCACAAGCGGGAAGATCCCGGCCAGACCACGTCGGCCGACCTGGAGCCACACGAGATGGCGAGCGAGGATTCCAAAATGGAGGACCCTTACTACCCCAAGGGCATCCAGCACGAGAGCCGGGGCATGCATGACACCACCACCACCCACGAGGACGAGGAGGCCCTCAAGCGCCGCGCCGGCCACGAGTGGCGCGACCAGCCCCCCTACCGCACCGAGAGTGACAACTACACCTTCAACAAAGTCCACGAGGCCCAGTGCAACTGCGGCCGCATCAAGTACTGGCTGAGCGAAGAGAAGCCCCTGGCTTCCAAGTACTGCCACTGCACCGACTGCCAGAGCCTCCATGGTACGTGAACCCTACCTCCCGCCCGTCCGCGCGTCGTGCCCTTGCTGAACGGGGTCCTGCGCCAGGTGCGCCTTTCCAATGGGCCGCCGTTTTCAAAAAAGAGCATCTCCATTTCGAGAACGGCGCCAAGGGCCTGGCTTTCTACCACTCCCAGAAGAAGCACACCCACCATGACCTACCTTGCAAGGTCAGCTGTGCCTACTGCCATGCCCCTATCATGGACGAGGGCCGCAACATGGTCATAATGTTCCCCGCCATCATCAAGTTCAAGAACAAAGAGGCAAAGAAGGCCTTCGAGCCCACGTGAGTCCCGTGCCCCCGGCCTCCGCTACACAATCCTGACCATGGCCCAGCATGCACATCTTCTACTCAAGACGCTGCCTCGACATCATCGACGGCAAGCCGAAATGGGACCAGCTCGACGAAAGCAGCGACTTGATTGGCGAAACCGACTGAAGGCCAGTTGAATCCGGCCACACACAAATGTGGAGGTGCCCAACGACGGCAAACGTTCCTCTGTCTTGTCCTTCGGGAGCAGCACGTTAGGACATGAGATCCTCAAGAATCGCCTCCAGCTCCTCTCTCCGAAATGGAACACTCAAGAGTTCGGTGCCCAACACGTCTTTGCGACTGGTAATCATCTGGTGGTCGTGGAATCTGGAGGCCTTTCGTCAGCGCCAGCCAGGCGGGAGCGGGGGAAATGGAAGCAACACCGATGTGGTAACTTACTCTTTGAGCAATGTTCGGAAAGCCATTTCCGAACTGCAAATAAATTCCTCCACTGCCTTGTTGTACAGTATGCGGTATTCAATGCCAGGATTCTCACCTGCCACGACGCCCCCGTCATCCATTGCCACCAGTACCTCGCTCACAAGTAGACGGAACAGATTCTTGGCGTTCTCGGGCAGACTGCGGAGAACGTAGGTAACTCCTTCTTTTCCGCCTATGCGTCTCGCCCTCCGGCCAAGCAGCTCATGTACCTCGTCTACAACATCGATCTCGGCCGTAAATGGGGCAAACGTGGTACAGTCGTGAAAGACAAAATTGAAAGCCGACCGCAGCCCACTGTCCCAGAGCAGAGAGAAATCGGGCGTATCAGCCGAACAGATGAGCCGTACCCGCGGGTGGGCGGCCAGCTGGGACAGAATAGCCTGCATGCCCGCCTTCCGAAGAGGAACAGCATCGATAGAGTTGATGACTATGGTGATGTCGATATGATGTGAAGACAGGAGCGCCCTCACATGGTCCAATGTGGCCGAGGGGTTTCCTGCAGGAAGGCGGTACGTAGGGTCCACAGCGGCAGTGACGGTGCCGAGAATCTCGCGGATGGAGTTGTTTCGGACGTATCCATTGATAACGAGGATCTTGTTGGCTTGCGGCTCGGCTGTGTGTTTGTACACGTACTTGGCGAATTCATGAAGGAGTCGTCTTTTGGAGCCGTAGCCGTAGAGACATATGCTGAAGCCCTCGATCAGCTCAAACGACCATTGCGGGAACGACTCGGCATGCCACGACTGCAGGAACTCGAGGTCTTCAGCGTGAGGGTCCCGATAGCCGTGTACCGTGGAGAAGTACTCGTCGTGTGTGAGCAGTTGTAGGGAGGCCAGGGTGTTGCTGGACGTTTTGGTCGCACCGGCGCGGTTCTGGGCGAAGTAGAGCTCATGGGCCGGGAGGTCTCTAGGAGGCGTGGGTGATTTCTTGCGTGCCCGCGTCGACGCCCCCTTCTTTTGGCTCCCACGGGCTTTCTTTGACGGTGTCACGGCTGGGTTTGTGTTGGCCCCGGCCTCGGCATCGTGGGCCTCCTCTCCTTCGCCCAGCTCGTCCGCATCCTCATCCTCGCTGGATTCAAAAATCTGGCGGGCGATCTCGTCGTCCTCTTCATCATCTTCACTGGCGTTGCCGGTCACCGCACGCTCGATGAGCGCCCTGGCGCTCTTTTTGCGAGCCGAGCGGTCATTTCTGCGCCACTGGGGAGTCTCCCCGTCCGCCACCCTCCGTGGCCCTGTGGGGGTGACAGCGGTGCTGAGTTTTTCTTTCCGGCCGCCAGGCGTTGTCTTGGGCCCACCGCTGCGCATCACAGCGGATTCCACAAGGCGCATGGCCTTTCTATTGCGTCTTGGCGTCGTGGAGCCGCCGTGGCCATCCTGTGAGCCAGAATCTTCATCCTGCTCTTCCCCCAGCTCGTCTTCATCCTCGGTGCCCGCTGCTCGCTTCGCGGCGGATGTCTTCTTGGTGCGTCCTTGGTCGTCGCTGCCGTCATCGGCATCGTTGTCAGTGGGGACATCATAGATCGACTTCTGTTCCTTTCGCGCGCCATCGTGCGGCTGGTTTTGTGCGGCAGTGGTGTGGCTGCCGCGAAGTCTTTTGGCTGGTGATACAGGGAGGGGTGCTTCGGGTTCATGGCGAGCGGCAGCTCTCTTCCGCGCAGAGACTCTCGTGGCGGGCGCAGCGGTGCTGGCCTCCGAGTCCACGGCCTTGCGTCGGGGCATGATTAAGTTGGCCAGGTCTGCCGGAAGGGTTCGCTAGGGAGTTACAGCTGTGGTGGAACGCGCTGTCATGGCCGGCGACAGCGACAGGATGCACAAGGAGAGTCTCTAATCGACCACGAGCTTTGGGCCTCGGGGGCGAGACAGTTGTACGGGGCCTTGTTCCTTGTTTCTAGGCAAGCGATTCGGAGCTTCCCACGGGCCGGGTCAGATCGAGGAAGCTCCGGTGCATGGGTGTATACTAGTACTCACTCACTAGGTGACCCAAGTACCTGTGGACGTGTTCAGCTTCGTGCATGACCCATTAGAATTAGAGATGGGAATTGGAAATCGCGTCAGCGCGTCGGGCGCGTCCGTGGCAGCAGGCAAGTGCGGTGGGTCCGAATCCACTTTCCATGTGCGCTTGGCCTCCCCCGGTACCTTCCAACTTGGCGGGCTTATCTAATACAAGCTTGTTCGGCCTGCATTCACCGGGCCGGCCTTGCATCTTCGGATCTCTACCCGGACGTTACGGTGAAAAGGCTGTTGGTTCGTACGCCTACGTGTGGCCCCCCCCTCTCTCTCTGACTCTCTCAGTACAATCAATACCAGCGACCTGACCGTTGACTTTCTCATAGCCCGGGCTGCCCCAGTAAGACTTCAGGGGAGCGCAGCTCCGCCACCAGGGCCGACATGAATCTAAATCTCTCGGGGGCTCTTAATGCATTCAAGCTGCTGGCAAAGCCGTCGTTGTGTCTTCCCCACGCCACCGTTCCCACCTTCAATGACCTCCCCGTCCCTTTGGAGAAGGCCTTCGAAGGGCAGGGACGCAAGGTAGAAATCCGGGCTGTGGTCCTGGACAAGGACGACTGCTTCGCCTATCCCGAGACCAATGAGATACACCCCCCGTATGCTGTGAGTTGCCATCCGGCACAGACTGGTCGCCGGGGAAGTGGCATCGTGAACTGACGGCAGAGTCGGAGCAGACACGGTTCCGTCAGCTGCAGGAGGAGTACCCGGGCCGCCGGCTGCTGATCGTGTCCAACACGGCGGGCGCTACCAGCCACGACAAGAACGGCGAGCTGGCGATCGAGCTGGAACGTACCACGGGCATCACGGTGCTCGCTCATCGAACCAAGAAGCCCGGATGCCAGGCCGAAATTATGGCCTACTTCAAGAAGCACCCCGAGGCCGGGGTAACCCACCCCGCCCAAATCGCCGTTGTGGGGGATCGCCTCATGACTGACATGATGCTGGCCAATACGATGGGCAGCTGGGGTGTTTGGGTCAAGAACGGCGTGGCCCCTTGGGACCGCAAGAGCTTGGTATGGCCATTTCTGTTTTCGAACCGCTTCCTGCCGCGCTGACCCGCCTCCAGTTCGCACGGTGGGAACATCGCCTGGCCCCTTTTCTGCTGGCGCGTGGTTTCAAGCCGAAGGACCCCCAAAGTCCGTTCGAGTAAATTTGGCTGGCTAGAGTCACCACTCGGGCTTGCCAGCGGCTACCCTAGGTCCATCATTGTTTGTACCCCCCCTGTCCCTCTCTGGAGTGGCTGGTAAGGGGGGTTTGTCTGTAGTATGGATTAGCAAGTGTTGATGTCTGCAGGTGTAAGCTCGGCTACACGACACCTGCTGGGTGTGCGTGCCTTTGGACGCCCCTTTCCTGGCAGTAAACCATGTGAATGGGGAACAATGTGAGGGGCCGGGCAATGATGCAACTTCCATCAGCTGCTCAGTCACCCCCTCCGTCTCTCTACCGAGTCGATGATTCAGAGGCAAGAATGATGACGGGCATCCGCCCCATAAAATACCACATACAAGTAGCGGCATGTAAGCTGTTCAGTTCATTGACTTGAGATGCCATGCGCCTGTCGTGATTCATCTCAGGTCAAGCTAGAGTCAGGACGACGTCTATTCGGTCCAGCCCTGCCCACAGACGTCGCCGAGATGTGACTGAGAATGAGGCAGGTCCCCATTCACGGGTCCTCAGGGTCAGGCCCCCCAAATCTATTTCAGTCACGCCTTCTCGCCGCGCCTGGGCTTTCCTGTTGCCTCATCCATCTCCGGCTGCAAGCCAAATTGGTGCTCTCCCTAGCAGCATCTCACAGCCGATACCCTCCGCACACTGCCCTTGGTTGCAAGTTACACATGAAGTCTGTCAGCTTCAAAGCACATCCTCCCCGTCCCCCTGGACAATCGTCTTGTTTGTTCACCCTGTTCCCCACCACCTGGGCTCAGCATTGCACCAACTTGTCCGCAGCTCTACTGCTGCCCCTACGTTTATTTGTTGGCCGTTCTTGCCTGCTGGTCCCTCGTTCATCTTCAGTCGCCAGGGAGTCAACGCAAGTCTCAGTGCAGTTGGTGGTTTTCCTGACTAACCACCAAGGAGCGAGATCTAGTGTCAGTGCTGAGGTGAACCCCTTTTCCCCAAGTCCGCCCAACGCCGCTGGCCCTGCTCCTTAGCAGCAGCGCCGAGTCGACTTGCTTGCTGCACACAAAGAACACGGAGGGTCGAAGAGATGGGGGGAAGAGTGTGGTCCGTTGCGGAGGAGAGATACTTCTGGCGTACAGCCATGTCTTTCTCTCCCAAGCGCGTCGGCATCGACCGCAGCAAGCCTGAAATGTCCTGGCCCCAACTTGCTACGCAAATGCAAGGCGCCATGGGTGGCGAAGCCCGCCGACAGTACACAGAAACCATGATGTGTAAGTAGGGACATGGCTTGCCCGGGGAGGTTCCGTTCCGCCCGGTCCCGTCGTCCACCATGTGAAGGCGTCGCTTATTGACGTGGCATCCAGTCGAGCACTACTTTCAGAACATTGAGAGCCAGCGCGTTTCTCCCAATGCGGTGCTCTTTGTCTACGAGTACAACATGAAAAAGGGTCAAGGCCACGCTGCCGTTGAGGGCAAATCCTACCACGAGCCCCGTGGCTCCCCATCCCCAGCTCCCCGTGTCCCGATGCCGCCATCCAAGCCTACTGGGACCCAGAAGACGGAGACGGATCTGGAGGCAGAGACAGACGACGTGCTGTCCTCGGGCACCCCCAGCCTCGGTTCCCGCTGTCCCGGCTCCCGGACCCTTGGCGGCCACCGTAGGCTTCACAGTTACCATCCTTATGCGCGTACCCCGGCTCCGTCTTCCTCATCCCCCGCCCGTTCTGGCGGCCCCCGCTCCACCGGCCCACTGACGGTGAGACGCCTTCCATATGCACCCGACAGGGACTCGCAACACACGATGCGCATGCCTTCTCCTCCGTCTCGGCAGCCGCCGATGAACACGCCCGCGCAACCAACCGCTTCTCTGGAGTATAGCGGGGGTGAAACTTCAGGCCCTGACGAGGGAGAGTTTTCCGGGTACGGCGGAGGCGAGACTTCGGACAGCGACGAGGGCGAATCGCTCAGATAGACGGGCTTCTTCCGTCATTGCTGAGAGCTGGCTGGCTCATGAGGCGCCCGGGTTATGTTGCGTTCTGCGATTCTTCCCGGATCGCCATGTTGCGCAAGCAGTGAGGGCCTGTCGGGGCTGTGATGCCTTGTTCCCGGCTCTGAGAGTCCTGCTCGGTGCAGGCTCCCTTCCCAGCTTGCTTTGCCTCTCCGCGGAGCACCACACGGCGTTTGTTTTACATATACATTCCAGAATCGACTCCTTGTCAACCCAGGATTTGTCGCCTGTGCTGGACAGTATAGTGACAACTCAAGAAGGGACGTCTACCGTGTTTCATGTGGCCAATGCGCCTTAACTCTGCTATGCCGGCTTGCCTTCAACAGCCATGGCTGCCTTATCTCCCAGTACGTACGGTGAGGAAATCAAAAAGTGCCTGCTCGTTGTGCCGGGATCGCAAGATGCAAGACGACGGCAGGTCCGTAGTGGCCAGGAGGCGCGTGTTCAGTAACAATCTTAGAATGGTTTAGTGGATATCCTGTCCGGTATTTTATCCTCACCCCCTTCTCTCTCTCCGTCTGCGGATAGAAGAAGATAGCTCGGCCTCCCGTGCCTTCAACCCCCCACTTCCACGCCCTTCTCCTTCGTCCCGCTTCAGTCTCGGCATCCCCATTCGGATACGGCCTGGAATCAACGTGCTTGCCAACCGCGAGCAGCATTCAATGGCGGTCCAGCTCGAAGTCCCCGTATTCGGCCCCGCCTCGGCTGAAGCCGCCGTCCGAGCCGGTGCAAGCCGCATCGAGCTCAATGCCGCTGGCTCTTACACGCAGGGCGGCCTGACGCCCACGCTCGACGAGCTTTCCGCTCTGCGCTTCCTGACGGTGCCGGTGCGCGTCATGATACGGCAGCGTGGGCCGCCCGGGCCCCCGGCCGCGGACTTCGCGTACACAGAAGGGGAGATCGACGCGATGGAGGCACTGATGGGAGAATTCAAGGCGTCGGGCCTGATGCAAGCGGCCAGGGGAGACGGCTTCGTCTTTGGCGTGCTGCGCCCCGCCCGCCGTGAGCGCATGGCCCTGCACGACGATGCTGTCGCGCGGCTGGCCGCTGCTTCCAAGCCTTACAAGGCAGTTTTTCACCGCGCGTTCGATGTCCTCGTTGGCCGCGGCGCCGACGCCGTTGCCACCCCAGGGACGCCCTCCGAATGGCAGAGAGCAATCCATCACCTCGCCACCTGTGGGGTTGACGGCATTCTCACATCTGGGGGCCTCGGCAATGCCGAAGACAACATCGAAGCACTACATCATATACGGAAGGAAGCAGGCAGCAAAATCGAGCTCATTGTGGGCGGCGGTGTACGCAGCAGCAATATAGGCAAGCTACGAAGTCGCTTGCGTCTTGTCGCCGGAACGGATGGCGACTGCGCATGGCTGCATTCTTCATGCTTGACGACTCCCGGTGACGAGGCTGTCGACACGCTTGAAGTGTCGCGAATTTTAACCGAAGCTAGGTAAACGGAGATTGGCCTGGCGATACATTGGTGCTTCACCATATATCTTGTCCCCGGATGCACTCATCTCAGATATGAGGGGACGCATCCATCTCACCTACTACAACGGACAAAATAATTTTCCTACTACACCAGCTCGTCATTGTCGCCTGCAACACCCATCACCACCGTGGTCACGACGGTGTGGCTCGAACATGGTCAACAAGTGGATACTGCGTCAAAACCCGAGACCAAGACCCGAAGGGAGGTGCGCTGGTATAAGGGGCGTCGGTTGTTTTGTATAGTATTATGTTACCCAAGGGGGCAGCACTATAGACAAATTTGGTAACTGCCGATACCGCCAGGCAACTTTGGAAACCCAAGCAGCTATGGGACACGAGGGCTCTTGGCTCTACCCTCTTGCCGGCGCAACTGACCGACAAGACCCAGAGCGAGACAAGGAGCTGCTCCAAAAACAAGTGCTTTGATGTGGCTAAAAGCCAAAGTGAGAACCCGATGACGTACCTACCTGCGTGGAGCACCCTGGCTCAGTCGAAACACCACAAGGGGAGGAACTCGCCTTCACGGTTAGAGTTCCTCGCCGACGCGTACGCCGGCACCACCAACCCAGCCCTCGCGCTCATAGTAGCGGAACACCAGATCGTAATCCTCGAAATCGTGCACGATACGATCAATCCGACGGTATCCCTTAATGTTCTCCACGCGCTTGGAACGGGCAGCTCCCGCAATCAGGTCGTACTTGGAGCTCTTGGCCTCGAACAGCGTGACGCTGAAGTGCCCGGGCTGGAAAATGCCGACCACCTGCTCAATCACGTCTGACGTGGCGCGACCGTTCTGACCACCAGGCACATTGGTCTCAAATGAGGCGTAGGAGCACTGCGGCTCCGGCGTAACGTGGACAGTAAAGTAGTGGCCCGCGTTAACGCCGTCACTCTCCGTCGGCGCGGCAGGGATGACTCCGTTGGCCGAGAAGCCGCAGGGGTCGAACATGTACGCGTCAATGCGCGCGTCGGGGTACTTGGACTTGGGATAGACGTCCGAAAGACCGCAAGCGTCCGAGACGACGGTGCCAAGCGCGTGGCCGCTAGTCGCCATGTGCGCGGCATCGGTGTGCTCCGACATGGGGGTGTGGGAGCCGTGGGGATCCGAGTCACTGCTCACGCTTTCGGCATCAAACGTTTCCTCGACAGAGCTCTCCACGGTGCTGATGGTCTGGATGGTGGCCGTGCTCTCGGACAGGTCCCCGAGATTGTCCAAGACGTTCTGCTGGGCTTCCTTGATCTGCAGGGGGAATTCGGCGTGCGCGACCGCATTCGCGCGCTCCATGTAGAATTGCTTGGCGTTTTCGGGATCAAGATCCGTCATAAGGATCTCCAAGGTCTCGTCGTTGGTATCGCTGGGGGGACTGTGGAAGGCCGAGGCGAGGCCAGTTGGAATCTTGGTCGTTCGGGGTGCGGGTGCCGCGGCGTCCTCGCCCTCGGGCGTACGAGGCGGGGTCAGGGTCGACGGCGGCGACGTGATATAGAGGTACCAGTGGTCACCGTTCATCTTGCCTACCATGTAGGCGCTTCCATGCTCGAACGTCTCGTCGAGGAACCTGACCTCCTGGCTCCAGCTTCGGTGCGGGAGGGGCTGCTTCTCGGGATAGAGAAAGTTCTTGCGGCTGTAGAACACTCGGTAGGGGGTAGCGGCGACATGCTCGTCCTCCAGACTCGTGACGTTGTGGAAAGGGAAGCCGGCGTCGACAGCGGCAATGCGCAAGAGGCTTTGAAGACCCCGGAGCAGCGTCGTGGTGCCGCACGTCTTCAGGATCAGTTTGTGGGGGAACACGAACATGCTCGACTCGGAGAGGAGGTAGGCATCGACGTTCTCCGAGTTGACAATGGACAGCACCTTGCAGTGGACTTCATCCAGCATAGGAACCCACGTCTGGGCGGGGACAGCCTTCAGACCGTTCGGCTGTGCGCCGGCGGGCAGGGCGTCTGCGCTCGGGGCGAACCATACTTCGAGGAGCTTCTCCGGGCCTTCAAAGGCGCTCGAGGAGTCTAGATCTGCCGTGACTTCATGGTTGATCGTCAACTGAGGAGTGTCCTCAGATGGCGAAAAAGTCTGGGTGGTAGGGTTCACGGGATCGACCATCTCCGTTTCGTACTGGCACGTCGCAGGACGCGGAACGGCGGCGATCAAGGCGGAGCTGGGGTCGGACGGGTAGTGGTCGGCAAGGAGTCGCAGCTACCGCGGGACACTGACTGCCGCCCAAACGAACCTTGCGGTGTTCGTTTGAGAGAGTAGGCCCACAGGTGGGTGGGAGGCAACTCGAGGCTGGCTACGCCAGCAGCAGTGTGCAGATATGGAAAGTCAACGTCTCACGTGGAGGACGTTAAGGGGGGCGACCGCGGGGCGGAAGGAGGAAGACTAGTGACGAAGGAATGGTGACGCGGTTTCAAGGGCCTCGTGCTGACAAGCAACCGATACCTATGGTGGAGTATCGGACCCGGCAGACGAGGATATCTGCGACAGTGTTCTTTGAGGGCGGTTTGTGTAGGGCGGGAGTAGAAAGTGTGGGCTTGGCAGACGTCTAGTTGTTCGTCTGGACGGGTGTTATCTGGGCCTGGCGGTTTGTGTATTAGTCACGGCGCCGGAAGCAAGGAGCTGGCGGCCACGGGCAGCGACCGCAGGACGACAAACGTACTTTGCTGGCTTGGAGAGGAAGCGTAGCAGGTCCGCCGGGTTCATGGAAGCCTTGGAAGGGCAGAGACGATAAGGGATCGGGTTGACTCGCAGTCGGGGGGGAAAGATGTTCAGAACATTCGAACCGAGATCAGCAGAGCAAACAAGCAAGCGTCAACCTGGCTCGCTGGCGGTACGCGGGCGCCGGCAGGGAGAAGCAACGTGTACGTCGTCAGATGGGCGTTGCGAGGCAATGTGAGACGAAGAAGATGCAGCGGCCGAGAGCTGGCGCAAAGTAGTCGCAACAACGAGTGTGCGAGTGGTGTGGAAAGAAGCCCCGCTTGGTCAAGAGCACGTAGGGCGAGGACTGATGGAAATTGAAGGGGAATGTTCAATAAGCAAGCGAAGCAGAGGGCGTGTCGGTGCCAGACTTTTCGATGGGCGAGGGACGGTGAGTGATTTTCCTGATTTCGAGGAAGCGAAAAGCGGCGGTGCTTGGGTCGTCTGGCACAAATTTTGGTGGGTGTGGTGGGCGATTTTTTTTTCCCTCTATTACTTACTTCCATGCATCCAAGTACGTTTTTTTTACCGGACCTGCAGCCCAAAGCTGGGACGAGCAAGGCAACGTAATAAGTGGTCTGAGGTCACTGGGAGCTGAAAAGTGGATCTGGCTGGGGCGCAAAAGACGGACGTGCACAGACGGACGCGTCTTGCCCAACCGACGGTACCATCGCATCCCGTCCATCCTCGATCATGTATGGAAAGGTAGGTACCCGAGGCAGGGACAGGTACATATGTGCTGAAATTATGCCCGAATAACAGGCAACCATGTTGCGAGGAGTTACTCGTCCACGGCCTTCCTCGGACATCATGGTGTCGAGATTCCAAAAGGTAGCACGCGGGTGGTTTTACTAGGGAATGGAAAGATAGCTTCCAGACCGAACCTCTACCCGACCGTTTTTCTTCTCTTGCTTTTTCACCCCTCTAGTCCATACTTACAATGAGGTGGCACTACCCCGCTGCCAATGCGATGGATTCTTCAAATGCTCCCGGACAAGTAGCTCCAAATCATCCATCCCTTTCGTCCGTTACCTTTGGGCTTGCATCATACATGCTTCTTCTTTGGGACGTATGCAAGCTAGCGAGCCTTGTTGTAGATACCGCGGCCTAGGGGATCGCCCGTGGCGGCACACGTATGCCGCCCTTTGGGAGGTTGCAGTGTCTGCCGAGAGCCATCCGAACTCGTTGGAACCTCCTCGTACCGTACAGACGGTGTTGCATGGGTTAAGCCCCGAGCGGTGACAGACGGCCCAGCTTCCGGCATAGGATATTTGAAACAGTGCGGGAGAGCCTGCCGGGCAACATGCCCAAATCTCCCGCCAAGATGTTCGCCGTTCTTCGTCTTCTCTTATTACGGCCATGTAAGGCTCCGCTGGATCCGTATCATCCCCTTTTCCCTACGGATTGCCCCGTGCGGGTGCGCCGCCGCTGGGCAGCCAGCAAGCATGAGGTTGGGCTCCCACGGCCGGGCAGGTTGGACAACGTCGCCCGGGGCGATTAATCGTGTTCCTGCCGATCGCGATCCCCCCAGCAGTCCGGTATCCATTTCTACCTAGCCTCCATTGGTCACTGCTACATGCCGCCCGGTATCTGACTATGACCGCATGAATGTGTGGAATGTAACGGCGATGGCGACGGGGACGTCGTCGGCGGTCAACAACTCGAGCATGCAAGTACATAAATCCACAAGTAAGCCTGGACAAGCAGGTGATATATACGTACTTTACCTAGTACCCGCTTGGATAATGCCCCCGGACATGGCGAACAACGCCGGCCTCAGCCCCAACCACCAGCCCCCTTCGCTTCGCTTCGCTTCGAGACACCCACACCCCGCCCTCTCCGCGGAACCCTCCCAAGGTTGACTCGCGCTCCCGCCGTCTCTTAACCAATGGCCGTAAGGACGTCTTGGGTCATTTTGCGAAAGAGCGGCTCCAGCGAACAGCTGCGGTACTTCTCGGCCAACAAGCTCGCTGTGTTCGTCAGCGCCGGCTCTGACCCGCCGTCGACCGAGGCCTCGGACAGATCCTTGCCGTCGACGACGGTGCCTTGCGGGTAGACGGGGCGCGCTCCCGTCTCGATCAACATTACGAACTGAGGATCAATGGGCACGGCACCCAGAAACCGCACGTTAAACTCCTGTGCCATCACCTGGCCGCCTCCTTTGCTGAAGATATTGGTGCATTCGGCGCAGTGCGGACACACAAAGCCGGCCATGTTCTCGACGACGCCGATAATGGGGATGCCCGTTTTGGAGCAGAAATTGAGCTCCTTCCTGACGTCGGCTGTCGCGACGGCCTGCGGCGTCGTCACCACCACGGCGCCCGCGACCTGGCCCGGCCGGGTGTCCTTGAGCAACGTCTCGGCAAGTGAAATGTGCTCATCCGATGTTCCAGGCGGCGTGTCGATCAGGAGGTAGTCCACGTCACCCCAGAGCACGTCGGAGAGAAACTGGCGAACCATGGCCGTCTTCTTGGGGCCTCGCCAGACGACAGCATCGCCTCGGCCCCGTAGCAGAAAGCCCAGGCTCATGCAGCGCAGCTCTCCGACCCCGGCTTCCGGATCGGCGTCGTGGACGGTAACGGGAAGCCAGCCCCCCGGGGCCTGAGTGACCTTTGCGTCTTCGATATTGAACATTCGCGGCATGGACGGGCCGGTCAGGTCGACGTCGAGGACACCGACCGAGTGGCCAGCTAGCGATAGCGAAAGGGCCAGTTGGGTGGTGACGGACGACTTGCCCACGCCACCCTTGCCCGAGAGCACCTAAAGGTGGACTCCGTCAGTATGCGCATCGGCAACACGCGGGCGGGGACTGTGCGTACCAACACAATGTGTTTGACTTTAGATAGCGACATGGTGCGGTGACCGACAGTGAGTCGCAGATGCAGTACGGCAAGTGTATGTGTTGGGAATGAGACGTTCCCGGGTTTTCGGAAAGGCAATACCCAGCTGAATTCACCTACTAAGGTACCTAATGGATGGTACTGACCAGGCGATTCCGAGTTGTCTTCCCTGGTGAGCGGCGGCAGCAGCAGTAACAGTTCTTATCCGCAGGTTCAACTCGACAGCGATCATCGGCGACGCTTGCGGCTTTGGGCGCATTTATCAGCAGCCGCCTACCTTACCTACGCAGTCCAGGGACTCGGTACGTACTCAACCAGACACTTGCAGTGTCTACAGTACAACAACCAAAAACAAAAATGAAAATACGTCGAGTGACCTTCCCGTAGTCCCTGGTCCTAATAGCTAATGTTCAAATGCTAGCCAGTTACCACCTCTCCATGATTCTACCTGAAAAGGAGAGAAAATCGGGAAGTAGTAAGTGGGAGGCGATGCCGGGGGCTGTTGGAAAAAAAAAAAAAAAGGTAACCCCACCTAACACTGCTAAACTTTCCGCGGGGGGATGATGCAATGATACCTCGTGGTTCTCCCGCGGTATCACGCAGGGAACATACCTACCTCAACCTACATGTACGGGTATGTGCCTATATTGGATGTAGTTAAGTAAGCCAAGAACCCGTGCAGGTGCAACCGTTCTTTTGTAGAGGATATGAAGTGTGGTATCCTGGAAAATCAACATCTATGAAGAGTGTTTCGTACCTTCCAACGTGGTCAGGGCCGCTTCCTCGTCTGAGCCTACCTAGCTCTGTGTGGCCACATAATAAGTCGGCGTCGAGAAAAAGTAGTGAACGGGTGCTTGTGTGTTCGGTCCAAACCTCCAATGAATGTTATTACAATATCCGCGACGGGTTCCCACAGCACGAGCACGGATTGATTCCATTCAAACGCTTGGAGCACGAACAGAAGTTCGCCCCGCGGGCTTCGCTGCATCCATCCGCCTTATCCATGGCGACTGCGCGCGTGTGTGTGGCCGGCGTCGCCTGCGTGTCGCGCCCCTGACAATCCTGGGCTAGGCGCGCCCCTCAGCCCGTCGGGGGCCTTATGCAACAACGCAATCCCCTGCAGCCGTCAAAGCGAGGCGGCTGTTTCGGAGACTTCTGCGGCTTTGTCACGACGCCTTAGCCCTGCTGGTCCCCCTCAAAACAACATTTTGGCCTCTTCGGCCTTCTCCCTGGTGGATTACCTACAACCGCTCCACTCCCTTTCAACCATCCATTTACCTACATACATCCACCATACTGACACGGGATCCGACGCGTAACTCGCAACGTTGCTTCAGTAAACTCAGGAGTCCATACGTACATCTAGCGTATGCGACTGCGGGAGGACATTTGTCTGGGCCCAATGCGGTAATAACGCGCCGTCCGAGACTCGAGGTATTCGCCCTCCTGCCGTGCGACTAACTGGTTCTTGCCTAGCCGACGTACGTGCCTGCCTACGGTACTTCCCATCGCCTCATGATACCCACCATCGTTTGCTGCGCGCCAACATGAGCATTGATTTCCGCTCGTCATCACCCGGGAACACATGGACGATCCTTGGGGCTCGCCTTGGGCAAGCTCGGAAAACGTGCCCAGGTCGTTGTTGAGCCCACCGCCCAAGGCTTTCTTTGGCGGGGGAGGAGGCACAGTCGGAGCCGGCAGTGCCGCGAGCTCGCCCGGCCTTACCCCCTGGACCGACAACGCCGCTCTCGGGGGCTGGCCGTCGCCCGACTATGGCGACAACAACATATGGGCTGCCGGGGCGGTCGATTCGCCCGCCCGGACACCGCATTTAACGGCCAAGCCCGACGGCCAAACCGCCTCGATTGCCTTTCCCGAGAATGCCGCCGCCTCCCCGGCCTTCCCACCATCACTCCGATCGCGTACCTCGTCCGTCTTTCGCCAGTCTTCGCCGGACCCGTGGGCTTCCGACTCGCCGTGGCTCGATTCCTCAGTGTCCCTGCCGCAGCCAGAGCTCAGTAGTCGCCATGACGACGGCGACCACAGAGCGACCACACACAGCAGCGACCGAGCCGGAAACACACCGGACGACGTCGTGATCAGAGTCGAGGAACCCCCTGTGACGCCGCGCGCGCCCCCTGCTCCCCTGAGTGTCGCGACCGAAACGAAGGATGCGCAGCCCGCAGCCCAACAGGATAACAGCCGTCAAGCCGGTGTTTCGGAGCACCGTGACGTTCGCTCCAAGCCCCCCTCCACATCTTCTGCCGACAGCGATCGTGGACCAGATCGACCCGACTCGCCCATAACGTCGGTCGACGAGGACCCCACTCTAAGGCCACAGCAACCTGCCCGACGGGTGTCGGGCAAAGTCGCGCAACTGGTGGATAAGTTTGATGGTATAGCGCGCGCTCTTTCCACAGAATCGACGGAGCGCCGAAGACAACCGTCCACCACATCGGACACCCGGGACAGCTTAAATAGGGAACCCGAGGCTCCCGGTAGTTGCGCTCCCGATGTCTTTGTTGCAGAAGATCCGGGGACGGGTGCTCTCGGCGAAGCAGAGATGCCGAGTCCTACTCCACCCCTTTCGCCCGAACCGGGTTCGGCGCCACCGGCCGATCTGGAAGACCGCTATCATGAAGGCGCGCACACGGAACCTTCGACTCAGCACTCTGCGGGGCCACGGGCACCCTCCAAACCGGTTCAGGAGTTGATAGAGAAGTTCGGTCCAATACAGTTCTCGGTCAACGTGAATCGTCTCGATCATCTCCCGGACCTTGTGGTGGACCCATCTGCCAACGAGAATAGACCCATGGCTAGCGAGGTGTCGGATCGCATCATCTCGGACAGCTTTGAAACGGTCCAAGAAAGAAAAGCATGGTATCGCATTTCACGATACGGGTCCATGCGTAAGCACAACTCGGGTGACGAGGAAAACTACCATGGCGTGGTATGGTCGTCTTCTCAAGTTCACAGCGAGACCATCAAGGTTGTGCGAAGATGGATGGAAGAAGACTCGTTCTCGGGGCGGCCGACCTTTGGAGGCAGCAAACGGACGGGCGTCTTCAATTGGGATGCCAAACCAGCCCCTGTCGACATGGACAAAATTTTTGGCCCGAGGTCTTCGGCCGCACCCTCGAGAAGCAACTCTGTTGCTCTTCAAAGTCACACGCCGAGGTCTTCAACCGACTCGGGCCTCAACTCGTTTGAGCAACAGAGGGTGTTCAATTCTCCCCCAGCCGAAACGTCGTCACCTATCTCATCGTCGGCGGCAAGCTTCGGCTGGAACTCCCCTGCTCCCAATTCTCCGTCTACCAAACCACCATTTGTGGCGTCCAGATTTCCCGCGCCGCCCAAGGCACCTACCCCTTTGAGCCTGCCACCTCTGGTGCCTAGCGCGCCACCAGTCGACAAGGCAGTGTCCCCAGTACCCTTGGCACAGAGCGGAGAGGGTGGGTTTGGAGACGACGACGACGACTGGGGCGAGATGGTCAGCTCGCCTACCCATGAACTTGACTTGAGCTTCCCGGACCTGTCGACACCGATTGCGGAGCTGGCCAGGGCTGTTCCGGATCCCCTAGGGCACCAGGATTCCACCCTACCGGCGGGGAGATCAGTCGACTTGGACCGGGGTATTCTTGTGCTGGACCGGGAGCAGGTTCCCCATGCTGCCCCAGACGCCAGGCCGGCGTTGAATGCGGCGCCGAAGGCGCCCGTCGTGGATGCGTGGGCGTATGCAGATTTTTCCCTTTTCGAGACGCCATTGCCAGCTGCCGATACCCGGCCTCCACGGGCAGATACGTTGGAGACAGCACTCACAAAACCTGCCGGGGCACAGAGAGCCAATACCAGCCCCAGCCGAGTCGTGCCGGCAACGCCGACCAACGTAGTTCTTGGCCCGGTCATGGCCCCCAAGATCGAGGAAGAACAGGACAGACTCGTCCGGAGTATAATTCAAAACCTACCCGACCTGTCTTATATGGTCGGGTGAAGCGCAGCCTGCAGGTCTTGACGAGCTATCTAATCAGCAATGACGATCTGAAATGTGATATTAGCATAATGAAACGAGGGTCCTTTTTGTATGGCTTTGGTACGTGGGTTCCGGTGGGAGGCGGGCGTCTCAATGTTTTGGAATATTTGACATTTGGATGATGGTGCGAGTCTTTTCGTCTTGGCCGCCAACCTACCTGTTCAAGAACCTGCCCCTCCCGGAAGCTGTATGTGCCAACCAGAACACCATATTTGACGTCAGCTTCTCCCTCCTTCTTGCTCCGCGGCTCGTGGAAACGGAAATCGAGACGACGAAGGTTCGGGGACCCGTTTGCGGGCAGAAGGTAGGGCGCCTCTCGCCGACCTCCCGGTGCTAGAAAGGAGGCAAACAACGTAGATTTCGTGAGCAATGGACATGCACCGACGTTCATGAAGAGGGCGACGAGTGTCCATAGCCACTCGGGCGAGAGATCCGTCGGCCGGGACTATGGACGACAACGACAGACCCCAGAGACGGATTCATCGAGGATGATAGAGTGTAGTGGAAATTGTACCTCGTACTGAAGTATCATGTTGGTATGTACTTCTTATGAAGCATTTTGGGCCCAGCCTGGGCGCCTCACAACCAACCGGTCTATTACATTCCATTGCCAACTGACTGTATCTCCGACTTGGACTAGCACGCCCGTCTTTCCGGAACTCGCCCGCTCGCCACTATTCGAAGCCGCAGCGAAGATCGTTCGTGGGCGTCGACGAGTTTGCAGACGTTCTCGGTATGGCGGCAGCAAAGCGCGCCAGCGAGCGCTTGCGTGGCCGTAGCGACGCTCAGAAAAAGCCAACCGGCAGGGCATAAGCCGGCTCCAACTTTTGCATATGGGCCACGGCGTCGCGCACGATGTCGTAGGCGAAGTTGAAGACGACGAACTGCTCGGGGTTTTCTGCCGCGCCGTGTCAACGCCGCGCAGCGAGAGCGTGCCGACTCGAGCTCTGCCGCGTGTACTTAACCAAGGGGACTCGACTGACCTGGGATCTCGTCGGCCGGCATGAACTCGGACGCCTCGGCGCGCACCCGCTCGACCTCGTCCTGGCCCGCGTTGCTGAATATCTGCATGGCGCTGCACCGCTTCCGCCGCAGCTCCTCAAACACGCCCAGCCGCTCTCGTACTTGGTCGGCCCGGGCGCCGGCCATTACGATGCCCATCGCCACGCCATCCTCGATGCCCTGCGCGCCGCCTTGGCCCTGATCTGCCGACCCAGTCAGCGTCGCTACAGGCCTCTCCCGGGGAAGTGGCGCTCACGAGGCAGCATCGGGTGGGCGGCGTCGCCTACCAAAACCATCCTGTCTCTCCTCCACGTCGGCAGCGGCGGCCGGTAGAGCAGTGCCCATTGCTTGATCTCTGTTGCTTTGCTACGAGCGGTGGGTCAGCAGTTACGGAACGACGGGCATGGGCTGCCCTTACGCCATGATGGCTTTCAAGGTCGGGTGAAAGTCGTGATACTGGTCCAGCAGTTTCGACTTGCCCACCGATGCTTGCCAATCTGCGCTTCTCGTCAGCCAAGTTCCCGGGCCTGGTGGCACGGGCAAAAGGCGCCCCGCCGTGAGTTACCCTCGGGCCGCTCGGCAGCACTGTCGTCAGTATGGAACAATGCGACGAAGTTGTGTATTTCCCCGCTGTTCGAAGTGAGCTTCCCGGGCAATCAGGGCAGACCGAGTCCCTCCTTGTCGGTGGGCCACCTACTTTCGGCATGGGTACGAGACGAGCCGTTTATTCTCGGTCAAAAAGGCTTTGAAACGGCCATCGGGCCCCTCGGTCCAGTGCCGGGTGGCCGCGTCGGCCTCAATCTCGGACGCGGGGATCAAGAATCGGAAGCAGAAGTTGTAGTCCTTCTGGGGCATCGGGGGATTCTCCTGTCCCAGAACAGCCCTTACGCCGGCCGAGTGGATGCCGTCGGCGGCTACGATCAGGTCCCCCGATACCGTCTGCCCGTTGCGCAGTCGCACCGAGCCGGCCCCGGGAACCTTTCGTCATCAGCCAGAGCACGGCTTGTCGGGTCTCGAACTTACGAATTCGACCACCTCGGAATTGAGGTGAACAAGGGCCGGGACGCCGGAGCCGTTGGGTCCCGTCGCCAGCCGCTTCAGCTCGGTGTGCAGGTCTACGCGGTGGGAGAAGAACCATGGAGCGCCGTAGTCGTCCTGCAGCGAGTCGTGGCTCATCATGTGCAGCTGTTCCAGCGTGGCCCCGCTCGCTCGGTAACTGCTCTTTGCCACGACCAGTTTGGACCGGACTGGGTCGAAGCCCCAGGAGAGGAGAGGACGCGCAGCGTTGGGAGGTATGTGAATCGCCGCGCCCGTCTCGTTGTTGAAAGCGGAACGCTCGTAGACGTGCACCTCATGGCCGACCCGCCGGAGCGCAATGGCACAAGAGAAGCCCGCAATGCCGCCGCCGACGATTAGCACCTTCAAACCCATAATCGACTGTTGCTTCCTCGGCCGTCCGCTTGGGCCGGCAAGGAATCTGGGGATGCTACCGGCCGAGAAGGCAATTGGGAAGCACAGAAGCGGGGTAAGAGGACGTCTCGGTGAAGCAGAATAGGCTGGTCAGCGATGCACTGCGCGTACCATGCACGGCGCGGATAATATAGGTGTCTCGCCTCGGATTGGCGTGCCGGATCTACGCCACACCAGTCCGGTGCTAATGCTTATATATAGGCTGACGAGAAAACAGACGATGACACCGAGCGCACACGGTGAGGCGTGTCCCGCCTCAGACCGCCAGGGCGGTCCCGGGGAGGGAGGCCCCTCCCGTGTTGAGATGTGCCGGCTTCATCGTCGGCGCACACAACATCCCCGGCCGGTCGGGGCCACGCCTGAGGCCGTGTACGTCTATGCGGGGGCTATCTGGGTATCTATCGTCACTCGAGCCAACGCTCTCGACCCCGGCAAGGCGAGTCCGGATGGACCCGAGACATTAGGCGTCCTCCAGAATGGTGTCGCTCGCCTTCTGGCCCAGCATGGTCGTGGGCAGCACGGGAAAGGCACCGGGGGCAATGGGGAAGACACTTCCGTCCACCACACGCAGGCCCTGCACGCCGAAGACGCGGAACTTGGCGTCCACGACGGCCAGGACATCGTCCCGGGTTCCCATTTTGCACGTCCCGACGGCGTGGTGGCCGAACGTCTGCTCGCGGATCCACTGGCTATCCTCTTCGGGGACGGAGCAGATACCCGTCTTCGGATCGTAGCCTGACGGGCACGGGGGCTCGATGGTTTCCAAGATGGGCCCATAGGGCGCGGGGAGGGCCGCAAAGGCGCGTCTCACCCAGGCCACTGCGTCCATCATGGCGCCCACGTCCATGTCGCCGCCCGCGACGTAGTGGTTCAGGTTGATCTCGGGCGTGGCCGTCGGGTCGCTCGAGGCGATCCGTACGTAGCCGGCGTTGTTCTGCGGGCTCATCCGAGCGATGCTTCGCCAAAGCGTATTGGGCGAGTCGGTGAACAAGCCCAGATCCCTCCGGTCTGTCGGGGGCGCGAAACCGCGCAGGACGCCCGGGGGTCTACCAAAGCCGAGTCAGCATAAAGTGAGTGCCCCCGCCATTCGCCAAGGGCAGCCAGTTGGGGGTCGGGGGGTCGCTTACCCGAATGTGAGGACGTCTCGTTTCCCGTTGGGGCTGTGGTCGGTACGCAAGAAGGTGCACTCGCTATTGCCCGGCGGTCCTCGGTAAGGACCCTTGCCCTCGTACCAAAGCTCGAGGCAGGGGTCGCCCGGCGCCCCGCGGGTGCAAGAGAGCCACAGGGGGTCGTCCTGGGTGAGGGTGATGTTGACGGGGCTGTGGCCGGCGACAGGAAGCTCCTGGTTGTCACGTAGGTTGAGCCCAACGCCGGGGAGGTCGACGACGACGTCGATGCCGAGAGACCGCAGGTGCGTGGCGTTGCCGATGCCGCTGAGCTGCAGGAGCTGCGGAGAGTTGAAGACGCCGCCCGAGACGATGACTTCCTTTCTCGCATAGGCACGCTTCTTGGTTCCCTTGGCCGCCGTGGTCGCGTTGTACTTCCAGGTGCCTTGGTAGACACCGGCGCCCTCGAGGAACTCAATCCCGACGGCCCGGGGGCTGGACTTGTCGTCGGAGAAGAGGACCCTGGTGGCCAAGGACTCGAGCTGGAGCTGGAGTCGCGATGTCGAGTTGACGGTCGAGTGGATCAAGTCCCGGGGCGACCAGCGTCTGGCGTTGGGTTTGTGTGCAGGCAGGCCGTACGGCTCGGCCGCCTCGTCTCGAGACGGCCCTTCAAAGTTGGCGTCTCGCTCGAGATAGCCGAGCAGCGCCTCTGTGCCGTTCACGTCCCCGACGAGGCTCTTTGCAAGGGTGTCCAGCAGTGCCAGCCGGCCTGGGACCTGGTTGTAATAAGACGAGGAGCCCTGGTCGATTTCCATAAAGCCGTCGAACCCGTGGCCCGGCGTGTCCCTGGGAAGGTAGTAGTTCTTCTCCATCCTTTCGAAGACCTTACGCATCGGGCCGTGCCTGCGTGACGGGTTAGTTCCCAGCCGGCGACAGGAGGGGCGGTTCGTACTCACGACCAAGACTCATCACCCGCCAGAGCGGCAATCTCGTCCCAGTCGGCGTCGTTGGGAAGCAACGACGCGGCGGCGTTGACGATGGCACTGCCCCCCAGGGTGTTGCCGCGGGGATACCACACGCCCTTCAGGACAGCGCCGTCGGGCGCATCGGCCCCCTTGCCCACCCAGTAGCTGCCGTCCGGGAGAAGCCAGGTGAGGAGGCGGAAGCGGAGGTTGGCGTCGTCGTCGCCATGGTTCCTGGCGAAGAAGGACCACTGCAAGGTCTCGCCCCGGGGCTGTTCAAGGGCGGTCACCAGGGTCTTGATGTTGTCGCTGTCGTCCCGGCCGGCCTCGATGAGCAGCACGCTGTGGCCGGCAAGGGCTAGGTTGCTCGCCACGACGCCGCCGCCCGGCCCGCTGCCCACGACAACATAGTCGTAGGTGGTGGCCGCGTCGGGCGCGCCCTGCGGCAGGGCGAGGGCCGGCAGAGCCACAGAGAGGGTGAGGGCCGACAAGGCGCGCACGGCGACGCTGGACCGGAAGAACATGGCGAGATGAGGATGTCCCGGAAGACAGGAACGCCAGAGTCAGAGTCGTTGAGTAGGCCGGACCAAGCGGGCTCGGGTGAGTGAAGACTGACCAGCAGGCGGGGAAGCGGTTATATACCAGCACCGTCCTACATCATGAGAAGTGCCCACGCTACCGGGCCGGTGTCCCACGGGCTTGCGGAAGCCCACAGACGTTCGCCACGGCGCGAGAGGTGGCTTCAGCACTCGAGGCCGAGCAAGGGGTCCACGATGGGGCCTCCCGGGGGCGTGGCAAGCGAGCATGGCTAGCAACGTCGGCAGATTGCAGGAAGGCTGGGGATGGCGGCCAGGGCGTTTCTGGGCGCCTTGGCGATAGCCGGGGGGGGGAGGGGTGTGAAAGGCGCCGGAGCCAGGCCCGTCAGTTCAGACGGACGAAGACATCCCGTCAGTGGCCATGGCAGTAGCAGCAGACGCATCAGCAAGCAGCATAGCAGCAACAGGCGCGCATGGGCTGACCGACGGGAGCCAGGAGTAGGGGGGATGGGAAATTGCGGCGTGTTCCCATGATGCCTGGGCTGCAGCTCTCGTCTACAGGTGCATCGGCCGGACCAGACGGATTGAGATGCCAAGATGCCCACCCATCCAATGCCCCGCTCGGCCGGCCTACAGTATGCGAGCACACTGTATGCAACCAAGGATGCATGGGCCTTGGGAGGAGAACCCGGCACACCGGCTGCGGCTCGCACTTGTTCGTATCCTCCCCCGATACAACACCGTCTACCTCTGCGCATGCTGCCTTGAGGCACAGGCGGGGGTTGGTCCACCGACACACACGGATGGATAGAAGGCGGCCGAAGGATACGTCGTCCGCTTCCAGGGGCCGTGTCCGGATCGTCCGTCCCCCCCCCCTCACAGCCTATGGCTGCATCGCCTCGGCCGAGACCCTGCGTTCGTATGTGCCTGCATGCGCCCACCTGCGCCGCTGCCAGGGCCGGCCCTTTCCATGACAGCGCGGGAACGATGCTGGGCGGAAACGCTTCCCGACGGAGGCTATACCTCTCCGCTCTCCAGCTCTACCCTGCCTGTTTCACCCGTTTCGGCCCTGGGCAACCTCTCGTCGGATATACTGCCCTCTCCCCAAGGGGAAGGAGGCTGCAATAGGGCGTGGCATTCTCATTTCGCTGATTTCTCTGCCCGTCTGGTAGCCATGCCCAACGGCGGCCGCCTCTGCTGTCTCGGCATGCCTCCCTGGCTGCCTTCTTCTTCAGACGCCTGGGTCTTGCCGACAGCGTCTCACCACCTGCCGTAAGGAAGAGATGGCAAAGATTGGGGACGGACAAAAGAGACCGCCCCCCGGTCTACCGGCCTCGACTGCGTACACACACATGGTTGCTACCGTGTTGCTTTGCGCCGACCGGGTCGCTCGGGGAAATCCTTGAACGCTTTCCCGCGTCCAATATTTATCGCGTGCGTCGTCCGCCCTGGCGCCCACGCCGGCGACCTCGGAACGCTTCGTCGTGTTGCTCGCAGCGCCTCCATCGCCTTTCGCTGTGCCTCGTGCGCTGCACACTGCCGTTTTGCTCACTCGTCCACTTGCCCCTCCCCCAATGGCCGTCCCTCGTGCCCTCCAATGGTTGGCGGCCAGGCTGGACTCGCCCGACGCGCCCGGTCCGCCTCCTCCCGCCTCTTCTCCGCTCGACTTTTCGAACTATCCCAGCTCCGGCTTGCAGCAGTTCGGCTTCTTCGTGCTGTTCTCCTTCCCCGCTCTCTCTCTCCTCGTCGTGGCCCTGCGCCTGTACGGCCGCCTGTCCACCAAGACGTTCGGATGGGATGACGTGTTTATCATTCCCGCCTTGGTAAGTTGGGTTCAGAGGGGACTCGGTCGTGGCCCTGAGCACCACCGCCTGTTCCGGACCGAAGAGGCTAACGCATGCTGCGGCCCGCCAGTTGACCGCCCTAGCCGAGGCCGTGTGCTCCTATCTCATGATGAGGCTGCTCTTCATCGGGGTCCACGCCAGTGACATACCCGTCCCCAGGCCGAAGACGGGGAACCTGGCCGGCATCATGAACTACGTCGTCGTCATGCTGTACAACCCGCAGGCAAGCAACCAAAGGTGCTAAAAGGCGGATAGGATGCTGACCGTCAAGCAGCTGGGCCTCGTCAAGTCGTCGGTCCTCTTCTTCCTGCTGCGTTTGGGCGGACAAAAGACGATTATCCGGTGGTCGATACACATCCTGAATATTGTCAACCTTGCCATGCTGGTGGCCGTCTTCGTGGCCTCCGTCTTTACCTGCGTACCCATTGCCAAGTACTGGGACAGGTCCATCGACGGCCGTTGCAACAACAAGGGGCTGCAGTACATCGTTACCTCGTCCATCACCGTGCTGACGGACGTGGCCGTACTGGTGCTGCCCTTCATCATCGTGGTCGGCCTTCAGCTGCCCCGGCGGCTCAAGATCGGCCTCCTTACGCTGCTGTGTTTGGGCCTGATGTAAGTTCAGCTGCCGCCGCTTCCACCCGCCGTGAGGCCGGACTGACATGGAGCAACAGTGCGACCGTCTTCAGCGTGCTCCGGCTCTTGATGCTGGTTCGCCTGCACTACGGCACCGCGGGCCCCGACTCGACGTACAATATCGACTTCGTCTACTCCACCGTCGAGTGCAACCTGGCCATCATCTGTGCCTCGATCCCCGCCCTGTCCAACCTCCTGAAGCAGTGGTGCCCTCGCTTCTTTACCAAGGCGAGCGGTGCCGAGGCCGGCATGCCCTACCTGGAGGGGACCGACTATAGCGGCTCGGGCGCGACGAAGACCATTGGCGGTACGTCGATGGTGCTCAAGACCATCAGGATGGGTCCCGGCCGCAGCGGCTACCTGCGGAAGAAAAGCCTGACCAGAAGCGAAGAGGACATACTCGGCGTAGACCGGCTTGCCCGGGCTTTCGAAGACGACATGACAACTGACGACCGACACGCTCCCCACGAGGACGTGCACCTGCCTTGTTATTATCCGAAATAGAGTATCGTGCGCCGCCACCGCCGCTGTTGCCCGGTTCTAGCAGGTCGACTATTCAAGTGACCGTGCGTAGTGGCATAACTGCACCAACGAACTCTGACATTATCTTGGGGCCAAAAGGCGTGGTCGGGCCCGACGACGGCGTCAATGTCCTCATTACGTACCACTTCTATCGAGACATGCCGACAAAACGCGTATGCACCCCACGGGAGCATACCTGCTGTCAGTACTTGAAGAGCCTGACCTCTCCGCCCCTGTTGGCTTGCAGGATCTTCTTGTTCCTCCACCCGTAGTAGAGCCTCAAGAGGACACAAACGACGACCACCATAAGTAGCAGGCCCGCGTTGGTCCAGTGCCCCGTCCCATAGCCCGTTTTAGCCTCGTCGGCTTTGTAAATCCATACGCCGACAATCTGGCCGGGCGCCCCGCCCAGGCCAATATTCAGCGCAATGGCCAGACCAACCGAGGCGGTGCTGAACATGTTGGACGAAAGCCAGCCCAGGAGGGGCGGGATGCAGGCAAACGAGCCGGCAGCGGCCACGATGAGACAGCCGTAGCGCGAAGAATACGAGTGGGCCGGGAGCAGTGCCGAGGCCAGAAAGCCCGCGGCGCCCATGAGTGCAAAAGCGGCCGAGTGGAGGCCCCGGGCGTTGAAGTGGTCGGCCGACCAGGAGCCCAGGACCTGCACGACATAGGCCACGGCGTAGGGGGGCACCGTCATGAGCTGGGCGTGGAGGTCCTGGTAACCGAGACCTGCCGTGATGGAGGGTGTAAAGAGTGACAGCGAGCTGAAGGGGGCCGATATGCCAAAGTAGATGAGGTAGTGGGCCCACAGCCTAGAACGCGAAGGGCGTGAGTTGAAGCGGCCCGGCGGAAAAGGACGAAACTCACCTCCAGTCCACCAGGGTCGACTTGGCATCCTCCCATGTCATGGCGCTGGCGCCGCCTTTGGAACCCTCGAGGGACAGGCGCTGCACCGCGACGGCCCGCTCTTCGTCCGTCAACCAGCGCGCCTCCTCGGGCCAGTCGGGCAGGACGAAGAAGACAACCAAGGCAGATGCGCACGACGGGGCTCCCTCGATGATGAACAGCCAACGCCAGGCCGAGAGACCCTGGGCCTGGTTCATGTGGCCGATGGCGAAGGCGATAGCGCCGCCAAAGGCGCCTGCGAGGGTCGCCGAGGCCAGAATGATGGCGACGCGGAAACTCCTCTCTTCAGTCTTGTACCAGAATGTCAGATAGTAGACCTGGAAACACGGTCGGTTAGCAAGGCCCATGAGGATCACCGGCACGCCGTCGACGCCGAGCGAGGAAACGCCTACCAAGCCAGGAAAGAGGCCAGCTTCAAAAACACCAAGCAGTAAACGGACCACGACCACGCCGGCGTAGTTGTGTACGCCGCCGAGTCCCATGGTAAGCTACCGAGCGTCAGTACCATCAACGGGTGAAGGTATGCGGTGGGCTACGTACGGCCCCCCAGGAGAACATGAGAAAGGCGATCCATCGCGACGGGCGTAACTTCTTCAGCAGGATGTTGGAGGGAACCTCGAACAGACCGTACGCGACGAGGAAGCTGTATGTGGAGGTGGTCAGGAACCCGAAGGCAGGCGGCATTTCAAGCTCGGCTTCCGTCGAAAACCCGGCTACTTACTACAGATGGGTTAACGGCTGAGGCGGGAGGAGAGGCATGGTGCAGAGCTTACCATCATTAAAGCGATGGTGAATTGGTAATTGGTCATGCCGGTCTCGGTGGCGAGATCATTGTGGGTGTTGGCATTGAGCACCTTGGCATTGCCGATGTTGGAGCGATCCAAGTAGCAAAGAAAGTAGATGGAGGCAGACAGCGGAATGATGCGCATGTCTTGCTTCCATCGTACCCGGCGTTCCGTCTCGGGGTCAACCTGGAGGGAGTGGTCGGTGTAGACGGCATCGTCGGCGAGGCTCTTCTCCTCCAGGGCGGCGGCAGAGGCAGCGGCCATGATGGTGTTGACGGCGTGGCTGTCGGGGTTGACTAGCGGGCTAGTTCTAGCTGCGTCTTGGCCGGAAAGCTTGTGTCTCGCGCAGATGCCCACGAGACGACGGGAAATACCCCGAGACACTACCTAGGCTCGAGCCCCTTTTGGGCCTCTTTTAAAGGGCCAACTTCACTTCACCCCAGTGTCCGTGTCTTTTTCCGTGCGGGGGTTCGGGGGAGGGGCGCTGTGGGGGGGGGGGGCCAGAGACTCAGGGCCATTGGCCATCTTGGACCGATAGAGTCCAGGGGTGCATGGAACCTTCTGAGCGCCTACCGCTTCTCGGCAGTTTGCGGGCCTCCAACCTCCCGACTGATGGGGCCGGGAAGTTGGCGGGGTCAAGGAAGAAGCCACAAAAGGGCCGACAGGTCCGATGGCCTTTGTCGTCTCGGTTGTTTTTGTTTTACCAGGCGGCTGCAGTCTCGGGGCTGCTTCCATTCTCTCTTGATTGACGCCTAGGGGGGGCAACCAAGGCCGTGGTGAGGATGCCCGCCGAGATAAGAGCATCTCGGCCTGCCTGGCATTCTCGTATCGCCGCTGGCCGTAATCCGCCACGTGCCCGTCTGATCCGGCCCTCTGCTTGCCGAACACCGGATCCGTGGGCCTAACAAGAGCTCCCCAGCAGTGACTTAGGGCCTTGCATTAGTTGCGGCACGGCGGGTTGTAGTATAGTGACCACATTCGGCCTGTCAGTTCCAGATCCGAATCAAACACCCTCAACAAATCATGACAACAAGATAATAGCACTCTATCCAGGCGACGAGCCACACTTTGCCGGGATGGGTCGAACTCATCCACCACACTTGTGCCAAAAATGGCCTTTGGTGAGACTGGCACGAATCAACCCCCGGCAACGAACCGACTCGCCGTGCGGTCCAGTAACGACGACGCATATTAGTTACGCACCGAGGCCGCCTGACTTGCTCGTGATAGGGCGGGCGCGGAGAAGATGAGGAAGACGCTAACCCCACATCCGAGGTTTCGAGCTCATCGGTGGTTGTCGTGCCGAGGCGCCATAGCTCGAGCAGCTCGGGTATAGTGGCAGCGAGTCTCCCCTCCCTCACCTACGTGGTGGCGTGGGCGGTGTGGGCATGACGGGTGAAACCAAGTTGATGATAGACCAGACCGCCTCACCCACGAGCCTCTCGGTACCTGGTTGGTTCCGGCAATGGACAAACGAGCCGAACAGTGCTGTGAAGAAGACGGTCGCAAAACGGGTAAGATGCGGGACGCGGCGCAGGACCGGCGCAGGAATCCAGAACGGGCAAATGGACGGTCTCGGAGTGCACGGTAGAGAAGGCAGTCGGGCTACGGACAGCGCCAAGTAGCCCTGAGACGCAGGAGGAGATGATGAGGAGGAGGCGGACAACAGCGGGTGATTGGTGAAGGGCAGGTACGGATAGGGAACTAGCCTTCCTCGGGTCTGGAGGGGTGTTACATACAGTCAGATAGGGAGTTACGGAAAAGGGCTGCGGCCGTATCGTGGCTGTGTCACGTGAGTGAACCTGCCTCGGTTCTCCGCCGATGCGATCAATGCCGATAGTGAGATTCCGCCGTATACCATTAAGCCAAGGTCCCCACGCCGAGCAGCGGTTTAAAGAAACGCCTTCAAGGGAACACGCCGCGTCTCGACTTCTCCCGCCGGCCATGAGATAGGCCCATGCCCCCTAGCCGCTGGTAAACCGAACAACTGCAACTTGCGCGTTGGTTCTCCCCTAGCAGAGGCCGGGCCGCTTATCACCATGGCAGCCCCTGAGACCGTAGGGCAGGTCGGCGACCGTCTCGTGTTCCAGGAGAGCATGCGGCTGGTCGCCCTGCCCGACAGGATGGCCGATGGAAGGGTGGTCAAGCGTTACATGAGCCAGCGCGCCGCGTGGGTGCCGGGCCTCGACCTTCCCAAGGGCCTCCGTGATGCGATACGCTTCAAGGGTGCCGCGTTCGGCGGCCATGTCTACTGTCAGTCCGGCCTTGCCGCCTCGCGCGCTTTCGCCGAAACTCGGCCTGTCTCGGGCCAGACAACCCAAGACACCCGGACCTTCGGCATACACGTACGTGGGCGCCCCTGCCCGCCCCCGTGCCCACCGTGGTATTCTGACTGTCGGCCTAGACTATCCACGGCTATTTCTCCGAAACGGGAGCCACGGACCGGCCCTTCATCTACGAAGTCTCCATCGTCGCTGCCAACCCGTCCTTTTGGAATCTGATGGTGTCAGCCCGCCAGCCGCAGGTACCCAGCAACAACCCCGACGGCGACCACTATCCCCTAGCCGATGCCCAGCTTCCCCTCGGTCCGCCTTGCTTCACGGCCCTTGTGTCTTTCAGGCCATCAACCCCGTCCCAGGCTATCGAGCAGGAGCCATCGCCCCAGCAGCGATACGCCGACATCCTCAGCGCCCGTCCGCCCGCCGACTGGGAGCCGGCGCCTGTGGTCGACGTTGCCGGCCTCTTCGCCGCCCTGCCGACGCGCGAGATCGGCACCTTCCCGGCTGTCGACATGAAGAAGGTCGACATGGAGCTGTTCAACGAGGACAAGCCTCTGCACGAGAAGCGCGAAATCATCCTGTACCGGCTGCTCGCACCGCTGCCGCCATCGGATCCCGACGCCCACGCCATGGTGCATGCCTTCGAGGCTGACCGCAACGGTCTACTAATGTGTGGCAACCATGTCGGCTATGGCTTCTCGCGGATGCGCGCCGCGACGCTGAGCTACTCGTTTGTCGTCCACGTGAACCCCGAGGACGCCGTCATGGAGTTTGGCGACGACCAGTGGTGGGTCCAGGAGGCAAGCTTTCCCCGCGTCGAAGCCGGTCGTTGTGTTGTTATGTCCAAGATATGGAGCCCCCAGGGCAAACACGTCGCGACCGAGTACCAGGACGGCATCGTCAAGAAGGCGTCGCCCCCCGGCGAAGCCAAAGGGAAACTCTAGCAGCCGAGGCTGCATGCTTACCTATATTTTACGGCGACGGGCAGCCGGCCGCCGAAGTCGAGTGACGGCGGCTTCTTACGCCTCTATAGGTCCCTTGTCGTTATGCGGTTCACGGCGAAATGCCAAGCCTCCCGCTTACGCCCCCGAGACTTTTACAGTACCAGCGTCGTTCCCGGCCAGTCGTCGCCTGCTGCTGAACTCCACCATCCACCAACCAGCCCCTTGCTTTCCGTAGACAAATCTCATTTAGACCCCACGCTGCTCATCTCCAGGCCACGATGGCCCTTCCCGAATCGTCAACGCCGCGTCTTGGCTCTGACGAATGATGCATGCAGCTGAAAACCGCCCTGGCTGTTCACCCACCCCGGCACCCACCATGAACCCGACGGCTGCGCCTCCCTCGAGGCGCCCAAAGAATGGATTTCCCCGAGGGATGCGACCTGTAGTACCCGAGACCGAAGACCGTCCCTACCATTCTGTCGCTCCTTCCTTCTTTTGTCCTCTATTCCTCACGTCGCTACGGCATCCCCGTTTCCCGGTGGCTCGACAAGGCGACACTGGTCGTTCACGGGTTCGCTATGAACAACGCGGGTGACGCACCCGAAGTGGTACTCACTTCGCAGAAGGAGGTCGTATATCAGCCGCCCCAGTCGCCACCCGGCGAGTACCACACGGTTCAGCAATCGCCCGGAGCGTACGCTCAGCAGCAGTACCCACAGCAGCAACAGCACCATCATCAATATGAACAGCAGCAGCAGCAGCAGCAGCAGCAGCCGTATGAGGACTACATCAAGCCGTTCGAAGGCAGCAACTACTCTCACAATGCTGTCTCGGCCATGCCTTCGCAGTATAATGTGCCGGCCGAGCCGCACCAAGAGCGCAAGGAGAAGAAGACGGTGTGCGGTCTCGCCAGGCGCACCTTTGTTTTTCTTGTGATCCTGGCCATCGTCGTCGTTGTCGCAGCTGTCGGCGGTGCTGTTGGGGGGTCTTTGTCCGTGCAGTATGTTCATGACCCAGCTTGTACCGCCGTTTGGTAAAAGTGGCGGTTCAAAGGGCAGACGACGTCTTGCTAACGCGGATTCGCCCTTCTTCTTGACAGACGGTCCAGCCAGCCGCAAGCGGCGGCATTGCACTCGACCGCTTCCTCGTCGGCCGTCGCTACACCAACAACAACGGCCGGCGGTTCCTCCAGCACCCCGACGACATCATCATTTGTATCGGTGCCGAGCGATTACGGCAAGCTCAGTCTTGACTGCCCCAATCTTGATAAGACAACAAAGAAAGTGGCGCTGGGCTCCAACACGTGGAGCTTTGCTCTCGAGTGCGGTGTGGACTATCCGGGCGCCAAAAACGATATCCTCGCAGTCACTGTATACACTCTCGATGACTGCCTCCGGTCCTGCTTGAGTTACAACCGGAATCTAGGCCGGGCCGATTGCGTGGGCGTAGCTTTCAACGCTGGTAAGTAATACACTGGCTAGGCATTGTATTGCCACGAATACCTATACTGTTCACGTGGCTGATCTTTTCCCCTAGATATGGCCGGCAACGTGGAAGCGAACTTTGGTAACTGCTGGGTCAAGAACTCGACGAGCACCGTACGCAGAAGCAACTCGAATGGGAATATCGGGGCCCGGCTGCAGCTCCAATGATCGCATTGGTGCGTTGCGAGTCGCGTGCGGGCGGCGGCTACGGCCTTCCATTGCAGGTCGGACACGCTTGTGCTTCTCTTTGTTAAACCAATATATCACATGCTTGCTCAAAGGCATGCATGGCTTTTTTGTGCATAACCTATGGTTGAAAAATGTCATTATGCACATGCCTTCCGGACACCCGGCTCCTAGGTTCTATCCTCTACTCTAAACACACCTGATTAACCGAGCCAGTATCATGGGCGTACTTCTTTACCCATCACGCCGCTTAGCGCCCAGGAGGCGGCCCAGGAAAACTCGTCTTGATCTCGTTGGATTCGACAGGGCGACCCGTTCGACTACGTTCCTGGCCCTTTGCACCTCCCCCAACGAGCGTCTTTATTGGTGGCCCTGTAACCGGCCCCCGAGGGGGTAGCACTGGCGGATCCCAGGTCGGGTCTCCATGGTCCCAAGCGCGGCCGAGGAGGGGGCTTGCCGTAGATGCCGAAGTAGGGCTCGAATAAGTATGGATATCCGGAGACACGGCCGTGTTCATCTGTGGCATCGTAAAGACGTATTCGGCTGGGTTATAGGGCCTGAGTGGGAGGAGCTGCGACGAGCCCTTGGTGCTTGTAGCACTGACCGGTGTGACCGTCTCAACAGGCGAAAATCCTTTAGCCTTGGGGGAGGTTGAATAATGCACACTGTCTGGTGCAGTTGGGGGAGCCCCAGTCGTGATGTTGTGCAAAGATAGTCCTCCGCCATCGCCCCCATGAAGGTTGCGCCCTGAGCCGAAGCCAGACCTTCCTTCCCATGCGGAGTTTGGGATGACTGCAGGGGGTGGGTGGGATCCAAGTGCCTCACCGGGGCCCATGTAGCCCTTTTCGTCTCGTACAGGCGAGCCTGCAGCATTGGTGAACGTATGCGGTGTTCGGGGCGACAAGTGAGTCTGGCATCGAAATGAGAGAGGAGAAATCGGCCCGGCGTTAGAACCTTTGTCTCTTGACAGCGGATCCAGTCGCAGGCGGCGATTTCGACGCCTGCAGCAGTGGATGACGAGGAAGCCCACGATCCCGAGAACCACAACAATAACAGCTACGACAATGCCAACGATGGTTGGAGTTGCGATGGCCGGGCTCCCAGCAGATTCATTGATCGAACCAGTCGGGTCTGTGACGCTGATTATCGTTGAGGAAAAGACGGTGCTGTTGAGGCCCACGGCGGTACCGATAGCAGGTTTCTGGGTGCAACCGGCCTGGAGAGCGACCATGAAGTTGGCCAGGTATTTCTGGCCCTCGGATGCAGATACGCAGGATATGCACCTTTCGATTGGCGTGTTCATCATGGCAGCACCGTCAGCGTGACAGTAGCCGTACGGGTCCAAGCCGGTTGCATCAAGTTCGTCGCCCGTGAGAGCGCGCTCTAGCGTACCACATGCTGTCGAAGTTGAGCATGGGGTAGATGCAACATTAGAGGCATTGGGAAAGCCAAAGACACAATGGTCGAACGTGTACCGCAAGTTATCTAACAATCGTGTCAGCAACAGTCATTGCTATCGAAAAGAGTTTCCCTACATAGAAACCAAGCTTGGTCGTTCTCGTCGCCCTGGGCAAACTCGCTGTTTTGAAGACAAGTGAGACACTTCTGGAACTTCTGACCGGCTGGTGATGTTGTGTATTCCGAGTCATAGCACGTAATATCTTGATTCAGGGTGTTGGAGGAACTGGGATCGGAGAAGTCCAGGTCGTTGGCGTCGAGGCAAAAGGAAGAACAAGGAGAGTTCGGCGTGACTTGCAAGCCAATAGCGCCGGGCCCAAGCAAGGCTGTGAGGAGAGTGAGTAACAAAGCCGCCATCTCGCCAGGAGATATAGGTGGAGTTAGTCGAGTTTAGCACCGCGGTGGGCCAGATGAAGCTGGGTGAGTGTGCGTATTCGGCTCTCGGGGGCCGAGAGAACAAGTGCAGTATTACAATAAGATATTGGTAGGCTGTGTTGAAGAACAGACTGCCAGCCTGCTGGGGAATGGGTATAACGGTGCGTAACCAAGGAAAACAGCGAAACACTAAAGCTGAAAGCGACACCAGTGGCCTGGAGGACGAGAGACGTAACGGCAAGAAGCGAGGCAGCTGGGCAGGCATGTATATATGTGAGTATGAGCTTGCAGGCAAGTTCTAGACACTAGTAGATGCCCAGTGAAGCGGCTGGGATCTGGTGCACAGGTGCCGCAGCGCGGCGCGCCACGATTGTTGTCACCTTGGTGGTACGAGGAGCACACGATGCAGGATGGGTAACATCGCCATGGAGGCACACCTTTGACCAAGCAGTCACGAGGTGCGGGCACCATTGATCAACCAACGCGCATCGATCCCGGGGCAAAGAGCCAACACCTTCCCACGGCGTCGGTGCCGTTAAGAGAGCTGAATGGCACCCGGAAGGGATAAGGATAGGTGGGGTCGTCAGGTACGATGGAGGAAACGAGCCAACCGGATGCGAGCTGAGTCTGCGTCGGCCACGTGCAAGCGCTGTGATCTAAGGGCGGGCGGTTCTAAACGGGGTCAAGGGTTGGGTCGTGGGCGGCTGCTTCGCCGGTGGCCTGCATCGTGAGAGGTTCGAGCCGGGCCAGGGCTTGTGAGCTCAGCACGCCCTTGCATGCCGTGTGACATCGGTCCCTGGAGGTCATGGCAAGAGAAGAGGCCAGCCGAGACGGGCCCGTTGCTTGGAGAAGCTTTCCAAGCGGCCGCTCAGGCGTGGTGTCATCTGTCGCAATCCCACGGCCGGCCCAGGGATGGAACGAGGCCAGATACAGTCAAACGGGCCATGGCAAGGGAGGAATCCCTGCTTACTATCGCGAGTGTTTTTGTTTTCAATGATGGTAGTACGGATGGCAGGACATGGGCGATGAGAAAATGGGGGGAACAGGTAGGCGATAGCCAGCATGCGGCGATGCGGAATAGCAGCACCGAGTCCAGTCGTGGTGATAACTCGCCCGCAGCCAGCCAAGCTTGCGACCAGAGATTCCGATCTGTTGGGGAGCCGAGGCAGAGGGGCCAACCGCCTGCCACGCATCAAGCCGCGCCCGAGAACCTTGAGTTGGGATTGGGGGTCTGGAAGGTGATGAAAATGGCACCAGCTGCAGGTGGGCGCTTATTTTTAGAGCGGCCGTTGCGAGAAGGTGTAGGTGTCGATATGCATCTTAAGCTCGCTTGCTTGGCTGTACAGCTTGCCAGCCTAGCTTCCGTAGCGCCCCGCTTGCTGTTAGTCGCACTTGCCCACAATGGATGGGATGCTGGGTTTTGGATAGATTCATTGGAGGATGTTCCGCAGTAGTGGATTGCGCCATGCACAAAGGCCCAGCGGATAGGCTCGACAGCCCCCTTGTGAGGTGATTTTTGGTGGGGCAAACGCTAGGCTGCCCCTCTCCACTACGCTACCCTTCCAGGACGTGCCTTCTTGACGCCCGCTTTGTGAAGACGAGACGGGCCTTCATCGAGAACGGCTCGAGAGGGGGGAGTGACTTCACGGCCGGAACCGGGACGGGTGACTATGGGAATGAGATAGTAGCGATGGGCTTGGGCCCACTCACAAACTGTGTCCTTCCTATCGTCTTGATTTCCTGACGGTGCGGTACAGATGCGTCACGGACTAACGCAGGCTCAGAGTGTATCGGCGTCATTAACCATGTTCCCTTTCGTCCCTGAGCCCTGTACCAGTACCTATGCAGCTACAAACAGGGATCGATCGCAACTCTCACACGGGGGACGCTACGTCGATAGTTTTAGTGTCCTCCTGGTTGCGGCTTTCCGCTCCCGCCTCAGCGACAACGATTGTGCAAAGACATGAGGTTTGTAAGAAATCTACAGTTGTTATTGTTCTAGCCGCCTGGACATAGCAAACCCCCTCCTACCTATGCTGCTCAAGGCCGCCAGCGCGACCAGGCTGGAGACTATACATTGTTGTAAGTCCTAAGGACAGAAGATCTAAGTACAAGTAAGTATATATGGGTATAACTGTTGCCGCCTTTTGCGCCCACGGCCACCCATCTCTATGCGTATTCGACGCGGCGCAGGGAAACCGGCGGTGGCTTTTCCCTCTCGTCTTTCCGGGTAGGAGTTCGTTCATGGCGCCAGCCAGATGTCCCAGCGATGTGCTCCGGAGCAGACCGATCCTACCAAGGCCATATTGCCACCGCCGTTATGCGCATCTTCGCTTTTCCCTCTCCGCGCTGCACGTGGCAACCTTGCCGCGAGCCAGCCCAAACGCCGCCCAATGCAATCGTCTAACCCAATGCCCGCTAAATGTATCAAAGACATCTCGCAACAGGAGACCGAGCTCCTTGCGGCGTCTGGCTTCTCCGACCGCTCCGGCTTACCGGATGCCGTCCACACCGTCGAGTACCACCTTCTTCCCTATCACGTCGATGTTGGACTGGAAGAAGCAACGCCCTTCGGGGCAGTCGGCGTGGAAAACAATGCTGCTGCCGTCCACCACGGGGGTGGCGCCGCCGGGCGCCGTCAACCCGAAAGCATCGTTGGTCCGGACCAACGGCCCGCTGGGGCTTCTGGTATACGGGCCCTTCACGCTGTCGGCCACGGCGTAGTCAACGTTGTACGTTGGCGACGTGAAACACCCCGAACTGAAGAACAGAACGTATACCCCGTCTTTGGTGCGAAGCAAGCTGGGCGCCTCCACCAGCGGCCCATCGACGTCCTCGCGGTCCAGAATCTGGATGGGATCGCCGATCTTGGTGAGGCCGTCTTGTCCCACTTCTTGAAGAAGGATGGGCGTCGGGACAAAGGGCGCGATGCCGTTCAAGCAAAGTCCTCCGCGTCCAATCGAGTTTCCGTCAATCTTGTAGACAACATAGCGTTTCCCGTCCGCGTCTTGAAAGCCAGCAGGGTCAATCGAGCCGCCGACCCTGACGTCGCAAGCAAACGGTTCCTCCGACGGCGTGTAGGGCCCCAAAATGGTCTTGGCCGTTGCGGTTCCGATGCAGTGATGTGCTGGCGATGCTTTGACCTGACCTGAGAAATACATGACGTAAGTTCCGTCGTCCATGCGACGAATGTCCGGCGCCCATGTGTTCATGTTGTTTGTCCAGGGGCCATCATCGGGGAGGAGGTCGACATCGAGCCACTTCCAGGGCCCTCGCGGATGAGATGATTCGGCTGCTTGGATGTGTTTCCCGTTTCCAGCCGTGGCAAAGGCGTACCATGTACCGTCCACGTCCTGAAGAATCGAAGGATCTGGAAAGTCGGTTGCGATCTGTGGGCTTGGACTCGACCGGCGCCAGAGGGGCATCTGATCCGACGGCGCCTGGGTGGCTAATGTTTCATTGAAAGCCGACGTTCCATTCAACGCCGTGGTGCCATTGAAGGACACGGTGGCGTTGAAAGTTGTGTCACCCCTGAAGACCGCGGTTCCGTTGCGGATCGAGGTCCCGTTGAGAGTGGTGGCCACGTTGAAAGCCGGCGTCCCATTGAAAGCTGTAGTCCCATTGAAAACCGCAGTCTCGTTGAGAGCTGCAGTTCCGTTCCAAAAACGCGTACTGTTCCAAGACGCCGTACCATTGGGGAATAGGGTGGCATTGAGCATGGTAGAGCCGTTGAAGGAAGTTGTGCTGCTCAGGGCTGTGGTGCCGTTATAACGGGATGTGAAATTCAGCGCCATGGTTCTGTTGGAACCCGATGTTCTGTTGAAGAGCGCGGTCTCGTTGAAAATCGAAGTGCCATTGAGAGCGCGCGTCTTGTTCGTGGCAACACATGGGTCGAATGGCAGTTCGTTCGTAGTAGGGGCTGCCCGCGCCAAGGCGAGCAACGCCGGGGCTACGGCCAGAATTACGACAGTGCCCTTCATGACCATCAGAGTTACCAGTTGAATAGTCGTCACCGGGGCCGGGAAACCTCCAGAACAGTAAATGGAGCAGCTGTTGGCAGCGATGATGTTGATCAGAGTCGTCTCAGGTCCGGGTAGCCAGACCTTCTTCCATACTTATACCGAGGGAGGACTTGCGTGAGACGACGAAGGAGATGAACTGAACACGGCGAATGAGAGACGGCTAGGCCCGTAGCAAGGAAGGTCGTAAGATAGAGAGCAATGAGTGGCAGTACGACTAGTCGTGTCTTGATCCTCGACCGGGCGGTAGCGGAGCCGGTGAAACCACGGCAAAGGAATACACTTCGGAAGGGGTTCGATCAACGAAGTGTGCGTGGGTGTGTGCGAGTGTCCCTACACCAGATAAATAGCACGCGGATAGGCAGGCATACAGACGAGCCGGCGAATAGATGGCTAGGCTTGAAGCAGACCAAGAGGAACAGGCTGGATATATGACCTGCCAGTTATCCGTATGCTTTCCAAGCTTGACCGTCCCTCAGCCTACCTCCCAGACCAGGACGGGGATAACCATAATGGTAGGCGTTCCTGGAACCATATGCGGAGTCCGGCAAAGCTGACGACGAGACCCTGGACAAGATGCCAACCCGCTGCGCACGCACATACGACCGGCCATGTAGGTTTCAGCCAGGTGAATGCTTGGCACGAGGTATGTCGGCGGGCTGACACTCTGACCTTTGCCCCGACCGAATAACCCTGGACGCCGCCGGCACCCGGGGGGGGCTTGCCGACATCTACCTTGGCGGGAGCCGCATCGACATCAGGCCCGTACTCCAGTACAGACGCGCCCTTGCTGCGTACGAGGGACCGGGGTACCTGTTTGTCAACCCACCAGGCCACCTTCCAGACTGCTGACGAAGTTTATGCGGCCAATGATGGTGGGGCGGCACTGCCCGGGGTCCCCCATGTCTAAGTTAAGTACATGATCGCCATGGCTCTCCGTCTTTGGGCATACGGTGAATCAGACGGCGCGCGCGCATGCGAGGGCACGAGAACACAAAAGAGAGGTATGGAGAGAACATGGGGCGCCGCACAGAGAGGCCGAGGGCGAGCGGGGGAGCCGACGTTTTCGCCGGCTTCTGGGGCCGTCGTTCGGTCGTGTGGCTGACTGGCGGGCCAGCCCTCCGGAGCTGAGACATGGACTGAGATGTTCCACAACATTTGGAGCCGAGCACGAAGCTTGCGAGTTCAAGGCCTGCTGCTGAGGGCTCTAATGCGAGTGAAGCTGGCGAAGTTCGGATTGGCCGGGGTAGCGGTTGACGTGTGACCATGGGCACCGTTGTCGCCCTGGCTTCCCGGCCTCCGGGCGGGCAAGAGAAACAGACGATGTTTGCGCATCCCGACAGCGCACCCGGTGTCAGAAGCGGCCGTTAGGCCGCCAGTATGCAGGCGTCACGTCACCGCAAGCACTCACTCAGAAGGCTGGCCCTGCCTGGGCTGGCCAACATGGTGCGGCTGGCGTGGCGGCTACATGTGCCACGATACGCTGTGCGTTGCGGGCGCCGAGGATCGCCTGTTTCTACCGTCGGGGGTGCTTTGGGAGTCCTGCAATACCGCGCGGCTGGAAGGCTGGGTGGTATGGCACCTGGCTGGTGGTATCACAGCTTGGGCGAGCCTTGACCCTGATCGGCTCGACCCCCACTCCCGCCGTCCTCAGCACTTGTGCATACGGATTATGCAGACGTACAGATGTAGTCTCGTCTCCCTTGCGTAAAGTAAGGTACTTGGCAAGGTAGGTACGGGATAGACAGAGCTGGCAGCCCATCAGCGGCGAGCGCCTTGGTCCTAAGTACCCATCCATCGCTATCAGTCGAGCTCATCAACGGGCTGCGATACCCTGATCTAAGCCTGAGGGGGGCGGAACGGCTTCCCCGGCCCGATTCTGACGGCCTTGGCTTGAGACGAGGCTAGCGGATGGTTGGCAATCGGTATGGTAATTGAGAGAATCCCATAGACCTCAAGCCCCCGCCGCTGGAGGGCAGCTCGTCTCAGGGTCCAGCGGATCGTCCAGTCGAGTGGGCAGGGCTGCATCGCAACCCATGGCCTGGAAATTATGGATAAGCTGCGCAAGATGGGCATTGCGGCCTGTCTGGCCCTTGTCGAGGACCGATTAAGAGATGCCATTAAGCGTTTCTAGGGTGGGGACGGATAGATAGAGACATGTTTCAGGATCTGCGCTCCGGGGAGCCCTGGCGGCATCGGGATATTGAAATCGGGAGCTCACCCGGCGGCCCAGACAATCCCGGTCGAAGTCGACGCAGAGATGTAGTGGCAAGAGGGAACGAGAGAGACGAACAGAGGGGCAGAACGCGCTCGGCCTGTGGAGATCGCGAGACTGCCTTGTGTGGGCCGCGTCTTACAAGGGCTGGGCATGCTTTCTGCATGGACGAGGCGCGTTACGTACGTACGCGAGCGGTCCAAGTTCGCCACATCCATGTCTTGTAACAAGGCATCGATGGCTACCTGGGCCGGGCCTGCGTGCCTGCGACTCTGCCTGTGACCGCGCGCCCGTGACTTTGTGCCCGCGGTGGGAGCGACCGCGGCGTCACACACAACGACACACATGGAAGCCGTTCCATGATCCGGTGCTGGCCGGTCTCAAGTATCGACCGGCGACAGCGAAAGTCCATGGGCGAATTTGGCTGCACCCACAAATTTCTTTCACGTGGGCAGCGAACGGCGCGATGAGAAACGCATCTTGTACGACGGGCAGGTTCCGTCTGCCCAACAGTTGGACCCGCGCACTTCACTGCGACCCCTATCATCGAAACCGGAACCAGCCTTGTTCGTTCCGCCTAGGCCTCCTTGAGACCCTGTCTGGTCTCCGCCACAATAGCTCTTACCACCCGTCGCAGACTTGGAGACCGTTGCGCACAGCTTTGAGAGCAATCGCCACCCTGGCCGACACTCCCTTCGGCCCATGGGGGGGTTTTAGGTAGGGGAGGCAAGCAAGCCAGAAGCAAATCACGTAACTCAAGGTACCCAAGGTATAAATCGGGTGGTGTTATCGGGTTACGTAAGTATATGGGGTGTTAATGAGCGCGTGACAGAGCCTTCCGGCGTCATCCCCTAAAGCCGTTGTGTTCAATCAACGAACACTGTAAAAATAACAAGGTTCGGCTCAACTACCAGACAGAGAGCGGTCGGTATTGGGCTGGGACGGCCGATTCCCCCAACTCTCCCACCGGGACGGGAAACCTCCCCTTCCCCAAAAAGCGTCATCACCCTCATCCAATATTCATCTAGGCTGAGAAGCCAATCGGCGCTGGATGGTCTGATCTGCCAGGTAGGAGGTAGTTAAATATATGCCCCCAGGCGCGAAGCCCCCAAGCAAACGTCACGGATGTCGCCAGCACCAGCACCAATACCAGACGAAAATGACGTTAATCCATGGCACAACTACCTAAGTATTCACCCATGCACGAACCCGACGCAAACGGCCTTCAAGCACCCCAAAATCAAAATCCTCAACGCCTTTTCCCATGTTCCTTGAGGGGCTCTGTATAATACAGCAGCAACGCCCGGGGCAGTAGACGGCGACGTTCTCGGTTTGAGTGGTACAGTCGCGAGCCCTCTGGGAGATGATGAGTAGCACAGGGGCGCATACACCGCCAATGGCAGGGACCCAAGACCCGGCGCTCGCATCCCCGAAACAGCGGCCCAGGCCATACGCCACGGCGCGATTGCTTCCCATCATAGCAAAGACCGCCAGAGAACCTGGCGTCTCAGCTTGGCCTGATCTGATTTGACCAGTCGCTTCAGTCCGAGTCCGAGTCGTTGTCCTCGCCTCCCTTCGAAGCACGACGCGCCTTCTTGGCCGCCTTCTTCTCTGCCTTTAACCGCTTGCGCTCGGCCTTCTCTTCGGCGGTTTCGCCGTCGTGCTTCTTCCGCTTCTTCTTGTCATCACCCGCTGGCGTGGCAGGTGCTACCGAAGGGGCCTCGGCAGCGGCCGGCGCCTCGGACATGGAGACATCAGCTGCGGCAGCGGGAGCGGCAGCGGGTTGGTCCTCCAAAGGTGCGTTGTAGTCCTTGTAGTCTGACTTCCACGCGGCGGGGGTAGCCTCGTTCGGTCGGCCGTACTTGTCGAGCTTGCCAGAAGCCTTCAGCTTCTTCTTCTCTGAAGCCTGGGGCCCCAAGCCCCATCGTCGCGGGTACAAATCACGCTCCACTGCGGTAAATGTAAGCCAAATCGTGCAGGGGCACGGCGCCGGGAGGAACACTGACTAATACAACGCTTGACCTTGGCAACGACACCGTGGTCGCAAGTGGACATCTCGACAGTGGACATCTGCGCAATGCCGAGGGCGATGGCCTCGCCCTTGGTGGTGATCCTAACTGATTGTCAGTACCACTTCGAGAACCGGGCACGCAATTCGACTCACATGACAACTTCGTCGTGCACCTCAATGTTCGATTCTGTCATGGGGTCAGCGATCATGGTCTCTCAAGACCAGACACAGTGAAACCAACCGTATCGGAGCAGACCAGGCAGCATGAGCTTGGCGCCATAGCACTTTTGACCGGTTAGCTTGGCAATCTGTTTGTCTCTGCAGCCGGGTACTTACGATGGCGTTGACGGTCGAGTCCTTCACCACCACACGCTTGTAACCAGTGAGCAGAGTCTCCAGGGGCTGGATGATCTTCCTCAGGTACGCCTCGTCCCTCTGGTTGTCCATCATCCACTGGGCCTGTACGAAATGCGTGTCAGCCACCGGACCAGGCGCAAAAGTCAGCAAGCACCGCATCGACTTACATCAAGCACATCGTGCAGGGTGACGAGGTCCTTGGTCTCGTCCATGGCACCACTTCGGACACGGCGGAGCTCTTGCATGTGGCCGCCAACTCCCAGGAGAAGACCGAGGTGGACACAAAGCGTTCGGATATATGTACCCGCCTCACAAGACACCCAGAAGACACCAAGGTGTCTGTCGTTGTCGAACTCGAGCACCTTGCTTTCGTAGATGCTTCTGATTCTCAGTTGGCGCTTGACGGCGGAGATCAGAGGAGGTCGCTGGAACAAGGCACCGGTCAAGGTCTCCAGGGCGCGCTCGAACTGCACCTGGCCACCAGGGAGTTTGTCGTGGACTGTTTATGCATCAGCTATGCACTTGTTTCTTCATGTAGCGAACATGACTTACGTCGGATGACCGCCACATACTCCTTTCCGGCCGACTGCTGGCTCTTGACGAGTCTCGTAGCTCGGTCGATTGCGACAATAAGACATCCCGTTACTATAGCGCATAGAGTCAGCACTTCCCGAGGGCAATAAAGAGCCGACAGCCAGGGGCCAAGACATGCGTGTAAGGGAGCACGCAGTTTCTCGATTCCGACGGTCTCGGTTCGGGCGATCTCGGCTTCGCAAGTCCAGTCACAGTTTCTTGCGCAGGGTGGTTTCGAGCTCTCGATTGAGCAGGAGCCGTCGGTGGATGGTGTAGTGCAAGCCGCAGTTGGTCGGTGTACGATGGCGCAAGCAAAATGTCTCGCTCCTTAGGTGTAGACAAGTGGGTGGCTCATTGGCGTCGAAAATCGTCGTTCAAAGCGAATACGTAAGGTGACTGGCGGCTTGAAAGATCGAATCCGGACCGTGCGCCGTAGGCCATAGACCAACCGATGTGCTCCCATCTCATTTTGCCCACTGCTGAGGCTTCCTCCGGGTAAGGGCAAGTAAACGAACCTTTGGGGTCGAGGGTGCCGCTGTGGCCGGTCTTCTCGCATCGGAGAATCTTCTTGACCCAGGCGACAACTTCGTGGGACGAAGGGTTGGAGGGCTTGTCGAGGTTGATAACCTAGCGACGCCAAATCAGTTGAGGATCCCATGGAGCGCATCGGGGCGAAGCCGTGACCTACACCGGAGCTGATGTACGACTTCAGGTCGCGGTTTTGCGGGGAGCAGCCATTGGGAATGGGGGTAAAGTGGCCGGTACGAACAAGGACTGCGGAAGCGACGTTAGCCTGTTGCCATCTCATCACAGTCGGCAGCGGAAGCCGGCTCCATCTTCACGTACGCTTGTCGTAGTTCTTCAGGAGCAGAGGGTGTTGAGACCAGTCCACCGGGGGGGTGACGGCCTCCGGCTTGATAACAAAGGTCTCCTTGGCGGCCATTTTAGCAGTACTTGCGCGACAAGGCTGGGATGTCGAGATGTAGTTGGCGTTGTCCAGCTTTTGTCGCTTTTTTTTTCTCGACTCGAAGCTCGAGGCACAAGAAAAGCTGCTGGACTAAGGTTGCTGGTAATTTTTTTTCTGGGTGTGGGTACATCCCAATCGCGCTGTGGAAGAGAGCGTGCGAAAGCCACAAGAGCTAGTGCTGTAATGGTCTTAGTGTCTCTTTATCGGCCAAGCTTCCGCCACTGCTCTATGCCTATCGCCTATCGGGAATTCCCACACTGGACCTGCTACGCCACAGCACTCACTGTACATCACTGACACCGCAGAAGGAGGGAGAATACCACGCCTACGCCCTCTTTCTTTACCTTGGTCCATCTTGTATGTAGGTAGCCACTCATCATTGTGTTCAATGTTTCGCCAGGCATGTCTGGCCATTCACAGCAGCCTTACCCGACCGAAATCCAAAGCCAAAGGCACTCACTCGCACGTGGCATCGCATTCTACGGGTCTCCAGGTGATGATACATTAATGCTGTGGGTCGACGGTGACATAGGAACAAGAAAGGCATCCAAAAAGGTAGTTAGAAATGGCATTTGCTCAGTTCATCGTGTCTCAGGCAAGACGTATGAGTACGCTATGTGGTAGATTCCGCATCTGCAGAGATTAAGGATATCCTGCGGTGACCAACTCTCGCTCTATGCCCGAAACCTTCGATGGTCTCCCGTACTTTCCGGCATCTCCAGAAGCATGAGCAACCGCGCCTACAGCCACTGATCGTCCTCGATTACGGCGATGTCTTCCCTACACCAAACTCCATGCTGATCAATACATCCTTGTAAATCCAATCAAGCAAAAACTTCCATGGCCACCGTCTCAAATAGCCCGTCCTGATGCAAAGTCATCCTCGGTGAGGTTGACCGACTGCGGTGGAGAACGTCCGGATCTGCCGTAGCCGGGATGTCCGAGAACAGGTGCCTTGGATGCCGGCGGCGACGGCATATAACCGTGGCCAAGGCCTCCGCCACTGTTGACGCCCTCTTGGAGCTCGTATTCCTCCCGCTCCCGGTAGGCCTTGTCCTTGCCTTTCCTGTCGCCCCAATGGACTTCGGACTGTTCCCGGTCGGGACTGAGGGCAACGCCGATGCTCTGCGCCTTTTCTATGGGCCATGGCATCTGCCTTGGGACCTCGGCCGCGCTGACGGGACTGTTGTACTGCGAGCTGTATGGCGAGTAGTACTGAGGGTAGGTGTGGTCCGTGTGGGCGCTGACAGGCGATTCATCCCAGCCGCGCAGCGGTCTTTGGCTGGTGGGTGTCTCGAACATTTCACCACCCATCTGAGGAGTGGGCCAATGCTTCATCTTTTCCTCGCGGCGCCGGAGATACTCCCTTCTGCGCCGCTTGCCCATTGTAACTATGCAACAGCCAGCAAGGGCAAGGAGAACGACGACGCCGCCGATGACCACGCCGACTATTGCGCCGAGCGACAGGGGCCCAGAGGGACCCGGCGACTCCGGCCCGGCCAGCGCCGTCGGCGCGCCGGCCGTCACATTCTGAGAGGAAAATACATCCCCGTCGAAGCTCAGGGTCAGCCCTGGAGAGGGCTTCAGCTGACAGGCGCCACCGAGAACGTTAATGTCTGCTTTCGCGTCAGCCGCGTTGTTAAGAACCGACGTGAGTTGCAGGGCACCTACAGTTCCGCAAGAAGTCACCTCCCTTTGTCGTCGACAAACATAGACCGCACGTATCCATGTGCATGTCGTCCCATCTACTGCAATAGCCATACGCTGAACTGTTCTGGGCAAGATCGTCGTACTCGATGGCATCTTTGTTAGCTCCGCAGGAGGTACTTTCAAAATCGTCAGCGCTCGAGGATGCCAAAGAGAATGGGAATGACGTACGTGGTCCTACATGGGCCCAGGTCTTCTGCGACATTCTGGTTGTCGGGAGAACCAAAGACGCACCAGTCTATGGCAAGTCGCATGTTGTCTGTCGGTGTAGTCATGTCAGCAAAGGGTGCAGGCTGCAGCGTGAAGCCAGCTACCCACAGAGCGCTATTTGCAAGTCGGTTTGATTCGTGCCCCCAACCACGGTTTGGTAGGGGCTTGTGAGTTCGCATTCCAGGCAGTTCTGCCAGACAGTACCCAGGTCCTCGTTGCAGACAATGTCGCTGGTCGGGGTTCTCTGGAGTTCGTTCCCACATTTGACGCGACAGGGCGAATCTTTCCCTACCAGCACAGCCGAGGTCAAGCGCAACAGCGCGGCGATAACTGCGGCTCGTATCATCTTGTGCTGATAGGCAAAGGTAGCTTAGCTGCTTGAGAAGTGCTCAATGGCGTCAATCCAGGCTCGCTGCCGCCGGCTCAACTGGGAATCCGCCAGCCTTAGGGGAACGCTGCTGGGCTGAGATGAGAGGCTGCCTGCCGCCGACGGCAAGATTGCGTCCAGAGGGGTGTTTAAATCATGGATAGACCGCGTTTCCTGTTGGTTGGTTTTATTTGCCGGTACGCATATGCAAGGCCGTCACAGTCCTGTGGTTGCGGCGTGTGCTGAGAATGGGGGCATGGGAGAAATGCGCGGGGCCCTCGGATGTGATGGTGAGCTGGTAGGTGTTGCACTAGGGAGGGGCGGGCTGGCGGGCTGGCAGGCTGTCCTGGTTGGGGGCGGATTGACAGACTGTTCTCCAGCTTTCACTGCTGACTGCCCGCCCCCCAGTGCCCAGCAGGCCCGGTCGCATCATCGTTGTGATTCGCTACTGGTGGTTGGCATCCTCTAGACCCTGGCGCCGTGGTCATGGGGGCCGAGGGTACAAATGCAAGATGCAATCCATTGGCCATTGGGATTTCTCCTCGTAGCCGATGGTGGCCTGCCTATCACTCGGACCCCTGCAATATCGCACAAGTTGAGCACCTTCGGCTGCGGCTGCGGCAGTCTTATTGGGGCCCTCTAGTGCTGCCGAGGCGAGGTGATACCCACTAAGAGTGCAAGATCTTTTGGATCCCAGCCCTGGATGGCCTAAACGGCAAAATGGAGCCCCCAAGCTGCCTTGTTCGCCGGGGTCCCGGCCATATTGGGACCCCAACTCCGCCCTGTCTGCAAGATGTTGGCTCGGAATTGGAATCTCCTCCGATCCACAGGTACTTGCTTGCCTTCGGGCAGGCGAGAATCTGACAACCCTATATAGGTACCTAGGTAGGGATGCGGGTATTTTAGTCAACCTGATCCAGCACATCGTCGAATGAGCCGGCTCGACCTGGGCGGCCCGAGCAATGACCTAAATGGCCAGGCTGTACAACGAGCCCCCTGGTGTTGCGATGGACTGACGGACCGGATGGCACAACTATCCGCTTTGCCGCCGAAGTGGGCACTATCGTTACCAAACTCCCGGGAATGCAGAAGACGCGTACCTAGGTAGTGCCTCCTCACCTGCTGTGCATCACTGGATGTAGACAGCTCCCGGTAAGGACTTCTACTTACACCTGTGGGGTTCCGGCTCGATTGCTGTGAGAGCGTGGTTAGGGGCAGGCCACGGCCCACCTGTTCGCTTGACATCCATCGCATTCAAATAATACGTACATGGATGTGTGAACGAATGTATAAGTATTCTAGCCTGCATCGTCCTTGCAGAAGAAACAGCTGAGCCATGACAAGACAGCCCGGGAATGCCCTGTTAGTGGCCTTGAAATCCGCAAACGTGTATTTGTGCTCGCATGGACGCTATTCTGCAGTAGAGAAATAAAACTCTGCACGATGTTCCTAATCAGCAAAACCAGGGTGTACATCACTGCCAACCCAATGAATACAACAATATGCCATAGAGCTACTTGCATAGCTACCTTACATACTCCGAGCCCGCATCTCTACATGCTCAAGGGTATGTCACCAAAACTCCTAACACCACGCTTCCATCAAAATCGTTTCATTCGTCACTTGTCGGGCTTACCACACGGCACTCTTCGGTCTGCCGATCCTGCTTTCGCCGAAGCTGATGGCTTCAACTGCCGAAACGGCCAAAGGCAAGCCCTTGTCCCAATCTGGATCAAGGACCATAGCTTTAGGGGTTGGGGGAACGTCCTCGGGGGTGGTCGGCATTGAGGTTGTTGCAACAGTGATGGTCGCCAGAGAGCAACCTGTGCCGTAATGACCCGAAGCTTTACGAGAATTCCCGTGCAAGCTGCGCGTGTTGGCGACGCTGGACGGCGTTCTCGGGCTGCCAGTCTTCACTGTCTCAGGTGCTCCCTTTCCATACCCTTTGCGCGGGGGACTATTGGCAAGGATTTTTGGATCTTCAACCACAACGACTGGGCTATTGTGATTTGCGGATGGCGAATTTGTCGCTTTACGCGAGGTTTCTCTCTCCGCCTTTGGATCGAATGAGGTCTTCGGGGATTGATAGTGCGACCGTAGGGGAGAGTCGCTGGCTCTCGCGTGTCGCTGCCGGCCACGACTGATGGCCCGCGAAGCTGGTAGAGCAGGGGATGGCAATGGCTTGCTTGGAGTGCGCGCTCGGCGGGGTGGGCTTTTGGAGAGCCCAGGGGAAGTCGCGGGCTGCAGAAAGCCATTTGCGCGAGTAGCCGGTCGCTCTGACTCTTTCGAGGTATTGGGTTTGTCGCGTCCATGGCGGGACGATGCATGCATGACAATAAAATCGTCCTCATCTGCATGGCACTCCAAGCTGTCACGACGTGGCCTCCGCTCTCCTTCCTCGAAGATGAGGAGATCTGCACCAATCTTGTCCAAGTCAATAGACATACTAGCACGAGGGTCCAGCTCGTCATCCGCAATGTCAGACTCGCTAGCCACGCCTTGCACGGAATCTCTATGGGCTCTTCCGCCATGGAGATCGAGAGGGGTTGGACGGTGCTGCACGCTGCTGCTGGTGCTGCTGCTGCTTTCCGGCTGTTGGTGGTTGGAGGGAACACTTCGAGCTTCGAACGGAGCGATACTGCGGTTTCGACTCCGGTTTCTGCTCGCGTTACGCGACTTCGGTGATTCCGGACGGAAAATTGTTGCTTGATGGCCCATGACCACATTCTGAGACTGATGACCAAATGCCGACGGAGGCCGTTTCGACAGCACAGAGTCGGATCGCTCTCCCCGACCCGTGCGGCTGGCATTCCGTGATTTGGGCAAGGACGGGCGGCCTATATCTCTGTCTCCATCAGTGTGACACAAAGTGCCCCTGTTCAATGTATCCATCAAGGCAGAGAGTTCAGCCGACTGATCGTTAGGGTTGTTGCGCGGGTTGCAGACCGAGGTTGTAGCCTCCATGCCATCGGGGGCGGGTGTCATGTCCGTGGAAGCGTCGGGTTGGTGAGACCGCATGCTCCACGTTGGCGATTGCGCTGTTCCCGACTTTGGAGGTCTGGACTCCAGTCTGTCATCGAAGTATCTCGGCGATACCGGTGACTCCTCAAATGGGGTTGAAGGAAAGACCCCCGTCGTTGGCGTTAAGGCGTCTTGTCTTATGAACACATGCTCCCCAAAGATACGACGGCTGGTTTCCTTTGGCTCGTCTTGGCCTATGCCAGATACTGAGATCGATGGGTTGGGATCCGATGCCCGAGAAGACCCCGAAATCGCGCTTGAAGCTGGCGATTCGAGGTGCGTTGTATCCACGGCCGGTTCGGTAGATGAAACCTCGGTGTTTTCGGTTTCGTGGTCCACAGAGGCGGTCTCCCCTTCGGGGCGGTAGACCAACTTCGCGAATGGGGGAAGACTAGTATCGACGACCAACAACTCTTTCTCCCCACGACCCAGCAGGCCATAGACATTGACTTCACCGTGTCGAATGCCAATCACAGCGCTCGTCCCCGCATAAACGGCCTCATCCTCGAGACCGGTCCTGTTCGCAAAGACAACAATGATTTCGTTGTCGCTCTCAGCTCGGATGAGAGGCTCCAGGCGCTTGATCCAATACGTCAATGTCTCCATGTCCGGCTCTCTGGGCATTCGGCTGAAGTGCCGAGCATCCTCTCTCGTCAACCAAGCCATGGAGAGCACGACCACATTTGCTGCGGCATCTAGGACGTGAAAGGCGAATTCAAAGCTTGACCAAGGCGACTCGAATCTATACGGGCTGTATGTCAAGTCAGTTAGAGGCTCCTGTAGGAAGAAACTTAGACGTACTTGATATCCATACCTAGGGTATCATAAATGTCAGTCAATGGCGACAATTCAGGATACAAAATCACCACAAGTACTCACATATTCCTATGGCTGTTCTCCCGACACCGGGGATGTAACCCTTAAAGAACCCTCTAGGCCCTTCCAGAGCCCAGGTTTCATCGGTGTAGTAGAGATGCGTCTTCCGATAATTTGCGGTCGTCTCTCCATCCTGATTAACCACAATGACAGAGTTGTAATATTCAGGAGACGTTGGCCATTGCGGTCTGATGTCGACCTTTTCCGGATACCCAGCTGCGACTACGCAGTTGTACTTCAGAGCAGTTGTCCTGGCCCAGAGTGATGTAATGCCAGCGCCGGTCGGTTCGAGAAACGGGGAAATGTCGTTTAACGACTTGAAGTTGTAGCCTGGAAAATTAGTATCCACGCATTGGTCGGAATACAGCGAGTTGGGTTCGGGAATGCTATTTCTCGCCGCAGTCCTTGAGCCCAAGGCCGCCCGAAGGGGTGTACAAATGAGCGCCGGTGTGGTTCAAGGACTTTGCAGGTTGCGCATTGCCCAGACTGGAATTCGAACATACCGGAGAAGGCCAGCTCGGGGAGGACTAGAAGATCAAGGTCTTCAGGGTTCGCTTTGTTCAGAACTGCGTCGGCGCGGTTGAGATTGTTGTCGATATCGCCGACCTGCGGGGCAAACTGGAGGCAGGCTATTCGCATCTTACCAAGGCCCAGTGGAGTTCTTCGGCCCCCCAGAGACCTTCCTTATTACAGAACACGAAGTGCCTGCTTCCCCAAGGGCGCGGGTCGGGATGGTTCAGTTGGCAGGCTCAACTTTGCCACAGCAGGCATCCAACTCGGAGTATCGACCGCAGCGATATGGGAAAGACGAGAGCATGAATACATGGGCCTTGAGGAAGAGGGGGCCGGGGAAAGAAACTTAGTAGAGCTTGTGGATCTGTGTGAACCAGACCCAATAGCTGGAGCTGGGCGGGCACGGAGCTGGACCCGATGCATTGGAGCTTAATTTTCGGCTACTGGGCTGAATCTTCAACACAACCCGGTCGCGACCGCTGGACGCAAAGGCTCCGTGGTGTCCTCTCCATCCTGAGATACCGCTCATCCCATGACGACCCCCTGGCATCCATTCGCACGGGCGAGGACTTGATTTGCTTGCTGTGATTGTATCGAGGACTGATTGGCGAAAGATATCGTGTGTGACCAACTGCATCACGACATTAACCGCTGGGATTTTGCAGGGATTGCATATGCCGACGTCTAGTACCGCACAGGACCCTCAGCCTACAATCAGATTGGTCAGCGTGTGGAAGCTAGCCAACATCCCGAAGACCTCCATCCTTTGCACCCAGCCCAGCCGTCCATTTTTCCAAGTTCGTCGGCTAACAGCCGCCAACCCCAACTGATGATCCTCGTGTACGTTGAACATCCCCTTCTTGTCTCCATGCGTGTTGCCTGCAACCCAGCGCTATGCCTTCTCACCGTCTCCTTCAGAAAAAGGGTGGCGCATTCTGCCCGGCGCAGGCCGCGTCCGGCTTTCGTGGACCAGGACCGCAAACCATGTCACCCATCGAAGGATACCCACGTGGCCGTATCCCAACGTGCACGCTAGCACGTGGAGGTGAAAGTACATCCCCGGACCATAGTGGCTGTTGAACCCTTGGACAGGCCCAAGGCAAGCTGCCCGAGGTTTCATGCCACGTATCCCTAACAAACCAGCAGCCCTCGCCTGGGATGGGAGGTGGCTGATGCCGGTGCCCTACTATACTCCTAAGCAGCCTCGCCTTCAAAGGAGAGGTAAAGTCACTCGAATTTCGGATGTTGGCTCTTGTAGAATGGTACTCCTTCAACTATCTAGGGAACCACACCCAAAAGCCCACTACGTGTTAGCAGTTTGTCATTTCAAGAGGCGCTTCCTCCCACTGGCACCCAACACGCCACAGCCGGCACCGCGCTTATATACTTGCGCGCTTCACGTGGAAGCCCATTGCGCAGCTGCCTAAGTAAGTAGGTGTGGCCGACACTTCCCCCGATCCACAAATAGGAATTGGCGGCAGTATAGGGAAGGAGAACAGCAGCTAGACGAGGACGAAAGCCTGTAGAAGTTTATCCTGATGACGGCTTCACCCATGATCGTGGGTTTATCACAACTGTCGGTTGCTGGACACTCGTGACTGTAGCCGGCAGACACGAGAATATCCGTCCTAAGTATCGGAAAGATGATTTGGCATTCCGAAACTTGTTTTCGCGACCACGTCTCATTCGATATCAACTGCAGCCACATCCCCAGACGTGATAGCCCAGCTGAGCCCGAAAAGAAAGTCCAGTTGAAAAGAGAAAATTCAAAAGAATGCTAAATGGTATTGTCTTGATCTGTACAGATCATGCTCAGTTGAACGCGTGACGAGTCGCTAGAGCTTACTTCTGGGCACTTCTTCAACCAGTACCCGCTGAAGGCCGACATGAGGTGCCAAAGCACACTTATCACACAAAAGCGGAAACAGGGTGTACACATATCGAGATTAGATAAAGAAATGATAAATCCTTTTCTATAATGTTTGATGGACAAGGAAGATCATATGAAGCAAGTGTGCTCCAGATAAACGAATGTGTATGTTTCTCGGGCGTCTCAAAGTATGCATTTTTGGTGTTGAATTAACAACCAGGAGGTAAGGTATACGGTATCCCATCCAGATGCCCTTCTTATACGCACCTTCGTCTCAGCCGGTGAGTCTGAATTTTTTTGAGAGCCTGAAAGGCACCGTTTCCCTGGCTTACTCAAGAAGAGACCGGTCACCATTAAGCTCTGTGTCCGCCCGTCCAAACCAGACTTGAGTCGATTTCCTGGTGCCTACAGTTTCCATTGCAACAATGTTATTTTGGGCTCCAACCACCGCCGAGTTTCATTTGGTACCCACGTCTAAGCAGTGGATGTCCGAAAAGAACCATCGTTTTTATGGCAAGGAAACGTCGCTGGTACGCTTCACATCAAAAGGGTAGAGCGTGGGGGTTTTCAAGGGTTGAGAGAGATATTTTCCGGTCGATTTAAATCAAGAAGCACTACTACAGCGCACTTCCTCACGACTAATCCATCGGCGGAGGTGGGACAGCGGTATGCTCCCTAATATCGTTAGGAGATTCCACAGCGGAAGTCCCACTGAAGGTTGCAGTCAAGGTAGCGGAGTGAAGAACCCGGGGAAGCAACTACGGGTGATGGATACCAAAGACAGATACATTACTTAAAACCGCGTCCTTCTTTGACAGGGCACGTAGATACCTGGCGGTGGGCCGGGCTTTCGAACATACCATGGGAACACGAGAATGTACCCTCAAACACACCAGTCACACGGGAGAATGGCGGTGCCTAAGTTTCTGGCTAATTTGCCACGTGAATGTAGGTGTTTTGGACGGTGGTCTTGAAGGTTGTCGGAGCGAAGATATGCGCGACTACCAGCTACTTCCTCGTAAGCTCAGATCCATAAAGTTGCACACTTGGGTCGGGCATTGCTGCCATGCCGATATTGAAATGAGGGCAACGATAGGTCCCAAGTGCAGCGTGGTGAAACTTGGAATAAGGGACGGGCGGCTCGACTTCCACCCAACATTGGAATGCCATCTCGAGGCGCCAAGACTGGCCAGGCGTTTGCTTCACTGAGATAGGGGTGCAAGAATTCTGGCTAGGTTTGCTTGCTCGCAAAAAATAGTGAACCATCATCATATGCTCGATTGTAACTGGAAGCTACCTAGGCCGGTTGGGGAGTCCTAGTGTCGCTCGTTGACGACGCGGTTGAAGATGACCGCCGGTGTGGTCGTGAACGACCGGACAAAGGGTAAAGTCATGAAACGAGAGAATGTCAGAATTCGGCTGGCGAACATTACACGCAGCCGTTCATCGCTGGAATTATTCCAGAGTCAGGACGCTGAGAGACTGAAACACTGCTGTGGTAGTCACCGAGGGAGATTGTAACAACGGTACCTACCTACCTTGTCCAAGTGCAAAGACGTCACCGACCTGGACACGACTGCAATGTCAATGGCCACAGGGGGGCGGTGAGACATAAGGACTCGTGCAGGACATGAACTTGGGCGACCGTTGCTCATCAGATGGTACCTGGCGAAGATCGATGAACACGTACGTCTCCCGGAGAGTGAGTTGAATAAGGCTCGTGGAAGCCGGGCAATACAGCCGAATATATAAGTAGGCAGAACCCGTCAAACCCATGTGATGGATCCAGAAAGTACGTAGTTTTTATGTCCTAAGGCCGGACATGCAGCTGGTCGTGGTGGGTAACTCCACGATTGACAGCAGATGGCGTGAGACAGAAGTGAGGTGGGTAGGGTGAGCCTTCGCATGCAACAGGGTTCAATGCCACCTCATGCTGTTCGGGCTACGGCTACGGCATACCACCCGCCATGCAGCCACAATCACATAGACACTGTCCATACAGCCTTTCTATGATCTGCCGCGGTGGCTCGTAGACGCGCGGAAGTCGACCTCTCAGAAGGGGCCGTGAGCGGAAGCCATCCACTTGCAAGCCGAAGTCTGCTCTCACCAAGCCATTAGCTTTGTTAACCAGCATCGTCCGTCCTGCCGACCATTGGCGTCTTTCCTCACCCGTCCTAGTTAATTCTCGTTTCTTTCGAGCCTGCTGGATAGCAAGCCGGCAATTCTGAGCACCGAGGGGCCCATCCAGCCTCTCCAGCTCGCGGCCCAGGTCGATCTAGTTGGCCCAGTTTTCGTTTCCCACCCCAAGCTCCGGGTGGATATGGTGGACATGAGGGGAGCGTTTGGCAAGGCAGTTTAGTAGTATGTAGTTGTAGTAGATGTGCACCTGTACTGTAGCCGGACTGCAAGGACCGGCCGGCCGGCGGATGGCCGCAGAAGAGGCCGGCGCCTGCGACATGGAGGCGTTCATCCGCTGGACCACTCTGAACCATTCATCCCTCTGGTCCGACCCCACGATCCCCGGCCGCCGCCCAATCGTGTGCGGACTTGGCGGTAAGGGTGCGTCTGCGCGCTTGTCGGCCCTCACGGCCGCGTCCCATTGGCCTGGCTCGCGTTGTCGTGGTCAGGCGCTTTGCAGGGTGTGAATGCAGAGCTGGGGTGCCGGGGGACTGCTCATCGATTCCGCCTGCTCGTGCTTTTGGTCGTGCGCCCGAGGGTGGGACTTCGCAGGGTCTGATTGGCTTTGGCGTCCCGCCTGCTCCACTGTTATCCGGTGTCTATTTCCAGCAACCTTCACAAACGGCGAAGGCGGCATGGCAAAGTGTCAGTGGAAATGGATGCCGGGAATAACTCACGAACTTCGTCTAGAGGCGGCATGCATGTTCGCCATATAATCCCCCGGGCCTGCTGTCTGCAGATACAATGCTCGCATATACCACCTCTATGCTGTATGTTGAGCTTCACCTTTAGGCTCGGTACTCGTCGGGTTCGCTCCATAAATCGTCGGCTCGCATCGGTGCGGTCTGCATCCCAAGCAGTCAAGCGTATGGCTGGGCCACGGCCTTGAGTCTCTTACACACCCGCTTCCTCTTCTCCATCCCGCTGTCGTCCCTACAGCACCCCCCACGTGTCCTGAATCCGTCCACCATGCTGCCCGGGCTGTCTTTCCTCGTCGTCGCCCTGTGCTTCGCGGCCCGGTCCCTGGCCCTACAGGTCACTCCGAACTCGAAATGTGCCTCTCTATGCATGGAAGACCCCAGCGGCGACGTTTCGGACTCGGCCGCATCGAACACGAACTACACCGAGATCGCCTGCCTGGACAACGATTTCGCGAACACGACCAAGGGAGTCAAGTACAGGAAATGTATCGAGTGTTTGCAAACAAGCAGAGAGGCCAGCGCCGCAGAGAGTGACGTGGAATGGTACATGTGTAAGCGTTCCCGCACAAGACCACCATCACGGCCATACCCCTGACCAGGTCGCTACTGCCGCAGACAACATAAGATACGCAGTAGATGTGTGTCTGTACAGCTTCCCGGCCACGTTCGAGAGTCGGAGCTCGCCCTGTGATATCGACTTCGCATGCGCGCCACTGAAGAAAGCTTTGGTTTCGGGAGGTTTGGATCCTTCCAACGATACGGCCTACGGTTACTGCTCGGCAGACGGGGGGAACTTCCTTGGACCAAACCTGGTCCCCTGCATTCAGTGCCTCCAGTCCACCATCGACCAGGTCTATACTTCAAACTGTGAGTTGGACGGCCCCGGTATGTGTCGAAGCACGACTGACGTATGCATGCCTGTATAGTCTTGATCGCCCTGCGGGCTGGCTGCCAGCAGAAACCTGCCGCTGGAGAGCTTGTCGGCTTGAGCGGTTCCCTATTTAGTGAACATATGGTGAACATCACAGCTCCTCCCGTGGACAGCAGTACCGAAGTCGAAGCGATGGGTATGACCACGGGTGCCATCGTTGGAATCGCCGTCGCGGGTGCTCTGCTATTCGTCGGAGGCGCATGCTTGTTCATCGTCTACTACCGCAGGGACAAGGTCTCCTGCAACAATGATGCGCAGCAACTGCCTGGGAATCATCCACGCGGGGGCAGCTCGTCCATAACGCCACCCATGGCAGGCGGCTTCCGCCCAGACGACTACAAACAGCTCTCTCTACAGAGCGACTATGAGTTACGGGCCCAGCAGGCCTACGGCAGCAATGGCGCCTACTACGACAGAATCGAAAAGGAGATGCAGATGCGCCATCCGCATTTCGCCCCTGATCCGCACCATCCAGGCTCGGGAGCCCATGGGGCTTTGCCCACTCACCCGGCATATGTTCCACGAGCCTTGAGCCGCACATCAATGCGAGACCCTGGACTCCAGCCTCCTCCCCGGGTCAAGTCGAATGCACCGGATTCGTACGCATTGCAGACGTACCTAGCGGCTGCCGAAGACGCTGCCGCCCTAAAACTGCCGCCACCTCCTCCGCCGAGAAGGTCACGAGACCGGTTGTCTCACATCTCCGCCTCTGCCCAAGGGGCACAAGACATGCCTCCACTGCCGCTGCCGCCCTCGCATTCCAAGGTGCCCTCCCTGTCGCTACCATCCGTGCCCCGCATACGCGTTCCGAAGAAATACCTGCCGCCGCAGATTCACATTCAATCGGCGACGCCCATCATCGGCGAGGATGGCCAGGCGCGTGGCCCCGACATTTCGCTTCCCATTGTGAGGGAAGATAGCCGATTCCCCGACAGGGGGTTTGGAGAGCGACGAACACCCAGCCCAGATTACAGGTCGAATGCCCCTTTAATACCACAGCAACCGCCAACGAGGGCATCGGTCCAGGAGCAGACCGTTATTGACCGGAGGGGTGTACCCTTCCAAGAAATTGCACTTCGCACGGGAAAGAGTACTTTGTACGGATGAGAGCCGTCATGCGAGACTCTTTCAGTTTTTTATCATAGTTTTCGGATCAATACCCCCAAGAGCGGACACAATGCTGTCGAACACACGAAACACATAGCCGCAGTGACCTGTTGCATGTTTGCTAACACCAATCTTTCTCTATAAAACGGCAAGGTATGGAATACTGGCGGAAATGGCCGAAGAGTGGGCAATGCGAGCTAACAAGTTGTGGAAAGATATGATTTCATTCTGCTTGGTAAGACCCCATGTGCAGTAGGACTCCGTCAGCCCAGACGGCGGCCAGGGCCTGCACTCCTCCAAGAGTCGGGCAGCGGCCCGGATCGGGGTTGTCCGGCTGTGGGCGGGACCGTGGCCGACCCGTAGACAGTATTGCGCAGCCGTGGCGTTTCCATGAGGTACGATATGAACCACGGCGTTGGCAGCAGGTTAGGACCACCTCCGAACTCGGGGTAGACGCGAGTGAGGAAATCGTGCATGTGAGCCGCCACGATGCCCGTAATGCCAATCAGGAACATCAGCCACCCGTTGGGGAAAAGCAGTTGTACGAGGAGGAGGCAATACGGCATCATCTGGGCGGGAATGGTGATGATGTAGAAATGGGCGCTCTGGCCCCTCTGATCCTGCGTGGCCGTCTTGCACATGGCAATCAAGAGGGCTTGCAGATACATGCCAAAGCCGGTGAAGATTTGGTTGAGCATCTGAACTACCAGTCAGTCGACTGTCTCCAGACCGAGGACGGCCAAACGAGCATTGGGAAGGCGACGGTGGTATCAAACACGAAGTCACGGAATTATAATGTAGGGCGCCGTAAAACCACCCGAGCAAATGTCGCCAAAAGGCGTCACCCGAGTCATCCATAAAGCAATCCCACCATGCCCACACCGCAACTGGCTCTCTATTGAGGTTTGCGAATGATGAGCCAGCCGAAGTGCAGGGGTAATCTTCCTCAGTTCCAGGAACCGTCATAGCTGTAGGAGCAACACCACTATGCGGGCAGATATATGAGGTGCACAATGTGCTTTCGAATATGGTGCAAGCGGCGGCGGCTGTCGGGACAGGCCACCGGATACGCGGGGGAACAAAGAAAATGAACCTACGATGATGATGCTGCCCACGACCATCAGGTACCATATCAAATCTTCCTTTCTCGTGAACTTGGTCTGTTCGAGTTGGGAGAGGTACGTGTAGACGAAGTAAGTGTCGAAGAGCACCGAGAGCTGGGGCCCCGTCAACATGAAACTGGTCACCAAGCGGTGCAGACCGGGCGGGAACTGGAGCAGGTAGGCATAGTGCATCCAGAATGCGCCGCCCGAGAGCATGCCCGTGTAGACGCCGATCGACGCGAGGAAGATAGCGGTAGCGACGGTTCTAGAGACATGTTGGTCAGCGATGTGTCTCGAGGATAAATGGGATCGGCGTCGGGTGTGGTCTTACCTGGCAATAGGCGGCGCCGCCCAGTAGGTCGCCAGAATGTCGGCCATGCTGGGCAACGTATCTTGTTCGGTGCAGTCCCAGGAAGATTGCCTGCGCGCCGAGGGTAGAGGAGATGATAAGGGTGGGAAGAGAGTGGTAGGGTAGCCAGTCACGGTCAACAGGTACGAGAAGAAGTTGCTACCAGTGAAGAAAATAGGTAGCAGCTGTTCTCCAAGCGGGATTGAACCGGACCGGGCAGATACAAACCGAGGCTGTGGCCCCCGACCACGCCAGAAGCCGAGAGAAAACCCGCAGCAACTGCGCCTCTATGGCAGAAGACCGGGTACAGTCTAGGTGCAGGCAAGCTCCGGTGATCTGGCCAGATTGCACCTTCCTTGCGCCCCCTCCAAATCGAATTGAAGGCGAGGTGGTCGAAGATCAAGTCGGGAAAGCGTTTTTCGGTCTGCTGCGTGGCCTTTAAAAGAATTGGGGAAGCTGCCCGCCCGTAGCCCACCATTCAGCCAAACGTACCCTAACGAGACGCAGCCCGTTCGCACGGGCGCCTCCAGCTGTTGGCAGCCCCTCTATCAGCTAAAGAGGTACGATACGTACCTAGTACTTCCCATCAGGCTGGGATGGGATGGGATGGAAAATCAGTTTTACTTACACATCCCCGCCCTCACCAGCTGTGGCTTCTGACCCCGCCCAGTTACCGTTAGCTTGTGGCGTCTTTTGAAGGCCACACTCCGCGAGTGTTTTGTTCTCCGGGTTTCCGGTCAGAGACCTAGAGGGGCTGTTGCGCAAACATAAGTACACACCTCTTCTTTGCCCGACACTACATGACATCCTACCACGTCCAACTGACCATTCCTCTAGGAAGGGCTGCATGCTCACACCAATACACCCAGCCAGCAGACAGGCAACGAGAGCCATGCCAGCCTCGTCTTTCGGGGTTTCCAAGTACATGTGCATGTGACACGTCGCTTTCGTTTGCCATATCCGCCGTGTAATAAGAGCTCATACAAGCTCGCATTTCGGCTTACGGGGTCTGGCACACATTCTATGCAAGCAAGCTGCGGGGGTTAAAAACCCTCCAGGCGTTGGGTTGCGGTTCATTAGTGGCGGAATGAAGACGGAAAACTCCTCGTTGGTAGGCCAACATGGGCACTTCACAGCTTGCTATGGCACCATATATGTCATGCGGAGAAGCATTTATTTTCTTTTTGTACCCGCATTTTTACACAAGGAAAGTTGTATGAGGGACGGTATAGCATCAAGGTGGACAGGAACTTGGGTGGGCCAACACCCCCTGCCACGGTGCAGCCGTTAACACAGCCAACAGCTACAACTACGAAGCCGAAGGACTGAACCGTTTGTCTTACCTTCAACGTAGCATACACATTCCCTACTTCATTATACCAGCTGGCGGCGAGATAGTACACCTCGAGAGCTACTGCTATGTCCTCGGGCTACTTGACTCTTCATGGTCGATACTATCGCATCTCTCCGGCGCCCAGTGCGGACGTCTGTGTTGGTATGGGAATAGCGGCCAGGGAGTGGGCGGGTTGCATAGAGGGGCCTGCAAAAGGCAGGTTCGCAGACGCAGAGACACACATGCATCCTCTTGGCCATTGCCCTTGGGACTTGGCTATGCTCGGCGGTAGGCAGTAAGATAGCAAGGGCCTGTTCGCCCGTTTCGTATCTTAAGTACTAGTTATGTAGAGGTCTTTTCGTTGCTTCGGCGCAAGGCAATTAACGTCGTTCCGGTTCTCACCATGGCCATCTCGATGACAAAGCACCGGCCTTTACGGGCAGTCACGATACCGGGTCATCACGACGCTGTCGTCGTACAAGTGAATCGCTGATGTGAAGAGTCGAGCAAGCAAATCCAGTCAGCAGGATCCGCTCCCCACCGGAGGGGCCCACGGGTGGTATAGTAGCCTGCCTCACGGGCTGGGTGCCACCCCTATCCTTCTCCATAGGGATCTAAGCAAGGGAACGCAGGCCCGAGAAATGCCCCTCCGCCCTTACATACCCGGCGCAAAGAACGAGCGGCTGTTCCCACTAGCCCTCATACAGTACAGGCCGACCGTCCAACCGTCCAACCGTCCAACCGTCCAACCGTCCAACCGTCCAACCGTCCACCCGTGTATGTGCCCATTTCGCCTATAGAGGTAGTGCCGATACGACCTCACTGGCCATTGTCACTCCACGTGGTGAGACGCTGGTTACGTTTGCCAAGCGTCAGCTGAGAAACGACTTGCGCATCCTCGGCAACTATCTTGGCCGCTGGTCCAGTACTCACCTTACCTAGAAGCCCAAGGGCAGCGGCCACACAGTCACCGACTGGCTGACTAGAGGCCTCGTCTGACTCGCCGGGGGACACAGAAGATACCGAAATCATGGGTACGGCTGCTGCCATCCTGCCCCGGGAGACTTTGCAGTGACATGTTGCTTTTTTGAACCATAGGCTGTGCTTGTGCTGTGCGCGTGTAAGCGGCATCCTGCATTCCATTGCGTCGTTGTGCCCCACGCACGCCCACCACCCCGACACCCTCTCCCCCCCTCCCCTGTGTGGCCGGCATCGTACCGTTCCAGAGCCGTGTACGTTTGAGCGAAGCTGACAGGCTTGCGGACATTTCCAACGTCGACGAGCCTTTTAAATTGTGCCCCCAAAACCCAGACATGCATGTCACAAACGTTGATGGAAGCGCCGGAGACGACCCTTTGCAGTCGCATACTGTCGATATTGCTGTGTGCGGTGATCTCTCGGCCGAAACGCCCGTCCCAGCCCTACGGAACCAGCCTGATCCTGACCAGGTCCCGGAGGCCCCCAGTCCCTTGCCGCCGTTAGAAATGCCACCCGTTGATCAACAGGACGCCCCGGCGAGCCACGCTGCCGTCCACGTCCTTCCGGCCGCCTCCGAGGCGGGCGAGGACAGGTCCGTTCCACCCCCGTCCGCGGCGGCCGCCGCCTCGGGACATAGCGGAGCCCTGCCCGAAGACGCCCGGGCATCGTCGTCGCAGGACCACACGTCAGCCCCGCCGCCCGGGACACGGCCTTCTGTAGACCGCACGGCCAATGGGACCCAATGGGATGCCGATGAAAAAGGTGGCAACGGACCACAACAGGTTGGGGACCGCGGTCGAGCCGGTGCTGTCTCAGACGGGGAAGCAGGACCTAGCGAGGTCTTCCCACAGGAGCACCCCCGCAACGAAGCAGATGTCCCTACAGCGCCGCAGGATCAGAGCAGCCAGGCGAACACGTCCACCGATCCCATGGGGGGTGAGGGTCTGGAGGCCGACTGGGACGATCAGCCTGGCCACGACGACGGGAGCGGGGATTCCTCAGGCTTTTCCATCGGCTCCTTCAGTCTCGACGTTCGTGCCGTAACTCCGCCGTCCCCCTATGTCTCGTGCTAACCCAAGCCCCTAGCCCGCGAGTGACTTTGATAACAGTGATACGGATTCGGCGCTCGGCGATGTTTCGCGGCCGTAAGTCTTGATTCACCAATGCATGCCGGCCCCGGCCCTGTCCACTAAGCCGGAGCACAGTTCGTCCACGGCATCCGTCGCCTCGAGCATCTTCAATTTTGTCGAAGAAAACGGGCGGACATACCACAGCTACAAAGAAGGGAGTGAGTTTCCCGCCGGTGTGTGTGGATGCTTGTGAACCTAACCTCTAACTGGCACAGAGTATTGGATGCCCAACGATCAAGTAAGTGAACCACGTGAGTCGCTCCGCGCGTCGTCTGGCTGTTAACATGTGCCGCCCCTTGCAGGAAGAACAGTCGCGCCTTGGTATGTCGGTGGTGAGACCAGTTGAAACGGGTACGGCGCAGTACTGATCAGCAACCGTCCGTGTAGACCTGCAGCACCAGATCTGCACCCGGCTGTTCAAAGGCAGACTGGCGCTGGCTCCCATCCACCAGCCGACCCGCGTGCTGGATTTCGGCACGGGTACCGGTATCTGGGCGATCGAATACGGTAGGTCCCGCCGAATGAAGAGGTCTTCTCTCCGTGTTTTTTTACTCACCGTTGGCAGCACTGCAGAACCCCCATGCCGATGTGCTGGGCACCGACATCAGCCCGATCCAACCGGAGTTGTAAGTCAAATTGACGCACAAGCAAGACCCGTCTCTGATCCCAACTTAGCATCCCGCCCAACTGCCGCTTTGAGGTGGATGATGTAGAGGACGAATGGGTTTGGTCGTACAAGTTTGACTATGTGCACGCGCGGCACATGGTGGGCTCCGTAGCCGACTTTCCTAAGTTGTTCCGTACCATCTTTGACAACCTCAACCCCGGAGGCTACGTCGAGTTCCAGGATTACTACGTCAAACTGGTGTCGAGCGACGGCACCCTCGACGGCACGGCGCTGCAGCGCTGGAACAACATGATCAACGAGGCCCTCGGGCCTACCGGCCGCAGCGGACTCAACAGTGCTCATTACCAGCGCTGGATGACCGAGGCTGGATTCGAGGAGGTCCGCGAGGAGAAATTCCTCGTTCCCGGCAATCCCTGGCCACGGGACAAAGAATGGAGACAGCTGGGCATGCTTCAAATGACCAACATTCTGGAGGGCCTTCATGGAATCAGCATCAACTTGTTTACCAAGTTCCTCAACATGTCCGTCGAGGCTGTCGAGGTCTTCCTTTCCGATGTGAGGAGGGACATTAGAAACCCTCGCATCCACTTCTACTACCCTGTGTACGTTGCCGCGCCGGTATTAACTTGTTTCGCTGTTCCTGCACGGTTTACTGACTCGCCAAATCGATAGCCGGGTCGTCTATGGACGCAAGCCGCTGTGAAGGGCGCAGGTTTGGCCGGCATATCGGTGCGTCCCTAGAGGTATAGGGATCTCCCAAGAAGGTGAAGGCCCTGAGATGATAGGACCGGCGATGAGTTGATGAATACGAATGGTTATGATTTACGGTTCAATATGGTGAAATCTTTATAAAGGCGTCTTGACTGTCACCTTTACCTGCTTGGCATGTATGAGTCTGTTTTGGGCTGGTGGGCGGAACGGGTGAGACGGTTCATTTCCTCGGCGCAGATACTTTGGAAGTTCGACCTGCTTCTTCGACGCACGTCGTTCGATCAGTGAAGTTATACGCATGGTATTCGTTGCGGAGTTTCTGGCTAGAGCTGTTTTCGATTTCCCCCCCTCACCGAACCGCTGGAGCAAGGCAGGACTCGCCTCAACAAGTTTATGTTACTACCCGTAAGATAGACGGAGGTTAGAACCATGAGCCGGAATCGGCCCAGTCACCCGAAGCTGAGCTTGGTGAATTGCGAAGGGGTGATTATTGGACTCGAAAATCATCGTGGTGTCACGGGGAGGAAGTGACCCTGAAAACGTGAGATCCCAAGGCTACGGAACCCCGATAGGGTGGGAGAGAAACATCACGTCGGACTATGTAAGTCCTAGTAATAGAGTACGGGATTGGTCCCCAGGGGCCTCGGTAACCATTTCATGTAGCTGAAGGTAATGCACACCGAACAGTAGGCGGTATAGGGCCGGCTTCACTACTCGTGCTGGGTTCCTGGCACAAATCTTGTCGCCTGTTTTCCCTCAGGTTGTGCTAGGAAAACGCGCCAGTCGAGGGTGGCTTGCCTTCGCATTAGCGAGCTGCTGCCCACCCGTGGAAAGCCGAGCCTGAGTGACGGATGTTTGTAATAAAGACTAGTTCTATTTTCAGGGCTATTCAGGGCAATGTCACCGCGCACTGGCAGACACAGCCGTAGCGCACAGCACTCCTAGGGCGAACGAGCGGAATACGTAGATCCGAAGAAAGCAAGCGCCATCGTTTTCACACCGAGAAATCTGAAACATACGGACGGGCGAGCGGTGCCATCACGAATGGGGGTTAATGGGCCCGATACTTGGGCGGTTGACTGAGCGCAATGGTTGTGCCATCATCTTGCCTCAGCGATATCTGTCGTCCTAGTCCACCATGCTATGTCTGAACCGTATCGCACGTATTGTCGGTTTGTGTTCGCTCCCCAAAGCACTTTCAGAGCTGCGAGACACCAGGGGTATCAAGGCCTTCGACCGGCCGAGGGTTGTTGGGTCTTGGTCGCATCGCAACCTGCCGACGTTCATTTGTCGCGGTGGTCGTTGCCAATTCTCTCCAGCGCTTCCAGCATGACGACCGAGTTTCCTCGAATGACCTGCAGACAAGGTAGCGTTAGCACAGACAGCCATGGGGAAACCATAACCACAGGGGGCAACGTACCACCATGCCCAACCGAGCTTTCTCGCCGCCGTCCTTCTCCTCCACGGCATCGTCAAGAACAATGTTCAAGAAGACCTGGGCGCGGCGTCAACACTTGGTATTCACGCAGATATGCGGGACGTTGGAAGCACGTACATCGTAGCCGCGCAGAATACCAATAACCTTGCGGCTTCCGTTCAGTTGGACAAACAAGCGCTTGTCGAGGTACTGACGCGAGGATCGGTAAGTACTGGAAAGCCACGGGCTGTTTACGGGGGAGCGATCGCATACCTTCTTCAGTTCCGGCTGGGCAGGCGCCATCTTGACGTAGTTGGTCGTTGCGTGGGGGAGTTGCAGAAGAGGTCGACTGTTCACCAGACGCGACCGGGGTTCTCGAGTTCAGACGGAAATGGAGCTGCTGCCCTTTGCCTCGAGTTGGCGCTCCAACCGACGTGACGATAAGCTCCGGCACCAATCGATAAGGGATAGGGCGATAAGAACATATGTAACTTCTATGATCTCCTGCCTAGGATGGAGCTTGTGACGCCAACCACGGGTCTGCTTGTCCAGCTTGTGCGTACCAGAACATCCAGCCCACGACGAACTCGCGAACCGGGGCCAGCGAAAATGAGCACATTCGGGGCCAAGCGAAAGGCGCGCAAGATTACAGTCCAGGAAGAAGACGACAGTACATCATCGCCCTCGGCCGACGCCCCTCCCGTAACCCAAGACTTCTTCCAGGAACCACCGCTCCAAGCCAGCTTCAAGTCGCGCAAGCCCACCAAACACTCGTCGTTGCGCAAGAGCGTCAACGCAGCAGAGCCGGGCCCTGCCACCGACAGCACTCGGACGCAATCGGACGACGCGGGGGACGCGGGTGACGAGGATGAGGAGGACGGCGGCGCGCCACTGCGCGTGCGGCCCTCGCTCGGTGGTCGCGCCAGTTCCCACGCCAAATCGAAGAAACGCGCCCCAAGCTCCCGCTTGTCCTTCGGGCCTAGTGCCGAGCCTGGCAACGGTGACGACGAGGACTCGATGCTGTTAGGCGAAGATCCTCTGCCATTCACGCCCAAGAAGAGCAGCAACTTGGCAGCCACCGCCTCGGAAAATAGCGCCTACAAGAAGGGCATCACCAAGAACAGCCGCCTGCCCCTGCGGTATATGGAAGCCGACGAGGACCGGCCACGATACAGTAAAGAGTATCTCTCTGAACTTCAGAGCTCTACGCCGAATACGCCGGCCAATTTGAAATCGCTACCCGCGGCTGGTGACGATGACGTGGACATGTCGCTCGACCCGTCTGAACTGGACGGCGCTACCGTTGTCGAGAATACCGCGGTGGCGCCGGCTGCCCTCCAGGAGCCCTCCCAAACCGTCGTCCTGACCGAAGCCGAGATTCTCGAGAGGAAAGCGCGCCGCGCACGGCTGGGCGCCCAGGATAAGGCCGAGGATTTCATTCCGCTAGACGACGATGGCACTGGTGACGGCGCGCGTGGAGCTGGGGAGTCCTATCTTTCCGTCCTCTCGCGGCGCCAAAACCAGCCAGCCGTGGTGTCCACCGTTTCATCCAAGGAGAAGCGCCTTGTGAAGGATGACAACCTCGACGAGGACGACTCCTTTTTCGTCGAAGATGGCGGCCTCTCGCTGGGCAAGAAAGCCGAGCGTGCGGCGCGGCGCAAGAAACGTGCCGATATGGCTGCCATGATTGCCACGGCCGAGGGGGCCGACGGCGATGAGACGAGCGACGACAGCGAAGCGGAGCGGCGTGCTGCCTACGAGTCTGCTCAGACTCGGGCTGGCATGGACGGGCTGGCCGAGGAGCGCGAGCAACAGCGGCGCCGTCTGGGCAGGCGAGAGGGAGTGGCGTCGCTGGTGCCCCCCAAGATCACCCCGTTGCCGGATTTGAGTGTCCTGGTGGAAGATTTCAAGGCCAAAATGGCACGGAAGGAGCTGGAGCTGAAGCGTATGCAAGCCCGGATCCGCGAGCTGGCGCTCGAAAAAGAGGGCATCGAAAGGAGGGAGCCCGAGGTGCAAAAGCTTCTCGACGATGCCGGGGAGCGGTACAAGGCCCTCATGGGCCACGGCGATGTTGGCGCCGCCGTTGCCCAAGACGGGACGAACGGGAATGAAACTGGCAGCGGCAGTGTGGCGGTTGCCCAGTCGCTACTAGAGAAGGCCAGACCGGCGGACACGCCTGGTCGGGGCCTCGAGAGTCTCGGCGCAACGCCGGTGAGGACGGAGCAGATGGAACTGTAAGACTGAATGATTCCGTGCGTATGATACCCCTGAACTTCCATAGAAAACCTAAACGTGGAGAATCGTTCGGAACCTGTTGAAATGCAAATTTGGTCTACGTGAAGCCAAGTAAATAAATGCAAGGTGTTGTTCCCGGCGTCCTTCCACCTGCCCCCGTCTGATATCAGTACACGTTATGCTACACCGCAGTCTGGTCTTAGCCCAAACACACAACCACACATCCACGCACAGAGGCTTGCGGCCGGGCCTCCATACCCGTCTCGTAATGACGGGTACGTGTTTTCCCTCATTCTTGGCAAGCGCCCGCTTGTCAAGCCAGATTTACTTGGATCCTCGCGAGACGCCCGCCCCGATGACGCCGGGCAGCTTCTCCTCACCCACACTGAACAACAGGTTGATGGAGAAGCCGACGACGCCTACCATGACGATAGTGAAACCAGCAAGAAGCCAGAACGGCGTGCTCACGTCTATCTTCTGGCAAGCAGCGCCGCCCCAGTGGTAGCGGCTGTCTTTGCCCTCGGCGTTCTTCTCGGTGGTGGCAAGGCAGTGGCAAGCGAAGCAGGCCTTGGAGGCATCGGCGCGGTACTTGTTGGAGCAGACGCCGTGTCCGCTGCAGTTCCCCGTCGCCGTCTCGCACGAGTTCTGAGAGTTGAAGCAGGCGGCGATGGGGCCCGTTTTTTTGGCGACGAAGGGGTGAGGCTTGGGATTCGAGGCGACCGTCTCCTCCACGGCGGGTTCGGGCGTGGCGACGCCCTTGTTCTGGCTCAGCACCTTTTCGGTCTTGATCTCGCGGCGGCGGAGCTCCTCGTTGGAAGAGGCCCTCGAGGTCGATGACGGGTCCAGGACGATGGCCGTCTCCATGGTGCCGGCCTGGGCAAGGGCCTGCAGTTTTTTGACATTGGCGGCGGACAGCACGGGGGCGCCTGACTTCCTGGTCATGTCGAACTCGAGGTACTGCGTTCTCAAGGCGGTCGGCCAGCACTGCTTCTTCTCGGGGTCGATGGCATCATCCAACTTGCACGAGTTCTTGCTGGAGCGGAGGGGTTGGGCCAGGCCCGACGGCGCCGCGAAGGACGGTGTGGCGCGGCCGAGAGCCTTTTTCACAGCCTTGGCTCCCTGCTCGTCGATGCCCTTGTAGACGATGACAAGTTGGTAGGGCTCGTCAGCGGCATCGGTGTCGTGGAATAGGCGAGCCGGGGCCTTGCCGAAGGCATTCAGGTGCTTAAAGTCGTCGGCGGCCACGTCAGCAGGCAGGTTGTGCTCGCCGGTGACGCGCTGCTGGAAGATGGCATCGGCAACGTGGGCGGATACAGAGGGCGTGGCGGAGGATGAATCGGATCCGGGCCCGCGCAAGAGATAGGCTTCGGCGTCAGTCTGCTTCTCGGCGGCCGCCAGACCAGCCAGGGCCGGTAGCAAGAAGCTGTTCAGCCTCATGGTGAGCGTGAGGAAGTGCGGGCGATGTATGGTTGGGGACCGACAGAGGTGATGGACGCTGTCGGGGTGTGGATGGAGCTATTGCATCTATGGATTCCAGGCGAATCCAACGCGACGACGACGATGATGGCTCTGGAGCTGTTGCTGGCGGCTGCTGTCAGTGACACTGACTGTTTGGCTGGGCCCGAGCACGACGTAAGAGCTCCAGTTCCAGCCCCGTTTACGTATACACAGTACTAACATACCTGTATCTCCTGGACCGCCCAGTGGCTGACTGGGCTTGACTGGCTGGCCCGGGTTACGTTGCAACCACTAATCCACGGCACGTGATGCGATGGGCACTCCGGCTGGGTGCTTCAATCTGGGACGGCATCATCCATTTCCATAAATCTTGGGTGCATACTGACCTCTGTGATGCCCAGACACGTGTACGAGCACGCAACCAACTGTGGGAAAATTGCCTTTCTTTTTCGTTGGTTTTTGGGCTGGAATCGTCAGCAAGTCGACGCCTGTCTAAGCATACCATAATGTCCGGATGCATCCATGAAGGCATTGGACTTGTCTCCCACACGTCTTTTACTGCTGCCGTTCCCACCTTCCCAAGTTACGGAAGCAGGCAGTGAGCCTATCGAGTACGCACCTACGTAGGTACTTAAAGGATGGACAAGTGACATCCCACGGCATGTATATCACGTACGTAAACAGTATCTACGTGAATTAAGGACCTCCCGCCACCTCGGCATGGATAAGGTGCGTGTCGTATGGGATGCTGTAGTGGCACGCTACCATGGGCGTATTCTGATCAGAAGCCCCCAGTTCATCGGGATATTCAGACATGGAAAGTTGTTGACTGCACAAAGTACAGGCTGGAAAGTGCTCCCTACAGCCAGCCGATCCATCCGTTCATCCATTCATCCATTCATCCAATAGATCGCAAGAGCCGGCGACGATTGCCTGGCCCGGTTTTCCTGCCCCGTGTTACCCGACAGCCTGGCCGGCCCCTTCTGGATTTCTTATTACATACATGATGTACTTTATATGAGGTGCTAACTTAAGAAGGCTACATGCACCTATGCGCTTCGACCCAAACGGCCTGTCCAGTGACTGCGCACTTACCCAACACCGACTTACAACAAACCCATCAATCCCGAAGCCCTCCATCGCCGCTGCCCACCCACCCACCACCACCAAGAACAACAACAGATACCCTTTAATCTCTGTTTCGGGCCCTCGCCGTCTTCCTCTCGTGACTGACGCACCTCCGCCTTCGACCTCCTCGCTTCTGCCCTTGGTCGCCGCGGCAATCGGCCTTGCGCCGCGCCGGTGGCCAGTGAAAGCCGATAGCGGCCGTTGCCCCTCCGGACACCGGCCAGCGACCGTCGTCGGGTCAAACAAGATCGCCCGCGGGAGCCTCAGCGCCATAGAGGCCTGCCGTCGCTTGCCTGCCTGCCCGCCATGTTGCGACTCTTTCGATACCGGCCGAACATCCTTCGGTTCGGCGCATTCCACAAGGCTCATGCCCGGACCGAGCCCCAGATAATACGCCTGCAGAGGATCAAGATACGGCGGAAGTTGTACAAGCCCATGGCCCTGGCGACTGCGGTTATCACCTATGCGACCGCCTGGTACATCTATTCGCACCTGACGGGCTCCGTCATCGACCGCTTCCTCGCCAACGAGATGGCCGATATGTCCCTCGAGGAGCGCAAGCGACTAAAAAAGAACCTCGATCAGGCTGAGCCTTTCTACATACCACTACCCGGTACCTGCAAGGCGGTCGAGCACAAGCCCTATAAGAGTACCGATCCCGAGTGGAAAACCTTCGTCCAGATATCCCAAGATACTCAACTCATCCGCGACCTCAAGAACGAGCTGGCCGATATGGTCGTCACAAAATTGAGCAGGAACCCAGTGACTGGCCAAAAATACGGAAAAAACTGGCGCCTCTTGGGGCAATGGTTGAACTTGCATTACCCGCATAAACCCCCGCCAACCTTCGAACAGAAAGTGTGAGTGTAACGTTGCGACGGGCAACGGCTTTGGCGTGTGCTGACCTGCAATTCAGTCTTTCATGGGAGCCCGAAGGGCTTACCCTCACCACCAAGCCCGTCAACACGCTGGCTGCCGGGCGACTCTCGCATATACTCTGGCCGTCAACCCTGGGCCTGTCAAGCTGGACCTTTGCCACAGAACTCTTCAAACAGAACCTACACAGCACAGCGAAATACTTCGGTCTCGACTCGATGCTAAGGGACTCTCTTGACGGCTCTACAAGCAACAGGGCGGGCCGGGTGCCGTCCGGATCTGGCTTTGGGGCAGCTTCGGGCAACAGTCAGCCGCTGGCGAAATCACAACCAGAGGCCCATGGGGCGAAGGATCAGGACGCCCAAGCGAGCTCCGATGCGCAGGCAACAAGCGGGTCCGAGTCGATTTCTGAGGCGCCCACCATGTCACCCACGTCCTCCACGACGTCTCCCAAGGCCAGCGGCCCCGATGCGGAGACAGCAAGGCCTACCATCGCCAAGGATGTATACGGCGTCCGGCAGATGTCAGAACATACCAAGGGGCCTCGGGAAGCCATGATGAAGACATTTATGCGAAATTTCCGGCCGGCTAGGCCCTTGCCGCCCCGAGGCTCGGTCTATTTTACGGGCCTTGTTCAAATTTCCAACCAGGAGGCCGTGGTGACCCTTGAAGTCGTGGCCTATTGGGATCCTGCTGAGAAGAAGTGGTGGCCTCAAATGGATATAAGAATGAAACAAGTGCAGACAAATGCAAATGCCAAGCTGAAGCCCCCGCCGAGATGAGAGGCAAATCGGTTAAGCCAAGTATACGTCTCTCCTCGAACGTTCAGCTGGGGATAAGCAGTCACCTCGACCAGGCACAGAGGGGCAAATGTACGAGATAGAGAGACCGATTTCTGCACCCAAGTGTTGGATTGAGCACAGTGCCATAGATTAGAGCATCCATGGGTTGGCGTTCCTGTGTCGGGTGCTTCCGTCGGCCGGTTTTCATATGATTGTTTCCTGCGCGAGCGGTTGATTACACGGAGGCGTGGATCCGGGGGTAGGGGCTCGGACAGAATGATTGGATGGACACGATCAAGCATGCTGAATAAGAAGCGAGTACTCCCTATTCCTCTCTCATCTGGCCATAACTGCGAGCGAGGGTGGCGTACCGGATGCCATTCACTGCTCGCCATCATGAGTGCAGGCGCCAGGTTGAGGAGGTCAAACGAGGCCATGGCTGCCGATGCCTGAGGCCACCGACACCGACGCCGTCCCGAGTTGTCTGGCTTGTCTGTTTGCGTGCCTGATGGTGTGTCCCGTAATACGGACACGGTTGTCTCCCCAAGCTGTGGTTGTTCGCGGGTGCCATGCTGAGTCCTCCTGCCCCCTTGACGCCGACCTGAGGTCTCTTCGCCACTCGAGTCTCGGAGATGCCACTATACGGCGAGGGCGCTGAAGAGTTTCGACGTGAAGAACTCCCGAGCTCTTCGTACTCCCTCACACCGGGTCGGTGGAGCTCGGCTCTCCCATGGTGCTGGGCAACCCTCACGGGTTGCTTGCTTTCCGCCCCTTTCCATACGCCGCGATTACCGCGGGTTCCAGGAGGCTTGCGTGGCATGGCCCATATCCGAAGAATGGGAATCATCGGAAGGGGGCTGTGACAATCAGGCCATGGTTGGGTCTTGGTCGCCGACCTCCCGTCTCGTCGCGCGATTCCGCTTGTTGCGGCGGCTCTGGAGCGTTTGCAAAGAGGACGGCAGAGGAGGCAAGCTGCGTCGCTATCAACAAAGAACTACATCGCTGCCCGTACCGGCACCGTTTGCAACCCTTCCGGTTTGCTGGCCGCATTTTCAGCTGCGCTCAGATGAAGCAGCAGACCGTCGTCGACCTGGGGTGCCATGGATGGTCCACACATCATCGTCGGAACAGCAAAACAGGAGACCGCCGGCGAGCACATGGAGCCTGATCTTGCTTCATCCGTATACCTCTGTCTCTGTTCCATATCCATCCCGTCCCGACCGTCACCAGCCTGAGCCTTTGCTCGATTCAATACCGAGGAAAATGATCTGGGCACTTGTAGCTGTCGTGACCTTTTTAGTTGTTTGTTACGCCTCTAGGCTGTGGCGTCAGGATGGAGATGACGACGCGGACCGCGCTGTCCAATGCCCACGACATAGTCAGTTTCAAGTATTTCGGATGGTTAAGCTGTTCGATAGGCTCCGTCTCCGGGCCATACCCAATCAGCGCATCGTTGTGGCCTTTGGCCTGGAGAATTTCTTCACCACCGTGGACTCCGAAACCAACCAGCGGTTTCTAATTGCGGCATCGCAGGCTATCACCAACGTATCAGAGACGGTTCCCAATGGGTGAAGCTCTGGGTACAATCTAAAGATCACTCTTGCCCAATCTCCAGCGAAGACCAGGCCATCGAAAGGCTTGTGTCGCCATCTGTTCAGATCGCCCAAGCCCCTAGTGGTATCCCGGCTCAATCCAAAACCCCTGGACATGATCATCCCGGCCTACGGGACTCTATGGCGTGTCGTGTCCCTGACTTACGTCCACATCGGTTTTCGGGATTATGGCTCCAAACACCCAGAGCGCCTCGCATCAGTCCCAGGCCGTTTGGGCACGAGTTCTGAGGAGCAGGATCTTGTACTCGGCGTCTCCAAGGTACGTCCCGGTTTCTCGGCTCCGAGCACCGCGTTACCTGAGAGCAGCCAATTCACACCGGTTCCACGTATTATATGAAGATCAAGGGGCTAAAAAAGAAAACAGGAGGCTCTCCGGCTCTTTGGACAACCGAAACGCGTTTACCGCGCTTCCCCTTGGCCATAGGACCGGCAACGGGTTTTCAGGAAAGACTGCATTTTGGTCCGCAGACATCGAGTCCCTTCATCGCGACAGTCGCATCTGGGACAGGACGCTGTTTATTTTCGCCCTGAGCGGCTTATCCAAGGGCTTTGTCCCTATAGACGCGGGCCTACATGCCGTTCGGCGCAACACTCCGTGTGTGTCCCGCGGCCAAGGGGTTTTGGGTAAGGATGTTGGCCCTCCTTCTCGCCGTTCTGGTGAAGGGTCTTGGTACCAGAGGACAACACGGGGCGCGAGTCGACTTTGGAGACAATAACTTGGATGGTAAGGGCAGTGAAAAGCAGCGACAGGTGACCGTGTTGCCGAGCGGGCGGGGCGAAATGGACGGCTGGCTCCTGGTCAGGGACTTCGAAACGGAATAGCCGAGCTCGAGGCATGGCAGGGTATCCGGCATCACTTGTCGGTTGATGTGAAATATTGAGGTTAGGATTGCGTACAAAAAGCTGGGCCAGCCAAGGTGAAAGTTACAAGGGGGGTGAGAGGGTTATGCCAGGGAAGCGCGGGCCCTTTGGGTAGAGGTTAAGACTATAAAAGCTTTCGTATGCCAAGTTGGCTGTTGAACAACCTCGGCCTCTACCTCGAGTTCTACCTGTGACATAGGGCTACTGAAACTGGGTCTTGGCCCCTATCAACTTGACGCATCTTGAAATCAAGGCTAGATGTCTTACACCTAAGTCAAGCAGTTAGTCCGAGAGACTCGATGCTTGAATTTGTCAGTCCGTTCGATACAGCGGCTGGATGAGGGGAAGTTCGGCGCACTGCGACTGCAGGGGGCTGTGCCGACGCCGAGAGAGGTCTTGTAGGACATTTGCAGGTTCGTAGTCCGGATATTGTCTTTCTTTTTCGCAATGGGCTGCACATGCATCAGTCGGTTACGGACGAGATCAAAGCCGAGTGGGTTTGACAAGACGCCGTTGAGAGGACCACATGGGCGATTTCCAGATCGGCGAGTCCGAAATGCACGACCAGAAATAATGTGAATAGCATACGAGCCCGGAGTCCAAGATGGCCTTGGGCGATGTTGTAAGCTGCACTTGACAGCAAGGCAGGGGTCCGGGTGATGGCAACGCATTGCAGCGAGGTAACTTCTTGCGCACACTCGTCTGCTGACGTTTCCGTTCCCCATCACCCGTTGCTTCCAAGGCCATGCTCATGGGACGACACACGACTTCGGCCCTGTGATGAACACCCTGTTGTCATCTCTACCGGTTCAGACATATCATCCGCTGCCTTCGAAACGGTTCATCCAAGCATCACCGGCCTGGGGGGGGGGCTAAGACGACGCTATACTCGGCGCGGGTGTAACATATGGGAAGTGGTGCAAAACCAGCCACATCCACAACCACGAGGCTTCATGCCGGCAGCGTCTTAAGTGAAAAGCAACGGCGGCTGCTTCATGGGCGCCGGTCCGGGCCCAGGGGGACCCACCGGATGCGGGAGAGGGTGGGGGGGCATTGGACAGCACTAGCAGAGCAGGCGGTAGGTCTTCCATGGGCCTGGCTCATGAAAGCCAAGTCAAGGGTTTTGGTGCCGTATCCGCCGAGCAAAAAGCCATTTGGAATCGATCAGCGGGCGGGTAGCCGATAACGTTGTATTGTGGAGTCCCGTAGTTTTGAATGGAGCAGCATTAATGTGACAACAACGGTCTCTGCTTTTTTGCACAGCCTCGCGTGTAAGACTAGCGGTTTGGCGCCATCGGGGGCGAGGGCGCCATCTTGTGTATCGTAGCCTGCAAAGGCTGATTGCGGAGGCGGCGGGCGGGCGGCGGATGGATTGACGGATCTGACGGGTTGGCGGTGATCTCTGGTGCACTCACCATCTAGGTCAGCACCGCACGTGGATGGTAGGCCCGTAGAGATATCCCATCGAGGATCCTCGAGGATCCTCGAGGGGGGAGAAGGGGAATCCTCCGGGTGGCACGACAGTTGTCGATGAAGAAGCAATCATCACGGGGATAGGGGGATCACGCATCCCGGAAGCGTTGAGGCGTGCTAAACAGCGTCCTCTGACAGTCCAAGTACGAGACTCGGTCCAGGGGGCCCGAGAAGGAGGGTTCCAGGGAGGGCCGGAATGTACATACTAAGCTGTACTGAGGGTGCAGCGGGTAGATGGATATCGTGACAGTAGGGGTGTTCCTTGTTCGAACATGCTACTAGACCATCATCCCTGCCTTGTCAACTAACCAGATCAGCTAGCTCAGGTGCGGATGCCGATCACCCTTGATGCCATCTATCCCATATTCCCATAGCCCACGATCGCAACTCCCCGTCGACGATGAATGAGGTCACGACACCGTACCTGCCTAGTTTGTATGTTTGTGCGGCTCTCGCTTAGCGCCTAGTCCTAACGCTGTGTCTCGTCCAGCGCCTAGGTACCTCTGCAGGACGCAGCCGCACCACCGTCCAAGTTTCGCAAACCATGCCGCCTCTAATGGTCAATTTCACCACTCTCATACTGAATCAACCCCCGGAAAGACATCCCATGGCACCCCGTCACCACGTCCCATACCCGTCCCTACCCTATGTACCGGCGCTCGGCTGACGGTGGTCGAACTTTACCTCATGTATTTACTGACTTTTCCCCCTCGGAGCTTCTGCCGATATCATGAAACACTCTCCACCTGGCGCTGGAGTTGAGTGGTTTCGATTCGCCGCCAATCTCAAATCAAGTCTCGCCCCCGGATTCCGTCCTCCGGCCGCATCGTCGCTTGCCGCCTCCCAAACCACGGCCCAGCTTCTCGGGCAGTGGGAAGCGTCTCATGTGCAGCCGAGTTCGACCCAGCTTCAGCCCGCCAGCTGCCCGTTGTGCCATTATGGATCTCGTCGCATGCCCGACGGCGATCAGGAAGACTGAGCCACCGCCTCTTGGCATCGGAACCTTCTCCCAGGCTGTTTGTTCGTGTGTTTTGACCCAGGTCGGCAGTTCCATAATCGTGTGAGTGCGGACGTATGTGCAGACAGTTGTCCGCTTCAGATGTCCATGTATACTGCTTGTTTTGTTAGGCCCCAGTTATATATATCACCTTGGGCGGCGCCCCTCTACTGCCTCCCTTTTCATCCCACGCCTTCTCAGCCCTCCATTCCAGTGTGCTTTTCTTCCTACAAAGAGATTGAATCTCTTGTTCCTTTCTATTGTTCTTTCTGTCCCCGCCGGTCCGGTCGTTCTTTATTGCCGCTCTTTTCTTCCTTTGAGTACTCCACTGCACATCTCACCCTCACGATGGCGCCTTTCAGTCTCTCTCTGCGGCAGGCCGCTGTCGCGCTCCTGCTAGCGAACACGGTTATGGGTGTCCAGGACCAGGGCGGGCGCGACGATTTGGTCGAGCGATCAAGCCTTCAGGCTGGCCGCCGTAACGTTCACGAACTCGCCGGCATGTACTTCCGAAGAAACCTAACCCGAGACTGAACCATTCGCTAACAGGCATAGCCTCTGCGAGCGTACCTGCTGTCCCCGTCGCCTCGGGGGACGCGCCCCCGCCGCCTCCGCCTGCCGATGGTGTTCCGCCTCCGCCTCCGTGAGTCCCCCTATCCGACTTCTCGGTCAGGGAGCCGTGTCTCTAACCAAACAACGATGCAGGGCTGCCAATGGCACTGCGCCCCCGCCGCCCCCGCCGGCTGCGGACGGCGCTGCACCGCCGCCGCCTCCTCCGGCTGCCAATGGTAAGAAACGGAGAGACGTGTGTACCAGATGCAAACTAACAAGCGTCACCAGGCACAGCGCCCCCGCCTCCCCCCGATGCCAAGAAGAAGGGCAAGGATGAAGCGGCGGCTGCTCCTCCTCCCCCTCCTCCGGCTGCTGGAAACGCCACCGCACCTCCGCCGCCCGATGCCAAGAAGAAGGGCAAGGGTGAAGCGGCGGCGGCGGCTCCTCCTCCCCCTCCTCCGGCTGCTGGAAACGCCACCGCACCTCCGCCGCCCGATGCCAAGAAGAAGGGCAAGGGTGAAGCGGCGGCGGCGGCTCCTCCTCCCCCTCCTCCGGTTGCTGGAAACGCCACCGCACCTCCGCCGCCCGATGCCAAGAAGAAGGGCAAGGGTGAAGCAGCGGCGGCGGCTCCCCTCCCCTCCTCCGGTTGCTGGAAACGCCACCGCACCTCCGCCGCCCGATGCCAAGAAGAAGGGCAAGGGTGAAGCAGCGGCGGCGGCTCCCCCTCCCCCTCCTCCGGTTGCTGGAAACGCCACCGCACCTCCGCCGCCCGATGCCAAGAAGAAGGGCAAGGGTGAAGCAGCGGCGGCGGCTCCCCCTTCCCCTCCTCCGGTTGCTGGAAACGCCACCGCACCTCCGCCGCCCGATGCCAAGAAGAAGGGCAAGGGTGAAGGCGCGGCCGCTGCCCCTCCTCCGCCTCCCCCGGCCGCTGGCGCTCCTCCGCCTCCCCCTCCGGCTGCGGTTAACGGCACTGCTCTGGCGCCGCCGCCCGCGAAGAAGGCCGACGGCAAAGCCAATGCGGAGGCGGCGGGAAAGAAGGCGGCTGGAAAAAAGGCGGCCGCTGATCCTGCTGCCTCGGGTGTGGCGAGGCTGCGGCGATCCAGCCGCCTGCGAAGGGTTGCCCTGTACTAGGAAACCCCCAACGAGTCCGGCATCGACACGTAGCGGCGAAGGCGGATGGGGGCATGTCATCTTATACTACTGGCCTGGCGCTCGTTTACAAAGCCCCCGTGATTCTTTCCCCTCTGGAGGTTGATGATGATGACAATGACGACGATTACCACGGCTTTTGATGGGACAACATCGATATACTACTCCCACACTCGTTGAACCGGGACCATGGCCGCATTTGTTCCCTGGGAAACAGGGACTGGGGAGGTTTGGGACATCAAGAATACGGCAACCGGACAAGCAAGGGAAAAAAAACAACCAATGGAATGATTAGGCTCATGATACGCAGCAATCCGAGCCCAGTGTTGCCAAGATCCTTTCCTTTGCCATACCGTGATTCACCTGAGCTACCCCTTTTCGGCCGACAAGGCCGCTACGGGCTACCCAAAGAAGTTGATGAGGAGGTGAGATTCATATGGTGTGCAGGAGGTGGGCAGACCCGACAAGTGAAGGCTTGCCTGCCGACCACAGCACGACAAGCAAACCCGGGCTGTGGCCCGGGGCAGTCCAACGATGCAACTCCTTCTTCTCACTTGGTCTTGTAGTGCTGCGTGAAGTCGTAGCGTAGGGCAAAGCTCGCAAGAAAGGCGCCGCGCTGGAGGGCCGGGTCGTCCTCGGCCTTCTTGCAGGCCTGCATGACGGGGTCCCTCTGGAGGAGAGTGTCGGGGTCGCTGTCGGCGACGCGGCGGAAGTTGTCCTGCGAGACGGGGTCGATGATGGTCTGCCACTTCTCCCGCCTCTTTTCGCTGTAGAGGTCGAGGATGGCGTCGTCGGCGTGGCCATCCCACATGCCTATGAAGCAGTCGGCGAGGCCGCCGACGTCGATGAAGCCGCCCGTGATGCCCAGGCCGCCCCACGGGTTGCACAAGTGCGCCGCGTCGGCGGCGAGCAGGACGCGCCCGACGCGGAACGCCGGCGCGCAGCGCTGGTGCATGCGGTACGGCGCCAGGCTCACGAGCTTGTACTCGTGCGGCTTGGGGTGTCCCGGCAGCATCTTCTCGAACTTCATCGGCTGCCGCTGTCGAATCTCTTCGAGCGATAGCCCCGAGTCCTCGCCGTACGTCACTCGGTACAAGCCGTCTTTGGTGATGCGCGCAATCAACTAGCCGTGGCCCATGGTCAGCCGCTTCTTCCTCTTCCACTTCTCTCCCCCCCGCGGACCCTCTCGCACACGGACCGCGGGCCACAGGTCCCACTTACACAGAAGTGCTCGGGGTGCATGATGAAGTTGGTGTCGGCAAAGCCATGCGTGCCTTGGAAATCATAATACACCTGCCCGTCGGGTTAGTCCTGTACCGACCCCAGACGGCCCGGGAAGCCGGAAAACGGAGGATTCGTACATTGGTGGCCACAATCTGCCTGTCCCAGGTGAAGCCGGGGAAGTCGTCGAAGAGGGATTTCCGAACCTGGCTCGTCGCCCCGTCGCAGCCGACGACGTAATCGCCGTACACTCTGGTCGGACCGTCGGGCGTCTCGACGTCGACCCAGGCCGTCTTCTCGTCCTGCCCGACGCCCGTGACCCGGTGATTCCAGCTGATGGTGCCGTTGTACTTGGTGAGGAAGTCGTCGAGCATCAGGCCGTCGAGCTCATCCAGCACCAAGCACACGTTGCGCAGGTCCTCGCCGTCGACGTCGGCCACGGCCTGGCCGTTCATGCTCGCGATGACGCCGTGGTCCTCGAACCGGCGGAACGCCATGGTGTCGATGGCAAACCCGCGCCGGCGAACCTCGTCCAGGACGCCCGCCCTCTTCAGATCCGGCAAGGCGCCGGTGTTGTAAATGGCGGCCCGCGGGCGCTCGTCCAGACGGTCCGAAGCCTCCAGTAGGTGCACGGGAATGCCGTGCTGGGCGAGAAGGATGCAGAGGAGCAGCCCCGACGGCCCGGCCCCGACGATGACGACCTGGTCACCCTGTCAGCGGCGCATCTACCCGAGGGGGTAACACGGTACGGCACTTTTTGAAACGGTCGCTCCATCTTGAGGTTGCGTGCCTATGGTACCCGTAGACCAGATCGTGGGCTCAGTCGTCGGATCCCACCCTATTTTATCTGCACACCACCAAGTTCCGGAACCCGCAATCGCGAAATGTTACCATTTCGTCACGCGTGCTACTGGCTGCGGGCGCTTATTAAGTACGCGTCGCTCGCTGCTCTGTTTTTGGCTGGCAAGTGGGACGACGATCCCTAGAGCCCCCGGCTTCCCCGCAGCATCGTGGGTGCATGACACCACGAGAACATGAGGAGAATGTGAGGAGTTGTGCGGTCCCGGTTACCCGGGCTTGTCGCCTTGGGATAGCCGTCGCTTCGTGATTGGGCCCTTGTGCTGGGGGTCCTTCAACAAGGACGAAGTAGTTGCGGATCCATATCATCTTCCTCCTGCTGTGTATCAGTGGGAGTATCTGTAACGCTTGCTTCAAGCGGGTACCTCCCTGCAGGCGACACCATCACTACTGATAGCTTCTCCGTCGGCATGGCAGTATCGCTAATCCAAAGTAGCGGAAATGTGGTGGATGGATCAGGGATACGGCGCAACACGGGAACGAACAGGTTCTAACGATAGATCGGTCGTTCTTCTAAGAACGATGACCGGGGTCCTCCTTTCAGCCCAACCGAACGAGGAGCTCTCATGCGTCCAATAGTACCACGAACATCAACGGCGTGGGAGATACTTCCGATGCACAAGCTTGAGAACAAGAGAAGAAGCCTTTTTTGGTCGCTAAAACTCATGGGATACCACAACCGCCACGCTTATCTTGGTCAACCCTGGACGTGCATTGCATTGTAGAGATGAGTACCATGAAAGCCTATGTACCAAACCCCACGTTGTCCCGAGATGCAGGGACGCCCAACACCAACGTAGCGTGGGCCCACGTCGCCCGACGACGCCGCGCGTGTTTATTTTCCCGTCACGGCAACGTGGTTTAGGTTCATGTACGTATAACAGTTGCTGGGTGCTTGCAGCCCATGAGGAAATCTTCACTCCTCAAACAGGATGAAGTCGGAGTTTGAGCTAGACCATGTATCCCAAACGTCTGACCAGCTGTCCGGGATGTGCTGAACGAGTGATAGCCAAGACTAGAAGCCACGGGAGTGACCACACCTGCACGGGCATCGTACCCAGCAACTAGGGAGCGCAGGACGAGACGTGTGTCCTTTGCCGAATCACATATGCTGCATCCGACGATCCCGGCAGCCGAGGTGAGACCGTGTGGTGCTACCTCGGGTTGCAGAGAAGGTCACACCAAATAGACAACAAGGCTCTGATTGGCAGAGCCCCATGACAGAAGGTATCATTTCGCAATACTTGGCAGGAAAAATAATCCTAATCCATGTTTCTCACAACCATTAAGAGAGAGGCCGTAAGCACAGCGCGGAAGAAAACCCCAGGCCCCAATGGCACACCGTCTTGCGAAAGGAAAAGGGGGCAATTCACGGGCCGCCATGCGCGCGCGCAGACCCGACTTCACACGTCGTGGATGTCCACGACGTCGCCCGTGTTGGTGACGGCGACCTCCTTCTTTCTCAGCGACTCCTTCACGGGGTTCTTGGCGGCGAAGATTTCGTCGAGTTCCTCGAGCTGTGGCGGGGGCACAAGTCAGCATGAGAACAAGTGCCACCGGTATGCTTCACGTAGCCAGACGGGGAAAAGGAATGCTTACGGTACGGCCCTTGGTCTCGGGAATGAACCACCAAATGATCAAGGCCTGAATAGCGTCTTGCACAGTGAAGACGATGTAGGTCTTCCAGCCGATGTTGGCGAGCGCAACGGGCCAGGCAAACTGGTTCAGGAGACCACCCAGGTTGACGGCCAGCGACGAGAAGGCCATGCCCTTGGCGCGCATCTCGAACGACAGAACCTCGACCGGGAAAAGGGCCTGGAGAGGCGTGATACCAACCGAGTAAATGCTACAAAAAACGGTAGTGGTTAGCAACCGGTGCCCGCGCCACGCCCGCCAGCCGACCGAGTGACCTACCTTCCGAATATGAAGATCATGGCCAGGCAAGCCTTGGCGGCTCCCGGCTTCGAACCGGGATCGTCTTTGCTGCCACCGCCCGCCGCGAACTCGGCGGACGCAATCGTCATGCCCAGCCAAACCAGCGTACAGCCAATAAAAGAAAACAAAAGGAGGGGGCGGCGGCCAATCCTATAGAGTACCGTGTTAGCGAACCCGCGCCCGCGGTCATAACCGAGACGCTCGGGCAAAGTCTCACCGGTCCACCATAGCAGCACCGAAGATAGCAAAGATGAACTGCTGGCACGAGTTGATGAGGGTGATGTTTGCCTGGGTAATCTGTTGGCCGTGTTAGCACGGGCCCGTTTGTCCGTTCGCCGACAGCCCCCCCCTTTTCGGCCAAGGGGGCTTACCTTGTCCTTGTAGCCGGCGCCATCCAGGACGGCACCCAAAAAGTACGACAGCACAGCGTTACCTGCCCATTGGCCAAAGATGGAGATGGAAATGTTGCACATCATGCGGTAGACGGAGGCGCGGTTGCGGAAGAGAGCGCGGTAATCCCACCAGCGCTTGTCGGCGCCGTCCATGTTGAGGAGCTCTTCGTACTCGTGCATCTGCAGCGTCACCCAGGCGCTCTCGGGGTTACCGTTGCCGTGGTACTTGGTCAGCATGTTCCGAGCCTGCTCCTTCTTGTTGTTGACGTAGAGCCAGCGGGGCGACTCGGGCAGGAACATGGCGAAGAGGCAGATGAGACTGGAGAAGAGGATCTGGAGCCAGGTGATGAGGCGCCACGAGTAGTCGCCGCCCGTGTTCAGAGCGCCGCGGGCCGCGCCGGAAGCGATGATGGATCCACTAAACCAGAGCGTGTTGTACATGCCGCCGACGACTCCGCGGTAGGCGGGGTGGTTGATCTCGATCACGTACATGGGACCGGCGGCGGCAGCAATGGAGACGCCGAAACCGAGCAGGAAACGACCGCCCATAAAGGCGTCCACCCCGGTCGAGGTGCCTTGGATGATGGTGCCGACGATGATGATGATAGCGCCAATGATCATGCCGATGCGTCGGCCAAACGTATCAATGGCCGGGCCAACTAAAGGAGAGACGGCCGGGTTAGTATGAGGGGGGAGGGGAAGAGATTCACGCGGGAGCGGCAGTCTCACCAAAGGGAAGGGCGACAACACCACCAATTTGGTACATGGAGGTGATGATGCCAGCCCAGATGCCCTTGTTCTCGGCATGGTAGTAGTCGAGGAAGGCCTGATTTTGCAGCAGGTTGTTGATGAGCGAGCCATCGTACCCGTTCATGGTGCTGCAGAAGAAACCGATGATGGAGAAGGCGTAGATCATGAGCTGGCTCCCGGTCCAGGGGCTCGGCGGGTCGGCCACCATGGCGGCGGCGAAGGCCTCATTGCCCTGGTGGACTTTGTGCTCGACCACATTGTCCTGGCGATAGCATCAGTCTCGGGACGACAGGCCGAGCGGACCAAGGGCCCAACCCCCGTTCTTGCTTACCTTCTCCGGATGTGCCTGCACCTCGAAAGACTCAACCTTTTCCGCCATGGCCGCGGTTCGTGCCTTGGCCACTCTTTCCGGGGGTATGACAGGTGAATTCTATGACTGACGGGCGAGGCGATCCACAAGATCCGAGACGCTTGCAGGGGCCCCGACTATTGGTACATTCACGGCGGTGGAGAAGCGACAGAGAAAGAAGCAACGAGGCAGAGGCAGACGTAGACGGGGCCAGACAGAATCTTTATGTTCAGGGTCCATGGACGGAGTGAGTGGCCCGGCAGGCCCAGCCAGCAGGATAAGGGCTTCGCTTGCTGCCACGAGCGGTTGACTTCCCGTCTCGGGTGTCAGCCAGCCAGCCAACCGGCCAACCAGCCCAGCGCCCGTTCATCCCTCCATCCTGCGAAGCAAGCACCCTGGCCCCCGGTCGAGAATCCATGGCACAAACAGATCCTGGTCGCGCCCGCCGGGGCTGAAGTGGCCAGAAGCACGGCTGGAACGTCCCGCCTGCCGTGTCCCCATGCCTGGGGGGACGGGGTCTGGCCCCGGGAGGGAGGGAAGTGGTGGTGTGCTTGAAATCGGGCTGTGAGGATTCGGGCGGACGGGGCGGGCAGCAGTAGGAGGAACATGGGGGGAGCCATTGATTGACCATCAACCAGGCAGGCGGCCAATGACGGATGAACGACACGCGCGATCAGACGACGAGCCTTTTTTTTTGCCTCCCCCGCATCCGGAACCATCGCATAACCACGTTGATCGCATGATAGGCCAAATTATACCTCCCCGTTCCCCTCCCGCTCTCTCCCATAGTGAACGGCTTCTATTACCACGTACAGACCTGATAGTACTTCTTATGTAGCACCAGACCTGGGCTGGTCCACTCCACAGCGCCCGCCCGCTCACTGTGGGGGAAGCGGAGGCGGAGACTGGACCTAACCCTGAATGGTGGAGGGCAAAAGGTGGTGGAGACGTACCTATTTATGTACTCATGTACCTCTAACACCCAGTAAGGATGGATGTTATTAGCTTCCCATCCCGGCTAGGGGCTCGCGGTTGGTTCTTGACCGACGCGCCTGAAATGAGAACCCTTCCTTCCACCGTCAAGACCTTATTAGCTAAAGCACGCAAGCGACCAGACGACCACCCGGCCTGGCGTCGGTAGGAGGCCCGAGATGAACTTCTTACCGCCTCGTCGGGTCACGCAGTCTCGGGGTCGCGAGAACACTCGCTTCGACGGCGTCGAACGTGGCGTCGACAGGCCAGGGAAGGGCGACGGCATCCGGCCCACGTTTCCTGGGGGGGAGTGAGAGGAAGCAGGGGGCCTACTGGCTAACCATTTATGTCCACTGCACTTATAGTCAATACGGCCTAGGCCCAAGGCCCGCCCTGGTGGGCCACTGTCATCAACATCGCAGTTATCCATCCCTCTGGCCTACCCGAGGCCAGACAGCCTTGCCACGGGCAACTGGCAATTCGAGTTACGGAGTATTTGGGGGCCAATGGAGAAAGGCAGAGAACCAAAGCCTCGGACTAATCCCCCCTCTCTCTTTCTCTCTTCCCCGCCTCTCTCCTCCTCTCTCCCCCCCCCCCTCTCTCTTTTCCCTCACGAATAGCGGGCGTGTTAACCCAATCTCGTAGACGGCCCGTGTTCCTCCGCACTAGCTACCACATGGCAGGGATGTGGAGAGAGGCCAAGCCCTATCCGCCTGGGGTTTGACATCTCGCCCTCGGAGCGCCACTGGTGGGGAAAACCGTTGCGGTGGCTTCAAGAACGGCTAGCTCGCACTGCTTGCGTCCTGCTGCCTGTGGCCGACGATCTGACGATCTTGGTCCGCCTTCACCCAAGCCGTCGTCGACATGTCTGTCGGTAGTAGTACACGTCTTTCCACGGAGCCGTCCCAAACCATCCCATACTGTTCCTATCATGGGGGTGAAAGGAATACTGCTTAGATACCCGCACCAAACTATTGGGTGTCCCCTCACCCCCGACCGTCTCGTCCGATCCGTCCACCGGTCCCCCCGTCCCCAGACGGCTTGATATTAAACCATTGCGACATCTGTCAGCCGTAAAACGGTCTCGGCCGCGACCCATTGACACGGGTCTTGCTGGGCCTGCAACCAACGCCAGGTATGCATGCAGGGGTTCCCCGTAGGAGACCATTGCCTCCCTGACAAAACACCATGGCTCTGCGGGGAGAAACGCGGGTACCTTTGGAACAGCAATGACGTTCTCGTGCCGTTGCCGTCTAGTTGTTTTCGGATCACCGCGTGTCACCTGCGGGCATCAGAAACCAAGCTCGTCGGCCAAGATTATGGGTGCCGGCTTTGGCCATCGGTTGACCTGCCCTGCCGGGTCGCGGTCTGTGAAGGTGGCAGGCGACGATATCTTCCTTTGCCCCTCCTCCCCGCCCCTTGCCGTTTATCGTGAAGCCGCGTCCTATGCTGGCCAGAAAGGTCCAGCCCACCTAATGTGTACGCCACCCGGCACCCTCGTCGGATCGTGACAAACCCGGGCCGTCTGTCCCCCCTCGTATGCGCGTCAAGGGCGACAGTCTTCGGTCTCCAGACTAGCCGAGGCTCAGCCTTCGGCGGTCTGCCAAGGCGAATAGGTGCACCGGCTCGAAGGTGCTGAGAAGGCAATGTCGCTTATCCCAGCTGCTCGCTTGAAAGGTGGCTTGCCTCCTTTCTTTCGCCCCCCCTCTTTCCCATTCGCCCCCTTTCTAACCCACGACATTGCAAATCCCGTGGAACCGTCCAAGCGAGCAGTGGCGCGAGAGCGCGTCTGTTGGCCGCTCCTTCGGCGCCAGCTGCTCGCTGCATGTCATTCTCCCCTTTTATGCGTGGCCAACTCGGATTCGTAGGCGCGAAGCCGCCTCGGGCTTCTTCTGCCCCCCCCCCCCACCACCACGCTTACACTTGTGGCATCAGTGTGTAACCCCCGCGTTCAGAATAGTGCATCGGTCCCGTGTTCGGGTGAAAACTTCAGCGCAAGCCACCATCCTCTCTTGCTGGCTTCCCGAAATGGAGTCGAATCACGCTGCATCAGTCTTCGGCTTTGCGCCCCGTGCTTCCTTGCCCCTCTCGTACATCGACCTGCTCTTCTTCTTTGGGAGTCGCGAGCCTAAAATTACAAGTCCCTATCGGCGTAGAAATCCGGCGCCGGCTTCTAAGGCCGTATGCTTGCTTCTTGAGGCCATATTAGTAAAGCCCCCTCTCTACTTTCATAGCCTCGTGGGTTCCTCGTAATCGAGGTCGCCACACAGCCGCAGTACCAATGACATTAGTCGGTGTCACCACCAACCCGCTGCTTGGGTGATCATTCTAACGAAGAAGTCCTTGGGTCGGTCTTCCCTATGTTGGTAACTATATATAGACTTACCTTTTGGGAAGACAGCGCGAAAAGTCTTTTTACTTTCTTTGTGGACAGGACGCATCGTATGAAAACTTCCCAGACTCGCTGGATGGAGAACGAGGCTTACCTCGCTCCACGACGCTTTGTTTAAGGTCACCATTGGGCGGCTGAATGGCTGCTCCCGGATGCTAAGTTCTTGACCGATATGTACCTAAACAATGATATGACTGTAAGTTACGGGCCGAGAAGCCAGCGGCGAAGACCTATGACCATGCTCGACACATCTCGCAGGATAACGCAGATATCATCGAAAAAGCCTCCGGTGAGCTTTAGCGCGTCAAGTTTTGCCCTGGCATCAAAGTGCCCGGCTACACCGCCATAGTACAAACCTGACATGTTGCCTAACCCGCAAACAGCAACCTCCCGGCAGCAAAGATCATAAGACCAAGCTCACACCCTCGCACGCTAGGGAAGAGGCGATGCCCGCAAAGGGGCACATGCTGATGACTTGGACCTTGCCCGCCGTATCCGCGGACACGGGCGGTACGGCTACGTGTAAGTGGTGATGTCCGGTTTGACTTTCTCGTCCGTCAAAAGGTGCGCCATGTTATCAGCCAGGGAACGACGGCGCTACAAAAACACGCTTTGGTGAGGCGCCCCGGTCTCATGGGCCTTGGTATTCCCCGGTGCCGCTGAAGAGTATCGTGGTGTTGGGACGGATGTGAGGATCGTTTTGGAGGGGCTCAGGTAACGACAGCGCCACGCAGTGTGTTGCAGCATCACCATCAACCCTCGAGCGCTGATGGTGTCTCCCCCGCGAGGTTGATGGGCAAGAAAAGGTCAGGCGCATTGGGGGCGACTGTTTTCCGCTGCAAATTGTATATCCTTTCTACAGATTCAAGATCTCATATGCCAGGTTAACGCCAGCTTTCAAGCGGTGTTTGCAGAATCCGCTGCTGGCCATCCACCTTGTCGAAGGGTGAACCGGTCACTGGCTAATTGATTGCTGTCCCTCTTGTTCTAGTACGACATTCGACCTGCGTCCGGTGGGCACGTAGACTATCGACGCCGACCTACGGAACATCTACTGCACACTGGGCACGTACCGCCCCGGGGCACAGTGGCAGATGCTGGTAGCCCAATCCGGCTTGGAGGGGCCCGCGTCCCCCCGATATGCGCGTCTCGTGGCCGTAAACGGCGATGTCGTCGTGGGTAGGGTATGCTTCGCCGAGCACTTGCTAGTTGAGACGCGCTTTAAGGAGGCCCAGGCCGCCCAGGTCGAAGTGCCACTCAAGAAGGTGAGGGCGAACACTCGAGGAGACCCGGGGCGGAATTCTTTCAGGTTCATAAGGGAAATTTGCACTTTCATCCTTGACACAGGGTTCTGTAAAGGACACGGGCGCGTAATATCAGACTGCAATGGGAGTTTTCGAGGCTGGAAAGCCGTGTGTACAGGTGGCAGCTGATCGAAGCCCCAGTGCCCCCAGGGTGTGCTGGGTGCGCCGCTTTATAGATATTAATGATCTGTTTGAGACTGTATTGATACCTACATAAAATCCAAGATTCTTTTGAGGGGCGGTGAGAATATTCGAACACTCATAATGCGACTGCTGAGTAAGCCCTCGACTTCATATGTGACACGGCGTCGAGGTGAGAGTTCGTGGCTCCTGCTGGCTCGAGCGAGTGCCCCTTGGCTGTCCTCGAAGTATTCGACAACATCAGCGATAACTCACACGTGTCCATCGGTACATCCATTGCAAGCTGAGTTCAACAAGGCAGGTATCGAAATGCAATGCCGTGATAGCTTTGTGTGTTGGTTACAAGCAATCGCTCCCGATCCCTCATATAATACCGACCCATACTGTGTGTCCTTAGCTGGGTACGCACCTTATGTGTGCATGCATCGTCCATTAGCTATTGATGCGCCCCTGTTATATCAGGGTGATTACATGATACTCGCATTAGCTGGGCGGCCAATTTATGAATGGTGAGCAGCCAGCCCTACACGCGTTCAGGATTGATCACTTTGTGGTTTGGGGCCAAAATTGAGTTGCAGGTTTTTGTTTTATAGAAGCCGGCTCCGGAGTTGCAACCGCATCAGGCTTGAAACTCTTCTCTCGTGTACATAAGTAGGGACCAGGTGCGTTTTGTATCGAAGTACGCATGGCCTCTTCCATGACCTTTCCTATATTAGCAAACGCTCGGCCTATGTTGAGAGTAACCGAATTGAGGAGACCAGGTGAGTCTGTCCGGCTTGTCTACGAAAAAAAGTAACAACCAAACGTCTCTTAGAGACAAGCCAGAAACGAGGATCCCCAACTTTAATCTTCCGTTCATCCAAGGCTTCCTTTGTGACATTATACTGATTTCACTGCGGCCGCCCTTTGCTCCAACGGCATGGCGCGCTGTTCGCGGAGGCAGATTGATCACTTTGCCAGCGGGCTTCGTGCTTCCGAGTCTAGGGCAGCCCATCCGGGGCAGCGTCAAACGCACTGTTCCTCTTGTCACCTGGAATGGAGGACGGACGCCTCTCGTGCTCTCTAGCAGGCCTTTCGGCGTTCTCAAGGTACATGTAGCTTTTCGAGAACAAGACAGCCTACCCGCTCGGTGACGAACATGGAAAGGCCGGGGCAAGGTCGTGGCACGGTAGGGATCTGCGTAGAGAAGGTGCTTTACGCCAGGCAACGGAATTGGGGGCAGCAGACGACGACTTGGAAGACGGATTGATGCCCATCTACCTAGCTAGACTTGTTATCCCGAGGGTGGGAGGCTGACGAGGAGGAGATAACGCGTGGCCCCCAACCCCATGTTCGCCTATGTGATGTGACACCATGAGTTGGCTTCCCGCAGGTTCCGATGGGCAGTGTAGGGATAGACGAACAAGAGGCATTGCGTAACCTACATGCACGGATGGCGAAAGTGGTGTCGCAGTGGGCCTGCATGCCCAGGCCGGGGGGGCAATCGTGGCTGACGGAAAAACACAGGCAGCCAAGCTGAAGGATCCCGAGTCTGGGGGGGTTGACGCGATGCCGCTTGATCCTTCCCGTACGGCACGGTAGTTCCCCCTTCTCTGCCCGGTAGATGCCAACTGCTTAAATGATCAGTTGATACGGCGCATATGCTGTACGTGAAACATGCGTGTGAATTGGCGAGGTTCCCACGACGCTCCCATCTCTAAAGTACGAACTATTCACTGTGGGATGGATCGATCGAGCTGGAAGAGAAGCTTGGGTACGCGATTTGACCTGGGCCCATCGGTCGCTGCTGCCTTGCTGCCGGTTCCGTCCCCTCCCTCGTTGGTTATTCACCCTACCATTATGTATGTACTTTCTTACAGCGGGCCGTGATAAAATTAGAGCGCATGGGGGTTAACCCGGCCACCATTCCACCTTGGGGCAGCATAACGATAATGGAAGCGCCAACAGTGGCGACCCGACGCGATACTTCCATGCCGTTCTCCCCACCCTGAGGACTTACCCAAAAGCATATCAAGGCCCCCGGGCCAGCTGAAGAATGCTTTGTTTTCGACCCTGGCCATCAGCCCGTGCCTATCGTACCAGCACCGCTCGCTGGAGCCTTAGCGACCGGTAAGAAAATGGGCTGTTGGCTGGCCCTCGCCAGCCAACGTGCAATTCCCGCCTCGCCTGGTGGCCGTCTCCCTCACATCTCTGTCAAGTACCTCGTCCAATCATGACGTCCAGCCGTCCTCCTCCCCGAACGAGATGGGGGCCACTAAGAGACCAGAAAAGGCAGTTTCCACGCACCGTTCTCATGGCGGGCGGGTTACATCTCCCATAAACATGCATACGGCGTATCTACTCAGCCCCCACTGTCCCTGGCCCCTGGTCTGCAGATTCAGCGAAGCCAATCAGGTCCCGAATCCCCTCTCCCCGTGGCTTCTTTCGATGGTATGGCCGGCATGGCGAGCCAGGCCCCCCCTGTGTGGCTTCGGCCCCCAACCCCGATGAGACAATGACCTATGCTGCTGTCTTATCAGCGCCTGGTCGTCTCCTCTCCGGGCACCCTCGAGCTATAAGACAGCCAAGAGGCAGCTCGAATCCAGCAGTACCTGGGGCCGTGTCGACAGCAGCCTTCTTCGCACCATGGGGTCAGTCACCGACCAGAGCGCCGACGGTTCTTTCGTGGGCTGGGTCTCGAGCCCCAATGACCGCGGTTCCATCGACATGATTTGGAGCTGTATCGCCGTGCTCGTCACAGCCATATGGACCGTCATCCACCTCAACCTACCCGCCGAGGGCGATGGGTACTGGACCCTTGTGCTGCGGCGAGCCCGCTGGGGCCTGGCCTCCATCTTTGCCCCCGACATGCTGACCCTGTTTGCCGCGAGCCAGTGGCACAGGGCCTCCAAGTCGGTAGAGGAGATGCGGGAGCTTAGCGAAACGGGCAACTGGGAACTGGTGCACGCCTTCTACGCCAACAGCGGTGGTAAGGAAGCCACTCGGATCCGTCCCTGAACTCACCCTGTGCTGACTGACCCGTCTCCTTAGGCTTCATGTTGCAAACACCACAGGACCATGCCTTCCCCGTCAACGCCGCCTCGATTCACCATCTGGTCTCGCGTGGCTACATCGAGCTCCCCGACATCACGGCAAAGGAGCTGTGGGATAAGAGCAAGTCGGACGCCTTTGCCAAGGCGGCCTCCCTGATCCAGGGGGGCTGGATCGTCATCCAAGCCGTCGCTCGCACCGTCCTGGGTCTGCCCCTGGCCCCGCTCGAGCTCTTCACGCTGGCCTTTGTGGTGTCGACCTTCATGTCGTACTACTTCTGGTGGAAGAAGCCGCAGCACGTCGAAAGCCCCACCGTCGTCTACTGCCTCTACTCGTTGGCCAAGATTCGCGCCGACGCGGGCCTGGCCGCCGACGACTGGGTCGACACGCCCATGGACTTTGTCGAGAAGCCCCTGTCGCCCTGGGAACGCCGGCCCATGTTCCAGCAGTTCGACCTCGAGAAGGCGACGAGCCGCCACGGCGACGTCCGCGTGCCGAGGGCCCGCATCCCCGACGACGAGGTCATGTCAACGCCCCTGCCGCCCTGTGTCATGGTTTCCCTCGTCATCCCGTCCATGGTCCACTCGGCCATCCACATGTTCGCGTGGAGCGCGCACTTCCCCACCGAGCTGGAAAAGCAGCTGTGGCGCGTCTCGGCGCTCATGCTGCTTGTCATGTCGGGCGTGGCCGTCGGTATGACCAAGGTCCTCTCCGCCGTCGGTTACCGACAGCAATTCAGCCTGACCTTCTTCTGGATCAACCGCAACCGGGAGAGGAGCCCCGGGACCACCCTCCTGGACTGCTTTCTGGTTTTCTGCTTTGTGGGCTTGGTGGTGGCCCGGCTCTACATTATTGTCGAGGTTGTCATTAGCTTCAGGTCGCTGCCCGAAGGTTGTTACAAGGGCATTGAGTGGACCAACTTTATTCCTCATATATAGTTAACTGCTACCGTGCGTGTGGGCGCCCTTGCGTACACGGCGAGCCGTTAAGCCCCGAGGCATCTCCGTACTTCTGTCCCCTCACGTATAAACAACTCGCTGTCGGATTCACCCGCGCGGGCCGTCGCTAGGTTAACACGGGGGGCATCCCGTCGCGTCCCGGTCCCCCCTCACAGGGGTTTCCGTGCCAGAGCGACCCAAAACTCGGAGTAGAAGCCCCCGTGCTTTTCCTTTTCCTCGCGTATCGCCTCCTCGAGGGCCTCGGGCCAGCGGGCGACCTCGTCGTCGGCCCAGCCGGCCACGGCCATCTTGGCGGGCGGGCTCGCGGTCAGGAACTCGCGGAGGCCGGCCTCGTCGGCGGGGTCGCGCACGGTGCTCGACACGACGGCCGTCTCGACGGCGTCGGCGGGCCAGCCGGCGTCGACGAGCATGGAGGCGAGGTAGCCCTCGGCGTCGAACTCGGGCCCGTTGACGGCGACGGGGTGGTCGCGGGCCCAGGCGGCGCCCTTGACGCGGGCCTGGGCGGCGGCGATGACGGCGGCGACGGGGAAGCGCTTGAAGACGGTGAAGACGGCGCGGCCGCCGGGCGCGAGGGTGCGCCACGCCTCGGCGAGGGCCCGGCGCTGCTGGGCGGGCGTGCCAAAGGTCGACAGGCTGCCGTTGTTGACGACGTGGGTGAAGGCGCCGTCGGCGAAGGCCGAGAGGTCGAGGGCGTCGGCGACGCGGCCCTCGACGGCCTGCCACAGCGCGCTCCCCGGGTGGCGCGCCCGCTCCGCCGCGAGGCCGTCCACCATGGCGGGCACGTAGTCGGTGGCCACGATGCGCGGCGTCAGCCGCCGCGCCTCGCACCAGGGCACCAGCACCGCCGTCGCCGTGCCCGGGCCCGCCGCCACGTCGTGCACCGCCGACTCGGACGTGAGGCCCAGGTCGTGCTGGGCCAGCACCGCCGCGAACAGGTCACGCGTCGTGTTGCCCGTGAGCCGCGCGTACCGCGGCGCGATCCAGTTGAAGTACTGGAGCCGGCGCTCGTCGGGCGTGGGCATGGCGGCCATGGCGGGCTTTGCGTCGGCGGGTCGCGGGCCGGTAGTGTACGTGGCGACGAAGGGCGTGTGTGAGAGGGCGGCGGAGTGACGAGGAGGCCCCGGACGCTGGGCGCGTGTAAGTTGGATTGCTGGGCGTAGTGGCGGACCCGAAAGGCGCCGAGTGATGACGAGTTGTGGTTGATCTGTCTCTTGACCCCCGTAGTCGAACTACCGGACGCATCCCTATTATACGAGAGAGCAGTTGCCTCGGCTCGATGCCAAAAACCGCTAGATGCAGAAGTCGCATATCCATCAGCCTCGAAGGATGCGCTGATGCTATCGTGGAGGCTGTCGCTACCAATCAAGCACGCTGACTTACGGCCTAGGCCGGCCGGCTCTCCGCGGGCCCAATCGACTAGGCCCGAGAACGTTCAAGGCTCGGGCTGATGTGTGCGTTTGCCCACACGGCCGCCCCTAGGGATTGGCTCAGTACACGAGAAAGCCCGCCTTTGCATGCACTATACTCGGTTGGATGGTTATGTACGTTTCTCGTCCTAGGCGAAGCCATAGGCGAACCGCCCCGGCGCTAATCTGATCGAGTTGTGATACGGCAACACATACGAGCCAATGCAACCCACGAGGTATGTACTTGAAGACGGGCACCGCACACGAGAATTCCAGGGGGGCGGGCGCCTCTAAAGGCTGCACTCCCAGTTCTCGGCTAGGTTAATATCGCCCCGGCCGAGATACCGGGGCATCCGCGGGACGGGGCAGATGGGGCGTTGGCTGTGCACACCGTCGGTAGCCGTGTCGTTGATGAACTTGGTGGCGATAAGCTTCTCCGGCGCCTGGTGGCCCTCAATCCACCGCATCATGGCGAGGATGATGTCGTGGTCGGCGTCCTCGAAGCCCGGCACCGAGTGGCTGGCGCCGGCGATCTCCTGGCTGCCGCCAGCCACGTACCAGGGCGCGTTGGCAGGCGAGCTGTTGCAGTGGTCCATGCCGGGCACGTAGAACAGGCGGTAAAAGTCGTCAAGGCCGCCGTGGCCGCCCATGGCCGCCGCGACGCGCTCGTGAAACACACGGCTGCTCTTGGTCGGGATCAGGCTGTCGGCGGTGCCGTGGTACATGAGGATCTTGCCGCCGCGTTCGCGGTACGCCGTCATGTCGAAGTCGCCGGGCGTGCCGTTGCCCGGGTGCCGCCGGTCCGCCTCCCGCACGTCGGCGAGGGAGAACTGCGTGGGGTCCCAGTTCGGGTCGTTGTACAGCCAGTCCTGGAAGTAGCCGAGACCCAGCCCCGTGAAGCCGGCACCCAGGTTGAAGCCCGGGCTCGTGCCCAGGGACAGGCCCGGGAACACGAGCTCGTTACCGGCGCTCTCGTCGACCCAGTCCGTGTATAGCTGCTGTACCGTCTTGAGCTGCGCCTCCGACAGGCAGTTCTCGGTCGCGTTGGCCGCGCCACACTGCAGGGCCCCGAAGTCAAAGTCGCAGCCGAAGGGGTCCGACACGATACCGTCCTCCACGCCGTCCTGGGGGTCGCACTGATTCACCATCTCGGCCAGGATGCCGCTGAACTGCTGTGGCTGCACGCTGCTCGGCGCGTCGGCCGGGTAGTTGGACAGCGGCGACCTCAGCGAGTACGAGGCCAGGCGCTCCGTCCACCATGCTGTGGGATCACGCATTGTCAGTCGCCCGTGTCTACCCGGCACCGTTTACGGGGTTGCGGGCTAGGTACGTACCAGGAGCGCCGACGGCAATGCCGTCAAAGGACGTCGGGTCGACCTGGATCTCCTTAAGACCCTGTCTGCCGCCGGTGGAGCAGCTCGCATAGTACGAGTACTCGATGGCGCCGGCGTCGGCATAGTAGGCGGCGATGACCTCCTTGGCGAGCTTGACGGAGCCGTGCATGGCGCGGTGGCCAAAGTCCTCGAGGCCCTCGGGGTTGTTCAGTGCCCAGCTAGAGTCAACCATGGACGCATTGTGGCCGGTGTCGGTGGACATGGTGGCGAAGCCGTAATGCGAGAAGATGCCCATATCGGGCCTACCGGACCCCCAGGTCAGCGGAGAGGCTCGCGACACGGGGCGGTTGGAAAGACGTACCAGTTGATGCCGCCGCCAAAGCCACTGTTGCCCGTCGTCATGAAGCGCTTGTTCCACGTCGTGTCCGGCAGGAAGAGGCCAAAGTTGTAGGACGAGTTGGCCGACGACCGGACGTTGATGGAGGCGGCGCAGAGGGCGGGCAAGCCGGTGGCGGGCTGGGGGAACAAGAGGGACGGGTTGGAGTACGACGCGCCCTCGGCGACGGCGTCGACCGAGTTGACGGCGACGCCCTCATGGCCCTGAAGGTAGGCCTCGAACTGATCACGGGTGCAGCGGCCGGCCGCCGAAGAGGCAACCGACAGCAACAGAGGGAGAGCGGGCGACGACTTCATCGTGGGCGGATCTGGAGCAGGGGGGCGGGCAGGCAAGCTGGAGACTCGGGCATGACGGTAGCGCTGCGTCTTCCTTTATAGCGAGCACGGCACACGACATGACGCCCTGCTGGACCATATGCTCGCTGAAGCCCCGGCCCGTTATGCGCCGGCGCAGCCTCAGGCACGAGCCCAAGGGGGGAACGAGCCCCGAGGGCAGGCTGCAACGCATCCTCGCTTCTCATGCGGCAATCTCCCAAGCCGCATCACGGCGGGGGTTGTATTGGCCAAGCATGGTTCCAGCACACCGGGAGCCGGCGGCCGAGCCAAGGCGACCACCCCCCCGGCCCCCATCGCCTGGAGACGGCGTCCAGACTGGGTAAGGGATGCATCCGCGGTAATGGGAAGTTCGTTGGGGTAGGCCAATCGGTCCTAAGGCTGCGTGTCCATTGGGGATGCTGGTCCGCCCTGGGTAGTAGTTGTATCACGAACGGGAAGTGTTATGGGTGTGAACTGGCCACCCCCACAAATGGCGAGGCCGGGGAGGAGGAAAACAGGCGGAGTGAGAGACTGGGGGGCCCCTCCAGGCCATGGGGGGGTTCTATGCTCAACCCCCCCACCCATCGTCTCATGCTGGGCACCGTATGTTGTTTGGCAGGCATAGACGACCAGCCGCCTTCGGTGGCAATATGAGGATCGGCAATTTGACCGGCTTTCTAGAACGTTTCCGGCTGGGCCGTTGGGCCTGGGAATCGCTTGGTGTGTACTCCGTACTAACTTAGTTTGGGCCCTTTTGCTCCGCCAGGACACCCGTCTGCACACCTCAACACACCACCACCGCCCGTGCCGGGAAAGCGGGAATTCGCCCGAGTAGCATCCCGAAAGACGCCCTGCATTAGTAACTATCATCGTCCATCGCCAGCAGCCCCCACCTCCACCCTCACCCCGGCGGCCCCCTTCCCAGTGGGACGGGCCGTCATTTCAGAAGGAGCGTTTTCGGCTCAACTTCGTACTCGTCTCCAAAGCGGCCGGTGTGGCTACTCGAGGGACTGTCGAGCTGGTTCTCAAAAACCCGGGGGCCTTTTAGCGTGCCCATCTCCATGTCCACCTCGGCGGGCACCTGCCCGTCTCTGGGCCGCGTGGCAGACGCCGGGGCGGGATCCGGAGCCTCTGACGGACCCGGTGGCTGATGATGCTCCGGCCCGCCCTCTTTGTTCCTCCACCGCCGCGACCACGCCAGGTAGCCCAAGACGGCAATGGCGATGACACACGCGGCGAACCCTAAGGCGATGCCCGCAATGGCGCCCGGCGGCAGCCGTGGGGCTGTTGCGTTCGGCCCGGGGCCGGGCGTGGGCGTCGTGGTGGGTTCCCGTGGCGCGCCGACGGAGCCGGCCGAGGCCATGGCGAGGCGCAGAGACTGGGCATCCTTCTCGCCATGGAGCAATACGTCTTTCTCATGCCAGGCCATGTACATGGGCTGGGCTACGATGGTGACGGGGCCCTGCAGCTGGGTTGGGATGTGAACGCCGTCGTCCTGGCTGACCGAGGCGTGCACAATCTTGTCCTGGACGGTGCTGAAACACGCGTACTGCGTGTCCGTCTCGGAGACGGTCTGGTAGACCGACAGATGGTAAGCGCTGCATGCAGAAATTTAGCACTCGCACAATCACGCCAGGGAGGGCCTCGGGCTCGGCTGGCTCACGTTCCGCAGCAGGCGCCGACGTAAAATTCGTCCGAGACGGCGCCGCCCCAGTGCATCTTGGTCACCGACTGGAACTCGGACATGTCGGGACACACGCCGGCCGAGTAGGTGCCGACGTCGAGGCCGTACGGCTGGCACGTCGACCAGTCCGAGTTGTGAGCCGCATTGCTGAAGGCGCTGCTCTGGCGGGACGTTCCCACCAAGACGAACCAGTCGGTAGAACACTGCCCATGCGTTAGCCAGCAGCTCCGTGGGGGAAAGACCCAGGGCACCGGTGCGAGGCCGGCTGTGTCAAGGACTCACCTGGGCTGGCGGCGTGAAGCGCGTGAGCAGCGCCGGCACGCGGTGGAATGCCGAGTAGGCGACGGGCGAACCGTGGCTTGTCAGCGTGGCGATGGGGGGCGTCGCATAGGCGGCTGGAAGGTTGTAAGCCGTCGGCGAGGCGACAGGTTGGCTCAGCATGGTTCCTGCTTCCATGCTTCACGCCTCGCGGGAGCTTATTAAGAATCCGACTTAGGGCTGAAAGAGGGAAAAGGCAACGAGCGCCCGCCGCTGTGGCGAAAACAAACGGCCGCCGGCAACGCAGCCGAAAATGGCCGCCCTCGGGCCCTTTTTTCCCTTGAGGGGGGGAATTACTGGGCCGCGGCGTTACGCGCGCGTATAGCCTTCGTTGCTTGTGTGGGTGGAAAGCATCTACCACAGAAATACTCCTACATAAGTTTCTCTCCCGCGCTCATTCGCTCGGCTTCTCTCTACCTACCAGTCCATAGGATTTAGGTGCCAAGGGGAAAAAGTGAGCGGCGGCGCAGGGTGGGCGAAAAGGAAACACCAGTCACGCATTCCCATCCCCCTCCCCCCAAACCGTCGTGGGACCACGGGATGGCTGCCTTAAAGAGGCGCCGCGGCCCCGCCTCGCTTCTGCGGCTACGCCAAGAAACCCTGTCCCGGATGCAAGCAGTTGTCGGCCCTAGGCCCCTGAATCAAGAAGTAGCTGCGCTCGCTAACCCACTGTGGCCTGCAGCCCTGCACGCCTGCACAGCGCCCCTGGCCCGTGGCGCAGGCGGTACGAATAACCCCTACCACCCCCAGCACCTGCCAGTTGGCACGTAGTGCTGTGCTGACCGTTTCAGGACACCAACCAGAATAATGGAACGCCCTGCCCGAAAGAGAGCGTGGCGTGGCTCGGCAACCCACGCCATCTAGTGTCGTTGTTCACTTGCCTGCCTCCTTCTTCTCCCCCTTCTCCCCCTCCCTGAGACGGGGCTTGGAAGCCCACTCAGCCCGTGCTCCGTATGTACGAGTACACCAGCCCATAGATACCATAGGAAGATTTCTCTCGTATTATGACACTCGCTGTCAAGCCGTGACAAGGAAACACTGCTACCCAAAAAGAGCTATCCAACATGTTCGTAACCAAGGAGTCGGGTGTCTATCCCGCCCCCCCGTCCGAGAGCCCACGCGCATTGGCCCCATCGTCAGACACTTTCGAGCCTGTAAGCCCGTCATCCACGTACTGCGCACCGTACCTGTGCCCCCCGATCCCTACTTTTCCCGTCCAGCCATCATCGCATCCTCCGCTCCAGGAGCCCGTCTCTCGACGTGCCCGTGTTTTTCCAGGGGCCCAGCTCCGATGGCAACATGCTGCCGCCGCGGCAATACCGACTAAAAATTATTAACCAGAAAACCCGAGCCTCCTGGGCTTGCACCGTTGTCATCTATTTTTGATCCACCTGCAGCCGAGAAAAAGACATCGCTGTTACAGAGTCGCGACGGAAACCCATGCAAAATCGTGGAGTGCAGAGAGATGAAGTGCTTGGTTGCAAAAAAAAAAAAAACGGTCCGAATGATATGCGAGAAACGCGTGAGGAATTCCAGGATATTATCACACACATCGGTGCCGGGCAAACGCTGCCGCCTCAAGGCTCAGACCGAGCCACGAGCGAGGCAGCGGGGAGTTGAATCCGAAAAGAAACGGTATGGAAAAAGAAGAGACGAATCGCTGTACCAGACACGCATCATCGAGTGCCGAAGTAAGGTATCGTCATGCAAATCGTCGTGAGTGGTGGGGTTTTTTTTTTTTTCTTTTGATGAGACTGGCACACGAAAGGAACCGCGAAAGAAGGCTGAGGGGCATGGAAATCACCAGGGGCGGCGAGCCGGAGCGAAAGAGAGATGCGAGGTGCCGACAGGCCAACGAGAGCGAGAGACGACGAGATTCTTCCACCAAATAAAAGACAAGAGGTATATAGCCCGGAACGCCAACCAATATCGAGCAATGTCGCAACCGAGGTCGACTGTTTATGTGCGCCATCAGAACCCAAGGCGAAGCAACAAGTGCTGGAGAGATGCGCCAGACGCCGTCATCGCCCGTCGAAAACAATCACCGTCATGGATGTTGCGACATGTTGTCAGGTGACATGCTGGGGTCCATCGAGTCGAATTGCACCAACTGGTTCATGTCGAGGTCGCCGTGGCCATGGTCCACAAAAGCTGGCGAGTGCGGGTGCTGCATCGGCAGGTTGATGGTGTGCTTGGAGTACATCTCGTTGAGGCTGTTGCCATCATCCGAGACGGCCGAGTCCCCCATCGGGTAGATGTCGGCAGACGCGCTGCGCATCATGCCCATGGGAGGCGACTGCTCGACGATGGCCGGGTCGCCGTGGTGGCCAAACGGGATCGGCGACACCGACTGCGGCACCATGGCCGGGGGCATCATGGGCGACAGGAACGTGCTGCTGTAGGGCGTGTTGTAGCTCGACGTTGGCATCGGTGTATGGTCAGGGCCTTGCGAGAAGTAGTTGGGGCTCGGCGAGTACTCAGACGGCGCGCTGGTGGCCGCCGACAGCGGGTACGACCGCATGTCCAGACCGAAGCCCGCCTGCGTATCGATGCGAAGGTTCGGCCCTACCGGACTGAGCTGCTGCGGCTGCTGGGGAACCGGCGCAAAGATGTTGGGGCTGTGAGGATGCGGTTGGGACTCGCCCGGGTGCTGGATGTAGAACGAGGGCATGGGGTTCTGGAACAGCGAGAAGTCGACGGGCATGGGTACCGACCGACTGCGCTGGCGCTTGTGACCGGGGCCGCGCATGCTCGCATGGTGGTGGTGAGCAGGGCTGACACCCCACTGCGTCTCCTGGAACATACCGACGTGGCCCTGGCCGAAGTTGGGCTGCGACGACGGCCGACCACCCGTGGGCGACACGGGTGCCGACGAGATGCCCATGGCGTGGCCCTGGTCCATAAAGGCGGCCGGGTTGTGGCGGTTCATGAAGGACTCAAGAGACACCAGCTTGGCGAGTTGGCCGCTGAGGACCTTGGGGTTGCCGCCCAGGTGGTGGATGAAGCACTGGGTCGCCTGCTGGTCCTCGGTGAAGTCGCCACACTGAAAGAACCCGTTGGAGTTCGGGGAGGAGTCCATGAAGAAGCTGGGCGGTCGGTTGAGCTCGATCATGATGCCGCCCGGCTTGCCGCTCTCGCCCTCGGCGTTCTCGAGGTAGATGTTCTTGATCGCGCTGAAATGGTACTCAATCTTGTAGCCGGCCTGGTCGTTGTTGATGTAGTACGTCATGGTGCATTTCTCGGGCGAGTAGAAGACGATGAGGTCCATCGTGTTCTGGCCGACGCGGGTCCACTTGCCGATGCTGAGAGAGCGGCAAGTAAGGTGGTGGATGAGGACCTTGCCCTGGCCGCCCTGGTCGCCTCCGAGCATCATGGAGGAGCCGTAGGGCACAAGGCCGGTGCGACCCAGAAAGGCACCGCCCAGGCCCTTGCCCGACTCCATTGCCTGCATCGCGAGGTACGCTCTCATCGATTCGGGAATCGAGTCAATGTCTTCGCCCGTCTCGATGCTCTTCTTGGCCAGCAACTTGATCTTGGCACGTCTATGGGGGTGTTAGCAGCGCGCTATCACCGAGCACCTTGAATCGCCACATACCTGTTCTGGAACCAGATCTGAACAGACCTTTCGGTCATGTTGATCTCCTCGGCAATCTTCTCACGGACATTTGCCGTCGGTGTGGGGTTCTTGCTGAACTCGAGCTCCAGGGTCGTGAGCTGATCCTGCGTGGCGCGCTGTCGCTTCTGGTTCTTCTGTTGCTGCGTGAGGGTGCTCTTACGGGGGGGTCGTCGTGAGGCCGAGTTCGGGGCCTTGGATCCAGAGGCTGATGGTGAGGGCGATTGGCTCAACTTGACATCATTAGGGGAGGTGGTGGAGATGGGGGTGGTGATGATATCGGTGGGTTCCGCTGTCAGAGCCGCCATGCCACCCGGCATTTCCTCTTTAATAGTGTTCATGGTGACAATTATGTAAGTGGCCTCGGATTGACGAGGTTAGTTGTGATGGGACGCAAAGTCGCGTGTGAATGTCCAGCAGTCGAGGTCGCGGAGGCACTGAGGTTCAGAAAGGCCTGCAAGCGCTTAATCGATATGGCGTGTTACCCGACGGCTCGAGCGAGTCGTTGGTATGCCGCGGCAGGATATTCGAGTGCCGGGCTGTATCTAGCTTCTGGTAATCGTGGTGGTTGTTTTCTTGCAAGGAGCGTCGTCTCGACCCAGCCAGGGTGGAGGATCCAAGTTAAGCTGTCTGTCTGCTGCCGAGGGGTGTCGGCCAGAGTACTTTGGTGGAGGGACCCGCGATGTTTCAAAGCCGAAGGAACGTAATGGACCCGGAAGGAGTGACGGTGTCCGTATTGGCTAGAAGGTCAGAAAGGGAGCGTGTAGGGGGGGACGAAAGGAAAGACGGGGAAAAGAGGAGAGGAATTATCGATTAACGACAATTACCACCGGCGATTTGGGAGAAGACTGAAGATGATGGATGGTGGGAAGGAAAGAGAAAGAGAGGGAGCGAAGGGGGTTTGAAGCAGGCAAAGGGTGGGTAGTAGCGACACTAAAAAAATCCCGAGTTGCGAGTATGTTCCCTTCTTGGCCGCTTGCTGGGTGTCAGGCGGCTTGCCCACACCGTCTCTCATCCCATCCCATCCACACGTCCCGACCAGCCAGCCCACCCGAGGGCGGGTGGACACGAGCCAACTGTCGCTGCACGCTTCGCTGCAAGCCCACTTGGGCTGATGCAGGAACACACAGTGCATCGAGGCCCTTGCTTACTGTCCTCGTCCCAAGGACGCTGGCTACGGGAGATGCAACGCTTGCCGGCCGGCCTACCTACCCTTTCCCCCCCCCGGGTCGCCTGGACCCCCTCCCCGAAGGCTTGACAAAGTACCGACCTACACACGAAGAATCTCTATCGCCTACCCGCGCGTCTCAGACGCCGTGGTTCCTCAGCATCTGGTGTCTCGTTCTCCCAGTTTGGATCAGTCGCGCGCTGGTCCTGTAGGTACAACACGCCCATTCATGAAACGGGCATGGCGACCAGCGGGTGCACAGGACTACTTTCGAGCTACTCCCAGCATGACGACTGAGAGTCAAGTCCGTGGTGGGCTTGCTGACGGCTTCCCGCACAGGGGCAGGCCTAGGAGGTCTCACTCGAGTACCCGCCTGCGCTGGAGCTAAGGGCTCTCTGCCCCTGGCACTTGTCCGACAAGGGAAACTTGTTCGAACCGGACTAGCCTTGTTGCAACAAACACAGGAGGGGCCGAGTCTCAGAAGAGTAAAGCGGGACAGCCGTGGAGGAGAGCCGGACGGCCCACGACGTGCAGATGGTAGGTGAGATCCCTGCTGCCCTCCACGGGCCACGGGCGACTTGATTGGCAGAGGCGTGCGCACTGGTTTTCTGCGCGGGCAAAATGTGAGAGCGCGCCAAAGATAGAAAATGGCCACGCGCGGCAAGCGGCGGCGACTTGGTGCAGGCGAGGAGCCGGCAAGGAGATGGCGCAGCCGAGCTGATAGGAACGACCGACTCGGCTTTGGGGCCATCCAGTTCGTCTCCTGACTCTGGACGATGGGCCACGCGAAAAAAAAAAAATAAGGGGAGCCCGTCTTGTTTTGTGACCGCTCCCAGGTAAACACGCGTGCGTGATGGCGGCTGAGCTGGTCTCAGTCGGATTCGAGGGCGGCTGGGCGCGCGCCACTGGCGACTGCATTGCGCCCTGGTGCCTGGCAGCCTGGGCGGATGGTTTGGCTAGCCGTGGAGGAGAAGCGCCCAGTCCCGGTAAAGGTAGAGAAGGCCACAGCCCGGCGAGGATGGCATCATGGGCCAATGCCGTGCCAATACAGTGCCCGGCCACGATAGGCCCGATGAGGTCGCTGTTACTGATCGGCGACGATGTCTCGTAGGCCAGATACATTCCATTCCTGCGCGCCCGGGACCAGGGATCGGCTTCCCTGGCTGGCCGGTGTGCGGCGGCGGCGGCAGCGGATACCCCAGCACTGACCAGGTCTAGTCGCAAGCATTGAGCCATGCAGATGCCTGTAGCTGTGGCGTGTGCTGCGTGCTACGATAGGTACTGAATGGCTGCAGGTACTCCGTGCTAGGCCCCGCAGCCGGCGGCAGTCGGCCAGGATCAGGGCCGACGACGATGGGCTTGGAGCAGTGATGGTCGTTTGCGCCGGCCAGGGGTAGGTTGGAAAGGTTTGTTCAGTTTCGACTAAACCATCCCATCCGAACCCGCGCGGGTCGTGTCGTGGCCACATGTCTGTCAGCTGTATAAGGTTCGAATGGCAAGATTGGGCTGTCTCTTCCAACCCCGTCTCGCGAATGGTCGGGGCGAAGCCGTGTACCTATTGGAACCCTAAGAATAGGTATAACGCAAAAGTTTTCTCTGGAAACGGGCCCTCTGTTTCTCTGTCTGGGCTGCAAGGGGCGAATCCCGATGGGATGAATGCAGGTACCTAGTGTGCGGCAGCAGCAGCAGCAGCACGACCCTAGCTTCCAACCGTATTTGGGTACGCATGTACATACTCAGAAAGGATCTATGGAGAGTGGAAGGAACCTTGCTTGAATGCGCAGAGGGGGTAGGCAGGTGGTGTACCCGCGTGCCTGCCTCTCGCGCCATAAACGGAAAGCGTCCAGTGTTGTCGCCTGCCGGAGCCTCGGGTCGCGCGAGGTTGCCAGAAGGAATGCGAACCGTTCGCGACAGGTGCAATAGTGGTGGCAGCCACGGTGGGCGATGATCCGTCGAGCGGATTGGGGTTCTCGTCTTCTGAGTATCGTACTGGAGCCAACTACCCTCGTTAGTACGTACATCCCGTCTTGCGTTGGTACTTTGTAGTTGGGCGACGCGCGTGGTGGCATCCGTGCCCACATCTCGTGGCCTGTGTGCCCATGGCCCTGGATAGATGACCTCCTCTTCCACGATGGTGGAGGGGAGGAGGAGGAGGAGCCCTGCCCGTTTGTACAGAGTAGGCACGTTCTAGCACGTCCCCTCCCCATCGTCTCTCCAACTCTCTGGTCCCGTATTGCGCGACTCGTCCCTTTCTTGCCACCCCACCCCCCCTTCTCACAACCTTGACCGGCCCGCCGGCTCTTCCTCTTTTGTCGTGCCAGTCGGACAGCCTTTTCCACATCTCGCCCGCCCGTCCGTCCGTTCGCCCGTCCGTCCGACCCTCTACCCAGCAACCTCCCGCCTGTGCGCACTCGCGGGGCGTGGCCTCGTCCGGTCCCGGTGTACAGGTCCTGGTCGCCCGAGCATGGATAGATGTCATGGTAGTGGGTGTGGTGGGGAAGCAGCACTAGCGCTCGTCCTACCGCCAATCAGAATAGGGCGGGCGGGTGCTCGCTCCACATGCTGCCACCGGCTCCTACTGGCTTCGCTCGAGACCCCTCGGGTCCCGTATCCCGGCCTAGTCCCAGTCCGTCCAGCTCCGTCCTCGACCCCCATCCCATGTCCCCTGTCCCCTCATGCCCATCCCATGCCCACCCCATGAATCGACAGACAACGACGAGCGGAAAAAGGGGGTTTCGAACACGGCTCTACCAAACCCGTCGAACAGTCAGGTCGATCCCTCGCTCCTTTTGTGACCTGCATCCTACGAGCTACGGCTACGGGTCTCCTGCCCGGCGCCCAGCAAACGCCCTCCCCGTGACCTCCCGTCCCTTGCTGCTATTGTGTTTTACATAGTGTCTGACACGGTACGGTACGTTATCGCCTCGTCATCACCACCGACCTACCGCGCCTCGCGTTGGCCCCCTCACCCCCTCAAAGCGCCCCTCCTAAGCTGCTGTTCACCACTGGTAGCCCAAGCTACGCCTTCAGCCCGATGTATGTGTTCCCACGCCCGGCCAATAAGATACTCACGCCAACACTGCCCGCCCAGCCAGCACAGCCAGGGAAAATTGGCCGTTGCGTACCGCCCCCTTGGGCGCGGCGTCGGTTGATTGGCCGGCTATTCAGACTTTTGTGCTGCATGCAGGCTTAGTCGGAGACACTGGAGGGGGGGCTCGTCGGGTTCATCGCGAACAGGGCCCCAGCCGGTCTGGAGACGATCGCCCACCAGCAAACAACGCCTCACTGGCCTCCCCCTCTCCCAATCCCTGGGCATGCTCCTGATGAGCAAGGGCGTGGAGAATGACCAATCACCATGGCAAATTCCGACCCCCCTGTTTCCTTGACTGACTGCTAGTCGATGGAGGCAGCACCCTCCTGCGCAGGTCCTCCGAGTTCACCAAGGCCATGTACCTGCTAGGCCAGTTCCGAACTGCCAGTCCAACGTAAACAGGCCGAGGGTGCCCCCCCGACGGCTGCCGCTCTTGTTCCTGCAGTAGTCACAGTCCGGGGTTCCGACGCTTTCGCACAGCACCCAGTCGCAGTCGCAGTGCTCCTGCCCATGGCCGTAGGACCAGCCGCTTCGGCTCAGTTTTACCACGTAGGGCAATGCAACGCTGTGAAGCAAAGGCTAGTGTTGTGCCTCAGGGTCCTCAGGCCGGGCAACGTCGCCAAGCGCCCCCGGACACAGACATTAGACAATTGACAACACCACATGTCACCGGGCGATGAGATGAATGTCTCGTTGCTACTTGACCGTCCGCCCGTCCCCTTCTGCTTCGTCTATCTAACTGCCCGTCCGGCTGCTCCGACCTAAGGCTCCGACCTGGTTCTGCTGGGGAGACGTCCGTCTTCAGCTGTCTAACACAGCGCAAGTGCGCCTGCGTCTCTGCGATGGAACCCATCACGCACTACGCATGACGGAACTGTGGGCGTCTTGGCGTATTTGTGTTGCATCTTGGCTGCCGACACCTGAGAAACCTGCAGCGCCTCCCTCTAGGAGACGCCGGCTAGAGACCTTCTCGAAGCGTGAAGCGGCTGTTCTACTACAGGCGACTCTCCGTCTTCCCCTATTGCGGAACGCCCCTTGAAGGAGGTTTCTTAGTCTCGGCGACGCGAAGAAAGAAGACAAAGATACCCATATAGTGACGTTCCGCGCGGAAACCCACATCGCGGCAACCAACGCCAACGGTGTCGAAGCGAAGCCACCATGGTGCCGAAGCTTTCGCTGGGTGGCCGCGTCGCACGTAGTGCAGCCGACTGGCCAGGAACTGATGCCTTTCCCAGTGCCATCACGTACCACGACCTTCCCAGCTTCTCGCCACACTACTCAGTTGGGCTTGGTGATCGGCCAGCAAGAGTGGGAGCGAATAAAAAGAAACCACAGGCGTAAGCCGCAACAGGGATCCAGCTTTTCGTCTGATGTGGTCGCCTTGTGTCTGGCGGCAGCTGTGCCACAGCTGTCCCAGCATGCCCCGACAGGTACTAACCGGGGAGTCCTTGCAAGCCTGTAGTGGGCACCGGCGATAGCGACGGGGCTTGTATGGACGGCCGTCGCATGAAAGGAGAAGGGACACTGTTATCAGAGTCAATGCTTGACTCGAGCGCCGTATGCGAATCCATCATCACAGTGTGCACCGGAAGCCTAGCAGCAGGTAGCGGCCAGTACTCGAGGCTCCACGGCTGTCCAAGTGATCCGTCGGTCATCGTGAGGCAGGCGGCTCCTCTATTCCTCGGCTCCTCAGTCTGGCTGGGCCGACAGTCTGGCAGCACGCCGGCAGTCTAACAAGTGGGAGCCCTTCTGGCTGTCGACCGTTAAGCTCGACGGCGCTCTGCAGGTGCACAATGCCCAACGCGGTGGAAATTTGTGCCTCGATCAAGTGGCATCAATGTTTGCTTCACAGTCTGATCTGCGTCCGGATTCACCACCGCTTGGTCTCTCCATTCGTCAACTATCGAAATGTTAAAAGCACACCAGTGCTCTGCCCTAGCGCAGCTGCCATCCCACGCCTCCGGGCCCTGGGGGGAGCGCGAAGTCACGTCGAAAGCCTAATAGTCTCAGAACACACCCGCCTACGGAGAGATCGTAATCAGCACGCATTCACCGTTCTTCCTCCCCCTTTCTTCGGCCGCCCTGGTGCTGGCCTGGGGGCGAGACGCGTTGGATGGAGGGTAATGAATGGCCCGGCCCTTTGACCGGGCAGGCTAGTCATACAGGCAGACTATGGAATGGATGGAGGCCGCATGGTCCAGCAACTGGCCGAGTGCCATCGCCGGGCCTGTTTGCCGGCGCCTCCACGCATAGCGTCCATCCCCTATCCGGGCTGTGTGCCTGTAAGTATGTACCCTGCTTGCGAGACTGCCCGAACCTTCTCCCCCCTCCGAAAGTTTCAGGGCGCCGAAGGCCTTCACCCATCCTGCTCGCCTGCCAGCGCCGCCGACCGTTGGTGCGGCCGTCGGTAAACAAACGCACCCCTCGCCCCAATCGCGATGGGCGTCCTGCAGGAGCCTTCATGCGCCCACCCAGTGGCAGGCCACCGTTGCTTCGTCGGCATAAAGCACGGGAAGCCTCAAGCCAATAGCCGTTCGACTTGGCTTCGCGTCCCCCTACGTGCTACGTTCCTGCATCTGCACACACAGTGGGAAGATCGGCCCCAGCTCGGGCCCTGGCGAGTGCTGCTCGATCTCGGCGGCGGCGGCTCGCAGGATGGGACGCTGACGGAAAGGCTCCTGCCGGCGACGTAACTGGCTCCATCAGACGTGCTCGCTACGTATCCCGTTCACTCTACGCGGTGCGGCGGTTGGGGGCTCAGCGCCGACGCAAACAGAGCACGGCACTCCGTACCACGCCACCAGAACAGTCTTGCGGCCGCTGTTCGTACAACCGTCCTGTCTGGCACCGCCCGACACGCCGCGGTAAGCGGAAAAGGGGCCGCTGGGCTCCCCAACGTCTCTTGTCTCCTTCTTGTGCTCGGAAGCCTGCCGGCTGTCTGGCCGTCTGGCAACAGGGTCTGGTTGGTCTCTGGTCCTGGGTCTGGTTCGTTTGGGTCTGGGCCCGAGTCCAGGTGCCGGTCCCGATCCTGGTCCCAGTCCTGGTCTGATCCTGGTCGGCCCTGACCCTGACCCAGGTCCTCCTGGTCCAGGTCCGTGTGTAGCCATTCCCCTCCCCGCACGGGAATCCATCTTGCCAGCCTGCCAGATGCCATGGGCAGGTAACCTTCCTCGACCCAGGCTGTTCCCACTTCCATGCGACGGTACGACGAGCCCTCCGGTGCCTCCATGGCAGTTGCAACCGTATCCGGCGCCAACGGTTTCTAATTCGCGTTGCGATTGCTCGGGCCTGCCCGGGGCCTCCTTTGCCTCCATCTATATCGACTCCCACCTCGCCGGACGGTCAATTGAAGGCCGTCTCGTCCGCATCGTCGGCGGCCACCGACCCCAAACAGGTTATGCAGACCGCACGGGTCCAGCACCCCCTCCGGGCCGTTGCCTCCCCCCCCCCGCCCGCTGCAAACTTTCCCAAACCTTCCATGAATCACCGTGTCTGTCTGCCCCTCCGAAGTGGGGAGATTTACCCTATCATGACAAGGTCCGCCTTACCAGGCGCGCCGACGAAGGCGTGCACAGCACTTCCTCCGCCTAGGGCCGTTATGGTTGCACTCCAAGGCGCAACCTGGCATTCTTCTGGAACAAGCGACACCAGGCGGTGGTACCCCATCGCTGTGGCAGATCTGCGCCGGCATCTTCGTCCGATGGGTTGGCGGCTGCCAGCGGCGGTATCTGCCCCTCTTCGGCGCTGCTTGTCTGCGCCGTGAGGATGTGGCTATGCCACACTCTGTTACTCAAACCGACGATTGGCCCAAGGATCATATCTTCGTGCGGCTTCGGTCGTTTGTCTTGCTTCACCCCTCCAGGCCCCAACCGCTGTTGGCCTCTTGCTTCTCCCCGCCCTGGCGCCCTGTCTCGAGATGCGACATGGTGTTGACTGGAGCAGATCTGTCACGCATTCCCCATTTTAGACGATCCCCCCGCCCATTGCGTAGAGAAGTGGTAGACATACACGCAGTCGTGCTGCGTAACTTGGTCCATTATGCCCCTGCCTCCCCTCGGGACCCCCTTACCGCGACTACGACTCTCCAGCGTGACGAAGGAGACCCAGGGATGGTGAAACCGCATGTTGCTATTCCTATGCGGAGTATGAGTGGGCTTTGCCCAGGGGCGACGAGATCCCGGTGTGCTGGTAATAGTGATCGGCGACATAATTGCCGGAGGGGCCGCGACGGCTCTTCCTCCACCGCCGCCGCCATGGAAGGCGTGCCGAGTCGGACATCGTGAGACCTCTTCGGCCGTTCAAGCCTCGGCAGGCGTGTTACTGCCCCCTGGATGCAGGGCCTTCTAGCGTACGAAAGTAGTAGTCGTCTTTCTCCGCACAATCCCAAATCCAGCAGGGGATCTGAAGGTTTGCTCTGCTCACCCACCCTTACCGCCGGCACGTGTATCACGAATAGCCTTCTACATTTTAGGGCGTTCTTAACCTACCTCACATAATCAAGGGTCCCGGGCGCCCATAAGTCGCGAACTCCGCCACTCAACCGAATGACCGCACACGGCCGGGTTTCTGTCGCCCTCCCCGCAGAGCCCCCCGCCTCAACTTTTGTGCTGCGGGCGTTGGACTATGGGTCATAACTGTATATCCGGAGAAGGGATGCAGAAGCCGGTTCAAGAGCCGACGAAGGGGACGACGAGTCATGGCATCATCGGGGCCCCAGGGCGAGGCGTGGATATCCCCCAATTGTCAGTCGGGGTCGTGACCAAGGCAGGGTGGTTGGCATCAAGTGCAAAAGAAGCCAATGTCGTGCGATGGCGGACCCGGATCGTGGGCCGATCTGTCAGCCGCGTCCAGCATGCGTACGCCTGGTGTCGGCCCTTTGTCTCGGCAACTGGTGTTAATGGCGCCCCCCGGGCAACCTGGCCGGCAAGTTCCAGTAGCAACTGTGCGGCTGCTGGGGCCGGTCCCAACAGCCTTACTTTTTCTGGTTTTGCAACCTCGTTTATCGCTGCTCCCTGCTCCAGTATTTCAAGGCGAATGTTTCCCGTGCACGGGTGCTGTACACGTATGACGGGACCCAGCCGACAGCTTCACTTCTCTACCATGGATGGGGAGACGTCTGTTTGTGTCTCGTGGTGCTCGGCTGCGGCGTCAGGCTGCCGAGTCCAGGATCTTGGCGCGACCCATGAAGCGCTGTATTCAGCTCAGCATATAGCAGCAAGTCGTTATCGTCGGAAAAGAACATCACACTCCGCCAGGTGACTTGTCAGTAAACGATCATACGAGAGCAAGGGCTGATGGGTGTGCCGAGCACCCGTGCCGTCCCACCACGACCATTTGGCCGTGCTGACTAGGCGGCGATTCGTAACCTGGCGCTTATCGTGTCCGTTGAATATAACGGGTTTGTCGTCTTTTTGTCTATGCGAGCCATCCATTGAAACAAGCCCAGCGCTGTGGGCTCCGTGGCAACTACGTCTTCCCACATGGTTTCCGTGCCTCGCCAGTCAGCTGCAGTCGGGATGCGGGATGTCCTGCGCAGGCGCCATCAGAGATCCTTCATGACCTCGCTAACCGCCTTCGCCGCCATCCGTTTCCGCTGCTCCTCGGGCAGGCCGGCGCTCATATCCCTTACGCCCTGGAGCTTGCGCATCATGGCCTCCAGCTTCTGTACATCCTCGTCGTCTAGGCCGTCGGCCTCGGCCCCGCGAGTCTCCTTGCCATCACTTGACTTGTTCGGCTCGCCCAGCGTGGCGTCTTCCCCGTCGTCATACTGGCCGGCGCTCCAGATGGCGTGCCGCAGGCCCTCAAAATCACGACGGTCGAAGCCGAAATCGAGGTTTTCTGGGTCCAGATCCGTGTCTTTTCCATGGGAGTTCCCGGGTTCTGCGTCTTCGCCTGAGGCAGCCTCAAAATCCCCAAAGTCGGATCCAACATCGTTGCCCGCCTGGGCCCAGTCATTCGCCTCCAAGGCCTCTCGCGCTCGCGGGATACCCATTTTCTCTAGAGCTTGTTAGTGACTGCTCGGAACAGGGGGGGCAAAGCAGTGAGTGGTAATGGGGGAAATCAGCACGACGTCTCGACGTACCGCCGAACTCGTTGCGCGTCTCGGATGTTTGGGCTCGGATTTGCACAAACTCAAGGCCTGCCGCTGCTGCGCACTCGTCCCACTCATCGACCTGGTCGATATCGCCCAGGCCCAAACACAAGCTCACGCCGTCCCAGGCCCAGCCGCCCAGGCCATCCTGGACGACCTTGCCGACGTGCTGAATGAGCTCGCGGGCGGCTCTCCCCTCATCCGTATCGGGTTTCATGGGCAGGGGGAAGACGAGCACGATGCCGCCCAGGACGTCCAGCACCTCCTTGGCTTCCGAGGCCAGGAACGAAGCGGACCATTCTGCCGGCGTCGAGATAAGGTCCAACCAGATGGGCACTGATGCTGTGTAGTAAGCCGTCTTGAGGGTAAGAGTGTGCGTGACGCCGGCCAGCGTGTCGGCGGTAGGCTCGGGTGCCGAGCCCGTCAAATCTGGCAGCACGTTAGCCATGGGACCAGCAGAGCGAGCCACCTCCCGCGGCGCTTGTAAGTTAAGCAAAGCGTTCACTGCGTTGGTTAATCGAAAGCGATGAGGCTGGCGAGGCCCTGCATGGGCAACCGGCGCCGGTGTGGTTGCGGATTACCTTTCACAACCTTGCTGAGGTGGTGGGCCGAGTCCTGGGAAGACACGGCGAGTATCCGTCGCGGATTGGTAATGTCCATTTTAGACGACGACATGTTGTCCTTGGCTGGAGGGGGACGGAAAGTGAGGTGGGAATGGCGACGTTGAGTTGTCGTAGTCGCAGTCGCAGCGACGGCGGCGGCGGCGGCACATGTACATGCAAGCTGCGATCCGGGTTGCTTTTCCCCGTACCTAACGAGGCCATGTATGTGCACAAGTACGTATGTACCCCTCCATCCCGCAGTCGTCGCCCAGGGCAGGCACGTATTTGTACAGGTCAACCCCACCATTCGGCCCCCCCAAAACGGAGGCTCGAGTGCCGCGCTCTCTCGTCCTTCCCCAAATGACTAAGCACCCAACATTTATGTTATCAGCCGTAGCGACAGCGAGGGGTCCGTAGCATCGTCGCCGCCGTCCCTTCACGATGTGATAAAAAGGGGGCAGGGAGGGCACATGGTCGTACCCGTGCGCACGCACACGCGCTCGCACACGCACAGTCACGCAGACAAACGGAAAGGGACGAAGCAGCCCGGCGCCAAATGGAATTTTTGCGCGGATGCGTAGATGCTGTGCTTTCTCTATACCCAGGTACTCCAACGCCAAACACGATGCAAGAAAGCCTGGTGAGGGTTCCTCCGGTCCGCCCGTCCTTGCCCGTTCCTTTCTTTTGTTTCCCTTTTCGCGTGCGCGCTCTACCCACGGCCGCCGTTGTAGTCGGCGCCGCCGGCTTTCCGCAGGCGGGCAACGATGTCCTTCTCCTCGAGGTCGCTCTTGTCGCGGGCGTCGACCTGGATGCTGTGGTGGGCGAGGACGCGCTTGACGCCGCCGGCCTCGATGGAGACGCGGGCCTTGCGCATGACCTTTGTGTTCTCGCCGATCCAGATGACGAGGACGAACTTGACGCGCTTGGACTCGGTATCGTTGGCATACTCGACGCGCACGTAGCCGTACTGCGCCTGCCCGTCGTCGAGCCGCGCCGCCAGCTCCGCCAGCCCGCCCGTGCCCGTCGCCGTCAGCGTCAGCTTGTCGCCCACGCCCGACGCGTACGAGATCAGCAGCCAGTTGGTCTCGTCCTTGTCCGACCGCACGGCGTCGTAGGCCGCGAGGATCTCGGGCGCGTCGACGCCAGACATGATGGTCGCAGTGGTGGTAGGAGTGGGGAGGGGGAGAAGGAGAGGTAGGGTAGGTAGCAAGCACCGATAGTGGCTGGTGGAGAAGAGGGCGGTACTGTTGCTGCTGCTGCGAATCGCCGGCTGGCCGAGTGGACGAGGCGTGCGCGGTCCGGGTCGTGATGGGAGGTTAGGGAGGGTTCGATGACAGCGCGCACCGATAGGAGAGGGAGTCTTCGGGACGGGGGAAAGGCGGGCATTCCGAACTGTGTCGGGCCTCTGGCGCCCTGAATCGGTCCAGGGGCCCTCAATCGGGTCCAGTCCTCCCCCTAAGGGGCAATTAGGGGTCTCTTGGGTCCTCCTTTGGTTCTCCTCCGGCCCGCCAGCCCAGGCGCCGCAGGTGCTGGCACTTGGGCCCTCCAGAGCTCCATGGGATCCCGGGAAACACCTCCGCTCCGCCCATCGGTCCATCCCATCCTCCATAATTCATCACCAATGTCTGTGGGGGGGGGCTACCCATGCTGCCTTTATTACCTCAAATATGCCGATATGGATGCCAACCCAGCTTCTGTGTGCATCATGTACAACATTCTACGGCATCGCAAAGAACAGATAGGTCACGTATGCAGTCGGTTACAGCGCAATGTGGCATCGCCGCACCGGTACGGTCTTTCTGCCCTTTTAAGCCATGCCCTCCAGACAGCTGTCGAATCACTGTCGAAAGGCAGCCAGCAGCCTCTGCCTTCGGCGACTTCTCACAGCCCACCGCCATCGTTTCATGGCGATGCCCGGGGCTCCCAGCCGCACTGGGGACGGACGTCGTGGGTCAATGCAAGCCCGCTAGATCCGCAACACCACAGGCAACCAGGGCCGCCGACCGTGAGTGGTCCCAAGTGTTCCAGTCGGCCGCCCCATGGAAGTTCCTCGCTCCCTGTTTCCCCGCTGGCTGGGTGGTTGCCCAACGCCCCCCTGGTCCTCGACAGGTCTATTCGTGCTGTCGCCTGTGTGTAATGCTTAGCCGTCGTTGCGATACTCCCCTTCCTATACCACGCAAACCACAGCAAACCGCTCATAATTTGTCGATATGGCCGCTCTACTTTCGGGCTTCCAGGCCCCGACTTTGGATGCGGCGTCGAGGTTCCGTCCGTCTTCCGCCCGGTGCGGGGACCAAACGGGCTCGGCGCCTCGGCAGCAGCCAGCGGCGATGGCCAAGGTTGGCGGCGATACGCTCGTTTCGAACCAGGCGGCCTTATTGGAATGGGACTCCATCTGTGAGTTCCCGGAACAGAGTCTCTCTCCCCCGAGGCGAACCTCGGCCGACCCCGGGTTCCTGTAAGACGCAAAGGCAAAGTGGCATGCTTCCAGCGCCCTGGCGACAGTGAGTCGGGCTCTTCCCTGCACAGAAGCGAGGGGGAGGGTCGTGGGAGAGGCGGTCTAACGGCGCGTGAGGGACGGCAGTGACCACATACAGACTGGGTACAGGTACGGTTTCTCCGGCAAACCCTAGACCCATGGTGCAGAACCATGCTGATTTGGACTCCAGGCAGGAGACGGCCATCTTGGTCCGCTTGTCTCCGCAGCTGGACCTGTTTACATAACGAAACGGGTGGGTGCGCCTTGTCTTCGTGGCCCGAGTTCTTTCTGAAAGCTTCCACCCGTCAGCATTTTCTCCCATGTGCTAGGGGCACTGTTCTTCTTGTCTCTGCCGTGCTCCATCTTCCGGGCTGAGGTCCCTCCCAAATACCGCATGGCTACCGTACCCGACATCGTTGTCTGCAGTATCTACTTCCTTGGCGTCGGCGTGTGCTTCACACTGTCCGCCATGTAAGCCACAAGCTACTATCACCCAATGCCCCTTTTGAGGCGGGCCCTAGCTGGCCCGGGCCGTCGGCCAGTTTCCATACCTTCATGTCCCACAGCCCCTTCGTCCATGACCGGGGGATGAAGCTGGACTATCAGGGCATCCTACCGCCGATGTGGGGGTCGACAATTCCGCTCATCTACTACAGCTTTCCCTGTCGGTCTGACCTCCAGATCGCCTACTGGGCCATGACGACGGCACTAGCCGGGTTGTGTTCATGGGCGACATTCCACCCCAACATCGGCGGCCCGCAGTTCGGCCATATCCGAGCCCTCCTTTTCGCCATTTTCGGGCTCGGATCGTTCCTTCTGCCCGTAACGCATGGGTTATTACGACACGGGCCGGCCGAATATACGGATAGAATGGGGCTGTGGTGGATCGGGCTTACCGCGTTGTTTAACGGGATTGTACGCTTTCAAGGTAGAGAACCCGTGCTTTTACCCCTGTGACTCCGGATGTTGGTGGAAGGCTGACGGGTAAATCCAAGATTCCCGAGAATTGGTACCCACGGATCTTTGACATATTCGGCGCCAGCCACCAGATCATGCATGCCATTGTTGTATTAGCGGCTTTAGCCTACAGCCAGGCTGTCTTAGGTGCTTTCGATTACCGGCATCAACATGTACAGCAGTGCTAGCGACAAGACTGTCTCAAGCACATAACCGCGTTCAAGATAAGATCGTGCCAACCCTGCCGCGGATTCTAGCACCGGTTTCCGAACAAAGGATAGCGTTTGGTTTGCATTGAGTGAGTTCTTGGGCCTTCCCGGGCTTCAATGCTTTTCGGATGTAGCTAAGAGCCTCTAGGACGAGCGAAAGTGCTTCACAACGAATGTGACCCGTACACTGCCAATGAAACCGACGACCAACCCGACCACCAGATACAACAGGCAGGCCTTTGCCGAGAGCTTGTATACACGCTTCCATGAGCCCCGCAGTAACTGCCACGCCTCCGCCATGCGCGCATGGGATCTAGTGTAACAAGGCTCGGAGCTGAAGTCTCGCTTGATGGGCACAGCGCTGTCGCAATCGGCGGGTAGGAGCGAGGCCTGCGCCCTCGTGACAAGGGCCAGAGGGGGCACGAGGAGGACGAAGACCAGAACAAGATCTAGGACCGAGAAGGCCAGAAGAATACCACCTTGGCTTGGACGGAATCGAGGGATGGGAATGGGCCCGACGGTTTCCACTTTGACGTCCAACAAGCGGAATCCCAGAATCAGCAGTTGCAAGACTGCGGGAGGCCCCATGCTTGCGGCACGGTGCGTATTGCACTCACATAAACATGCAAGGGTATAGCGACCAGAGTGTTGAAGACTATCAGTACCTTCACCCACCAAGCGGCCAAGGTTTTCTGAAGCAGCTGGTCCCGGCTCTGATGTGCCACTCTTCTCACAACAACCGTCGTGACGGACGGAGCCTGCGTATAAAGTGCCACAGCGGCCTCGGCGAGCGATATCGTCATCGTGGGATGGCGGGGAAGAAGATGACGAGGGTGGCAGCGGAGGGAGGAAAAGCCGTGATTCCGCGAGCCAGGGAGAATAAATCAAGAGAGGAAGGCAAGTTAAGCCTTCGGCTTTCTTTCGAAAGAGGGTGTCCAGTCAAAGAAGCATCAAGAAGCAGCGGATGACGTGCGGGTCGCTGACTGGGGGCCAAGCGGTGTTTGTACTCAGCCGTGCCGTCGCAGCGACTGCCCGGCCCACCTTGCAATGCCGTCTTCCGCCCAGATCGCCTCAAAGGAAGACCCAGCGGGTTGGTCAAGGATCAGCTCATCAGGCAGCCGCCGCGACGGAGGCACCTTGTTCGTACAAGAGCTGGCGGGGGCCAAAAGAATCCGAACTGTTTTCCACATTTTTCACGTCCTAAAAAGAAGGAGGAATGGGGTAGAGGGGAGTTCAAACCCGAACAGGGGAATCACGTAGCGGATAACGTCGAACTTGCGATGTACGAAAACGGATGGAAAGGAAGCGAGTGGGACGGTGTCATCATCTCTAGGCATTCGACGTACGTACACTTTGTCTTTTCATAAACCTGCTCACGGAAAGATTCATCAACACAGACATCGGAATTAAACATTACCTCGGTGAAGGCTTGGGGAAGTACTTGCCTCTGTATCTCTTACTGTCTCGAAAGACAAGCAGGCAGACACTCAGTTGACTTTGGCTCACGCATGAGCTGACGGTTGATTTCTGGCCGGGATTCACACCATCCCGCTTGCGTCGCCGAGTCAGTTTGGACAGTAAAGCGTTTGACATCTGCCAAGGCCGTGGGAGGTTTCTTCTGAGCCCGTTGCCCCCGGTTCTTGCTTCGCGCGTCCGCCTTACATAAATGCGAATTCAGCAGACACACGCCTCAACGGCATACACGGTTAAGCACGAGTTCTCACGTGTGGGCCGCCCGCTCCAGGCAAGGAATGGCCTAAGCGGTTACCCCCCAAAACACATCCAAGTTGTTTTCACGATAAACCCCGGAATCCCGGCTGGGCAGCGGCGTCTCGAGGATGCTACCCGACATAACAGGGATGCTGACGTGGTTTTACTACATTGTACTACCGCTTGCATACATACCCTGTTACCCCAACATAAGCTATACCGACTTGGTCGTCTATAAGCGTGACTTGACGGCACGACGACATGGCATGCCCAGAGGCAGGCGGGCAAAGCATGCGGCTTACCCCAGTTTCCCCATCGCCAAGCCGATCCCCATGGCCCATCGCCAGAGGTCATGAGTTGGGCCTCGGCGGATTTATGCCCGGTTGCATCCACCACCGGCCTCATCACCACTTCCTCACATGTGCAGTTCCGACCAACTGCTACGCCTCCCCCGCCTTCTCCAACTGACTGCCCGAGGTATCGCACGAGAATTCCCTCGTGTAACGTCATTGATTTCGGCGGGAAACCCGGGGTAACGCCTCTTTCTATCGGCTCGCGCCGCAGGACCAACCGGGGCGGGGGCGGGGAGAAGCACACCCTACTTGATGCTACGGCGCTCATTCGGCAGGAGGGCCTGCCCGCGGCAGAGGCCATGGGCAACATCAGCCGGTCCTCGCCGGATGGACATCGTTTGCGCGGGTATAAAAGCCCAAGCTGTCCTCAACCACGTCACACATCTCCTCCGTGTCTCTGGCATGGTATAAGGGTTTACCATATAGCCGGCCAAGATGGTGTCTCTTCTTGCAATGTTGATGGCTTGTTCGGTCCTAGCCGAACCGACGGCGGCACAGCTCATCACCTCTGACACGCACTTCTATGGCCGGTCGCCTCCCGTCTACCCTTCCCGTGAGTGACGGTAGTTCCACGGCGGTAACGGGGCCTGAAGCTGACGACGGCGTAGCCGAGGGGGCGGGAACCGGTGACTGGAAAGACGCCTACGCAAAGGCACGCGCCTTTGTAGGCCAGATGACGCTCGAGGAAAAGGTACCTTGTTCGACCCCTCCCGCTGGATTGGAACTGACACGGCGACAGGTCAAGTTGACCACGGGCACGCGAGTTAATAACGGGTGCGCCGGCAACATCGGGCCCATCCCACGGTTGAACTTTTCGGGCCTCTGCCTTACCGACGGTCCCGCCGGTGTCCGGTCTACCAACTATGTGAATAGTTGGCCAGCTCAGCTCTCTGTCGGTGCCAGGTACGCTACAATGGGCCATCTGTGAGCCTCTTGATTACTGACGTAGCGTCTCGCCTCTTCAAGCTGGAATCGCAACCTCACGCGCCAGCGTGGCGTGGGCATGGGCACCGAGTTCAAAGTCAAGGGCGTCAACGTACCCCTGGGCCCGGTGGTCGGACCTCTGGGACGTATTGCCACCGGCGGGAGGAACTGGGAGGGTACGGAACCTCTCTCTTCACCATGAATTCTTTTGATCAGCCAACAGGCTGAGGCTTATTTTTCTCTCCAGGCTTTGGTAACGACCCGTACCATGCCGGCATCTTGGTCGGCGAGACGGTTCAGGGCATGGAATCCGTCGGCGTGATGTCCAACACCAAAGTTAACAAACCCCTCCCGAGCACAGCAGCCGTAAAGCATCACTGACAAACCGTATAGCATTTCATTCTAAACGAGCAAGAGCGGAACCGCAACCCCGAAGGTAACGTCACGGCCTTGTCGTCCAACCTCGACGACAAAACTATGCACGAGCTGTATCTTTGGTAATGGCCCTGCCCGACCTTGTCACGAAACATACCTAACGCAAAAGAAAAGGCCTTTCCAGGACGCCGTGAAAGCCGGCACTGGGTCCATCATGTGCTCCTACCAGCGTATAAACAACTCGTACGGCTGCCAGAACAGTGCCACGCAGAACGGCCTCCTCAAGACCGAACTAGGCTTCCAGGTAATATGGTCTCCCAGTCTCCCCGGCCGGCATACGGGGCATGGGCTGACCGGAATAGGGATTTGTGGTTACTGACTGGGGCGCCCTCCATGCCGGCTACCATGCGGCTCTGGCCGGCCTGGACATGGTCATGCCCTCGTCAGGGCTCTGGGGCGACAACTTGACCCTTTCCGTCACCAACGGCTCCCTGCCCGAGGCCAGGGTCGATGACATGGTCACCAGGTAGGAGTTCCATTCGGAGACCCCTCTTCCATGATGCCTCTGTGTTTGCTCATACGGGAACCGCAGAGTCATCGCCGCCTGGTACAAGTCCGGTCAGGACGAAGACTTCCCGGCCCCTGGAGTGGGCATGCCTGCAAACCCAGCTGTGCCCCACGAGAGAATCATAGCCAAGTCGCCAGACAGCAAGCAGGCACTGCTCCAGGGGGCCATCGAGGGCCACGTGCTGGTCAAGAACAGCAACAATGCCCTGCCCCTCAAGGGACCCAAGCTCCTCTCGCTGTTCGGCTACTCGGCGAGGGCCTTTGATCAGTACAACCCGGGGGGGCCGGGTTGGAATACCGGCAGCGAGGCGCTCAGCCCGTCGGACCGGGTCGGGGCCTTCCCGTCCCAGTACAACCTGCAGAGCGCGTCCAACGGCACGCTGCTCACCGGCGGCGGCTCGGGCGGGAACCAGCCGGCCTACCTGAGCTCGGTCTTCGAGGCGCTGAGTGTGCGCGCGTACGAGGACGGCACCAACCTCTGGTGGGACTTCAAGAACACCAATCCGCAGGTCGACCAGTCGTCGGACGCGTGCGTCGTCGCCGCCAACGCCTTCGCCACCGAGGGCTCGGACCGGCTGGGGCTGCACGACGACTTCGCCGATGGTCTGATCCTGAACGTGGCGTCGCGGTGCCGCAACACCATCGTCGTCTTCCACAACGCCGGGGTCAGGCTCGTCGACGCCTTCGTCGACCACCCCAACGTCACGGCCCTCGTCTTCGCCCACGTCCCGGGCCAGGACAACGGCCGGGCCCTCGTCTCGCTCCTGTACGGCGATGCCAACCCGAGCGGCAAGCTGCCCTACTCGGTGCCGCGCAACGAGTCCGACTTTGGCCCGCTGGCCAACGAGACGCGGCCCGCCGGCGACTACGCCCTGTTCCCGCAGTCCGACTTTACCGAGGGCGTCTACATCGACTACCGCGCCTTGGACAAGTACAACATCACGCCGCGCTACGAGTTCGGCTTCGGCCTGTCTTACTCGACCTTTGCCTTTGCCGACATCACCGCCGACACCACGGCCGCCGCCCTCTCCGACTACCCCACGGGCCCGGTCGAGTCGGGCGGGCACGCCGACCTCTGGGACGTCGTGGCGCGCGTGTCGGCACGCGTCACCAACACGGGCGCCGTGGCCGGCGCCGAGGTTGCGCAGCTGTACGTCGGCATCCCCGGCGGGCCGGTGCGCCAGCTGCGCGGGTTCGACAAGCCCTTCGTCGCGCCCGGCGAGAGCGCCACCGTCAACTTTGCCCTGACGCGCCGGGACCTCAGGTGAGTTTCCGTGCCCGTCCAGTGCCTTGGCGCTTTCGTCATCGGGAGACTACTAACATCTTGGCTTTCTCCCCCCCAGCATCTGGGACGTGGTGGCGCAGAACTGGCGGCTGCAAAAGGGCGAGTACCCCGTCTATGTTGGGGCGAGCAGCCGAAACCTGCCCTTGACGGCGACGTTGACGTTGTAACCCGGAGGCTGGAGGGGAGGGGGGGAGTATTCATGGTGTGCCGGGACAAAGTGTGACAACATCGTCAACTACCGTATGAGGTGGTAGAATCTGGTAACGCGGCGTAGCCCCCTCCCCCCGAACCTATAGCGGTGGTTGATAGTTCGCCTCATGAAAAAAGGCATCTGCTCTCCGCGCTGTTTGCGTGCCGCGGCATTCATTCCGCAATGCGCTACTGTGCAAAACGACGTCGAGAACGAAACCAATGATAATACTAGGCAGCCGTAAACCCCGTCCACCGAGTGTTCTCCGATACGCGTCGACCTCAAGGCTGAGTTTCGTCGTACAAGACACGGCACAATAAGCCGCAGTGGCCGGCAAGGAAAATTATTCGTAGTAACGCAGCTATGCAAGAAGAAGAATCTCCCCTAGGCACGGCTGTTAGAGCGACGAGTGGTTTTGTTTCCATGGCAGTTCATGCTGTTGTCTGTCTATACAACCCGTCTTCAATTTCACCCAAAAAGGGCAAACACACCAAGAAACACCGCACTTTTTTTTCTTTCCTTCTCCATATGGACGTGTAGTTTAGATCTGCCGGTGCAGCCAGGTACATCCGCGTCTCTCTACTGACTCTAAGCAAAATCCACCTCCCAGTGAGCGCCAACCCTGACGCCCAGGCGTCCCAGGACCGCGAACGGCGCACGGCCGCCCTCGCCCTTGTAGAAGTCCATGCGGACGTTGTGTGTCTTGCCGTCAGACGTGACGGGCACCTCCGTCTTGCCCTCCCACGAGCTGGGGGCACCAACCAGGATGATCTTGTCGAAGCTGACGTCGTGGTAACGCTTCATCCACTCACCCTCCTTCACGGCCTTGCCGTCATTCTTGACGGCCGACTCCGATGTGAGGAGCAACTGCTTGAACTCGAACACGCGGTGGATGAACTGACCCTTCTCAAAGTCAAAGCTCTCGCCGTCGTCAACATACAGCTCGCCGCGGGCCGAGCCGTCCTTTCCAATGGCGACAACCAGCGTGTAGTCGTCGTACTTCATCAGCTGCGTCGATCGTCTCGGCGTGTCGCGACGAGGGAAGATGTGGCCACCCCGCATCAGCACGGGGATGGTCTCCAAGGGAGCCGAGACCGAGACCGACTTGGCCTTCTGCGTGGAAAGCTTGTTGTACGTGAAGTAATCGTAGTAATGCTCGTCATCGGGAATGTAGACCTCCGTCTCCACTTTGCCCTGCTCGACGATGGGCTTCACAAGGAGACCGGTCGAGCCGACAAAGAACTGGTCGTCAACAGCGAAGCCGCTCTCCTCGCTCGGGTGCGTCCAGTACATGGGACGGATGATGGGGCTGCCGTCTTGGTTGGCGTGGAAGAAGGCAGTGTACCACGCCGGCATCAGGCTGTACCGGAGGCGCAGAGCGGCCGTGATAATGGACCGGTGAGGCTCTGTTGCAACATACGGCTCTCGGCGGCGCGCGTCGATGTGGGCATGGCCACGGAAGAAGGGGTAGAAGGCACCGGCCTGGTACCAACGCGTCTGGAGCTCGAGCTCGGGGTTGCCGAAGAAACCACCAACGTCGGCGCCCGCGAAGGGAAACCCGGCAATGCCCTGGGCAAGAATCATGGGAACGGCTGCGCCGAGGTGGTCCCAGCTGGCCTGGTTGTCTCCGGTCCACATGGCGCCCAGGCGTTGCGAGCCGGCGAAGAAGGAGCGCGTCAGGACGAACGGTCGGCGCGTCTCACCCTTCTTGCGACTCACGAGCGCCTCCCACGTGGCGTTGTGGAAAGTCATGCCGTTGATGTTGTGAACGTCGCGGTGCTCCCAGCCGTCGTGGTGCAAGTTGTCCTTGGGCATGGTGACCTCAGGCCCGTTGAAAACCGAGGGCTCGTTCATGTCATTCCAGACGTGCGTGTTCTCCATGGTACCCTTGAAGCTGTCGTACTTGAACAGCGAGGCCCACCACTTAACAGCCGCCGGGTTGAAGGCATCGATCCACATGGACGAGCCTGGCCAGCACCAGCCATCAAAGTCCTTGCCCTCCTTGTTCTTCACAGCCAAACCTTTCGACTTCAACTCGGAAATGACGGGGTAGTTGTCCGTGTTCTTGATGTGAGGGTCGATGATAACCACGAGTTGCCGGCCGTGGTCGTCCAGCTGCTTGCCCATGGCAATGGGGTCCTTGAACATGTCGGGGTCCCAGGTGAAGTACTTCTTCTCGTGGGTGTACTCGATGTCGAGCCAGATGACGTCGTAGGGGATCTTGAACTTGTCCATCTTGCGGTCGACCTCCTTAACGTCGTCGTCGGAGACGTAGTTCCAGCGGCACTGGTGGTAGCCGAGCGAGAACTCGGCGGGCATGGCGGTCGAGCCCGTGAGCTCGGCGTAGTTCTTGCTGATGTCCTTGGGGGTGGGGCCGAGGAAGACGAAAACGTCCATCAGACCAGACTCGGACATCCAGTGCGTGTGGGTGTTGGTCTTGGCGCCGATGCCGAGGGCCAGGGGGTTCGTCGACTCCCGAGCCTTGGTGACATCGATCCAGGTTTCGGCACCGTTCAGCCAGAAGACACCCACCGTCGAGTCCTTCCGCTGCGCCTGCATGAAAGGAATGGCGCCATAGAGGGTCATGGGGCTGTCCAGGATGTACTCGAAGACGTCGGCATTGTACAGGCGGTACGGCTCGGCATAGTTGCCGTCGCCACCCCGCGTCTCCTTCAGAGACAGCGGGCCGGCGTGCTCGGGGATACCAAACACGTGCTCGTAACCCACAAAAGAGATGTCGAGAGCGACACTCTCCGGCCCGCGGGGCTTAGTGTCCGTGTTGCCGCCGAATGTCTCATCCCACCAGGTGCTTTCGTCCAGGTGGGCGGGGGTCTCGGCTGGCTCCTCTTTCGGTTCCGCCTCGCCCTCGGAAGCTTCGCCTCCTTCCGTAGATCCGGCATCTTCCTTCTTCTCAGGCTCGGCCTTCTCCACCTTGGGCCTCCAGTGCTCCATGTTCATGAGGCCGCGGTCATTGAAGCGGATTTGTGTGGCGCCATCGCGCTTGAAGTCAATGGAGAAAGGCTCGTATCGGATGATGGCCTCGAAGGCACCGTCGGGGCCGTACTGGATGGTGACGCCGTCCTTGCTTTCACCCGCAATCTTGGCGTCGGTGTCGAGGGTTAGGCCGCCCACGATGGCCCATTTCTCTGCCTCGTTGTAGCGTTCCTTCCTCGCGGTGCTGCCGTGCCGGAGGTCGATGCTCTTGGTCTGTCGCTTTTCCTCGTCGACCGTGACCCGGGCGGTGCCCGACTTGAGGAACGATACGGTGAGGGGCAGGTTGACGGTGGCTCCCTGTGCATCGACCGTCTTCAGAATGGTGGCCTGGAACTGGCCGTCCTTCAAGGCGGCCTTTTCAGAGGCCACCTTGTAAGGGGCTTGCCATGATTTGGCCTCGGCGAGGGCATGGTCGGCGTAGGCTCGGTTCCGCTTACAGAAGCCGGACTGGTGGCACTTCTTGAAATCGTTCTCCTTGACGGTCACTGCGGCAGTGGTTTAGCGTAGTTCGTCGGCGGCGTCCAAACTGGCGATCCGTCTTACCGGCCGGCGCAAACAGCGAGCAGAGAATGGAGAGGAGGCAAAGCCACGGCAGCTGGTGGACGCTCCGCATCTTGGTAGCTCCCCAACCCGAGGCGGGAGGGGCAAAAGCCGGCTGTAATTATGTTGCACCGGTTTAGAAATGAAATAAGGAAGAGAGACTATCGGTTCGTTCGACTGCGTGTCCCGAATGCAGGCATCTATCTCTCTACCCGCCAATTGACCCCGAATGAGAGCGTGGGATCCGGAGGTGCAGCGGTGAAGATGGCGGACGATCGAAGGCTTGAGATGGAGAGTTGGACTTCTTAGCTGTCCTTACCCAAAGTGCCTCTAAAAGAGGTACATGTGCTGTTGTACCTCTCCGGACTTGAGCATCAAGTGGCAAGGGGAAGAAGCTCCCCCAATCAGGCTAATCGGTTCCCCACGTTGACCCTTGGCCTGGGCTCGCCAGGCCGTTGAAGAACAACTGTGCGCCCCTGGGGACTTCTTGGGTCTCTCCGCCCCCTCCTCCATGAAACTCTGGGTCTCGTCAGAATCCATGGAAGCGGACGGTTCGCAGGGGGTCTCGATTTGTGTTGTCAAGCCCGCCGAAATGGCGGCGACGACACTGGCTAAGGGATGTATGGCATCTTCCATCCTCCCACCAGTGGGTACCTTGCTGGGTGGCTTTGAGCTATTTGAGGTTGGGGTTTGTCGTCGATTCATGCAAAAGCAGGAGGGCCCTGATGTAATTTCGAAGCAGCCCGTAGGCCCATGCTGCCATTGTTCATGTAGTTGCGGTTGTTGTTGTTGCTGCTGCTGCTGCTGCTGCTGCTGCCGCTGCTGCACAAGTAGCCAAGGCTCCAGGTCCGTGGTGAAAAAGTGTTTGCGCGTATCGGTCAGGGGCGCGTCAACGTGTCTGTCTACCTTCTTTCCCAACCCCCAGTTGCTCCCCTCCACGCTTTCTTTGTCTTTGATGACGTCGAGTAGACGTAGGCTTGTACAATCAAATCAATAACTTTTTGCCCGAGCCGAGAGAAGGGCGTGCCCGTGTGCCTGCGTGCGAGACGCCATGCCCGAGTCGTCACACAACGTCTTGCCGCGCCAGGGGAAGAAGGGCGATGTCTTGGGCCGTGGGAATGGGAAGCCCCCCCATAGCGCGCCATTCTCAGACCGCTCCAGAGCTCAGGGCCACGTCGCCGCCGCCTCTGGTGCTGGTTCTGGTTCTGCTGGTACCCTAGCCGGCGTTGGTGCAGGTGCAGGTGCTGGTACTGATGCTGGTGCAGGGTCCGATGCGCCAGCGCAGCGCCTCGCAGCCAATCACCAGCCAACGCCCGCCAGACCAGAGCTCCAGCACAGAGCAAAGCCCCGCCAAATAACCCCGCTCCGGCTGCTCTGGCTGTTCGCCCTCCTGTCGATTTTATTCTGGATTTTCACCAGCTCCCAGTCCCGTTCGCTTCCTCTCGTCATTCCACTTTCTCCCACACCAGAAACACCGGAACCGCCCAAGATGTCTACCGAGAGAACGTGAGCTCGCCTTCCCCCCGTCGCCCCCGGGCCATACCCGTGTACTGACACACTGCCCAGCTTCATTGCTATCAAGCCCGATGGCGTCCAGCGTGGTCTGGTCGGCCCCATCGTCAGCCGCTTCGAGAACCGCGGGTGAGCTGCCAGAACCCTATCGACAGGGGAACCGTCTCGTGCTAATTGCCTCCTCTCCAGCTACAAGCTGGTCGCCATCAAGCTGATGACCCCCGGCAAGGAGCACCTCGAGAAGCACTGTAAGCTCCCGGCAAGCTCTTCTCGAACCGCCGACAACCCGCTAACCAGACCGCCTTCCAGACGCTGATCTCGCCGGCAAGCCCTTCTTCCCCGGTCTGATTGAGTGTACGTTCCCGCACTGCCCTGGCTTGCTCTCGCCCCGGACCGTCCAGACTGACAAGAACGTCCAGACATGAACAGCGGCCCCATCTGCGCCATGGTCTGGGAGGGCCGTGACGCCGTCAAGACCGGCCGTGTCCTGCTCGGTGCCACCAACCCCCTGGCCTCCGCCCCCGGCACCATCCGGTACGTTCCCATTTCCCCGCTTTAGCTTGCAATTGGCGAAGCCCCCTCGAGCCATGACTGACACGATCCTGCACAGTGGCGACTTCGCCATCGACGTCGGCCGGAACGTCTGCCACGGCTCCGACAGCGTCGAGAACGCCGAGAAGGAGATTGCTCTCTGGTTCAAGGAGGGTGAGCTGGTCAGCTACAAGGCCGCCGCCGCCAACTGGATCTACGAGAAGCCTTAAATACTTGCTCCAATCGCCGGTAAAAAAAAGGAACCTCTAGGAAGCAACGACGAGGTGGAAGAAATATGTGGGTTCGTTGCCACGAACGCCAAGGTTCGCCCTCGGCAGACATGACCACAGCATAGCTCTCACAATCAAAACGCTGTAGAGGACACTCTTTTTGGACGTGCCGTACCGGCTGTGATATGCCATCCTGCGGGGGTATCTGATAGCTATTACGTCCATCCCGTGTGTGATGCCTTTGCCGTAAACAGCTATTGCCTCAATGGGCTGCAGCGTCAAAGTGGGCTTTACGGAGGCGACAAAACGCAAACCAGGAGTAGCAAGGAGGTTATTTGGTCTACCACCATACCCGGCACTGCGCCCAGCAACGCAGGCATTGGCCTACGTAGGAGATACTTTGTATGACTCGTGCCGGGCCTCGCGAGACCCAGGCTAGCGGCCGAATACTTTCCTCCTTGACCAGACCATGGCTCTAGCTACGGAGGGCGTAAGCCAGAGACTCAGGGCGACGCGGGGAATGAGGAGCATTTTCGTGATGGCATAGGCAGCCACTATCTGAATGCCGAGCTTGTAGCCCATTTCCGAGTTGTCCCAGGTAACCTGGCGCTTGACCGCCTTGGCCGCGTCGAGCGCCTTATCCGTCTTGCTCCGAGGCGCGGCGGCGGCCGAGTCGCCGGCGTCGCCATCGGTATCGGCGTCGGCGCGGCGCGTCCACCGCGACAGCCAGGACGACTTGGGGCGGGCGGCGGCGTCGCGATCCTGGTCGGCGAGCTCGCGCTCGAGGCGCTCCTCGCCGCGGAGGGTGTCGGCGTCGGCGTCGAGGCCGAACCAGCCCTTGCGGCGGAAGTAGCGCAGCACGCGGGTGCCGCCGTCCTGCACGTAGGGCGCCCACCAGCCGAAGACGTAGGCGGCCGGCACCACGTCGAGGTAGTGGAAGGCGGCCGTGAGCGTGAAGAGGGGCACCACGGCCGTCAGCTCGTGCAGCAGCAGGAAGGCCCCGACGTGCGACACGGGCGCCGACCGGAACTGCGCGAGCGGGCCGTGGAAGCGCCGCGGCAGGAACCGCTGCGTACGCTGCAGCACCCGGTCAAGGCGGCTCGCCGTCTTGGACGCGGCGGCTTCGGTGGCCGCCGCGCCCACCGGCGAGGAGGACGATGACGGCGGAGGGGGGGGAGGAGGCGGGGGTCGCGTGGACTGCGGGCGGTGCGGGATCCGCGTCGTTCGCGCGGGCCGGCCGATGAGGTGTCGAAGGACGAGGGTCGGTCGGCGGGCGGCCGGGGCGGTCGTGCTCGGCAGCGTCGACATGCGCAGCCCGAGGGCGAGGGGCATTGCTGCCGCCATTGTCGTGGTGGGCACAGAGCAATGGAAAGGCACTGGAATGGGTCAGGCGGGGGAGAGGAGAGAGGAAAATAAAGTCCCTAAGAGAGGGGCTGGTTCAGTCACGAAGACGGGCAAACCTGAAAGGCCCCATCTGCTTGCTCACGGAGCTTCCATGGCTTCCACCGGAGGAGCTCTGACGTTTACGAAAGCTCTTGCAGCTCTTACCATCTATGTACTTACTACAATGTGTGCAGCCTAATCGGTAGGCGCTACCGAGGACCCCTGACCGAGCTGAGTGCAGGTACTGGCCGAGCAGCGAGCAACCAGTCGCTTCAGAAACGCACCCCAAAGAGAAAAGCCATACGAAAGCGCCCTGTAGCAAGAATCCTTTTATTTATTTTTAATTTGATTTTACTTTACTTTTAAAAATTCTTTTTAAAAAAAAATCTTGACCACGCTCGCTCATGGCGGCGCCCGTCGTTTAATCCTCACCTCGTGTTCATCACGAGCCCAGCGTCTAGGGAAGCTGTTCGCCCAGGCCCGTGGCTAGCATTTGTTCGGCTTGGAAGCCCTTGCCCTCCTTCAGCACGCCGGCCTTGATCAACGTGGTGATGCAGTTTTTGGTGACCGAGATGTCGACGCCGGCCGTCTGGTCGGCGAACCGCACCGTCTTGAGCCACTCGGCGGCGTCCTCTTTGGAGTAGTCCAGGTGGTTGCCGATGTACTCGATGGTCTCGTCGTGGTGGTCGTTGAGGTACTTGATGCCGCTGTCGAGCTTCCGGAACAGGTCCTGCAGGCGGGCGTCCTTGGCCAGCTGCGTGGTCGCGGTCGAGGCCACGATCTGCCAGCTGGGCCAGGGCGTGTAGATATCGCCGACGCGGCGGATCTCGCCCGAGTCATAGTAGCGCTTGGACGTGAAGTGCTCCCACATGAAGAAGTCGGCGGTGCCGTCGTTGACGGCGGCGCGCAGCTTGTCAAACGTCTGCAGCACCTTGAAGTCCTTGTACGGGATCTTGTCGGGCGACGTCAGCCAGCCTTGCTGGTCCGCGAGCACGTAGCTCATGACATAGGACCCGGACCCGATGCGCGAAACGCCCACTACGGAATCCTTGAGGCTCTCCACCGACTTGATCTCGGGCCGCTGGGCACCCGTAGAGATGGCCCAACCTGGTTGATATCCACGCGCATCAGTGTTTCTGCATCTACTTATCTAGAGGGTAGGTACATGGGGGCTGGGGTGCCCGTGGTATGGGCACGGATGGAATGGGCACGTGTGGACTTACACAAGGGTGTCTCCACGTAGGTGCCGATGATGCGGTAGCCGCCGTCGCCCTCTACGTCTTCCTTGCCCAAGCCGGCCACCCAGGCCTCCGTCAGGCCGATGCCGACGTCGATCTCGTTATTCCGCAGGGCCGTGATCATATGGCCCGTCCCGGACGGGAAGGGCGTCACGTTCGCCTGGAGCCCGAAGTGCTGTTGGGCGAAGTAGAGTGGGGTCGAAAAGTGCTCCGGCACGAAGCCGATGCGGAGGGCTGACGCGGACTGGCACATGATTTTTTTTGGCTTTTGCTTTTGTTTTGTCGGCAGTAGTGCGAGTACTGCTTCTGCTTTAGGTGATGGCTGGAGCTCGTGAATGACAGCAAGGTAAAGGGTTTGTCCGTATGTAGTAGGTAGGCAAGGTAGACGTAAGGAGTAAAGTCCTGCGGGCACTCCCACACACACTGTCCACGATGCGCTGTTTCTGCAAACGGTGACGAAAGCCGCTCGTGGTTGGGGCTGTTCGGCTGTACTTATCCCCAGCGGCCTTTCACCAGTGGGAGCCGGGGAATTGTGCGGGCCCGGCGCGTTTGGGGACGACGGTATGAATGACGTGAGGAGTCGAACGAGAAAGATACAACGAGTACTAGGGAACGCATAGATGCGTTTTGTGATGGGGGCCACTTCTCCCCCCGGGGCCCATCCTCAGTGGCTGTAAACCCCCCGCCACTGCTGCTATTAAGTTGGCAGGCTTTGACATGGTGAAGCTTAAACATCCGAGACCACAGACTCAACCACCCATCTACACCTCTAGTGGAAGGTATATGTAGGTAGGTACCAGGTAGGTACAGGATATCCACATACCATGATCCATCCATCCGGTTCCGGTATGGGATGTCACTCCCCACGTGGCCCATCCAGGAGGCACCGAGGAAGTAAATCCGACCTGGCAAGCAGGTAGTAGCCCGGCCGGAACACTACTTGGCCAGATAATAATTACCGAGTCCTCCGGCTGCCGCGAGAAGACCACGGTGGCAGGGGACCAAGCAGGAGCGGGGCTGGGCGTAGCACCCAAACGCGACGACATGCTGGTCTCCTGTCATGGTGGGACCGTGATGATCATTCTTCCCCCCTGTTGCATACATTCAACTGTACTGGTTTGGGGCCTATATATACCGCAGTGCCCAGAGCTTGGGAAACTCTCCGTCTCGGTCGGGAGCACGAGACGCTAGTTCACCCTACCAGGCAAGCGCGAGTTTCTCATTCAAGAGCCCTACAACACAGCCGCGCACTGCTATCGAACCGGCCCGTTGTAGTACTCGGGATAGCTGGTCTCGTACCCCAGCAGGGCGCCGCCGATGATGGGGCCAAGCACGACCATGACGGCCCAGCTCACGTAGTACTTGAGCCAGTTGGGGCCGGGCACGGGAATGGCCAGCGGGACGTCGACAGACCAGAGGAAGAGCTCGAGCTGGAACAGGCTCGGGCCGGAGCCGTGGACGCGGCAGTCGTCGAGGTAGCCGAAGAAGTTGCGGAAGAAGCGGGCCTCGGTCTCGTGGGCGGGCGACTCGGGGTCGAGGCCGATGTCGACGACGAGGGCCTCGTCAACGCTAGCGTTCTCAAAGTAGTGCACGAGGCCGGCCGGCAGGAAGTTGGGCGCGTCGCCGGCGCGCATCACCGTCCGCCGCGCCGCCGGGTCCAGGCTGCCGGGCTGGTGCCACACGCCAGCGCCCGCCACCGCCCGGAACCGCTCCGACTGGAACAGGTGCAGGTGCGGCGGCGGCTGGAAGAAGGACCCCGGCGGCACGCTTTGCCGGCACACGTACTCGGACCCCGCCGGGAAGAACTCCTGCCACGACTTTCCGTCCTCGTAGAAGATCTTGGCCTGCGACGCCGAGTGCCGCCGCGGCGGGTTGCTGCCGCGCATAAAGGCGAACATGGTGGCGGACGGGGTCCTGGAGGTTGCTGGCCGGTGTCCGGATAGCAAAGAAGATGTGGTGGTGCGGACTACGAAGCCGGGAACGCTTGCCAGCTACACACTGAGTAAACCCAAGCAGTTGAAGATAGGGAGGGTCTACTAAGCTCTCTTCCTGTCCCGTGTCGACGAGTCTTCCCGTCACTATAATGTTGTCAGCACCCCGCACTTCACACGACGCCCCACCCAGCACCATCCAGCCTGCGTCTGATGCCACGAGGCTGACCGATTAACACGCGACAGTACTTACGTGCATGCACGCAACCCCTTCGAAACGCCAAGGACAAGAAATAGCCGGCTTGTAAGTGCAACCGCAAAAGCATCCGCATCACTAATCACTAATGGTAATGAACAGATGCGCAATCGTGGATTAGGTACTTTAGGTACTTAGATTAACAACCTCCCCGCGGAATATACATTTACAGGGATGGACAACTCCCCAACGCAAGCCTTTACTCGGGAACCTTCACGTCGGTAGAGCTCGTTCCGTCGTTGGTCGGCAAGCCCTCCTCATCACCCGGCTCGGTGTAGGTGCCACGGGGCTTGCCGGCGCCGCGCGTGCGCTCCTTAAGGATGTTTCCGCGGTCGATGGCCTCAGTGTCATCGCGAGCTGGTATCCATTAGTAATCCGTCGCCGTTGAACCAATCTGCTGTTGGCAGAGTTGGTGGCCGGGACATTGGAAGTGAGTGGCGGGTACCAAACATACCCAGTTGCTCGTCCGAGTCGGCCGTTCTGGCATCAACGGGGTCCTCGATACGCTCCTGGTCGCTGACAACATTGAGAGGCTCTCCTTTGTTCCCAGACCGCGAGACGTAGCTGTTGTCCGTAACCTCACCAGAGGGCGCTTCGTTCTCGTAAGTCGGCATGTTTCGCGTTGCTTTTGAGAGGGGGATGAACAGAGTAATATGAGAAAAATGGAAACAAGGTGTACGATGCGAGCAAAACCTGGGGTTCTGTAAGTGCCTGTGACTTGATGGACATCCTGATATCTTGTACGTCGGGAAGCACCGCCGGGCCTTATATTCCATCTGCCTCCAAGGCAGCCAAGGCCTCAAGCCGTTTTCCCTCTTGAACTACATCATCAACGTCGTTGCTTTTTTGACACCCGTGCTCTCCGGGCAGGCCTCGCTTGTCTGTCGTTATGTTATATGTCATCGTAAATGCTGTCAACATGACGCCACGAGGATCAATGGCGCCCCCGATGATTCATCACCACCCCGAATGAGACACAGAGGGGCAGCGGCACGGACCCACGGCCACGCGATGGAGAGCAGTTGTTGCCCGTACAGCTTCATCTCCAAACGTCGATCCCCCGAGCTTCCACTGCACGCACGTAGGAGGCGTCGACGTACCTCGAATGGCATGGAGCCTTATTTCTTCGCTGAGATGCGCTTGATTGCCACACACACATGCTGGACAGATCCGGCGGCGCCGGAACGATGATGTGAGCGGGCTCACATCTCAGATGCGCGAGATAGCCAAGCCATGGCGTTATAGTACCTGCTGAAGTTATGCATTTAGACACGGGGTGCTTGATACGGCCTGTCCTAGGGAACAGACGCATTCGGCGCCCTCGCCTTTTCCTGCACCGTTGTCTTCACCCTTCATCCATTCGTGTATGAAACTTGTCTAGGGGTATCGTCCATTCCACAATCTTCGTCCCCGGATTGGAAATTCGGAAACTACTAAGAGGTGCCGCCGCCTGCCCCGGAGCCCTCTCCTGCCTTGCCACCGATTCGCATACTCTCCGCCATGGCACGTTGCAGCTCGTCGTCATCATCGGCCGAGCGAGCTTTCCCCTTGCCTTTCTTTCGCAGCTCCTCCTCGGCCAAGCTTTGCTTCTTGATATACGCCATCACAATATCTTCTTCCTTCTTACGATCCTCTGCTTCTGCCAGAGATTCTCTGTGGGCACGCTCCGACTCCTCAATGGCTCTTTGGAACTCGGCATCGTCGCCCACGTCGCCCGCCGAGGGGCGATGCGGCTCGGCACGCGACGCTTCGATGGCCTTCTGCAACTCCTCGTCCTCGCCTTCGTCCATTTGACCCTCGCGACCCGGCGGAGAGCGAGATTGCTGGTCCGTCTGTGACCGCCGAATGGCCTGTAGGTATTCGTCATTTTCCTCGTTATCGTAGCTCTGCATGTGAATAGGCCCGCCCTGCTCTTCTGCAATGCTAGCTCGCACAGCCTGCTCAATGTATGCCTGGTACTCCTCGTCCGTGATTTCATCAAAGTCACTAAGAGAGAAGGGTATTCCGCCCTTGACGTCTGTTGGGTACGCTGGCGGCGCTGTCGACGTCGCGGCAGTCGAGGCGCCAGCAGTCGAGGCGCCGGCAGTCGAGGCGGCAGGGCTCGAACTTCCCGTCGCAGACGGGGCAGGGTATGAGCGGTGCGGTGGCGCTGGCGGGGCACCGATTGAACCTGGCGTTGTATTCCTCCGCAACGCTGTGACGCTTTGCCGAATGGCTTGCTCGATCCTGATATCTTCGGCCGCATTGCCCCGAGAAGTCTCCCGCACAGCAGCTTGTATGGCCTGCTCAAACTCGGCATCCTGCTCCGCACGGCTCTGGGGCGAAATGGGTGCCGGGCTGTTGTTGTCGGCAGGGCGCGAGCTTGCTGCTGCCAAGCCCGAAGCTATAGCCGCCTGTCTCTGTTTCCACGCTTGCTTCTGCTCCTGCAAACGCTTTCGACTCTCGAAAGACATGTTTCTAGTGAGACGCCAGCCCGTCTGTGGGGGCTCGCCCGGGGAACTGGCCTCAGCTGAAGACGAGGCAACGTCGGGTGTCCGGGAAGCCCCGGTAGGAGACAGGTCTCTGGGCCTGCCCTTGTCCTTCTGTTTCCAGATGCTGAAGGCGCTTGTTTCACGCTTCATGGAAAGCCAGCGCACTTCAATGTCATCCCGCTCTTCGCTCGTAGAGTTCGTAAAGTCGAGATTGCCTTGTGAAATGCGCGAGGCTACAATGTAGTTGTGTGCGCTTTGAGCAAACTTGGTGCGGATCTCGGCGTGAAGACCCGCCATTGTGTAGGCCGGGATCGACCAGACAGCTGCAACGGGTCAGCCAAGGAAACAAGACAGCTTGTAGCAATTCACTTACCGGCTGCTGGCTTGAGGACCAGTCCACCAATGCCCTTGCCGAATCCTTTGATTAGCCCGGCAGCCCCTTCCTTCTCGGCACCCTTCAGGGGTTGGGTTACGAGCCCGGAGATGCCGTCGAACATGCCCAGTCCAAACTCTTTGCCGGCTACCTTGACGCCGCTTGCAAAACCCGTCACCTTCTCCGGAGGCCGAATCGTGTCATCGTTATAGAGCTTAGGTGCGTTTCTAAAGCCCCTTGCCAGACCCATGCAAAAGTTCATAGGGCTTTTGAAACCCGTGGTGACAATGGTTTCGATGCTCTTGCCGACGCCCACGGCTTGCTCCAGGGGGTTGCTACTAGAAGGCGCACTGGAAGTTGGTTTCTGCGTCGAAGGCGTCGACTGCGTTTGGCCGAGAGCCGCGGCCCTTGCCGGTTGTGATGAACCCACCGAAGCCGTTGAGGTCGACGCGGCCAGGCTAGTTGCACTCACGCTCGTCAAGCCCGACGGTTGCACCGAGTTGGCTGGGTCAGTTTTTGAATCATTCAGTCCCAGCTGGTTACCGGTGGCAACAGGGGCCGAGTCCGTCCTCGACGGAGATCCGACTGTGCCCTCCCCAGAGCCCTCGGCTTGGGAACCTTTCGGTTTATTTTGGGCTGTGCTCTTGGCCGCTTTGAAAACGTCTCGGGGAAAATCTGCCACAGCCATACTGATGTTTCCGATATCTCCCAATAGCGCCGAGGAACAAGCCGTAATGGGATCCCATGGCTCGTCCTCGGTGTTGTATTCACGCGACCGAAACCTGCGTCTGTATGAGCCATGGCCGGGTTCCCCAAGTGGGTTCAACTTACAGTTTCAGATCCGACCACTGTATGTACCCTGAGCTCACCAGTGTCGAGGCAGCGAGAGCGCTCAGCCGCATGTTAGTCCTTGGAAGGCGCCAGACGGCTACCCGGCTAGGGGCTAGGGAGCACCGAATATTTTTCAAGTCGAGATGGTTGTGGAAACTTTGACCTCCGACGTCGGCTCCCTTCTCCTCCCGGATTTTCGCGCCCAGTTCTTTGGCACGCTCCTGTGTTTCAGGCCTCGAGACAAATTCGAGAGCCCCGGCGAGCGCTTCGGCAGTGAGCTTCTTGTACGGAATCGGGTCGGGGCCAGCACCGGCCCTGGCGACCATAGCCCCCCAGAACGGCTGGTCGCCAAAGAACGGCACCACAATGGTAGGCTTGCCGGCATTGATACCGGCAGCAGTTGTGCCAGCGCCACCGTGATGACACACTGCGGAGACGTGCTTGAAGAGCCAATCGTGAGGCACATTGCCGAGCATGTGTACGCCGTCGGGTATGCCCACTGAGTCGGCTCCGATGCCTCCCCAACCCTTGGACACGAGAGCACGGACGCCCGATGCCGCCACGGCGTCGAAAATGGTCTTGGTGAGACCGTTCGGATCATCAACCACGATGGATCCGAAACCGATGTAGACGGGGGGCGGGCCGGCCTCGAGAAACGCCGCGAGTTCGGGGTCAGGGGTGAAATTGGACGCCAGGTTCAAGAAGTAGAATCCGGCAATGTCTATGTGGTTACCCCAATCAGCAGGCTTGGGGATCAAAGCTGGGGACCTGAGACCTGTCAGCAAAAACTTGCGGTCCGGCAGTTGGGCACACCACCCACCAGCAGTAGGTGTAGGGGATCCGCAGGCGTGTGAGTACGCCGGGGGCCCAGATCAGCGACAAGGGGTCCAGGTCGAGTACTTTAGTACGGAAGCGGTTGATTACATCGCCCAGACCCTGCCAGGTCATCATCTCGACCAGAGTGTAGGATATATAGTTGGTCGTGACAGGGTCCGTGTTGGTGGACTGGATGTTTGCCAGCGGCTGGGGGAAAGCTCTCGTCGGGGACCACGGCATGCTGCAATTCAGTCAGATTTTGCCAGGCAGCACGTCGGGGGCAGGGCGAAGACTTGCGTAAACATCAAGTGCAGAGGCACGCCGAGTTTCTCGGCCACGTGGATGTGGGCGAAACTAGGGGGGTTCGCAATGATGGCATCTGCCACAAAGGGTTTGTTGGAAGGGTCCAAGATGATGGAAGTAGAGCCATCATTGGAGACGTTTCGCCTACGCTCCAGCCGAGGCGCCGGTCCCAGCCCATCGCCTGCCTCAATGCATGATCTCCAACAGCCGTAGATGATTTGTTCAATTCCCTTGCGGCGTTTGGTGACCTCGCCACTCGTCACGGCGTCGAAGCCGGGCATTAAGCCAGGGTGCTTGACCATGAAAGCCATGAGTTCGGCGGGATCGCCGCCGATGCTGAAGAACTCCAGCCCATTCTCTTCGACGAAGCCCTTGAAGGTGGGGTGCGTTGCTATACGTACACGGTGCCCGTAGGTGTCCCGCAAGACCTGTCCGAGTGCAACAAACGGCTGGACGTCGCCACGCGAGCCCACGATTTGTATGACAACGTTCAGTCGCGGCGGTGGCGTCTGCCCTGGGTGGCCACCAAGGCTAGGAGGGATGTAGGCGGGCGGAAGAGGCGCGGTAGCAGCGGTAAGAGCGTCCTGCCTAAGCTGGTAGCTCAGTGTCGGGGCAATAATATCGGCGAGTCGGCTGCTCGTCTGGTGGATGTTGATGTTGATTCGGCCGTCATCTGTGCGGAAGGCGTATCGAGTTAGTAGCTCGTTCCTTCCCCCCTCCCGTCGAGAGGGAGCTAACGCAGGTACCGCCTGCAGAAAGGCGATTCTCACTCACCCGTGATGTCGGCACCAGCTTCAAAGCCGGGCTGTTGCAGAGAAAAGCGGTCGTGAACTTCGCTGTAGGCAGGCGGTACCACTTCGTCGGCGCCTAGCTCTGGCGTGGCCGGTATGCCCAGCATGTCGGCCTGCGGGTCGGTGATAATGACACCCGGCAGCGAGCCGTGTCTCCCGCTGCTCGCCTGCTCTTCTTGGTTGCCGCTGCCATTGTTCCCCAGAGCACGCTTCTGCTCCAGCAAGGACATGGCGCCGGTGAGTACGCCGGCGACGAAGGCGCGGCGGCGGGTGGGGAGAAGTTCGGAGGTGAATTCGGGAGCGGGGAAGGGACCGGAGACGGGTCAAATCACAGCTCGAGGGACAATGACGCGCGGCCGTTTTGCAAGGCCGTCTCGGTGCGCCGATGAGATGAGGCGCCTGGATGTAGAATGCGTGCGTATACTCTCGAGGCCTATAAATTTGCACGCCAGGCAAGCCTGGGTTCGCAGAGGGTGAAGGGAATGAATGGCCTGGCAACGGCAGCAGGGCAGCAGCAGCTGGAGGGCAGTGACGGCATTCCCTGCGGCGTCCAAGTGCCCACTATATACCTGGTTCCCACTATGGCGGGGTTACAGTAGATGCAAGTGGATAGATAGCGCCCCCTCCCCCGATACCGAGAGAGACCCTGGAGGGGTTTTGTTCGCCGTGCTGCCTTCTAACCAACCTACAGTAGGGGACAAAAGGGTGACCCACGCTCGTAGATTCATGTACAACTGGGCAAAATGTAAGTGGGCAGGTACATACCTATGCTTGCATACTTGAATATGCTACCTACCTCGAATACCCAGGCCAGTAAACGCTACTCCCAACTATTCAACTCGGGCACGTATACATTCCACTGCTCGTCAGGGCGCGCATGATACTTAGCAAGGGAGCAGGAGAGGTGCTGCAAAGCAGTCCCTGGCGGGTAAAGAGCGACGCGACCAAAGGGCGTGGCTGTGCTCCAAGCAGGTTGGCTGCCACAATCGCGACGAATCAGCGACGCGATGACGGGTTCGTGGATGTCGTGCGGGAGGCCTGCGGGCGGGTGGCGCCCGGGCGGTGCTGGGCCTAGCCAGCCATGGTTGGCAACGCCGCGGCGTTGCCCATGCAGACATGTTCTGCACTACGATGGACGAGGCCTGCGTCCGGCCTTTATTAGGGACGGCCGAACCCCGACTCGACTGGTGTGAGCTGATGCGGGCCGTGTTAAAGTCCGGCAGCGCGGGAGATTGTGATGTCCATGACCTCCGTATGATATGGCGTTGGTTTGCTCAAATCTCGCTGCCTAATGGCGGGATGGCGCGAAGTCACCGGCTGCTGTAGAAGTGACGAAAACGCTGACATGGACGCCCGTGAAAACCTCTCCGTGGACGATGGGTGCGGGCGGCTATTGATTATACATGTTGGTAGGGTTGTTTTTGGTCTCTTTCGGCGGCGGCATGCCGTGGCTGTTTCTGTCGCGGGAGCTCTCGAATGCGCAGTATTTTATTAGGCCCTGTTACTGGCAAGTCGGCCTTTCATATACCTCGACATTCGATACCAAGTCGGAGAGCTGAGGCATATATGCCATATATCCCGATTGTGGATACCGTTGGCATGGGGAGCCAAAGATGGCAAGCCCATGGATGGGTGCATAGAGAGATATGCATGCTATCCTGGGAAATAGCTCGTCAGCCAACCATCTCTGTCTCCTCTCCTGTCAACGGCTTGGCTGTCGATACACGAATGCATGTTCGCTCGGTCCCCTCCCGCCCCTCCTCACAAAAGCTGCTCCCTGCGTCTTCAGCTTGGATATCTGTACCTACGTAGTATTCCATGTCCGGTACCTTGGCTGGTGCAGCAGTTTCTTACCCACTGACCCTGTCGTCAAGCCGGTTTGACAGGACTTCCTTATGGGTCCATTCCTTGGGCATGCAACCCGCCAGCCATTCGTCTAGGCGAGGCTGCCGCGGGGTTTTGAGGCAACGAATGTTCTTTGCAGCCCCTTGACAGATCACAAACTCTATCAGATGTGCCGCGTGTCGATCACACCCGTAATCCCGCCAACGGAGACCCGGCGCGGGATTGGTGCTGATTTGACAGCATGCACCAAGCGGCTTCCTCCGAAGGCCACAGCATCGCGACATCTCAAAGATGAGGGCGCGTGTCGTATGGTCGAAGTGGAACGTCGGGATGCAACACGGGCGTCGATGGTCAGCGGAAGTCGCCCGTGTGCTGTCACGGAGGCCGTTCGGGGCAGCCCTCCGGGAAACCGTGTGTGCCGTGTGCGCCGACGAGGAGGTCGTGGTCCCGCTGTTTCCCAGGGTGACCCTTAACCCAGCGCCGCGTCTGGATCCGGGGTCATATTCAGAATAGCGCCGGTATACCGACTGCACTGTCGGTGGTGCCAGCCGGTCAGGCAGTGCCAGCCGGTCAGGCGGTTTGCCGTCTCCCAAACAACGCAATACGACACACGCTGTTGGGATAGACGGCCTTATGGGCTGGTCTCGCTTTCACCCACGCGCAAGTTCGCTTGACAACGATACGACGCTTTCCGTCCGCAGGAGGGAAGGGTATATCTTCTAGGTGCCTCTGTGAAGGAGCGGTGGGAGGGCAATGCATGACGAGCCAGGAATGGTCGTGCGATTCGAAGGAATAGCAAGCATCAGAGCAACCCACACCGGCAGTCGGCGCATGCCGCCAGTTCTGCGAAACCCTTCCCCACCGTCGATCCTGTTCTTGCTTGCATTGTCCTCTCATGGGACAGCAAGCGGTATCGAAACCAATTGCCACCGCCTGGAAAGAAGTGAGCGACAGCCCCCGATTGGTGATCCGGAAGTTGTGTTGGTGAGGAACGCCGTCATTCCGGTCTGGCTGAACGTAGATTGCTAACGTTGCCTGAGCCCGTTGGGCATTAAGGCCCATCCGTGTATTTCCAGTAGCACGACACTCAGGGTTGGCCATCGCGGAGGGTCCTCGACAAGGTCCGGGATAGTACATCGCATGGCCACGCAACTGGGGCCCATGAAAAGATAGCGCCGCACGCCTCACCATCGCTGTCGGTGAGAGCGCGATAAGCGAGCATGGTATCCCGCGATTACCTTCTGCCTTTATCGTGTATGTCGATACAATATCTGGAGAGCCACCACGCGTCTCTTTGTCCTCGGCTTCCCATGCCATAGTCCGTTCTAGCGGGACACTACCGTCCGATATACAGGCACCCGAGCGACACGGTCTGTCACCCCAGATCTCTCACTACACATCCGGGATTCCCCGGCTGCCCAGATATCGGGCCGCAACCTTTTCTGTCTTGCAAACTGTTCCTGGCTTCGGTAGCGCGTTGCGGACGGGAAGTGCCGTCCCACGTGCACGACGGCGAAGAAATATGAACTATGCCGGCATGATTGAGGAGAAGGCCCTCAAGGTATGTATGAGGCTGCGGTCAGGAAGGGCGCTCCACGCAATCCCACTGACCTGAGCATCGGCCGAGTAGAAAACCTACATTATTGCCATTGTGTGCTCTACCCTCATTGGGACCTTCACTTCCTCGATGGGTCTCTGGGACCGCGTCATGGAGAAGCGGAAGCAGAGCCAGCGGGACACGGATCAGGACAAGGAAATCCAGCATCTCAAGAAACAGATCGAGGAGAGCCAGAAGAAGAAAGAGGAGCCCGAGCAGCCCCTGTCCCGGCGCGGAGCGGCTTATGATATTCGTGGCTACCTCGATGTGGCCGACTCGTTGGAGCGTTCGAGGGCGTTGATCAGTCGCGAGTTCGACCTGGGCTGGGAACGGCTGGGCAGCCGCTTTGCCATCGGGGATGTCGTGACGGAGAACCGCCTCCAAGCTCAAATCATTTTGCTCCAGCGAACAATTATCGATGTGCTTCACGATGCCCTCTGTAATGGCCGGCAACTCGGCCGGGATGACATGGAAAGGATCGTGGCCGCCTCCAACGCCGCTCGCGACGGCTCGCTCGACGCCCTGCGGCAACAACAGCGCCGTCAGCTGTTGTCCATCGAAAACGCGCCCGTTCTTCGACAGCCAAGACAGGTAACCGGAAGGCCGGTCCCCCGGGCGCCCAGCCCTCCGAACTCGGACTCGACGACTGTCGGTACCATGGTCTGCACCACGGAAGAGCTGTTCTGCAAGTATAGCCTCAGTCTGCAAGACATCAGGAAGAAACCCATGGCCGGGAGTTTCGCCCCGGGGAGAAGCTGCCGGTGCCCGATATGCGACGCACGGGTGGACGCCGAGGCCGACGACCACTGGGAGATCCGGAAACGCATACCGGCCATCATCCGGGAGGGCGGGCGCGACAAGGAGGCGCTGGAGGAGCGCGAATTCCACGTAGGACAGCGCTTCGTGGTCAAGTCCCACACCACTGGCGGCCAGTATGCCTGCGTTCTGTGCAACAGGTTCCGCGAGAGAGATGTCATCTGCCCCACAGTTGACCTCCTGATCAAGCATGTGGGAGAAGAGCACAGCACGGCCGAGCTGGAGCAGGAGCAGGACTTCGACATGGCTTCGCGGTTGCGGCCCTTACCCAGAGCTCTGCCCGCCCCCGCGGCGTCCCGCTCAGTACGTGGGTAGCGACATAGGGGTTACTTGGTCGACAGCATGTCAGGAAGCGCAGCTCATCAATAGGGAATAACGTCAGAATAACAACGGTCCCAGAATCTACGCGCCACCGCGGAATATTTAGCCCTTCCGAGTATGCTGGCCGGGTCGTTTCCTGTGGCCCGCCCCGGGGGAAGCCGAGATGCGGCGACCATATATTGGCCTTTGAGTGGCTCGAGTGGTAAGTAGCCTAAATGGGCCCGGAAACAGTACGAACCGCAAGCGGAAGCGCCTGTAATGGCAGGGATAGTGGCTCAGTACCACTCGAGGCATCGGCGGACTGTTGGCTCTGCCGTCCCCCGCAGTGGAAGGAGCCAACCGCATGCTAGCCCGCTTCATGACTCCCTGGGAGAATTCCATTCTGAGTCACGAGCTTGGTTGCGACCAGTAGCCGGGGGGGTTGGCAGTGGACAAGTGTCAGCCGTGCCAGCTCAGCAGGCCCTGCAGGTCTTAGGGAGCGGCAGCCCTTACTATCAGTGTTAGGGTAGGAGCCGGTCCGTCACCTCAACTTATCAGAGACGTGTGCAGCAGAGGATCCTTGTGGCAAGCATCTGAATCTAGACAGACTTCTGGCTATTGCCAGAAAGCAGAAAGGGACGGACTGGGCCTGGCCATGTTGGAGGTCATCGTACAATGCACGGCTGACACTGGTTGGGTCGTCCTGTATTAGGTCAATAATTGTGTAATGAAGTACGCAAAAATTATATAGTTGCTCCCTAGTTCAGATAGAGCCCCCTCGTCGAGGGTCTCATAAGTCGTAATATCATGCGGCCCATTTGAAAATACATCGCTCATCTCTGGATGGCTTTCAAATGCGCCTCCCAACTCCATAGCGCCAAGCAGGCCGAATTCGAAACGCTTTTCGCTCTTGAAGGATTGCTGGCCGGCGCTGCCTGGTATTAGCAGCTTCGGCTTTGCTTGGTGGCGATAAATGGTGTGTGCGGTAGACCCTTGATGAAGATAGGCCCCTCGCCCTGGTTTTGCCGTGTCAAGGACAACAGCCCTCAGGCCTCGATGAAAGAGGTTCTTGGGGAGGTTGTGTAGTAGTTGCCCTCCTCGAGCGAGCCTAGGCCCTGGCCGTTACCGGCCTGGAGTCGCCCAAGTTTCCTATAGTCGAGGAGATGACGCTTCTGAAGGTTCTTGGCAAAGAGAAGGCCACAGACGTTGCAAAGACTGCTCGGGCCCTTAGGACCACTCCGCCACTCGGGTGTCTCGGTGCAATTGCAGTCGACACAGTGCTTAGGCCCCCGGAAGGACTAGAGGGAATGGTCAGCGGAGGACTGAGAATGGACGAAGATAGGGTGACAAAAAAACACGCACCCGCCGGCGCCGGGAGCGGGCATCTTGTTTGCGTTCCCGCGTGGTCGTTTCGGGCTGGCGACGGAGTTCGGCCTTGTACTGCTGGATGGAGTGAAGCGTCCTCGTTATGTCTTCAGAGATGTTGATCATGGCCATCAAGTCAATATCGCCAGGTAGTTCGCCGTGGGCGTGGAGCCCGTGTTGGTCAGAGGCGACCTGGGAGAGAACGCCAGCAGCCTGGGATATCTACAGGGCACAGCGAGTTAGCACGGGGGGCGAGGAGAGGCCGGACTGGGAGGGATGGGAAACCAACGAATAGGCGGTAGATAGATGGCATCCACCTTATTACTCTGTAACTACATGCGTATTCTACTTACTCTTTTGATATGGCTCGAGAGTGGCCCGACAGCCGCGTTGGCATCGGCAGGGTCGGGCTTCTGACATGCAGTGTCGAATGCGGACTCGACCCGCGAAGTCTGGCGGGAGGAGCCGTCGCAGCAGCGAGTGGCGGCGCTACGGAATGGAGCTGTAGCCATGGCAAATCAACGACGGTACGGGAATTGGGGAAAAGTCGATGTGGACAGCGCGGGAAATACGGTTCTCGATGGTGATGGAATCAAGTGTGGTGCGAGGATCGAGATTTCTTTAAAGTGATCGAGCCGACTAAGTAAGAACCCGCCGGCCGACATTGCTGGAACATACACGATTCAGCACACGCTGGGGGGGCTGTCAGACCCTCGATTGGGGGGGCTGCTTTCGGGAGATGATAAGTGGGATTTCATGGCGGATGGGATCCCATGGCAGTTGGGGGCGTTACCCAGCCGTGAGTACTTGGGTGTTATGCAGCTAGGGTACCAATACCTAACACCACTTGCTGCTGCCGGATGCGATAGATCCCAATACCGTCCATCCATCTTGTTTTCTATTGGACCAGAAGCTCCTCCAGTCCGCCAGGCTGTCCGGGGGAAACCCGTTTTTCAGACGCACACGGATTGATAAGCAAGAGGCAAAGAGGCAGGGGGCGGACGGGGAAGAGAGGTAGGCAAGGCAAAGAAGAGAGGAAGAGAAAGGGAGGGATAGAGAGAGAGAGAGGACAGCCCAAGAAGCAAGCTCGGCAAGTACGGTACCTCCTGACTGCCGGCCAATAGCTGTCAGCCCGCAGCACTATCTGTACTTGGTTTTGTTTAACTCGGCACTAGACTAACCGGCTAGCGATGAAGGTGGTGTGAAGCTTCGTTTCTGAAAGGCGGGCTAGTGGTGGTGATCCCACTGTCCACCGGAGTATTCGCACCTGGTTTAATGGGTCGGACCCTGAAAGACCCCTAAATTCCACAGAAGCCTAGATCTCCACTCGGGGCAACCCCCCCATGGCATACACCATACCTGCATATCCGTGCAGCCGAAGCGAAAGGGTTCGGCCAGTTCTCTTGGGGGCTGCTCTACTGCCGCTGGCAAAGCTGCCTTGCTGACGACTGTTGGATGACGTTGCCTGAGCAGAAGTTTCGCCTTTTCATGCGCTCCGTAAGTAGACAGGTAAAATTGCCGGGTGGCGGCAGCATATGAGTCCCGAGGAGATCCGATGGCTGGAAGGATGGTGAGCACTTAGCAGCACTACACAGCACCAGAGGACCGAATGCAAAGCACAAGTGACAGCCCGAGAAGCGAACTTCCGGCGGGATCCATCGGTAAGTGGTCCTCTCCACCATGACAGCATGTTTAAAGTAGGTACTTGGCTATGCGTCGCGCTGTTTTCAGAAGATTGGATGGGGCTACCTTGAGTGCGCCTCGTCCCAAGTCCACTGGTGGCGCTCACCGCACGCTGGAACCCTCCCCTCCCCGTACAACGGCCCGCGAAAAGGACCTACTTCTTTGCCACATCGTGAGGTATTTTATCCACCCCAGCACGCGTTTCAGTGCTCATCGGCAAATAGGCTATGGGCGGTCAGTAGCACTCAAAACAGGCACCGATGCCCACCAAAGTCACCACTGGCTTGATACTGTAACTTCCGAAAACCGGCTGCATTTCCCGGTTCGGAGTAACTATGAATAGTATGGCCCGGAGCACTACATGTGCACTCGAGGGCACGCTATACTGCAATAATTTAGACTCCAATAGCCGGGCCCCCGGTGGCATCCGGGCGTTTTGCCTCGTACGAGCTTTCAGGTTGAGAAAGCCGAACCGCATCCGACCTACGCGAGAGGCACAAGTTCGCTGTCGGACTGCCCTATGAATCCGCGGCTAGGGAAAGGCGAGTGTCCACTGTCTGGCTGCTACAGGATGAATGACTCCTCCGCGCAGCAAGGAACCTAAAGATAACCGAGGAACTTACGTACCAACTTAGGTAAGAAACAAGTGCGCCCCCGTTATGGAGCCACGACGCGACTTTCAGTCTTCGGCAATTATGGTACGTCGCTGTGCCATGCCCGGCAACGAGGGTGTCCACGTCATCAGTCTGGGGAGGGGTTGTCGGTAAGGAGCCGTCCGTGTTATGCAGCCGGATAGTGAACAAGTTGACTGTCATGCCCTTGCGGGGACTCAGGCATCGGCATATGATGTACGTAGGCACGGCGAAAGCACGGTCTTCACGACACACTTGAGCACGGTAGATACCCGAGAGAGGTGGGGTTTACGAAAATGCCCTGGCCTAACTACTTCGGTGGCCGTCGAAAGCGAATACGAAATATCGAACTTGTTTTGGGCATAGTAACTACGGCCTTAAGAGACGAAACCCCTCGCCGGGTAGGTACCTGCCCCCCCCCTCCCGCGCGCCGCGGGGGCGCGGAGTGAGGGCGTCAGAAAGGTAGCAAACAAGTGACTCACCTAGAAAGGTAACAGGCTCAGCACACTAAGAACACCCTTTTAGTTGAGTCATTTATTTTGCGACCCCCCTCGGGCGTTATTGCAAGCATATTGAGTTGGACGGTAGGCAGGCTAAGTGGTGGAAGGATACACGCTAAGGTATCCCTCGCTCTGGCTGGACAATTCGTATCAAGCTGGATGCAAATGCCGTTACCTGAACTGTCTTTACGACTATGTATCCCGCTAGTCGTATTAAACGGCAGAGGGGGGACAAATAAACGCTTCAGCTAACACTCTTCGAGCGGGTCTCTGGTAAAGCCGCTGGAGCATTTTTTTCTGGCCCCTTCCCCCCCGGGCCAGTCTCTTGGCCGCCTGGTCGTATTTACGGAGCGCATTGAAACTAGATGCTTGCCTCGGGATGGACTTTGTACTCTAGTCCGTCTACGAAGTATTACATGGTAGTACCCGGTTTATGATGTCCAGTCCGCGAACAACTGAACAACTGAACAACTGAACAACTGAACAACTGAACAAGAGAGCGCCAGCTGTGCCGACCGATGATAAGTGTAAATGCTACAAACCAACCATGTGATGCGCGGAAACCTCGCAGCATTGTCATCAAGACAATTACGCTCGGACTCTGCCTTAGCAGTGGGCTAAGTGTAATGGATCATTCTCAATGGTCGTGGTTGAGAAGATGTCTGGGAAAACTGGAGATACGGCCGCGCGCGGCGGGGACTCCAAAACCAGCGGTCGGATATCGAAAAGAGCAGGTGCGACATCCCGAGCACCAATTAAGTATCCCATGCAGCCGTGCCAAAGCTTTCATGGCAGCCATGGTTACATCAAAGGCTTCGGAATGGGCAAAACGATTAACCCCCAAAGACAGCTTGGGAAATCGCGGTACAACGCCCCCGCCAAAATACACAAAATAATCCATCACACGCGGCCTTTGCTTTCTCCTTCTCACTCTATCCTGAGAGAGAGGGAAGCAAAAAGGATGGCGACTCCCCCCCACAGGCTTGAACTGTGAACCTCCTGATGTACACCGTAGTAATTGGTAACAGTCAGACGCGCTAGCCAATTGCGCCAGGGAGGAGATGCTTCTGATTTGTTGTTGAAGGTTCTGGAGTTATTTCAATTTCTATTAATTTAACAAAGTGAATGCGCATATCCACCCACCATGTCTTAGGGGCTTCTATTTGCTGCGGCGCATGTGTGCCTGCTCTTTCTTTTGGTTGGTTCACTGTTCATGAAGCTGGTCGGTTGCGGTTCCGGTCCCACGCATACATAACAACTAGGCTAAGTACTTCTTGCTCATGCCCCTAGCTCTCTGCCTTGCTCTACTCTTAAAGGCAACAGATCTCCATGCTTTGCTTGGTCCCTCCACGACTTCGAGCCCGAGTTTTGAGCCTTCCTCCCAAGAACGGGACGAATTTGATGACCCGCGCTGTCCCCGGACAGCTAAAGACAGGTAATTATTCGCATAGATGGGTAGCAGGTGTTCAGTATTCGCTTCTCGAGTTCCGCCGACAACGTCTGGCAAATTGCATGTTATTCACGACTACTTTTAAGGTGGTTTCCGTTGCCCGTCACGGTAAAAGAAACTATGCAGCTCTTTCTAGAACCTATAACCGGTTACCAGCATCTAAACTGTCCCGAGAATGCGATTTTGTTCATCGTCATCGCCGCCGCACCTTTCTTTTGCTGTTCCGCGCTGGCTGGGCGTGACCAGCCGCGGCCGCCACCAAGGCGCTACTAGGTCGGGGGCCGGAGAGACACCTCGAAGTTCCCCCCATCGAGCCCAAAGTCTCCAAAGTTTTCAGAAAAAGGAATGAAGATCAGTAGCTAAAGCGTCGCTTTTCGCTTGGTTTTAGCCACCCCCACCTCCCGGAAAGGAGAAGAGCTTTGATCTTCAGGCAGGTTTTTGTTGCAGTTGAGAGATGACATCGGCTGGCCCTCGCACGTGTTGCGCAACAGCGCTATGTCCGTCACAAAGTGACTACATAAGAATTGTGTGGCAGGGACTTCCCGGCTCAAACAATGCTTACTTGCAGTTAATCTAACCAATTCCAGCCTAGACAGCCGTCCCCGGGTTGCCAGAGCGGAAATCCATGGTGCATCTGGCGAACTGTGTGCCCGAACAGCGATACGTACCAAGTAGGTAGAGCCGTTCAACTACCAAGTCGCACGCAGTCTGAACTGCCGGCTTCACACGAGACTTACGGTCCCTTGGGTTCTAATGACTCCGGGCTTCTATAGGCAGCTTCCATTTTTGTAGGTCGTACTCGATAACCAGCAACAAACGGTGGCTGGCCGCAGCCGAAGCGGACAAGCTTGGCCTCGTGTAGTGATCCACATGACGCCACCGCACACGGCGAGGTATCCTATCCCGTCCACTCCTCCCATGGACAAACGACGTGAAACTAAGGCTACTTGTTGCTTCTTCGAATCCTTTCCACGAGTATCTTGAACCTAAACCAAACATTCAGAGCCCACCTCCCCACCCGAAACCCGAGCATTGGGAAACAAAAAAGAAAAATGGCGACCAGCGACCTCGGCAACAGCATCGGCCCGGACGAGATGCCGCATCTCCGCCGCTGCGTGGCGCTTGCGCGCGCCGCCCTCGAAGCGGGGGACGCGCCGTTCGGCTCGGTTCTCGTCGACGGCGCGGGCCGCGTGCGCCACGAGGACCGCAACCGGACGTCGACGCTGCACGACGCGACGCGCCACCCCGAGTTCGAGCTGGCGCGCTGGGCCACGCAGAACATGACCGACGCCGACCGGCGCGGAGCCACCATGTACACCTCGGGCGAGCACTGGTAAGTCGCCTACCTCTGCTTCTTGGTTTACCCCTGCCTGTCTCCTTTTTTCCTTTACGTCTCTCTCCGCCTCCCTCTCTCGCTCTCCCCTTTCCGACGACATGACGGGACGGACGACCCCCGCCCGCGGAAAACGGTCATGGGCTAACGGGCGAACCGCCCCATGTGTGCCGCCGCCCATGCGTGGGTCGGTCTCGGCCGCGTCGCGTACGTGGCGTCGGCGAAGCAGCTGGAGGCGTGGCAGAGGGAATGGGGCGTCGGCCAGGGCAAGGTCAAGGCCCTTCCCGTGCAGGACGTGGCACCGTTGGTAACGGTGGCGGGACCGGTGCCCGAGCTGGAGGAGGAGATCAAGGCGCTGCACAAAAAGATGGCCGGCGTCTGATGAGACGCGCGCGCAAGGCGGACACATTGGAGGAAGGCGTGGCGGCGAAAGAGCAAATACGTCTCAAGCCGACGGCTAGCATCGGCTATAAAGCCAACTTCGTAACGAGTATGAATTGACCCCATACTATTGCATTCTGCGGGGCTATAGCTGTGGGTTGGGATATAGACCTTGGTCTCGTGTGCCCAGACCGCGGCGGAGCGATGCTGTCGGTATCCAGAACCGAGTGGACCACGACTTCACCCGGGGTAAAAATATTTTGAAAACTGCCGCGGACCTTTCTTTAGTTGTTTTCGGCATACTTCTTCACCATGTCCAGCAGCTTCACCGTCCAGAGTCAGTAATTTCCTCAAAATGGGGGGGGGTGGTTCTAGGCCGTGTTTCGGAACACTCTCGGGCCGGAGCGACAGAAACCAAGAAAGAGCACGAAATGTTCGCTTACCGCGTCGCTAATCTCCTTGGGGTGCGTCATGTTGAGGAAATGCGCGCCCCCTTCCAGCAAGTCCAGCTTCGTCTCCTTGGCCCCGGTGAAAAGCTTGATCTGCTCCTCGGGGATCTGCTTGCTGTAGACCGGATCTTGGGTACCCTGCGGCGTCCCACGCGTCAGGCCGGTTTCTTTTCCTGTTCGCCCGTGACTTTCCCCGGGCTCCCAGCCGCGCGGTCGGGGTTCCAGCGCCGGTCAAGGGGGGAAGGTGAAGGGGACTTTTGGTACTTACATGCAGCCAGTGCACGGGGCACTGCACGTACGGCAGGCGGAAGATGAGGCCGTCGCGCTCGACGAGGCAAATGGTGGCCATCTTCAGCCGGCGGCGCGCCTCGTCGCCCTTGTACACGTCGCGCAGGGCCTGGGTCCAGAACTCGACGTTGGCCGGCGTGGCGGCGGCGCCGAAGCCGAGCTGCACAATGGAGCCGACCCAATCGTCCTCGACGACCCAGTCGGGCGTCGGCCGGTCGCTCGTCCACCGGTCCAGGAACGGCTTGACGAAGGCGGCCGGGTCCCAGCAGCCCTGCTCGCGGGATCGCGCCGTCTCGGCATCCATCGAGGAGCCGAGGACGAGAATGCCCTGGATCTGTTGCGTGCCGTTAGCCCCATGCCGTGACTCGTGCGTGGCCCCGCCCGCGCCGGGGCCGGTGGCCTGTGGTCGGGCTCTCCGGTCCGGTCCGAGATCCACCGCTCAGGCCGCCGACGACGCGAGCCTGCGCCTCAGCACCGTTCGCTTCCCACTTACCCGGCCTGGTTCTAGCAGGGCCATGCGCGTCACGATCCAGCCGCCCTGGCTCGTACCCAGCGCAAAGGCCTTCTCGATGCCCAGCTCGTTCAGTACCTGGAGCGCCATCATGGCTGTGTCCCAGTACGTGAACTGTTCGGCGAGGCAGGACGTGGAGCCGTGCCCCAGCGGCTCAATGGCCAGCAGGTTCATGGCGCTAGTCAACCGCTTGTCGCCCATCTGCTCGCGGTAGAGCGAAACGGTGGTGCACATCGAGTTGATGAGCACGCATGTCGGCTTGGTGGCGTCATAGGCGTTGTTGGACAGAGCGTAGCCGGCCTCGAGACCGAGGTGCGGCAACTTGATGGTCTGGCGTGATGCCATTTTTCAACCGGGTTGCGTAGAAGGGGGATAAGCCCGCAGGCGAAGGCAGGGCGCAGTAAACTTGCTGTGGCGGTTCGGCGAGTACAACAAGGAAAAGAAAGGGAGGGAGGGAGAGACAGAGACACATCGACTGTTCCCTTTCCTAGGCCGGAGGGGAAAGACCTCTCTAACATACCTCTATTTATACTCGACCGCTTACTACGTCGACTGCTCAGCGTCCGGGCCGTTATGGAGCAAAGAGCGCATAGTGACTGGCCCTTTACGTCGACGGGCTCGGCGGCACCACGTCTAGCAGTGTGGCTATCAATGACCTTGATTGAAAGGCTTCGTGCTGCCCATAAAAACCAAGGCCGGCTAGGTTAGCAACTGGACCAAAAACCACGCCTGGCAGCGCTTTAGTTCCGGTCTCGGTAAAGCGACGCAGCTCAGAGTCCCCGCTGTACCCCATCGTTTATTAGCCAACGGGCACGTCAGGAACAGCCAAGCGGTCCGCTTTCGGGGTTCTGGAAACCTCTCTGCACGAGCCGGTGTAGAAGCCATACCAACCAGCCCGTGCCTGGTTCGTGGCCAGGCGGCCGGGCCGCCGGAGACAAACGCCCGCCCTGCATTGCGACATTTCCAGGCGCATCGTGTCGGATCGGCCGACTGCCCCCCGGATTTGTATCCATGGGGAAACTCAAAGGACCTCTTGGCAATGCCGGCTTTGGATATCTCGTAGGTAATTGTTTCCCCGGCAACGAATCTCCACGGCCATTCCTTACGTAGTTCTGGGGCCGAACCAGCAACGGGCGGGCCAAACCGCACGCGCATTGAGCGCTAAGCGGTTGCGCACTGGGCGAATATGGCTTCCGAATCCAAAGGAGGCGTCATGCGGGGAGTTGTTTGTGCAGTCAGTCACCAGGTGTCGGCCGGTCATTGCCATCTATACTGTTGTCTCCTTTGGCGCTTGGTCCCTATGCACCTTAGCCTTTGCTGATCCGGGCGACAACTAGGCGGGCGAGGGCAGTCCCCGGTTTCCAAGGAGCGAGAGGAACGCGGCCATTCTGCCACCAACCGGCACAAGTACCACGATCCCGGTAGAGGCTAAAGCACGGGCACGCCGTTAAATATCATGGACCTGCCAGTGTGCCGGAATCCATGCGCTTGGCCGGAACCGTGACATGGCCAACAGAACTCTGTCATTTTCCCTAAGTGAGCAGTTCCAATACTCTCCGTACGCCGGATGTCATTCATTTCTGCGAATCTCATGTCCCCGGAACGCCCTTTTCACTTGCCCCTCCTTTTTCCTACCGTGGCCCGCGGCCGCTTTTCACTGCGGAGCAGCCGGGGCCGCGTCTTTTCGGATCTGCCGGTAATGGTCGGCGATCAGGAAAGTCAGCTCGAGTGCCTGCTTCTCGTTCAAACGCGGGTCGCAGAAGCTGGTGTAGTTGGTCGACAGATCGTCGTCGTCCAGCCCCTCGCTTCCGCCCGTGCACTCGGTGACGGCATCGCCCGTCAGCTCGAGGTGGACGCCGCCCAGGTAGCTACCCTCCTCCTGGTGCACCTTCAGCGTCTCCTGCAGCTCCGAAAAGATGTCGTCGAAGCGCCGCGTCTTGATGCCTGACCCCGTCGAGCGCGTGTTGCCGTGCATGGGGTCGCACTGCCAGATGACGCAGCCTTTGTACTCGCTGCCCTCGACGGCACGGATGTGCCCGGGGAGGAGCTCGCGCACCCTGGCGGCGCCGTAACGGGTGATGAGGGTGATCTTGCCCACCTCGCGGCTGGGGTTGAGGGTACGCAGTAGCTCCAGCAGATCCGAGACGGGCGTGGTGGGGCCGACCTTGACGCCAATCGGGTTCGCGATGCCACGGAAGAACTCGACGTGGGCGTGGTCGATCTGCCGGGTCCGGTCGCCGATCCAGATGAAGTGCGCCGACGTGTCGTAGTACTCCATGCGCTTCCCCTCGCCGGCGCTGCCGTAGAATGGGTTCTCCATCAGCCGCGTCAGGCTCTGCTCGTATTCCAAGAGCAGGCCCTCGTGGCTGGTGAAGAGATCGACCGTCTCCAGCTTGGAGCTGCGGTCGGCGCCGATGGTGTGCGTAAAGCGGATCAGGTCCGTGAGGAAGTCGACGGCCTGCTGGTACTTGGCCTTGAGCGCAGGGTCCTTGACATGACCGAGGCCCCAGTTAAGCGGCCGGTGCAGATCGGCAAGGCCCGAGGCGAGCGAGGCCCTCACGTAGTTCAAAGTGGCCGCCGAGTGGTTGTAGGCCCTAAGATGCGGTGAATATCAGCTCTCGTCCCGCGAAGGGGCCGTGTTTGAGGCGGCGCTTACTTGACCAGCCGCTGGGGATCCAGCTCGCGCTCGTCCAGGTGGAAGCCGTTTAAGATGTCACCGCGGAAGGAGGGCACCTGCTTGCCGTCGACCATTTCGTTGGGACTGGAGCGCGGCTTCGCGTACTGGCCGGCCATGCGGCCGATTCTCACAACCCTCTTGTTGGCGCCCCAGATGAGGACCAAGCTCATCTGCAACAGCAGCTTGATCTTGGACTCGATGGCGTCCTGCCGGCAGTAGTCGAAAAGCTCGGCACAGTCACCGCCCTGCAGCAGGAAGGCCCTGCCCTCGGCCACGTCTTTCAGGTTCTCCTTGAGCTTGTTGATCTCGTGGGCGTGGACAATGGGCGGAAGGCGGTCCAGCTCGGCCGTGGCCTTCCGCAGTGCTTCGACATCCGGGTACTCGGGGCACTGTTTGATGGGCTTGGCTCGCCAGGAGCTGGGCGACCACTCGGTTTGAGAGGTCCCCTCCATGTTCACACCGCTGGCGGCCGGCAGGGACATTGCGAATGAAGGAGATGAGATGTATGTGTCTCGGTGTCGAGGTCTGGGATGTGAGGATACGGAACGGGGTACGGAAGTGCGGTCAGTGACGCGGGAAGAGGGCCAGTCCGTGCCAAGGCCACAATTTGCGGGTGACCACAGAATGCGCTTTGTGAGATGAACAACGGGAGCCGAGAGTAGGCGAGAAAACCAACTGCTTCCACGACCTTTATGGGTGAGCTACTGGAACTCGGCGATGACTTGCTCCTCCGATGGCAGGTCACGTCGATGAGTCAGGGGAATCGGTCCTGGTTTAATGTTACCTGCCTCTTTTCTCTTGGCCGCCCTGTCTGTATCCGTACTTATTGCCTACTGGCGGGCGGGTTGCTTGCTAGTCTGTCTACCCAAAACTGGAGACGGACTGGGAGTCGGCGACGACAGGCCCGCCGATCCGTTGTTCCCGATACGGCAGGGCAAACGACGGACAAGCCGCCCTCCGTTTATTACCAGGCCCAGTGTGACATGCAGGGCGCACGCGATGCGCTGGGCCCGTTTCTGTTAACAGGTACCCGATCCCGAGGACACATCTACGACATCCGGGCGAGCCTGGCTAGAATTCGTAACCCAGGGCTGAGAGTGCCCGCCCAGTTGCTGCCCCGGTTGGTTCCTTCCGAGTCCCACTTGGGCCAGAGACGGCGTGGCGGGGTTGGCAGAGCGGGAGGCCGTTCGTCGCAGCAGCTAAGAACTCCAGAATTGGCCTATGCACCAGAGCTCTTCGTCGCTGGGAATAGGGCCCCTCCACGAGCACCGTCATTACGTCCATCCGTGACCACCGCCGTGCACGTCCATCCAAACCCGACTTCAGTGAGGAAGTACAAATCAATTACCCTGCGTTTCTTTGGAACTCCTTAGTCATCCAGGTCAGCACCAAGTTACCGAGGTACCCTCTCTAACGTATAACCTGTCCAAGTACCTAGGTTGCTTACTTCGTCGCTGTTGTTGTACAGACGCAGATCGCTTGTCCACCCATCACCACCTTTCTCGTCACCCCCCCGCGCACACGCTTCGTCCTTTCAACATGGCCGAGCCCCAGCCCCCCAACATTGTCGAAGGTGCCACGACCGGGGACGTCGAGGACGAGGTGCAGGCCGCCAAGTCGGCCGAGGACCGCAAAGCTCAAGCCGCCATGTCGAGGCTGGACGCCCACGACGACGACGCCGCCGGCAGCGCCGTCGACCAGGACGCCGCCAGCAAGGCTATGAAGAGCCTGGCCGGCGCCAGCTATGCCGAGAAGAAGGAGGTAAAGAAGGTCAAGGTCGAGGCCGCCGACGTCACTCTGCTCGTACGTCTCTGTTCATCCTCCCCTGCCACCCTCGCGGTACTGACGACTCGAGCCGGGCGCAGGTCAACGAACTGGATCTTAGTAAACCCAAGGCCACCGAATTGCTCAAGTCCAATGATGGCAACGCTGTGGCGGCCATGAGGGCTTTCGTCGCCGCCACCGGCATCTAAGTGCCTACCTACTATAGCCACGAAGCACCGCCTCTTCATAATAGCATTCTGAGGCGTTTGGCAGCTTGCTTTCACCAACTGCAGCACGTTATGCACATCCATCGTTATCGCTTTAGTCTCAGAATAATGGATTGGTTGAGCGGCTACAAAGGCCCCTCGTCTTGCTTGCTGGAACACACCCTAAATGCTCAAGATACGCCCGTCGGTGTCACTTCCAAGGACTGCTATCTTATTACACCCCCGCCATCGCGTCTCGCGTTCGCTCCGGGCGTGCCCGCGTGCGCCTCGTCTTTCGTCCTCACAACCTTCCCCTTGGCCTCCCGAGTCAGACCGAGATGATCTGAGCACCCTCGAACGCGTCGCCGGCCTCGAGCTTCTGCCAGCCCTTTACAGCGCCGGCCTCGACGCAAATCATCTTCTTGTAGCCATCCTTGGGGGCGAAGTCGCCTATGCTCTCGGCCTTCTCGATCCACGGGTTCCAGACAACCACGTCGCCGAGGTTATCGCGCACAATGCTGAATTTGGACTCGCCGTCCTCGGTGATGACAACGGGCTCGCTGGGGCCCTTGGCGGGCGTGTAGACGCGGTCCACCTCGCCGGCAATGGTGACGGCTCCAGACTGCTTCTTCGTCTGGGCAGCGTCCACCTTGTCAACGTATTCGGACTCGTCCAGGCCCGTCACCGTCACCTTGGCGATGTCGCTGATGCGGAAGTAGGTGTGCAGGAGCGTCTGGAACTCGAAAGCCTCCTTGCCCTGGTTGGTGATGACAATGCTGGTGCTGAGGTTGTCCGGGGTCAGGGTGACGCTGTAGATGAGGGAGAACTGGTAGGGCCACATTTTCTTGGCCTCGTCGTCGAGGTTGACCGTGCTAAGGCCGAAATCGAGTTTGACCGATGCGTCTGACTGGCCGGCCGATTCCGACGTGGAGCTGCCCATGAACTCCCACTTGGAGTTGCGGGCGAAGCCATGCTGCGGGAGCTTCGAGGTGGCCTCGTGGTTGGGAGCGGTACCGAAGACCTACGACGAGGGGGCAGCAGTTGGGTCAGCGTCCGCGCCGCCCGAGATGTACCCACAGCGGATGGCAAAGGAGGGCTTCGACTTACGGGAAAGACCAAAGGAATGCCACCTCGGACGGCTTTGGTTCCGTCCAGCTTGGCGGCCTCGCTCACCCAGAGGCGCTCGTTGCCGCCGCGGTCCTTCCAGCTGATGACGGTGGCGCCGTACAGGAGAACCTCAATGCTCTCGCCCGAGGGTAAGACGGCACTGACCCGGCCATTGTCCTGAGAGCTGTTGACCTGGGCCTGCGGCGGCAAACCAGGAGTGGTGCTCAAGGCCTGGGGCTTATTCGGTCGGTCGACCATGTTGATCAACGGGAAGAGGCGGGGAGGAGCGGGTGGGAATCTGGCGTGAGTTGCTTTGCGTTCTGGTTCTCGCCGCGGCGGGTGCGAGACAAGGACGAAGAGGTTGGTTGGGATGGGTTGAGTTGGTGTGAGAGGAGGATAGATGATGAATGGGTTCCAAGTTTGGGAGCAAAGGAGGTACTAGGTACGAAAGCTAGGCTAGTTGCTTGGGGGTGACGGTTTGGTCCCTACACGACGTCCCTACATTGGTGGGGTAGCTGTTTAGTCCATGTTTGGGATGTGGGATTGCGGGGTTCCTCGCTCTTCTCGTGACGCATGTGCCGCAACAGACGGATGAATGGACGGCTGAACATGCCAGCTGAGCCGCGATGCTACGGGAAAGGATAAAGAGTCAAGAGGGGGCGAAAAGAGGCCAAACTCCTACCACAGGTAGGTACCCGGGTAAGTAGGTACACACTTTAGCTAGGAGGTGGTCAGGGATAGTTACCTACTTCTTTCTTACCTCCGGTTGGGTAAGATGCCCGACAGGACAGACAACGTCAGATCGCAGATCAGGGCTATCTGTGCGGCCTGGGAAGGATTGATTCCAGCCAGGCATTGTTATAAAGGGGCTGCCTTGCTATTGTTACCCCTCGGCCAACCTTCTACAACGGATGTTGGGGTATATCTTCAGGGCTCTTCTCGGGCTGGCTCCTATTGCCAGGAACATACCTAAGTAAAGTATCCAAACTGGCGAACGGGGCCATCACCGCCACGTGAGTACGTAGTACCGACGACTTACTACTGCCGGGTGCGAAAGAGATGGAGAGGTAAAGAGCTGGAGCCCCTCTGGGAGGGCATCTGCATATGGTTTGAGGGGTTCAGCATCCAGCCCAGCCAATGGGCAGGGTCTGGGGCGGCAAAGGTGGTACAGCTGTGCCGGCGGTCACGCTTATTGCAGCCAGCGGCACTCGCGGTGGAAGCTTCGCAGTGTTTCAGGTTTACCGGCACGCCTGTGCTCCAGGGCTGTTGTGCACGATGCCAAGCCCCGCAAAGAGGAGATCCCTGGAATCCAGGATATGTCGTAGGGAGGTACATCCATCATGGAATCCACCGGAGCTGCCCAGGTTGCATGGACAGCGGTAGCGGAGTCAAGTGGTGGGCCCCGCATAGATGTATGGCAGTCGTAGCTCGTCCCCGTTGCACACCTTTTGCAAGCACAGGCAAGCACATGCAGCATGTGCTGTCCGGACATCATCACGTCGCAAGCTACTCCCTGCCCTCGAGGCTGAACTTCTCTCACCCCGTAGCAAATAGTCCATGGAGCATCACGCAAAATCTCCTCATCCTGAAACCCATGAAGGGCAGGTCTGCACCGGTCGCGTGGCGTATACTTCCATTGCTCGATACCGCAGAAAGCTGAGTGTGATCTTTCAATACTGGCCCGTTGTATTTGCAAACGGGGAAGCCGTAAGCCGGCTCATGGGTCGAGAGAAACAGGCGACACTCGTGAAGTCACTTGATGAAGAGGATAGCATTGAATACCAAGATCCGTTACTAGCAAGCTTCATGGTTACCCTCCGCCATCACTATAGCAGGAGGAACTTACTAGCACTTGCCCAAAGTCGCACAGAATGGGATTGGCACAAAGAGGGGGATTCGGAGTGGTAGAACCGCGTCGGATTTCTAATGCGTCCGCAAGATCACGTCGAGATGGAACAGGTTATGTTGTCTAGCGAGGTAGTTTAATTGTTGGGTATATCCTCATATCAAAAGATAGGACAGGGAGGTGGCCCCTTGCCCCTGAAGCAGCCCAGCCAGGGTTCCGCAGAGGCCACCCCCCAATCATCATCATTATCGTACATCAAAGCATCGGCTGAACCCAGTCAAGCCCTGCTGCGTACTGTGTATTCGCCGGCGCGTAACGCCCACCCCTGAGCGCCGACCGTCCAGTCTATTCCCGATTCCCCCCATGTATGCCGATTTCCCATTTCCCCGTGCCCAGTTTGAACCATGCCCCAAGGTCGCAAAAGTGAACCAAGCGAGACCGCTTACTCGGCGGCGAGGCGGGCCTCCTCGGCACGCTTCTTCAGGCGGTAGGCAATGGCCCGCTTGCGGGAGGCATTGCTCTGGGTGAAGGCGGCCGAGCCGCCGAAAGGACCGGCGGGGGTGTTGTTGCGGACGCGGACGATGCAGACGTTGTTGGCGCCGCCGACCGAGGCGTCGCACGTCATGCCCTGGGGCATCTGCACCTTGACGTCGAAGTCGGTCATGGTGGCCGTCGAGAGACCAGCGACGAAGCCCGGCACGTCCTGGGTGACGTCGGCCTTCTTGAAAGCCGCCATCTCGGTGCCGCCCGAGGTGCCGTCAACCATGGCCTCGAGGGGACCGGCGCCGTCCTGGTTGATCTGGCGGAACTGCAGGGTGACCTCACCATCTTCCGAGCAGGTAGGGAGACCCTTGGTGGCACCGGTGCCAGCGAGCGCGGCGACGTTGCTCTCCTGGGCCGTCTTGGTCTGGGTGCCCTTGGCCTTGGCGGCGCCACCCTTGCCGCCGCCGCCGGTCAAGCCGCCGAGGAGGCCGTTGAGGAGGCCCTGGCGGCGGAACTTGGCGCTGTTGGTGTTGATGATGGCTCGGTTGTTCTTCTTGGAGCTGCCCACGTTGGCGGGGATGTCGTCCTCGACACCAACGCCGGTGCCGTTGTTGGTGGGGGCGGCGCCGTTGCCCATGAAGCTGGCGATCATGGTGGCGGCGTCGATGGGGCCGTTGCCCTGGGTACGGCCCAGGGGACCAGCCTTGCCGGAATTGATGTCACGGTCCCGGATGATGGCCGTGTCGGCCTGCGAGCCACAGCCGTTGCTGGAGCAGTCACGGGGAGTGCCGTCGGCGACTGAGAAGGTGTTAGCAACCTAAGAAGCAGGAAAGTGAAGGAGCACGGGGATGCGGCTTACCACTCAGGCCAGGCATCTCAACTCCGTTGGCACCGATAATCTTGGTGACAAGACCGTGGCCGGAGACGGAGGCAACGAGGCCAGCGGCAGCGAAAACCACAGAGTAACGCATTTTGATTATGTGTGGGGGGAAGTGGGTGTTTGGGGAAACGGGTGAGAGTGGGTAAAAACTGTGAAGAGCCGCCGGGGCGATGTTTGAAAGGGGACGGAAAGAGCAAGAATTGAAAGTAAAAATATAAAATAGAGAAGAGAAAACGGCCGAGTCTCCTGAGACTGTTGAAAGGGGCTGAAAGCGAAGATGGTGATGGTGATGATGATGATGATGATAAAAAAAATTAGCCATTTGGTCCGGATGGTTGGCCGATCTTTATACAGGCGTCGTCCGAGGTATCATGGACGATTCGACGTCACGGCCAGACAAGGCGATGGGCCATCTGGAGTTGAGGGCGCAAGATGAGACTCGCTGCTCGGATGGGCCGCCATCGACGATGTTCCCAGGGGGGAAGGCAGGGATCTCGGGGGTTTCTTCTGGGCGGAGTGCGAGACGAGCTCCTAAACGGCCAAGACCGGTCTTCACGGACGAATCGCATTTCAGGAAACGTCGATCAGCCCCAATGAAACGGAAAGAGGAACCGTCTTGGCGACCGGGGGATAATGCTTGGTGACGGCCAACACTGTTTCATAGTTCGTGGGGAGGAGGGCTTGAGCGGCTCGAGGAGAAGGAAACCCTGGCTCGCCGGAGGCGGCTCTGCCAGGGCCATGCGAACGCACGGGCTCCCATAGCCCGCCGGACGGGAGCGGCGGGCGGCGATGGTGGTGATGCATTGGCACTCGGAACGGGGCATTTCTTCAGCTGGAGACAGTGTTTCGGTGCCTTAGCTAAGTCGTCCGCCCTCTACCATCCTTCATCCCATGGAAGGGAGGAAAATGGGATGGCTGGGCCGGGGCAGAAAGGGGGCAGGCGCAGGCGCAGCCACCCCACCAACCTGGAGGCTGAAACCTCAACCTGCCCGACGACCTACGATTCTTGCCCCCCTCGAGACGAGCCTCATCGGACGAAGATGGAACAGACGCCCAGCTGAGCGGCGGCAACAGCGGGAGCGGCGGTCGCTATGACTTCTTCCCGTCGCACTGCCCACGAGCTGAGGCAGGGACCAGCGGCAGCCGCTTCACCGTCGCCGCGCTCAGGCTCCTTTTTGCCTCCTGGTCGCTGCACCATGTTCCCCAGCTGCCCGGCCAGCGTCCACGTGCTTGCGTTCCTGACGATCATCATTCGGCAGTGCGCGTGGGCCGCCCGATCGGGCATAGGGTTCGGAACCACGTAGTTGCTTGTGCTCAGTGCTTTTTCGTCACTCGTTCCGGTCGATCCATTAGACCCGTTTCTCCCTAAAGATGGATCCGCCCAGGGATGATGCTGCAGCCGCCCATCACCGAGTCCCCCGCCGCACATCCATACCGCCAGTGTTTGGTGCGGCAGCAGGCACAAGATGCCAAAACGACAGCAGCCCCGGGGCTTGTCGGGAGTTTGCTGCACCACCGCCCTGCAGCGCCGGGGTTCTGTTTCTTCATGCCGCCTTTGACAGCGACGGCACGGCCAATCACGGACTTCCGCCCAGAAAATAGAGGAGAGCCGCATTGATGGATGCGTTCTGTGGAGCTGCAGCGACATATGGGAAGGTGGTAATCAGCACTGCCATCCGACCCCCGTCCGTATGATCGTCGCCTGGGGCGAATCGCAACCTTCTCTCGCAACAGGAAAGAGCCGCGAGTAAGGACGGCGCAACACGAAGGAAGGAACATCCCAGGAGCTGAATTACTAGTTGGCCATACCGACGGCGAGGGGCTGGCGGCTCTAGCCACCTACTGCCACACACTGCTACAAACAACCAACCATCCATCACACGCTGGCGCTCGGCAGCCCCCGTTCGAGCCCGATCCAACCCCACCCACATGCATGGCGGTCCGTCACTGCCACTACCACGACGACGACGACGACGGATGCACGGCGTGCCGTGCGTCTAGACCGTGCTTCGGTATAGTGCGACGCTCGAGACGAAGCCGGCCTGGTTCACGCTCCAGTCCGTCACCTCCTTCCCGTTCTCCGTCACCATGTACGTGGTGCCAACCGTGTTCAGGCCGTACACCGACACCTGACTGCTCTCGCTGCTGAAGATGCGAGACTGGCACTTCTTGGGGTTCGATGGGTCCGCACACGAGTTGTCCCAGTTGTCGAAAAACGAATAGAGCCTATGGGTACGATCAGTCCAAGTCTTTCCGGGGGGTAACAGGGGCAAGGGGTCCGGGAAGCATACCCGGCGCCATAGACCAAAATGTCCCTGCTGTTAACAACCCGCAGCCCCCAGCCGTCCTCGCCCGCCGCGAAGCCGGGGTCGTGGTACGTGGGGTTGACTGGGAAGGGCAACCGTGCGTCGGGGTTGGGCTGGTAATACGCCGTCTCCGTCTGGATCTGGCCCATGAAGATGTCCTTCGTGTCGACAAACTGGTACTCATACAGGACATGGTGTTCCACACCCGTACCGACCAGCCAGATGCCACCCGCCGCGCTCTCGACGAGCAGACCTCGGCCGGCATAGATGGTAATCTGTGTGAGCTGCGCATCATCGACATCATGGTCCGCGACCCAGATCCAGCAGTTCTCCATGTAGAGTCCCGAAGCTGGCTTTGTGATGTGCATGCTCATGAAAGCGGCGATGCACTGCGTTGGAACGTTGGAACTGTCGGCTGGGACGCTCGGCGTCTTGGGGCACTCCTTTACCTGGAGCTGCGAGCCGGTAAAGCCACCGATGCGGACATGTACGTCCCACATGCCCGACGGCTTGCCACTGGCCGACGCCATGTTCCATTGGATGAGTATGGCGCCCGCTTGCTCGCCCTGCGTACTGACAATCATATCAGACCATTCGACCCAGCCGCTCTGGCCCTCTTCGCCGCCGACCTGCACGACCGGCTTGGGGTTCTTCATGTCATTGAAAAACTTACCCGCCGACATGATGACGGGGAAGGCCTCACCGACAATCTGGCCTCAGTTAGCTCGTGCCTTTCGCTTCCTTCTCTGGTGACTTACTCTGGACCCGGGCGGGATATACAAGGTCTTCGTCACCTTGTAGTATCCCGCATCCACAAAGAGAACCTTGCCGGAAACGGCTGCCTTGATGATGGCCTTTTGCAGGGCGTTGGTGTCGTCGGACTTTCCATCACCCGTGGCCCCCTCGCTGCGAGCACTGATGAACTGCGAAGCCGGCACCGTCTCGTACTGGGGCTTGGACCGCGTGTAGTAGTCGACGCCGCTCGTGAGGCTGGCCGGCCGTTGGTTGGGTGTGATCTGCCCGACGAAGTTGCCCGTTTTCTGGCCGTATTCACGTCCCTGGCCCCAAGCCTCGATCTTCGCGACTCCAGAAGACCCTGCGAGCACAGTGGTCCGACCCGGCCCTTGAACCGCGACGGGCACGTTGTTCAAAGCCACATTTTCCAGTACCAAGCCGCCGCCAGCCGTAGTGGTGGAAGCATCCCGGGATGTGAGGATGCCTACAGCCGTGTTGGAAATTTCGCTGTCGAAAAACACAATCGACTGAACGTTCGGCGAGTTGGCTTGGGCCAAGGCCGATGCGTCCAGTCCGACGCTGCAGTTGTTGATCTTGACGCCTTCATACGTCCAACCCCAATCCCAGAGCTGCGTTGAAACCATCAGTGTCCTTTTCATGACGTATAAGGAGGGGCTCATACTTGAGAGATGGCCGTTTTGGCGTTGCTAATGGTCAGGTTGCGCATGGTGAATTGTCTGCGCTTGTTGTCAGCTCCCCTTCACCCACTGCGAACAAATCAGGGGGTTGCTCACTGGTTGCCAACGGTCAGGCCGTGGTTACCTCCGTAAAAGGTAAGGTCATTCACGAAGCCACCGGAGCCTTCCTCGATGAAGATACCCTCATGTTTCGTGTCCACAGCTTCGGACATCTTGAAGACAATGTTTTGCAGGGAGGTCGCTTGGGCAGTGGCCCAATGGATGCCGGCAACTTCCAGCGAAGAGGAAATTTCGGTCATGTCAATGACGAAGTTACGAATCTGGCGCCAGAAAACATTGGTGGCGCCCCAGCCCAGCCCGCCGGCGCCATACTGTCGGACGTGTTAGCACTCGGTGTGTTTTGGAGGACTGCAGTGGCCATCATACCTGGTTGCCGTCCACCAGCCAGCGCTCCCTGAATTTGGGGCTGCCCTTGATTACCGGCATGCAGTTGGGATTTCCAACAATCTGCGTATAATAATAGTCGATGATGGGCTTGGAGATGACGTAAGTGCCATTGGGGAAATAAACGAGGGCGGGAGAAGTGGACGAGGAGGCACAGGTTCCGGGGGCACAGCGTCCACCGGCACTGATAGCCTTGTTGATGGCATCCGTGTCGTCGGTGACGCCGTCTCCCTTGGCGCCGTAGTCCTTGACATTGCGGAACACTTCGTACCCGGCGGGGTTCGAGTTGAAGCTCGCGATGCCCTGGGACTTCATGTCCTCGAGGTAATATGCGCAGGCAGACGCAGTCGCGGATGCCGAACTGGACGTGCTCGAGCTTTGAGTGCTCGAGGCAATCGACGAAGTGAGGGATGCCGAGCGGGTAGTGCTGGCAGTCAAGGAGTGGCTTCCCGTCGACGTCGCCGACGAGCGAGTGAGGGAGCCCGAAACACTAATGGACGAGCTGATGGAACCAGAGCTAACGCTTGAAGACAGGGAAGTGCTGGCCGTTCGGCTCAAGGTGGCACTGGTGGCCGGGCCAGAGAAGGTGCTCGTCAGGCTGACGGAGCCCGAGTTGGACATGGTCGAACTCCATGGCGCACTACCGGAAGACGTGCTGGCGGAAATGCTGGCAGATATGGTGGCAGACGGCGGCAGACTGTGAGAGGCACTCGAGACAGAAGCTGTTCCGCTCGACGCAAGGCTGCCACTCGCGGAAGCACTGTGTGAGGCCGAGGGGCCGGTGGTCGATGAGCCTCCCGCCACAGTCGTGCTCGCCGTAGAGGCATCCCGCCCAGAGGAAGTTCCGCTTGTAGCACTCCCACTGAACGAACTTCTTGTCGGGGTGCTCCCGGTGGCCGACGCATCTCCGGTGGGGGAGGTAGTGCTCGATCCGACCGAGGACACAGGGTAAGGCGAGGAGACAGTGGACGAAGACACGGGCGGCCTGGGAATGACGCACTTGGCCGAAACGGCAGCGGCGAGAAAGGACAAGGAAACGAAGGACTGAGGACGCATCTTGAAAGAGTGACTGGGGACAAGGGCCCCGACGACTATAATGAACGACTAGGTGCTGAGGAGAGGTGTAAGCCAAAGACTTACGACGTTCCTTGCCCGTACAGCTCTGGTCTCGCGCGAGAGCTGGGGCTCCCGGCTCATTATAACCATGAGAGGCTCGAGCTGGCAAGTCGAGGTCGAGCGGATGGGGACTCAGAGCTGAGCAGGGAGCTATACCATGGACGGGCCGAGTAAAATTGGTGGCGCCGGAGAATCAGCGTGGGCGGCCCGGAGTCGCAGACGAAGCTGCAGCACCCCTGTCCTGTCGGCGACGGTGACTGAAATCGGCTTGCGCTAGAGCACGATAGGCTCGTGTAGTGCAGATTCTCAGCTGGCAAGTTGCCAATCCGTCTGGAAGCGGTTGCCTCTCGCCCTTGCGGCTGGCTGAGCCGGGGAAAAAGCGCCGTGCGGCAGGCTGAAGGTGTTCACCATCCCTTTCTTTCTTGCCCACGCCGTCACGTACGGCATGCCGAAGACCAGAAGACGGGGGTGGGCACGACAAGCATTCGCATTGGCCTTGGCCACCGTTGACAGCGTAACATGGCGTCTAGGCAGAGGGCATCCGGCCGTAGAGCCGCACGATCAAAGAGGGTACAGGCGAATACATAACGCGAGGGTAAGCCAACACGTTGGACCTGCCAATTGCAACACCCCTGCTGATGGTGTGCTGGAGTGCTGGAGTGGGACGGCCTGAAGCGGCAGGTGAAGGGGATGAAGAGTGGACCGACGACGGTGCACAGTGGGATCTTTTGAAGTAGTGGTACATCCCCTCAGGTACCCCGTAGGGGCTGTGAGGAGCATCTTTTACTCCAGGTCGTTCCACCCTTTGGCCGTGGCTTCCGTCCGCCATTATACCTTTGCACCAATCTATTTCTACATTTGTAAACAGCGAATCATTTGTAACGTGCATGATTCTATTATAACCTCATACATAGTAACTAGGTTATACAGCTAGTTGGTCCGTAATGCCATGATTACTAGAAACGGCTAAGCAAAAGTGAAAACCACAGGCTTACAGGCACGGTGACAAGCCAGACCCGCTTTCGTGTAACCTTCTCTCACACGTGGATCTTCGAGCACGTCGTCGCCTCCGTACTTCCGATCAACTTCGGTAACTCGGATGCCATAACGAAAGAATGGGCGCATTTCGCAACTTGTGGCATCATCTCGGATGGCGGCACTACGACCCGGGGACGCCAGCTAATAACGGTAGCTGCCATCTCGCTCCCAGCCGCCCCAGTCCGCACCGCCACGAGACGGACGCGTGGGGAGACGACGGTCGCAAACTTACCTCGAACCCCAAGGCGGGACGTCCGCCCGGGAACAAATGGGAATTGCCTACTAGAGGAAGAGATCCGGGCCGCGGACGGATCACGGGCGGCTAGCGGGAACTCGGCATGCGGCACCGCAAGATCCATGACATCAGGTTGCGGAACGAGAAAGGATGTGAGGAGAATAGTGTTTCCGCCTTACGAAGAACAGATAGTCGTTTTCACAGCGTTCAACCTAAGAATAGATCTCGCTCGTCGACGAAGAGTCGCCTCGCCATCTATTTACGGCCAGCCAGATGGTTCTAGGCGTAGCCGGCCGCCGCTTTACCAGTTTAGCACTCCATCATGACTGCACCTGAGCGCAACCGCAACGTGATGAGATAGAGCTGGCGAAAGTCTACTGCAAGTCGGACTCCTTGGTCGGGTCTCGTAGCATGCGGTCTGAATACATAACGCAAAGGCTTTCCCTTCTCCGAGAGATTTCCGGCTCGTCTGTTGAACCAAACACGTTGACTTATAACGACCTTCGTTCACCCAGACGGCGCTTCGTCCTCGCTACGCTGCAAGAGACTGGGTGCAACATCTCTTTCTCATACCCCAGAACAAACTCTGATATTACTTGATCGATCTTTGCTCCATATTTGCTTCGAAACCCCATCCTTGTCTCATTCCATTTACACGGGAATCCAAGATGAGGTCTGCGTATACCGTCCTCGCCGCCTGGGGCGGCCTTGTCTCGGCGGCGCCTCAGGATGCCGCCGCCGGCTGCGCGCAAAGCTACAGCGGGCCGTTCGAGGTCACGATCTCGACGGGCGCCGGCCCGAAGCGAGAGGTCCGGCCGTACGAGGTAAACGATGCCCGGGCCTTCTTCCGGCGTGTTCGCCGTGGCTGACGGAAAGGTGTAGAAGCGCGCCGAATGCGGCGGCAACGGCATCCTCGTGGCGACGCTGAGCGACGGCACGCTGCTGGACGGCCAGGGCCGCACCGGCTACATAGCGTCCAACTACCAGTTCCAGTTCGACGCCCCACCGCAGGCCGGCGCCCTCGCCACCGCCGGCTTCTCCGTGTGCGCCGGCGTGCTGGCGCTGGCGGGCTCCACGACCTTTTACCGCTGCCTCTCGGGGTCCTTCTATAACCTCTACAGCCAGAGCTGGGCGCCGCAGTGCGAGCCCGTCGACCTCGTGCCCGTGCCCTGCGACGGCGGCGGCGCTGTTCCCGGGACCCCCTTGGTTCCCACCACCCTTGTTACCGTGCTGAGCGGCGGCCAGCCTCAGGTGGTTTCGACCGACGTGCCCCTGTGCCAGATAGGAGACGGACAGGTCCAGGGACAGACGGGCCCTTGCGCTTCGGCTCCTCCGGCCCCGCCTCCGGCCCCCGAGGCCAGCCCCTCCCCCGAGGTCTGTCAAATCGGCGACGGCCAAGTCCAAGGGCAAACGGGCCCCTGCGCTTCGGCTCCCCCGGCCCCGCCTCCGACGCCCGAGGCCGGCCCTTCTCCCGAGGTTTGCCAGATCGGCGATGGCCAGGTTCAAGGGCAGACAGGCCCCTGCGCTTCCCCGTCTCCGGCGCCGGCCCCAGCGCCGGGCCCGGCTCCGGCTCCGGCTCCAGGTGCTGGTGCTCAGCCCCAGCTTTGCGAGATCTGGGGCGACGGCGCCATCCGCGCACCACCGCCGGCTGGGGCCGAATACCAGGGCTCTTGGGGTCATTCAGACCAGGGCTTCGGTGGCGGCTTTCCCGGCGGCTTTTCTTAACCGTCATCCCTCTATGTCCGCTGAGCCCTATGGCGCGAAGCAGTACAGGGTTGATAAGTTGGAAACTTCACTTCCAGCGTCCCCTCAGCGACGCTGAGCTGCATAAGGCACATTGTTACTTTAAGCTAGCTATAATCCGGAATCAAGGCACCTGAGTGTAGGGTTATAGTCGGAACAGAGTCTTCGGTTCAAATTCGAACGTTGTGAGTGGCGTATACGATGAAGGTCTTGATACCGCAGATTGTGCAGAGGAGTTGGATTGCCGACAGGGATGTGTCGTCTCCATGCCACAGGCACATATATCACAGCCGAGACACCACTACGAACCGGCTTGAGGGAACGGACTGAATCCGGTTCTTGGCGCTGTGGACGGCGCGAGCCCGGCGAGCGGGCCCCACATACGTGAGATCCGATGCTTGTAGCAGTACTTCAAGAGGGCCTGGATTCCTGACGCAGGTGATTCCGAGGGCTTACACGCCTCGAGGCTCCCATTGCGTAGTAAATCTTCCGTTTCGTACACGAATTGGCTGCCTGAGAGCAAAGGTCCAGCCCGATGGCGCCGACGGATAATGGTCCGATGAGAATACAAGGGCTTCCAATTATAGAACACCCTCCCCCCCCCCGGCTCAGCTGCTGAGGGGAAACCCTGAACTACCTAGCCACGTGCGGGTGAGTTGCCGTTGTGCAATTTTACTTTCCTGCGCCCGCGCCCTCACATTCAGGCTAATACACCCACGCCGCCAGGCAGCAGTTTGTCCAGGGTAGCCAAAGGTAAGCGCCGCCCGGACGAGCCTCCCGTGCTTGGTAAGGGTTCGCGAGCCAAGCAACTCGTCGTGCGTTGCTCCGCCCTTGCTTACGGCCAGCACACCCGAGTGAGTGAGCAGTCCCATAGTCACAGGCTCTCCCCGTCCATTTCGGGCAGGCCCTTCGTGCCATGGGTCTCGCCCTGACGTAGCCTAGGCATGCATGTCGTATCACGCTACGAGACACTGTGGCTGTGGCCCGGCCTCGGGGCAATATTCGGACGACAGCCAACGCCAAGGAATGATTACCTAGACGAGTGAAAGTAGGCGATGCATGGTTCGAAACCCCGAATTGCATGTCCAGCTCTTCCATCCACTCCTCCTCGCGCGAGTCCACGCTTGCGAAGCCATGCGTGCGAGGTTCCTCTCCCGACGCCGCTGACATGCCACCGTCGGCGCCTCGCGGGCTCGGGCTCCCATCCGTGTATCCCGGGCTCCCATTCATGTATGGCGGGCCCCCGTCGCTGCCCCTGTCCGTGCTCCCGTAGCTCCCATCCGTGCTTCCCGAACCACGGTCGCCAAAGTATGCGGACGTCGTCGCGCGGGGGACGCCGGGCGGCTCCCGCGTTCGCGGCCGCGCATGTCGGGCAGTGCGTCGTGGTGGGCACGGTGACGGCTACTGCGGCGGGAGGGCCTCGGACCGGGCGGCGCGGGCGGCGAGGTGGCGCAGGAGGCCGAACTTGGCCCGCTCGGCCCCGTCCCAGTCGGCCGTCGCGCGGTCGCGCCCGCGCGCCCCCACGGCGCCCAGGGACGCCGTCCAGAAGAACGGCTGGCTCGTGTTGTGTTATGGGACAGAGAAAGCACGGAGAAGGACACGACAGCCCCGAGTGTGTCGCCCCTTCAACGGCCGAGTCTACCAAGCCGTTTTCCCTGTGCGCCCCGGTCTCTCTGCAATCGTCACTGCTGCGCTTCTTCGTGTCTGAGGCAATGATGCAAAGCCCGCCTAAGGGCAGCTGCTCCCGGTTTCGTACATAGTCACACAGGCCCTTGGAACGTCGGGCGATGGTACGTAGCAACGATACATAGCGACGCGTCCTCTCGATAAGCCGTTTCCGACAAGCCATGTTCCGATTATAGAAATAACCCGCGCCACCCTTTGTCCTCGACCGATTCACCCCAACGAAGGGATAGCGGTCCAAAGGCTACCACGTGGAACTTGCCAGCAACAATCTGGAATTGTATCATCTGCCAACCGCTGTCGTCGACCGTTGTCTTGTACTCTGGGCGTTATTTAGTTTTCTGTATGGACCAAAGTTAGTTTCGACCAGGTCGCCAATCCTAAGAAGAATTGAGGAGAGGTCACTCATCAAAATAATCATGATACGCCGCCAAAGCAATACGGCCCGTTCTGACGGTCGTGATTCGTTGTTTGCCATCGTATCTGAAGAACCGCCAGTGTTCTATCTAGACTTGAATAGAGAAGTGATGTTCCCACCCACACGATTCTCCACGGCTCGGACGCCTACGGCGCACTGTCGAGAGGCATCAAGCTCTCTGCGCAGTGGGGCCCCGGCAGCATATGAGAGACGCAGGAGGCCTTGGATGTGGAATCCATTGCCGGACTGATTTGGCTTCTGCTCTTGAGCACCGGGCCAGGGCACCCCAAGCGGCCGTCTCCATCTCACGTGGACGCTGCCTCATGCCCTTATTCATTATGCAGTATTCGAATGCGGCACCGAATCGGAGGGCCGTTCTGGCAACGGGGCCATCGCATCCTGGTTGTTTGCGACCAAAGTGTCGCGTACGACTGTCGTGAACGAAGAGTCTCCCACTCCAACCTTGCTAGGACTGTGGATGAAGGTTGGCGTGTAACACAAGTGTAGCGGTTTATGTAGCAACGGTCGCGGCCTCCTGTACCGACGCAACGGGTGGTACCCTAATAATACAAGATATGCCGAATCAATAATGGACGCTCTGCCCACATGCTCACAAACGCTTCGCTATGTTGCGGCGGGTCACCTCGACCTTTCGCAGTGCGGCCACAGCTACTAACCAGCACCTCGAGAGTCCGACGGCTTCAGGCTGCTCCTCTGCGCTCGCTCCCCGGACTGGGACCCCCGAACCGTCCTCGTCCTCGTCGACATCGTCCTATACTTCCACCACGGCATTCTCGGGCGTGACACATTGTCTCTGCGCCTTTGTTGCAGCTCGGCGTGACTTGGCCTCGCTCGCCTGCCGGAGGCAAGAAGGCGTCTTGCGTCCACGGACCCTGGCCTCTTCTTCATAATGCAGGAACCGGTGGATGGTCCTATGGTCCATGATGCGCTCTTCTTTATCGTTCTTGCCTTCCTTCTGCGTCTTCGGCCACTGGTACCCGTAGAGCATCGAGTGTCGTTCGCACCGAGGGCACGCGCTCTTTGTAAAGTAAGCATCTTGCTGTACAAATGCTGACGTGCACACCATGCAGTTGATCCATGCCGAGTCGGGCAACGAGAGGAGAAGCGGCGTGAGCGTATAGTCTCCGGGAGTTCGGTGTTTCGTTTTGGGCGGCACGGGGGCCGTAGAAGCAGAGTCATCCGGCCCGCGCACTGCGGCGCGCGCATGCGGCATGGCGTTCCGGGGCCCATTGCCGTTCCGCTTCGGACGTCCACGCGCTCTCTTTGCGGGCGCTTCTTCCGTACTGGCTCCCGCCGTGGGAGGCGTGGGAGGAAGTTGCTCCGCTGGCTTCGAAGCAGGCGTCAGAGGCGGGGGGATGACGATGACCTCAACCGGCTGGGCACTGATCCCGCTCGCCGGCGAGGACATGGCCGCCACAGTTGGTATTCCTGTGGCGGGCACTACGCCCATAGGGGCCGCAATCGGTTCATCTGCCTCTGCTACCTGCAGAACCGCGGGCGGCGGCGGCGACGGGACGGCTGCCAGTAACGTTTCGGATTCTTCCACCTTGAGCTGCGGCGCGGTTGGCTTTGTTGGGGATGGAGCAGTGGTGTCCACCTGCGCCGCTTTCACATCCGAGCCCGTCATGTCCGTCACGCCCGTCTCTGTACTCCCCGAGTCCGACACGGACGCCCAAACGGGTTCCGAAACGTCGCTGACCGAGTCCGCTTCGCTGCTCTGCCTAGTCAAGGGGGCCGGGGTCGAGCCGCCATCGTAATCGAGCGTCTTGAGCCTCTTGGCCGGTGTGACGGGGGGGGTGGTCAAGGACTCGTACTCGCGCTTGCGCTTTTCGCGCAACAAAGTCTCCGGTGCCGGAGAGTCGGCCGTGGGGGGGCATCCAGAGTCGGTCCGTAGCGAGACCTTGGAGACGGACTTGCGAACCTTGGGCCGCACGCCCGGAGTGACTGAGGGGGTGCGTGAGGAGCGCGCGGTGCTGTCGCCCCTACGTCTGCGACGCAAGGTGTAGCCCTCGTTCTCGGCCGTCTCCTCCTCGATGCTCTTTTTCACGGGGATGGTGGCATCGTGAGGTTGCGCCCAGCCATTGACCAAGTTCTTCTCGCACGTGTGGCAGAGGCACTCGCTGTTGTTCTCGCCAAAGTAGTTATCGCCGTAGGTGACTGTAATCTCGTCGCCGGCCTCGATGTTCTTGGTCGCATAAATCTCAATCATAGACTGGCTGGTGATTTTGAGCTGGGCGTTGGCGTCGCAGTCGTGGTTCGCAAACCGCGCCGGTCCCATGAAGAGGCTGGCGCATTTGCTGCGCGAGCTCACCACGATGCTGAAGTCCTTCTTGCGCTTCGAGATCTCCTCTTCCTCCTTGGGCGAAATTAGAACCTGAATGCCGCTCAGGTACTCGATGGGTCGACCCTTCTTAATGAACCGGCGCGCGGTGACCGAGGCTTCGTGGGTAAAAATAGTATAGCGGTTGGTCGTGCTAACTTCGAAAGGACAGTCGGGAAGGTAGATTTGCATGTAGCGACGCAGATGGCGGCGGAAGTCGTCCTTTTCTTTCTCCGTCTTGAGTCCATTCAGGAACTTGCGCAAACCGGCCGTCGCCAGCAGTTTGGACTCGGCCAGGTCGGGATTGGATCCGAAAACCAAATCTTCCTTGAGGATCTTGACGATTTCCTCCGACTTCACACCCCTTGAGGGATGGTACGAGGTCCGGTTCTTGGGAATCGTGGTCCAGTAGAGTGCCTAGACGGGGTTCAGTACACCATGCGCCTCGCCGCCGGGACAGTCGCCAGGGGCCCCTCGGGACCGCAGCACTTACGTGGTCGACCAGCGCATCCGTCAGAATGTCGTCGTACGAAGAGATCTGGGCCAGCGTGAGCGGCTGCTTCTTGCTGGCGGCTGATACCCCCGGCATGGTGGGATCTGCCGGCTCTGGGCCGCGGAACAGCCGTGCGTCGGAAACAAGGCTAAGGAGCGTCAAGGAGAATTTGGTTCTTGGCTGGCCGAGGTGGGGGAGACTGGGAGGGACGGTGTGGGTGAAAATGGACCTGGGTGAGACGAGAGGATATCCTGCATGCGACGGGTGGTGTTCTGTCCTTTCCTGGGCCAGGGCAGAGGCGGCACACACGCAGCCTTGTGGGCGCAAGGTTCAGCTGGACGGGATGGGCCTTTTCCGATGAACGGATTAGGCGGTTTGAGCCAGCCTTGGGTCACACAGTACTGCAATTCGACGCTCGTGTTTGCGCGCGAGAGAGAGCGACGACGACTGCCGCGAACGAAGAAACCACGGGCCGGGCCAAGGGAGGAAAGAGGGACGGGACGAAGAGAGAAGCAGGTGGGCGAGAGGCCTCAGATAGGTGGTATGCGATCCAATTGGGTGGTAGGATGGCTTGCTTGCCTCTTACGTACTCGGCGTCCGAGCCCGTTGTCGCAACCGGGAGGCTTCGGTTGGAATGGGGAGTTTTCAAGCAGCTCAGGCCCCTTGCATGGAGTGTCTGTGTCTGCGAGTGACGGGAGGAAGAAGGTGACAGGACGATGGATGCGCGCCGTCCGTCTCCTGTTTTCGCATAGCCGCAGTCGGGCCAGCCCAAGGGCAACAACAGCCGACGCTTGATATTGCGACAGTGATAGCCCCCCCCATAGGATGCATCCACTTTAAGTGGGTGCCAGGCTTCTGGCCCAGCAACGCGCTACGATCGCCGGGCGGCCCCCGCCCCTCGAAGGGATGGATGAACCGATGGAAGGATCATGCGGGATTGTACTCCTTACATACTTGCGACGGGCAGCCAGTCTTCTATCTGATAATCCCGAGGTATGTAGAGGAAGCACGTGGGACGGGCTCACGTCCTCTATGGATTTACCTGCTTTCCGTTCCTTCACCAGGAAAGCAAGGCCCAGATCTGTCGTCCTCATCGGTTACCTCCACTGCTCAATACCGTTGAACCAGCCTGAATGAGGAGGTACCTATAACGTTAGGTAGGCCGGGTCGGCTGACGGGGCTGACAGGGGCCGCAGCTGCAGGCGTAAGGCTACTACTGCCGTGAATTCGAGAACGGCCGTTGCCCCAAGCACCAGCCAATCAGTGGCCATCCCGCCGCCCATCGCTCAAGCTTCAGCCAAATTTTTGACGACAGCTTCCCACGCCCGCCCCGAAGCCGCATATCGACGAGTCCTGCTCCGTACACCCTGACAAAGGGTCAAGTAGGCCAAGATGATCCAACTCAAGGTGCGCTCCCCTGTGTGATGCCAAGTCCGTTCGCCTGCCCGTATGCTCATGTTCGGCCTAGACGATGCTGAACTGCATCGACAACTCGGGTGCTGCCCTCGTCGAGTGCGCCCTGATCGTCGGCCGCAAGCGACACGCCTCTATCGGTACCAACGCGGCCCCCTCCCCCCCTGCCGCTATGCCGCTGTTCCTGACCATTGGCAGGTGATCGCATCGTCGCCATCGTCCAGAAACAACGAGGAGCTTCCGATGCCGGCATGAGCACCGCTTCCGCCACCAACAAGGTCAAGCGCGGCGACATCCGTCACGCCATTGTCGTGCGCACCCGCAAGCAGATCCAGCGAAAGGACGGCAGCGTCGTCAAGTTTGACGACAACGCCTGCGTCCTCATCAACAAGTCCGGTGACCCCGTCGGAACCAGAGTCAATGGTGTGGTGGGCGCTGAGCTGCGGCGGAAGCAGTGGAGCAAGATTCTGAGCATGGCGCCTCTCCACGCCTAAGCCGCACGCCGCTGGGCCAACTGATCTCGCTGCTATATTCCCCTCGTGTGCACTATTTGTATATGCATTTGGCCGGCGTTGGACGGACTACGCGGCACGCGCATGGCGCGCCGGAACCACAATACATAAGTCTCCCTCGGGACTCGTCGAGAGAATAAAAGAGAACAGGGAAAGAAATGCAGAGACGAGTGCTGTAATGTGTCAATCTAAGTACAAGTCCAGCCGAATTGTCTCCTGGGCGACCTCGCAGATCCTTGCCATCGTACCCCTAACGCCTGTCCATGCTTTGCTCTATCGAAAGGTATCAAATGTTCGGGTGCCACAGCCGAGGCGCCCTACTGGAAAATATTACCGCATTCGCAGCAGACATAGAACAATTTCTGGGCGCATGGTTAGCATTACCATTCACTGTCGCCACCTGTCAAGGTTGACGGGAATGCCATACCATGCCAGTCTCAGCGCTACGCTGCTGAGATTGGAAGAAGACAGCTTCTTCGTGCTTGCAGGCAGGGCACGTCTGGTTGGACCGGGGAAGCTAGATGACGGTACACGTCAGCGCCAACGCCAGCGAACACAAAACATCCAAAAATGCTCCCCAAGCTGGTGGTTGCTCGTCTTCCGCGCCTGTCTTTCCTCGAAATTCCACACATAGACGTTCCAAGGGGACTACTATGGCCGAAGTAGCCTCTGGCGTCTCGGCTACGATCGCGAGCCTGCGCTAATGGGTATTGCCCAAGTGGCACGCCAGGCTCGGTTGCTGATATCGGGGCAAGCCGCACGTGGTTCCCCAGAGAGCCGCGTCACAATCACAGCTTGTGCTTTTCCGGGATCCCGAGGGTGTGCCGAGGGCTTGTTGCGGATTCCTGAGCCGGAATGGGTATGTGACGTGCATACGACGGCAGGATTTGCTGGTTGCTGGTTTCCAAGTGCCCGGCAGCCAGTAGTGGCGATGAAAGAGGTGGCAGGTGCCTTCGCGTCATCGCTCATACGGCGCAAAATCGCCATCCATGTAGTCGTAGTCGGCCTCGACTCCAAGGGCCTCCGGTGGGTCTGCATCGGGGTTGGAAGCAATTTCCATGGGAAGGTAGTGGGCCAGGCTTTCCGGCACAAGCCCTGATAGATGCGGGATGTTGCAAGACACGAATTTCCCGTCCCATGCGGCCTGCTCATGAGCGGGGAGGCAGTGATAGAAGCTGGCGACCCTCATGAAGTCCATGGTTCGGCGGGCGGCGAAGTCGGAATCAGACTGGACAAGGTCGTTGTATTGTTCCACGGATGCCGGCCTTGCGCACTTCCGACAGTGGAGTAGAGTAAAACCACAGCGCATGCATATGGCGGGATCGCACATCAGGGTGTCTGGCTGGGGAATCTCGGCGGCGTGGGTGGACGCGTTGGCGGATCCGAGGGACTCACCAACAGCACCAGCTTGGGGAACAACAGAAAAAGCAGGAAGGGAAGCGCCATTACGAACCGTGGGATCCGAGCCGACATCTTGGGTGACTCCAGCCGTCTCGCCGACAGCGTTATTCATAACATTCCGGAAAACGCAGGTAGAAGTGGCCTCCTCGGTGTATTGACAGGTGCGGCAGGTGAACTGCAGCTTATGAGATTCTTCGTCCTCCTTGGGATACAGCATGTTGGAGCACTCAAGGCAGAAGCGGAAGGTGATCTGCTCGAGGTTTTTGCTCGTGTCCTCATCGGCGGTTGACTGGGGAGTCGCCATGGCGGGCAGCTGTGAGATGAATGATAAGGTCCGGGGTGAAGGTTGAAAGGAGATGCGATACTGGTCTTGCGCAGCAGTCGTGCGGCTGGTTTGGGGGGTGGGGGGGTGGGGGGGGGTTGGCGGACGTTTGGCGGCACAACAAGAGAGGGTCAGATAGTGGAACTGGCACGACGAGTGTGAAGAAAAGCCAGCGATCCCGGGCAGCCTTGGGTCACCCTGTAAGTTTTTGACTCTTGGTTGGGGGCTAAGCGGTGTTCCAACAGTGCGGCAAGTGAACAATCAGGCGGTGCGGACGTCGTCGATGAGGCTCCCAGCTTCACTTCTTCAGTGGCGAGACAACGAAGGCAGCGGGAAGTGGAACGGGGGAGGCAAACCAGCTGGAAGGGTCGGGAAAACCACGGCCCAATCAGAGAAGCCAGCAGTTGGGTCTTGCTGGCGGTTGCGGACGATTTGGTTGGCACTGGCACTGGCACTGGCATAGTCCACTCTAGGGAACCCAATAGGTACCTATTAGGTACTTTCCCGGGTACATAGGTACTTTCACAAGGTATGAGAACTAGGTAGGCCAACATCCTATCCAGGGAACAGAATGGCCCAAGAAAACTAACACCCTGCGTTACGACAGAGGGAGGTCTCTGATGATTGATGCGGTTCGGGGCAGGCGGAGGTGGTGGGTTAGAAAGTCCCCCATGACGGTGGGAGACAGGCGTTTTCCACGGACAGTACTTAAGTAACAACCGGTAGACGGCCAGAAGAACTGACACCCCCAGACGGCATCTCGCTCCGTGTTTCGTATAGAACTCGCATACTTGAGCTTCCAATGATGCTGTATGGATTGCAGGCCGACGACACACACACACACACACACACACACACACACACATACGCGCACTCGCACGCGGCTTCCATGCCCTCTGTGGATAATGGCACTGTGCTCTGGGGCATGTGCTGCTTGTTTGACGCTGGATGGATCCATGGACGACCATTGTACATGCAAGATGCCTTCCACGAGGAAGGGCTGGGGAAGCTCTCTTCGGCTGCCCCGCGTTTCAGCGATCCGGTTGCGTCGCCAGCCCCTCCAGCCTGGCCGCGTGATGGCCCAACTTTTGCCGTCGACTTGCTCGGAATGGCGCGCCAATGGAGCTGGAATTGGACAGTGACGTGCAGGTCCCCCCCATGAGCCGGGCCCTGATTTGTTGCGAGTCGCCATGGAGACGGACAGCAAAGTTGGATCCTTCCAGCAGGTCAGGTCATGCCCGCCGCCGCGCCGCTTGACTGCCTCGACTGCCTCTGCATGCCTGTGTGAGGAGGACTGGAGGTACATGCCTACCCGTCTTGGGCCTTCCTCAGCTTACGGAGTACGGATAGGGTCAATCACTGCGGCGCCGCGAGAGACCCAGGTAGAACGTGCCTTTCCACCTGCTTGTCTGTATTTCTTTCTAGCCAGAGGCCCCTCCCCATTCGCTAGTGCGCGTGACGCTTCTCCATTTGCTCCTCCATACAATCAATCACCCAACAATAACTTGCAGCTTCAATACCAACGTTAAACCCTACCGCACACCTGACAGCCTCGCAAACCAGTCCCTCCTTGTGCCAACTTTCTTCCCGACTCTATAGCTCTTCAACCCCTTCGTGGCACTTGCTCCCACCTCTTCTTCCGCCCGATACAGCAAAAATGGTAGGTCCAGCCTGGCCTGGGAGCTGCCTATGACGTCCTGTTTCACGGGTAGCCGACGAGACCAGACGTCTCTGCGCTCTCTTCCCATCCCTGGGTGCTCTCCTTCAGCGCCCGGCCACGCCCCACGACTGACAGTTGTGATCAGGACGAGAGCGGTCTCCCCCACGGCTGGGAAGTGCGTCACAGCAACTCCAAGAACCTGCCCTACTACTTCAACGCTGCCGAGAAGATCTCGCGCTGGGAGCCGCCGGCTGGTGCCGACACGGAGAAGCTCAAGGCATATATGGCCGAGCACCACTCAACGTCGTCGCAGTCTCATGCCGCCTCCTCGAAGCCTGCCGACAAAATTCGAGCCGCACATCTGCTCGTCAAGCACCGCGATAGCCGACGGCCCGCCTCGTGGCGCGAGAACGAAATCACCCGTACGAAGGAGGAGGCCCTGTCCATCATCAAGGAGCATGAGGCCCGAATCAAGAGGGGCGACGTCTCCCTGGGCGAGCTGGCCACAACCGAGAGCGACTGCAGCAGTGCACGCAAGCGGGGCGACCTGGGATACTTCGGCAAGGGCGACATGCAGAAGCCGTTCGAAGAGGCCGCTTTTGCCCTCCAGCCCGGCCAGTTGAGCGGCGTCATCGAGACGGACAGCGGCCTGCACTTGATTGAGCGGTAAGTCTATGTCCTCTCCTGTTTACCCTTGTCGCTACCCCGCCGGGGTGCCTACTGGCCACGACATACAACCATCGACTCCTGGCTTGTCCACCCGGCTGCGCAGCGACAAGCCGCTGGACCCCTGTATGCTGGGAGGCCGGCCGCATCCGTCGAGTCCCAGCGCTTAAATCATTGGCTTCTCATTTCTGTTCGGACGAATAAGAGGGCTGGCTGTGACCCATGTCTCACAACTGTGCTTGCAACCCATACCAGGCTTGTACTAACACTGGGTATCTAGGCTGGAGTAAAGACTCGTTGAACGTAGGGTGGACGCACCCAGCTCTGGAAGTCTCGACCTTCGAACGCCGGGCCCGAACGACCTGGACCCTCGACCGAGCTTTGGGGACCCCTGTTACAGGGCCCAAAGTAGCACTATTCTTGTATCACGTTACCAGACACTGGAGTGGGAGGTGTGACTCGAGACGAGCGCAGCCAGCCTTGGGGCATTCCGTTCATCCGAGCCCTGAATTCGTCAACAGTTACCAAGTGGGAGATAGAATTTGCCCACTAGCAAAAAAGAGAATAAAAAGAATATCATTCCTACTCGCATGGCAGTCACAAGCCTCTTCCCCGAAATTGGTGCAACTGACAGCGTATCGTAACATATGCCGGTAGGGTCTCATCGTGTACTCCGACTACAATCGCGCTCTCCGACATAACACGGGGCGTGTACATCATGGGGGCTCAGTCAAATACGTGCTTAGTATGGTACTCGGCGGCCGCCAGCGAGGCTGGCTGATGCTGGGAAGTGAGGAGTAAAAAGGTTGACGCCTTAGCTGGAGTGGTTTTGGAAGCAATGCCATCATTTGCTGTGGATGTTCAACAGTGTTCTAGTGGATCAACTCCATCTAAGTGAGCAAGCCCAGCGGCATGTTCGTTCGTTCCCGCCTCCCCTAAACTCCTGTGGATATTTCAAGTGCTATCATGCCTCCCGAGCCGCAAATGCCGCCGCCGAAATGCGCTTGCAATAAGTCAAGGTTAAGATGCCCCTACCAAAAACGCTCGTCCTCACAATGATTGTCTCTGCTGCCGACGGTCGTCATCATCGCGAGGCCAGTGACACAAGTATGTTGGAAATGACCGGTACGGCCGTCAAGGCGACCGTGAACGACCCAAACATGGTCATGGAAAGGGCCGAGTAGGCAGTTGCCCGTGAGTCTCGGTTAATGAGGTGCGCAGTGCCCATGGCAGCTGCATTTATGCCCACTGTGACGCCCGCGGCAACGACCCGGCAATTGTCCCCCCGAGGAAGGGCATCGTCCCCAGCGTCTTTCTCGGCCGCGGCGTCGGTGTGCGAGAGGTCGGCGGCCGGCTCGTGCTTGCGGTCGGGCACGGAAAGCCATGACAGAAGCAGGTCGCCCGTCATCTGGTACAGCATGCCGCTGAAGACGACGAGGGCGCTCATGAGCGCCGTGCTGCCGTGGAGGTTCCGGACCGCCGGCACACCGAGGGCGATGGTGACATTGCGGGCGGCGAAGGCCAACGCTTCGGGGGCCGCCAGCCCCATGGCGTGGGCGAAGACGACGTTGAGGAACAGGCTGATGACGGCGAACACGAGAGACGCCAAGAACACTGTGTTGAAGCTATCCCACAGCTCCCGCCGGTACTCAAACATCTTGAGGCCAAGAGAGACGATGCCCGCGTCGAGCAGCGCCGTGGCCAGGTCGCCAGCCCCGATGTGTCGCTTGATGTCATGGCCTTGGCTGATTTCGCTGATGATGCTGGCCCACGTATCGTGGCATCGGAATGCACCGAGGATCTCGTCGATAGTTTGATGCGTAGCGGCCGCCTTGGCCCAGAAGTATGCAGTACCCAAGGCCGAGGTGAGGAGGACGGGGTTGAACAGAATCACCACGACGTAGCGGGCTCGCGGATATGGTCCAAACACCTGGCAGGCTTGGAGAAACCGCTGCCACAAGAGCGAGGCCGTCCAGAGGCAGATGAAACAGAAGGCCTCAAGCGGCATGTCATACTTGGCGGCAAAGCTGACCGGCAGACCGACGACGAAGATCAAGAAGAGAGATGCCCAGAAACCAATAGCTTCGACGAGAAACTGTGGGGTTTTGAAAGGCGGAGAGCAGATCTTGTCAAGAGCGGAAATCGACTCGTGAGGGACAAAAACGGCCGTGAATTGAGACATTTGTGACATTCTCTTGGCATTGTCCGCATTGAAGGACATCATGGAGGTGTGCTTTCCATGTGGCTGACCCTCGACGTCTCCCTCTTTCTGTTCGAGACCGCGGAGCCGGGACTCGAGCTTAGAGCTTCCCATCGCGAACAAAAAACAGCCAGTGTAGCTGAGGAGAGTGGTCGTGACTTTCGATAGGTTAGCTCTGTAAGCCACTGTGCCGGCAGGTCTGCCTTTTCACCTACCAAAAGCTGCTGCAATGCACGGTATCTCGAGGGCGCTGCTTATATGGTCCCTGCTCAGCATGACGAAGGAAGCAACGAAGCCGAACGACATATGGCGCCCAAGGAAGTCGGTCTTGGTGGGTTAGCAACCGCTGATTTCAGGCACGTCCGGATGAGCAGGACACCGGAAACTCACGGGTCCCTTCATGTGGTTGCGATAGAAGGCGTCGGCGCCCCCATGGAGCAGTTGAATGGCGATCATCACCCCCGAGAGCCCTAACATGGCTACTATGGATGCTGGAAGGTCGACCTGGCACCTGTTCAATGCCAGCTGAACAGGGGTGACAAAGACTTCGACGAGAGAAATAAAGAGGACGCCAATGGCAGCATTGTGGTACTGGGTTCCTGTCTCCGGTGTCCTGAAATGCCGACAGAGCTGACATACCCAATCCATAGCCACTGAGATTTAGCCGTGCTGGTAGGACTTGGGATGATATCGAGGAGTTCTTAGAGACATGCAGGTGTCTGGTTGAATCAGTTTCAACGGCAAATGTCTCGAAGCAATATCGTCCTAAGACAGTGCCGGGAGAGACATTATTATAGGTAGTGTGCGGCTTTCACAAGCCGACTGGTTGCAGGCCAGGAGCTTCCGAAAGGGTGACCCCCCTAGTATAGTACGGCAACCTCTCCGGAGGACTATATTGGCGTACGAATGAACCAAAAGGCCCTCGGGCGATCTAGTGGTACCTCTCAGCTGCAACCAAGGCGTCAAGTAGCCGTGATATAATATCAGGGCAAGTTGGGGCGACAAATAGATTCTGCTTGTTGCTCGTCCCACGTATCCTGCGGTACAAAAGGGCGACCAGGTGTGTCCTTGCCTGGGTGAAACAAGGACGAGAATATTGACCGGCGTACAAACAGCGAATCTGCATCGCGCACAGCATGGAAGGCCAATATAGCTCCGTCCACGGGTCGCGGCGAAGACCCGGCCTGTTCGGGTACTGTCACCTCTGACGTGGGCTCAGTCAGGGGGTCGCGGACGGAAGCGAGACGGAAGCGGGACGTGAAGGACGGGTTGTATAACCGGAGAACTGACAGGTTATGATTCCTGCTTGCTAATGTGGCTATACTGGGGTAATTTTAGCACGCAGATGGAGCGGCAGCAGCAAGCGTATCAGGGGGCCAGGTCCCGAGGACTTACACTCTGTCGTCCCAGCTTCGAAGGCATCCTAGCTTGGTAAAGCACATAGCGAGGGCCTTAGTGCAACGGTCCCCTTGGTCCTTGAGTGCTTGTTGTCGGGTACAAACCACAGTAGGCCACACCAGTGTAGTGCGAAAGACCCGAGGACAGGTTCACCTCATCTGTGGGAAGGGTCCTCACCTCTGGCACGAAGTGGAGTTGGTTGGTCCTGTCCCGATGCCGCCAGCGTGAACAAAGGGGGATGGCAACCTAGACATTGGAGGTTGCCCGTACTACCTACCACATGTGGCCGCCGACCATTCAGACGCGGTTCTTACAAACGGAGACTTGGGCTGCTGCAACCGCACCAGCCGACAGAACGAAGCGAGAGTGACTGGTACCTTTTCAGATCCGGCCACACCCGTTTTGGTCTGTATCCTAACTTGGCGGACCAGTCCAAAAACTGACAACCAACAGCCATGGCCTGCACCTCATCCAATCCATCCAGGAGCCCCGAGTGAACATAATTGGCGGCTACATGAAGCGTGGGGGTTGAACCCCGAGCCTCGGGGTCAGGAACATCATCGTAGTTTGTGCGGGCCGCAATCTCTGGCCTGTGGAATAGGGGCCGTCTCAAGGCAAACCAAGCAGGCAAAGAAATGTCGCGATAGTAATAAACGTGCTATTCCAGCGGCGGAGGCGATGAGGGATGAAGTGGGGGAAAACACCCTCCCTGCAGGTGGCGGAGTCGTCACTTGGCTGGCTGCCGTTAGACGGCAGCCCGCATGGCATCCTCAAGCCACTGAAGGCGTGGACACCGATAGGCAAGAAACAGGCATCGCTAGGAACGCGCCCGAACTATTTCGGGCGATGCCTCCGTGAGGATGGAGGGGGCGGCATGCATTGACCGGAGGCGGCTCATCGCCAACATTAGAAGGCGGGCGAGGGCTCACATGCGCCTGCGCTGGTCCGTCTCTCGCGTTCTCTGTGCCGCTGCGCTCCGCATCTCGACGCCCCGGGCCACAATAATTGGCCTCGCAGGGAAGCCCTTTTCACTGCCTTCCTGGCCCGCCGCAAGTCATGAACCAACCTGGTGTTGCGTCTCTCTTAGGGGGCCAGGCAAGGGGGTAATGACGCCGCGCCTGGGCGGCGAGGGGAACTGGCGTGGGCGGACCAGGAGGGGAGGCTTGTTGCCTACTTCTTCAGGGAATTGAAGGGAAACAATGGCTTCGGCGGACGGCGGGATACCCAGATCTGCTGTGCCTGGCACCGTGCTGTTGTGCGAGCAGCGCAGGAATCGGTGGCCGCGTACACTGGCGCCCAACCCGTCTCAGCTGGTCTGGGAGGCACATCGCAGAGGGATGTTTTGGAACACGAAGCAATCGGCAATCACGTTGACGTTGGACAGGACAGGGCAGGGTGGCCAACGACATCGGAAGAAGGGGAAGAGGCAGAGATAGCCTCCGACGTTGAAGACGAGTGTAGATCTCTAATCGGCTCAGATCAGATGACGAGTGAGATGGAATGTGGGATCGGATAGTCAAGCAAGCAACCCGGACAAAGCCGGCAACCTGTGTAAGTAACCTGTTAAAAATCCACTACTTGATGCACTTAGATATATACATCCTGGCTTCGACGGAGGTACGATATATCGAACACCAAGTCCCCCACGGCGTATTTTGCGTCTCAGTCGTTGTATGCGAGACTTCCAATTCTTTCTGTTGTCATTGTTCGTTCCATCCATTCCGCCGCCCGTCGGCCGTCTGTAGTTTCCTCCGTTTGATGGGAGTGGGTACCTCGATGGCGAGCCGGCTCTGTTTCTGTGCTGGGGAGTCTGCAGGCGGGTTAGCGGGCATTTGCACCCACGCGTCGGCCGCCCGGCCCCACGCCTTCCCAACGACCCCATCACCTTCCCCATTTTCAGTCTACTAACAGGAGGGTTGCCTTAGGGAGGAACCTCCCATTGGACAACCCTAGCCTGTCAAGTATGGGCTGCTGCCATCCAGCCGCCCCTCGAGTCCAGACCGCTTAACTACTTCCGCATAGTACCATAACCTGGTAACCTGCCTACACAGTACACGACCGTGGCATGCAGCCTGCCATCTACCAGCCATCTATCCTCGTCTTCGTTCATCGCGAAGTGACGCTAACCAGAGAGACCCGAGTACAACCTCACACTCGCATCGGGACTCGGGGAGCTAGATGATGCGTTGAACCTTTGCCATCCTGTCCGCCCAAGGTTTTCCGATTGCTTCGCTTTACGCCGTCGTCCTCCCGCCGCCAGGTTCCCGCTCCCATCCCCGTCACGTGTTGTCAACACCACAACCCAGCCTCGCGTGCTGGGTCGCCCGTGGGAGTGACACCCCCGCAGAGACGAAATATCGGTACGCTCGCGTCTCCCCACCACCTCGGGTGCGCCGCTTCTCTTGTCAATGCTCGGTCTCGAGACCGGAATGGAAAATTCTGGCTCCGTGTCTGATCTAGGATGCTAGGCCGGGTCCGGCCCGTGGATCCTTTTCTTTTCCATCCCCCCCCGGGCGGTCCCGGTCCCCGCCCCGGAACCCTCAAGGATGATCAGGTTGCTTACTTGCGTACAGGCTTGTTGGCTCCAGCAAAGACGTTGTTAGCAGGTGCCCAGCCGGCCCGATCGCGTCTGAATGCGACGCAATGCTTCCCGACGCCCATACCAAAAGGACAAACATGTCCGCAGCCGAAGCACCCGAGGAAATCGCGTTGGCCGAGATGGATCCCCTGGACCATTTCGTTGAGCTGATCGATCTGATCGATCTCGGGTCCGCCGACCCGACGGAGCGAATTAGAGACCTGATTCGAACCGACCCGGAAGTAGGCAAAGCATGGGCCAACTACGAGCCTATGGCCACTTCCATCCCTTTGGCCGTGCTGGACCCCGAGGAGATCAGATTGTGAGCCCCCGACCACCCACTCGTGTTACGGCACCCGTCAACTGACTCGCAACGCAGCATCGAAAATCTCAAAAAGACGGGCGAACTTGAGAAACTCATGGCAGCATCGGCGATGTCTAGTTCCAGTATCAACGCTGAGCAGATTCGCGATGCGATCGCCGATATGGACCAGTACACGGATGGGATCGAAAAACAACTGGCCGTTTATCAAGCGCACGTAGCACGTCATAATGCTACCATGGAACCAGGTGCGACAATGGCCCGTCAACGCATCGCGATGGACGAATCCAAGAGGGAGGACTTGCTCCGACAGAAGGCCAAGCTCGACGAAGAAGTAAGTAGACGGGGAGGAACAAAGAAGCCCAACTCGCCCGTGCTCACCTCTCAACAGTTGAAAGTGAAGGAAGAATTGGTCAGGGAGCACGCTAGAGTCCTGGAGGGCACTTTACAGGAGGGACAGGACGACGTGGAGGATTGGGAGCAGTTCACGGTCCCAGCGTCAGCGTCCTCCTCTAACAGGTCGCCGACCACTTATGATACTCTGCTGGACAAGCTCCAATCTCTGGGCCAGCTGCTGAACCACGACAACCCGGAGAACGAAGCTATTGTCAAGGCTGCACGCCATTATACGAACGAGTAAGTAGAGCCGCCCGGTTCTCCTGCCCCGTCGCTGACCCTGTTTACGACAGGCAAGTCTACATTGTCGTAAGCCAGTGCCGAGCCGCACTCGACCTTGCATTCACTGAAGCTGCTCGGACGCACGATGCCTCGGCCGCAGAATCCAACGTGCCCGACGAAGAGATCAGAGCCGAAGTCCAGGCTGTCCTGGAGGAGATACGATCCTTATGGGACGAAGCTGCCCCTGTCGCCCATATGGTGGCTGAAAAGGAGCTCCTGGCGCCAATCACCACAAGAGTGAATCGGATGTCGGCGAAAAGAGACGCCCAGCAATATGCCGCTGTACTATACGTAGGTTTCGAGCTGGCCTTCCCTGGACCCTAATTGCTAATGGCCCTCACAGATATTGGCATGCCTCCAATTCATGAATGAGCGACTCGGCGCTCTCTCAACCAGCCTAACCATGGCTGTATACCACCACGAAAGTCTCCTGTCTGCCTATGAATTCGCCCAGCGCGTCAACTGGGACGGTTCAACCACCGCGAAGACTCCTACCTCGGATCCAATGCCTGTTGTAACACAGGCTCGCGATGCTGAACAGGGGGCGATGAAGTTGATCAAGACAACCTTGGAACAGTTCGGGCGCCGGTTGCCGCTCTCCGATCTGTCTAAGCCCCCCTCGGCTCTGGTCACGAAACTTGACCAGATGGTACAGGAACGGGTTGCGAAAGGCGACGAGGTACTCCAGAGCGTCCATGACTCGTACGAGACTGCTGTCAAGTCCGGAATCGACGATTACTCATTTGCTGTCCGCACCGTCCTTGAGGCGGTCTTGGCGGATAGTCTGATCGACCGCAGAGCCCGCGGCGGGGCTTTGCAGGATGGCCAGACTGAGGAATCCATCCTGGCTCTTCAGAAAGAGTGCGAGGCCATTCAGGCTCTGGTTGAGGGGCTGGGTATCTCCAAGATCGGTCTGACGGCCAAGAGTCTTCAACCTGCCCTGAAGCGAGGCCTTAAGATCCCCGACGATGAGCATGGGCCGGGCTGCTCGAAAAACGATGCCATGCCGTGCCCCAAGTGCCACCAGGCCCTTAAAGCTGCGCTCTTCATTCGGCGATGGGGCGACAACGCGGAATTCAAGGGGTTTTGAAATGCCTCTGGAACGAGCGGAGTTGAGAGCAGGTGGTCGATTCGTGATGATGTTCCTGTCCCTCGGCAACATGGGTGCCCGGCGAGTAGGGAAACTCGTGGATACTCCCCCGACAGTAGCCTATTGATCGGTGCGGCCGGGTGGTGGTAGACCAGAGGTGGGATTTATCAAAGTCTCCCTCGGCCCGCTCCCGGGGGCTGTTTCTGCTGCTCCTCGTTGGGGGCCGAAAACATGGGGATTGTATACAGTGCTGGCTTGCCCCACCTCCTGGGACCATGTCTAGATGTGCGCCCGGGGAGCCGTCAGGAACCCAGATAACCCTTTCTGCTTGTTCGTCGAAGAGGAGTCAATCTGTTCCATCATGATTTGTACCGGCCTATATGCCTGGGGGTCTACGCCGAGGTCGTTCATGAGGCTCACAAGAGCCTCGTCTTCATGAGCACAACCAGCGGCCTCCATCTCGATGGCATTGCAGACGGCGTCGATGAAGCAGTCTTCAGTACCACTGTCCAGTGCTAGTTCCACTAGATTGCCAAATATGCGGATCCACCCCAGCAACACATGCTCATCCAGGACGCCTTCGAGGAACCGGCACTCGACAGTTTCCAGGCCTGTCTGCTCCGCCTCGCCTAGGGTTTCCATGAGGAGAGAATAGAAATTGAAGCCGAGTCGCCGGTAGGGCCTGCCCTCCCCCGTCATCAGCCGTCCCAGCGCCACGTGGGAGTCGCTGGCTAGGATGTGCCGCAGGGCGTAGAGGGTGTCGGCGGCGTGCGCGACGTTCCAAGCGGCCGAGGCCTCGTTATGCCGTGCGCCCGTAGGCGCGCCTATGCCGTCGTCGGGGCGTCGTACCTGTGATGCAGAGCCGCCGCCTGCCTTCTTCTCGCGCACCTGGGCCGCGAGGCGACTGCGCTCGCGCAGCGGCGAACTCCATGTATACACGTGGGCGAAGTTGGGCGACCGGGGGTCCTTGACGCGCCGCAGGACGGGCTCGGCGAGCCAGCTGAGCACTGCCAGCCGCTTCAGGGAGGATAGAAGAAGGCGGCGACCGTCGAGGCGGCCGACGTGCACATGGACCTCGCAGCTGAAGTTGGTCACCAGGTGGCAGCGAGCCCGCAGCGTGCGGAGCACCGTCTCGATCGTGGTCCACAGGGTCTCGCCCTTCCAGGGAAGCTTGGGGGAATTGAGCTCGACGGGGACCCAGAGCCAATCGGCCCGGTGCGGGTGGTCGGGGGACGGCTCGGCCGAGTTGGACTTTTTGACGACCCAGTGCGTCTCCCAGTAGTCGCTCGCCGGCCGGCCCTCGAGGTCCAAAGCGGAGACGGCCCGCTGGCCCGGGCAGGCGTTGATGGCCTCGGCGACGGCACCGAAGGCATGCCGATGGAGTTTCTCTTCTAGTTCCGGGGTCAGGGCCTCTCCGGCAGTCTCGAGGAAGTCGACCGTCTGCACCAGCGGCGCGTCGTCGGAGCGCGGGCTGGCGGCTCGGCCCGGACGGAACGGCATCAGGAACTTGGGCTCCACCGCCACCGAGAGGTGCTCGGCCTTGTCGACTTGGTGCGGCTCCATGGCCACTCGGGGTGCCATGGGCGGTTTCTGACACGGTACGAAGCCTTTGCTGACACGAAAATGGCATTCCCAGGGTGCGACCGAAGCTGGCTAATTATACGCAAATAGCCCCCTCCCCCCGGACCCCGGGCCCCAGCCCAGTCGCTTCCCCTGTGCCCGACGACAGAGGTGGCAAGGGATATGGGGGGGGGTGGTAGAGGTTGCAGCTGTCGCGTGGCGAGCAAGGCCATGGGTATCTACCGAGAGTCTGACAGCTCGGGCAACGGCTGGGCACGTCGTGGCTGGATCCGCGTGATCATCTTTTCCGTCCGGGGGTCTGGTTGAACAGACATGGACGCTACGTATGCGATAGGCGCAGAGGCCAACGCGCAGCTCCCCGTCGTCGTTGCATTACCCGACTCATGGGCGCCTGCGCTGGCCGTCTGGCGCGCCTGTTGCGTCTGGCTCGAATAGTCGGGCATGGTGGGCTCAATGCGGTTGTGCCGACATCTACGACACATGCCCCAAGCACCCCAACGGACGATCGGCCATTATCCCCTATTGCGCCAATGCTGCATGAACGCTTTGGTTGGGTATGGTGGCTACCGTGTAGATGAGCTGACGAGAGCCCCCCCTTCAGGACAACCCCCCCGGAGCAAGGAGCGGAGCGGAGAGGCGCGTTGGGTTGGTCCGGCCGCTTGAGGCTTTAAATTTGTGGTTCCCCCACGTCTGACAAGGGCCAACCGACAGACATGGGATACAATCAGCCCTGGAAATGCTGCAAGCGCGCCAAGATCACCATCTTATGGTGGCTGACAGGATGTAGTCGTATGTACGGCAGACCCGAGCTGCACGTCACTACATTCAGTCGCAACTCACCGCTTCTTGCACCGCCGTTGGCCAGCCGCGACGGGGGCGCCAGGCTTGACGGGCCCGTAAGCCCGTGAGCCTGTAAGCCCCAGGGCGGGTGGCTGTCCTCGCAAACGCCATCCCCGTGCCTCTTGGATCGGATGACGGCCAGATGTGCCTTTACGTGGGCCACCTCATGTAATGAAGGGCGTGGACGCGAGCCCCTACCGGCAGCACCAAGAGCCAAGGTCGCATTACATGCGACGGTCGAGGCCCCCAATTCTCCGGCGTGGGAACATGGTTCGCGCCCATCGTGCAGGCTGCAGAAGCGATGCGCGGCGACCATGGTCGCGACCCGCAACATGGATGTACGCTCGGCTTCGGCAGAGACAATGCAGCTCCATTCGCGCGCGTCCCTACGTCTCCCTTCCTCCCTCTCCTCGTCTCGCCGGCATATACTCGCTCTCTCCCTCCCCATTCGATGCAATTCCGTTTTCAGCCTTGTTCGGGATGGCCGCATTCTGCACGCCTTCTGCACGTCACCGAGCCGAAGCGAGAGAGGCTCGACAGGGCCGAACGGCGTCGGGGGCTCCATCACGTGCATCACGGCAGATGCAAGACCAGGAAAAGCAGCCGTGCCAGCGAGCAGCATGACAGCTGGCTGATAAGCACGGGCAAAGGACGGCATCCCGAACGGCCCAAAAGCCCATGCGTCGAACCAGTCCGGACACCCACCTCGGACACCGAAGCCCGCCAGGCGACTGGATCCTCCCCATGCTGTGCTGGGTGACGGGCCCATCCCCCCCGCGGGGCCGCCGCGAACCTATTGGGCGCGAGGTCGAGACGGGCTCGTTGTGCGGCGACGTTGGCGGCACCTGATTTCTTCTCGCGGACCGAAGCCTCTGCTGTGGCTTCGGTCGGTACGGCAGGCCATGTAACGCCTAGATGAAGTACTTATCAGTGGGATTGATTGACCACGGGGTGCAGGGGGTGCGCGGCACAAGCAACGCCCGCTCCTTCGACTACCCCCCTTACCAAGGTGGGCGAGGGTTGCATGGGAATGGCCCCATGATCCTGTGTGCGTTTCTCGCATGAGAGCCGAAGCCAAATTGCAGCCCCCTCCCCCCGGTTCGATGCAAGGGGGATCTTATCGGCGCTTCGGCGAAAACCCGCGCAATCCGTTGCGCCCGCAAGGGCAGCCGCCGAACGCCCGAGACCCTAGGCCCTAAACAATTAGGCGATAGTTTTGTCCGGCTTTCCACTGCTGGAGAGTAACAGCGTAAGCCCAAGGCCCCGGGGAGGGGAAGGACTTGGTCACGTTCCGGGTGGGCGTAGTACAAGCACGCACACCCATTCATCCGGGCAACTTGAAGATGAGGAGCTACACGGTATGGAGCGAAGAAGGTGGGGCGGATAGCCGGCATCCATGGCAATGGGTGTGTTCCTCCCAGCGCATGGATGGGGTCGGATTCGTGGTAGGTGGCGTGTAAGCATGTGTGTTTGTTCCTGAGGGTGGGTGGGTGGGTGGGTGTCATGCGGGCCGAGGTATGTCTGACACGAGGGGGCGAAGAGCCGTGAGAAAAGGCCTCAAAAAGGACACTCACGACCTCCCTACGGTAGACACGCCAAGGACCAACAACCACAAGGGTGTCTGCATCGTTCTTTTCTTTTCCTTTTGGGGAAAAGAAGCCAAGGGGAGCGACAGGAGCCTTTACTTGCCAGTCGGCAGAGGGGGGTATGCAAAAAACTATACGAGCCCACCGGATGCGTCGACGTGTCGAGTCCCAAATGCATGCTCACATGAGGCCCTCTTCCTGGCCCATACGCCCGGGCCGGTCTCCGTGCAGGGGAAAAAGCAAATTTCGGCCCAGCCAGCCGGTAATGGGTCGTCGATATTACCCAGAAGGCGCGGCCGGTCGCAAGGGACACCGGATGTGGGCGGCGCCGACCACGTACCTGCTTACGGACCAAGAGAGATGGGACCAAGGGAGATGGGACCATGGCTTGCTTACTGTTCCTCCCTACTACTTCTCTCCCAAAAGGTGTCGGCCCAAGCTTGTTGGGCCAGCCACCTGGCCTGGCTTGAACTGCACAGCCCTACCGATCTACACATCGGCTGGGCGGGGTGGCTTGGGCGAGGCGCCTGGTGGGTGGGAAGGGAGGGTTCTATATTTCCGGCCTCGATTAGCTGTAGGTTGCTGAGTGGACCTCAGGCACCGCTTACGGGAGCGCCTGCGCTCGCCCCCGGTGCGGATTACCCCCGCTCCTGGCGCCACTCTTTCGAAGCACAGAGTCCACGGCCAGAGGGAGGGGTATAAGCCGTGGCGCTCCACCAAAATGCCCCGTGCCGTACGGCCCCGGGCATCACGCACCTGAGCATCCACGCCGGCCGCCAACAAGCAAGCAAACCAGCTTCCCCGGCCGTGCCGGAGCAGGACCCGCGTGGCCCAGCCGGATTTCGAGCTCGTCGTTCTGCCATGGGGCCAGAAGCAGGGCTCGTAGTAGAACGGGTCCCGCTGCTCGCTCGTCGCGTGGTGCAGCGCATTCCCGCCCCGTCTGTCGGCCGCCGCGGCATGGGACGTGGCAGATCAGCGACGCCGACGGCATGGTGTGCGCGTGCTTGCCGAGGAGCATCTTCTCTTCGGCGTGGAAGCGGTCTCTATACCGAGCATACGGCATGTTGTGATCTGCCCCTCTTTCCAGTCGTAGCTGTAGTCGGCCAAGAAGGGCATCACCCGCCGCGAGGAACAAAGTCGGTGTCTGGTTTCGTTCGCCCTTGTCCGACAAGAGGCAGTTGCTGGGATCTGCTCCCCGGTCCATGAACATGGTGGCTATGGTTGTGGCCACCTGGAACCCGTCGTCTCTGCCCCAGCTAAACGGCTTTGTCCAGCAGGACGGCCCCGGTGGGCAGAGGCGTTCTCGCGTCAAGGCCGGAATCGAGAAGCATTCCGACGGCCACGACGCCGCCTGTTGCAACGGCGGCCCCTCGATGTCTCCTCCTCAAGGTACCGAATCGCCCGCTTTCGACTTCGCTCCACACCCCCTTCTTTCGGGTCACGTGGAGGGGATCCCGACCCGGGTGCTCTGTTTCGAACGGCAGGATCTCGGGATACGGGATTGGAGAGAAACGGCCCCTGCGTCGCCAAGATGCCAGAAGCCATCGAGAGTGGTCTCTGAAGGATGGGTGTCGAGCCCCTTGAAGAAGTGCGAACGACCAGAACCGAACACGCGGCTCGAGCCTTTGGAAACCGGCGCTCTGCATCGTCAGGGGGCGAAGACGAGGCGATTAGGTTTGTCCAGGGTGCTGTCGACGGCGAGTATGCGACCCCGGACAACGCGGGCGCCTAAAAGGAGGTGCCCAGAAGGTCCAGGATGCTGGTTTCACGGTTGCAGTAAGTGCTTCCCCAACAGCGGCACTCTCAACAACCACGGCGGTGTAGACCCTGGTGTCTGAGTTTAGGTACCTGAAGATCATGGTTCCTTATTGCAGGGATCCACTCCGGCATCTATTCCACACGCAGCGGCCGCTTTCCTGCGGCACGGCTTTTTGCGCGAGGCCCGGGGTTAGATGGCATGGCTTCGAGGGGGGATGAAAATAGCTTTTGCTGCGCCCTCCCTCCTTCGCCCTTGATCCGTTGCACGGGGGCACGCAAAGGCACTGCCGGTTACCAGCCTGCCGCGCCCGCGCTAGAGCCGAACGGGTGGGCGAGGAACGGAAACTGAAGGTGCGGGAACCTCTGCACTTTGCCCGGAGAGGCTTTGTTCGTCCCTAAAAGTAGCCGTCTCTTCCGTCCTGGGCACGATGCCGCGTCTTAGGGCAGCAAAGGATCGGACGCCGGCGCTGTTGGCACTGCCGCCATCCGCTCGTCAAGCTCTGGTTTGACTCGCCCGGAAGGAAACACATACACGCAGCCTTACCGCATGGGGGGCCCCGCGCGAAGCCGATCCCGGTTTCATCCAGGCCTAACCTTAGCTTCTTCCTTCGCCTCCGAGACTCGAGCCTGTGCCCGCCCGCGCGACCTCCCAAGCATTCGTCTCGCCTCGCCGCGTTGTCCCCGGGTCGTGCCAAACGCCTTGGGAACTAAGCGCCTGCACGACAGGAGGTAAAAAACAAAAGGGCAAGAAAAAAGGATTCATGATGCGCGGGCTTTCTTCGTCTCCACCCACCCCGGCCCATCAACCCACCTCACGATCCAGGCCGCGTCTTGGCCTTTGGGGCAGGGCTGGCACTTGCTCCCTCCGAGTCGACCTACATGGTACGACGGATCGGTATGGTAAATTCCCTCCATCAACATATTCATGAGCAAGCACGGCAGTAGGAAAGAATAGAGTAAAGTCCCACGTCTATTGTGGACCAAGAACCGCCGTATGCGACGGGTCCTGCTCCCGTTCCGTCTCCCATTTATCCCCTTCGATGACCTCGCGCGCAGACGAGCCCAAGTAATTCCACATCCCTTAGGCAGATAATTCTTGCATCAGGCATTACGTCCGTCGCGAGGTTCTGCCTCCACACTGTTTCCTCCATACATGCATTGCCGAGAACATACGCCCCCCCTCCGAAGCCGACGCCGCAACCCCGACGCTGTTCTTAGCTCCTCTGGACCTTCAAAGCAGTTGCCCTGATAACGCCGTCCTGCGTTGGCCACCACCAGAGGAATCCCCACCATGCTCTCCATCGTAGCCATCGCGGTTCGCGGCTTCTTGGTACCCGGACCCTTCGTCGAAAACACCTCTCGTGAGGCCCCCTTTTGCTGACCCAGGCCCAGTTGCTGTGCGCCGCCGTCGTCCTTGGCCTCTCCATATCCGTGGCCAAGCACCAGGTCGCAGGCCCGGTACCGAGCGAGACCGCCTTCAGCAGTTTCGCCGGCGGCTTCGGCGTCCTCGTCTCCCTCGTCGGCCTCGCGTCGCTCTGGATTGACAGGGTCCCCAAGATGTTCGTCATGGCCGCCGACGGTCTTGCCTCTGTCTTCTTTCTCGCCGGTGGCATCGTGCGCAACCCCCTCCTCCTCTCTCCCCGTCCGCACCCCTCGACCCCCGTCGCTCGACTGACCGTTCCCCGCCCCCCCTAGGCCTTGACGATGGCGCTCAAACCCGTGTCCAGCTGCACGGACACGAGCGCACTCGGCCGCGCCCGCAGGTTCGACAACAAACTGCTGAACGGCGGATGCCAAGACACGGACACGGGCAGGTACTGTTGGACCGGCGGGGACGACGGCAAAGACCTTCCCGGTCGCTGCCAGCGCGTTCAGGCCGATTACGTTTTCGCGTACCTTGCCTTCGTTTTCGGGCTCGCCGCCATTGTGCTCGGCTTTCTGCTGCACCGCAAGGGAGGCACCGGCAGTCGTGCCTACGTTTGAAAGCGACAGCTCCCCTGGTGTGCCCTGCGCAGTAGCACGGCTGCTGGGGACGTGTCGGGCAGTTGCGCATCTTGGGGTCGGCGCGAGAAGATGGGCCGCGAATACCGGTAGGGAGTTAGGCTTCAGTGAAAAAAACCCCCAAAAGAACATATTAAAGACACCCCAGGCTTGTTGTACGGCGACGAAGAAGAGTGCACGTGCTGGTTTCATTACTATAATTGTACTCGTCGACCACGATTGTACTGTCATAGCATCTCGAGTTGACTCGTGCTCGCGAGTGACTCGTTTTGCACCCGTCCCAGCGAGTCAAGGGATGGCACTATCATTCGTGTATTAGCACATTGTCTTACGATCGAAGCGGGAAGCTTCCTTTGTTTTCTTTCATCCATTTGTCCCGGCGCGGTAGGTTAATACAAAGTTAATCGAGAGGCAGTGCTTTTCAGGTATCGTGTAGAACACCCATTTATGCAGGCATGCTTACAGATTCAGCCGGGACAGTTTTCCGGAGTCCGGTTGTTGTGTATTCTTAATACTATCCATAGTACTCTGGAATCGGCTTCAGTATCAAGTATTCCCAAGCGTGGAGGATAATGCCCTCTCATACTTTGCCAATTTAAAACAAATAGGAACAAGTATTTCGTTTCTAGTATATAAACAAACCAGCATTCTGTTACATATTCTAAAACAATAACTTACTTTCAAAGAAACTAGACGTATATGATGTCTTGATACGTTCTTTAATCCAGCATGCTTGTTTACCGTACCCCCCTAACTTTGCGTTATTCCTTCCGCCCACCGCTATACCTATATTTTTCAATGGATGTTGCCTGCATCTTCCCACTTTGCTTCGTTCCCATTGCACGTTTTGTCATGGAGAGGTAACAACAGTTTTGGATGCCTGTAACTTGCTTGTACTGCCTGGGAAGGTCACGAAACCAATCTTTCCTTTCACTCTGTGTCCGCTGGTGGCCATGGAGGCTCCTGCAACCTGTGCGGCCTGTCTTATCAAGTGCGTGCATCCCTGTGACAAGCCTCAGGCGCATACGACGTGGAATTCGTTAAATCCACGTACTGTCATTGAATCGCGAGGTGACGGGGTCGTATTCCGTCATGGGCCCTGACAGTTCCTTCCAAGCGGCGCTTGTCGTTGTTGGGTAGTTCTGGTTTCCGAAATAAGAGATAGGCAACCTCGGGTCTTGCGTGCAGATAGTAGGCACGCAGCAGCGATACAAGTGCGTCGCTTCCTTTGGATAAGCCGAGCTAGCATGACGTTGTATTCTCTGATAGGCTGATGGCTTCTGCCAAGAACAGTTGCGCTAGTAGGGAGTATATGCACAGTTCGTATCATAGCCCCCGCATGACTGGGGTGTTTTCCCCGTCTCGGCTATAACTTTTTTAAAACATCCCTTGTTGATAGCCACGGGTTGTTTTGCGTCTCCTGCGACAGACCCGTAGCACCCGATTACTCCCGGAATGCAGTTGTTCATCGCCATCGTTTCCTCGCTTCTCGCCTCGGGCGTCGCGACCCCGGTTGCCACATCGCTCCGGGTCGATACCACCAGCGGACTGGTGGTCGGCCACGAAGCGGCAAACCGGACGAGCGTGGTCGAGTTCTTGGGTATCAAGTATGCGGAAGCCCCGACCGGGGAGCTCCGGTTTGCGCCGCCAAAGCGGTTCGCCGGAGCCCCCGGAAAGACGTACGAGGCTTCGGAGTGGGTGAGTGAGTCGGGAGAAATGCCCGGCCCCCCCAAGGGAGCGGTTCTAACCCCGAGATTCCGTAGTCACCGTACGTCGTGTTCTGTGGCCCCTTGGGGAAAACCGCATGTTGCTGATCGTCGTCGGGCCAGTGACTGCCCCTCCAACAAGCCGCCCACGTCGAGCTTCCCGAATTTCACCGAGCCCTCGGGTTTGCGGGTTTGGAAGGCTTTTGCGGCCAAGAACGACAACCCCTCGTCCGAAGACTGCCTGGCCCTCAACATCTGGACCAAGAGCCCGGCCGGGCCGGCCAAATCAGCCAAGAAGCCGGTGCTGGTTTGGTTCCACGGAGGCCGTAGGGCGCCAAGCGCTACTACCCCTGGATGGAAACCCCCCGCTGACCATGATTTGCAGGCTTCACCATCCCCGGCCCCCACAGTCCCTTTTACAATGGGCAACATCTGGCCGACGCTGAAGATGTGGTAGTGGTTACGGTCAAGTCCGCTCATGCGCGACCCTCCCTTCCCGGGCTTCTGCTGACGTCGTCCCAGCTACCGCCTCGGCATCTTTGGCTTTTCCGGGGCCCCGGGCCTCCCGCAGAACACGGCCTTGCTGGACCAGCGCGCCGCCGTGGAATGGGTCCGGGACAACATCGAGGGCTTCGGGGGCGACGCGTCCCGCATCGTCGTCTTCGGTCAAAGCGCCGGGGCCGCCTCGGCTGACTACTACGCCTTCGCCTGGAGGGAGGACCCCATCGTTGCCGGCCTCATCCTGCAGTCCGGCACCTCGCTCGGATTCTACCCCAACACACCCGCCTACGCCGAGAGCCACTGGTACAATGTTTCCCAGGCCGTCGGCTGCGGCGGGCCCGGCGACGACGCCTCCCGGGTCCTGTCCTGCGTCCGGGCCGCCGACGTCGCCACCGTCCTGGCGGCGGCGGCGAGGGTTCCCGCGCTCCCGAGCCCCGTGATCCCCCAGGCGGCCTTCCACCCCACGGTGGACAACCTGACCGTTTTTGCCGACTACGGCGCGCTCGGCCGGGCCGGGGCCTTCGCGCGGGTCCCGCTGCTGGCCGGCAACGCCGACTCCGAGGCGGGCTGGTACCGGCTGTCGGCGTACGCGGCCCGGGTCCACCTCAGCGACGCCGACTGGGCCCTATTCGAGGAGCGGGCCTTCACCTGCCCCGCCGCCTACGCGACGGCGTACCGCGTCCAGCACGGGGCGCCGACCTGGCGGTACCGGTACCACGGCGACTGGGACAACCTCCGGCTGTACGACGGCGCGGCGGGCCTCGGGCCCCGCGGCAGCGGCGCGTACCACGGGTCCGAGCTCGAAATGGTCTTCGGCACGGCCGAGGCGGTGTCGGGCCTGCGCAGCGGCGCCGCCGCCGACGCCGTGTCGGCCTACGTGATGGGCGCCTGGGCCGCCTTCGCTCGCGACCCGCGGCGCGGCCTGTCTGCCTACGGCTGGCCCGCCTACCACCCCGCCGCCGGTGAGTGTCCCCGTCCCTCTCCCCTCGCCCGCGGTGGCGTCCCTGCTCACCATCTCTTTCCCCAGGCGAGACGCTGGTGCGCTTGGCCTTTAACAACAGCCCGGAGCCGAGCTTCGTCACCCCGGCCGTGTACGACAGCCCCTGCCCGGCCGAGAACGAGCCGTTGCCGGGACGTGGCGCGTTCTGAGGAGCGTTGCTGGGATCGCGCACAAACCTGGTCGTCAAGGCGGGTGCGCATGTCGCGACGGCGGGGGGTGGTTTATACACGTCAAGCTATCAATTGAAAATATACATAGAGTGTGGGCGAGGTACCACGAGAGTCGGCCACCCCGAACTACTACCGTGCCTTGTACGCGTGCGGCAAGGGCGCAAGGCTTGAAGCCTACCCCGACCGGTAATCGGAAGCCCCCCTGAGGCGTCTCTCAAAGCCGACAGAGCCTCCCGTTCTGGGTCTGGACCCCCTGCTCCCGCGTCCGCACCTCCCACCGCTCGCTGCCCACGGCCGTCGTGGCGTAGAAGGTGTCCTTGGGGTCCCACTTGGCCTTGATCCTGAGCAGGTCGGGGTACTGGGTGCCGTAGAAGTCGGCCTGCCAGTCGGGCTCCATGACGTGGGCCTCGTTGAGGTAGGAGCCGCCGCCGGCGCTGGCGGGGGCGACGTCGCGGAAGGGGCCGAACATGTCGTTGACGACGAGGTCGTGCGTCTCGCGCAGCTGCGCCGGCGTGGCGCCGGCGGGCGGGTTCCCGCCCGAGATGAGAAAGGCCACCGTCTGCCGCCAGACGGAGCTGACGGCGCGGTCGACGCCGAGGTAGTTCCGCGGCGCCTGGTGGTAGCCGTAGAGGCGCCAGCCGCGGCGCAGGTGCCGCTCGACGACGGCCCACGTCGCGTTCCACCGGGCCGGGTCCTCCCAGTTGGCGCGCGGGAGCAGCCGGTTGCCCGGCATCGTGTAGGCGTGGCCCACGAACTGGCTGCCCTTGTCGACGGCGAGGGACCAGAGGTCCTCGTACGCCGGCAGGAAGGCGTCGTACGCCCGCGTGTCGGGCGTCACGGCGATGCCGAGCTCGGCCCAGCGGTCGAACAGGGGCTGCACGAGGCGGTCGAAGGACGCGACCGTGTGGTTCGGCGCGAAGAAGGGGGTCATGTCGAACGTGTAGGCGCCCGCCTCGGCGTCGTAGAGGACCGAGAAGAACGAGTAGGTCCGCGCGTCCGTGAAGGCGACGAAGTGCTCAAAGTACGCGCGCACCCCCGCCAAGAAGGTCTCGTTGGACACGGTGGCCGAGGTGCCAAAGGTGAACTGCGACGCGACGCTGGATACCTTTGGGTGAACCCTGGTGCGTGTCAGCGCGTGCTCGCAGGACTTTGGTGGTGCCGAGTAACGCCCCCTGCATCGGGGGGAGGCGGCGGCGCTTGCTTACCTGACGATGACGGAGGTGACGATGCCGTAGGTGCTGCCGCCGCCGCCGCTCAGGGCCCAGAAGAGGTCGGGGCGGTCGGACTCGGTGGCGGTCACGAAGCGGCCGTCGGCGGTGACGAGCTCGAAGGCGAGCGTCTGGTCGGCGGCCATGCCGTAGAGGCCCGAGAGGGGCGTGTGGCCGCCGCCGGCGATGTAGCCGCCGGCGAAGCCGACCGTCTCGCACATGCCGCCGAGCGCGCTCACGCCGTGCGCGTGCGCCGCCTCGTAGACCTGGCGCACCGTGACGCCGGCGCCGACCTTGAGCGCCGCGCCCGCGTAGCCGGCCGTCCGGTAGGCCGGCAGGTACTCGATGTCCTGCAGCCGGTGCGTCCACACGCTCAGCGCCCCGGCGCCGTTGGACTTGCCGAGGTAGCAGTGGCCCGTGTTCTTGACGACGAGCCGCAGGTTTCGGTTGCGCGCGAAGTTGACGGCCAGTTGGACCTGCGCCACGTTCCTCGCCTCGACGGCGTACGCCGGATATCCGCCCAGGCTACACGTATCGTCCGGGTCGTCCGTCGGCATGCAAGATCGGCCCTGCCAGATGGGCCACATGGTCGACGTCGGGTCCGCTATACTGCGAGACGGTCAGTCGGCTTCCCCGGCCTGATACGAAGGAGCCGCGTCGGGCACTCACTGGAGGTACGGGTTGGTGAAGTTCTTCGTGATGGCCGCGCATTGGGCCTCGTCATAGACGCCCCAGCTGCGGTAGCAGGGCGCGGCGATGGGTACAGTTGGTACAAGCGAGCCTCCGAGCAGACCGTTCAGCGTATCCCATTGCGCCTCAGAAGGCCAGGCCACGTCGCCGGGAAACGTCTTGCACTCGCCACTGGCCAGCGTGGGACCGCTTTCGAAGCCGACGAGGCTCGCGATGCCTGCCGTGGCCGCATTGCCGCGTAGACCGTCAATGTCCTGCTGCGTCAGTTGCGTCTTCTCGTACTCGAACCAGGGAGCTCCGGCCGAAGATTCCGTCTTCACCCTGCTTGCAGCCGCGGCTACGCTCCTCGGTGGCAAAGAGTTGTCGATACCTGCGCCCAAGCTGGGCAGTGCCAGCGCAGCTGCAAGTATGCGACCGCGGTATCCAAGAGATCTCATGGTGAAGATGTGGCCGAACCTGCCTACGAGCCTACCTGAACATTTCTGTTTCCCCAAAGGCTTTCTCTCCTTTATAGAATACACCTCGTGTCGAGCCGTGTTGCTTCTCTCGCCTCGCGACCGGTTGAAGAGCGCTTCCTATACGGAGAAGACATGCTGGGGTTGCAATCCTGCGGGGACGGCCAGAAGAGGCAGATGTGATTCGCCTGCGATTGACTTGGCGACCGCCAGAACGCCAATAAAAGAGGCGTTATGAAATGAATTGCATTTCTGTGGCAAAGGTCGTGGAAGGGCCATCCTGCCAAAAACCGCCTGGATCGCCAGGACCCCAACGGAGCGGCAGTCGTCGGTTTTGGTATCGCCAGAGCCCATTCGCCAGAGTTCACTCTCCAGGGTCGAGTAGCCACATCCGGACGCACGTAAGCTGCATACCAGGCTCGGCATCTGTGCTTGCTGTCGGAAAGCCTCGGAGGCACCGCAGGCTCTGCGCCATTCTCCATCCGGGGCCCCAGGCTCTAGGCCACTGAGGAGGCCACGAGAACAGCGAGGGTTGAGACTAATGCAGCAACAGCACAGGGCCGGGTCCCCCGTGCGCCCCCAAGGCTCTCGGCCCCGTGCCAATTCTCACTAAGGCGCGCCACCCCGTCCTCGCTGGCGTCTTCGTCGCGGAGTTTGGTGGCGTTGACGCGCATGTACACCAGCTGCGGGCCGCGGAGCTGTGCCGTCCCTCGAGTTGAGGATCGACCGGTGAAATCCTGGGATTGAAGGGATTCATACACAGCACCGGCCGCGAGTGTTGTACTCCCAGGATGGCCAAATGTAAGGGCTGGGTAGTATAGACGGTAGAAATCAAAGAAGTACCGTCTTGGATGATGAAGGTTGTGTCCCAGCCGTACAGTTGAGTACTATATGAATGTGCCCAATGCCCGCGACGACATGCAATCGTGGGCAATTGTTCATTCCGACGGCAGAGAGCTGTGATCCTCGTGCTGTCAGCCAAGTCACGCTCCTGTAGGATATCAACATCGCAGCCCGCCTGACTGTGGATGGTAATAATCGTATGAGGAGCCTATATGCGATCCAGCATGTTGATTTGTTGCTCCTGGCCGGTTTTACGGGTCGTGCAGCCGGCGAATAGCCGTCTCCCAGCTTATCAGGGCTAACCATATCGGCTCCAAACTTGGTAGGCATCCTTCACCTCCGAATGAGATGAGCCACGTGGCTGACATAAGGGTGTTGCATAAAGAATGATTCGTAGCGCTCCGAAATGTATAAAATGTTATAAATCTTGATCATTGGTAAGTCGATGTAGTGTAAAACCCGACAGCCTGCCCCACGTAGTTTCTGTCGCTTCTGTTCATGGAGCATCCAATGTCGAAGCACTTGAAGTACCTACTTGTGTATGCATCGAAGAAAGGCAGTGACGTCCTTGATATGAGACGGTAGTAACCACCAGCTGAATTTTGCATGCTAGCTGCTAAGACATAGGGCACATCCATTCACAGCTAATTCGGTAATAACCGGCATATCTGACCCTGATGTAACAGGGCTAGAGTAGTTTGAGAGGTTGGTTAGTAAATACATGTCTTCTTGTCTCTATCGATACATATAGGGAGGGTACAGAGCACGGAATAGCACTCAGAAGTGCAAAGGGTTACTGAGCTTTTCTCAAAAGGAGTACCAGCTCAGCCCATCATTTTACCTTCTACCAAGACACATAGAATTAGCTGGACCCTTATACCAGGCCTATAGTATTGCTCCATATTTTTATTTTAAAAAAGTCTTCTGGGACAATTTTTAGAGTGAACAGCAGCTAGGGGATAATAAATGCTTAAATATATCACCTGCTGATTGTCTTGAACGCGTATTCGTCAATAGTGCTGCTATCAACGAAGGAGGGCATTCCATAACAGATCTATCGTAAACTCGAAATGGAACTAGAATCATACTACTATGTTGAATTGTAACTTGAGTTCTGCAGAAGAGCAGGCCTTACGGAAGGAAGATCCATTATACAGTATAACCGTACGTATCAGGGGATTAAGAGGCCACCAGGATAAAGCTACGAGGGCAAGGAAAACCCGCGCAGCACGCATCCGAGTCACCGAAAACCTAGAACACATCACCGAGCCCTTTCAAGTCGACATTGACCATGGAAAGAGTAGTGGCATTACGGCTCACCCCCGTTATCGTAATAGGCCTAACGTCAGAGTCTGGTGTGTTGAAATGTTCGAAAGAAAAACGTGGACAAATGTGGTCACCTCGGCTCGCTTTGTGGCAAAAATCGACGGGCGGTTTGCAAAGTGTCCGTAGGGACGACGTCTGTGGGACTTGGCGTAAAGAGGGCACTGCGCTATACTGCATGTGCCAGACAACAAGGTGTCATGTTGGGAATTAATCATTTTATTTCATTTTCACTTATTCCGATCCCTTCACGCGCCCACCTAGCTCTGCCGTGCCGGGTCCAGTTCGACCTTGTTCTGGGTAATTTCGTCAATCTCGGCCAGGACCTCGGGCGTCAGCTTGTCGAGGATGGTCAGGGCCTTGACGTTCTCGACGATCTGCTCGGGACGGCTGGCGCCGGTGATGACGGACGAGACATTGGGGTTCTTGAGGCACCAGGCGAGGGCCAGCTGGCTCTGGGTGACGCCGAGCTTGTCGGCGACGGGCTTGAGCTTCTTGACCTTGGCGATGTTCTCGCGCCACGGCTCGTTGCCGTACTGGCTGCGCATGAAGGCGGCGAAGCCGTCCTGGCTGACGCCGAAGCGCGAGTCCTCGGGCGGCGCGTCGACGGCGTCGTTGTACTTGCCGCTCAGCAGGCCCATCTTGATGGGGCTGAAGACGGTCAGGCCGAGGCCAGTGCGCGAGTACAGGCGCTGGAACTCGCCCTCGACCTTCTTGCGGTCCAGCAGGTTGTACAGCGGCTGCTCGACGACGGGCCCGATGAGCCGGAGGTCCTTGGCGATGCCCACGGCCTCCTGGATCTCGTCGGCGCTCCACTCGGACGTGCCCCAGTAAAAGGCCATGCCCTTCTCGATGACGTAGTTGAAGGCGCGAACCGTCTCCTCCATGGGCGTGAGCCGGTCGGGACGGTGGGCGTAGACGATGTCGACGTACTCGAGGTCCATGCGCTCCAGCGAGGCCTTGAGGCCCTCAATCACGTGCTTCCGGGACAGGCCGTGGTTGTTGACCAGGATCTCGCCGTTCACAGCACCCCAGTTGATCTGGGGCAAGGGTCAACTCGGCCAACAGTGCCGGACAGCACAAAGGTGCCGGCGTGGGACGGGGAGGGCGAACCTTGGTGCTGATGACGAGGTCGCTCCGTTTCCAGCCGTACTTCTTGATGGCCTTGCCCATCACCACTTCCGATTTCCCGGCAGTGTAGCTACGGCGCAGCTGTCAGCCCGCCCGCCGGGGTGCTTTCGGATGGGCAAAAGGAGGGAAAGCGGCGAACTCACTTCTCAGCCGTGTCGAAAAAGTTGACGCCCAGGTCGTAGGCCTGCTTCATGCACTCGAACGTCTTCTCTGCAGCACTGGTCAGCTCGCCACGGCCCTGCCCAGCCGGGAAGAGGTGACGGGGTGCGTACCATCGCCGACGTGGCCGCCGTAAGTGAGCCATCCGCCCAGGGCCAGCGCCGAAACGTGGAGCCCCGAGTTGCCGAGGCGGCGGTAGACCATGCCGGTCTTGCGCGGTTCTTCCCAGGCCATTTTGAGGAGGATCGATAAACAAACGGTGTGAGGCGGAAAGGATGTTGAAAGCCGGCTTCAGAATCTACAGAGAGCCGAACGTCTTTTCTGAACTATTTGTGCGATCACATCATCGCCAGACTCGCCCGCAATGAACAAGGGTCCGACCTATCGCGAGCACGGTGAATTTCTCGGAGCGACACCCCCGCGATACTGACTGTGGGGTCCAAAACCAACAGCTTTCACCCCGCCGACGCGCCTTCTCAAGCCGATTGACGAGGGAACGACGGACGCACCACGACTTTTCATTCTACTGCATCCAGGGGCGCCTTGATTTGGAGAACCGCAGTCTGGAGAAAGCCTGCGACGTGAGGAGTGGCCGTTTTCTCCACCAGTTTGCAACACTCACACCGACCGACCGTACGCATGCATCTTCTGCGCGTAGCCGAGGGCAGCCGGGCCAAGTCCCGAGCCCCCGGCCAAACCTCTGTCCAAGGGAATCCCCAGGGAAACCAGTGCCTCACGCAGTTCCCATCTTCACGGCGCAGTTGCGTACATGGTAACGTAATGTACAAATTCTAAGCGCTCGGGTTACTTCTATTCAATACATAGCATCGTAGACGATGCGGCAGCCTCGGGCGTCTGCTCCGAGGCTCTACTTAAATTGAGGGGCGGGTGGACATGGGTTGAGTGGCGTGCTTTGTTGGCGGCCGTCTGCTATCCCATAACAGCTGGGGGCTCCGCGAATCTATGCGCTACGCCTGTAGCGCTCAGAAAGACGAGTGCCAAGATAACTGCCACCACCAATGCTACATTAGTAAAGTACCTCCTCTCTATGTAGACATAGTGCTGGGTCCCAGTCACGCGGCGCCGTCGTTGCCGTCACGAATCTTCATCTACGGTACTTGCATGGGTGAGATGGGATTTCCTGGCATTCACAACATGCACGCTGTATAGCGTACAGCAACGCGTAAGCCCTGGGCTCTCACCCACTGGCGCCTGGGGAAATCGGCTCAGCCGGTTGCTTGCTTGGAAAGCTCGCGAGGCGGGGCTGCTGCCATGTACGCGCCATATGCTGCTGACCCATTGTGGCCAGGCTCATTCATGCCTCTCGTTGTCCCGGGCGTCCTCAGCCCCGTGGATGCATGGCACCAGCGCCCCGTGATCTCCGAGCGAAGCTAGTGGTGGCACTGAGCCTGGGAAATTGGCGTCGTTCCTGCGCACAAAGGTACGCCAATCTGGCGGGACCCTCATCGCTGTTGCCGACACCGCCGCCGGCTTCGGGGCTCCACAGCTCCCAACTGGGCTCGCCTCATTACGGGCACGTTGAAAGAAGCCCGAGGCCATCAAGGTCCCGACGTGGTCCAGACCGGGCCGGCCAGTCCTTCTTCGTTACTAGCTTGGAATTGGTCGAGGAACATGCGGGTTAGGGGGGAAGGGGTCCGCATCAAGGGTGTAGTGAAGTCGAGCGGGGCCCACGACATCTGCTGGTTCTGTTGTTCGAGCGAGTGGTAGTCCGGTGTTCGAGTGCCCGGCGTCCTAAGAATGTTCGCATCGGCAAGCAAATCGCCTAGGTCGGCCCAGGCCGAGGGAAGGACGACAGGCCCGCCGGACGTGGCAACCAAGGCCTGCTCCTCGCTAGCCTGGTCCGCCACACAGCGTCCGACCGACAGCGTTTGAGGCACAACGGGCTGTAGCGATGACATCCTGAGACATAGGGATGCCAGTAGGGCCTGGTTGCCGCCGCGCGAGGAGGAGAGGATGCGTTGGAGGCCATGTAAGACTTCTCCGGACCGGTTGACGGAGCTCGGGGCAACATGCCCGGCCATGGCATCGACCACGGCCGTTGCAATATCGTACGTCTTCGCCTCGATCGTCGGGCCGTGGGCCTCGATGGCCGTCTGTGGTAATTGCGTCACGAAAGCCAAAAACTCCTCCCCGATACGAACCGGGTCGACGGCTAGCGTCGCACCGAACCGCATAGCAGCCCGCCAAAGGACCGCGCGCATCCACTGGCGAGTGACGAAGATATCTGCCTTCTGGACATCGTTGCCTGGCTCGTAGTCGGCGGCGTTGTCCTGCAGTCGGGTTTGTAGCAGATCGAGACAGCCTCGCGCCGTGGCGTTCATGTCGGAGAGGTCTGAATCCGAATTCTGGAGAATCTCGAAGATGCCCGACTGGTCAAAGACCCAGAAGAGGTTTATCAGCTTCAGGAAAGCGGGCAGTACGTCGGATCGGTCGTGAGGGCCGGCCAAAGGAAACGCAACGTTGGTCTTCAGCATCACGGGAAGCTTGTGCAGCATGGCCACGCCTCTCTCCGTGACGAAGAGGAGCCACAGGATGCGCCTGCGCATCTGCTGCTCCATCTCGGGCAAGCCAGCATATGACGCCTCCCTGTCCAGCCGCAGGATCTGGGCAAGTGTAAGAGCCTGCCGGAGATAGAGCAGCGACTTCACGCCCCCGGGCGATTGGTTTTCATGGTAGATGTGCAAGAAAAAGGATATGCGCAGGCCGTCCAGATCCAGTGAGTCGCAGTGCTCGAGACTGGTGGGGGGGGGGTCGGCCGCCGAGAGGGCCTCGCCCTGAAGCTGGGCCTTGGTTGCCAAGCGTATGGCCGCGGCCAGGAGCCGACAGTTCGGTGTTGCTTCCGACAAAAGTCCATCCCGGAGGTGGGGGATGTCGACAATGGGCCAGATAGGGTAGAGACGAAGCTGGAACACCTCGAGAGCCTGCAGCAGGTTGGACGTTCCGGAGCCGTCGGAACTGCCGCTGTCAGAAGCTGCGGCGCTGCCGGGCTGTGGGTAGTTCGGCAAGGGGCTCGGTAAGCCGGGCCCGGTCGAGAGCCCCTGTGCCTTCGTGCAGGCACCGCCGTCTCCGGCCTGCGTCTGGGATATCTTCTGGATTGTCTTGGCACGGAGGCTCCTGGGACCCCGGGTCGCCTGGAGCTTCTTGAAGGTGCAGGCTATACCGGAGACAGTACAGGCCGTGCATGGCGAGGTCTCGGAGCACTTTATCTTCCGGATCTTGCAGGCATCACCTAATCAACACGCTCAGGGTCAGGACTCGTGCAGTGCAGGGAGTACCAAGCAGCCCGGCGGGGCTGAGGAGTAGAAAACGCCGGTCCCACAGCTTCGCGGACCGCTTCCTCGAGGGGGAAACAAGATGTCGGGATGAGCAACGAAGGGGGACGAATGGACGGCTTGATGGTGGTGGTAGTGGTGCTTGCTTTGCTTACAGGCGCGCTTCACGAGATTGGTCCTGGCGGTTTTCATTTCTGTGGGCAGGTGGCCGTCGCAGCCTGTCGGAGGGACATGGTCTGCGGTGTACGGACAAAAGCGAGGATATTCTGGACCGGGGGGGGACCGACTGGCACTCTCGAGCCTGCGATCACAAGCAGAAGGGCTGACTAGACACGAGAGATGGGGCAAACATAATGGTGGATTGTTCAATACGTCGACCCTCTTGATGTATGCGTGCGGGGGCGTCGATCGCCGTTTGCGAAGCCATCCCCGAGCCCAATCAGCTGACTGATTCTCTTGCACTGCTTGGCTGCCCCTTTGGAGAAGGTAACAAGCCCGCCAGAGACGGGGTATTCCGCTTATTCGAGGGGTGTTTTCCGCAGCCGCGATGGAATTTGCCGGCCATCTCAGCGGCCCCAGACTGAAAAAGCGAGAAGGAAAAAAATAGCCCGACGTCGATGTGGGGAGGGAGGACCGGATCCGATGCCCCCTTGGATGGATGGATCATATGGGTGTGGTATGCTGGTCTGTCTGTCCTCCGCTTCCCGGGTGTCAAGCTGGTCCTTGGCAAGTCCTCTTCTATACACAGTAGATGAGGTTGTTGTTTGTCTGGAGAACGGGAGGGAGAAAGCTGCATCTTTGCCCATTGAATCAATCGTGCGCGCGCCTACCACACAGCATGTGCCGGCTTTACTTGCCTTAGATCCCATCGCCCAGTTCCGGCCTCCCTTGGAAAACCCCCCCTCACCTTCAGCCCATCCATCCATGCACGCATGCACGCATGGGTCGCAATAACCGGGGACGTACAGACTATACCTGGGTTCTCGGGGAGCCGGGGCTATGAGCGCACATGGGCGGCTGGGTGGCAGGTATCATCACCTCCTGCTGTCGAACCTTCCAGCAGGCGGCCCAGGAAGGATGCTGGAGATGCGGTAAAGGTAGTAGTAGGTATCAATTACGCCATGGGTGGTTACCACGTAACTAGAAACCCCGAGGATGATTCCAAGGAGGTGCCCTCGGTCGGGTCAAATACATCCATCCCCCCTGATTGAAAGTATATGCGCGCCTGTGTGCGTGTGTGTGCGCGCCTTTGCCCGGCCGTGCTGCCATGCAACTCCAGGGCCGAGTCTCTTGTCGTCGCGGTTTGCAGCCGCTCCTGAGAAGCATGTTATGCGCCTTGTCGTCCACCCTGTGCGCATTCCGCTGCTCAACAGGCCCCCATTCGTCCATCCCATGTGCCCACGACACGCGCGCGCGCGCGCGGAGGCGATGACCGAATCCGGCGGCACAGGAGGCGGTGATTGGAAGAGACAGACCTTGATTGACGCTGTAGCGGAAAGGTTGGCAACGCCCTGGCTCATGTTACGCAATGGCGCCACCATTTTGACTTTGTCGCATACTTGCAACTAGCCCAAAGAGTCGACCCGCGTCTCTGCCATGATACGGTCCCCCGTTCCAACTACTGTGTAGGGTATGAATGAACGCGAGAGCTCCTTCTCATCGTGGCCCCCCAGCTGCACGTATTATGCGTACTACGTAAAGTACCTACCCCGTTAGTGGCCACGAGTCGCCCGAGGCCAGCGGCCCCGAAACCGCCTAGTCTTTGCTGCCATGGTCAAGAAGCCAACATTTCATCCGCAGTCCGGATTCTTCATGCAACCATCGTGTTCGACTTAGGTACGTACTATCCACCCAGTTGTAAGGGTGTATAGATGTTCGTTCATACTTTGGTAGCTGTGATTTGACCCTGTCGCCCGTGCGAGGTATACGAAGCGGGCGCTTGCTGCTGGTCCCGTTCACATACGGGGTTTCGGCGCTCGATCGGACAGCCGAACGCGTTGCCCGGCCGGCCCCGGCAGGGGTTCGCTCCGTTGCTTATATGGAAATGGATGTTGTTCATGCTCCCATCATTATTGATGTGCCAACCTAATTACATTGGCTGCTAATCAATACCGAATGCACTTCAATAATGCAGGGTTCTATCATGGGCAGGGCGCTTCCCCACATCCAGAGCACCTGCGCCGCACCTTAATATCCATCCATCCACGATTCCACACCACCGCTCCTCTCCTCTTCCCCCATCCCTGGGTTCTGAGCACTTGTCGCTATGTCATTACTGGCCCGGTTACTGTGTATGGTAATTAGCGATATACGGGGAGTATATGAGAGAATTTTAGCGATGCGGATCACACAGTATAAGCCCACTTGCTCAGGGCATGCAATCATCTCATTCTCACCAAGTGGACGTTTGTTGTGTGAAGCAGCGTCCATCCGTACTTACCTCCTTCTAGCATGTACCTACCTAACCAAGTATCCATCCGTCCACCTTGGAGTAGAGGCTGTAGTCCGTACGTACTTTGACGGGGTCCCAATCAGGGCTACCTTGGCGACTGGACGGAACCTGGATGCCCGACCGCACGGTGGATGATGGCAGGGCTGGCCCCATCGAAACAGTCCTCCCTAGAGGGCCCTTGCGCCCGCCCACAGGCCGCCAAAAGTGCTCTGAGATGATGGGGACCAGCACCAGGAATGACGTCCTCCCGCGCCCACATGGGGCTAGGTGCTTGGCAAAGACGCCCATCCGGTCGTTGGTCGCACCACCAGTCCCAAGAAGGTGAGACAGGTTGGCGATCGGCGATCGGCATGTCGTGTCTTGCCCTCTTACCTGCATGCGATCAGCCATCCAGATGTCCCAGGAATCCGATGATTCCCCCCGACTTTACCCTTGGCCATGTGCAATTGACGGTCTCAATCGGTCCCTTTCCGCATCGGGCCACGCACGATGCGATCGCTCGCCGCACCAATCCCGAGCTTGGCCACCGATGCTGCTGCCGGTCGTGTCGCCGCCCCTGCGCCCGTATTTTGCACAGCCGGCGCGCCATCGTCGGTTGCTTGCGTCACAGTCTTCCAAGCTCGCATGGATTTTTCTCCCTCTCTCTCGACCCCCCCCAAGACGCCACTCACGATTTCTTGCTCATGGTGTCTTCCAGCACAACCTGGTCCGAGGTGTGGATGCTCTGGGCCGAATCTACGTAGAAACCGTAGCAACCGAACTAGAACAAAAAAGAAGAAGAGGAAGAGAAGAGGAAGAAAACGTGCCGCAGGAGAGACGGGGCGTTTCGGTCCCTTCCGAAGGAAGCCAGCCCTCCCGGTACCACCACACCTGTGGTTGAGTGGTGTGTACATCGCCGGTGGAGACCTTCGATTGCTGGACGTTGGCAGTCCGACGCCCGAGACACCCGTCTTCCTGCGGACTAGGAAAGTGTTGTCTCGCGGTGCCCGTTGAGGTGACTTGGATTCCCACGCCTGGAGGCCCCAGCTCACCAAAAGCCCACACCTGCTGTGTACCTACTGAGTAGGTAGGTACGATGTAGCTAGGGTAAGCTGGGAAACTGGAAGTGCGTCTAGATCAGCCTGTTCTCAGTGGTGGAGCCTCGAGGCTCCCCGAAAGTTCAAATCCTTCGGGGGCGTAGAGTGGACCGCTGAAGGGAGTTGGTTTATTTCTCTCTCTCTTCTCCCCCCAGTCCCAGTGGTGTGGTCTCGGATGGGATGAGATCGGCGGTGCTCCTGCATTTGGCATTGGGCGGCTCCGCGAAGATGGGATGGGAGAGGAGTACGTAGTATTGGTAGAAAGCGAAGCCGGTTCTGTGCGGCTATCGGGGGCGTGGATGTGTTGGTGGCGTACTAGTTGCTCGCTTCCCATATGGGTCATTCATTGCCTGCTGCCGTGTTTGTGTCCCGAATGCTCGTAATCCTCTCGACCCTGCCCCTCGGAAAAGCGGAGGGGCGCCCGCACCCATACATCGCCATCGCCAACCGACCGTCTCAGGCGTGGCCCATCCGGGGACCATCTCGTTCTCGCGACCCTTGATGTGCGTTGCGTCTGGGACTGCCGGCACCCCTGTGAATCTGAGTAGTTGGCCCCGCCGATGCTGCGCAGTTACATCACCCCGCGAAGATCCTCCTCAGGCAAAACTGAAAGCCCCGAGGCGCCAACGTTGGCCCCCCAGGGACGACGATACGCACATTGACAGCGGCAAGTCACCTTCGTCTTGGCTGCGTCGCGCGGCTCTTGGGTACATAGCTATTATACCGTCGGAACCACCTGCGGCCGGCCCCCTCCTAGACCTCCCTCCTTCCCTATAGACCCGCCTCTCACGAACCCGTCATACACGACTCAGCCTGCACCCGCACCCGCCGGGCCAGCTCAGCTCAGCCCAAGCCGCCATCCTGGCATACTGTGCGTCTAGACTGGGCAGCATCTCCACTAGAGACACAAGGCCTGCCGACTGGAGCTTCAAGCAGCCGACCTCAGGCGTCGGGGGTCTGGGCTCTCTGCTTTCTGCTCGTCACTTCCGCGCCTTTTCCTTTGCAACCCTCCCAGACGGCCCAGCCCAGCCTCCAGCCTGCGAATCGAGCACCGCCGCCCGCCCCGACCGCCCGCCCATTCCGCCCAATCTGTTGCCAAGCTCCTTGCCCAACCGCCGTCTTTCCTTTTTCTCCTTCGGCATTTCCTCCCATTACCGCATGCTGCCCTCTGCCCGGTGCCCCCGGTTTACGGGCCTGTCTGCTACTGCGCTCCCGTAAGGGCCCGGCGCTCAAAATGGCACCCGACCCTCCCCTGCGCGACCGCTTCAGTGGCCTTGCCCAGTCGTACTTAACTCCGGCCCAGGATCCCGTCGCCATGGAGGCCCTGCCTTTCGTCGAGTCCGTGGCCCCGTCCGCCGCAGCCAAGCCGGAACCCGCCTCCCGCGAGTCGCCCTCGAGCGCGCGCCGAACGCCTCCCCATTCTTTCGAGGATCACGACAGCCCGCTCGCGACCCTGAACGCCAACCGATCGTTGCGTGACACGCCCAACATGTCGCCTCGGAGCAAGCGCTCAGCTTCTACCAGCCCATTCCGTCTGCCCATGCCGACCATATCGCCCGGCCAGCTCGCCTTCTCAGCCATGCAGTTCCTGCCAGTACCCATCCTCGTCCTGAACAACCTCAAGACCGTCGTGCTGGCCAATGACGCCATGGGCAGGTTTCTGGGCCAGTCGAGCGAGACGTCCGACTCCCTCGACGGTGGCCCGAGCACCTTGGACATGCTGCGCGGGCAGACCTTGCCCCAGGTCGGTGTTGACGTGCTGCAGGACGGTAGGCCGGTATGGGTCTCGTGGGAATCGCTACTGGACTCCATGGTTCATGACCAACAAACGAGAAGGGTCAGCGAAGTTCCTCCCTACCACGCGAACCCGAGCGACGGCAATTGTACCCCCACGATGAATACGAACTACAGGCCTAGCAGCGGGAGCGACACCAACGCCGGCTTAGGCGCACATGCCTCGCCGGCTGCTGTGGACGGGCTGGCCGTTCCCGCCTCTGAGAACCCGTGCCAAAACTCTGTCATTGAAGTCGTCGTCACAACAAAGACACCTAGGAGGACCGGAAAACATCGCCCAAAGAAGAGCGAGCACCAGGTTTACGCCAAAATGATCGTGACGATTTTCGAGATCGACGAGAACCAAACATACTTTGTTTTGACTTTTACCAGCACCGAGAGCCCTGCGCCCCAGCCAACGCCTCTGCGGAAGTCGGTAGCGCGCCCGTCCATGTCCGTCTTGGAGGCGGCGGACCGCCGGACTATATCCTATTCGAACCCGTCCTCGGCCTGCTCCAGCCACGATTCCAACTCGCCCCATTATCGTGTCAGCCCAAGTGCCGTGTCCGTATCTTCTGGCCCATTTCCCCCCTATGGCCCACCGTCCCGCGCCATGTTGAGCAGTACCCCGACGCTCCTTCAGAAGATGACGACAATCAAGGACGCGCTGCTTGACAACACACAGATGCCCATCCTGGCTATGTGGAAAGACGGCACGGCCCCTGTTCTGAACGCGGCCGCCAAGGATGTTTTCAGCGAACCCGGCGATGTAGATGGCGATGCCCACGACGGCTTGATCCCGTTAAGATGTGAGGTTTTCGACGAAAGCTTCTCGCGGAAACTCGAGCCCGAGGAATCCCCCATTGCCGTCCTATTGCGGACAGGGAAACCGTTCACCGACATGCGCGTGGGCATGTACAACAAGCGCAGAGGCACCAATGTCATCTACGATGTTATGGGAGAGGTGATCAAGGACCCCACCACAGGCGAGATGGTAGCCGGCGTCATCACGTGCCGCGATGTTACCTCGATGGCCCAGGAAATTACCCATATCAAGGAACTCGACGAGGAACGATTCGAGCTTACCTGTAACACGATGCCGCAGATGGTATGGTCGGCTACACCGGACGGACTACACGACTTTTTCAACAACCGATGGTACGACTATACAGGACTGACGCCGGAAGAGTCGCTAGGGGTCGGTTGGAAGAACCCGTTCCACCCAGACGACGTCCCAATGGCCCAACGAAACTGGGAGCACAGCCTGGCGACCGGCGACCCTTACGCCGTGGAGTATCGTTGCCGGAGGAGGGACGGGGAGTGGCGGTGGATGCTTGGCCGCGCTCTGCCCTTGAGGAACAAATACACGGGCAAGATCGAAAAATGGTACGGCACGTGCACCGACGTTCACGAAAGCTTCCAGACCAAGTTGGCTGCGAAGCAGATGCGGCGCCAGCTGCTCAGCGTCCTCTCGCACGCACAGACGACCATCTTCTCCGTTGACAGGCAAAGCAAAATCACCATGATTGAAGGTGCCCTCATATGGAACGGTGCTCGGCAGGGAACCATGGATGGCTTGGATGACGGTGCCATGGACGGACCTCGATACATCGGCGCGTGCGTGGATGATGTTTTCAATGATCTTAGCTCTCAAGCCGGGCCGGGCCATATACCCGCTTTCCTGCAGCCCGTCCGTGAGATGTTGGAAGGCAAGAGGCTGAGAGAAATGGTCCAAGAGCACGAGATAGGTAAGCTATGCGCACCGGCACGCCCCGTGGACATGTTTTGACTGGGCCTAGACGACCGGTTTTTCCGCACACGATTCATACCTACATTCACCAAGACCCCGCAAGGTAACCGGGCCTCGCCCCCTATCGTGGAGTCGGTCATAGGGGTCATCATGGACGTGACAGAGCTGAAGCAGAGGGAATTGGTTCTCAAGGCTCAGGCCAAGGAAAAGAAGCAGCTCTTGGCGAACGAGGCGGCGGCCAAGGAGGCTAGTCGTCTCAAGAGCCAGTTCCTGGCCAACGTGAGTCTACAGCACGGATCCCTGCGTTGACGATGGAATTCTCATGCTTCTTGTTCGCAGATGTCCCACGAGATTCGAACGCCCATCACCGGCGTGATTGGCATGGCGGAGCTCTTGCTCGATATGCATTTGGAGGACGAGCAGAGAGAATACGCAGAGAACATCATCCGCTCGGCCAACGCTTTACTGACGGTCATCAATGATATTTTGGACTTCTCCAAGGTGGAAAGCGGCCGTCTGGATATCGAAGAAGTCCAGTTCTCCCTGTCGGTGGTGGTACAAGACGTGTCGAAGATGCTAGGGTTCGCTGCCGAACGAAAGAACTTGGATTTCCGATCGGATGTTTCACCCGACATCGCCAGGGAGTTGGTGGTTCTGGGCGACCCGGGCCGTGTCAGGCAGATTATTACGAACCTACTCACCAACAGCATCAAGTTCACCACATCGGGCTTCGTCAAATTTTCGGTGCTCAAGGAGAGCGAAACCCATGACACCATTGAGATCAAATTCGTTGTACAGGATACTGGTATCGGCATCGACGAGGATGTCCGCAAGCGACTTTTTAAACCCTTCAGCCAGGGCGACCCCTCGACAGCGAGGAAGTTTGGAGGCACAGGGCTGGGACTGACCATTTCCAAGAACCTGCTTGACCTCATGAAGGGCCGAATCACTCTGGACTCGACAGTCGGCCAGGGGACGACGGCAACCTTTTGGATTCCTTTTAACAAGCCGCAGAGTCCACAGGTGGCAGCGCTGGTCGAAGTCGGCTCCCTGCCAGATAGACTGCAATCGGAATTTAGCGTCTCCTGCAACAGCTCCGAGTACGAGCCGATGCTTCACACGCCGCCCGGTGACATGTCTGTCGGCCTGTTGTCGGACAAGTCGCGCTCGCCGCGTCACCAAAAGTCGATCAGCCGTTCGGCGCCGGGGGGTGGCACTTTTGCCGATGATGACCTGCCTCCGTCGGAACGAGCCAAGATCCGTGTGCTCGTGGTCGAGGACAAGTAGGTTCAGTCGCATGATGGATGGCGCATATGGAGTTGGGCGCTGACCTGGGTTTGCGACAGTGCCATAAACCAGCAAATAGCCACCAAGACGATCAAGAAACTGGGGTTCCAGGTCGATGCCGTGTGGAACGGGCGGGAAGCACTCGACTTTTTGGACTCTTCTCAGAGGGGGGCCACCGACAAGCCCGACATCATCCTCATGGACGTCCAGATGCCCGTCATCGACGGGTACAAGTGCACACACATCATCCGTCACCATTTCCCGTACCGGGCGTACACGCGCGACGTGCCCATCGTGGCCATGACGGCGTCGGCCATCCAGGGCGACCGCGAGAAATGCACCAAGGCGGGCATGGATGACTATCTTGCGAAGCCCGTTAAGAGCAAGATACTGGAGAAGATGCTGATTCGGTGGTGCAAAGCCCGCCGGAGTTCGCAGAGTTTCGCCGTTGTCCCGGACGCATCGGCATCAGACTGCTCCGAGGCGGGCGACAGCTGCGCGCGCGCCAACGTGCCGGGCTACAACCTGGACGAGTTCGAAGCAGAAACGCCCACGCCCGAGGAGGCTTCTCCGCACCGTGTCCAGGATGAGGCGGACCATGAGCGCCTAAATCTCCCTACGCCAAAGCCCGTGGCGCCGCGCGCGAGATCGAACGAGGTCGACACGTTTCCGTTTGACTCCACCAGCTCAAGTCACTCGCCGCAGTCGGCGAGGCAGCTTGACACGAAAGAGTTGGCGATGCAGCTCCGCGACGACAAATTGCTCGACGCGGCCGGGGGCAAAGCCCATCCGCTCACCAGTCCCTACTCCGAGGGGGACTCCCTGACCGAGGCCAACGTCGAGAAATTTGAGAAGGAAGTGGCTGACACCAGGCCAAAACTGGACCGGAAATGACGCCCCCTCCTTTCGCGCCCTGCCAATGGGGAGAAGTAATTCTAATGCCACACAAAACGGAAGAGAAAAGCATCCGTGTCGCAGACTATGCGGGGGTAATCATGGTTGGCGTTGGGGCAAACATTTTTACGTATTCTTTGAGCACATCGCACACGACAATAGAAGGCACTCGTCAGGGGGGGGGGCAAGGACACGGACGCAATAGAGGAGGAGGCGGCGGATTCGGACAGCGCACACCGCTGTGCTTTGCCGTCCCGATGCTGGCACTGTACCATTCGAGTTTTGGAAGGCATACGTATACCAAAAAGGGGCATTGACGGAGGCGGAGGATGGGACGGAAAAGGAACAAAGCATCATACCCATGGGACAGGGAAAGCTCTTATTAGAGGGCGTTTGGGCGCTTTTTATACCGATGTATATGTATCTAACGGGGCAAGAGACGCGGGGACGAGTCTGTATATGTAAAGACTATTCGGGGGAGAAAGTACACGCAGCCACCGGCCCGACCCACCGTGTGTCGCGGCGTTTCAGGCCATGCTCGGCTACGTTGGAATTTCCTTGTTGGTGGTGAAAGGTGCCACGCAGTCGACGATTTTCCGGCGCTCGGAGCTGGTCCTTTTCCTTGCCCGTGCTTGTTTTCGTGACGCCCGATTCGACCCCCGTCTGCACCTGCCGGCTTGTGGCGGGTTCTGCGTCCCCTGGTTTACCGAGACGCCCGGTGTATTTGGTGCGGGCCGAGACTGGGTCACGATATCGGCCATCGATAGGCGAGTAACGAACGGCCGGGGTCTGCCGAGGTTGATGGTGGGAAAGGGAGGAAGAGGGGGCCGCCATAGGCCGGGCCTGACCTGAGTCCAAAGTCGCGAGGGAGGTCTCGGCGGTGACGACGGCGACGACAAACACGCGAACATTTGCCCTTCGTTCCGAGGTGGGAAGACAATGGACGACATAGGGGAGAACCCCTGCTGCGTACTCTTGTTAGTAAAGGCCAAGGTTCGCACATTCGGAAAGTTATTGGTGGGGGAAGGTGTTTCCGATATATGGCACGAAGTCCCCGAAAAGTGACAGTGGTAATCATGAAGGCAAAGAATTGGATTTGATATCGTAAGCTACAGGGGCTGCTCGTGACGCGTTCGTTCCCTAACCATAACGCCCGACCAATTACAAATTATAAAACGCCATTTAGTAGGCGACCTGGCTGTTCAGACCGTCCAATTCACGTTGCCAGTTGCGGTGCTGGGCGATCTGGTAGAAGAATTTCTCGAGGAAACCTGCACCCTCCTTGGCAATCGTGACAGCCTCGCGGAAACCGTCGGGGCTGGCCTTGGCCATGGTAACAACACCGTACGACTCGACGGCCTGGCTATCCGACGAGATGTTGAGGCCGGGCAGGGCGAAAGCCATTTTCAATAGCTCGACAGCCTCGCCGGTACCCGCCACGGGCTTGAGGTGGCCGAACGCTTCGCGCACCCAGTGCAGGGCACGGCCGCTCTTGGACAACGTCTTGATCGACTCCTCGCCGCCGGGCACGAAGACGGCGTCGAACATGGTGGATCGCATACCCTCGAGGTGGTGGGCGGGCACAACGCCGCTGCCGGCCTTCTTGTCCGAGCCGGCGGGGAAAATCTCACTGCGCCGGGGCGCAATGACGAACGGCAAGGCCCCGGCAGCCGTGATGGCCGCCTTGGTGCCGCTGAAAGCCACGGAATCATAGCCGTCGGCGATGATGAGGGCAATGCGTCGGCTCTCAATCGTCGGCTTCTTCGGCGGGAACTCGGTCTGGCTCAGGCCCTTGGCCTTTTTGCCGTGGTTGGGGCGCGACTCCTTCTCGGGAATGGGGCCACCCACCATTTCGGCAACCTCCCGTGCCAGCGCGAGGTCGATATCGGCCAGCCGCGTCGACATGCGCTCGTAGACAATGGGGTCGTCGCAGTGGTCGAGCTCGAAGGAGAAAGCCGCAATGATGTGGCTGCGCTCCTGGGGCGACATGCTGTTGATGAAGAGTTGGGCCTGGTTGAAGTGCTCCTTGAACTTCTCGCTTCGGGCTCTTTGCTTTATGCCCTCAATCTTCTGGGGATAATCAACATAGGCACCTTCTTCGTGCGAGGCCGGAGGCTGGATGCCAAAACGGTTGGGCCAGTAGTTGACGGTGCCCTTGGTGATCCGGTGACGTCCCTGGCCATCGCGGTTGAAGTTCATCATGGGGCAGACAGGTCGGTTGATAGGAAGCTCTTCCCAGTTGATGCCCAGGCGCGAGAGCTGGGTGTCTTGGTAACTGAAGCTTCGACCCTGGAGAAGGGGGTCGTCCGAGTGACCGATACCAGGGACCATGTGCGAGGTGCAGAACGCCACCTGCTCGGTCTGGGGGAAGAACTCGTCGACGTTACGGTTCAGCTCCAGCTCACCAATGTAGCGGATGGGCACCAGCTCCTCGGGCCAGACCTTGGTGGCGTCAAGGATGTCGAACTCGAAGTCCTTCTCCTTGGACTCGGGGATGACCTGGATACCAAAGTCCCACTTGGGGTAGGCCTTGTTGTCAATGGCCTCGGCCAGGTCCTTGCGGTGGAAGTCGGGGTCCTGGCCGCCGATCTTCAGCGCCTCGTCCCAGACGAAAGAGTGCACGCCAAGGTGGGGAGTGAAGTGGAACTTGACAAAGTGACGCTCGCCCTTCTTGTTGATCAGGGTAAACGTGTTGACACCGAATCCCTGCATCATACGGTACGAGCGAGGGATGGCGCGGTCCGACATGGCCCACATGTACATGTGAGAGGCTTCGGTGTGCAGGTTAACAAAGTCCCAGAAGTTGTTGTGCGCGCTTTGGGCCTGGGGCACCTCGTTGTGAGGCTCAGGCTTCACGGCGTGAACAAAGTCGGGGAATTTCATGGCCTCCTGGATGAAGAAGACGGGAATGTTGTTGCCAACAATGTCCCAGTTGCCCTCGTCCGTGTAGAACTTGACGGCGAAACCACGCACGTCACGGACTGTGTCGGCGCTGCCGCGGCTGCCCTGCACAGTGGAAAAGCGCACGAACACGGGCGTCTCGCGGGAGGTGTCCGTCAGGACGTTGGCGAACGTGACATCCTCGGCACTCTCCTTCAGGCGGAAAGTTCCAAAGGCGCCAGAACCGCGGGCGTGAACAACGCGCTCCGGAATGCGCTCGTGATCGAAGCGGTGAATCTAATCGCATTCAGTCAGCACGGCGACGGGCTCGGGACGGGCCGAGCAAACCAACCTTCTCACGGCCAAAAGCGTCCTCGACCAGGTGAGGGCCGGTGTGGTTGCCGTTGACGACCTTCAGCCAGTCATCGGTGCTGTTCTGCTTGACGCCGTAGTCCGAGGTGATACGGTCATTGGCAGTGGGCTCGACGATGTCGTGCTGGATCGAAGCCAGCTTGGCGTCAGGTCCGCCCATGGTGCTCTTGATTTTGTCGACGGTGCTGGAGACGAGATCGGATGCCATGTAAGGGACTGGTTACCTGCACGGATTCGCAGGTGGACTATTAACTGGAGCTTGGGGGAAGTGAGCGAGCCTAGAGATCAGAGATGCCTGAGGGCAGAGGAGGGAAGCACGCTCTTTGTATGAATGCCAGAGTTCACCCCCCCCCCCGATGAGCTTTCGATAAACGCCCCATTGACGGATCGATGATGTCAAGAACGAGCTGTCACGGCATGGCGAGCGGCCGCTGGGCGGAGCTTCTCAGTGTTTCCGTCTCGGCTGCTGGACCCATCGGTGCTGCTTACCTCTTTGCTTATCCGGGCTACGGAGTACATCCACAATGAGCTTCATGTACTCGGGCGTACAGCAGCAGCCGCTGGCATAGCTCCATGCCCACACAAGTACACTATGATGGTTGAGTACCCATGGATGTAGTCGCGGCTGCTGGCTCCTGGTGGGCGGTTGCGCATGCGGCTGTTCATGGATTTCCCACTACGTACCACTCCCATGCCGATACTGCGAACGATGATGCGGACATTTCGAATCCCACTGTATCGATTAGTTGTACTGTCACCTGGTTGGTCGCGCGGACCAACATCTCCAGAGAATTCCCCCACTGGTAAGAGCTCCCCCACCATCTCTGGTGGATGAGCTTGACTGCTCGATCTGACATCCCTGTAAAATGTTGAGCTTGCTGTTTCCCATTCCGTCTCCTCCTTGTCGGCTCTGCCACCAAGGAATGCCGAGATCTGCACGGAGACCAGCTGAGCATCGAGACCTCTTTGCGTGGGTGTATGTAATTGTGAGACAACGCCGGTAGCGGCTGCATCTCCGAGAATTCTGCGACGCGGCCCCGTACCGATCAATATCTGCCTTCTTATATCCGACAATCCATACACGATACTGCTATCACACGTCTTATATGGATCCAGGTGGGGGGTACATGGTGGAGCCGGAGCCGTCCAACCGGGCACGGGTATACAGGTCCATACGCCCACACAGGAGGCTGATGGCAGCATGGATTGTCCGCCTGTCCGCACGAGGGGCCATGTCTTCCTATAGTGGTAATGGCCTCGGCTGGCCTCAATGGTCCAACATGATGTTTGTCTCTCTCTCAAGGCCGTTCGGTTCTGACAGGCCGACTCCCTGGTGTCTCTGGTCAAGCCTGGTGTAAATGCCAAGGGGCACCACGATGGGAAGTATAATGAAGCATTGGAATCCGGCTGGAACTGAGTAGGTCGACTAACATGTTCCGGTAGTGAGTCGGCAGCACCGAGCAGACGGGCAGTCAAAGCTGGAAGGCCCCCAACGTTAATCAACCCTTTTTTGATAATCGTGACGAGACATTGCCTTGCCATTCAGCCTACTTTCGCAACCACTCAGCCGGCGATACTGCTTCAAGGTAAGGAAGCTAGCCGTCTTCACTTCAAAAGCCACGTGGTTATGTACATGTACCTCAATTCACCCATCCGATGGGGCCCTGGACCCAGAAGCCGCCTTAGGTTTCGGCAAATGGGTGGCCGCATTAGCCGTCAGAGAAACGCTTCTCCGCGGGTGTCCATCGCCATAGTCTCTGCAACTACGGCTACGTCGAGGTTCACGAATCCCAAACTAGGACCAATGGAAAGGGCATCGGTGGTTATGCCCCGTCACCTGCCATGATCGTGACATCCGGGTGCCCCAGGGAAGTTGGGAGACACTTCCCACGTCCAGAGTTCCTTAGCCTTCACGAAACTGGGCCTGGAAAGTCAGTACCCAAAACCACACCGTGGTATTCAATTCTCTGCGCAGTTCGAAGGTGTAAAAGCCACCCAACACCATTGCTATGCATTAAATCAAGTCAGTCACCGGGCGCCGGCGCATCTTCCATCCTCCGGCCGTGCACCCTGGTTGCCCGCGCTCGCACCCCACGTTGCCGCGGCCTCTACAAGCCCAGCATGCGTCTCACCCCTTCCTTGACCTTCTTCTCGTACTCGGCCCTCTGGTCGCGCCACATGACGGCAGCCTCCACGTTAGCGGGGCTTTCGCTGTTAGGCTCGGCAAGCATGCTCATGACGGAGATCAATATCTTCTCGACGGACTGGATGGGACTCCAGCGCTCCGAGGCGTGTTCGTAGTGGTTCGGGTCGTCACCCGGGGGGTGGAGGATCGAAATGCAGACCATGCCGTTGGGATAGACTGTTGCGGAACACCTCATGTCAGCATCGCGCTCCCCGCTGCGCAGCGCGAACCCTGACTCACCGTTGGGATGGAAGATCTCGCCCAGGAATTTCATCGTCGGGGGGGCGAGGGGGTAGTCCTTGGGGAACTTGAGCTCGGCCGGGAAGATACCGCCCTCAAAAGGGGTTCCCTCGGGCCCTTGTATGAGGGCTTCCCATTGCAGCATATCGTCTTCGGTGACGGGGCCAGCAGTAATGCCATCGGGCGGATTGCTGGTCAGCGCGCGGTACTCCTGCAGGAGCCTTCGATGCGCGGTAGAAGACATGGCGACGGTGTTGTGAGCAGGAAAGTTTGCTGGCGGATGAGGCAGATGGACTTGATGGAACGATGCTCGCTGGCCGTTGGTCGGTCGGTCGGTTAGTCGGTCGGTCCACGTCTACGATAGAAGAGATAAGCAACAGGGAGGCGCCTGGACTCCAGTGAGGGTGATGGTGACGATGAACCAAGCGAACCCCACGGGAAACTCGGGCCTGGGTTTACAAAGTACAAGGATGCACTGGTGTTCTAACAGGATCCAGCACTGTCTGTTCCATCATATGTACTACTGCACAGTACAGATGGGACTCATACAACGCACCTAGGAGAAGGTACATGAGGATGGCCAGTGCGCTCACGCGGCCTCCATAGTTACATGTGCTTGCATCATCCCGGCTCGTTGTGGGCTACAGCGCCTACTAGCAGAGGTACTAACTTGTTGCTACCGCAGCGCAAAGACTCCAGCAAATTGGAGCTCCCCAGTGAAGCTTCATTTTCTGCTCTCGACATATTGCGCTGAAAATGCCACCTCGCCTGCCCTTGCGGCCGTCCAAGGCAGCGAAGGCCATCCTTCAGTCGCCGACGGCTTCGGAAGCCCCCCCTATCTGCTTCTTTTGCTCGCTGTCACGGCCTGCCTCGACTCGACGTTCCAAACGCAAAGCCTTTCTGCCCCCGCGGCGACCCCAGTCCACATCCCCGGCAACCTCGCCCACGCCTACGCCAGCGCCAGTGACGGCGACGGAGCCCCGCGAAGAGCTGGAAAACCTGCTACTGGATCTACAGAAGCATGGCTCCAACTATGTCAATCTGTCACGGCTCCAGCTGGCCCTCAATGGCTTGCGCCAGAAACCCGGCAATGAGTCGATTCGCGTGGCCGTACTGGGACTCTCCGACGGTGGCGACTCGGGCAAGACGGCAAAGCAGCTCCTGAAGTTGCTTCTTGCTGACCCTCTCAAGAACGAAGAGCAGTGGGAGCGAGAGCTCGACCAACACAATCTCGCGCAACCCATGATTATCCGTGTGGGCGCTCTCGAGCACCAGCCGGCCGCCACGATATCCATGACCCGAGGCAGCCTCCTGCACGAGGTTCATGTTTCCTCTGCCACCCTCAACGGTCACAACTTGGAGCTTCTTCTCATGGAGACCAACCCTTATGCTGCGGTGCAGGACGGCGGGCTTGACGGTTTTGAGGAATCGGTGCTCGTGCCCACTGTCGACATCCCCACGTCCAGCAATGGGCGATACACGCCCATCACCACCCCGGTGCATAAAGCCATGATTGTTGCCAACGGCCTCATGGGTGCTGCGTCCTTGGTCTCCCTGCCCTTGGTGGAGAGCGAGGCCGTCATCAAAGCGGCTGTCGATATGCCCGAATACAAGCCCAGGAGTGACCAAGAAGCGTTGCCTCTGGTTGTCATGGACGTCAACACCGCGTCTCTCGGTTTGGGTCTCGTACGCAAGGATATCGGCAACGCCATGGAGTACGAACACATGTGGTACCAGAGTGAGGTCCCTAGACTTGCCGATTGGCTCAAGGCCGACATCATGTCTACCCCGAACAACGGGACCAAGACCCCGGTCCGGCGACTGATCGCTTCATTGCTCCAGAATGCCTCGGCATCCATCCAGCGCGAAGAGTCGAGACGGCTAATTTCGCCTTCTTCGGTTCCAAAGACCTCTCTTTCCACCTCACACCTCCAGCGCAGTCTCGCTGAGTGGGCGGAGACGGCGCACACGGAGCTGCAGGAAAACCTCGATCTCGCTTTCTCGAGCCAACGATGGCGGAAGTTGGGCTGGTGGAAGCTCTTCTGGCGGGTTGATGACGTGGCTATGCTCACGACCGATATACTGGGCCAGCGCTTTCTGCCGGCCTCTGAGAGAAGTGCCATTTTCCTGGCTGGACGCATTGAAGAAGCCGGAGTGCCGGCCAAATTCCCTACGACGTACAAAACGCCTATGCCCGAACTTGGCACAGCAGAAGAGGATAACCAGCTGGCCGCGTCCAAAGCGGGTCTTACGCGCTGGCCAACCAGCATTCCCAATGCGAGAGCTTACCTGCAAACCGAGACCGTCCCAGCCCTTCAAGCACTGGCCCAAAAACTTGTCCTGCAAACTTTGAGTACGTCCGGGCTGACGACGTCTCTCGGAGCACTGGCCTATTTCGGTACGCTCACCACCAGCCTTTACGAGGCCGGCGCCGTGGCGGCGTTGGGTATTGTATGGAGTATGCGGCGCATGCAGACAAAATGGGAGACGGCGCGTGCCTTTTGGGAAGGCGAGGTGCGAGAGGAGGGCCGCAAAGCGGTCCGGGGCGTTGAAACGGCCGTGACCGAAGTTCTGAAGACGGATGCCGATGCCGACGCCGCTCAAGACGCCTCCAACGACGAACAGGAGCTGGCGAGGGTGCGAGAGCTGGTAGAGCGGGCCAAGCAGGCCCTCGAGAAGCTGAAGTAAGTTTCATCCTGTACGAATATCGAGACCCCGGCGAAATGTATATTAGTAGTAGCACACACACTTCACGCCCCATCGCGTCTTTACCGGGCAGCGAAGGCGGGCTATAGAGTCGCCGTTAACGACTTCATCCACCTACTCTTCTGCCCCATCCAAGCCGACATGACGAGTGATTCCTAGGTGGCAGCAATTGCCTGCGCCCTTTTGCAGCTTCATGAGCCTGCCACCTGCTGATCGCCCCGTGCTCGGTTGGGGATGGCCCAGGCCATGGACGGCTGAGGAGGTGCCGTTCGCTCCTTGACTAGTGACAACCCAAAGCTGCATATGCGTTCAGCTTCCTGCATGTCGCAAGCCACCTAAGACGCTATTGTGCTAGCAGCCCGCAAACGGATGCCTGCCGCCCAAGAGCAGAGTAGCCCGGGGAGGCTTTCCAGGCTCGCCGGGTGCCGTCACGTGGGTGAAGATGAAGTGAACCCACTGGCCAGCAGAGTGTATTGGGGTTCCAAGCATTGATCATTGTTTCCCCAGGTTCTCGAGGACTGCCCATCGTCATCAACAGCCGGGGGCAGAATCATACCTTCGTAACTTGGGGTTCTGGCTACCGGGCTTTTTTATCTAGTGACATTCAGCCGCACCTTGGCCAGCTGTTGAGTTCGCCGGATTCACTTCAACAAGCGCAGCAAGCCATCAGCCTCACTGCCCAGTCCGCCCAGTGAGTGACACTCGACTCGCCTCGACGCGACCGACGTGCCCATCACGCGACAGAGGGTGGCCAGCGCCCAGACTACGGTCTTAGGAGGAACCTTCGGATACGAGCACTAAAACGCCGGTCATCATGCCTGCCATGCCTGAAGGCTGGGAGTTGGATTACGATGGATCTCGTTGGGTATATCGCTTCGCCGCCTCAGGCCTCACACAGTACCAATTTCCGAAACCAGGAGACGAGTTCCCCGAGTTTGTGAGTGCCGGCGGCTTGTTTGATATGGCACCGGAAGACTGCCTAGCCAGCGAAAGACAGGTGAAGCGCCAGAGCATGGACGAAGTGGGGACTGATCGCACGAAACCCTCCGCTCTCCAACGAAGGAAGATGCCCCTGGAAGATGTAAAAGAGGTGGAGGCAACGGAGTATTTCGACACGGAGAAATTCATGTACCTGGGCCCCGTGTCGTTCTTCGGATCAGGCACTTTTGGTGACCAGCAGACTCGTATCAAGCTCGAAGCGAAACGATCTGACACGGAGCGCCAGCAAACACCGTCATCTATCATACAGTGCGGCGAAGAAGCGAAGGAAGCCCTTGGCGACCTACCCGTCGTCGATAAGGGGGCTAATGACGATATTGGCTCGGCACAATGGGCACCGCCACAAAGTACAGAAAATGCGTCGAAAGGGGCGAAGCCACGCGAAGCAGACGCAACTACAGCCCATTCCATCCAGGAAAAACTTAGGGTTCAGTCGCCCGTGGGCTTCGTTGCTGAGTTGGCCTGCCATGAGACCCGAAAGTGGGAAAATCACATGTCGAACATTGAGCCTGATCGGTCGGATAGGTCGACGGCTGTTGGAATAGACGCGCATTTTAACGATCTCTTTGAACTACCCGCGGACGGAAAACCGATCAACACCAAGAAACCACAACCCCAAGAAGCACAAGCGGCTTCAGCTCGACCGGTGGACTTTTATCCTTTGGTGTCGGCTTCATTCGCTTTCCCTCCCCTGAGACCCAAACAACCAACCGGCCCGCCAAAGACGGGCCAGTTCCCCGGAAGTGCTGTGCCTCCACGGAAGCCCCCTTCCCAGGCAATGGCCAGGCCCCTCTCATATTACGAAGGCAGTATGTCAAGAGGCAACAATCCCGGCGACAAAGCAAACAGAAGCGAAACTCGGTTTGCCAGCATGCCGGAAATTCCTACCCTTCCCACCCTGACGGGAGTCCAACCCCTGGCGTCAAAAAGATATTCGATCCAGGGGCCAGGACCAGCAGCTACGTTGCCGTCTAGGCATCCAGAAATGCCCAAGCCGCCCTCCGGCTTCCAGAGTCTGGATTCTTCTGCCGTTGTAGGCATGCAGAATTCCCCAAAGACATACCCGGCACCGCGTCTCCCGCCAAAGATCCCTTTGAGCCCAGTCGATACCAGCGCAGACAGCTCCATACACAACACAACAAGTACACTGGTTTCAGCGGCTCGACATGAAAACGTATTTTCCGACACCAGTCGAGCACCTACTTCCAGTTTACGGCCTTCGGGCTTGGCTCAATGTCCGTCTGTTTTGAGGCCTGGTTACCATCGGACGAGCGCCACGGGCCCGCCGCAACAGGACCAGAGTCCCTCGGTCCTAGCAACTCCAGACAGGCAACGGCCACACCAACAGCATTTGCCGCATACCTTGCCGGTACGGCACAGCCACTCTGCGTCTGAGCCCGTCGCTCCGCAAACACGAACGAGGCCACAGTGGCACGGCGGGCACGTGTTCGATGAGCCGGCCGTTCGTATGCCAGACGAGCGTGATTTCGCGGTGCGCCCAACGGCCACTACGAGATCCGCCTCGGAGCCGGCCGTAGTTTTGTCGCCGACGACAGTGAGCTCGCCAAAGTCGCCGTCTGGTCGTCCCGGGTTCTTCGTTTTTCGGGAAATCAGCCCAGTCGGCCCTCAGAGAAAACCGATGCCAGTCCCGATTGCGAGTCGCACGGGGGCATCAAGTATGAAGGCTATCCACGAGCTAGGCGGCGACACCGCGGTGCCCATCGAACTGCCTTCGTATGAAGGCACGAAAACCATGCCGTACCAGCCTCCGCCCTTCGTCGCCCCTCTGAGATTATCGCCGTCAGTGAGCCGACGTCAGGGAGAGCTGCCACCGCTGATAGCGAGTGCTACGCACGAGCTCGCTACCATGTCGCTCGTACCACAGGAGTACTCGCGGGCGACATCGCACCCGGGTGACAGCGCTCAGAGGTATTCCGATGCACACTATCGTATGTCTGGTAGTACGGCTGGCGCTGATAGCCCACGCCAGCACGTACCTGAGGCGGTAGAGACGATGCCGCTCAAGTCAACAGCCCACTTGGTCCACTCGAGACCGATAGACGGTGCCAGCAGCGCGATCCCGCCCTGGCCTCCAACTTCGGAAACGGTGCCTCGACACGGGAAACAAGCAGATATTACCGCGAGGCCAGCATACGGCTGCTACCCCGCCGGCTGTTGGAAAGGGGAGGGGGGTAATGGTGCTTGGTCTACATAAGTAAGCATCAATCACTCCGGTGACGTACGGGAATAACAGTGGTACGACGAATCCATGTCCGGGCCTTGTGCCGGAGGACTATTGGCCCAGCTGACGCCTCTAAGCGCAGGAACCACCTACGGGAAGCCGTTAATCGATGTTCTTTATTCATCCACCCCTTGGTCTTTTGCAATATGCATCGTGCGACTCGGTCTCGCGTTTCGGTTAGCTGGAAAGACGCTTATAACGAACGCGAAGCCCTCCTTTCGGAGTTATGACGATGGCCAGGGTATCGAACCGGACCTGCAACGCGTTGGGGTTAGGGATCCTTCCAATCGAGAGTTCGGGACATGCGACAACAGGGCGACACAAGGGGTGACGGGCTGTGACGGGAGTATTTTGTCGGAAATCGGCCACGGGAATGGAACGAAGAACGCAGACGGTCACTTACACCCTGTCCGAGTTTCTCTTCACCGTTGGCCAGCAACACCCCGCTGCCGTCGTTGTTTTCGATGCCGACGAATTGCCACTGCCTAACGAGCTCGGCGAGAGCGGACTTGATGGTGGCGAGGGCGAAATGCCGACCGGGACAGATCCGCGGGCCCTGGAAGAAGGACTCAAAAGCAAAATTGTTGGCGGCATCGCCCGCCAAGACGTCCCAGCGTTCCGGTCGGAACTCATCCGCGTCGTCGCCCCAGATCTGGCGGCTGCGGTGGATAGTGTGGTGCATGATGTCGATCTGTGTTCCCTTGGGGATCTTGACGCCCTCGATAACCACATCCTCGGCGGCTTCGCGGACACTGTAGTAAGCTGGGAGCATCGGCCGTCAGCACGCGGTCGGGAGGGCGAATACAAGACCGGAAGGCAAGGGGCGGGCACATACAGGGGCCGGTGAGGCGGAGGACTTCCCGGACGAAGTTATTCATGTACGGAAGCGACCATACGGCGTCAAATGAGGGCTCTGTTGACTCAGCAAAGAGATTCTGCACCTCTTCCCGCAACTTCTCCTGCACGTGCTGGTGCGTGGCGAGACAATATAGTGACCAGGATATCGTTAATGCCGTCGTCTCGTGACCTGTCAACGGCCGTCAGTATTCATCTCGGATACGAATCATCTCGGTGACTTTACCGGCGGCAGTAAATGTGAGAAGCTAGGTAAAAAACAGGTAGCATCCGCGTTAGCACTCCGCATAGGACCAATGTGCCAGGCGCCTTACGTTGCCGATCAGCTCATCTTCAGACCACAAAGGCCGCCCCGTCCGCGCAGACTCCGCCATTGACTCCTCAAGCATCAAGGACAGCAGGTCTCTTCCCCGGGGAGCCGCCGGGTTGCTCTCGTTCACATTCATGTCGGCGGTGCGTCGTCGCACGATGTCTCTCAACAGGGAATCCAAGCCTTTCTGGGCCCGGAGGAACTCCCGGTTGACTTTCAGGGGAAGGGCCTTGCGAAGGGGCAAATAGCCATTGAGTATCGTCATGAGGTAGCTCATGGCGCCGCCGTGAAGAACCGTCTCGTACAATGCGTGGAAGCCATACTGGGGGTTGGGGGCGAGCTCTTCTAATTCGCCCCCGAGGGTGGTGAGGCCGACAATGTCCAGGGAGACTCGGTACATCACAGAGGTTACTATGCTCCGCGGGTCAGCCGGCGTCGAAGAAGGGCGAAGCGAGACGCCTAGAAACGATACGTACCTTCGAGCGAAGCAGTATCCTTCCCTGCTATCTCCCGCTCGAAAACCGCCGAAAGGTGTTTCGCCTTGCGCGCAAAGACGGGGTAGAGCCAACGGGTGCTGGGAAGGGAGAAGGGCCCGACAAAGAGGCGGCGCTGGTGTTTGTGCGCCTCCCCTTCGATGGTGACCAGCCCCATGCCTGTGAGTTGCTGAAGGATGCGCGCAAAGAAGGCAGGCTTGGGAAACCGGTAGCAGTGTGTCTGGAGTACGGCTTTGTAGGCGGCCAGGTTGTTGGCCATCAGGACTTCTTTCCCGGCGAAAGAGATGTACCGGATGAAAGGGGCATCGGGCCAGGTGCGTTGCCATTTCACGTTCAGGGCAATGGGGCTGCTTGCCGTGAACTTGCGCAGCTCCTGTCCCACGAGGAACCCATGGTCCTGGTCTGGATTAGTGACCGTCGTGACTACAGAATTACACGAACAGTGAGGGTAGACTTGCTTTAGGTCCCGGCAGGTGTCGCAGGGGTGAGAAGAAGGTGGGAAAGAGGACGATCCGGTATAGCTTCAAGACCACGTAGTGAACAAGGAAAAGCGCGAAGAAGGTTCTCAACGGCGCGGCGCTACGCCCAGCTGAGAGGGACTGCAGCGAGGCCAACTCGCACACGACGAGAACAGCGCAGCCGAGGATGTCCATGAGGGGCGCAAAGAAGGCAAACTTGGAGAATCCACTAGGAAAGCAAGGAACCAGGCCGTCAGGACAAGCATATCTGGGGTTCCTAGGCGTTTATAAGAGAATACCGCCGTTCCTTATAGCTCACATTTCCGTCCTTCGGCAAGGCGGGGCTGGCCCGCAACGAGCCTGACAGGTAAGCGTATGTGCAGCAATTCCATGCGTGCTACTCCTCCTGGCCTACGTGCAGATATGTCAGCCCGAAAGTAAGGAGGATGGCGGATAACCGGGGGAAAAAAGCAAGCTGAACCAACCAGACCACGCGTGTTACCGCTGCCACAGCCCTGCCGAGACACGGACGCTGACAGGAGCGGCCAACTACGGGTCGAGATGTATTGCCGTTCCCCATCTTCTGACTGGCGCTGACTGATGGCCCTGTCCTAACCCTCTTTGGTATTATGACACGAAGGCAGCTAGAACGATCACATGAGGCGTAACAGCGGAGGACGCAATACGAGCAGACCTGCTGCTGCCAGTTTCCGGAGGAGGCCCGGAAACGGAAGCGGGAGAGAAACGCCGGTTGCCTTGTTCGGAGCCGACGTCATTGCCGGTACATTACATGGGCGGGCCGTCGCTGCAAGTCACGTCTGCAGCGGGTCGGTCCAGGATCTGCAAAGGGACCCAAAAGGACCCAACTGACCCAAACCTCCTTGCCCGATAATGGCCCCTCGTGGATAGAATGCACACATATGCCCCTGCCGGGTCAGTCGTACCACACAGGGCCGTACCGATCGTCTCCGGGAGGCATTCCAGTAACCGTCCTTGCGCACAATGACATTCCCGTCGGGCGTCGGATGGAAGACCTGTCCCCCGCGTCCTCAAGGCGTGCTGTCGCCACACTTGTCCCAAACTACATCGGCCCCCGTCCGCAATGAAAGCAGCCGACCTTAGTTTCTTGGTCGACTGGTCCCGTGCAGCACGCGTGTCAGCCGCGTCGTCGGTCGCCGGGCCTTGCCGGGGACGAGGCCGTACGATCGACCAGGCACCAAAAGATGCCCAAGCCCCCCCGAACAACTGACAAGCGTGCGGCACTGGGTACCAAACTCGGGCCGTCGCCGAGGTCTCGGAGGTAATCGCTGCCCTTATTCATCTCCCACCTGCTGGCCTCCTGCCATCTGAAGGTCCAAGCGCCGCAGAAGGCCTGCATCTCTTACTCGATCTCTTTAAGACCGTAGCCTTCGATGAGGCTGCGTGCTTGGAGCAAGACGCCCGCGGAGTCTCATGTTGGCTGACGTTCCCTTCCGATTATCATAAGGTCCATACTATGCCACGTGGAATACGGACTACTGAAATTTTGCGTACCACCTTTACAGACTGTAGGGTAACTTTTGCGTTTTCTTTGGGCCCCCTGCACGAAGAGGTTTTGTCCCCGCTTGGGTAAGTTGACAACTGCGCCTTGGTATTAACTTCCAGCTAAGGACTTTCTCGTGAGCCAATTGTATCGCTACGTTTCTCACCCGTCAAGCCTCTGGTCATTCCCAACTGTGGCTGGAAACCGGAATAGTATACCCTTATGCTGGGTAGTTATTGGTTCCACCGACTCTAACGTAGCGCCAACAGTCGTCCACCAGCTATTGGTTTCGGGAGGCGGGTTGCGTGTTCGAATTTTCTTGCGCGGAGGGAAACTTCATCTGTTTTTTTGTAATAGACAGCGAAGCCTGGATGGGTTCTAGGACCACAGCTTGCCCTTCACTCCTCGTACACCTTGCTGAACCTTAATCATTTGCTATGTGCCTTTCAAGCTACACGGCCCTGTAATCCCCAGTTGTACTGGTAATTGTAGGAGTGTTGGTGGCAGTGGGCGCGCGACGGCATAGAATTACCAGCTGGCCTTGCTAGGATCACAGCTCGATAAAAGTGCATCCTGGCTCCAATGGACGGTAAGGGAATAGAGGCGTGCCTCCATTAGGTAGGTCGGAACTAAGATGGCTGGGGTTTATTGGCGGGGAAGGGCGCCGCGGCAACAGTAGCTGATAAGCGTCTTATCATATGTATGTATCCTCTTAGTGCCTATGTGGTCATCGGACTGGACCGGCCAAGTGGGAATACGTGCGTGCGCGCGCGCCCGCGTGGGCGTGGGCGTGTTAATGGGAGCGCCTCGTGATGAGACAAGCGACCAGCTGTCCTTCAGTCATCATCCCTCGCCCTCCTCCCAGCCACTTGCAATTGCCTCCCTTTCATCCCGCATTCCCCGCCCCCTTCGCTGCTTCTACTTATTCCCTCCAGAATGACGCGACACACGCCGGATTTCCTACGCCAGCGCAGCTCCAACATGTCACTGCGCATGGCTGCGGCCGAGAAGGCGGCCAGCATATCGCAATCCACCGTCAGCTTCGGCGCGCCGGCGAGGGAGCAGGAGCCCGCCAGGACGATGCGGGCGGCCGACATCAAGCCCGAGGACTTCACCCGCCCCTTCTGTGACTTTCTGCAGGAGAACCCGACCATCTTTCACGCCGTCGACTACTTCAAGGCGAAGCTGGCCAAGCGCGGCTTTCAGGAGGTGAGTGGATCCGACCTGCCCGCCACTGCACGACGCAGGGCAGGCGGCTGAACGGGGCGATGAGTAACATTTATAGCTGTCCCCCCGCGACGACTGGACCGGCAAGCTCAAGACGGGCGGCAAGTACTACACCACCCGCAATGGCAGCACCATCATTGCCTTTACCGTGGGCAGGGCCTACAAGCCGGGCAACGGCGTGGCCATGATTGCCGGCCACATCGACGCTCTTGCGGCCAAGTTGAAACCCGTGAGTCGGAAGCCCGTCAAGGCTGGCTATCTGCAGCTGGGCGTCGCCCCCTACGCCGGCGGTCTCAACGAGACCTGGTGGGACCGAGACCTCAGCATCGGCGGCCGTGTCATTGTCCGCGATGAATCCGGCAAGACGACGGCGAAGCTGGTCAAGATCGGGTGGCCGAGTGAGTACGCCCGTCGCCCCGGTGGGCGGAACCGCTGATTGCTGACCGGACGCAGTCGCCAAGATCCCGACGCTGGCGCCTCACTTTGGCGTGGGCATGATGGGCACCAACAACAAGGAGACGCAGACGGTGCCCATTCTCGGGCTCGACAACTCGGACCTCGAGTCCTCTTCCCCCCCGCCCGCCCAGGAAGCCCTGGGCCCGGCCGGTTCTTTCGTCGCCACGCAGCCGCCCAAGCTGGTCAAGCTGATTGCCAGCGAGCTCGGCATCAAGGACCACGCGCAGATTGTCAACTGGGAGCTCGAGCTCTTTGACCTCCAGCCTGCCACCGTCGCCGGTATCGACAAGGACCTGATCTCCGGCGGGCGCATCGACGACAAGCTGTGCAGCTGGGCGGCGATGGAGGGCCTGCTCGCCGCCAACATGGCCGACGACGACGGCACCATCAAGCTGGTGGCCCTGTTTGACGACGAAGAGATTGGGTCGCTGCTCCGCCAGGGCGCCAAGGGCAACTTCCTGCCCCTCGTCATCGAGCGGTCCGTCGAGGCGCTCTGCGACGCGTCGACGCCCTACGGCCCCAGCCTCATGGGGCGCACCTACGCGCAGTCGTTCCTGGTCTCGGCCGATGTCACGCACGCCATCAACCCCAACTTCGTGGCCAAGTACCTGGAGGAGCACGCGCCGCGCCTCAACGTGGGCATCGTCATCTGCGCCGACTCCAACGGCCACATGACGACGGACGCCGTGTCGACGGCGATCCTAACGCGGGTCTGCGAGCTCGCGGGCTGCACGCCGCAAACCTTCATGATCCGCAACGACTCGCGGTCGGGCGGCACCGTGGGGCCCACGCTGAGCAGTATGATGGGCGTCAAGTGTGCCGATGCCGGCATGCCGCAGCTGTCGATGCACTCGATTCGCGCCACGACGGGCAGCCTGGACCCCGGCCTCGGCGTCAAGTTCTTCAAGGGCTTCCTGGATACGTGGGAGCAGGTCGACGCCGAGTGGTCCCATTAGCCCCCAAGGGGGCCCCAGGGAACCTGCAGGCTCGGCCGGCGCGAGGAGGACCCTGATCTCTCAAGCCGCTACCCACAACGGTCCTAGGCTTGAAGCAGGCGTCACGGGTCTAATAGTGTGAGGCGTCGTCACATGAAACACATCTATCAAGCCGGGCGAGTATCGCATGGGAACATGGTTTCGAATAGGGTTGGCAGGCTTGGTGTTTGTACATAGGTGCCTGTTGGCGCTGAAGATGCAATGGGCATGGAATACATATACCTGCCGGTTCGCTCCTCCTGCCGGGATCCGCCTTGCCGGATATTCCATCTGAGCCGTATCCAAGTGCCGGCCTTGCCCGGTAGTCGCGAGCGGCCGTGGCAATCCTCCCACGAGTCCAAGGGGGTTTTAGGTTCCAAGTCCGTGTCCCGCCCCGCAAGGTTATACGCCCGTATGAGGCAGAGACAGCACGAGGCCAATGCCATGCGGGAGAGGCCGGCGGGCCTGCACGCCTCGGCAGCACCCAATATACTTAAAGTACTGCCATCTTACAAACCTCTGTAGGTTAGTGCTTCGGCAAGGTACACGGACATATCTGGCGTGATGCCGCCTGGTCAAGCTGGCGGGCAGAAATGGGGGGAGGGCGCCTTTTTGCCTACAGACACGAGAAATCAGCTCACGGGCGAGGGGGGAAGTGTTGAAGCTTCGCCGCGCTAATGTGAGATGATGCAATCCTTTCGGTATTTTTGCGAGAGGTGAACCCGACAGGCTGGGCCTGACAGCGATCGATTCGGCATTGATGCATTGCCGTCTCGGAAGGCGAGGCGTGACCGACGCCCGAAGGGGAAATGGAACCGTTTCGTGTTCCACTCGGATCGAGTCTGCAAATACCCGACCAATGTCAGTATCATTAGTACCGTAGTGGTAGGTACTAATGCATCAGTAGTACTGGTTAGAGCACCCAAGTAGGCGGGACGAGCGGGACCTAAAGAAGAGGCGTGGCGAGGCCTGGACCGCAATGGAAGAAGTCACGAATTACTCGGAGCTCCGTGGTGACGTTAGTCCAAGAGAGACAATGGGGCACAAGACAGTTGTTACTTGCTTCTACGCCGCCATTGGCCACCAACATTTTCCAGCACACGACTTTCCACGTACACAGCACACGGTTGGCCAACCAGGGGTTTCAGGGAACGGGACGCCGGCAGGATTTCCGCCCTTTCCCCCCTGGTTGTCGCTCTCTTGATACCATCATTCGACATCCAACGCATTGCCTGCATGCGTCTTGCTCGTCTTCCCTACATCTACCTCCGGTATCTCGAAACCGTATCAACTCCCGATCCTGTCCTTGTCCATTCTTAAACCTTGTCTCAGGTGCCGTGACGGGCCTGTCAGAGCCGTATCTACGCGGATGCAAACCTACCGCCGCGAGATCCTGTGCGACTTGCCGTCTGCGCCTCACGCCGCGAATAATTTAATTAGAACCCCAACTTCCGCTTTCCGCTCTCGTCGCGGCGGCCAGCCTCTTGTCACTCTCATCCGGCAATCCTAGCGGCCGAGCTGCGAACCTCACGAGATTCGGCGCAAAACCAAACAAGCGAACCATCGACGCAGCGCCAGAGCCCTTCTCTACGCCCGGCGCCCCGGCTACCCGACGACCGACCGACGGCGCCGTCTTGCCCCTGGCTCCCCTTCTCCGCCGCCATGGCTGCCTCATACCTATCTAAGCTGAACCCGGTGCCGGCCTTCACCGAGTACACCGGGCCCTACAAAGTGGGCACCGTCGACGTCGAAATCCCCGTCAGCGAGCTCGAGTCGCCCGCGCCGGCGCCCGCCGGCGCCGCCGAGATCGAGACGGTCCAGTTCCGCATATTTTACCCGGCGCCGCCCGACGCCAGCGGCAAGCCCATCACCTGGCTCCCCGCGCCGCAGCGCCACCACCTCACGGCCTATATCAAGTTCCTGGGCGTCGGCTCGCTCGTGGCCGAGGCCGTGTCCTTCCTCCCGCGCCACCTCCACTACACCACCGTGCCCGTGGTCAAGAACGCGCCCATCCTCGCGCCCAACACGCCCAACAAGCGATGGCCGACGGTTGTCTTCTCGCACGGCCTGGGTGGCAGCCGCAACGCCTACTCGCAGATCGTCGGGTCCATGGCGTCGCACGGCATGGTTGTGGTTTGCCCCGAGCACCGCGACGGGAGTGCCGTGGCCTCGTTCGTGCGCATCCCTTCGGAACAGAACAGCTACTTCATCAAGAACACGCGGAGGATCGTGCCTTACAAGCGCATCCCCCACGATGCCACCGACGAGGTCCACGCCCTGCGCTGCGACCAGCTGCGGATCCGCATGTGGGAGATGGGCCTCATCCACGGCGCCCTCCTGGGCATCGACGAGGGCACCGACTACACGAACCTCAACCGGAGCACCCCGTCGCTCCAGCCGTTTGCCCGCCAGTTGCACGTTCACGAACCCGGCAGCATCACCTTCGCCGGGCACAGTTTCGGGGCCGCGACGACGGTCCAGTTCCTCAAGTCGGTTTACTACGCCGGGTCGCCCGAGCTCGACAGCATGAGGAACCCGCTATACGCGCCCTCGCCCAAGTCTTCGCTTTGCCGGCAGGTGACGCCGCAGAACGTCACGATCCTGCTCGACCTCTGGTGCTTCCCGCTGCTGGCCAAGGACTGCAAGCCCCTGTTCGATCTGCCGCTGCCCGTCTACGCCAACGACCCCTCGGCGCCCGGCGGCAGCCACCTACTGGCCGTGGAGTCGCAGGACTTTTTCAAGTGGACGGAGCACCTGCACGTGACGGCGCGGGTCCTGTCGCCCGAGCCGTCGGCGGCGACGGTCCAGCCCACGGCCTACGAGCGCGCGAGCGGCGTGAGGCTGCCCGAGCCCAACTTCTTCTACGTGCACAACTCGGCCCACCTCAACCAGTCCGACTTCGGCCTGCTGTTCCCCTGGCTGACCAAGAAGATCTTCGGGTCCGACGCGCCCGAGCGCGCCATGCGCTTGAACCTCCGCGCCATCCTCCAGGTCCTGCGCGCCGCCGGCGTCCCCGTCGCGCGCACATGGGCGGGCGACCTCGTGGACGGCGCCCACGCCGACAAAGCCGCCGTCGCCGGCACCGCCGAGGGGGACCGGGCGGCCGACGACGGCGTCCTCGACGACACGGCCATCCTGGCGCGCGCGGCCGAGGGCAGCCCCGTCGAGGCCTGGAGCTGGATCGACATTGACGGCATGGGCGACAAGGGCCCGGACGCGGGCGACAAGGCGGCCGAGGCGGCCGAGGCGCAGGAGCCCGACATGGCGGACCGCATCGAGCCCCACGTGTCGCAGAGCGATGCCGTCCACGCCGTGGTGGGCAGCCCTGCCGCCGCCGCGGCAGCGTGAAGGCGGCGTTGAACTACTCGGAGAGACGTCAAAATAGGTAGGAAGCCCCCCAAACCACGGGGGCCGGAGTTGCGGGACGGGCGAGATGACATAGACTGCGGTTGGGATTCAGCATTGGGCGCATAGGGGTTTGGGCAACGTGGTTTGTAGCGCTTTACAGACAACTCTGATAGATATTCCGAACTGCATGGTATACCAAGATTGGCCCAAGATGGCAAGCGTTGCCTCCTCCGTAGCAGCCGCTAAACGAACCTCTTGGCCTTGCGTAACTTACGTTTGCTAGCGGCTGTCAATAGTGCAGGAGCACTTAGTCACACACCCCTGGAGGCGACTCAGCCCGTGGCCGTTATTACAAGTCCAAGCCGACGCCACGTGGAAGCGGTTGCCAGAGATACGCAACGCGGCCTCGGTGTTGTGTTGTTGTGCGCGGCCCCGGTCGGTCTCGGGGTTTCCCAGTGTTTGCAGAGTCTATGACGGCGACTTGTTAGGCACGGAGTAAGCAGGGCCAAGAAACGACGTCATGTACGAGCCGCGAGGCGCCCTGTGATTGGCCTCTTGTCGCTTGCGATGCGCGCCCGTCGCCGCCAATCGCTCAGGCGAGATCAAATCAGTCCTTCTCGATCCCGCCGCTGCGGATGGGCGTCTTCACAGCCACCCGACCGAAGGATGCATCGGGCACGTAGATTGCGGATGCGTCGTTCCCGCCTATCCGGTGGTTTCGCATTGTGTAGGGCGGAGTAGGGTACCTTGCTCATGTCCAGTAGAGTACCGATATAATACCACGGCGCCCCGGCCGCATTGTGTGCAGGAAGCCGTTCAGTGTGAAACTCGACGATGCACCGACAACGATGACCTGCCACCAGCACCACCACGCCGAGGCCGCCACGGCGCTGAAAAGCCAAATGATCGACGGGCCGACGGGCCCGTTGGAACTCTTGTCCAGCCTCCCGACGACGACGACGACGGCGACGGCCGGGACCGCGGCGCCGCCGCTGCTCTTCCTGCACGGCCTCTCCTGCTCGGCCCGCGACTACCAAAACTTCCTGCCGTACCTGGCGCGGCGCGGGTACGCCGCCTACGCGCTGTCGCTGCGCGACCACGGCGCCTCCCACCGCCAGGGCTGGCTGGCCCGGACGCTGGGCACGACGCTGCACGGCTGTAAGCAATATCCCGTGTGCTTTGCTACCCCCACGCTCCACCGGCACCCGGTTTGGGAACCTGCTGACTCGGGATCACGACAGGGGGCCGCGACGTCGAGGCTGCGCTGGCGCACGTTACGGCGGCGCACCCTGACGCGCCGGCGCCGGTGCTGGGGGGCCACTCGCTCGGCGGCGGTCTGGCGCAGTGGCTGGCGTCGGCGGGGGGCGCGGGGGGCGGCGGGGCGGCGGCGGTGTCGGCGCTCGTGCTGCTCGGGTCGGCGCCGCTGCGGGGCGGCGGGCGCGAGATCCTGGCGCACTGGCAGCGCGTCGAGGCCGAGGCCGAGGGCGGCGCGGCGGCGCCGCACTGGCTCTGGGGCGCGCGCTGCCGGCTGCAGACGCCGGCGCAGGTGCGGGCGGCCTTTTTCAGCGAGGCGACGGCCGAGGCCGCCGTCGAGGCGTGGCTGCGCGACTGCCGCTCGCCCGCCGGCAACGCGCGCGCCAGCGCCTCCATCCTCTGGCCCTTTGGCGACGCCGCCCGCGTCCTCGCCCGCCTGCCCGGCCTAGGCGCCGGCGCCGGCCCGCGCCGCGCCAAGGTCCTCTGCGTCGCCGGCGCCGCCGACCGCCTCGTGCCCCCCGCCATGGTGCTCGACAACTACCGCGCCTACGAGGCCGCCGACGCCGCCGGCGACGCCTGCAGCTTCCTCGTCGTGCCGGGCGCCGGTCACCACCTCATGATGGACGCCCACTGGGAAGAGTGCGCCGACGGCATCGTGCGGTGGTTGAGCGGCCAGACGGCGCCGAAGGCGTGAGCCGGGCGGACCGGGGCGGCTGCTTCGAATCAAAGCGAACCCTTGTCCTTTTCGGATTGTACAGCGGAAGGCGTTGGCGGTCTTGTTTTTCATCATACCACGTTCTGATACGACGAGGACTTTCCGAATCTGGTAGGTTTTCAAGTGCCGAGTGGGGGGAAGGAACAAACCCCTGCTGAAGATCCATATGGCCTGTCTCTTTTCAGCGGCGTGCGCTTGTTGAGCTGCCGGCCTAGCGGTACGCAGGCCCCCGTTAATGCGTCGTATAACCCTCATTTCCGGCATGTCCGTATTTATTTCCGGCAGCGTCGAAAGGAAAAGAGACTTTCCTTCGGACACGGCTTCGTGCGGAGAAAAAAAAAAAAAACCTTGTCCGCCCGTACGGGACCCCTTGCACTGTGACTGCAATGAGTGAGAGGGCCATCCGGCGCCGGAGGGTTCCTGCCCCTCCGGGCGTTCCGTCCCTGCTCCTCCGCCGCGGCGAGGGGTAACGCAAAATGCCACAGTAGCCCACGGCATTCTTCTGACCGCTGGGGCGTTTTTTCCGTCACCCCTCTCGCCCGGCTGGTCGGCAGCCTACTTGTCTGCTCCCGTCCAAAGCCATTACTCGCCAAACTTTATTTGGCCTAATGGACAGCCGGCACTTTGGCGACAGGACGGTCCGCATCGAGGTGTGGTCAGGGATGATGCAGCCGGGAAGGTAGCAGCCCGACTCGAGCGGGCCCTGGATTTCCGCCCCACGAGAGGCAAAATCGAATCGTGTCGCGAGACGAAATGGGGGCCGTCGTCTGAGCTGAAGTCCTATTGGGAACATTCAAAGAGCGGGGATCTGCCGCGCAGAACTTCCATGCTTCTCTGCCAAGATCGTCCTGGTCGTCTCACCAGGTCCGCCAATGCCCCGGACGGGGAGACTATGGGGTACGTCGGCGTCGACCGTGCCCCCCCCCCCCTTTTAGCTCGTGGATCGTCGTGAAGGGGTGGTGGTTGGCTGGGAGGGGGCGATGACGAGGATCTGAAATAAGGATCCAGGCGAGCTGAGCAGGGCCGAGCCCACATTTGGCCTATCCCTAGCCGCTTGGCCCAGCTACCCTGGGCTTGATATGAGCCGACGGGGTCCAGACCGGTAGACTTCGACTCTCCCGTGGAAGCACGCCGACCGTAAAGACAACCTCTGCTTCCTCATCTGCCCATCACGCCGGCGCGTATTGCAAGCGACCCTTCGCCATGGCCGTCGATGGCTTCCTCCTGCCGCCATGGTATCGGCCCCTCGATCCCTCCAGCAATGAACTCAACCTGGCGAGTATGGTATGGGGCTCGTCGGTCGGGTGCGCCGTCATCACCGTGACCAAGGTGCTCCGACACAGCTACAAGAGCCATCGGCGACACAAGACCAAGCGGCTCCAGCTCTGGGGCACCTCGTATGTTATCATGGTATGGGTGGTATGGGTCACGTGCGTCGTCGGCGCCGCCATGGACTGGATCTACCTGAACCCCGTCATTCCACGAACACCCGACTTCTGTAAGTAAAAACCCCCACGGCCGTGTTTCTCCCGTCGGCGCCACGGCTTCCCGGGGCACCGACCCTTCCTCCCTCGCTCTCCCCCGGTGCGGGGGGTTGGAAGCCGTCCATTCTTCCCCAGGACGGCTGCTGATTCCCGGCGTGTCCGCAGGGGTCTTCTTCAGTCTCATGTGCTTCTGGGTCATCCAAACGCAGTGCATCCTCCAGATCATCGTCAATCGTATCCGCTTCATCATGCGTGATGAGAGGCGTGCCAATCAGGTCCAATGGGGCGTCGCCGCCTTGATTGGTGTCATCAACATTATCGTCTTTATACTTTGGGTGCCAGCCCAGCTCCAGATAAACCAGGCGTGGGTGCGGGCGAACCATATTTTCGAGCACGCAGACAAAATCGTCTTCGCCATCGTCGACGTTGGCCTGAATGGGTACTACATTTATCTCGCCCGCCTGAGACTGGCCGAGTATGGCTTGGCCAAGTACCGTCGGCTGCTCATGTTTAATACCGGCATGATCGTCGTGTCCTTGGGGTTGGACGTAAGTCGTTCGCTTCAGTCGAACAGACGCTCTGCTCGTTGCGCGCTGTGCTAACGAGAGCACCTAGATCGTCATGATAGGCATCATGACGTTGCAGCAAAGCTCCGTGTACTTCCAATGCCACCCGCTTGTCTACCTGATCAAACTGCACATCGAAATGAACATGGCGGAGCTGATCGCCAAGATCCGCAAGTCGGCTCAGAGGAGGGAGGTCAACAACTGGGACAACGTATTTTACCCGGCCGCTTCACCCCGAGACCATGCACTCGAGGCGGCCCCGGTGCGACGACAAGGCTTGTCTCCGTCCGCCAAGCTTGGCCGCGACCATAACATGGAGATGGAACTGGCCGCCTTTGAGGGGGACACACATCAGGTGCCACCATCCAAGCGACGCCGTCCATCCTTCTTCCGCGTGATGCGCCTCGGCCGCGACGCCGACATGGAATTAATCGACATGCCAGGGTCTGCCGTGACACCCAAGAACACCTGGGCCTCCGATGCGGTTACCGTCGCAGGAGGAACAAGGCAGACTGTGGCCGACAGAGACACCATGACCATCTCGCCCGACGCCGGTATTGTACTGCAAGCAACCGGTGCTGGTGGCTCACCTCGCCAGGGGCAAAGGGAAATAACACACAGTATTTCGCAAGGAGATATCAGCGTGAGTGGCACCGAGGGCGATACGGAGACCTCGGCCATCGACAATGATGACTCTTCTGTTCGGCGTTTGGCCCAAGGCCCCAAGGATAGTGGCTGAAAGTCGCCTATAGCTTGAAATCAATATGCCATGCCAGATTGGGCCCGATGGCCACGGGACTTTTTGGGGAAACCCCGTTTTCCGCCGCCTGAAAAGCTTCAAAGATGAAAATTGACCCAGAGAGGGGGCGGTTGGCCAGTTAAGATCCGGGGGTATCATAATGCCGACTTGTAGCATGGGCTATTTACTGTGTAGTCTCTTCTGCCGCTGTTCGTGTGCGCTTAGCAACAGTCGTCTCTTCCGCTTCGCTCTTGTCGTCCTTGCCTCGCTTTCTCTTGCTTTTGGTCTGCAGTAGCTCCCTCTTCTCTTTCTTCCGAGATTCCTTGTCCAGCTTGCCGATAACCTTGCTCTCCTGCCCGCAAGGCCACCTGGCAAATGCCGCTGCCTCCTGCTCCTCGCTCCACTCCTGTGGCATGACGGCAAATACCAGGTAGGAAGTGTGTGTCTTGATTTCCGGCTCCGTCCGGTGAATCAACCGGCCCACCGTATGACGAGGCCGGGCCGAAGCGTCCCTTTTCGCCCCGCCGGCCTGAGCTGCCTCCGCGGGGTTCTTGTCGGCATCTTCCATGGCAACGTCCCCTTCGGTTGCTCCAGGTCCTTGGCTGCCTTCGTGGAAGTCTTTGAACCTGGACTCGACGTCGCGCAATCGCTGGACGGCTTCGGCCACATCATACGGCGAAAGGTTGGATCCCCGGTCCGTCGGCATGTTCAGGCCCACGCGCTCACGGACGACGGAAATTTTCTTGTGGGCCACTTCCACCATCTCGATTTCCATCCACCCCAGTTGCCGTAGAACCTCAACCGTCTTCGTGACCTGCTCAATGCAGGGAGAGAAAGAACACAGGTGAACAGTACGGTCGGGCCGCAAAGGCGACACCCACGGCCTGTCTTGCTGTGCGTCGGCAGGCTTGCTTCGCGAGAGGTGCGGGAGCGCTTTCCAAGGAGCAGGCAGGTCCAGAAAAACACACTCGGCCTCGGGGCTCTGGCCATTGACGAGGAATCCGTCGTTATAGACGTCGCGGTGCGTTATCTGGACAAGCTCCTTGAGCCCGTGGGCCTCAATCTCTTCGCCCATCTTGTGGTAGCGGTCCTCATTGAACTCGAAGCTGAAAACCTTGCCTTTCCTGTCGCCGGGAGACTTGGGCACTCCGTTATACACGGCTCTAACGGAGGCGTGGGTGAAGCTGCCACTTCCAGCACCGGCTTCGATCAGTTTCATGCCGGGGCGCGCGCGTATCCGATGTAGGATATAGCTGTAATCGGGTGTGTAGACGACCTGGGTCCTGTGCGGCAAGCTGGTCGTCCATACTTCAGGCGTGGGCGGGAGAACGTGGACGAAGCCGCTCGGTGCCGTTTCGAGGCTCTTGAGCGGCTGTGGCGGCGGCGGCCCTGATGTAGCGCCCTCGGATTCGGTGGCGGTGGCGGCTTGTTCTTGCACCTGATCCTGCACCTTGCGCTTGCGCCCTCTGGACCCCGTGTCGACGACCGAGGCCCGGATTTGGGATCCCCACGGCTGGTTGATCAAGGTCGAGTGTGGGAAAGACCCGAAACGCGTGTTGATAACAGTGCCTTCGGCATACCCATCGACGTGGCCAACGTCATCCTTAAGGATGACGGGCATGAGGTTATCGCGAGACAAATGCACAATGGCAAGAGACCCAGGCTTTGTCCGGGTACCCGGGTCGAGAAATGGCGAGATGGACGTCATGATGGCGGTCCGGCGGCTGGGAGAAACCGGCGCAATGCTGTATTAGGAACGGCCCTCTCGTGTTTGGTGACTTGGCGGGTTGAGAAGCAAGCGCCGTCGGTGCGAGGACAAAGTCGCGACGGGATGGAAAATGCGATTCTCAAAATTTCAGGCGAGGCTGAACGAACCTTTACTGGGGAAGCGGGGCGGCTTTGCAGGGTCGCTGCGCTCGATGGATTACCCCTCCAAAAGCTGCAGAGCCCGAAATTGTACCAGCAAGCTCGAATGCACCCTCCATCTGGTCTGCCGTCCACTAACCCCAACCAGTGGACAGTAAACCCCAAAAGACTCACAAGCACCGGGGTGACTGCACGATTCCTGCATGCTTCTTTAGGGTATCTATCCCCTGTTTCCTGACCACGGGCTCCTATTCGAAGCTCTTGGGTGACGCTGCGGGTGGTGGTACGGGTCATCGCCGAATCAGCGTCGCGGGGAGTCATACAATTACTACACAGAGCTCGTATTAATAGATGATGCGCGACGCCCTGGCCGTGTTCCCGCTCGTGCCACGCAGGTCCCCGTAGATCGATCCATTGGATTGTTGTCAGGAATCCATTCCCGCCGATTGGTGACTCAAAGCCACCCGCAGGAAGCTGGGCATTCCGGGTGACACCATTTTCAATTCTTTCTCTGCCGCTTGACTGAAAAACGCCCCCCCCCCCCCCTCCTCCCCTCCCCCTCTCCCCGCTCAGGGCGCTTTCCTTCGTGCTTGATGAACGTCCTCTTGCGTGTCCTCCCGCGCCCCCGTCCGAGTCTGCCCCTCATCCGCGCCCGACTCGCCGCCCCGAGACGCGCCGTTGCCGTCTACCCCTCCGCCGTCATGGACTCGATCAAGGTCCATAACTCGTTGAAGCCCGGCGCGCCGGTCCCCTTCGTTCCCATCAAGCCCGGCGCCGTCTCGTGGTACGCCTGCGGCCCGACCGTATACGACCAGAGCCACCTGGGCCACGCCCGCAATTATGTCTCGACCGATATCATCCGCCGCATATTGATCCACTACTTCGGGTTTGACGTCAAGTTTGTCATGAACTTCACCGACGTCGACGACAAGATCATCCTGCGCGCCCGCCGCCAACGATTGCTCGAGCTCGAGAAGAAGAAGGGCCAATCGGACGACGAGGTCGCCGCCCTCGCCCGCGCCGCTTTCCAGGCCTATGCCAAGAACAACCTACCCCTCCTGCTCGAGGCCGATGGTCCCGAGCTGGACGTGAGCAACTACCCGGCGCGCCGGGATGCTGCCTACGGCAAGGTCCTGGCCGGCGGCACTCTCTCCGGGGAGGGGAGACCAGGCGACGACGAGGCCAAGCTCAAAATGCACATCAGCAACATGACGCAGGCTGTCATTGCCATGAACAAGAAGGCCGTCTTCGGCATGGCCGACGAGATTTTGCTGCCCTACCTCGACTCCCTGTACAAGGAGACCATCGACACGAGCGACCAGACCATGTTCACCGACCTGACCCGCTTCATGGAGGGCGAGTTCACAGACGATATGGACAACCTCAACGTCTTGCGGCCCGACGTGGTGACCCGCGTCACGGAATACGTGCCCCAGATTGCCCAGTTTGTCGAGCGCATAGTCGAGAAGGGCTTTGCTTATGAGTCCGAGGGCTCCGTCTACTTTGACATCATCGCGTTCGAGAAGGCCGGCAACACCTACGCCCGGCTGCGACCCGAGAGCCGCAACGACAAGGCTCTGCAAGAGGAGGGCGAGGGCTCCTTGTCCAAGAGCCTGGGGGGCAAGAAGCACCCCGGCGACTTTGCGCTGTGGAAGAAGTCCAAGGCGGGCGAGCCGTACTGGCCCAGCAAATGGGGCAATGGCCGGCCTGGCTGGCATATCGAGTGCTCCGTCATGGCGTCGGATCACCTGGGCGCGCAGTTCGATTTGCACACGGGCGGTATCGACCTGGCCTTCCCTCACCACGACAACGAGCTGGCGCAGAGTGAGGCCTTCTACTGCGAACACGGCCACGAGCACACCTGGGTCAACTACTTCTTGCACATGGGGCATCTGTCCATCTCGGGCTCCAAGATGTCCAAATCCCTCAAGAACTTCCAGACTATCAAGGATGCCCTGGCTTCGACTTACACGGCGCGGTCTATGCGCATCGTCTTCCTCCTCGGCAGATGGAATGATGGTGTTGAGATTTCGCCCGACATGCGGTCGCATGCGGACGGCTGGGAGACGACCGTGAACGTGAGTAGAAATCTGCCGCACGTTACGTTTGGGTCGCGAGCTGAGCCGGGCTGACATGAACAGAATTTCTTCATCAACATCAAATCGTTGCTTGCAGAAGCCGCCGCTACGACGGGGGTTTCGAGTGCTGTCGAAGGCCTCTCCCTCGGTGACAAGCCCGCCGAGGGCCTTGCGGCCGATCTGTCCCTGGCCAAGAAGGAACTGGAAGCGGCGCTGACCAACTCGTTCGATACGCCCTCGGCCATGCGCATCATCTCCGAACTGATCCGGAAAACCAATATTCACGTCGCCGAGCACAAGTCGGACATGGACGTGGCCTCGGTCGAGGCAGCCGCCAGATGGGTGACCAAGATTGTTGGCATTCTCGGCCTGGACGCCAACGCAAAGCCCCCCTACGACGGCATTGGCTGGGTATCCGCCGAAGCTGCCGCCAACAAGGAGCCTGCCGAAGCAGTGCAGCCTTACAAGGATGTCTATGCCACTGTGACCAAGGAAGTCCAGGGTCTTGGGCTCTCGGATTCGGAAGCCATTGTGAGCCTTCTTTCGCAATCTCCCGACGCCGAGTTCGACGCGCTCGCTGCGTCTGGTACTAGGGACCCGGAGCAGCTGGGTCTTCCCTACCTCCGCGGCGTTTCGCGCCTGAGAGACGAACTCCGGAGGGTGGCACCCACAGCGCCGGCCGAGGTCAAGAAGTCGATTCTGGCGCTCAGCGACCGTATTCGTGATATCTACCTGACCAACATTGGTGTCTATCTCGACGATAGACCAGACAACCAGCCGTCACTCATCAAGTTTATCCCGAAGGCGGAGCTGATTGCGGCGCGCGAAGAGAAGGCGGCGAAGGAGGCCGAAAAGGCCAAAGCGAAAGAGGAGGCGAGACTTGCACGTGAGAAGGCCGAGGCGGAGAAGTGGGAAAAGGCGAAGCTGAAACCCGAGGACATGTACAAGGGTGACGCCAAGTACAGCGCCTGGGACGCCGAGGGTCTTCCCACCAAGATGCAAGACGGTAGCGAGGTGCCCAAGAGCCAACTGAAGAAGCTGAAGAAGGATTGGGATAGGCAGAAGAAGGCGCACGGCGAGTGGCTCACCAAGTTCGGGGGGTCAGCGTGATTGTCACGCCCGCAAATCCATGGCTATGGGCGCCGAGTTTTTAGTGAAAGTACCTAGCGAAACGGTCGGGCATAATGGAACGAGTTCCCAGCATACCGGGCACTGCTAATCAGGCCGGGGGGGGGTTGGAAGGATTTGGGGTGCGTGGCGGCGGCCTCCCAGCGCCCTCTTCACCGGTGTTTGAGCGTGGACGACGACGGGCAGAGCAGCAACTGGCACGGAAGGGGGGGGGGGGGGGGGGGGGGTCCCCTCAGCCTCTTCCTTGCTTTTGCATACGAAGTGAGGGCGGGATGGGGGCTGGTCACTGTGTAGGCGATCCCACGTCGTCGCGCGAGAAGAGGGGATCGACGAAGGGGAACCCCGCGACCGATCCCTAATCCGTGCTCTCAGCGAAACAAGCATTTGCCAAGAGACGGGGCGTGGTGCTTGGCATTTGGAGACCGGGACAGGGTTGCTTAACGCTCAGTGGTCTTTTTAGTTGTTCGTGTCACCCAACAGGCGCCATCCACACTGACTTCAAGCGAAACGTGTCGGCAGATAGACAGCTTGACAGCGGACACAAGAGGTGTGATCGTCTAGCCTTTTACTGACGACCCAGTGCGCCTTTGCGGCTGTAGGGTTCAAGCAGACGAGCGCCGTTCAGCCCCGCTACCCAGCCCTCACCATAGTAACAACAGAAGCCAGGGGAAAGTGGTGCCAATGACGTCCAAACAGGCCCTGGAATGACACTCTCGTCGTCATGGGCGACAGACCGTCTCTCAATGGAGCCAGATCTTTGGTGGGGGGGGTGGAATTCTCTCACCCCGTCATCCGATACGGGTTTGCATCCAATCATACCGGCGGGAGGTTCAGCGAGCCGAAGAGCGAAGCAGGCGGGCGAGGCAGGCAGACGGGCAGGCGGGGTTTCCTACCTACTTTGGGTACTTCCCTTGGGTGTGCATGACGATGCAACCTTCGAGGGATCTGGTCTTTTTGGCTCAGGGGGTTGCTGCTTGGCCGGGGACGCGGGCCCAATTTCGACTCCCCGGCGAGATGGCTGGCGTGAGACCCGGTTAGGCAAATCGCCTGTTGGCCCCTTGGGGTCTCCGTTTTTACTGATTGACCGCCGCAAGACGGCGGGCGGCACGGCACCGTTTAGCCGTGATACGTGCCAGCAACCATATCTCGTTGCTCGCTTTCGGGGTTCCAATTCCAGGGGGCCACGATCGGCTCACGCGTGGAGCCCTGCGCCCCCGCCACGACAAGCTTTCCGGCACTCGCTAGTGCCAAACCAAAGGCAACCCTGCCGTTTAGCCGGGCGTTGATAGGCGATGGCTGACGGAAGCGCCCAGGCGCCTTCATCCCCTCGTCACTGGTGCGGCGGGCGGAGGCTGTGATGAGTGTGTTCCGGGTCGCAAGCCAGACAGGGACATTGCGAGTCCTCACCGAGTAAACTGCAACACTTCCTGCCACTCCCCAGAGCCTGCTCGGGCGGGGTACCTCGCAACGTGAAGGGTGGTTCGCACGTAGGAAGCTACCCCTGCCCCAGGGGCTCCTTGCCGTCCGTTGCCCCTGTAGCTCTATCGGCCGACGCTTTCCAGGGCCCGAGAGCCCGAGGTCGAGCATTCATCGACGTGGCCGGCACGTCGACCTGTCAAACCCGCCAGCCCGCGTAGCCGGCACGCGGGCTTGCGTAACCCCGAGGGCCCAAAGGTCCCATCGTCGTGCGTATCGCCGTCGGAGTGGCCACATCCGTCGCTGGGCGGCATGACGATGGCGGCGCGTTCATGCGCCCGCGGGCCCAGTTGGTTGGTCTGGCCCTAACCGTGGCGGCGCCGGGCTTTCAGCTTCTCTGCTCGCGCTCTAGTGGGCGTTGTCCGCAACGCCCCCGTTTCTGCCCGGCACCAAACCAAGCAAGCAAGCAACCCGGTCGTGGAGGGGTTCCCTCGGCTACGTCTTACACAGCCTTTCCGGGGGCCCATGATGACGGCTGGAGGTGCATGCGTGCCTTCGTGCCTACGACTGCCTTGTCAGCGGCGGGGACGCCAGCACGTGGTTAGGAAGTCTACACTCATGTCGTGGCTATATAAGGCGAGGTCTTGCCTCGCCATGGTGCCTTTCGCATTCCATATCTATCATACCCAAGCCACCCATCATCCTACTACCAATTTAGCATTCTTCCCGGCCAATTCCCGGTTCACCCACACTACATCTTCTCACAATGTTCGGATTCGGTACGCCCGGAAGCTCCAACACTCTTTACCATTTCCCATTGTGCAAGCATCTAACAGCCGGCAGGCGAGAGCAGGGAGAAGCGCGACCGCGTGTACAGCGATGACTTCGACCCCCAGAAGCACGAGTCGTCGTTCCTGCATGAAGCCATTGCTGGCGGCGCCGCCTTCGAGGCTATGAAGCTGTACGAGGACAACCAGCGCAAGAAGGGTATGCCCCCACCCCCTTGTTGTCCCGTGGGGACTACTACTGCATCCCCGAGGACCTTGACCGAGACAAGACGCTCACACCTGTTGTTGCCAGGCGAGGTGGTCAAGCACCAGTTCGCCAAGGAGGCCCTGGCCGGCCTCGCGGCCGCCGAGGTGGACAAGCTGTTCGAGACCAAGGGCCTCGACGCCATCGACCGCGAGAAGGCCAAGCACCAGGCCAAGAAGCAGGCCGAGCACCTCTACGAGGAGCAGTACGGCGGCCAGGAGCACTACGACCCGTGAGTTGCCGCCCCTCGTTCTCTCCCCCTGCGATCCCCGACGTGGCTGACCCGAACTCCGTAGTAACTCGCAAGAACGCCACGAGTCGATGAGGTGGTAGGCTGTTCGGGCCGTCATGGTGACGGCGTCGGACGGCATCGTGTACCCCGCAGGGCACGGGACAATGAAACCCAGCTTAAACGAATTAAGAAAGCAAGCGTGATTAAACTTTGAAAGCTTGACCGGTGATAATACCTACCTTGTGATGTGGCCTGCTGTCGATAATTATGCCATGTAACCAATCCAACGGTAATGTGAGTGGTTCCCCGCACGTCTCCGAGTGTCATCTCATGTGATTGTAGTCGCGTTATAGGCCTCGATAGCTGCAGAAGCAGTCGTGAACACTCCGGATAACGGACGATGAAACCGGCCCCCGGAGGCACGTGAGGGAATCCCCGCACTCAGCCGTACGACCTACCTACTCTCCGAACCCCCGCCGCCAAGACCCGTGGATGGATTTCCACAACGGTGCCCATGCACCTCCTCTCGGCTGCCGCCTTCGCCCGCCAGGGCTGGACCTCGGCCGCCCTGTGGGAGGGCGCCGACGCCGCGCTCACGACCGTCGCCTTGATCGCCGGGCATGAGCCAGAGCGCGTCAAGGCGAAATCGACCTGAGTGTTGGGCGAAGTGCCAACGGCCGGTTTCGACGTACAAGACTACTTTACACCGTGGAGAGACATATCGACTCCCTCCCGGCAACCTCCCGCAGTCGCCAGCATTAGCCAGGTGCAAAATTTGCGTACCGTCACACTGCCATGTCATGGGGTCGATCTTCCTGAATGTATAGTTCCCGGCCGAGCCTATGATGGTAACGGGGACTCTCTAAGCCGCCTCGCCCTTGCCTTCCTTTTCTTTGGTCTTGGCGGCCTTCTTGGCTGCGATCATCTTCTCCTTCTCCAGCTTCTTCAGCTGGTTCTTCGTCAGCTTGCCGTCGCCCGCCCCCTCCTTGCCCGCGTTGTCCATGACCGGGACCACTCTCTCCACCTTGGGGTTGCCCTTCCACTGCAGGGGACGCTTCGACATGAATAGCTGTACCACCTCGTCCGTGCACTCGGCTCTTCTCTCCTGGAATGCCTTGACGTAGTCCTGGAGATATTTGATGCAGATTGCTTTCAGCTGCGAATCGGTCAGCCGTGATGAACCCCCAAACGCAAAAAAAACAGGCGTAACGAACCTCGCCAGTCAGCATTTCACCTTTACGGTACTGCTCGCCAATCTTCTTGTATTCCTGCCGAGGCGTTAGAGACGCGTCCTGGGGAGAACGGCTGGCGGGCATACCTCATCGTCGTCCATAAAGAATTGGAGGTACTGGTACGCAACATCGACATCGGGGTTGCCACCAAGTTTCCGCTGCTCCTCGGCCGTTTCTTGGCCGCCCGAGAAAGCATACTTGTTGACCTTGTTCTTGATCTGGTTTGCAGTATCCGTCATGAAGATGGCAGACGTGTCGATGGACGCCGACATCTTGGAGCCGGGGCCCTGCAGCGCATCGAGGAAACGGCTGTGGATCAGCGCCGGCTTGGCAAACTTCAGCCTCGCCGCGACATCTCGGGTGACCCGGAAATAAGGGTCCTGATCGATGGCGCAGGGAATGAGGCAAGGAATGGTGTTGGTGTAAGCCTCGTCCTCCCCAAAGACATGGGGAAACGAGGAGGCAAACGAGGTCGCGCCTTGGATACTGGCAAAGTGAATCTTGCCAATGTTGGAGCTTCGCGAGGTCAGTAAGCTCAGCCGTCCGAGGATTCAAGGGCGAAAGAGAGGGCCCACCTCTCGTCGAAGCCAAACACGGCCTTGGCCGTGTTGTAGGTAACCATCTTGGAGAACCGGGTGATGTTCTTGTAGAAGGCTCCGCCCATGTACTCGTAGTCGGAGAAAATGAAGGTCTTGTTGGGGTCGAAGCCAATAGCGACGATGTCTTTCACGTTCTTCTTGGCGTAACCAATCACCTCGTCGACTGTTCTCTTCTCGGAGAACAGGAATTTCTCGTCTATCTGGGGTTAGGGACCACCGCACGTCAATCGCGAGGGGGGATTGTAGACCAACCGTCGGTCATCATGATGATCAGGGGCACGTCAAAGACGTCCTGCAGCCACCTTTCCACGTCGTTAGCTCTCCCCTTTCAATAACCCCAGCCCCCGGGGTCTCGAACGTACTTGCAGAAGTCGAAGATCTGCGTGTGGCCGACATGCATACTGTCGGAGCTGGGCCCACGGCCAGTGTAGAGAAAGAAGGGTTCATTCTTCTCGTATCGATCCAGTATCAGGTTGAGGTCGCGCTCGGAGAAGACGATCTTGCGTCGCAGAAAGCGGTGGGGCTTGTGTCCGGTCAGGCGCTCGAAACGGTCGAGAAGGGCCTGGTCGATGAGCTTGGTGCCGAACTCCTCGACCAGTTTGTTGTAGTCAATGGCCTTCGCCTTGCCATCCTCGCCAACCTCGCCGGCGACATTCCAGGGATCGACCTTCTGCCCAGTGGGCGCCGGGGCGGTGGCATCCTGCGCAGCCGCAGGCACGGCCTGGGTGGGAGCTTCCGGATCTGTCGACATGGCGAATAGTGAGAGCTAGGGAGGAGAAGAAGAAGTCGAATCGCAGGCCAGACCCAGGACAGCACAGACAAGCAACGGGTTGAGTCACACGATATCCGCCCGCCTTCACTGACACCCTCCGGCACAATTGACCAGTGGAGGGGCAGCCTCCTTCCGCTTCCTCTTTCCGCTTTGGCGGGGTACGTCAGGTACATAGGTACGTACGTTACGTGAGACCAGGGCTGTGTGGCCGGCCCCAGGTACCTGCCCTTTCCTCCAATGAGAGCCGCCTGGATCTCAGCAGCGTGTAGGTACGGGCCCATCTAGCGCTGGGTGTACGTACCTCGGAAAAACCGTGTGGACCGGAACAGCTCCAAATATTCAATTCATCCGCGTGCAGGCTGCCCAGAAAGCGAGCACCTGCAGCGGAAGCTGTGCCTTGCGCCGAGAGTAGCAGCATCATTGGAGAGCGCCCATTGCCTATCGCCCAGAATCGCCAACCTCAGACCGCGACCGCGACGCGCCATCCTCCACCGACCGATAACCCTTCGAACATCTTGCCATCCGCGTCCCTCAACCCCCTCAACACCATGACGTCTACCATCGGCATTCCCATTAAGCTGCTGAACGAGGCCCAAGGGCACATCGTCACCCTCGAAATCACCTCGGGCCAAACGTACCGCGGCAAGCTCCTCGAAGGTAAGGTGGCTCCTTGCGCCGCTTACGACGGTGGCCAGGTAACTGACGAGATGCAGCCGAGGACAACATGAACGTCCAGCTCAAGGATATTACCGTCACCGCTCGCGACGGACGTGTCAGCCACCTGGACCAGGTCTACATCCGAGGGAGCCACGTGCGCTTCTTCATTGTGCCGGACATGCTGAAGTATGGCCACCCCTCCCCCCCGGCTACGTCCTCGTTTCGATCTTTGCTAATACACATCACTGCAGGAATGCACCCATGTTCCGGAGTCGCAACGCACGAGGCCGTGGTGTTGGTCTGGCCAGAGGACGAGCAACAGTCAGCAGGGCACGGGCCAGTGGACGTGGAGGAAGATAAACCAGGGCTGGGAATTGATTATGCTGTTTCATGGCGTTGGGGGTACGACTTTTGGCAAAAGGGAGATACCGATCTGTTCTGGATGCGGCTTCTTGTGGCAACCCGGGCAATAGCACCTTGCCCAGCGAGGAATGTGAGGAAAGTCCTCACGGCCACACTGCCTCCGTTGTTGCATTCTGCCGAAACCCTGGGGTGTCTCTGGAAGGCTCCTCCCACGTACTGGATGGGGACGGCCACGAATGAGGCGTCCAACGAGACCGTTCCCGCATCGCGACCCTTTAGCGGCAAGGCGGACGGAAACCCCCACGGCGCAAATCACAGTGGAGACAGCCGGGGCCCGCGGGACTGCTATCCGAACAGCCGACGAAGCTACACCGCGAGCAGAAGACGTGAAAGTAATGAGAAGAATGGTCGCCCGAAACCAAAGCCCACGCCTACTCCCTTGCTACGGACTTTCCGGCGCGGCACGGCCGATAAAGCCGAAACAAGCGGGAATCGCGGAGACGACTTGGCCCTACGTTGATATCCAGTGCCATCTACAGAGCCCTTACAGGGTTCCCGCCACGCGTTGATGGATGCGAAGTGCACACGTCTCTCTCTGTCCCTCTCGCGCCTCCTTGTTAACGTGATTCTAAGCAGTCAACCAATTCCCGGGCGCGAGCGAGCACCGACAAATGTCTGTTTCCGGGCTCGCTGTCCAGACCACAGATGAGAGACATTCAGACCCACATGTGCCGTTTGATGACCGAAAGAACACTCTCAAAAAAAGCCCAATCGGATGGGACATAAGTGGGCAAAAGGGAAACAGAAGGATGTACATTTTGGTGCCCTTCGCCGCCGTATTATCCAAGGAGGACGCGCCACATACTAAGAGCTCCATACCCAACTCTACGAGGCTTCGCGACCCGCTTCGTGATACGAATGCTATGTTCCCGTTTCTCCGGATGCCGCCTCACCCCGGGCCCGACTGCTGCAGGATCCGACATTCTTATCTTGCCCGCCGTTACTGCCGGTTTGGGTACTTGCCGGCCCCAATGGATTTCACAACCCAACCCGGGCTACCCCTTACCAGCCGCGGGGGTAATAATAGGCTGAGGCGTCACGATTGCCGTAGACCTCTGGTCGCATAATTCTGTAGGTCAAAACCTGGCCTGCAAAGGTGTGAGCATAGAGGTCCCGCTCATAGGCCTCGGTCCCGGTCCCTCGCGTATTCTCACATACCGTTCGGTTGCAGTATAAGTGCGTCGTAGGCGAAGCTCCCAGAGTCGTCCAAAGCCATGTAGGACCACTGCGCTGGCTGTGGCGACGGAACAGCTAGGGGGGAAAGAGGGGGACTGGCCTCCTTGCCGGACCTGCCGGACTTGGACTTGCCATACTTTTTCGTCTCCTTTGAGCATTCCCGATGGCGGTGCGAGTGGTGGGACATACTGGAATCCCAAGTGCCGGCGTTGACGATGACAGATTAAGGGTAGGGACAGCACTGAAGATGCCGCGCGCGGCTGTGACCTTGCGGGATGATGATGGCAGCTGCTTTTTAAGTCGTTCCCACGAAAGCCGGATGCAGTTGCATGTGTCTGCCTAGCTGCAACTATGACGGCGCGGAAAGGAAGAGCACAAGGATGTGAGTCAGCTTGAGTAGGTAGATAGCCAAGGGTGGCAACTCAGGGTAGGCGCAATTGGGAAGGTGGCTTTCTTCCGAGCAGGTATTTCTACAGATATATAGGAGGCACATTTATTAAATACCTAGGCATACACCCAAGGGTTGTCAACCAACGACTCAGCCCAGCGGCTGCACCAACATATAGCCCAAACTGGATGACGGCATGGCGACGAGGCCTCGCGGGAGCCTGGGCCAGTACCGAGCCCCGAGTTTGTAGTGTCAAGTTCCCTATCGCGGTCCTAGAGCGGAAAAGGAAGCCGAGAAGCCAACATATGCGTACTTACGCATGTGCCTCATGCTACTTGCCTGGTAGCGCGGGAGTCCGGACGATGTCCGCAGATCAGACCAGCGAGGCTACGCTGGCGTAACAGATACAGCGAAACACAATCCCAACGGCTTGCAGAAAGCCATATGCAGGCTGGGCCAGCCAACAGGGCGTCGTCCCGTCAGCCCGGCTGGGCCTGGGCCTTGGGCTCTGCAAGGCTGGCGGCTTGTGGGGGGGGGGGGGGGTTCGAGCCCTTGTTGCATCTTGGCCAGCATCCTGGAGTGCGGGAGCAGTGACTAGGCAGTTTCAACTTTTGTTTTCTTTTCTTCTCTCCGGCAGTTTTCGTTCGTGGACCGGCCGGGAGCACCGCATACACGGCGTCCCCTCCCACCCGGGTGTTCTCATTGGCCGTCCCGATGGGAGGTTCCTATGCCGAGGGCGGTCGATGCATGGGCGGAGGAAACCTTGGTTTAACGTCCCGACTGTGGAACCGGGCCCCATTGTCGGCAATGCCCCCCTGCAATATACAGCAAACCGTTGTTGATGAACCGGGCTTGGTGATATGCGACCCGGCTGTCTCGGAAAAAGAAAAAAAAAGAAAAGAATGACATGTCGAATCGGGGTACGTATCTGTACCCTGTACCTATCTTAGGCCCTATCAACATGAACAATCCATTGACGAAGTGGGCTGTGCTGCTGGGCCTCCCTACCCCTTCTCACCAGGACGCTTTTCATGACACCGGCGGCAAGTCAGGGTCCTGACACTTACAGGCTTGGGTCGAGGCCCGTTTTTCCGGTAATGTATAGCTGTGGGGGGTTGGGTTCTAGTAAGGCTTCGAGGACGCGTGCAAGCTTCCGCTCTTTACGGAGCAACGACCTGATTCGATGATTTACGACGCGGCCCAAGCCAACATGGCTGTCGAGCACCCTATGGGGTTGGTTTTCAGCGGCGGCCGAAACGGCCCACCCTCGGTAGGTGCAATCGTCGTAAGAGCTCGGAGAGCAGGGGGGAAAGGGCTATTTTGGAGGAGCCGGTTCTTAGCTGGAGAGACCGATCCTCGGCGGAGGTCCATCAGGGAAGGCGTATAAGTGGTGGGAAGCACCTTCATGTGTGGATGGAGGTCCATACTTCCGACGTCCGCAAAGACGAGCGAAGAGAGCAAAGAAGCGCCCAACACTCAACCCCCCGCGACGACGATAAGATGGCAGCCCCGACGCCCACCTTCACCATTCCCGAGCGGCCGCTGACGTGGTTCATCACGGGCTGCTCGTCGGGCTTCGGGCTGGCGCTCGCGCGGCTCGTGCTCGCCAAGGGGCACCGGCTCGTGGCGTCGTCGCGCGACCCGGCGCGCACGCCGGAGCTCGTGGCCGAGGTGGAGACGCGGGGCGGGCGGTGGGTGGCGCTCGACGTGGACGCGGCCGACGGCGCCGCCGCGCTCGCCGGCCTCGACGTCGACGTGCTCGTCAACAACGCCGGCTGGGGCCTCTACGGCGCCGCCGAGCAGTTCTCCGAGGAGGAGACGCGCCGCCTCTTCGACACGCTCTTCTTCGGCCCCTACCGCCTCACGCGCGCCGTCGTGCCCGCCATGCGCGCCCGCCGCTTCGGCATCGTCGTCAATATCAGCAGCGCCGCCGCCCTCGGCCCCGTGCCCACCATGGCCATCTACGGCGCCGCCAAGGCTGCCCTGGACAGTGAGTAGTAAACCCCCCACCCCTCCGGCCTGTGCCGTGTAAGCCGGTCCTCGCCGTGCGGATTCTGACCCCCTGCCTCCCCCCGCCCCTTTCACCCCCAGGCGTCCACATGACGCTGGCCTTCGAGGTGCGGGATTTCAACGTCCGCGTCCTGTCGGTCAACCCGTCCACGTTCGACACGGGCATGCCCGGCGCGCTCAAGTACCAGGAGGCCCCCTTGGACAAGGACTACGAGGACAAGCCGGTCGGCAAGATGCTGGCCGTCTTGAAGGCCAACGCCATCCCCCCCAAGGGCGACTTGGACAAGGGGGTGCGCGCCATCTACGACGTCGTCATGGGCCACGGCCCCGGCGAGGGGCACCTCGACGAAAACACGCTGCCGCTCGGGGCCGCATCGCACCAGTTTATTGAGGCCAAGATTGGCCGGATGCAGCAGACGTTGGACGTCTTTGGGGACTTATGCAAGAGCTGCGACAAATAGGGGCGGACAGCCCGCTCGGAGACGAGTCGGGCGCAAGGGGAGCTCCAGCAGTAGTTTCGAATTGACTTCTCCGTACCTTATCCCTCGAGAACAACACCCAGGTAGACACGTATCGACTGCATACAGACGGTAGGCCTATTCAACCAGCCGCCCCTGAAAGAACTCGCCCCCTCCCATTAGACGCACTGGCTGTACCCTGCCATGTTCGATCAGTATGAATTCGGGAGGGATCACACAAGACGGGGCGTTACTTACAGTCGTTCGAGTACTTGCAGGTGAAGGGGGCCTGGCAGGTGGTCGGGCCCGTCCATCCCATACCTCCGCACTGGCCGTACTGGGGAGCGCCGCCGCCGTTGGAGGGCGGGGCCGTGGTGGTCGTCGGCGGCCTGGTCGTGGTCGTGGGCGTGGTCGGGGCCGTGGTCGGGCTGCCGCTGCCGCTGCCCGGCTTGGTGGCACCACCCGACTGGTTGCCCGCAAGAACGACGCGTTAGCCATGGGTGCCGCTGGGGATGGGCCTCGGGCCCGAAAGGGGTGGGGGGGAAGAGCGGAGATCATCCCGTTCGACCCCGGGGGGGGGGGGGTTTAAGAAAACGTACCGGGATGCCAAAGAACTTCATGTCCTCGGCGCCCATGACGACGACCGAGTGGCCGACGCCGGTGCAGTAGATGCCCTGCAGCTGGTCGCCGAAGATGTCCTTCTTGCACTGGCTGATGGGGGTGCCGGGCTGCGACTGGGCCGGCGTCATCGAGTAGCCGTTGACGCCCGTCCACTGCTTGATGGTCTCCTCGTAGTTTTGCGGGCGCAGGATGTCGTCGACGGAGCCGTGGTAGATCTGCATCTTGGGGTACCGGCCGCTGAAGCCCGGGTACATGTCCCGCACGACCTTGGCCCACTGCTGCTGGCTGGCGCGGCTGTTGCCCTGGGCGCAGGTGCTGTTCCACGCGGCCACGCCGTTGCTCTGCGACATGAAGCAGCCCGCCGGCACGCCCGAGTAGACGATGCCGGCCACGAACATGTCGGGGTAGGTGGCCGCCATGACGTTCTGCCGGCCTCGGCGTCAGTACGCGGCCTTTCGGGGAGGGGCTCGACTGCCACTTACCGTCATCATGGCGCCCGAGGAGCTGCCCGTCACGTAGACGCGGCTGGCGTCGGCGCCGTACTGGCTGATGGTGTAGCGGACCATGTTGGCGATGGAGTTGCTGTTGGCGCCGCCCTCGTGGGTCAGGGTGGCGCGCGACGAGACGTCCCAGCAGGTGCCGCTGTAGGGCGATTCGGGGTAGATGACGATGAAGCCGTACTGGTCGGCCAGGCGGGCGTAGGGCGTCGACTGGTAGTACGAGTTGCCGGTGCCCTGGCAGTGGTGGATGGCGACGATGACGGGCGGCTTGGCGGCGACGCGGTCCGGCACGTAGATGAACATCTTGGCGCCCGACGGGTTGGAGCCGAAGCTGGACACCTGCCGGAGCGACGCGGCGGCCGAGAGCCGGCAGAGGGCGAAGAGGAACGTGGCGAGCACGGAGAGGATCATCGTGGGCGGCGGGCGTTGCTTGCGCGAGGGAAACACGAAGGGGGGAGGCTGCGCAGTATCCCGGCGGCAGGTGCCAGCCCCCAAGAACCGGCTTGGCCCCCGAACCGGTCGCCCTCTTATACGATGCCTCGGGAAGGACGACCGCGGACGGCGTGCCTCCGCTTGGCACATTCGGGGGCACGAGCGCTCCCCCCATGCCCTGCGATCCCCAGGGCCAGAGCGTGGATTCTCCGGTACAGCGTCGGGGCATCGCCCCCGACCACCGCCTTGCCCCCCCGGACGACCGGCAATGGGGTGCGATCGAAGCCTCCGAGTGGACGCCTGATTTCAGCTTTCCACCCTCGCGTCGACCCGACGGGAGGCTTGATACAAAGACGTCCCAGCTCCGGCTTTTGCCCCTTCCCCAATTTACCGTAATTTTCCCAGTGGGCAACCATTGGCCGGCGTTATTTGCTCGCTCTTTTTGCGTCCATTCGCGGCCGTTGCTTCTTTCGTCCTTATTGGGCCTCGGAACCAACTCGCCGGGCTGGTGTGCCAATGCGGATTTTCCTCCAATTGAGGCAGGTACGTCTCCCGCGTCCTCCCCACCGGCGCCGCTTGGCACCCGTGCCGACCGTCACGAGAAGAGCATTCCGCAGAGAGCAAAAGTAGGAGGCATGAAAGGAAACCAGGTACCCACCAAGTAAAGAGGTAGGCACTCCGTATTTGTGAGTTGCGAGGTGTGCCACGCGCCAAGGCGACCCGGTACAGACACGCGTGGCGCGTATACAATTACAATGCCATGTCTAACCAAGTATCTATCCGCCAACAGTCGCAATGCGCGCCCATGAACTACTATTATTGCCACGCCGGACTCCAAGTATATCCTGTGGGGTTGAAACCGCTGCTTGCCCAAGCTCCGACACACGCGGGGGTGGGTTCGCTGCCGATCCCGTCTCAACCGTCGGTTTTCTCCGGCTCGCTTCTTTGGTTCTGCCGCGCCCCCTCGTGAAGACTCTTCAGCCCCGTCTTGTGCTCCTGGTGCTCCGTGCTCAGCTTCCTCTGGCCGATGAAGGGACTGAGGAGGAGACCGACGCCGCACACGGCCGTGTACATAATGTACATGGTCCGCAGGCTGCTCCAGTAGGCGTCCCTGGCGACGGCGCCCTCGTTCCCCTCGAGGGAGGCGACGAGTCCCACGCTGCCGCCGGCGTTACCCCCCGAGAGCCGGCCGGCGAGCTCGGGGCCCAGGCCCTCGAGCAGCGCGGGGTACTGCGCTTGCATCTGGTTCTGGAAGACGACGCCGCCGATGACGACCGAGATGGACGTCGCCAGCTGCCGGATGAAGCCGAAGGCCGACGTCGCCGAAGCAATGTCGCGGGGCTCCACGACCGACTGGACCGCGATCAGGGGCGCCTGGAAGTTGGGCCCGACGCCGATGCCCGCGACAATCTGGTAGAGAATGATTTTGGCCCAGTTGTGCCCCCGCGGCAGGTCGATGAAGAGACCAAAGCCCAGCGTCATGACCGACATGCCGAACACGATGGGCGGGAGGTATTTGCCCGTCTTCTTCATCCACACGCCCGTGCCGGCCGACATGAACGACAGGGCCAGCGCGTGCGGCAGGATGTAAACGCCCGAGAGAAGCGGCGAGGCCCCCAGCACGCCCTGGAAGTAAAGAGGCAGGTAGTAACTTCCCGAGATGAAGGTGAAGCCGTGGCAGAAGCTGACGGCGTACGACAATACGCTGGTGCGGTGCTTGAACAGCCGCGCGGGAATGACGGGGAATTTGGCCACGTATTTCTCCACGAGGAAGAAGGCGACGATGGTGGAAACGCCAAAGACGATGAGGCAGATGGTGGCGGCCGAGTTCCACGCAAAGGTGACGCCGCCAAACTCGAGGCCGAACAGGAACATGAGGGTGCCGCCGATGATGAGCAGACTGCCCAGCCAGTCGATGGCAGCCACGCCCTCCTTGAAGGGGGTCCGCGGGTTGTGTAGTTTCAGCACAAAGACCAAGATGGTGAAGCCCACGGCCGAGATGGGGAGGTTCACGTAGAAGCACCATCTCCACGTCACCTTGTCGGTAAACACGCCGCCCTGCCGGCCACTGTTAGCAACGGTGCGGTACGCCGGCCAGGGGTTCCCTTCCCCCCCGGGCCAAGTCGGGGCCGGATAGAAATAAAGGAGCCAAGACGTACCAAGATGGGCCCGATGGCCGAAGCCAGCGCCCAGACCATGCCCAGCACGCCGTAGTAGATGCCGCGGGTGCGCATCGAGAAGAGGTCGCCAATGCAGATGTTGACGAGGACGACGATGCCGCCGCCGCCCGCGCCCTGGATGGCGCGGGCGGCGATGAGCATGCCCATGTTGACGCTCAGGGCGCAGAGGAGCGAGCCGACCCAGAAGACGGCGACGGCGACGAGCAGCATGACCTTGCGGCCGAAGATGTCGCTGAGCTTGCCCCACGAGGGCACGAGCGACGCGTTGGCGAGCAGGTAGGCGCTGCCGACCCACGTGTAGCCGACGGGCGAGGCGAACTCCTGCACGATGGTGGGCACGGCCGTGGCGACGATGGTGACGTCCAGGGCGGCCAGGAAGAGGGCGCTGCAGAGGGCCAGCATGATGAGCCACGTCTGCAGCCGCGTGCGCCCGGCCTCGGGCTCCTCGGGCGTCTTGGCCTGCAGCGGCGGCGACGGCGCCGCGTCGGCGTCGGCGCCGGCGTCCGGGGCGCCGTGCGACGGCACCCTCGTGGCGCCGCCGTCGCGCTCCACGTCCCCCGAGGCCTCCCCTCCATCGGCCGCGGGGCCGTCGGTACCGCGGGCGGGCATGGGGCTCGGCCCAGTCTGACAGGTCGAGATGCGAAGGATCCGGAAGCGAAGGAGGCGCGAGTGCTTGGGCTGGCCGTAGCGGGAAACGGGCAGAGGGAGCAAGCAGTCGTCGGTGGGAAAAGGGTTCCAGGCTAGCAGCCGGCGGGAGAAGCAGGAACCAGACTGACGCGCGAAAGAAGTGGGTTAGGCGGATCCGCGGCCGAGATGACTTCCATGGTGGACGGGCAGCGAGTAAAAGACCAAAAAGGAGAAGAAGAAAAGGGGAGAGCAGGGGCAAGCGGTCGTCAGCAAGAGTCAGCGAACCCAGCCAGCGAAAAACAACAACAACAAACCACCACCACCACTCTGACCCGGTGGTTATTCATCCAACACCCGGCTCGGCTCCTGCTGCTTAGGCTCCGCGACGGTGGAAAAGGCCCCAGCAGAGGCTGGGGCTGGGGAGGGGCGCCGAATCGATGATGCCATGAAGCGCCGGGTCCCCCCTTCCCACCATCCCCGTGGCCCCCGGCTATCCGGTTGGTGGATCGGTCATGGGTCGTCTTCTCGTGACAAACCGCAATGCAATGTTCGCTCGCGTCCCAAGCAGAAAAGTAGTACATCGTCGCCCCCCGGCCCACAAGCTGGGCCCTGGCCAACACAGTACGATGTAGTCGAAGTAGTAGTAGTGGTTTTTTTTTTTTTTTTCCTTTGCCCTGACTGCATGCTGCCGGTTGCGAGAGACCGTTAGTACGGGTCCGAAACCCGCCCGGCCATTCTCGTTACCCGGTACCTGTGAAGGGTCCCCCATGTGCGTTCGTCCGATCCATGCCACAACGTCGTAGTACTATATACCTCAGCTCTTGGCCAGCGCAAGCTAGCGGTCGACGCCAGTAGATCAAATTTGCGCCGCATTCCCGTTGCACGGCATTCCTTTCTTTATGTAAAACCCACCCCGTTGCAACCATCTATTGGCGCTAGGTCGTCCCGGTCCGCCCTCTTGTCGCATGCTCGGCCCAGGGCTAAACGGTCCCCAGTGAGCACGGGTAATTGGCCCACCTCAGTCCAACCCCGTGTCACGCATCTGATAACAAATCTGATCACGACTGGTGTGCCTGCACAGGATGTAGCTTAATAATCAGAGCGCGGTTGTACCTCTCCGTGTTTGTTTTTGTTTGCCAGGCGCCTACCGTCGCATACCCTACGGCGAATGCGGCTTGCGTCGTGGTTTCAGGCAACACCTTCCGGCTCAAGCCGAAACCGGCCTTGCGGCTTTCTCTATCGCGCCGCCTTCTCCTGGATACTGGAGGATCTCGCTCGCTGACATCGCGACTCACGAGGGAAAAGGATGAGCCGGTCGGTGTCCTTTGCCCCCCGTCGTTGACTCTGTCGCCTGTAACACGGGACGATAGAGCTGGCCCATATCGTCCCCCCTGCCGCAATCGTGGCCAGTCCTCTTTCTGATGGGCCACTTCATCGCGCGCCATGCGTTTTCATTCCCACCTCCACCAACTTCCATCCCACCGGCACCATCTCCCTCCCCCATGCACACCCTCTGATACTACATCCTTTCCCTAACGGCACGTGGCAGTGTCCCCGGCTCGGTGGAGAATTTTCCTTTCCGGGGGGGGGGGGGGGGGGGGGGGTTGTCTCTGTCCCTTCTTCTGCTTTATTTTTTCTCACAATTATGCCTGTCCTCTACAGCCTTTTCTCGTTTTCGGATATATTTTCCTAGTCTAGTCAAGGAAGCCCTGACGTCCATCTGCGGGGCTACCCCGTCTTACAGGGCCGCCTCTGGGATCGTCGGATACCATGGGCGGCCCGTACCTACATAGGCAAGGGCCAGTCGGTATGCTCGTAGAGTTTCAGGGCGCCGCTCCCGTCTACAGACAGGTCACTGCTTGTCCGGTTGGCTTGGCAGTGTCGGCTCTTTAAAAAGCCATTCAATCTTTGTGATGCCCGCTGGCTACCCATTCCAAGACCTACATGGTAGACTTGCCTTTGTGAGGCGCTCGCGGTGGTGCTGGTCTTGCTGACACATGCAGGGATGCCCGTGCCGGCGCCGGTATAGTAACCTTAGTATCGGCGTGTTGTCCAATAAGATAAACGGCGTTTTGCTACGCGGCCTTGACCTTGGGGCATTACACCCCGGTGGGCAATTCATCCACGGCATCAAACCCGGGTGCGTCCATCAGGGGTGCTTCGATGATTGGGGGTTGCCGGAGCCTTCTTCACTCCAAGGGAAGGAATGCGGAGTACGAAGCTCTCAGCTTGATCCATAGGCATCTTCTTGTACAAGTAGATATTCCCAGGCTTGTGTTCACCTAGAAACCGGGCTTCCCTCTTCTCTATACCCCATTTCGCGGCTCGTCTTCCGCCTCTGGTGGAAAGCGCAGGGGTCACAACTATCAGGAAGTGCTTCCGTTGCAGCGCAATGCATCGCACCGGATCCTCACAGGCTTTACCAAAGTCCGTTATATTCATTCGGTTCACGCCGAAGAGCCAAACGCCATACGCCGCGCTTCAGTGCTGCCAATGCCCTCGTCTCTAATGTCGAATACCACCCAGGATCAAATACATGGCTCCAAAGAAGTTACTGAGACGAACTCGAACAACATGTAGAGCCGTGAATGTACACTCGACGGCTTAACACGACTCCTGTCCGAATTCGCTGCCTGCCCAAGCCTCTACGGCATGGTGCAGTTGCTTGTCAGGTCAAAGCGCGCACAGCATCGTGCTAGTTTCGGATACGCTTGGAGGCTGGAGCTTCGTTTTCTTCGTCGTCGACGTCGGCAACTGTACTGGCTGCTCTTTTAGTCGGTTGCTTCTGTAAGCCGCTCGGTGTTGATTGCGCCGGAGCCTGAGCTGCTCCCACCGCCAAAATTGGGGCGGATGCGGTTGCGCCAGTTGGTGTCTCAGCCGCCACTGCCGTTGATGCTTCTGCCGGTACTACTGCTGTTGCTGCTGCTTCCGAAGCTGCTGCGGCTGCCATGTGCGCTTCTGCGCGTTCCTGAAGGTCCTTGAGCTCCCTTAGCAAACCAGGGTAGTCGGGGGTGACGCGCTGTTGGGATGTGGCGTAGGGAGACGAGAAGCTCTTTCTTTTCGAGTTGACGGCCTCTTGCGCTTTGAGCTCGGCCACCATGCCAGAAGCCCGAGAGACAAGGAACTTGTACAGAAAATTCCTGGCGGATGCGTCCCTTTCGTGGCGCACATAATCAATGAGCAGGCTCCTCCAGGTGCAGTACTGCACATAGTGATTGAACTCGGCGTGGTTGGCCTGACCGGGCTCGTGCAGATACGGCTTGTTGTCGAGGAGGGACCGGATGGTGATGAGAACTACGGGACGGTTCAGCTGCACAATGCCAAGCAGGCAGGGCGCCTCAGCCCACACTCACCCGAGTTGCAGTTCATGCTGAAGGTCCACGGCTCGCCCTGCCATGTACCCAGGATGCTCAGGCATACGGTGCCCTCCACGTAGAGGTTGGGGTGGATTCTGGAGCCCGTATGCTGTATGAACTTGACCTTGGGGGGAACCTGGGGGGCGGGTGAGCTTTGATATCTCGAGTCAGGCGGGCGGGACTTGGTTAGGGGCTCACCATGGGGTAGTTGTGGGGAATTTCAAAGTGCAGCTTAACCAGCTTGTACTTGTAGAGGCTGTCGTCGGGGCCCACGACGTAGGCGTCGAAGCTGAGTAGGTCGTCATCCTTGAAAAATGCAAAGTAGTCCTCGTTCTCCGTTTGCAGCATCTGGCGCTCGCGCGTCATGCGCTTCGTCGCCAGCGCCGCCATGATGGGAAAGCGACGGGGGCGTCGTGGCAGTTTGGCCGAGTTGAGTGGATCAGAAAGCGGGAGGGCGTTGCAGCGTGGCCAAATGCAACGGACAAAGGGAGGCGAACAAAGAAGAATGGGAGGGGCTGCCAGAAAGGTCGCGATGAGGGTGCGGTTGAGAGATGCACCGAGGAAGTATGGGTACTACAAGATGCTTGCAGCCAGTGAGTTGCCATAAGATGGAGGGTCGTTCGGCTGGGTTGAGTCTCCGAGCACATGAGTTGTCCCCATTGGATGTGTGTCCATGGATGGAGGTTAGTGTCCATGGGTGGGGGGGGGGGGTGTTGAATTTCATGGTCCCGGCGACTCAGTAGCCCTGCACCTGCAACCTGCACCTGCACCCCCTCTGCCCCTCCATGGTGTAGGTAGTTGTACTGGCCAGACGGGGGAACCCGCGGGAGCTTAGGCCGTGCTTCTCCCTCCTCCAACCAACCCATTTCGCCCACCTCGCCCACTAAATGCAACGCTAACCACCGCCTAACAGCTCTCCGGCGTAGGGCCACAACGTTCGCTATGCAGCTCCAATGGGATACCTGATCCTTGGGTAGGCGGGATCCCCATGGGATGCCCCGGGCGCTAAGTACTCTGGAAGCCGGCTTTAGGTGCCAAGAGCCCGGGGAAAGGAAGTAGCACCTACACTCACTACCTCGCCTTGCAAAACCAACCACGGTGATGTTGAAGCTGAATGCAACTTCTACATCATGAATTCATGAATAATGCTCGGGCTTCATTTCCTGTTTTATCTAACTCTTGCTTACCTACTTGCTTCATCCGGCCCATCCACCAACCGTAGGCACGTGTATCTATCTCCCCAGGACCGTCCTCGAATCAAACGGCGGAGGAGACGCCATGAGGATCCCGCCACTTGACACACACCAACCCGGTCCACGTCATTGTGCTCAGCCTCGTAGAACTATTCTTCCTCGTACTCAGGCCCTTCCCGAGAAGGCCTCGGGGGCTCTAAGCCCTTGCACGAGTTCGTACAGGATATACGCCGACGTCCAAAGAATCACAGTCGTCCGAGTTGGGGCCACGGAAGGAGACCGCCGGAGGGTTTTTCTTCTGGAGGAGTTGGAAATTAACCCGCAGGATAAACCTGGCAATGTGATCGACGGGATTCCAATACCAGGCCTCTGGACGTGGTTCCGTACCGACGGGCAGGCCAAAATCCACGAGTAGCTCGTTCCGAGGCTCATAATTGATACGGCCCTCAACCAGGGGCCAAGGACAGCGGTGGTCTGTCGGGCGAGCTGGACGGCCATTTTTGTACTCTTCCCACGCGTCCTTGGTTGCGTTGTCCCTTAGGATGCTACTCAGCCGCTCCGTCGAGGCATTCATGTCGCAGGGCGTCAGTTCTTTCGCAATGCCCACCCCAACCACGTACCCACGCGCGCGCTCGAACCTCTGGAGGTGGCGGGACAGAAAGCGATAAACAGGCTTGGACGGCCAGAAGGAGAAGAACGTGATGGCGATATTCTTGGCGAAATCGTAGATCGGAAAAGAAACCGCCAGTCTCTGGGTGGGACGGCATTGGGGGCATCACTTTCCCAGTCGATCTTTTGCTTCGCCGTATCCACATAGCCTACGCGGTAGGCCATGGTGATAAATACCCAGCGTTCCTGAATTCGGCTGAATGGCCTTTGAAGCAATACACATTGTAACTGTCTGGCTCTGGCCAGAAGATAAAGACCAGTTCTGACCCAGTCTTCCGTTTAACATTCGTTGTGTCTTAGTCAAAGTTGAAACCAGGAACGAGGACCTCGAGGCGTAGTAAAATCAAGTCTATTATGCCGCAGCGCCGGTATTCTATGTAGATCGCTCGTCTAAAAGTTCTATGTAGATCGTGTCGTCGTTAAATAGCAAAAGGTGTGGTATCGCTCCTCATGATATAAACCTCGCCGACGAGGACCGCGCATCCCACAATCATGGACATGGCAATGATGGGAAGGTTGACGCGTGCGAATTCGACCTCACGAACGTGGATGTGCTTCCGCGCAAGGATGTCGCGCCAGAGGAGACCCGCAAGCGAGGCACTGAAGGCAATGCTGAAAGCGCCGTAGTTGACGCCAAGCGCCATGCTATACACCGTCGCCCAGAACTTGCGATCCGAGATGAACTGGCCCGACTGCTCGTGTATGGCTACCCAGTGTTGTATGATACGGCAAAGCAGGATGGTAGTACCAATATTGGTTCCGGCGAACTGACAGCCGGGGGTTAGCGGATAACTCGGCGGGACATTCGCAAGGTCACGTCCGGGCATCGGCGGGAGACTTACGTTGCACATGATAACTGACACAAAGGCCATGCCTCCGATAGCGCCAATAGTCCCCGTCTTGTCCACCCAATGGGTCCAACCGTAGGCGAAGACGGCCACCCAGCCCTTACTGACGAGGGCCTGTACCAGAATGAACATACAGAAAGAGAAGGGCACAAGGGCCACGGGCAGATGGGTTGCCACAGCCGCAACCGTGGGGAACGTCTCTTGCGTCCATCGAGTAGCGTCGCGGGTTAAGGAGGAAAGCGTCGTGGGACCGGTTTGCCTTCGAAATGCCACTTCGTCTTCCACACGCCTCTCGAAATCCCGAGTGCGCTTTTCCTCCGAGTCGGTCGAGCCTCGATTTCCGAGGTCCTCGCTGGACGTCGCGGGCTGCGAGTTGCCGACCGCCCCTTTCTCTATCCCATCGGCGTCTTTGACAAACAGGCCGAGGCTGTTGACCATGCCCTGGTCAACCACGTCCTTCTTCGTCGCAGCTCGAGGCTGGTTGCTTTCAGGCGATGGCACGGCAGCAGCGCCGGATGCGGCAGCCGATGTTTTCTCGTCTCTCGGCATGGCCATCCGTTGCTCGTCTTGCTCGATGATGTCTCTCCTGACTCGTGCATACTCCACCGCACGTCGTCCCTTGCGAGCAATCGACCGGGTTTCCTCGCGATGTAGCCAGCCCAAGGCCAGGTCCCAGCAAAGCATCAAGAACGCAGCGGGTAGCGTCACGTAGTAGACGGGCTGGTGGCCGAGCGTGTCGCTCAGTGCGTTGATCAAGAGGATGCAGACGAGGGTCGCGGCCATGATGACGGCGCCGGCTGTTGCCCCACTCTTGTCCAAGAAGGGATTCATGATCTCCTCGAGCGACAGGAGCTTTGTCTGGTCGCCGTCGGCGAGGCTGTTCTCCTCCTCGCCTTCCGTGCCTCGCGCATGAGGGATATTGGGGTTCACCGGTTTCTTCTCCCTGGCCTCTTCAGGGAGTTCGTGCATCTTGATGGCGGAGGGTATGAGCGCCTCGTCGGCGAAAACGACGTACAGCAGAAAGGGAAACAGGACGATGCTGGTGACCACGACCGGCACCACCATGTTAGCCGTGTATATGAAGAACTTGATGCCGAATGCGCCGGCGAGCACTAGATTCGTGGGGTTCGAGGAGACGAGGATGGCCGAAGCGATGTTGGCTATGGCAAACTGCGTATGTATCCAGGCTCGCGGGTGCTCAATGTTGCTCGACACGCGCGTCATGTAGGCCAAGAAGGCCGTCCCGGAGAGAATGATGGGATCGTTGCCGACGAAGCTACCGAGGACGAAGAAGAAGGAGTAGAGGTAGAAAAATAGCCTGTGGCCAACCTCGCCTCCCTTCTGGAGCACAATGAAAGCTAAGTACCGGATGAGGCCCGATGCGTCGATCGAAATGGCAATGTAGGCCAGCGTGATGAAGAATATCAGAATTTCGAGCGGCTCGATGTTGTCGGCGCTGATCGTGCCGCCGTACACCTCTTCGCGGCCGATGGCGAGGATGGCCAGTAGAAAGAGGTCCGCAATCAGGGGGGCCGTGAGAAAATTGAGCGGGAAATTGTATCGCACCCAGGGTTTGACCTTGTCGGTGCCCCCGTCATCTTCGGCGATGGCGCCGGACTTTTTGTGAGAAACCGGAGCCGTCACGCGCAGGCGCACCAGAGCATTAGAAACGGCCTCGTCGATAGACTGTGGGAAATATATAGGAATGTGAAAAGGGAATAAGACGACGATGTCTGAAAGGCGATCAGTAGAACTGTCCTACGGCATCGACAGGTGAAGAACTGAACTCACTGGTGACTACAAAAACAACGAGAGTGACAATGGACCGCCATTCCCGAATCTTATCGGTGTTTAGGTCGACTTTCTCAGACTCCATCTTGGATATATGTTGTTGAAAGAAGCAGGAATGGACAAGAGAACGCCTGAGAGGGCTTGATGGTGAAACGTTTGGGCCACAGTCCAGGTCAGGGTCGGGCCATCAAATCGGCTTGCGGACTGCAGTCTTGGGGGTAGCCAAGTGTAAACTTCCAAACGGTTGGAGTTGACCGACAAAAACGATGAGAATTTCCCCGGCACCCGAGTCAAGATCGGCGCCGTGGTTCCGGGACGCAACTGACACAGCTGACTACGGGATGAGGTGGTCAGGTCAAGCGCGACGACCTCAAGAGCAGCGAGGGTTTTTTGACCCGGCTCTCGTCCAATTCAGGGGCGACTGCGATGGCCGCACTGGCCTATTTGGGCTGAATCCGTTAAGAAGAAAAAGCCCGGATCTCTGGCCTGGGATCCGTTGCGCGTTCCGAAACAGGGCAACCACGAGATTGATTCTAATAGATGAAAACCAAGCTGAGGGTAGCTTTCCATGAGCCCTCGGGCGCGAGTAGGGATCAGAGTTACCCTGGATGGGGCGCGGGGACAAATAGATGTACGAACTACCCAGTCGAGGGAGGGACCCCTAGCGTGTATTCCTCCACTACTTGCTTAGCCTGCCAACCGTCCAACTCAAAATACTTGCGGTACTGCCCAAGGGGTGGACAAAAAAAGGGCCCCAGCTAGGACAGTCTTCCACCGTGGCTTTGGTAGAGCTGCTGGGGCACCTTTTTTTGTCCACCATCTGCCGCCCTCACTTTGGGAGGGGAGACTTAGATGTAGGTGTACCTATGCAGAGTAAGTGTTACTACTCACTTGACCCAAGCAGTCGCTGTAGGGGTTCGAGTCTCGCAAGCGAACAAATAAACCTTCATATGAGGCGACACGCGCCTTGAACGCTCCCGAGAGTTATCTACTTGCCCATTTTGACTGCCCAGGCAGTTCCCAGCGCGCGGGAAAAACCCTGGCACACTCAAAGGCCGCTAAACAATAAGTTGGCAGAACAAGTGGCTCCTGCGGCTGAGCGAGCCGAAGGGTCGAGCAGGGGGAGAAGGGATGATGATGGACTGAAACCCACGGATGGCTGGCTGGTCGGGCACTGTCAGGCTTCCAGTCTGGCTCGCCTGGGCACCCACCCATTACAGGTCAGGCCGCCACGACAAGGGCCTATCGTGTCCTAACGGCTGCGACCTTTTGCGGTCTCTGGGGGCTGCAACACGCGGCCGCACATCTGGTGGCTCCCGATTCTTGACCGGCCGTTTTGCCACATGGTAGGTAGAGAGGAGGGTACGGCACAGCCGTGCAGACTAACACTATGTAGGTACCGAAGGTCTTTGCTTCCAAGCTTCCAAGGCGTGGGACGTGTACACAGTAAGCGATTGCCCCTGTAGCGGTATGGCCAAGCTCCGCCTAGAAACCAGACCGACCGGCCCACCCGATTCCCGCGGACTTAGCCGCCTACACAGTATTACAACGGTGCCGTGGATTGTTGCCATGGGCAGCCCTGCTTGAATGCCCCTGGGCAGGACAGGCTGTGCTGCTCGTACCGAGAGTCGGTCGGGTGGATAGCAGAAGTAGTTGTTGTCACCGACCCAGATGGATAGCAGCAGACTGAGTACCCTTGGCGTGTAATTGCATCAGGTGCCGTGACATGGATACCAAGCACGAAATTCCGGAATAGGCAATTCGAAGAAGAATCAAGCCTTCGGCCGAGCTCGGCTCCCCACGCACTAACTGCACCACCGCTCGTAGGCCCAAGCCCCCAGGAATAGAGACCGGGCTGGAGTTTGCATGGCCAGAATGAATACCTGCTGCTCGATTATCTCGTCACGCCCGCCATGTCTTTACCAACCGACGGGATCGCATGGCGATCCTCGCAGGCTTCTACGCAGTAGCGTCCTGTCACACCCGTCCGTCCCCTCACAGCCAATCGCTTTCTCTCGTTTCTGTCGTCACCCGTCAGGTGCTCGACTTGGCTTGCTGACATGCAGCTGCTCAGCCTCCCGGGGCCACGGCTTGCAGCTTGTCAGTTCCACTAACCCGGCCTTCCCCGCGATACCTGCCACTCCACTTCTGCCACCTCGACGACTTGAAGATGGACATGACCTCGCCGGCGACTTTGCAGATCGAGACGCCAGCTGTCCAGGCGAAGGATCAGCTCCCGGCGTCCTGCGATGCGTACTATGTCGATGGACGGCCGGCTCCGTTGCATGTGAGCGCTATGCATAGCTGCTGCCTAAGGAGGTACTCAAGGAGCCTTGAAGAAGTACGCTACAGTCCACGACTCGGACGCTGGTGAGGATGCCGTTTTCGATCACCGAAGGACGGCGTCACCTGCCAAGCTCTGCCCCCCCCCCCGCGTGGCTCCCGCTCGCGCCTTCTCGATGCGGCTGAAGGAGCACGCGTGCTGGTCTTGCCTTCCTCTCTACCTGCTCTCTACCACCCATCATAGTAGGTACTTAGACGTATCTTCTGCCGTGTCCTCCTCTCTTGAGCCATGACCCCAAAGAAGACGGGAAGGTTTCTCGGTGAGAAACAGTCAAGAAGATATTCACTGGACGCGCGCGCCCAGAATGTACTTTGTCATGCCTCCAGCTTCCCAGCCTTAATCCGCCCACCACCTCAGGAGTCGTCGCGAGGTTTGAACCCGCTTGAGCCTCTTCATCGCCCACTCGCAAGTAGAAATGCCAGTATTGTCCTCAAGCCCATTGTCGACTATCCAGCTTGGCCGGGACGTGATTGCCAACCTTTCCTCGGCTGCCACTGTTGCCGCCGATGCCGCCAACGCCACGGGGCCTCCCCCTTGGGAGGTGATATGCGCATTCCCCGTCTCTGGCCAGTACGGCATTGGGTCTAGAATCCTGTGAGTTTCCCCATAGCACGAGCAGAGGGCTCTCCCTCTCGTGGGCCCAACTTCTTCCACCGCCGACTCCACCAGAGCTGGCCGTTGAATGCCTGGAGCGTAAGCTTAAGTTAAGCTTGGTTCTTGTGCATTGACTACGGCATCCCCCACAACGATCCAAAGCAGTCAGACCATCGCTAATGCTTCACCGCCTCTGTGCAAAAGATACTATTGCCTCGTGGCCACCTGCGTCTTTGCAAGGAAAGCAGAATGGCTCAGGAACGCCTGTCTCGCGGCGGCCCTCATTTTCCCTGCCGTCGCTGCCTTTCATGCCATCGTGCTCGCGGCAACGCACAATGACCGTCAGTGTCGTCCCCCTCTGCTAGCGCTCCGGCTCGAGACCGGTGCTGGCATTTCAATGCACTTAAACGTAACTCACAATGCTCGAGATGCAGGTGTGGTCGACATGGACGTGTTCGGAGCTTTTCAGCTGTGCTCCATTGGCGTTCTGACGGCTCCGGTGACCGCCCTCCTCTCGCGAACCTACTTCAACGACCCCGGACGTAACATCATTTTCTTGTGGACCGGCCTCGTCCTTGCCGGTGAGCATACCCACCCGCCCCAGCACCATGAGCCGTCGCTGACACGCCGCTGAATGCAAAGGTCTTTTGAGCTTGACCGTCGAATTTTACCGTCTCGAACCCATCCCCTGTCGGTATGGCGATGACGGCCAGAGGATCTCGCCTGCGCTGGGACCGAGCAGCTTCCCGTACGACAGCGCCAAGTGCGGTCTCGTCTGCGTGCCCGATGACCCCAATTCCAAGATGCGAGGTGGAGCCGCAAAGGACGTCCATGTGATTCCCGCCCCGGACGTGCTCAAATTTGGCACGGCAACCCTTCTTGCAGCCGCCTGCTGTATTCCCGCCATTCTGTCCATGGTGTCTATGTGGAACAAGATCCTCGAGATAAACTGGAAGCGGCGTTGGGGAAACTACGAAGCAGAAAAACGCCTGGACGAGCCGATCGAGGGCACCAACGGTGCCACCGTCGGCAGGATGCGGCATGTGAATGGGGCGATTCGCAGGTTCCTGAGTGTCATCGAGGCCCCCTTTTTTGTAGCCGCAGTTCTCGCCATTCTCATCGTGGGCGAGCTGAACTTCTTCAGCAGCCAGGTGTATTATGAGACGGAACCCATGGCCAGTATCGGTAGGTCGAAACCCGCCCTGACGTTGCCCCCGTCCTTGTGTACCGAGCGGAATGGTGTATGTATGGGATGGCTAACCAGCGTCGCTTCGTTCTCCAACGTAGGCCAGTGGGCTCCCATGGTGGGCACCTTTCTGGCTGCGCTGGGGTCCTTTCACATTCTCGCAGCAGATGAAGGGAAACCAACCCATGAAAGACCTTCGTCTCTTGCTTCGGAGTCCCCCTGTAACTGCCCGCACCATCCTGGTGGCTTAGAAAGCACACACTCGTCGCCGAGAAGCAGCCGCGACCATGGGCTGGGTACTCGGCATCCCATATACGAAAGTCCCCAACAGAAGTCGTGGGAGATGCATGAGGGAGACATCGCCGATGTCGGGCTGCCGACCATGGTGTCCCAACATAGTTGTGCCCCTTCGCGCGGGAGGACCGACTCGATCGAGCAGGGACGCGGCCGGGTTGCAACGCCGGATACGATGCACACGACTGGAGAAGTGAGCAACGTAAACTCGCGGAGCAGAAGCCGCATCGCCGCGGCGCTGAACCGGTTCGGCGAGTACATTGGGACCCCGAGGCCCGATCTGTTCGACGACTCGGCTTTTCGAAGAGGCAAGGCGGCCGGCTATCCAGTTATCCCGGGTGAGAAGAGGCGTGTTCCGGACCTCTACCGCATCAAATCCAAGTACAAAGACCTTCGTCACTTGGAAGAGGAATACATACCCGACCTCCGGCGGCAGCGATCTAGGGCAGGGAGCTTTACCAACGCCGAACCTGCTTCGCCGATCTCAAGATCAGTATCCCCAAATCCGTCCCAGCCAGGACGTTCACCATCAAGAGCACCTTATCCAGTAATTCAAGCGCCACGCTCCAACACGCTGCCTACCGATCCCACGACTCGTGGCTCCTGCGAGCCCCTTCCTCGGAACGGCAAACCACGGCGGTGCGGCACGCTCGAAGTGCCCTCGCCCGACCGTCACCACCCTACTCCCTGGGGTCATTTGGATGTTCCACCTTCCTCGGGCCCATCTGTCATTTCATCTCCCGGGGAGCAGAGTCCGCCCAGGATTGTGGTTTCCCCAGACCCGGGGACAGCAAACCATACGCCAGCTTTGATGCCAGTTGATCTGGAAGTCTATTCTCCACCACCAGGGGCTATGCCGCCTCAGACCTGAATGGAGTAAGGGTGCAGTCAACCAAAGTGGCAATGGCATAGAGGTCCAATCGCAGCCGCCAATCAGAACGGCGAATGGAGATTCTGTCTGATTACCTACATGGCTTTTGTTCAAACCGCCACACGGACCTGAGAATGGCCCTACTGGCAACTTGGATGGCCCGTCATGCGCTGGCCGCCCCCATGGTCCAAGGGAATAAGACCCTTGGGGGCAGGAGACGGGGCCAAGAGGGGCATACGATGGGTTCCCCGGCAGTCCGGAAAGGCTCCACGCGAGAGAAAGATGCTTAGCAACGGCAGTTGTAAACGTCCATAAATGCTCGCCGCGTGGCATGCCGGTCGCACTCCGCCATGGCTTGATCAGTCTCTTGTATGTATAGTGTACGAACAATGCCGTCATCTAGATATAACAGTTTGCTTTTAATTCTGATGGTTAACGCTACGACTGACGAGTACCGTGATGCGCACCTTTCGTTGGGTGCGGCGCAATGGCATCGACCTAGACTCGGGCAGACGAGCGCGGATTGATACGACGATACAGAGCGGGACGGATCGACCGTCAGTCCTCCACGCTACATTACAGGCAGGGCACAGCTCAAGAGTAGTTATCACAGCTAAGCGATTTGCTCTGCTCCTTCAGTCCCGGTTGCCACTAAACAGCCAACCTGAAAACTGTCTCGGGTACTCGAAATGCGGCACCTCCTCCACGGCCCCCCCCCCCCCCACACCATGGCGGCCGCCATCTCCTCGCCGAACTCGGCCGCGCACTCGGCCCCCTCGGCTTCCGAGTGAATCTCGCCGGCGCGTTTCCGCCGGCGCCGGCCGCCCCGCCGCCTACGAGCGCCGGCTCGAGGGCGCGGTGCGCGTGGTCCTCGATGAAGGGGATGCGGCAGCAAGACTTGGGCCTTGCCGATGTCCGGGTGTGCCGGGGAGGAGGGAGAGGCGTACAGCGGGGCAGGTGATAGCACGTCCGCAGCTCATTCTTCCAACGGTAGGCTTCACATGAATTTCGCTCCGTTTCTCTTTCCCCTCGTGGAAAAAAAGCCCGTCAGGCATGTCGCCTCGTTTCAAAAGAGGACGGTATCTCTCGGCCGCCTCCGAGTCGCTGAGTGAAACCGATGGCCAGGGGGCACGTACATACGCACGGCAGCGGGTACTATAGGCCGGAACCTAGGCGGCGTTGGCACATGACAGGCCAAGCAGGCGAGGCAGTGGTAGGTGCATAACTATCGTTATACCGTCTGTAGTGTAACGCCGCATTGAAGGATGGACGTAACGTACCATGTATGTACATATGGGTATCTTGTGAGGCTCGCTCGGATAAACCGTGAGCTATCTGAAAAACGAAAACAAAAAAATCGTGACCCCTATTTGGTGTCATATGGTATCTCCGAACGCCCGTTAAAACTCCGGTGCCCCATTAAAGGTAGCCCAAGCGTCAAAGAGAGGGGTGCCCTTCGTGCAGGTGGCTGCGCTCCAAGACCGCCTTCCCAACGCCACACGGGCTGGATGGGCGGTGTGGTCGGCCCTTACGTACAACAGCTTCGTCACACCTCGTACTGCACTGTCGTCTCCCGCAGAACCTCGATGCCGCGTCCAAGTGGCACTTGACGGTTGTCGGTCGTCGTCACACTGGCCACGTGGCTGGCGCCGCCACCGTGTAGCCCCTCGCGCAAGGCGCTGTCGTCGGGCCTCGATTTAACGCCAGGGCACTGTCCCCCTTGTTCCTCCGAAGACTGCGACCAGAGCTTCTCTTCGTCCTCGGAAAACCGGCCTGGTCGGCTTCCGCTGCCCTTGGTCGACATCTCGTACGTATCGGACTGCAGCATGCGCCGCGCGCGGTTCGACTCGAAGACCGTGTTTGGGCTGTACGTTGGATTGCTGACGAACGCGCTCCGTCGACCGATACGCGAGCTCACGAGTCCTGGGAGGTAGCGCACGAAGAAAGGCTTAAGCGTGGGGACCGAGGCGCAGACGACGCCAATATTAATTTCCAAGAACGCCAGGATGTAGTCGATAGTTACGTCCCACGGCCTGTCCTTGCTGGCTTTTATGCTGGGTATTATCGAAGCACGGGCGACGGTGATGGCGCAGACGCTGGTGGGTCTCGTGTTAGCGATAACGTGCTCGGAGGGCGGCGCCAAAGGGATGAGGAAGCGTCTTACAATCCGCCCGCTCCGAAGATGGCCATCAGGGACGCCTTCTGCTTGGTTGTTATCTGCAGAGGCAGTAAGATGGGGATGGGCAACGCCAGGGTCGTGACATCGATGATGATGTTCAGGATGCTCAACGCCAAGTATCCGGCCCAGGAGTCGAGACACTGGGCGTCTTGAATTGTGTAGTCCCAACTCGCATGCACCGGCTGGCAGGGGAAAAGGTTGATGCAGGCGTATACAACGGAGAATACGGCGACGGCGACCATCAACGCAATGGTCGCAAAACGGAACCATGTTACGGGCGAAAGCTGAATGTAGAAGCAGAGGATAGAGAGCTTTGCGAAACCCACGCTGAGGGTGTAGAAACACGTCATGGTGATGGCAAACTAGATGGGCACCGAGGGTCAGCGGCCGGCGTTCTTTTGGTTCCAGGAGAGGCGGATACTCACTAGAGGATACCAAATGTTGTACTGGGCGAAGAGAATGTCCCATTTGTGATAGGAAAGACCGTGATCTATCTCTGTACAATGTGTCAGAAGCAGAGCTCAAGGGCATCGGCAAGATGAGGAGAGAAGTTACGCTTCATGGTCAGGGCGAAGGCCACTATTCCACAGGCCATGGCCATGATACTGAAATCTGCGACATCGGCGCCAGTCAGAGAAGTCCCCGATTTAGAGCGGTATGAGCCAGAAGGGGCCTTACAGTCGGCGGTGGTCAACCTCTTTCGCAGAATGCGCAGTCTGGTAAAGAGCCGCAATGCTAGGGCTATGATGCCAATCGACATGGCCACGACGCCAACCACGACGATTTGAGCCCGGCGATTCGGCAGGTTCGTGGTATGTCGGATCTGACCTGCCGGGACTTCAGCAGCCCAAAGCTGCACGTCTGGTTCGTCAGACATGTCGGCGGGAGCGGGCCGTGCGTCTGGCTGGCTAACAGCGAGGAGATCCGGTGTTGGCTTGTCAGTGGGAGGGAGTCGTGGTTGGGCGGCACATAATGTAGCTGTGTGTTATTCCCACAGGAATCGATGGTCGCAAATCGCGGGAGGGAAGGGTGGGTGCTTCGGGAGAAGCTTCCCAACGTCGAGCCGGCCCCCTCGCTATCCACCTCGTGGGCTCTTTGCGGGGAGCGCGTGGATATCACCCAAGGCAGGCTGGGGCGGTGCGACCCCCTCTACGTCCAGGGCCGTGGTACGAAATGGGTGTTTAATTTGCAGCGATGTGAGAAGATCTGACAGGTCGACGCGCCGGGGACTGAGACGTCGTGAGGAGGTATAGCGCCGGCGAGCTAGGGATTTGCTGGAGACGACTGGTCTCTCCCGTAGGGTACCGCAGATGACTGAATATCTAAAGATGGGAAAGGAAGACAGAGCCGAGTGCTAAGGCGTGAGGCGAGCAAGGGAAGCAACCGGGATGGCCGGTAATGATCAAGCTCTCCAGCTCCCACCCGTTTTGCGGTCGCCCCAACCATTAAAGTCTGCCGGGTGACAGTGGGCAGAAAGGCCCCGGCATTAACGCAGTCGGAGACAGGACCCCATGCGGCGATTATCCAACGGGATGATCGGCGTGGGCTGGCTGCAGCTTGGCCGGCTTACTATAGGCATGGTGCTCCGGATGGACGCCGAGAAATGGCATGCTCAAGCGAGGGTTGGCCCCCCTCCCCGTCCCTTTCAGTCGTGAGGGCACATATTCACGTGCCCCCGAGCGCGGGAGACCCATGCGCCCCGGGGATTGCTCCGATCCATTTGTCGGCATAGGACGACGGGCTGGGCCATCACGAAGTCTCGGTATCCTCTTGCTCGGTGCCGCCTTCGCGTTGGGGAAGTCAAGCGCGGCAAGGGCCACGGGCTGGGAGCCAGGCGCCAACGCTCCAGCTAATGAGAACCGTTGCAGCGGGCCGAGAGAGACGACAATTGGTGGGCCGAACCAAAGTGCATACGAGATACCTGCCGCATGGGGCACAGCGCGTAAGCAGAGAGCAGCGATAAGCCATGAAGGGTGTGGATGAATGGATGAGGAGCCAAGACGAGTCGATGGCGAAATGTGGTGTACCGGCCCTGCATCCCCACCGTTCCATGTGGATGGTTCGATTAGCTCAGCCCCGCAACCTATGCTCTTCGTGGTCATGACGCCGTAAGCTGCTGCGTTAGGGATGTGCGGCCCTGCAACCTGTGCTCGTACGAAACAATGGAGCACAGCTGCGCCCGTTGCAGCTGCTGGAAGGAAGAAGCAAGGCATCGGTCGGCATTTCGTCCGCGAGTGCATCGCATACGCCGGGGCCAGGAAGTCGAGGGAGGAATGCCCGTCTGCGCCCAGCCCCTGTTTTACCCCGTCTGTGTGCCGCCAAGCCTCGTACGCGTGACTGCAAACTTCATACGAGCAGCCACACAGGTCCTGCACTCGACGACCATGGCTCGAATGGGCTGTCCACCCGACGCCCCCCGTTTTCCTATCTCGAACGATAGCAACCCTAACAAGTTTATGGAAGTCCTCTCCGCTCCGCCCTCGGCAGCTTTGGCCATTTATCCATGTCTGCCATGTGCTCATGTCTGCCATGTGCTGGCTGTCCTGCATGACCCGGTAACCCTGCGTGGGAAGGGAGCCATTCCATTTAGCTCTAATCCGCATGGATGCACTGACGACACAGTCGTATTTCCAGTACTAGTAGTATGAGGCTAGTGCGCCTCCAACCCGAACTCTCCGACGACTTATTACAACTATCAATTATAGTGCAGGGTTTTGTGAGCTGAACAACTAGGGTGAATGATTGGTCTACTTCATCGAGAAGAATGCAAAAGGCACTTCAAGTACATTAGGTAATAACTAAATTTGATACGCGCAAGCAGCCGCCGTGCTTTTTGTTGTCGCCGCTTCTGTTCACTCTCTTCGCCGCGTCGACTCGGAATCGATCGAGGGACATGAATACTGTGTACCTATTGTAACTACTCGAGCAAGCCGTCCCCCGACCTCCAATATACTGACCTGTACCCCACCCTAATATCTACTCAGTACAAATGTTGCAAAAGGCCCTGTAGTAGCGCCAAGCCTAGACTTCTCTAGAAACCGAATCCAGACCGTCGGGGCCGGTGTCGGGCCAATTCGCGATGGCCTTGTCGCATTCGTCCATGCCATCGGGTCAACGAAGCTGACCCTTGCTCGTAACCACGAAGCTCTGGGGGCTGGGCGGCACGGCACCTAGCAGCCTTTTCAGGGTATTAATCCACCGTAATATAACCCCGGCGTAGTCACCGAATCCATGCCCGGCGCCCTGCCAGCAACGTGAGATAGTGGTACTTCCCGCTGCGTGGATCGCGTCAAGGACCGGCATCCGGAATAAGCGGACTTGGGCAGCCCGGGCGCTTCTTGCTTTCTTTTAGCTGGCAGGGTAGCTGGCAGGCAACTCGACTTGCTCTTGGGGAATGTACTATCCATCTGCAACTACGAATAGATCACCTACAGCGGGAAAGTGGGGGATACGTATCCCCCACAACGCCGGCGGGACGACGACGCTTCGCCTCCCGTAGAGCTCGTCCATACAGCGTCATATCGGTTGGTATGTGGAATCGATGTCTACTCCATACGCCCAAAAGAAGCGGTAAGAGCCGAGGCTGGCGATATAACAGGCGGCGGAAAGCACAACGTAGGTAGTAGAATCCGAGACATGATCCGTGCCAGCAGAATAAACTTGGTCATTGTTTCAAAGGTAGGATAAGTAAAGGCAGGTAGCATCGGAAAGCGAGCATTACTTGGCCTTGCTCTGGGCGGGATGATGGCGGCATCATCTCGGGCTCTCATCGTCGACACCAATCTAAACCTCGGTCTCCAAGTACGGTCTACCAGATCCAAGCCATTGACTGGGTTTCACGATGCTATTTCCGCTCTAGCGCTGGGGGTGCTGTGGGCTGTTTAGTGGATAAAGAGGCTGAACGCACCGGGCATGGGTGAGGACTTATCCTAGTGTCATCCGAGTGCAGAGCCCAAGAGACCTACCCGGTTCTACCATGTAAGCATTCATGCTCAAAAAGCGAGGAAAACGCCGAAAGGAGTAAGCGAGGCCATGAAAACCGGGAAACAGATGAGGAGTGCTGACTTCTCCGGGGTGATAAGACCACCTGCTAAAGGAGGATGGATCATCGAACCTTTCTGGACGTGAGGGAGAAGAAAACATCGTGAAGCAATAGGGATCAGGTCCGATCATCCCCCGCCTACCGAGTAAACTGATGGCGGTGACGACCGGGAATCCCCCAAGACGTACAGATGCCTGATTGGAATCACGCCACACACACGACGACGACTGCGCCAGGCAGGCGAGGCAACCTATGGCGAAATGCAGGGGCTATCGGCCAAGACCAACAGAGTAATCTCGACTTTCAGCCCCGAGCCCCTGCACTAGATGGAGCTACTTCCGGCCGACAGCGCATCCCTTGCATCACTCAGGTCTCATTGCGTGGCACCGGCCGGCGTGGCCAGAACTCGTTTGTCTCCTTTGCAGGGTGTATCTACGGACTCCGTTGAGGGCCCGACCATGGCGCCGACCAATCAGTCGGTCTAACATCACCGACGATGCCGTCCTAGACGAGTCGGGAAGGACGTCTCGTGACTACAAGAAGAGCAAAATACTACTTTCCTAACGAGGCCGCGGGTACTCGGCCCGTCCAGACGTCCTCATGCAAGCTGGCCTTCGGCAGGATGGACAAGATGGCCTGGACCTACGACTTCAAGCTTTGAACTTGGCCCTCGATGGCAATTCGTTTCCTGCCGCCCGTGACCAAGGTAACCGAGCTTTTCGGTGAGGTCGCAATTGGCACTAGGGTCTGAATGAAGAGATTAGGGAGCAGGACGCTCTTCGGACATGATACCCGTTCCTTGGAGAACAGGTCCAGCCTTTGTAAGTCACACTTCCTACCACACCTGGCCCACAGTGGTCCTCCTTCTGCAGTATCCCTCTTTGGGTCAAATCGAGGTGTTTCTTTGCCTTACGTGTTCCAGAAGTCACTCTCAGAGAGGTCCTTTCAAGTGAAAGCGGCGTTCCATTTCCGCAAGTATCCCCTTCAACGTGCCGAGCAGAATGGACAGATTACGAGGAGGTTCCCATCCAAACCGCCCAGCCGCTCTAATGCCCAAGGCGATTGCCAAAAATTTAAGTGCGATGAAGCCCCAAAGACTATGCCCCGTTCGAAGCCGTCGTTCCCAAGGACGAAGTTGCGGACCCGTGGGTATCCTGGAAGAACCATGCGGCAATGCGCCCTTAGGCAGCACCACCGAGGATAACACTTGGCACCCATCTCTCGCAGGTCCACCGAGTCACAACATGATATGACGAGATGCCGACGGTCACGCAGCATGGGCTTGATAACATAAACCCGAGCGGCCTCATCGAATCTCACGGCATGTCTTTTGAGAACCCACAGGCTAACCACGAATATCCCCATATGTTGGTCCTCGCCATGCCCCATGAGGTTGACGGCTAGTCCTTGCCATGCTCCATGAGTTTGACGGATAGCCCGCCATAGGGATGCCTTACATAGTGACCGGAGCTATTCCAGAAGGGCGCCGCGGGAATGGTTTGTGATACCGAGATGAACAGGCATTACGCCACCTGGTTCCGCGAGGTCGAGGCCCTTACACAACAGGGGGAGAGCGAGCTGCCATGGCCGCCGCCATCATGGCCATGGTCACAAGGGCTTATAGTGAGTTGGTCCACGTAGCTGGCGTCTCTCAAGTGTCAAAACCTGACCCGCTTGAGAGCTACGTTGTGTATGGCAGGAGGCCTGTGGATGGCTAGGCGGAGACTCCGTCCACCGAGTTACAATAGCCCGAACGGATGGCGCATGATAGGCCGCGCAACTGACAGCCAGGTGGGTTGTATTGCGATTCAGTCCGAGCCAGGCTATTTTTTCCACCCGCAGGAATAGAATGATGCCTTGAGTTGCTGGAGTCACAGTGTTGACCTGTTGTTTTGGCTTCTCCTTCAGTGGTCGTCCCTTTTCGACCAGGGCTCCACAGCCTCCAGGAGCTTTCGGTGCACAGCCTCGTCTCCCGACAGGCTCAAGGCCTTATCAAGGATATCCAGCCGCTTGCAGAAGATCAAGAAGCCGGCCCAGACAAAATCCGTGTAGCTCACCTCCTTTCCCTCAAAGAAGGGGCCCCCGTTGGCCTTGAGCAGCTCAGTGACCTGCGAAAGCGCGCCGCTCTTCTCCACGTCCTTCCAGGCAGCCTCGCGGTCAGCGTCAGTCACAGCATCCGGTCTCTTGCCAATAATCTCGCTACGCGTCTCCATCCAGTACGCCAGACTGTACTCGTTGAGCAAACGGGCCGGGACCAACGACATGTAGATGGGCCTCAGAGACGTCATGAGGTTGGGCAACAGGCTCGGGGTGAGGCTGGTGAATGCGGGTGTTTCCAGAGCTAGTTTAGGCTCGGGATACAGCTCGTTAACTTTCTTGGCGATGTCGAGCGACTCGTCGATCCAGGTGCCGTCCGGCAAGATCACCGTGGGGATGGTGTGCTTGGGCTTGCCCTCGCGGAGCTTGATGCTGGCCAATGAATTAGCCATTTCCCGCTTTGGCTACATCTCGGTGTATTTGCGACTTGCTGGTCCTTGCATCGTGGCCCAATGTCGGGGTATTCGGTCTGTCGCGGATCAGCTTGACGGTCACAGCGTGTCGAGGGGCCCGCGGCTTACCCATTCCGTCTTGTAGTCAACGCCCTTGTAGTTCAGCAGCAAGCGAGCTTCGTACGTGTCAACATGGGGTTGCAGTGCCACGGCCGGAGCACATACTCTTCCACGGGTTCAGAGACCAGCACTTGCACGGAGGACGGCTGGGAAGGTCGAGGAGCACAATTTGGCCCGACATGTTGGGGATTCGTTGCTCGGCAACGTGGGGCTACGATAATCAAGTCGAGTTTGGTGGAAGGGAAGGGTTGAAGAGGAGGAACGGGATGGAAGATATTTCAACGTTGTCGAGGAGAAGTCTGTCTGGGCTCAGGCGGCGGGGGGCTTAATAAATGCTGTGATGAACATGCTCGCATGCAATGGTAGTGCATATCTCTCCGGCTCTTACTTGTCATCCTTACCTTCGGTTACGTGCCATACGCCCTTTTGTCGAAGTGGAGTTCACAGAGGGGTTGCTTGTGTCATAGAAACGACCTCCAGGTGGCATCCATCCCGCACAACCGAGCTCGACTAATGCATGGGAGCTCCGATGCGGACCGGCCAGCATGTGCAGCTCCCAAGAAGGCAGTAAAAATTGACACGGTTACAAAACGCACCGCCTCATAGCCGACCCGATTCTAGATTCCGTCCTCCGGCATCAGGTCGACCCGCTCTAAAACAGCCGATGCTGCTGCACAATGGCATACCAGCTCCGGTGAACTGGGTCCAGTATTGGCTGAAAGGGCAGTGTGGTAATACAACCTGCGATTGCATTGACGCCATGGAAACCGTACGAAAAAACAGCGAGGGATATCGAAGTGTGGGAATAGGTACCAGGGTACCTACTTACCTAATGTGACCTCTATTCCACCCCATATCTCAGGCGTAACACAGACTTCGCAAGCTACGGCGGGGTTGAACCTCAAGGTGCAACTTTGAGTCTAAAGGAACGCAAAGGGACAGAGGGGACCATGAAGCCAATTGAAGCAGCGCCCTGTCCCCCATGAAAAGGCCCTTTCAGTCTGCCTCGCAAATTCGCACCATCCAAGACATGTTTCTGCCCATAGCTCCCCGTCATACACGCGGGCATGCAAGACATGGCAATCCAGGTGCATGGGGCATGTACAACATGCAATGTCTACCCCGGCCAGCGGACGCACTAAGGGGCGACAAGCATTCTGGCGAGAATATTCCGAGTGTACACGGAAGGCTCTTGACAACACAGAAAGGGAATATGTGAGGATGATTAAGTACTGAACTGATACAAGGTTCGCAGAGAACTGTCTACTTACCTACTGCTACATAGGTGCACAGATGCCTCCAGTGGCGTGCCGTATCGCTTCTTATCCATTGGCCTACAACCTGGGCCGAGGGTAGTAGCCAATCAACGCAACTCTTCGGTGTAAGTGACGGACCCACCGAGCAGATTCGAGAACCCAACACCCGCCGTAGAGGGGCGCTATTTTACTGGGTACAGCCCCTGCGGCCCGGCGACGGGTCCACGAGGCTGGAGCTCTCGCGGCCTTCTTTCACCCATCCTCCATCCGCCAAATAATCCCAAGATTCTGTTCCCTGCGACAATCCCAGCCATCACGATCTCCCACCTCTCCCACGGCAGGGTTGCGAACTAGACTCGTATCGCGAATCTGTTTGGCCAGCAGTTTGCTCTCTCACTCCTCCCAACGCGTCGCCTCGTAAACAGCCAACAGCATGGCGCACGCCGCGCCCGTTGATCTCAACACCAATGGCATCGCCCTGGGCACCGCGTCGCCCAAGAAGGTGGCCTACTTCTACGACTCGGATATCGGGAACTTTGCCTACGTTGCTGGGCACCCGATGAAGCCTCATCGTATACGCCTGGCCCACAGTCTGATCATGAACTACGGCGTATACAAGAAGATGGAGATCTATCGCGCAAAGCCTGCCACGCGCCTCGAGATGACCCAATTCCACACCGACGAGTACATCGATTTCCTGCAGAAGGTCAGCCCAGAGAACATGGAGAACTTCCAGCGGGAGCAGACTAAATTCAACGTCGGCGACGACTGCCCCGTCTTCGACGGTCTCTTCGAGTTCTGCGGCATCAGTGCCGGCGGCAGCATGGAGGGCGCCGCGAGGCTCAACCGTCAAAAGTGCGACATCGCCGTCAACTGGGCTGGCGGTCTCCATCACGCCAAGAAGAGCGAGGCGAGTGGTTTCTGCTATGTCAACGGTATGCGCTCTCCCTTCCTTGATGCCTACTTTCGTTTTCGCACACTCATCGCTTCTTCTTACTAGACATCGTGCTCGGCATTCTGGAGCTCCTACGATTCAACAAGCGCGTCCTCTATATCGACATCGATGTCCACCACGGTGACGGCGTCGAGGAGGCCTTCTACACGACCGACCGGGTCATGACTGTATCGTTCCACAAGTACGGCGAGTACTTTCCCGGCACCGGTGAGCTTCGCGATATCGGTATCGGCCAGGGCAAGCACTACGCCGTTAACTGTCCTCTCCGCGACGGCATCAACGACGAGTCGTACAAGTCCATCTTCGAGCCCGTTATATCCAGCGTAATGGAGTACTACCAGCCCGACGCCGTGGTACTTCAGTGCGGCGGTGACAGCTTGTCGGGCGACCGCCTCGGTTGTTTCAACTTGAGCATGAACGGCCACGCCAACTGCGTCAAGTTCGTCAAGAGTTTCAACCTGCCCACGCTGGTACTCGGTGGCGGTGGATACACGATGCGCAATGTCGCGCGCACGTGGGCCTACGAGACGGGCCTTCTTGTCGATGCCAAGATGGAGCGAACACTTCCCTTCAACGAATACTACGACGTGAGTATCCACTCGTCCATGGTTGCCGCTCCCAACATGGAATGCTAACGCCGAATCTTCAGTACTACGGACCAGACTACGCACTTGACGTCCGAGCCTCCAACATGGAGAACGCCAACAGCCCGGAGTATCTCGAGAAGATCAAGAACCAACTCATCGAGAATCTGCGCAGAACGGCTCACGTTCCCTCGGTTCAAATGCAGGACCACCCTGGCAACTTCGGCGCCACCATGACCGACGAGGAGGAGGCCGAACTGGACGATATGGACGAAGACGAAAACAAGGACGTGCGCATGACAGAGCGGCGTTGGGATAAGAATATCGAAAAGACGAATGAGTTTGAAGACAGCGATAACGAGGAGATCGACCAGGCGAACGGTGTGATGCGAAACAGGGGTCCGAAACGATTCCAAGAGTACCAGAAGTCCGAGGTAGACGACGAAAGCAGAGCGCCCACGCCCGCAAATGGTGCCACCGAGGACGTCGTCAAGTCGAAGGAGGCGGATGAGGTTATGCAGGACGTTGAGCCTGCCGCAGAGGCGGACGCGGTCGTGCCAGCGACAGCAGGCATTGAAACCCAGGAAGAACAGCTCAAAGAGGCCCAGAAAGGGCCAGCTGAGGCTGACAAGGATGGTGATGTCGATATGGGTGAGCCAGCCGCAGTGGAAACAGCTCCTGTTGCCGAAGAGGCGGCCGTCAAGAAAGAAGAAGGATCTCCTAAGAGGGATGAATCCTCAGCGCAAGTCGGCCAACCGGCTGAAGAGCCGGCTCCGGCAACCATCGAGGCGGCTGCCGTTGATGCCCCGTCTCCGGCCGCTGCAGCAAAAGCCGAGGCGCCCGTCACGTCCACAGCCACGGAGAAGGCACCGTCAGAGCCGAACGACAAGGCAAGCGAAGCCTCCAAGGACGCACCGGCGGCGGACGCGACAAAGGCAGTCGAGGCGACCGCCGAGGATGCCATGGACATTGACGATGCCAAGACCACTGAGGTTGAGAAAGTGAAAGAGAAGGCGGCCAGTCCAGCCAAATCGGCAGACGAGCCGCAAAACAAGACGGAACAGACCAACCACTAGAAGCCCAGTGGCTCCTGGTGCTACCAATAAGCCTCGCACTTCCTTTCTCATGATACCCTTCACGGCATATGTATCTCACGCGCTCACGAGTCGTCTGTAAATTAGTAGTGGTACTCTACTTGGCGTTCCAGGGGGGGCGGGTTTGAATGCTGCTGGGTTAAGTAGCTTAAGCTACATGTAATTGATTTCGGACCAGCGAAGATCGGTCTCGGTTGTTGACATGGCGGCTGTGTAATGTAATGACGCGAAGAGAAGTAGGCACCACAGCTTCCCCCCCTGCCTCCAAGGTACCTACCCGAGTACGTCCTCGCCTTTGGCAGCGTTGAGCATAGGCGCAGGCCATGGGCGGTAGCCAGAAAGGATCAGAGCAGAACAAGGCAGACAAAGGAAGGCGGGAAAGGCTGAAGAAGAAATTGCAAGAAACCTCGCGTATAGGACGTGGCATGGAAATTTCTAATTGTGGTATAAGTCAAAAGAGAAGGTATCCTCCACTGCAGTGTTGTTCACACCTGCTGCAAGTGTGGCTAGCTGAAGGCCGGGGCCCTTACTCCTCCATCTACATCGGAGGAGAAGGCAGTCCAGCATTGACAGCTATGCATTTGGCACACGCCGAGCATTTGTCTCAGATACAAAGGGTGCTGCCCCGTCACTGTATCTCTCCGATGGGCGTCCATCTAGTTGGCCGGCTATAGCTCGAGGTGACGCAGCCTTGGGGAGGCTGGCCAATAGTTGCAGCGAAGAAGCCATAGCGGAACATACATCATTGGTACACGTTCATGGATAGCTCCATGGGCGTCGTTGCGAATCGAGTCTGTATCGAATTAATGGATGGACGTCCACTATGAGCCGATGCCCCACCAATTGAGGCTGGGGAATGCTTCTGCCGCCAGCTGCCAGAGCAGTTTCCCCAGCGTCGCACGGGTGACTGTCAGCTGGCAGAGTCCCACCGCCCCTCCGCACGTGCCTCCTCACGAACCGGCTTGGCTGCTGTAGGGTTTCCTCCCGCACAGCTCAGCGGAACAAAATTTCCATTTCCAGGACGCGCGAGCTTCGACCCTACGAAAATCAGGCCCGGCCCATCGTGAACACCTCCCGCGCAATTCATCGACACCTCGACCGACGACACCACCACCCTACACCTCCGAGCCGAATTCTAATCCGCAGCAATGGCCAAACTCTCGTAAGTTGCTTGTTCCCGCCGATTTTGCCGTGACTGTAGCACGTCCCGTCCGACTCGAAAAGCATCATCATCCGCCGTCCAAATCTGCGCAGACGCTACGGTGGGGGGAAAACCTGGGAAATTTCGGAAAAGCACCGGGCCCGGCTGGCCCTGAAAGAAGAGGAGGATATGAATTTGGGGGCATTGCGCCTGCGCTTGCCTCCGTCTTGCGACTCAAACAATCGCACGCCATCCAGACCCACGATCCGACCCGGGGTCCGAGAACTACGGACTGCGACGACAGCCTTGATGACGATGATGCCCCCCGAGTTGGACGAGACGTGACTGTTGGCGCGCTACCCGAGGTGTGAAACTAGGACGCTGACCGTGTGACTTTTAGGCGTGGTGCCCCCGTAAGCAACCTCGAGCTTCTCCCGCCCAAACCCCTCGGCGGTGGTTGCGCGCACGGCGGCCCAGCCCCGACGGCCTCCCGGCCGGCCGAGGGCAATGGCGCGACCTCTTAGGAGCCAACGTACTGACACTGCGTGCTGCAGGGTGGCAAGCTCAAGATGACCCTCGGTCTCCCCGTCGGTGCCATCATGAACTGCGCCGACAACTCGGGTGCCCGCAACCTGTACATCATCTCCGTCAAGGGTATCGGTGCCCGTCTGAACAGACTGCCCGCCGGTGGTGTCGGTGACATGGTCATGGCCACCGTCAAGAAGGGCAAGCCCGAGCTCCGCAAGAAGGTCCACCCTGCCGTCATCGTCCGCCAGTCCAAGCCCTGGAAGCGCACCGACGGTGTCTTCCTGTACTTCGAGGACAACGCCGGTGTCATCGTCAACCCCAAGGGTGAGATGAAGGGCTCCGCCATCACCGGTCCCGTTGGCAAGGAGGCTGCCGAGCTGTGGCCCGTAAGTTGCCGCCCTCTTCCCCGGGTCGACGTCCCCCCCATGGATGCTAACGGTCTCCTGCAGCGTATTGCCAGCAACTCTGGTGTCGTCATGTAAAGAGGGAAAAAGGAAGAGCATTGTTTTGGGGAAGCACGAACGGGGAGAATATCCACGTCGCGAATCGGCACATCCGAATCACCACCAAATGGGCCAGCCACTTGCCTCTGCGTTTTCTTGTGATGACTGGCACGGAGGGATAAAAGTGATGATCTGGCAAGATTTGCATTTCGGCTACGGGGCGTACAGGAGACAAATCATACCTTACATGGCATCCTGAATCTAAATGAAGTAAAAAGAAAGGGTTCAGCTCCGACGACTTCTTCATGTGCTCCTGCCCAGCCAAATGTGGTCACGGTCCTCCCGAGGCGGGTTGCAAACAGCCGCCTTTGCTGTTGGAGGTCGCCGGCAAACCCGATGATGGAATCTTTGGCCGTGCGGGTTTTTTTGCCGGTGGCGTCCGTAAAAATGCGGCTTGTCTCCCCAACTGCTTCACCTTCGTTGCTGCCGGACGCGGGACCATGAAATGAAATGCGATTCGTATACGATGCTGCTGGGCCATCACGGCCGGCATACATGACACATCCCTGGCAGCCCCAAATTCCATCATGAAGCCCGTTGCCCCCTCCAATACGGATTCCTCTGCTAATGGGGTTTGCGCTTGTGTACGTAAGTATATACCTACGTTTCCCCCCGAAGTCCGGCTTACCTCCCTTCTATTTGGCGCAAACCGTCCCGCCACTCTCGGTAACGGGCCTTGGTACCTCTTCGCCGGCGGCCGCGCCTCTTGTGGTTCCCATCGGCTGTGTTCCTTCCCCTCCCCGTTGCCCAACTACCGCCGGCCGCCGCTCGGTCATCTCCGGGTACCAGGTTGCCGGGCACCTCTCTCGGTGTCCGGCGTGCTTCAAGAGCCATAACGGACTGATGGATTGCCGGGAACTGCTGTTCCCCCCAGCCCGCGTGCTGATTTTGCTGGGCGATGCATCGTTTCCCGTCCCGGAGACCCCCTTCAGTGGCGCCATGGAGGGACAGGCAGGGCGTACCAGGACATCACTGGCTGCAAAGGACGCGACGGAATAATGAAATTGCCCCAATTATATAGAAATTCTATGCTGCCCTTTTTGTTTCCCATCCTAATCCATCAATTATCCTAATATTTATGCTGTTCCGTATGTGCCTTCCTCGTGTTCACGGGGTAGGGGGTATCATGCAATCTTCAATGACCGCTACGCCAGCCGATGCCCAAGAATGGGAAACGTAACAAAGGAAACTCCCCGGCCGACGGATAACTCGTTCCCGTCCCGTCAAGATACGCGCAGCTTTGCTCGCTAATCGGCTCCTCCCAGGGACCCCGGGGGGGTCCGGCCTCCAACACTCAAACGATCGGTGTAGTTGGCAGCCCGAATCCTTCGCCAGGCATCTTCACCTGACCCCTCAACTGAAAAAATCGCCACCCAGGGCTGCAGCGCCAGGTGTCCTATCCCTAACTCGGATAGGCTTGCCTTCGGTGGTCTCGTCTTTCTGACTTCAAACTCTTCAGAAGTTCGCTTCCCATTGGTATCCAAAAACACTTTAACAGTTTCATGCGTGCCGTACTTGAATACTCAATCCCGGCGTGCTTACTGTTGCGGTGCCATGTTGCCATTATCAGGTGCTACCTCGGGTCCGGGGGTCTTGGCCGCCGCCTTCTTGGCAGCCAGAGTGGCACGCCTCTTGGCAACGGCGGGGGACATTGATCCAGACGCCCAGCGCGCTTTTGCCTAGTCAGCAGGAGAACAAAACAAGGGGACCGGACAATCCCGAGAATCGGGAGTACGTAGAACGATGCTGCGGGTGCTCACCTTTCATGGAGTGGGACATCTTTTCTGACTTGGTCATCGTGCTGTAATCCCTGTGAGGGTCAAAGGCGTTTGCCTGGTTGTTGTTGCCTGCAGCGAGGCCATCGCCATGCCCTTGCGTGGGAACCGAATCTTTATTCCCGGCCAGGCCGAGGGGGTTGCTCGTAGGGGCATGGTGGGGCAAGACGCCGGCCGCAGAACTGCCATTGTTGAAGTTCTTGATCTTGATTCTCGGCAATTTAGGGATCGAGGTGGGGCTGGGCTCTTGTTGTTTGGGGGCGGCAGCGTGGCCGTTCGCCATCGAGGCTGTATGGTCCCCCTGTGCTTTCTTCGAAGCACGTCGAGCTCGCTTGGGCTTAGGCTGCTCTTCCTCCTCCACCACGAAGTCATCGTCGTCATCATCGTCCAGTGAGAACTTGGTCTGACGCTTCTCGCGGAGCCCGTACGTGGACACAGCCAGTGAAGACGCTGTCGCCGTAGAGGAAGACGTGGCGGGGCGCGAGTCGTCTTGACCTTGTGCTGAGTGCATCGAGCTGTGGCTGTAAAAGGACCCAACGGGCTGCTCCGATATGCGAGAGTTCCGACGCCTCCCTCGCCCCGATGCGGGCGTAGTACCATTCGTGCCGTTCACAAGGGTTTCGTCATGGAAAGTCTTGCGTCTGCGCTTGCGACTGGGACGCTCCTCAAGCTCGTCCTGCTCTGCTTCGACATCCGCCTCAGGCGCGGCAGGGGCGTTCTCGGGAATAGCGGTGGGCAAAGGGTGTTTTCTAGGCCGACCGCCACGGTTGCGCTTCTTTGGCGTTTCATCGACGACAGGCTCGGTCTGGGAGCTCGGGACAGCAAGATGGCCATTGCCATTCTCCTCGGCTGGTGGTCGTCCACCACGACGTCGCCGTGGTGGCGGCTGACTAGGCATGGGTGTCGAGCTCCTACTAGCATTCTCAACATCCCCATAGGCATTGGTTGGTTTGCGAGAACGTTTGCCTTGCACAACGTTTGCGTCGTCAGCTTCAGCGGCCTTCGCCGTCTGCTTCGGTCTGTCACGAAGTCGCGTCTTGCCCGCCCCACGGCGCTGAGTGAGGGGATCCTGCACGCCCACCTTGGAGTCACGATCGTCGTACTCGAAAAGATATGCGTTGGCCAGAATCCTGTCCTGTTGCCTGGCATAAGCCATCATGGGGTCGGGTTTCGGAGCACGAATGCCCTTGACCACAAAGTCTTTCCGGAGTGGGTTGGCATCAGGGTCTTTGCTTGTAGCCATTTTCTGGCGATGCAGGAACGCCGCTTCTTCTGCTTGGTAGCGAATGGCGTTGTCTTCGTCGTCCGTAATCTTCCGCAGGCGCGTGTACTCGTCTTGCCATGCAACAAGAGCATCATTGACAGCAGCCAACCGGTTGTACAGCTCAGAAGGAGACAAGGAATCGATATCCTCGAATAGTTCCGTGAACTCGGATGCAGGGTGTGCCTTTTTGAAGGCAAACTGCTTCTTCACAGGCGGCCGTACCTCCAGGGTCTCCGTCTCAGCAGTGGGAGAGTTTGCTCTTGTGTCGGGAGGCACAGGCGTGCCCGTGGGAGTATCCTCGGGTACCTCGGGCTGGTCATCGACGAGTTCCTCGCCTGCCGCATCATCTGCTGCTTCCTGAGATGCTCCAAGCTCGACGGTTTCGATTGGGTCCGCCTGCTCAGCCGCGGGCTCGGTTTCGCCCTGAGCAAGGGGGTATAAGACCTTTTCACCCTCAATATACGCGCTCAAGTACGCATAAGGGCCGGTTTTCTCGTTATACACAGGCTTGACCTCGACGGGCACCTCTCCAATAACGGTCTCTTCAGAGAGAGTTGGTTCAACAGGCCTCTCTTCAACAATCTTGAGTTCCACAGCCTCGTGTTTCACGAGCGTGTCCTCAACAGGGTTATCTTCAACGGGCTTGTGATCATTGGGTTGGTCTTCAACAAGATGGTCTTCCGCGCGCTGGTCCCCGACACGCTGGTCTCCAACTTGCTGGTAGTCGGTGGACCAGCCCTTAGAGGGCTTTTCCTCGGCAGGCTGGTCCTCGGCAGGCTTTTCGTCAGCAGGCTTTTCCTCAGCAAGCTGATCCTCGACAGGCTGGTCCCCGGCAGGCTTGTCCTCGGCAGACTTGTCCTCGGCAGACTTGTCCTCGGCAAACTTGTCCTCGGCAGACCTGTCCTCGGCAGACTTGTCCTCGGCAGACTTGTCCTCAGTGGGTTGGTTCCCAGCGAGTTGGTTCTCGGCGGGCCGGTCCTCAGTGGGTCGGTCCTCGGCGGGCTGGTTTTCGGCGGGCTGGTTTTCGGCGGGCTGGTTTTCGGCGGGCTGGTTCTCGGCGGGCTGATCCTTAGCCGACTGGCTGTCAACAGGTTGGCCCTCCACTGGCTGATCCGCAGCGAGCTGCTCTGCAACGGGTTGATCCGCAACGAGCTGATCCACAATGGGCTGATTCGTAGCGGACCGGCCCTCAGCGGACTGTTTTTCAACAGGCTGCTCTTGGGGAGGCTCATGCTGGATGGGTTCATTGTCGATAGGTCTTTGTTCAACCACTGGTCTGGTGGGCGCCATAGGTGAAGGCATGAGCCACTCGTGCCTTGCTTCAGCCTTGGATATGGGCTGGAAAGGCGGCACGTCAAGAGACGCCTCCTGAGCCTCCATCTTAGGGACGGCCATTTTGACGTTCTCTACCGAGGAACCTGCAGGGTTCTGTGGCTCCGCCGCATTGCGCACACTGGCCATGCTGCCAGGGAACTTGTCCCTGGCAGAGGCTTCCGTCTGAGTCTCGGTGGTCTGAACAGCAGCCGCTAAAGGCTCGTGGTGGGACGTATCCGAATATGTACGCTGGTGGAAAGACTCGTCAGAGGCCTCGCTTTGGTGGCCACCGACCTCGATGGTGTCTTGGACAGGCACATCTTCATCCTGATGGTCTACCACGAAGGATTGAGACTCCACCGTGGACTTCCGACCCTGGCTCCGACGAGGCGCAGGCTTGGGAGTTTGCTCCGAGGCTCTGCGTTTGACCGGGGGTTCCGGCTCGTCATCCATCTCATCACCCGGGGTGGTGAAGTCCGCCCTCCGCTTCTTGGAGGCACGGGTAGTCAGAGGGTTTGGCCGGGTGACGATACCCTCTTCATCGTCACCCTGGTCAAAGGAGTAGTCGACTCGCGTTCGCTTACGGAGCGAGCGACCACTTTTACTGCTCGCATCCTCGGGAGAAGCGTTGAACAAATCAGCATGCCGGGGCCTTGTCCGCGTAGCCCGGGGATTTGTCGGGCTAGGCGTCTCGAATGTGAAGGAGGAGGACGAGGGCGCCATGGCGGCGGCCGCTGTCTCAGATGCAGGGTTTTCAATAGAATCCGAATGAGGCAGCGAGGATGTGAGAGGAGGCAAGGTACTACGCTTCCGACTCGAAGTGCGCCCTTTGCTACGAGCGCTGTTGGGAGAATCCATGAGGACTCGGCTGGGCGGTATGGTAAGTGTGTATATGTGGTGAGGTGGTGCAAATGGGTTCAAGAAACCTAGTTGCCAGTAGAGGGTCGGAGATTATGTAAGTGGAGACTGCAGACCACCCCCCAAACTGAAAGGGAATAATGTCGTAAGGCAGGCCGGACCACGGCAGCGAGGGCGCAGAAAAGCGGGATGGTGAAGATGGTGGCGACAGAGCGCCGGGTATGGCCAGAAGATGCTCTGCCGCGACACTCTTGCCGATGCTGCGGACTTTGGGAAGTGTGCGCGGGCTGTCACTCGTTGCCTGAGGCAAATGTGGCAGGTCAATAGAGGACTCCGGACAACCGTGTCCAGGCCATCAGGGCTAGAAGAGGCAAGAAGCGGACAGACGAGCAGGCGTCGAGACGCCGAGCACTCGTCAAGGGGTACGGCAAGGCGAGAATGGAAGGGCGGGCGCCGTGGTGGGAAAGGCAAGGCTGACGTGTTGTAGAGGAAGAGATGAAGAGAAGGATTTGAAGAGGCAGGATGAAACGGCTTCATGCGGCGACATTGCAGCGTGGGCCGGCCGAACGGAGAGAAAACAGGCAACTTACCAAACTGCCGCTGCGAAGAATAATGACGGCCACGGTGGTTGCTATAGTCTGCAGCGCGAGCCAGCTGCGAGGTCTCGTGATCTCGGCGATGTATGTAGGCGAGGTCTAATACACACACGTCCCACACACGCCTTACACCAAGAAAGGGGATGCCGAGGAACCGGGCCGAGACGGCGGACAAGGTGAGGAAGAACAGAGGGCCCAAAGGTGCCAGGCAGCAAGGGAAAAAAGAGGAGACGCCGTGTATAGCACGGGAACGGCGCGGGTTCGGGTGCTGGCCGGCGGGAGAGATGGCAGGATGGTGGTAGGCGAAAAGAAATCAGCCTCTTGGGTTTCGGCTGGAGAAGATTTGGTGTTGTTGGCCACAGACCCGTGGCGGCGTATAGACTGGCCCAAGTCGAACAGCGTGCACGCGAAGCGGCTGGGGCTGGGGAAGAGGGAGAATAATCCGGAATCGACGGGGAGATGAAGATGCCGGCCGAGGATTCTGTTTGAGAGAGGGGGCGGTTTACCTATTGCTCTTGCTCACTTCTTCTTATTCAGACCTTTGCCTGGCATTGCCAATTTTTGGAGGTTCGGTAAGCCAAGCCAGGACACCACAACACGCCCGCCCGCACGCACACTCAAACAGACACACACACACACGCCGCACCGTGACCAAGACCAAGGATGCTAACGTACAACGTGCGCATTCTGCCGACGTCTCTAATATTGAACCTACCTACGTCTATATTTCTTCCATTTAGCGAGTACCTCCCTTGCCCCAAGTACATGCTTCCCCGAATTACTTCCAGTACATGTGTGCATCTATGTGTCTGCCGCCGTGTCTAAGAAGTACCTTACCTCTTAGGGACGTCAGGTACGCACAAATGGACAGTACCACCAGCCACATGCCCGTTCCCATCCATGGCCGCCACCAGTAAGAGACGGGCCAGAAATTTGTTGAAGCCTTCCAATGTGATGGTTACCCCTTGCGAGCTTTTATTAGGGGAGCAGAGAAGTCTGACGGGCCCGTCTCGTCAGCCCCTTCGCCTGCGCTGCGCAGCCCCGTCGACCCGTCCGTCGGCGCGCCTGCCCTCCCAACCTGGGCCTCCAAGCCTGCCACTCACTCTCGGCCCTCCTTGCAGGCGGACCCCCGAGCCCTGCACATTCTCCATCGCCCCTCGAGTCTGGAAGGCCTTCCCAGCCAATCAAGCTGCCCTTCTTCCGTTTTTGGTGCTAGCCGCTCTCCATTGCCCCTTGCGGCTTTGTTACCCAAAGGGCCAGGGCCAGGCATTTGCTTGTATGAGCACGGCCGCTGCATCATCTACCTGCCTGTTGATAACTTACGTATGCGCCCGCTTCCATCTGTTCGTGCCGACGACGGCGACGACGACTGACCGACCAACCCACTAACAGACGGACTGCTTACTTGCACGTCCGTCTGTCCATCTGCCTGACCTACTACGCCCTCCCATTCCCCCTACACTACTTACGTACATACCCGCCGCCTCCTTGCCCTGGACGTGAATCACAACTTCAGCTGGAACCCCCTCTCTCTGGGCCTCGTCGACTCCAAAGAGGTATGTGCCACAGTGATACACTCCCGTCGGTCCCTCCATACCTTAGCTACATTGGTAGTCTTCTGAATTGCTATATGATGGTCCCTCTGCCCTGCTAGCCTGCCAGCCCGATATCGTCCTGATTGACGGCCTACACCCCAGCTTTGTTTCCATCAACCTGCACCACGTTCTGCGTGTCTTGCAGCACGCGGAACGCTGCCGTGGGCAGTGCCCGGTGGTCCCTTGTGGGCAGTGCCCGGTGGTCCCTTGTGGGCATGTCCCTGTGCCTTGGACCATGACAGACAGGCCGTATCTGGGCGGAGGCTCAACCTTCTGTCACAGCCGGATCTAACAGCATCCATAGACAGCCCGCCCATCGCTACGGTGACGCCCAGCATGGCCACCAAGAAGACCAAGGCCGATACCAAGGCCGCCGACAATGATCTCGATGTAGACGAGCTCTTCTCCGGCATCGGGAACGAGAGCACCCCCAAGAGAACGCCCAAGCCCAAGTCGGCCGCCTCCAAGGTCCGTTCCGAACAACCGCAGGACGAACTCGCCGAGCTCGAGAACCTACTCGGCGACCAGCCTGCACGGCCCCATACCCCCCGGATCAAGGAGACGGCCTCGAAGCGTTCTAGCACCGCGACCCCCCCTCCCGGTGCCGCCACTGGTCGCTTGCCCGAAGACAGATCCAACCTACCCCGCAAATCCGGCGAGAGCAACCGTTCCATCCACACGAGCTTCACCCCGAGCGCCACGAGCTCCGAGCCTCAGGATGCCGAGAAGAAGGGCCTCGCCGAGCAGACGCCCACTGAGGCGGCCTCGTCCAGTACCGCTGCCACTGGTGGCGGCGGTGGCGGTGGCGGCTGGTGGGGAGGCATCTTTGCGACCGCCTCGGCGACTGCGACTGCTGCTATGAAGCAAGCCGAGGCCGCCTACAAGGAGATCCAGCAGAACGAGGATGCCCAGAAATACCTCGAACAGGTGCGCGGCAATGTCAGCGTCATCCGCGGATACGGTAGGTTGCTTCGCGGCGCCCTTTACGGGCTCCGGCTCCTCCGAAGGGACCTGTATCTCTGCGTTCACGTACTGACCACCCACTTATGCGCTAGGTGATGAGCTGCGACACCGGGCGCTACCGGCCTTCTCCGACATCTTGCACACGCTGGCGCCGCCCATTTCGTCCCATGAACGCCTCCTCATCCACATCACGCACGACATGGTGGGCTACCCCTCGCTCGACCCCCTGATCTACGGCGTCTTCAATCGCGTCATGTCGCAGGTCGAGGGCGGCGATCTCATGGTAGTCCAGCGCGGCCAGGAGAGCACGGCCCGCCGAGCTTCCGACGCCTACTACGGCAGCTCGTCCTCCTCGGCCGGTTGGCGTGACGGCCCCTGGTGGCGACACGTCGAAACCCCCCGCGATATGGGCATCGTCAAGGGCTTGGTCGAGGGCACCAAGCTCTGTCGTGTCTCGGCCGAAAGCTACGCGAACGATTACTTCGCTGCGGACGGCGGCATTGGCGAGGCCCAAAAGCGGGCTCTGGAACCGGCCAGCGAAAGCAACCCCGTCCGCAACAGCGATATCTTCCTTGCCGTGCAAGCCATCTACGTTGACACGCAGGAGAATCTCTTTGTGGGAAGCACCGCCGGCGAAAAGGAGAAGCAGGAGAGTGCTGTGGCCGAACCCGCCTCGGATCCCCAGATTTGCTTCGCCATCTACGTGTATGACCCCATTCATGACATCAACTACAGCACTGTCAGCCAGTATCTGCCGGCCAAGTGGATCCGCTGGCTGGATGCCCCAAGCCCGCTTACTCCTGCCAGCGGGGAGTCGGAGAGCGTCTCGGACGCCATGAATGTCCCCGACGAGATCCGCGAGATTGTCGAGAGTGGTGGCGTGGACCCGCGCGAGTGGGTTGCCGAATGGGTCGAGGAATCCATCAGCCTTAGTGTGGGCATCGTTGCCCAGCGCTATGTGGCGAGGCGCATGGGTGTGGGCGATGGTGGCCTCGGCAAGGGCAAGCAGAAGGTCGAGAGCGTGATTGAGGATGGCGGCGGCGAGGCGGCGAGAGCTGGGCTTTTCTAGACACTGGCTGCACCGGGTCGGACTGTTGCAATTGCGATTTGTAGCTAGGAGGCTCCCCCGAAATCTCGATATTGACTCTTGCCCAATTCGGTCCCCCCGTCGTTGCAGTCTCCTGCTACTGGGCTGAGCAAACAGGAATCGGAATGACTCTTTACAATCGCCGGAGTTGCGAGCAACGCGGAATTGTGTTTTTTGGCCATGAAAGATCCTAATGGCTGGAAATCACTGGTCTGCATTTGGTCATCCTCTCAGTAGCACGCCCGTTCAGACCGCTGTCCTCAGGGGGAGCTGTTGTGGCCGTGAAATCGGTTTGCTCCGATGTCTCCATCCTCGGATGCAAACGACAGACGTGCTGTCTTGCTCTCGTCGAAGAAGCAAACTATACGTCTCGTGCACCCTACTTCAGGAATGTCCGTTGCCATAACCAGACACTACTGGCAGGTGACTGGCGATCACGAATCAAAGTACTATTTACTCTTTCAGTCACCCGCCGCTTTCCAAGGTGGCTCATCCCTCTTCCGATAACTTGTATTGCTGATCCCAGTCCAGACCCCTGTTTCGGGCAAGCTTTGTTGTCCTTTCGAGGCGTATATACTCGAGGTGGACCATTCCACTAAACGATACAAAGTGTTTCGTGTGTTCCTCCCATCCGTACCAGCATGCTTATCTGGCCAACTGCCTCCCCCAGTGTCAGTCACAGACCCCGAATCACCCAAGTGCCACCGACATGGATACAGACTGGCAGAGGCACAACGGGACCGGCTTCTATGCGCCATGGGTTCTTGAAGCTGCCCAGCGGGGGTCCCGGTGATCCCAGGGCCTCAACTCGGCCAAACGGCGGGGCCTGGATCGTCCCGAAGGCGCCCATAACGAGCCGTCGGCCATCCGCGTGACGATCCGATCGTCCAAGCGCTCCCTGCAGCACGCGAGGCGCTCCCTGGTTCTGAGCAGCCACCAACCCCTCAGCGCGGCGTCGGAGCTGCGTCGCTCCGGCGGAATAAGAGTCGCCGCCGCCTCCCCTACGCCCAGCCCGCCGTTCACCGCTCCGGAAGGACACAAACGACCGAAGCCGTCACCCGCAACCAGGCCGCCGGCCCTTTGGCGCGTAATGGATTCCCGCGCACGTCCAGTTCCTGCCGGAGTTTCGACATCCGAGGAACCCGCACCCGAAGGGCCGGGGAAGTGGCTGAAGAGTGTATCGGACTGGGTATCCGCCCTGTGCCGGAGCGTCAAGGCGACGGGCTCAACCAAGACGTCCTCAGGCTACGAGAAAAAAAGGGGTGCAAGATCAAGTATGCACGTTTCGAACGGATACGAAAGATACCGTGGAGGGCGTCTACCCCTCCATGGAAGAACCCTAGCCCCAAACTCTGGGGTTTCCTCTTCTTCGCGGTTGTCGTGGCCGTCACTATCGAAGCCTCGGTGGCGTTGAGCATGGCCGGTGTACATTATACCGAAGCCGCAAACCCAACGACGCCCTCCAGAAACGGAACCCAGTCCACTTCCGCGATGCCGTCTTCGTCATCACCGGTGCCGAGTTCAAGTAAGGTTATGAACAGTATCTAATATTACGGCGTTCCAACGGAAAGTGGACGGACCACCACTTCGCCGCCCTCGGTCGCTACAAGCGTAACTGTTACCCTTTACTCCATCGCTTCGGCATCGGGTTCGCGTCGGCTAATGTGGTGTCTTTTGCCCGGACCACCCCTTCGTTGGCGGTCATTAAGTCCACCGTGCGGCCACCGGCCCCGAACCCAGCGCCACTACAGCCAAGCGAAGGCCCGAATCCAGCACCGATACGTTCAAGCGAAGGCCCGCATTCGGTACAGAAACAGCCAGCCAAGACCGCGGCACTGCCTCCCGTCGACCCACTCGCCTCGACAATCGTTGTAGTAGTGACAATCCGCGAGACGGCCTCGCCGGTTCGGCCAGCTCCCAAAGCTTCGGAACCGACCGTACGCGCACCCGATAGTCCCGTGGCCTCGTCTCCAATCCCACCCCCCCATAGTGCCCGAGTCCAAGCCTCACGATCCCGCCGCGCCCGCGCCTCCTCCTCCTCCTCCTGGCACTTCTAAGCTTAGAGAACCCCTTCCAAATATCCCAAAACTTGACATGTAGGATGATGCCGATGTCTGCGTTGGATGAAAATGGAGTCTAGCGCGTTCTTGCGAAGGGCTGAGACAAGTCACTGCCACCAGAAAACATATACACGGGCCCGAGAGCAGGAGATTATGCCAAAGTAGCAAGAATATGTATTACCCATCACGTTCCATGACGAATTACCACGGCGCCTGAACTATTCAATTTGTACGCGTGCATGTACATGTGTGCTTGCAGTTCTTTTTAGCAGACACCGAGCTTGACATGTGCAACTCTATGCGTCGCCCGATCCCCTGGGGATCATTGTAGCCAGTACTGCTTCTAAACGGTCTCGTAGAGAAAGAAAAGTTATGTCCATTAACAAAGTAACGTTGCTTCTGTTCAAAGCCAACTAAACTGCTCAGCGCTTAAAACTTCTTGCGCACCCCCTCCGTATATCTGACCCGTAGCCCCTTTGCCGCGATTCGCCCGCTCTCGACATGGCACATCGTTACCAAGACTTCCCTCACCAATGAAGCTTGATCACGGCCACGTCACCGTGGACAGCATTATTTGCCCTTGTTGACGTCGTGTCGCGAAGCTTGCCAGTTTTCCCGGGAGAAGCCGTCGCCAGCGTTGATTATAACCGGTTGACCCACCTAGGAAATATTGATGTGAAGGTTCTGGGACGGACCGATCCGGGGTTACCAGTAAAACCTTCTCAGACATCAGCCGTCAAGCTTCCTCCATCCGCTCTCCCTCCAGGGGCCCACTGGATGACGCCCATGGCCCGAAACTGAATGGTCGTCTTACTTGTCCCTGTGGCGAGGTCAAAATTCGGGCAATTCATTGATCGATAACTACCAAGGAGTCTTCGGGTGGACTGTAAAGGTTGTCCGGCTATAAAAATGGACCGATTCACTGTTCGACCCGGGAACGTCTTCTGGCCGCAACTTCCTTGACTGCAAATTTGGCCAAGTAACTATGTACTTACATGTACCTAGCCGTGCCTCGCTTCGCGCCTTACCTGAGCTATCGTTGCTACTGTTTCTGCTGCCACCGCTCTTGCTTTCGCCGTCATTGTTCTTGCCTCAGTGCTGGGCAGTGCTTCTCCACTAAACAGTCTGGTAATCACCCTTTCCTCCCTCCTGAAGACTCCTTGAAACTTTGGCATGTTCCTCTTTTTCAGAGGCTTCCTAAATCTTGTCGTGCATATATTTCCCCCCCATGGGTTCTAATGATGGACCGAACACGTTGAAATGCAAATAAGCGGATTTGCTTCTAGGTTTTGGAGAGAACTAGCATGGCAAGCCATGGTTTGCCACGCATGTTGGAACTTGGGTCGAATACTAGTTCATACATTACTACTAGGTTGGCTTTGGTAGCTGGTAATTCTATTCTAATCCTCCTGCAAGCTGCCCACCACCTTGAGCTCGGCCTTCGCCTTCCTAGAGGCGGACTCGCGGCGCACGCGGCGCAAGGGGCGGTACTCGGCGCTCCACATCTGCTCGCGGATCCAGTCGTCCAGCTCCTCGGGCTCGGTCGGGATGTCCTTCTCAGTGGCGACGCCCTCCTCGACGGCCGTCAGGATGACCTCACGGGCGATGCGCACGCTCACGGGACGGACGACCTCGACGCCCGGCAGCAGCGGCGCGCGGGGGTCCTCGAGCGCCGGGCTGAGTGCCGACAGCGCCCGCACCGCCGCCACCAGCATCTTGTCCGTCACGAGGCGCGCGCGGCAGAGCACCGAGCCGAGGCCGATGCCCGGGAACACGACCGAGTTGTTGCACTCGGCCACCTCGATCTCGATCTCTTCACCGTCCGGCCCCCAGGAGCCCTTGACGGGCGCGAAGGGGGAGCCGGTGGACACCAGCGCCTTGCCGTCGGTCCACGCCAGGAGGTCCTTGGGCACCGCCTCGTGCAGCCGGGTCGGGTTGGACAGGGGAAGGATGACGGGGCGGTCGGTGCCCTCGGCCATGGCCTTGACGACCTCTTCGGTAAAAGCACCTGGCTGGGTCGAGGTGCCGACCAAGACGTGGGGTTTCACCTTCTTGATGACGTCAAGTAGCGATTTACCGCTGTCTTCCCATTCCGACGCGTCTTTGGCGAATATCTTCTGGGCTTCCGAGAGACCATCCACCTTGGTGGTGAGCAGACCAGGTTTGTCCAACAGACTGGGGTGTGGTCAGCATGAGACTTGCGTGAACGGGGCCAATCTTCTACTCACTAGATCTGCTTGGCGGCCTCTTCTTTGGTAATGTTCTTCTCCGTGGCGATAGTGTCCCGAACCATGTCGGCAATGCCCACACCGGCCGACCCCGAGCCGAAAACGACCATTTTGGCGTCCTTAACATGTTGATTGCTGACGTGCAAACCAGCCATGATGGCAGCGAGGGTCACGCAGCCGGTTCCCTGCACATCGTCGTTGAAGCATGGGATCTTGGGTCGGTACGTCTCGAGGATCCGGCGGGCTTGGGGGGTTTGTCAGTATGCATCAGGACGGACTCTAAGTAGACCGGAGGGGCGGCTTACCGTTAGCCAAGCCAAAGTCCTCAAAGTGCACATAGGCCCGAGGATACAGTTTGCGGGCCGCCGTGACGAATTTTTCGACAAATTTGTCGTACTCCTCGCCCCGCACGCGCTTCTCCTTGAGACCCAGGTAGAGGTCGTCGTTCAGCAACTTCTCGTTATTGGTGCCGCAGTCCAGGACAACCGGCAGAGTCCGGTCGGGGTGGATGCCGGCACACAGCGTCGTCAGCACCAACTTGGCGACCGAGATGAGGATCCCGCCTACGCCCTGGTCACCGATGCCCAGAATCTCCTCGCCGTCTGAAGAATGGTTAGCGCATCTCGTACGGGGTAGCACCGGCATAGTGACGAGGGGGGGAACGGGGCTGGACGAACCCGACACGACAATGTAGTCGATATCCTCCGGCCGGCCCCATTGGGCCAGGTCATGCTCAACTCGGTCCATATCCCGGATGTTGAGAAAGCAGCCATCGGGGCGGCGGAACTCCTTGGAGAATTCCTCGATAGCCTGTCCCTCGGTGGGCGTGTAGATGATGCTGAACATCTCCTTGATGTGGTCCTGGATGAGACGGTAGTACAGCACGAGGTTCTGTTCCTTGAGCGAGGTCATGAAGACGTTCTTGGCCAAGTCGTCGGGCCGGCTGCAGTACTGACGGTAGGCGCGGGCGGCCTGCTGGTCCAGCGTCTGCACACACTGGGGCAGCAGGCCGGTGAGCTCAAAGTCGCGACGCTCCTGGGCTGTGTGGCCGGAGCCCCGGTTGAAGTTTGCGTTGTTCAGCAGGACGTGGCCCGTCACGGCGCAGTCGATGGGGCCGGTGGTGCTGAGCGGGAGATGTGACCATTTCGAGCTCTTTTGGGACGGCATTTTGGTGGTTGTGGGCGAAAGGGGAATACGACAAGTCACCAACGAGAGGGAACAAAACGGGAGTGTATTCAGCGATTGATTCGTGTAGAAATGAGGAGGCGCGGACGCTGGCAGCGCCGTATTACATGCCTTAAGTAAGGCGACTCAAGTAAGACGACTTAAGTAAGACGACTTAAGGAAAACTGGTTCTCTACTTCATCCAACAGGAAAACAACGCCGAACAGTTCGCAGGCAGTGAAGCACATCGACACCGGCGGAACGGCTGCCTTGGCACCCATACCGACGGGAGTGATGGAACTCGGGCCCGCCAATAGAGAAGATCTCGGCAAGGGTCGTCAATGTGACGTGACGTCGAGGGCTAACTTGCACTGGCACCAGCCCTGCTTAGCTACCGGCCACGGGACGGTGCGGGTCCATCGTAAACGGATGGATGCATCTGTGGGATCGTCGCGTCCACAATTCGTAGGGAAGGCTAACCAAAGGGCGAGACTTCGTTGCCTGCGGAACAAGAAACCGGCTTGCAAGGAAGTGATGATGCAGCACCAAGCGCATCTATGGTAAAGCGCGGAGCAAATGGGACGGATCATAAATAATGTAGGAGCTCCTGGAGCCTCGCCCATGTGGGGGGCCCATCTAAGCAAGAAGCCGATGGGATATGAGCGCGGACTATGATGGCCCAGTGGTTTTTTCTAGCAGCACCTCGACAAGGAGAACCGGTGGTACGAGACCACCGGCCCCGAATCAGTCCAACCCTCTTTAGTAACTGCAACACAAGACGTGTCGCGGCGTTAAGAACCTCGTGAGAAGACTCGTGGGAAGAAGTCGAGTGGTTGGAGACGCGGTTGCTGCGGGGGACAAACAAGAGCAGAGAGAAAGAGAGGGCCTACCTACCTCGACAGCACGCGCGACAGACATACTTTGGAGGGAGGCTGAAGCCATTCACGCCCGACCCGGGGCTACTGCGGAAAGATGGCGTGGCCGGATTCCAGGTTGTCGTGTTTTGCCTTTGTTTCTCTCCCGTCCTGCTCCGCGTGCTGTGTGTATGACGAACAAAGGGAGAAAAATGCGACAGCGCTCGGGCGAGCATGAAAACCAGGCTGCCAAAGTGGATTGGTGACGGAAGGTGGAATAATTCGACCGCCGAAAACGTGGGGCGCAACTGCGGTCTTGCAGGTACCAAAGGTTCTAACTTGCAAGGGCAGGGCCGTGACTGGTTGAGCAGCTTTCGTCTGTTGTGCAAGCATCCATCCCCAGCCCTTCTGCCCGTGGACCCAAGCCAACCCGATTCTTCCCGCCCTTCTACCTAGGGACATTGGATGGATGTTACTTACTCATGCGCGCACAACCGGAACCGAATGCCACCGCCATGTACTCAATGCGTGTACTACCGGGACCTGCTGCTGCTGACGAGGTAGACGTCTTCACCGCACAGCGATCCGCATTCCCAGCGTCCTTCTCATGCACTTTGTACCGGGTCGGTACGTCGCCGGCCAGCGTCGACCTGGGCCTGGCCGGACGACTCAAAACTTTGCTTCCCATGGCTGCTCCGGCTGCCGGTAGTAAACGGCCTGGTAGGCCGGCTATTCGCTAGATGCCACGGAACGAGCCCCGGTGTTTTCGAGTTCCTGCGTCTGCCGTGTCTTCCGAGATATCGGCCCGGAGGTCCACACTTGGCCCCTCCATGCATCTCCCGGCCGTCCACGTCGAGTGGGGACGCGGCCCAGACCATGAACTTGGCAGGGCAGCCCGCGATGCATGTCATCATTGCGTCCTGTCGCCAGTGCCAGTGAATTAAGAACAAACAAGCCATACGAGGGGTTCCGTCTTGCCATCAATGCGAGGTCACCCGCTTGCCTAGTCCTCCGAAGACCACATCGAGCCAACAACTCCCGAGAACATAGGGGGCATCTAGACCCCGTAGCCGCGTCTTACCTGCGCCATCAGGTTCCAGCAGCGGCTATCTGGTCATGCCCTCCGCCATGCTCATTCGTGGCCAATCAGAATGGCAAAGGGTGTGAGCTGGGGAGCGTCGTACTGCAGCTCGCAGGGTGGCGCTGCGTCAAAGTTGCTCAAACACGGAGAATTACGCTGTGCGACACCATGATTGGCCATCAGGTATGTAAACGCCGCGAGGTGGCCAGCCGTTCCCTTTCACTGTCCCTGCATGATTCGGTACCCGCTCGTGGGTATCCCATCGTGTTGCCTTCACCTATGGGCAATATATAGCACCGGCCCGGGTGTCGTCTGCTTCGTGCCCTTCGGTGAAAAAATAGCCGCCAGTACGACAACTCTCAACCGACTGAGCCTCCCTGTCCTCCTGCAGACCAACACTGTTCACTAGTCACGGCGACGACAAGGACAGTAAAAAAACGACAATAGAACCGGAACTGTCTCCTAGTTTACGATGCAGCTCTTCTGCCCTCTGTTCCTCACCATCTTCACGGCTTTAGCCAGGGCCAGTAGTTACTGCACCGGCGATCCTTCGGTGACGGGCTACTGCACGCCCGAAACCTGGGAGGATCTCACGACCGACAGCGCGGCCCTCATCGACGGCTACTCAGGCTGCGAGGACGCCTGCAAGGGCGTGGCCTCGGACGCGGGCGACTGGTTCGCCAACCTCACCGGCGCCGCGATGGGCGAGAAGCGCTCCCTCATCGGCTACGACTGTGCCTTCTCCATCGGCCGCGGCCCGGACCAGGGGGACCCACTGGCCTTCAACCTCGCCAACCAAGACATCCTCGACATCTACCGGGGCGCCATCGAGCGCTTCGCCAAGAACGGCCGGGTGGCGGCAACGGGCACAATGCGGTGCGAAGGCAAGCAGGTGGCCTGGTGGATCGACTGAGCGATGGTGGCTGCCGGCCTACACAAGGCCTTTCTTTCGAGGGGCATTTTGACCAGCTGCAGACCTGGCATGGCGGCCCCGAGGGCTCATGGCATCTACAATGCGACTCTGATAATCAATACCAATTCCCCTACTCTTTACTCTCTAAGCACTGTATGCGTGGGGATGGGCGAAACGTCCAAGGTCTCGTATACCAAAGTCGCGTATCTTTAAGCCCCCCGGCCAGTCCCCGACCTCAACTCATGGTTCCCTTCCTCCCCCCCCCCCCCCCCTCTTAACTACCTCAGCTCTTGGACGGCCAGGCCCTCGATCTCGGTCTCGCCGTGCACCACGGCCATGACGGCGTCTCCAACCCCGCCCGCCGCCGCCCCGTCGCCGCCGCCGTCCTGGTTTTTGTCGTCCTCGTGCTTAGGGTCCTGCGTCTCCGTCTTCTGTTTCTTTGTCACGCCGCCAGTTTCTCCGCCGTCGGGCCGCCCACCGTCGCCCGCGCCCGCGCCCGCGGCCCTGCCGTCCCCAACCGCGCCCGCCGCCCCGTCGGCTTCGCCGCCGTCGCCGTCGTCGTCGGGGCGGGCCTTGCGTTTCTTGTCCTGCGTCTCTTCGTCTTCTTCACGCGTCCCCTCGTCTTCTTTGCGCGTCACTTCTTTATCTTCGCGTGCCGCCGCCGCCGCCCCGTTCGGGATGTCGTCCTCACCGGCGTCCCCCGGGGCGCGCTCCCCCCCTGCCGGGACTGGCCCCCCCCCGGCCGGGGCGGACTCCCCCTCTGCAGGGGCTGGCTCCCCCTTTGTCGGCTCGATGCCTGCTTGCCCGCCACCCTCGGTCTCGGCCCCGCCCTCGGCCGCCGGCGGTGCCTCCGCCTCCCCCTCTACGCCGTCGCGCGCGGCGGTCTCGTCTCCCATAGGGGCGGCGTCAATCGGGTCCTTCGTGGGTCCTCCGTCCCGAGCTATTTCTTCTCCTCCTGCGTCCTCCACCGCCGCCGCCGTCTCCGGCCCGCCTTCTTCCTTCACATACTCCTCGTCGCCGTTGGGCAGCTCCTCTTTGGGCTCGTCTTTTTTCTGCTCCTGGGCCGTCTCTTCCGGGTGCTCCCCGGATGCTGCCCTGGGGTCCTCGACCGCCGGCATTTTCCACGGTTTTGGAGTAGGTGCGGGAGGTGAGTTGTCGGGTGCTCTGTGTGAAGTGAGACTCGTCTTAGGAGCCAAGGATATTGCGCGCCAGAGTTGGATGATTAGGTAAAGACCCCTTAGTAAATGTTTGAACCGTACTGATACCACAATGCGATTGAGACCAATCTCAAGAAAAGGTGGAAGGCGGGGACGAATGTGACCCGTTCGAGTATTTTGACGACGATAGGGGCCAACCATTTCTATTTACCAACCTTATGACAGTCCATTATCACGGGCGTCATCGTTCCAGAGATCGCAAGGATTCTCAGCGCCATGCCTGAACTAGTCAAACCCACATCGCAGGGTTTCTGCCGGCACAACCTGGTGGCTCATTGCTTTTTGTGATACACCGACACGAAGCCTGTTTCAAGCCCACCATGTGAAAAATGTGCGTGTAGACAGCTGAACGAAGGCCATTAGAGCTCACCAAGACCGCCATCGAAAGAAAGTATTGCTGAGTAAACAAAAGAACCGAAAAAGACAGAAGAGTTTCGTACGCCATTGTCCGATATAGGTGGTGGCTCCGTACATTCAGCAGCCTCCTCCTCCTCCTCCACATCCACCCTGTGGCGTTGTTAGATTCAAAGCGACGCACCAGGGGAAAAGGACTTACTCCTCCACCTCCTCCACCTCCTCCACCTCCTCCACCTCCTCCACCCCCTCCACAGCCTGCACTTGCACCTGAACCTCCTCCGCAACCTGCTGTAGTACCGGCTCCTGTTCCGCCGCAGCCGCCAGGAGCCCCGCATGCTACCATGAATTAGTCGTGACTCGGAAACAGGGTTCCCATTGTGCAATGGTTTGGTGTGGTGACGGCCCAGCCTCGCCGTTGGGAGGGGAGCCAGAGGGCTGTTGCTTACCTCCCGCGTCCGCGCCAGCACAACCTCCAGCTGCGGCGGCTAAATATTTCAAGTCAGTACTTTTGCCTGACGGTGAAAGCCTCATAAGAGACCCATGCAGAATACGAAGAGCACTCACCCCCGCCACAAGTTCCCGCGGCGCATGCACCCGGAGTTCCCGAACCGCTAGGGACGGTGCAGGGGTCTCCGCCGTAGTAAATTCCGGGGGTGAAGTACATAGGGTATATCCAGGGCCCGTACATGAGGTACGGGTACCCCCAGTGAGTATAATACTCATCTCGGGGAGGTATTTTTCGGCCTTTCTTGTCGGCACGCTTCTGTGCCTTCTTGTACCCTTCCTCCAGGCGGCGAAGCTGCGCGTCGCGCCGTCTTTTCATCACTTGGGAGAACAATGACTCGTCGTGAGCAAGCCGTACCGCGTTGTGCGAGGAGATGTGCGCCGATTGGTCAGGGGGGCACTCTCCGGCTTTGCCAGAGGAGTGAAACCTTTCCGAGACTGCGGTGAATACGCGGTTAACCTCTCTACCACTGAACACGAGCAAATCCTTTGGGTTGGTGACGTACTTTTGTCATTGGCCGAAACACCGAGTAGCTTGCCCACCGAGGAGACGTGGGATGCCCGGATACTTTCGCAGTACCAACAGGTGCATTCGCTGTACACATCGTTGTACTTCTCTTGATATGTCTTGCTGGTCCACTCGAAGGCTGCATTCAGCTTGTCTTCGCCCACCTTGTCGTCATGGTCAATGAACTTCGAGGCTTTGGTGGTGGTGGACTCATAGTAGGACTGAGGGCTGAGCTGGTGTGTGTGCCACGCCAGGTCAACGTCCAAAGTGGGAACGGCCATCTGGGTGGGATTAGCGGCCATGATGTCGATAAACCTCCCGTACTTGACGATCAGGCGTTCCATGGTATCCATAGCTGCCGGACTGTGCAGCCAGTCAATCTGTACAGAAAAATGAGCGTGTGTCGAGGCAGGGGTCATAAGAGAGGGCTTCGCCGACCTTCTGCATCTTCTCTGAGAAAGCACCCTGGCGCAGGACGGCACCACTGAGCTCCAGCGCAAATGGTGTGTGGTTGCCCCAGTACCTTGCCATCATCTTTCGAACAGACAACCGCTCTCGTCTAGTGACACGCAAATGCTTGGAGCCGGAGACGCCTTGGAGTTTATACATGGTCGCCTTGTCATTCAGGGTGAGTTCGATCAGAACCCTCACGTTTTCCATGCTCGGCTGAGTAGGGCGAGCAATGCCAGGCTGGAGTAAATCCAAAACCAGGCTGCGTAAATGCGCCTTCATAAGGACATTCGGGAAGGTCTGCTCATGCGTGGGACGCTCTGTCACCGGGGGGGAACATTGGGGCATACCCGTCATGGGATCAAGTATCGTGCCGGGCATGGGGCGGTTTCGGAGGAGAAGTGCTTCGACGTCCTTGACAAACTTGGAGAGTTCCAAAGTGCCCCTGTTAACAGTGAGAGAGCATTTCTGGCAGACGTACGTGAAATCACCGTCTCCATAGCCGTTTCCGACCATGCCAGGTGAATGCGCTTTCGAGTCTTCAGGCATGCCGCAGGTGGTCCAAAGGACATCGTCCGACGCATGGCAAGAGGGGCATTTGATCTCCTTGGTCAGGGAGTCCTCTATGTTATCCCAAGGTCGCCCGGTCGTATTCTCCCAGGCCTGCACGCTGTCGTCGTTCGGGCGGTAGTTGAAGCCCGTATCGATGGCATCGTTGACCAGTTGCCAAGGCATGCCAGCAGTCCACAACGGAGCCATACCAAAGCGTATGCAGTCCTCAAGGAAGGCGCGCGGGTTGAGCATATGGGCATGCCAGACCATCAGGACGTCTGGAAGCATCAGCACTCTCCTTCGTATTTGCTTGGCCATCTGCTCTACGTACCGAGCGGCGGAAGGACCGCCCACTTCATGGCGTCGTGGGAACGAACGAAGTTCACGTAGTTGGGACCAGCAGGATCCTTCATGTGATCCTCGGTCAAGGGCTCGCCGACCATGGTGTCCCACCACGCCTCATAGCGGTCCACTGCGCGGGCTACGTAGAGAGCCCATCGCTTCTCGCGCAACTGGGCCAGTGCTTGCTTGGGGTCGGCATCCTTCTCGACGGCGTCCCCCTGGGGTGCCGTGGCGCGGGAGTCGAAGATCTCCCATAGTCCATCGGCATACCCTATATCCTCTTTGAGGGCCTCGAAGGCGGCGAGGAGCTTAAGATGGGCAAGGCAGGTGTTCTTGTGTAGACCAGTGGTGAATTCGGACAGGTTCAGCGACGAGAAGGCGGCGTTCAGGTCGTCGTCGGCTCCCGGGGCTAGTGCGGCGGTGTTTCCGGCTTGGCTGCCGGCCACAGGTGTATAGGCAGGGAGCGTCTCAGTACCGTGCGGGTGGACGGGGCTTTCCCCCTTTGTGTCGTCGTGCTTGGCGGCCATAGTGGAGGCGGCTGCTTGAATGTACGGAACGCCAAGCCGAGGGAGGGGTCTTTCACGGTGGACGGCGGGTGGTGTTAAATGCACACGGGAGATGGTGGCACATATAGTTATTTGGTGTGAGTTCCGGCATCGCGAATCAGCACGAGTTATTGGCGGTGGGAATTGATACGATCCAATCGGGTCTGTATTGATGCCTAGGGAGTAATACGCGACAAGGTTGATAGGTTGCTTAAGCACGGCCGTTGGGGTGCAGCGGCCCCTCCAACTAACTGCTTATCTACCTACCTCAGCACTGTGATACAAGCTGCATGGCAAGTACCTCGCATTTGAAGACCGGCCTTGAATGGGCAACAACTGGATTCCTTCCCACCGAAGGATTCATGACTCCATGTGCAACACCACACCCGGTGTACTCGCGTGATCCATTCATTGTACATGTAGTCCAGTGGAGGCTTGTCCGTAAGGAGGAGATACGCAAACCCATCAGACCATATCCCGCGCGTGTACTTTCATAGTTAGATGCATCTACGAGGGCGGCACCGCCAACCACGTCATTTGCCACGTTTCCTGAAGCCGGACTCCGCGGCCACGGCGAGGCTCGCGGTGCTCAAAACAGTTAGAGCAAGGCAGACAAGAAGGGCATCCGGCCGCAGCATCATGAAAGGAAGGCTTCTCGGATGAGTGGGGTACTAACCAATCCCGCTTACCGAGGCCGTCTAGGAGGTCCAGCTGTCAGACCAACGTTGCGCTTCCAGGACCAGCTAGCAGCACAGAAGCTTCGGTGCCGATCCTGCCACCGTCCAACTGCTGCATGCACTGCCTCCATCTTCATCACCTCCCACTTGGGCAATTCGACATCCGCCTTGGGTCAGCCGTGACGCCACCCCATCCACGGCACTACCCTGCAGGAAGATCCGGATGCCTTAACCGACCAGCGCACCCGCGCTTGACCGAAGCGACGTGGCGGCCCGGGCTGTCTGCGCCTACCGCGGCTTGGGAATGCTGCGGTAGGGCAGACAACCATTTCTTCCAATAGGAACTGGACACTTGGGGCTTATAGAGAAGTCGGGTGCGAACGAACCCACGAGAACGCGAGAAGTTACGATGATGACCATGTAATACCACAGTTCCCAAGGCGCGTGCGTGCCGGGAACCTTGACCTCTACGGTGACTTTTCTGACCGAGGGCTCGGAAACCCAGCCAAACATGGGACCAAGGAATCGACCTCGCCTCACCACTCACGCCAGCGAGAATCATTATGGATAATGATATTTCGTATCATATGTGACAGAATGCCATCTCGGTGCCTAGTTACGAGCCCATGTCTTCTGAACCAGTCGGGAAGGAGGGCGCTGGAGCCCAAGCAAGTACCCGCATATCCGCGAAGGCAGCGAAGAGTTCCACTTCACTTTCCTTGGGAGCATCACACTACCCTCGGTGACGAATACGCTTCTTCTTGATATCCATGGGTCAGAAGTACAGCCTCCCAACCCCCGTCGCAAGTACAGCCTCCCAATCCCTGTCGCGACCACCACAGGATCCAATTTTCTAGGCATCATGCAAGCGGCAAGGCTGTTTAAGAAAGTCTACCGGGCCCCGGGGGTGGAGGGGGGAGACTTCGTGTCTACGTATTACCCACTCAGCTGTCGCCGGGTGCGCCCCTTCCCGCCCCGGCCCCCGACGCAGTGGGTGACAGGATGTTTAGCTGTCCGTTAGTCATCGGGGGCAACCGGGGAGCCACCGGGGAGCCTCAGGGGAAGGGATGGTCAGATGGGGAGGAAAGGTCGAAGGACAAGGGCGAGTGGTGCTCAGGACATGGAAAACCACTTTTCTGTTCTCGGCATCACGGTCTCTCGACCGGAAACACGTTTAGTTGCCCCCGTAAGGAGCAAAGAAGACGAATAGATGGGTGAGGAGCGTCAGGTCTGCTATCACGCCATGAGTCCGGCCAGCACCAGATATTGTAATGCTCAGGGACCCGAGACGGCTGTACTGATCCTGTACTTATGCAGAAAGAGTTGGTCGACCTGGGAGTGATGTTGTCTACGTGTCCGCGAACGAGGAGATTGGCTCGCGGAAACATCAAATACGCCCCCCCATCCGTCCCGTGCTAAGCGGAAAGTCTAGCCCGGAATACACCGCCTTCCGAACCACCAAATGCCATCCCGCTCTTACTCAAAAGCATCTAAGTCTCAGAGCCGCTCGTATTTATAAGCTACCAATCCTCGGGGTATATCGTGTCACGGCCGTTCATCGTACAGCGGGCAACGAGGACCGTTAATGGGCTTCTCGAAACATCGAAATCAATTCGAATACCCCGATGCCCAAGCCGCGGCTACGCCGTCAAAGCCCATTCAATATACACAAGAAATCCACACCTCCGTCCCAAGAAAGGCTTGGCGGTCGCGCCACCCCCTTTGTATTTCTTCTCTCCGGCCGTGCCTCCGGGCCTTCTGAATACCCAGAGTCTAGCTCGTAGATAAAGCAGCAGCCCGTTCATAGCACCGCGGCGTTATTATGCCGAAGGGGCGGGGATCTGGCCGGGGCCTACAGTCACAACGACCGTGGTGGTACCCGAAAGAGTAACGACGGGAACAGCGGGGTTGGCGGCGGCAGGAGGGGGTGTGGCCTTGGGAGCTTCGGCAGGCGGCGCGCCGGCCTTGGTCTCATTGGGAGCTCCGGCGGGAGGAGCAGGAGCGGCGGCGGGAGGGGCAGCAGGGGCGGCGGCGGGAGGGGCAGCAGCAGGGGGCTTGGCGGCACCCTTAGCAGGCGCCGGTACAAAGGCCTGAATTATTTAATATCAGTTGCTACTCGGATCCTCACAAGAAAGGGGATGCTCTTACGGCATTGGCAAGGGAAATCTGAGCCACGGTACCACCGGAAACGGTAGTGCCGTCTACGTTAGCCGGGGCGCCGTTGGAGGCCTTGTTGTACTGAACGACCTGGTCGGCAGATTTCCTGAGAGCAATGGTGAGTGGTAATTCGATTTTGCGTCCCGTGGGGAGGTGCCTCACGGGTTGACAATCATCACTTGCCCCAGCTGACAGTGGGGGCCGGTGGCACAGTAGAGGAACATGGGCTCTTCGGAAACCACGGGCACGTTGAAGGTTCCCACAGTGGCCTGGCCATCTTGGAAGGGGATGTGGCCGCTGTGGAGGGCGCCGGGGACAGTCTTCTGGAGCGGCTGACAAGCCTGGGCCTCGTTTGACTGCGTGACGGTGTGGTTGCCGTTGCTGAACTGGAACTGGATGACATCGCCCACGGCGGCCTGAACCGAGTTGGGCACAAAGGTGACTTGCTGGCCTCCCACGACGACGGGGATGATCTTGGCGGCGGCAGCAGCGTTGAAGGCGCCCTCTGTCGTGGCTGGTCAGAACGGTGTCGGTGGTTACTTGGTAGGGGGGTTGGGCAACGTACTAGCCATCCCAACGGCTACCAGGGCCTCGTGGGCGGCTTCTTCGGGGGACAGGATACGGGGTTCCTGGCGAACCGCGAGCGAACGCGGCTGGGGAAGAGCGCTGACGGCGGCGGCCAGGGCCAGAGTATTGAGAAAGAACTGCATCTTGGACTAGGGGTAGGTTGATTACGTGGGGATCTCTCGCACAAAGATAGTAAGAATCGAATACCGCTCAACGGATCTCGCAAACGAAGAAGAAGAGGAAGCTGCAAACGCCGGTCGACGGCTTGGTGGGGAATTAGAATGAGTGGAAGCGAGAGGGATCGGAAACCAGACGAGTCTGCGAGGCCGGGAAGGCTCTGCAGAGATATAAAGATGCAAAGACGGCGTCCTTTGCAGCCAGGGTAGAGGCTCTCTCCTGGCCAAGCCCTTGGGCCCGCGGGAGAGCGTGGAGCAGGTAGTTGTCTATACGTACGGAGTACAACGCCGTGTTATGGCGAGGGGGGGGTGGGGGGCAAGGGAGCAGGGGCGTCGTTGCCCCCCATCCCCCTCCCCCCCTGCCCAAGAGCCGCATCTACCTGTGCCCCGTGTAGTTCGCGTGGGTGGCCGTACGGAGCAGCAGGATCGTATGCCTGTCCCGGGCATGCATTGTTCGCATGGCCATGGTTGCGACAAGGTCCTGGCTGGGCTGAGGACGGGCGATGGGTCCACCAGATAGAGAGAGGCTCGCAGGCCTTGACTCTCGGGCTCGCGGGCGGGCAGGTTGCCAAGGAGGCGAGCGCGACGAAGACAGCGACTCGGTTTGAGGTCATCCCCAAAGCATCCGCTTTGGGCTCTTGGCGGTTGGTCTGCCCTCCTACAGCCGGTGCCGGTGGAGCCGAGCCCGCTGGAGATCAACCGGCCGATCTAGTGATTGGATCGACGCGCCGGCGTGTCCACGCAGCACGGCCAGCATCCCGGTTCGTTCGATGGGGTTTTTCGTCTGAGGTTGCAGCGCCGTGATGGGGCCGATGTGGGCATGAGGTGATGGAATTGCCCGAAGGAGCCTTGTCCGTTTCGAATCGACTTCAGATTTTGCTTGTCGTGACGAGGCGCCGGCCGCGAGGGGGGGGGGCAGCATCCAAGATCTGCCGTTGTTCGTCTGCAATTGCTCTCCCTCTCTTTCTGCCCTCGGCCATTCGTTTACCTCGGGTTCCGGCTGCCGTATGTACACCCTTGGCATCCTTTACGGCCCCACCTTGCCGCGATTTGCCCGAAACCTACCATTCCCATCCAGCACCGCAGAACCCGAGTACCTCAGTGTATACCACCGATGGAGCTCTTTGTTCCTGTAGATAGAACACTTGGGTAATTCAGTGCATATTCGGTGCTTCTTAATCCATGTGAGTAGGGACTTACGTATACTCAAAAACCCGGCTTGCCTCCTGAAAAGAGGTCAGTGAGTAAAGTAAGTAGGTACTTCGTAGGTGCTTAGGTAAACCCCCAACCGATCGCATCTCTCTCGCCGACCGGCAGCAGCCACGATCGGCCATTCCCTACTGTACGGCACAGCGCGGCTTCCATTAGAAATCCAGCCTAACCGCTTGCTCAGCTTTGAAACCGCAGGTGAGCTGCTCCTTTGGGCTTGTCCAATGCGGTCAATTGTTTCACCCGGTCGAACCGGGGGGTGCCGATGCACTTTCATTTGCGGATGGTTACCCTGCTCATCTCGTCTGTGCGGAGCTTTTCACACGCGCGCTTCGGGCAAAGCAACCTTGACCTCCAATTACTCACCCTACCTTCTGTACCTAGTACTCGGTAGGGACTGCCTCTAGAGAGTCAAGGCGCATACGTGGACCACGACACCCCCCCCCCTTGCATCCACCTTGACCGTTGAGCCGCCCCCCCGGGTATCTGCATATCCTGCGCGCCCGCCATGCGGTACACATATCAGCACTTGGCGGCTAGTATTACCACGACGGTGCTGCTCCCTTGTTCGACGCCGTGCCGCTGCCGAGTGCTTGTCCTAGTCTCGAGTGTCTTCGGCACAGGGTTCCTCCCTGCCGCCAAGGATTCGCTCCAACTATCAATACGATGGCTCAGCAGCCTGACACAGCAATGGTTCACTACATAACCTACAATATGAAGTAAGCGTATGTAACACACCCTGCAGGCCGGAGTCGGTGCCCACTAGCACAACGCCTTTCGATACTCGCAGCCAGTGAGGCTGTCGCCGGCCAAATCGCATTTTACTCAAAGGCGAGAAGCTAGCAAGCTTCACCACAAGGACTTGGAGCCAAGCCGGCACCCCCCTAAAACGGCGCCAGAACACTCTAACTTCAGGCGCGCCAACCTACCTACGGAGCAGATCATTGTAAAATCAGGTTCGATGAGAATATTACAGTGTTTTTGTGACTTTACACGATATTATTGAACGGTGATCCATTCGGTATGTCCCAAGCTCGCAGTACGAGGTTGAGGACAGCGTACTGCCCGGACGCCGTCGTCTTTGCCCAAATACCTCAAGTATCTCACCCACTTTCCTGGAATATAACATGAGTAATCGCATGGTGAATACCCCCCTCTCTTCCCAACAGCGTCCAGATAGATTCTGATGCAAATGTGAGAGAATTCCCTGATGTGCTCCTACCGAGCCGCCAACAGAAGAGAAAAGCCATCGTCGGTGCGAACCTCGCAGCGAACAAGTGTCCGTATAAAGGCCATGCTCGTTCCATGGAAAAGAAGTTCAAATTATTTGAACACACCTAAAAAGTGCCACCAGTCATCGATATTTGACAAAGTGATGGGGCTCGGAATCCCCTCATGACGCAACAGCGACAGCAGTAGCGCATAGCTTAAAGCTTTTGATAGAGGTACGTCACTTTCTGCCCCATTCTTAGATTCTATGAAGCCAGGCAGTGATCAACTCAGGAAGTCTCGGGTTAATAAGTAACAATCACCCGGTGCTGTTAAATATGCTCGACGGCTTTGTTTTCTCGGTCTCCTGACGCCGCCGAAAATTTGTATTACAACCTGCCACGACACCAGCTTCTCTTGACGGCCCTTTGACTTCTATTTTCTCCTCTCTTCACAAGTCGCGGGCACTTACCACCCATTTCACACATCAGAATGCCTCATGCAGTCAAACAAGTCTTGCGAAAGCAAGCTTGGAGGGGGCACGGAGAACCGGTGATGGCCAAGCACATGACGTTCATTTACACCACCGACGACGATGGAGTGCCAACTAGCTCACCTACCCGCTTGACTCGAAGCATCCAACTCGGAGGAAAAATCGACACCAGGACCACTGAAATCATGGGCCCAAGCAAACGGTCCCTCAAGCGCGCTGCCAGGAAACGTAACATCCAGCGCAGGGGGCACAAGCTGGCGGCAGGGGAGGGTGAAGATGTCAAACCAATTCCAGGCCCGAGCCATTCGTTATCGCACCTAGAAAAATCACCCACTGAGCTCCTCCTATGTATCGCCGAGTATTTGCAGCCCAAGGCTACGGCCTGTCTAGCACTCGCGTCCTGGACACTTCTTAACAAACTAGGGACCAGAACCCTCAGGACGCTGGATGTGGACTCCCGCTACATGCTCATGGATGTCCTCCAAAGGGACTATGCTGAGCTGGTGCTTTGTCACGACTGCCGAAAGCTCCATTCGCCGTGGCTCTCGCTTGGGCCTCCTCGGACATCCTAGGAGCCTGACCTCCCCTGTCGAGATCGCCGTCCCCCCTTCGATTACACGGTTTTCTATCAGCGCTTGCATCCGAACATGGTAGAAGCCTGCATTAAAAAGAGGAATGCCGATCCCACGATTCTCTTAAAGCAACTGTGCCAGACATGGACAATTGCCCACACCATCCATCGGGAAACATTCCACGTGCAGCGGTCAGAACGGCCACTGCTGACTCCCGAATTCCTCTTGGCCAAGACGCAGACGGTCATCGTGCCGGCAAGCGGCGACTGTAAGTGTCAACCGTGGTCGGTCTTACTCCCTTGGCCCCTTTTCGTGAGTGTTTAATAGGTACTAAGACCGGGTGGCTACAGGGAACAGCCGGACAGGCATCGGCGAGCTCCTAGCGTTTATTAACACCATGAAGGATGACATCTGCCCCCATCAGCAGACGTGGGAAGAGGCATTTGCGAGCAGTCTCCGTGGGCTCTCCGGACAAGAGCGCCGTCGCCTGCGATGGAATCGTGATGGGGAGAGACTCCTCTGCTTGCTGGCCCACGACCGGGGCTGTTTCTGTCGCGAAGAGAAGAGCTGGTGGGCAGACCATCCGCCTGCGTGCCCCGACAGCTGCAATGAGTGCCCCACCGACTTCGTACTGGATGTTGCTGAGTTCCCCGGCCTTTCAACCCGGGCCCTGGTCCTGGCGACGTGGAAGCTCATTGCCCAAAGGCCGCGCGACCCCTCGGGATACCCAAGGATGGACCCAAACATCCCACAGCCGCATTTTGCCCTGTTATCCAATTCAACGCGACAGTCCCTTTCGACCGTGCAACCCAGGCTCTCCCCACGGCTCGGTTTCGTCGAGAAGGTGGACATTCCTAGGTCTGGTGTGTTCCGAATATTTGAAGGAGACGGTTTCGTGGGACGCGATGGCAATTACCGGCCCTGGATGACTGCGTTGGATATCGATCGCTTGGCGGACTTTGGTCACCGTCTTGAGTATGAGGGTCCAAACTGTGGCCAGCCGCATCGCACTGGCCTTGACAACCGCATTTTGCATCCGGACCCCGTGGAGGAGGTTGTCGTTTCGGCGTTGGAAATAGCGGTCGACAGCAACACCGGGGCTTCCAATGCAGCCGAGGGCGGTATGGAGGTCATCGGCCACGGATGGAGGGATGATGATGGGCATGCATATTCCTTATCCCGCCATGGTTGCTTATAGTGACAGCCTTCTGTTCAATCTGTGTAATTCCTTGGGTGCGTTGCGACTGCATCATGGCGGACTGACCACCTGTTGCCAGTGGCGAATCGACTGCAAGTTTGGATTGTGCTTGTGTCCTTACACGTGCAAGTACTTCAAAGCTCGGGAAGTGAGCCCGGGATGGTCGTGTAATGGGTACATAATTCGGTACTGGCTGTTCAGGGTCCAGTTCTTAGTGCGGCGGGGTGGACGATCCCAAAGTTCTAGCCTCCTCCATTCCATCTCTCCAGCTTTTCGTGCCTCCGATCCCAGTGGCGACGCTGAGCAAAACTTAGCGACTAACAACCAAAACGACCACTTCCCTTCGAAAACGCCCGCACCCCATTCCGCCGCATCGCCCGCCATGTCGAAAACCAAAAAGGCCGCGGCCAAGCGCAAGCGTGACGCCCAGGTTGACCCGTCCAACAAGAAAAGGCAGACGGCGACGGGCGCCCCTCCTACCCCGGATTCGGGCGATGGAGGAGTTGCCGCCGAGTCGCCCGGCCCCATCAGCCTCGGCGCCGTCGTGTCAGAGGCCGAGGTCGAGATTGCCGTCGATACTTTGCGAGCCCTATCGGAGTACCCAGCCATCCTCAAGTCCAAGGGCTGTCGAGATCTCCGGTCCGCCGTCTTCGACTTCCGGCAGGCCTGCACCACGGGCGCGAACACGGGCGGAAGTAAGCCGGTGCCACGCCCCAAATCCCGGTATAACGAGCTGACGGCTGCGGCTTACAGACGATGCGAACCTCACGGCCCGCATCTCGGGCGCATTAGTTGACGGCAAGTACACCGACGCGCTCGTGCTTCTGGCCGAGATGCGCATCCGGAATGAGGCCCCCAAACTGGGTGCCCTGTGCCGCTGGGTACGCGACCTTGATGTCGTGAGCGGCCTTTCGATGCGCGACGGCGACGACACGGGCAGACCCATCGTGCCGCGAACCGAGAGCCAGCTCGAGCTGCTCCGGGTCCTCGACTCGGTCCTGAGGGTCACCGGTACGGCGGACAAGCAGCCGGCCGCTCTCAAGCTGACCACATCTGACCCCATTGCGTTGCAAAAGCTCTGGGACCTGCGCGACGAGACGTGGCAGCCCATGGCGGTTCGACAGAGCGTGGTGGACGGCTCCATTTTCGCGGTGTGCCCGCCTGCGGTCAAGGAGCGCTTCGCCGTTTTGGAGACGACGCCGGGCCCGGAGCGGAAGCCGCCGAACCTGCACCCCGCCGTCCTCTACCTCAGCAGCGACGATACCGTGCTGCTCGCCGCCGAAGCACCTCCCATTACATATCATCAGCACCCGGCCGTGCCCAACCTCTCGTTGATGAAGGGCGTCCTCTCGGCCGATGAATGCCGCGCCATCATCGCCGCTACCGAGACGATTGGCTACCTTCCCGACGCCCCTCTCCGAGATGACGGCACCGAGACCAGTATCCTGGCCCACAACGTCTACTGGATCATCGACCAGGCCTTCCACGACAAGCTGTGGAGCCGTGTCCGGCCCTTCATCCCTGCCGAGGTGGGCGGCAAAAAGGCCAGGAGCATCAACCGGCGCTTCCGGGTCTACCGCTACGTGCCCGGCGCCGAGTACCGGTGCCACTTCGACGGCGCCTGGCCGCCGTCGGGCGTTCATCCCACGACGGGCAAGTACCAGTACGACGCCTCGCCAGCCGAGGCCAAGCAGTCGAGCCTCTTCACCTTCCTCGTCTACCTGAACGACGAGTTTGAGGGAGGGGAGACGACCTTCTTCACGCCCAGCTTGGTGGAAGGCGTCATGAACGCCCACCCGGTGCGGCCGATGATGGGATCCGTGGCGCTGTTCCCCCACGGGGAAAGCCGGGGCGCCCTGCTGCATGAAGGTACGGGGGTGCGGAAGGGTGCAAAGTACATCATCAGGACCGATGTTGAGTACGATGTCGAACCCGGACGAACCGACTGAACTTGACTGCGTGGTTTCGTTGCGTCGTTGCTTGGGCGGCACTGCTGGCGTCGGCCTGTTTCGGACCGACTTTTTTTCTGTTCCGACCCTCAAAAGCGATGGTTCATATCAAGTACACTCCCTATAAGCCCGGCGCGGTAGCAGGTGGCTGAAAAATGGCATGTAGCTATTCCGAGTTGGCAGCTCTGAGACGGTCACCTATATGCCGAACATCCACTTTCCAGTGCCCCAATCGGCCGGCTGTATCTTCTCACGGAAATAATTGTGGCGCTGGACAAGATGCGCGCCGCTCTTGTGACGCGCCCTGAGCTGCCGAACCAACATGGCATTGGCTTGTGACTCTAAGCCGCCCAACAGCGACGCCTCCCGGAGAAGGGAGCCAAGACGCCCCTTCCCTCGGCCCTTGGGGCCGAACGAAGGGCGGTGCATCAACCGCCCGGAAAGCTGCTGCCTCGGCCACGCCGTCGACTTTCGGGGTTGCTGAAGAGGCAGGGCACCCGAGAACTCGGAAGCTTGCGGGGATGCGGGCCAGTCTCCGGACATGGAGACGTCTTGCCGTCTCCCGCTCTTATGCCCCCTTTCAGCCCTTTTGCAACCCGGCGGTCTTTTTCCTACCTCTTCGTGGCTTTGGCAACGCGGCCGCCGCTCGTGTCAATGGAGGTGTGGATGACTGCAGTATGTCATCCATGATTGATTCCCTCCAGCTAAGATAGGTATCATCTCTCATTTCAGTTCTCGGTGCTTGAAACCGAAAAGTAGAAGGGGTTAATCGGTGTTGGGAGCGACAGGGTGGCTCGCTGCGTTCGTTTTATTCATACCCGTATGCCTATAACGCCACGCCAATTCGAAAATGCTGAAGTACATCCCTTGGGTAATGCATTGCCTAGGGCGCTTTGCCTGGCTTCTTTTTCCCGGCCTTCCCTAGAGCTAAGAGCCACAGGAACGGCAACCGAATGGTTCCTCATCCGCGGGAACCCGCCAGATCCATCCATCCTTCCTCCTCATGGTGTATCAAAAACTGGCAAATAAACGAAAACGACAGCTCGCTATATATTCTCAGGCCTTTTCGCGCCCGCGGCTCTCGGCATTGTACAACTCCCTCTTGAAGTCGTAGAGCAAGTCTTCAATCTTGCTTACTTCTTGTCGGGACAATACGGCTGTGCGCAACTCGCCGAGGCCTCCTTGCAGCGCTGCCATGATTTTCTCCATCTGACTTTCCGGTGGTGCTGTTACCGTTTTTGCGGGGGTTTCCACCCGTGCGGAAGCGGTTTCGATGGCCGCTTCTTTGACGTCCCGTGCTTCGTCCTTGTGCTTCTTTCTCTCCACGGAAGCTAAGACAGCTGCAGGCTCGGCTTTCTGGTGCGACTCTACCGTGGTAGTACTGGCACCGTCATTCTGTGAGGCTTCCTGCACAATCTGCAAGCGCACAGCCTCGTTGTCATCCACAGTGGGCTCGTACGGCACCGAGTTCCGGCCTGCCTCATGCAGCTGCAGGTTGGCGTCCGAGGTCAAGGATTCTTGTGACGAGTTTGGCTGCCGTCCTCCTCCAGAAATCTCGGACTGCGCCAATGGTAGGTCTAGTCCATATATCAGATTTTGCTCTCGGTACGGTGTTGGATAATAGCGTCTTACTGTCATTGTTGGGCATGGGCGGGCTCTCCGGATCTGTGCCCTTGCTTGGTTCGACAGCTTGGCTGTGCTTGCGCTTCTTACCACCGGGTCCGTCGCTGTCCTCGCCAGGGGTCCGTCGTTTTCTCTTGGATTTCTTGCCAGCTGGTTGAGGCTCTTCCGTGGCTACAGATGCTGACGAGGTGGCTTCCGGTTGATTAGCCTTGGTCTTACTCCTCTTCGATTTGCGACTCGATCGCTCAGATCCCACACTGGCTGCAACGGAAGCTCTTCTTGGAGTTGGCAACTCTTCCTGGAGCTGTTCGGGGCTTTCGTTTTCGCAGCTAGGCGCAGGCATGCACCGCTTGGAGTCGAGCTCAGCCACAAGTCGCAGCATGCTGCGCTCATCAACAGCACTGGCCTCGAACGAGTATCCCTGAGATGGAGCATTAGGGGCCAGGGCGTTTGCAGTTTGCCGGCTGCCTTTGACTTGAGACCGCAGGCTTCGAGGACTCGAGTAACCTAGGCCAACGACCTCATCAGTGCCGTTTTGGTTCTGCAATCCATTTACAGTTCGGGTCGCAGGGATGCTCTCATCAGCAGGACCAGCTAGGCTCGCGACTGGCCTCACGGGTGCTTGTTGAGATCCCGACACGCCAGGCCCCAGAACATGCCCGGCGCCACTCGCGTCTTTGTGAGTGGCGTCTCCCAAGTCGATATGCTCTACGGCGTCCTCAGGGGTTGAGTCGACGGTTTGGAGTCTTGCCTCGGGGGGATCCTCGTCGCTTGATGCAGGCACAAAAGACCCGTCTTCTGCAGTCAAAATAGGGTTTCGTTCGTTTACGAAGGCCCGGCGGCTGTTCGAAGGGGAGCTGGAAATTGGCGAAGAAGGCGGCCACTCGTCCAAGAGGCTGCTGCTGCTGGACTGAGGCTTCGGCAGTTCTGGCAGGAGGGGATATCGTCGTGGTTCTGGGGGCGACGAAGGCGCTTCGTCCGTCATTTCCTGCTCTTGATCCACCAGCAGGGCCTGGCCGCGGCGCGGAGTAGGCGTTGAAGACATATAATCCTCAAATGTACGGTGACTTTTAGGTGTTGTGTTCTTCTGTGACCTGGTGTTCCTAGGTGTAGTGGAACCGGAAGATGACGGCCGTTTGTCAGCGCTTGAACAAATCTCGGGAAACAGCGTAGCATTCTCCTTCTGCCGTTCCCGAACCTCCCTCTGCCTCTCAGTGAGGACTTGGGACTCCACGTTAGTGCCGGGCGGCGAAGATGCAATGGCAGCAAACTGGATTTGGGAGTCGTCATGTCGCGTTCGCGGCGTGGCGCTACGCTTCGCGGCCCTTGTTCGACCAACTTCAGGGGTATCTTCAGGTTGACGTTTCTTAGATATCGAAAGCTGAACTGATCCTGGAGTTGAGCGTCGCGACGACGAGCGCCTAGTGCCAGTTCGGGGGCTGTTGGCCCGTGATGTCCTGGGCAATGGCTCAGTTGCGTCGAAGTCCGCCTGCGACTCGATAAAAGATGGTCGTTGCTCGTTTGCCTCATGATTAGGAATATCCAGGCCAGGCGTAATCATGTCGACAAATGGACTGAGAATAACGAGTGCAGCTTTGAGTTTCTCGGGGTATTGGATCCCATCGCTCTGCTCAAACGCATGGTTCCACATGGCCGTGACAGCATTGACAATGTGTCTATGCCTACTTCCAAAAGCAGAGCATAATAACGGCTCGATCGTATCCAGCTGGACGTGCTCAAGGTTGTCCGCTTCGGTAAAGATGTCGCAAATCCGGCTCCAGAGCAGTTTGACCTGTACACCATGAGCCATTGCCACATCTGGAATACCCGCATTCGAGGGACTCACCGCGTCAGACACATCGGATAACTGGCGGCTGTCGTACCGCCCATCCGCATCCTGAATCCAGACTCCAACTCCGTTTTGAATATTGACGAGGGCTTTGAAAACGAGAAGCTGGTTGCATCTGGCCAGGAATCCGGCCACCGCGCCGAGAAGTGAGGCCGGTGTCTCTTGAAGCTCCCCACTGCCGCATTGCTTGTAGAAAAGTTGGAGAAAGTGGTCAATGGCCTTGTATAAGTAGTCGAAGGGATCAAAAGACGACGCTTTTGAGCCCGTTACAGCTGTGCCCCATAGCTGACGTCGACCTGCTTCGAGCGCTTGGCGGTCACGCGGGTGCCTTGCATTGGTTATCAGTTCGATACCAGCCTTCAGGTATATAGGGCGGGGCTTGGTTCCGTGCTCGGCAGCTGCAATGTCCATGAGGTATTTGGCGAGAGGTTCGATCACGGTGATTGCGCAGCCGGCGACTCCAGCTTCTTCAGTAACGCGTTCCACAAGCAATTGGAATAGCGAATGCCACTGCGCCCATGAAAGATTCGGCGTGGACTTTAATCCTCTTTCGAGGTGTTTGACGATCTCGCGAAAGTCGCGACCAAGGGGAGGCTGGCTACAGGGGCTGCCGATGGACTGGGTCATCCGGCCAGTCTTCAAGGAAGTAGACAGCACTCTCGAGACAAGAAGCCACGAGCCGTAGGGGGCGGCGGTGTGCCCAGGAAGCAGCTGCATCAACTCAAGAGCCAAATCAAACTTGCCTTGGGGGGATTTAGTGCTCATGAAAGGCTCAATGACTGCATCGATTAGATTGGCGAAACCATCGCCGTCCTCTCCCCCGGGGGGTAGTGTCGATAGCATTGAAAAGAGATGGTAAAGAGGGGTCCGGACAAGACCGTGGCTTTTACCAGCCTTGTGGGAAGGCGTCGCAAGCGGAGCGAACGTGTTCTCCTGCGTCATCGACAGTTGTTTTTCGGTGAAGGGAAGGAGACCCAGACCATCTATCATTGTGCCGAGGAACATGCTCGTTGCCTGAAAGAAGGCGGTTGACTTGGCATGCGTCTGTTCCGACTCCGCCAACCCACGGCTCCAAACTTGGTGTAATAGAGTGAACGCGTGGGCCACGAAGACGGCCGTGTCCGTCGATACCTTGATCTCCTTGCTCGCGGCAGAGGCCACAGCACCAACGAGTGTTCGCCAAAGTCTAGACGAGTCTGATTCGCGTTGCGCCAAATCCAAGTATGTTTTGGACAGGATAGGGGCGACAAGCGCAAATACCCTTGGTGCGTTCCGTCGAATCCACTTGGGATCTAGGGCGGACAGTTCCTCCGGTGTGGCCACAGCACTTTGCCAAACACGGTCCTCTTTCCACAGTCGAGGCGTGGATGAGTCGAAGAGACCCGTTAACATCAAGGTTGCTTGTCGCACGAGGCCCGGCGGAGAGGCCGAAGGCTTTGCTGACGACTGCAGGTCGACATCGGGGTTAGCCATACGCAAGACCAGGGTCTTGACGCAGGCATCCCAGAAACTGTCAACATGGCTGGTGGAAGAGTCCGGTTTGAAGCCATAGTACAATAAGTTGCAAATCGAGCCGCAGACAACCCTTCGAAGCTCCTCGGATTGCTTGCCAAACTTTCGTCTTATTTGGATCGCCAAGGGTTGCAAAATGACTGGCATGGCCTTCTTCAGTGACTGCTCATTGGCGTGAAGAGTGTAGACCCAGCGGTTCCACGCAAAGTTGGCCTCGTACTTGGTTGTAAGATCCGACTTGTTGAAGCATGACTGGAGGATTTTCAACCAGGGGGTGTGGAACTCCCACCGTTCCAGGGGGTGCCTCATCATAAGTGTCACAACACTCCAGATCTGGGGTACCCAGGCAGATTCAGAGCTATCCCCTGCCATGACCTCGAGCCGTTGGATGTAGAACTCAATGTACTTGGTGTTGTCCACACTCAGCTGTAAGGTCTCCATGACTTTTCGGGGCAGTTGCTTTTCCTTGGCTATGGTAAAGCTGGCTTCCAAGCCGATTTCGACAGCGGTGGCGCGGATGTCTTTGGTAGTGCTTAGCATGTCGGTAAAGAGGTCGGTTATCCAGTCGGAGTAGGTTATCATGTGAGGCTTTGCCTGTCTGATCAACCTTTGGTAAATGAGGAGACGTCCCTGGATGATGCTCTTGCCCGTGACGCGGTCTTCGATGGTATGCAACGCGGTCACGAGGCGACCCACACGCTCGGCTGTCATGACCTTGGGGGAGAAGTGCTGGGAGGAGACGACCTGCCCCAGCTGCCTCACGGTATCCTTGGGCACAGAGTCGTCATCGAAGGACCTGATGCAATGGTCAATAATGAAGATGCCGAACTCGTTGGTCAAGGCAGAAGCAATGGCGGGATAGTGCAGAAAGGTGACGAGAAGATGCAGGGCGTGTTTGGCCAGCGACGAGTCGGCGGTCCCCTCCACCGTCTTGTGCGTGATGTCGCGCTGGATAAACTGCATGAAAAGACCCATCTTGGCCCGGAGAGCTATCCTATCAGGCAGGCTGTTGGAGGTCTTGAGCGCTCGGGCCAAGGTGGTGTAGGCGTCGACTCGGTTGGCCCGATCGGCGCCAGCCAGCTGCTTGATGTTGGACTCCAACATGGTGACGAAGCTCGCATGCCGTGAGGCGTCGTCAGTTCCGGCGAGGGGGTCCAGGGAGTTGAGGACGACAGGAGGCGACGGCTTCAGGATGGACCTGATGGGCTTGGAGAGGCTGACGGTGGACGAGGCCGAGAGGGGGGTCGGTTGTCGCTTCTCGTCGCCGATATAGGTGGGAGCGTCGCAGTACTGAGGCTCGCCGGAGAAGCCAACCTTCTTCCGGATGCTCCGCGACGTCGGATTGGAGAGGTCGGAAGAGACTGGCGAGTAGCTTGGCGGGGTGTGGAGTGCCTTGGAGCTGGCAATATGTTTCTTCTTCTTCATCAATGCCAGGTCGGACTCGTGAGGCTTCTCCCGGGGCGGCGTGGGTGGTCGGGCAGGAAGAGTCTCCAGACTGGTGGGAGCAATCACTTCCGGAACCATGACTGCAAGCCCGCCGCTCCTCGACTTGCACGACCACCGTGAGGAGTTGGGTGAGAGAGCTCCGGGCTCATGTGATGCTGGAGGCTCGTTCCGGCGTGTGGCGATAATGAGCGACGGCGAGAGGCGAGCGGGCTGTGCGCAGTTGTGCCGAGTTGGTGTGGTGCACAGGGCCGAGAACGAGTGGCAGGAAGCTGGGTTCGCTTCGACGTCTGAAAGGGATTGACGAGAAGACGTGAACGCGGGCGCGTCGTAAAGCTACCGGCCCTACAGAGGTATCCAGGATGGGACAGCCCGTGTTACCCGCCAGACCCAATCCCGACATTGATAAATGGGATTTCGCGAACGCGATGAGCGGAACGCGGAGCGCGTATGCCTGCCTACCTACCTAGCTAAAGTGGCTCCCCCAGCGCGAACGCGCCCCGGCAACGCCAGCCCTTCAAGTGGAACGGGCGCGATGGTCCCCATGCCGACCACGGTGGGGCGGGGTCGGCTTCTAACCAATGGACCATCTCCCGCTTGGACACCAAAGACCTAGCTTTGGGGGCGAGCCGGTGGTACCTAGGGCCAACGGCGAGCAACGCGAGAAACTACTACCTTAAGTACCTAAGGTCCACGTAACGCGCGCTTTACTCGGGCATTCGCTTGCGGTCCGCAGCGGTGGAACCAGACGCGTGCTCATGATCTTCCATGGGAAGTGCAAGGTAAAGCTATGATAGGGAGGGGATGGATTGATAGCCCGGATTGAAAGATATAGAGTAGAGACCCAGGTACTTAAGTACTTCGCTCCAAGTACGTGACTCTGAACCATGTTCTAAACTGACATGTTTGGAACAGCCGCCAACCTATATAAGAAATCCAACGATAGATGTCCGATATATGTACCGTGACCGTGGAGAAGCGAATAAATTCGTGAGGGCATGCGCCGACTTTGGCTCCCACCACCTACTGCCTAACGTACGTCCACGTCGAAGTACAGGGCTCCTTTAGCAACTGCCCTTTTTTGTACACAGTCTTGGCTCTTTAACAAGCTGGAGCGAGCTTCTGCGGATGACTGTCGAGCTGCCTGACCCACCGGCGCCTCCGCGCCACGTTGCGGAATCCATTTAGCCCAGATGGCGTTGAGCTTGGCCGGGGACGGAAACTCTCACTCCCAGGCAAAAAGCCTTATCGAGGGCATCCGTACTTCGGGGTTCCAACCGATCCGTTTCCAGCCACACGGCCATCCATCGTCCAGTATTGATTCGACCACCTGCTGCGGCAGGTTCCCATTCGCCTTCTATCGAAACCTGCAGGCGGTGCTGCAGGTGATTGATTGCCCTTACTTGCGCTAGCTGCGGCCAGTCAAACCTGCCCGTGCGAGGGAGCAGTTTCATCCCTACCCGGCTGCCCGTCTTCGACGCACGTCACACTTACCGTTCCTGTCATTGCCTTTACTCTCTATATTGCCAACTTCTGGAAAGGTAGGCCAACCCAGTCGCACCGTGGAGTACGTTCATCATCAGATAGTCAGTCCCCTTTGCGGTTCCATTGGCCACCTACCCCCTTTTCCACTCTTCCCGGTCAGTGCGGCCTAGCCAGTGTGTAGTCGACAGTACATGTGTGCTGGGTCTCGTGATCAGCCCTCCCGATTCTCAATTGGTGTGCCAGGAGGTTGTGCTTGCTATTCTTGCACCATCCGTCCTGACGAGACGCAGTGCGTTCTTGTCTGAATCATTTGCTATTCCGACCCTTATTGATGACGTTTTCCATCGCTTCTTTGCTCATTATATCATTACAGTATAAATCCTAGCGCCTACGCCGGCCGAAACCACTACATTGGCTGCAATGTCTCAGAATGGCAGCTTTCAATCCCCCATGGGCTCCTTGACTGGTCCAGGTTGGTATTCTCTTGCCTTTTCGACGGTGTACTTCTTGCTAAAAATCATGCCAGCCAAGCTTGCAGCCGTGTCCAACATCTTGGCCGAGCTTCGGAAAGATGTCGAGAATCCAACATTGTCGTCTTCAAGTATGGCGCCATACCCACTCGACAAAATCATCCCGACGTCTGGCAATCCCAGCCAGGCGCCGAATACCCTGGAATACTCTCCTTGTGTCGCATGGGCGTAGTCTACTGACGACTGCCTTACAGAGCGAGACGCGCTATTGGAAGAACTCAAGATATACGGCAGAGACCCCCGCAATGCAGACCCCATCTTCACCCATGACGTACAGATAACCACCCCTATCTAAAGGCGATTTTCACCAACTAATGATAATGCTTCCAGGGCATCGAAACGCTTGCAAACCACGCTTTCCGGAGCACAGCCCCCAACACCGCGAGGTGTGCTTTACGCTGCCTCTGTAATGCCCTGCTGTTGAAAGCCGAGACGCGGCAAATGCTTGTCGATGTCGACATTAAGCGGGCACCAGAAGATATGCCCATCGAGGCCAAAATGTGCGCCTTCGTCGGCACAGACAACCCGGAAGACGAATTCTTGGGCGCGAGGCTATTGTTTTTGACAACGTACGGCACCACGCTTGACCTCAACTCGTTGGTTGAGAACCATGATCTTCATGGAAGTGTGGTCAAGAATCTCGAACGTCATGCTACTGCTCTGACCGCATCCAAGGCAGTTCCCGAGAACTCGATGCCTGAGATGGCCATGGCAGAGACTCTCAAACTTCTGTTCAATGTCACCCATTTCTGCAAAGACAAGGTTTCTTCATTCAACGGGGCTATTCAGCCCATTATCACGTTGCTATCCCACGCCCATATCAACCCGGGCAAGCCGTTGGAACCGCGGGTCAGCTGTATGGTCAATGCTCTGCTAAACCTGGACCTGGGTGCCGAGGAAGTGCGGTCTGTTGTATACCCCACAGAAGGGCCCATGGCTCTGGCGCAACGGCTCATCGATCTCCTCGGGCTGGCTCGCAAGGCTTACAAAGACGACGAACTCGAACCTATCGCAGCTCTCGTGGGAGTCATCCGGGCGGTCCACGGATATGCGCCCGAGGACGTTCGGCAATCCATACGCGAGAAGCTGCTACCCACGGAGGCGGACCGCAATGAAGTACTTGGACGGAGCGGCACCTTGTCTTCATGGCTGCTGAAGAACTCGAACAACCCGGTGGCACCACAGTTCCGCGACGCTGTTTCTGATCTGTTCTTTGAAATGTCCGACAAGGATCCCTCCAAATTTGTTGACAATGTGGGTTTTGGATTCGCCTCCGGATTCCTCGCCAATCGAAACCTGTCCGTTCCCGAGAATGCAACGGGAGCGGGAGGCGATCACAGCCGCCCAGTCAACCCCGTGACTGGGCAATTTCTGGACCGCGAAAGGCATCCTGATATCCCGGAAATGAGCGAGGAAGAGAAGGAGAGAGAGGCTGAAAGGCTGTTCGTGCTGTTTGAGAGGTACGTGAGATCAGTACCGTCTGTCATGGCATACTGACATCTACTAGACTGCGTAAGAACGGGGTCATCTCTGCAGAGAATCCGGTTCGGACAGCCCAGCAGTCCGGTCGTTTCGAAGAGCTCCCCGACGATTACGAGGACGAGCTCGACTGACCTAAACGATATGGGCGTATGATGCAGTTGGACTTCCAGCTTGACAGAGCCGTTACACGAGGAGCTATGGACGTGGCTTGTTGTTGCATATGGACCAAAAACGATGCCTCGAAGCGAACTGCATCGGATACCAATCGTTCGGTGAGGGAGGGCTTATGCAGATTCGAGCTTTCCAAACCCTTGATATGTGGTTCCTCAATGGGCAGCGCTTCATTGACATGAGGATGGTACAAGGATTATTTTCAAATAGCATCGTGATGCTCCATGAGCTTTGGCCACAAGACTTGCGGTCCGTGTAAGGGATAGCACAATCGCATGAATATATTCGGGATACCGTGTTATATCCTTTTCATGCTCTAATTACCTACAGGCTCTATGACCATTATAGGTACTAGCGGGCCGTAATCTTCGAAAGGGTTGAAAAAAACACTAAAAAAACTGATGTTCTTCCGAGGTTGTTGAGAGGGTGTTTACTCGCAAACATCCCAAGGCCAAAGGCAACGTTCACCACACATACAAGTGCCAAAACAACCTTTCTAGAGGTAAAACACCCAGCCATCTTCCAACTGCACCGACCTTCCGTACTCACACGCTTTCTATCTTCTATCTTTCAAGAAGGTGGCTGGGTAAAGAAGTTCCTAGCTAAGATAAGACAAACATCCCATGTTCCCCCAAAACTCGGTACTCCGCGCGGGCCATACCTTCCTTCCCCTTCCGCTTTTTTGGAACAACCTGGACTAGGTGGGTGACCGACCAAAACGAGCATGACAGGTACGTAAACCGGGCACGAAATTTTTGTTTCCACTGCCTCTTTTGTTCTTTCCCGACGCGTCACGTACCATCTTTTCTCTTGTCTCACATCACCGAATTCGAATGCTGCAAAGCCAGCCTAGGGATTTCGCCCTGCGCAGCTCTACAACCCCAGTCCGGTCGGCTCCGAAGATCGGTACGTCAGGCCAAACGACGCTCAAAGCTTGGGACGCCTTGGTTTCTACCACGCAAGCTGTGGTCGCAATAATTTAGTGACGTAAGACGTAGAGGGCAATCGTTTGCCAGGTTAACAGGCACCTCTCATTCACCACTACCATGCCCCCCCTTCAAGCATCTGACAGCGACGATGACCTCGACCTCGAGCGCAGTCGAGTCAGCTCCGAGTACATCAGGACCTTCCTTCATCCATTCGAGCTACTGACCCGTACACTAGTATCATGAAATCTGGCGCCGAGGATAAGGTTCTCAAGAAGGGCAGTGATGAGGATAGCGTTGCTATGAACGCATCTGATGACCCGGGTGCAAAGATCAAGGGTAACAATATTGCGATGGCAAAGAGTGGTACTGCTTCGTTCGCCAGCACGGCCCGCGCCGGACGTCAGACGCGTGCCGTCAACGGTGGGAAGCTCAAGGCTTCCATTGTTGCGCTTGCCGATGTAGAGGACGACGGCCAAGAATCCGACGACGAAAAAAGCTGCGACGACGGCGAGTTCCCTGCCCTCCCGAAGTCCATTATCGAGCCTGGAGCCCGCAGAGGCAGGTCGACAAGGACGACGGGTTTTGGCACTAATGACAATGCCGCCAGTGCTCGGCCCGCGCATGTCCCCAAGAAGCGCGGTCGGCCTCCCAAGGTGTCCAAAACCGGTATCAAGGACGAAGATGAAGGACCTTCTGAGCAGCCTGCTGCTAAGAGACGAGGCCGACCCGCTGCCACCCCTTCGGCCACGAATAGCAGCCCTGCTTCCCGCATCGTTTCACGCGGTCGCGGTCCGCATAACGCCTCTCGCAAACTGGTCGCCACTAATGAGACTGGTCAACGACGATCTGCCCGTGCTGCCGCTGCAGCTTCCGAAGCTCAAGTCAAAGCAGCCGTCAAATACAAGGCAAATCTTCACCTGCTCACAACTAAGTCAGATACGCGGGCTGACAAGCAAGACACAGGCGAAGAAATCTCGAGCCACCACTGCGACCATCAAGCCCACTCTTGGCGGCGACGGAAAGCTTGCCGCTAACAAGCGCGGCGAGTACAATGTCGAGGCTATCACAGATCACCGCCTCGATAAGAACGCCTCGCCGGAGTATCTCGTTCAATGGGAGGGCTATCCTGCGTCGCAGAACACTTGGGAGCCCAAGAGAAATTTGACCGGATGCAAGGCGGCGCTTGATGATTATCTGAAGAAGGCCGCCAAAGCCTAGGCGTTTAGGCATCGGATGACACACGCCGGATACTTGGAACCGTCAGGATCAGCAGCGCTGCGACGCGAAGGTCCGATCCTAGCTACTCTTCTGGGATGGGTTGAAGGCAGATATGGAAGCTTAGAGATCAGAGGTGTCAGGTTGGGATCCTTAACGCAGTGAATTGCGGATGGCGTGGATTGCCTTGTGATTGTGGATGGATGTGGAACTCTTTTGCTTGTTCATACCAATTGGGCAGGACCACAAGGGCGCACCTTGTTTGAGGGCGGCTTGCGTATATACGTAGGTACATAGATACCCAGGTACGCACCCACTTGAGGTGCTCCCGTGCTTTTGAACAGTTCATGCTTCAATATCATTGCTTCTTCGCGGTTCCAAATGTTTACGGCCCTCGGACAAAATTCCAATACCTCTCGCGAACGGGCTGAAGGTGGTCTTATGAGTTGACGTCGTGATAAGAGTTCGACAGCGCTGAGCAGATTAAAGCGGCCCCACTGACCCAGCTCGTTGGGGAAGCCCCTGTCACCAATTGGAGGACGACCCTTGTTCTCGACCCTGAAATGGGAGACGCCAGTTTTCACTTTTCGGCAGCTTTTGCGCGATCCGGCAATCCTTCTTTTTCTCCTTTTATCCTCGTGCGAACTCCGTGACACCCGGCCCTTGAACGCTCGCAAACCCGTAAATTCTACAGAAGCGACGCAGGCTCTACGCCCCTGCCTTTACTACCGAGTGCACCGCTTCCCCCATCGGCGTGATCGAGCCAAGATGGAAGCCCTCAAGTCGGCCCTGGAGCCCCTAAAGCCCATCACCAACAACCTGCCGGCCCCGATCGCCGACCTCGGCGTGTCCATCATTGGCGACACCTGCTACAAGACGCTCATCCTGGACCTCGACCCGACGGCGACCGAGTGCGTCAAGTACGCCATCTCCAAGGGCCTCGGCATCGGCATCATTGGCGCCTCTTCGATCGTCAAGGTTCCCCAGATTATCAAGCTTCTGCGGTCCAAGTCGTCTTCGGGTGTCTCGTTCCTCTCGTACCTGCTCGAGACGTCGTCCTACCTCATCTCGCTGGCCTACAATGTGCGCAATGAATTTCCCTTCAGCACCTACGGCGAGACGGCCTTGATCCTGGGCCAGAATGTCATCATCACCGTGCTGGTTCTGAACTATAGTGGCCGCGCGACCATGGCGGCCTTGTTCGTGGCGGCCCTGGCTGTCGGCGTGGTCTCGCTATTCAGCGACAGCTTGCTGGATATGCAGACGTTGAGCTACCTGCAGGCTGGCGCGGGCGTGCTCGGCGTTGCGAGCAAGGTTCCCCAGATTGCTGCTATCTGGCAGCAGGGCGGCACGGGACAGCTGAGCGCCTTTACGGTACGTTTGCTTGCCCCTTCTGCTCACTTCGTCTTCGTCCTTGTCGCATTGTCAAATATCCGGGCTGGCTATACTGCTGTAGGCCCTAAATGAGCACCTGGCGCATGCCCCCTCCCACATTATACTAATGATGCAACGTGTTTTCCCCGTCGACTAACGAGGTGTCCCAGGTCTTCAACTATCTCGCCGGCTCCCTCTCTCGGATCTTCACGACCCTTCAAGAGGTGGACGATAAGCTGATTCTGTACGGATTCATCGCTGGTTTCACCCTCAATTGCGTTCTGGCCGCGCAGATGGTGTACTACTGGAACGCGCCCTCGGCCAAGGTACGGGGAAAGATGAAGGAAGCCCCCGTGGCGACCCCTTCCAGCTCGGGCGTTTCGACCGCGACCGCGACACCGAAGAGCAAGGGCCCGACGACCCGGCGACGAGGTTAAACAGTAGCGAGAAGCATAGACGCCCGAGGTCGGTGGAATAGCCGTCGATCTTGTTGCAGGATGGTGATATCTAATACATGCGCTTTAACTCCCGCGCTCCATCACACCGGTAGCCCGGTTGCATACCCGACGGAAAACCCCGGGAACCGCGTGGTAGGCACACACGCGTCATCTTTTTGCTTCCGTTACGTAACGAGAGCCGTCGAGCTCACACGACAGTCAACCGCGATAGCCGGTTGCGGTTGCAACGGGCTTGGGACGCCAGCTCATCATCCGCCCTTTGGACCGGGGTCGGGGAGTCTGCTCAGTCAACTTCAAAGGCTGGAGGCACCATGCGGAACCCCGATGGATGGGCAATGTAAGTTTGAGGCGGCCGGTCGTTCAAGGCTCTTGGTATCCCTTTTCTCCTTCTGCTCGCTGCTCGCGTGGCTGTTGATCATAGGGCCATGCAGGTCCAGCGGCAGACAACACGGACGCAGAAGACTATTTCAACCAGCACTTGCCGGTATGTGGGAAAGTGGGCTTGTCGCCGGTATTGATGAAAGGGTCGCGTTGTCCCGCATGGAGTTCAACTTCGGGCTCTCGTGAATCATGACCGCAGCCAGGAAGTAGCGACGACAAAAGCGGCCGCCAACTAATTTGCGAGCAGGCGCCGCGCACTCTGGCTATCCTGCACAATCTCCGCGGATGATGTGGACGCCACATGCTGACAAGCGAGATGCAATCGTCTTGTCGCTACTGAATCAGGCAATACTATACTGACCCGATGCATGGGCGAGTGTCTCAACCCCACATACGCTAGTCATTATCGCCAAGTTTCCCGTCGTCACTCTTACAACGCGACTGGTGCCCAACATCCAGGGGTGGTATTTTGGCGGCACGGTGGCTGGCTGTCAATGTGATGAACGCCTCTGCCGGGTGTGCTCCGTGGTCGCTCGGGTGGCTTGGGTCACTCGCTGTTTCCAGCGTCCATGTTTTCTCGCCGAATATTTCCATCGCCAAGGCTTCTTATCGTGCCCACATAAACACAGCTACCGCACTCCTCACATGCTCCATCACCCTCGGCGGCTCGCGGGGAGTTCGAGGTTCGGCCACGAATCAAGCCCGCCACCGGGATTTCGCCAGACCGCCTCGCCCGCATGCCCATCCGCCCACCAGCAGTGATCAACTGTGCGAGGCGCGGCCGGCGATTCAGGTGATGCTCGCCGTCAAGGCCTGGCCTGCTGGCCTGCTGGCCTGCGTCGACAGCTCATCTAGGTCTGACATGGTCGCCGAGGATCTTGGTCTCGAAATGATCAACTGTGGCTCGGCCTGCCGTAGGAGGCCACCCCAGGCAGGACAAGTCAGGCCGCACCCGACCACAGTCGTAGACACCGAAGAGCCCTGCGCATTCCGCGTTGCCGATGGCGAACGGGGTTTCCTGTCAAAGGTTGGGCTGCCTTGCTGCGCAGGCTCAGGCTTTGGCTCTCGGTCGGCAACATAGGGTGGGTGGTGCGAGGGTTGCGGGAGTCGTCACGGCGGCTAGACGGCTCTAGGTGGTTTGGCCTGCAGGCTTTCGGCCTCGCCGTCGTCGAACAAGGCCGGCCCCGATAGCCGCAGGCCGCGCCTGCGCCCCAGTGGCTGGCCGCCTGCATCTGGGCGGTCGACCATGTCTCGCCTGCGGGCTGCTGATAGTAACAGTTCTTACGCCTAACTGTGCTAGGCAGATGAGCACGCTGCGAGCACCTTGGCAGTCCAGTCGCAATATCCGGCTGTCGAAGACCAGTCGGTAGGCAGGGTGCCGGCCCACATGATTGCGATAACAGTCCCTTGGAGGGCATTTGGACCCGTGGATGATCGGCATCGCCATTCTGCCGCATTGCTGCGCGACGAAGTCGTCGCTTTCCGGGTTTCCTAGGTTGCATCAGAAGCCATGACATACACACCCTCGCCTCGTTTTGTCCGGCGGGAACACCTTGGGGGTCGATGCAATAGATGGCCGCAACGACTATTCGTATCAGTCAGCACCGATGGAACTGCACCTCCTAGGGGCCCCTGCAGACGTGCTAAGCTTATCTGGCCACTAAGCTCGGCGGGGTTGGCGGCACTGCAGGCTGGATGGGTTCCTTCATACACCCCCCCCCCCACAATAGGCGCGTGGAGAAGCATACCACCGCGGGATAGCGGAACCTGGAAAGAAGAAGAGTAGAGAAGCAAGAGATGCCCATTGCTCGGTGCTTCCCAGGAGGTCAATGGATCCCGTGATGCGCTGGGCAATGTGGCACGACCATTACTTAACCCGTTCCATCCGATCGCAACCGTGCTTGGTGGGGGAGGGGCTAGTCTTCAGAGTGGGTCGCCTCCTCTCCCCAGGTTCGGAGCGAAGCACGCCATATCACGAGCGACTGTAGATGTCGGTGGCCGAGCCAGCAACCTGTGGTGATGACGACGGCACCCGACGACGGCCCCCGACGACGGCCTAACCGCAAGCCAACACCGTTCTTCGCAGTTGCGGCTTCGTTCGGTACGAACATTCCAATCTGTTTGTGGTCCGTGGTCGCCCACCCGCACCATCATCCAGCCAGGCAGTCAGCATCATCGATCTTGCCGACATGTCCCAACCTGCCTCGGCTGCCACGGTGGTACTGATTCGTGACTCCGGGCGTGATCGGCTCGCTCCTCTTTTTAATTGCTGATGGCCCGCGCATCGGGGCGTGTGGATGAGAGATGTATGACGACGGATTCCTACTGCCACACGGTTGGCCTGCAGCTCGCCGTCCCGTGCTGCCTGACAACCTGTCACCAGCTTCCGCCAGGTCCTATCTGGACGCAAGGGGATGCGAGGCGGACGGATAGCCGCACCCCTGTACCCCACAAAGGCCCTGGAAAATTGTGCCAAGGGCCTGAGGAAGGCAGAGAAGCAATTAGGCTTCTTGGCACCTACGCTTTACGGCATGGGGCATAGCTGTCATGGGATCTGATGGGCTCTGGGCCGTTGTCTGGGGGTTCCTAGCTGCTTATAAACAGCCTAGGGTCCTTTGGGCAAAAGCGGACTAAATAAGCGGTGTCAGAGTGGCAGACGTGATATTCGCCATTCGCACGCAAGAAGACTCATCCATAAAGCCCGGTCGTCGTCCCGCCCTCCTGGCTGCCGAGGGTTGGAAGAAGGGAGCACGGGAAAACCCCAGCTCCATCCAGTGGACCATCTAGCGCTCGGAACGTCCATCTCCCCATTGATTCACCACTAGAGCCAGGTATTGCGCCTTGTAAGGTCTCCTGTTTTCATCATCCCCGTCTCCTTCGGCCTTGGATCCTTGTCAGCCCGCTTCCATAGGGCCCGACGGGACACTGCTCTCTGGCTGCCTTTGGTCCCTGGCTCCGTCAGTACTTAATTCAAGTCTGGCCGAGCGCCGTATCGGGGGCGTTGCTGCTGTTTAAGCTTTCCCGTCCTCCATCTCCATCTCTTTCCTGCTGTCCCGAGTCGTGCTTAAGACCACGTTGGCATTGCTTGCTTTGCTTTGCTCTTGTACGTGCCGGTTCTCTGGCCACACACCCCCCTCGAGCATAATCTCACGATGGCGCCCGATCTCAACTCCATCAACTCGGGCATCCTCCCCTCGTCGGAGACCAATACCTTGCCCCCCAACGGTCACGGGCAGCCAGCAGCAGCCGTGGCCAACGGGCACACCAACGGGCACGCCAACGGGCACGTCAACGACGTGTCCCACGGCTCTACCAATGGCGACAGTCAGCCGCCCCCCTCTGGCTCTGCCTCTGCACCGCTGCCCCCCACGGGTTGTTGGCCAGCGCCCCCGGCGGCCTCGGCGGATCAGCCCAATATCCTTTTCATCATGGCGGACCAGCTAGCGGCTCCTCTGCTCAAGATGTACAACCCCGAGTCCCAGATCCAAACCCCCAACCTCGATGCGCTGGCGGCGCAGTCGGTCCAGTTCGACTCGGCCTACTGCCCGTCGCCGCTGTGCGGGCCTTCGCGCATGTCCCTGATCACGGGACTCTTGCCCACCAAGATAGGGGCGTACGACAACGCCAGCCAGATTGCCAGCGACTGGCCCACGTATGCGCACTACCTGCGCGGCCAAGGTTACCACACCGCCCTGGCGGGCAAGATGCACTTCGTGGGCGACCAGCTGCACGGCTACGAGACCCGTCTGACCCCGGATATCTACCCGGCCGACTTCGGCTGGGCCGTCGACTGGGACCACCCGGACCGCCGGCTCGAGTGGTACCACAACGCCAGCTCCATCCTGCAGGCCGGCACCTCGGTGCGGACCAACCAGCTGGACTATGACGAGGAGTCTATGTACAAGAGCAAGCAGTTCCTCTACGACCATGTCCGCGAGGGGCCCGAGAAAAGGCCATTCTGTCTGACGGTATGTCCAGCCTTCGGGGCGCCGAAGTTCGCTTTGACCGATTCCATCACGCTTCGGGAACCGAACGAAAACACCGCCATCATGGTGCCCCCTGTTTACTTTCATGCTAATGCCATCCACTCGCTAGGTCTCGCTTACGCACCCCCATGATCCGTACACTATCGAGAAGAAGTACTGGGATCTCTACGAGGGCGTCGACATCGACCTGCCTAAGGTGAAAATCCCCAAAGAGCAGCAGGATGCGCACAGCAAGCGCTTGTTGAAGGTCTGCGACCTCTGGGACGAGGATTTCACCGACGAGCAGATCAAGCGTGCGCGCAGGGCCTATTACGGCGCCGTCAGCTACGTCGACGATTGCATCGGTCGCCTTCTGGAGACGCTGAAGGCCTGCGAGCTTGATAAGAACACCATCGTTGTGTTTAGCGGAGACCACGGCGATATGCTGGGCGAACGCGGCTTGTGGTAAGTCTCGGCCGTCTCTCTGGCATGCATCTGCATACCCGCACGCGCACCCGCGTATATCCATCTTTTCACACTCAGGCGGAATTCGAGGCCTTGGGCTGACGTCGGGGTGCAGGTACAAAATGAGCTACTTCGAGGCGTCTGTTCGTGTCCCGCTGCTTATTTCGGACCCGTCACGATTCCAACCTCGCCGGGTGAAGGAGAATGTTTCGACGCTGGACCTCCTGCCGACTTTGTGTGATCTGGTGGGGACAAAGGCATTGCCGCAACTGCCCATGGATGGCATCTCGCTACTCCCCCACCTCAAGGGCGAGCAAGGCCACGATACCGTCATCGCCGAGTACCTCGGTGAGGGCACTATCAGCCCCCTCATGATGATCCGCCGCGGGCCTTGGAAGTACATTACGTGCCCAACGGACCCGCCTCAGTTCTTCAATCTGGAGCAGGACCCTCTCGAACTCGTCAACTTGGCCCAACTTGGGGAGGCGGGCAAGCGCAAGCTGACGGCCGAGGAGGAGGAGGTCTATTCCAAATTTGTCGCCGAAGCCAGAGGCCTTTGGGACTTTGACAGCATTACGAAGAATGTGCTGGAGTCCCAGCGTAAGAGGCGCTTTGTCTGGAGCACGCTCACCCGAGGGCGGTTTGACGCCTGGGACTTTGATCCTTCCAAGCACGAGAATGCTATCAGCAAGTAAGTCCCCCACGATGCCAAAAAGCCGCGCCATCTTCAGTCACTGACGCGGCCCTTTCCACCAGGTACATTCGCTCCTTCCTTCCCCTCGACGAACTCGAGCGCAAAGCGCGATATCCTCCCGTCGACAGTTTGGGGCGGCCCACCCAGCGCGTTTTGGCTGGCCAAGCTGGTTCCCATGGCGAGTGAAACTGGCCCCGTTGCCGCCGACGGACTTTCGACAGCACAAAACGAAAAGGCGTACACGTGACGACGACGTAACGAGGGAGTTCATGTGGAGTTTGCTCTGAAATTTTAGGCCATACCAAAATGATTTCTGCTGTAGAAGATACCTCTCCTTTCTTCAATCCGCATCCACCATGGCACGGCGGCGCATGGGCACGGGCATGGCATGATATGGCATGGCACGGCGATGCATTTTCTGGTTACCTCTCTGTACTTGTCACACGGCCAATTGCGTTTTGTATTTGTTCAAGAAGTACTTTGAATGAGTGACTAGTTGAGCAAGTAGCCAGTTGTCAGTAATTTCAAATTGGATTGCTGCTTTCCAACTGAAAAGCCCGCGTCCGCACACGCGCCTCATACCACGAGTGTTACCGTCCACCGCGGTAAGTCACACACCTGTTCGCTGCTGCTGTCGCGCATGGGGGGTCAAGGATCCGACTGATTGGGTTGGCGCTGCGGGAGGACCCTGGCGATCGGGTGCGGAGCGGCAACCCCCCCAAAAATGCACTCGGCGACGTCAGTCCGTCTTATCTGTGCGGCAGGCAAGATCACTGACTGCCCGTTTGGGACGAAGAGAGCCGCATAGAGAGCCGCTAGCAGCCCGTGCCGTCACATTCACACAACGCAATGGATGCGGTATGGTATGGTGAAGGCGGCTGGAAGGCTGATACGCCCACAGGAGGGTGCGCGGCGGAATGGATCCCGCCATTCCACCCACTGACGGGAACAGCTGGGTGTTACCATGCTACCGTGGAGGAATCTAGCATGAGGTTTTCTTTATTGCTTAGGTAGCTATTTACCCAAAGGTAAACAATAAATACACTCAGGTATGTAAAGCACTACACTCCGAAAGAGGGGAGTTTATGAATATCATCACTTGACGGGTGACCGGCATGCCCGAAGATTAGACATCTTTGGCGGGCTTGCAATGCTTTACCGTCCCATCCCATAGCATCGGGAGCCCGTTCTAGGCATGCGCGTAATGCTTTGGAGCTTCCGTAGTGGGAGGGGCTGGGCTAGTAGCTACCCGAGCATGCCCCTCCAAACCAACCGTAGCGCATTCGGTCGATCTTTTACCATCCCACCATCGTCAATCGCACCTCGCCCAGCCTCGGCATCACATCCCTCATTCCACCCCTCTACCACTCTACGAGCCTCCGTCGACTCAGAGCACCAGGCCTGTCAGCTTCATTCATTCCGGGGGAAACTTTTCCAGCCCCTCCCCTCTCTTACGCGCCTTCGCCCGCCGCGCCGTCCGGCAAGCCCATCATTCACTCTCACGCCGGCAATCGCAAACTGCTCCGAGCAAAAAGACGCGCCCACGATGGCCTCGCTCAACCTCACGCCCGAGGAGCTCAAGGCGGTCGAGCAGACGCGCCAGCGCCTATTCCAGCTTTCCAACAGCATCGACAGCGTCAAGAAGGATGTCCTTCACAGCCACCCGGACCCTCTGCCTAATCTGTGAGTCCGGTCGCTCGCTGCCGCTGCCGCTGCTGCCTTTCCGCCCAATGCGCACCACAACTGACCCGACGGCCCCTCCGTCAGCGACTCCCTACAGGCGTCTGCCGAGATTCTACACCACAACCTGCAGTCCATCCTGGAGGTCATGTCCAACAACCGGGACATCTTCTCCCGCGTCGCTATCCACCCCTCGACCAATTTCCCCGGGCGCACCCAGGAAAATATCCTGTTCCAGATATTGCGCAAGAAGCCCGAGCCCGACGTCCAAAACGCCATGGACGAGGGTCGCAAGGTCTTCACCGCCATGGGCGGTAACGCCCAGGTGGAAGAGGCCCTTGACCAAAAGTGGAATGCCGCCTCCAAATTCCTTTTGGAGCGGGTGCAGCGCTACACCGACGAGGAGGACGGCGACCTCTTTACCGCCGAGGAGTACGACATGGGCATCGAAAACGTGCGAACCGGTCTGAGAAAATCACTCGTGGACGACGACGACGATGACGACGACGACGAGGATGATGAAGATGAAGATGGCGTGTCAACGAAAGTCAAAGATACCGAGATGCCGGACCGGGCGCCCGAGGCAGCGGAAAAGCCCAAAGGTCTGTCGCTGGCCGAAATCGCCAGAGCGGCCACCAAGGCGGAGCTCCCGCCAGTGCCTCTAGTGCCCATGCCCGCCGGGCCCATCGGCTCGGTGTTGTGGCACTGAGTCGCAGTCGTTCTTCCGCTTACTCTGGGGTCAAGTCATCTTGCCTGCTTACTTGCAGAGAACTCGTCTACCACGTATACTCCGTGGCCGTCCAGCTGGCCACCCCGCTGCTTATTCCCATGGGATTCATGCGTTGTAGATGATGAGCAAGGTGGATTCCCGTATGGCAGGAATCATTGGCATGATGGGGGGCTGGTGTTCATTAGTAGACATGTAAGACGCCACTTTGTCAGCAAACGAAGGTTCCGCGGCTGCGTGGTTCGTTCGAACGTTGAAACTCAGCTGAAGCAGTCGCGCACCGCTGCCTTCGCCCGCTCGCCCTGGCTGTTTTGGCATGTTGCCAACCATGTCTTGGCCATGGACAAGAAGGACACCAGCGATTCGGCCTGTAAGCTGACGGCATGGGCTCCAGCGAATGGCGTTGGCGCCGAGCGGCCGGCAGGTAGTGAGAACGCCGTTCATTTGCCTTGCCACGGCTACAATACCTGCAGTGTTTGATTCCTTCTGTGGCGCGTTGCTTCGTGGCATCCTCCGGTGGACGAGGCCTTGCGAGACGTGGCCGCCGCCACGATTGGGGACCCCGGGCAGTGCACACCAACTCCATAATACAGGGCATTGTATTTATCTCAGCTCGAGGCGACAGAACAAAAGGCGCGCCTTCCCCCCTCACCATCTGCACCGTACACATTTAGACTCGGACTCGGTTGGACCGCCCGCCTTTCTTTTTCCACGTCTTCCGTATACCTGCGTCCAGTAAAAGCAGCACTGGCCGCCTTCTAACCAGTAGTCGGGCTTTAGGAAGCCCTGGTCCTCGGTTCACTCGACGCACCAATGCCCGAAACTCTTCCTCCTTTAGCACCGTCTTGTGCGGCGGAGGGCATGGAAATGGGGACCGTCGCGCTGTTCCAAGCCATGCAGCAGAACGAGACCTGGTACGAGTCGGAAGAGGAGGAGGCCTCGGAACCCTCAACGACGGGAAGTAGCCACGAGGGCCTGGACGACGAGGAAGCCGGGGGCCCGACCGGGACGAAAGCCAGCACGGGCGTGGGTGTGGGCCCCGAGTCATTCCCTCTCATGGCACTGCCGTTTGAACTCCGGCTTCAGGTGTATAAGTGGGTGCACCTTTCCCAGCCCGTCGTCCCCGGGAGGATCACGCCGTGGTACCCGACACCCATCTACAGCCCCTACATTTCCCGGCGGGTGCGCGTTCGGTCGACGACGGAAGAAAGCATTGGCGACGCGTCCGGTGTTGTGCCCGCCGGCAAGCCGAGGGAGGCCGAACCCGCGCTGCTTTCCCCGTTCCGGCCGTGCGGCGGCATCCCCACGGCGCTGCTTCGGGCGAACCGGCAGCTCTACCACGAGATGCGCAATATCCCGCTCGCGGTCAACGAGTTCGAGTTTGTCAACTGGTTCGCGTCGGGCCTCTGGGCGGCGCGTTCTTTTGTGCGGCCGCTCCGGCCGTGGCAGCAGGCCGCCATGCGCTACGTCCGCCTCGACATTCTCGCCAAGGACCTATCCGGCGCCTACGCCGCCGAGTGGATGGAGCTCTGCGAGCTCTGGGCGCGGGGGCTCCAGGGTCTGCGGCTCCGCATTGCCGGGTACGGCCCCTTCGGCACCTGGGTCTCGGACGAGCTGCCCCAGGGGGCGGGGCCGCCGGCTGCCAAGACGTCGGTGGCCGGCCGCAGCCTCCCGCGCCAGTGGCTCGAGGCCGGACTGGGCCAACTGGCGGCACTGCGGCACCTCGAAATCGAGCTGGTGCTGCCCGACTGGGACGACGAGTGCAAAGTGGCGTGGTGCCGCGCCCTGGAGGAGGCCATCAACGGCAAGCGCGCCGAGACGCAGCCGCACCTGAATATCACGTGTGTGGAGAAGTGCTGAGCCTCTCCGACTGGCCGGCAACCCTCGGCCGCGACGTCTACATCTGAGAACACGTATCCCGGTCCCTCGTCCACGCGTCGTATAAGCACAGTGATGCAAAATGCGAGGTACCCATGTGCTTCAGGTCGGAGCATTGTAGACAAAGTCGTCCGGGGTAACCATTGCGGAAACAACTGTGACGATCACGGTTAGCTGGCTGCCCGGGTCTTGCCGCCCTCGCATGATGAACAGAGATGGGTATATAAAGCACGTACGAGAGCCAGACTTTGTGCTGGGCAAAAGAAACGGAGCGGGTGCAGTACTATCTAACTATGTTCTTCAATGTTTCGTTAGCCCTCGTACCGAGGTCGGTGTCTTGTCCACTGTCAGGCCCCGCGCGCGAGCAACAACAGCCCAGGCAGTACACACTACACGAGACGGGAACTTGCTCGCTACCTATAGCAACCCCCGATGTCAGGGCTCGAGTACGCCTTGGTGGGAGTTGCATTTCCAACGGCGCCGCGCCTGATCATCGTCTTGCGCGACACTTTGTGGTTTCAACCGGGGAGGGAGAACAAAAAGGTCTCGGTCCCGGGGTCGGGCGGCCCCGCCCACCCGTTGCCGTCTTTCCCGGGGAGCCGTGCGAGAGACGGGCGGGCGGGAACGGGCCGAGACCAGGTTTCGCACGCGAGCGCCCGGCGTCCCGGCCGTTGGAAAAGTCCCAACACCACTACTTAAGGCCGAAGGAGGGGAGCCGATGACCCGCATTCGAAACCTCGGAAGTCTGGCTTTACAAGGGATGGGAAACTAGAAGGCGGGCCTTTCCCCCGAGCTGCTTATGATGGATGATGACCTGAATATCTCCTGTGCATCATGTAGCGAATAAGGTACTGAAGAGGGGCTACTATGGTCTGGGAACCCTGGCTCGGGCCCAGCCATGGCATCTAGTCAGGTACCATCTACCCGTCTCGATATCTACAGGTGCGAAAATAGTTTGCTTAGGTCAGGTCATGCACATCATAGGCCCCCTTCAGTCCTCTCGTCAACCACGGACCCTTGGCATCGAGACTTGAAAGCTGGAATGGGGGCCAGCAGCGGACGGAAGCTTATTACCGAATCTGGGAGTGGGGGGGAGCAGGTCCTCTCCCACGCTCCCCAACTGCTTATCGCTATTCACGCAAACCCATTCATTCCCCTTCCATCCCATCTCATGCAGCGTCAATCCAAGTGTCGACGCAATATCCGCAGCCGATATGCATTCTTCCACGCATAAGTACGTACCTAGGCATTCATCCTTCCTAACCCCTCAATCCCACCACGCCGCCATGCACCGGAACACGGAGTAGGGCAGCCAAGCAAAGTGTCGCTGCGCTGACTGTCTGGAAACCGAGATGGTGGGGAGGAGCTTGTTTCAACAAGTGCCCACCCTCTCGCTGGGGGGGGGGAGGGGGAAACCACGCGCCTGCCCGCGCACGGCACGTCACGTCACGTCACGATATCGGATTCTTTCAAGAGGAAACCAGCCCTCTGTTTCAATCCTCGGACGCTGTGCGCAGCCAGCGGTACGGGCGGCGCATCCTTTCCTTCCCACACAGGGTTCCCCCCCAAACCCAAGCGCGCAAGCCGCTGCCACCATCCATCACCCATCACCCATCACCCATCACCCCCCCCCCCCCCATGCGTCTGGGCCCGCCCTCCACTTTAAGCTTCGTAATCCGGGGCGCAAAAAGCGACCATGGATCCCACGTTCCAGGGCCGATCGGTACAACCAACAGGCCCCTGTCAAAGGCTAGCCAGCCAGCACCTTCAGATGGCCCCTGAGCCCTCTGTCCCCAACGCCGAATTAAAGAGTCAATGTTCGCCCGCTTGGGTGTTTGGCCGCCGTCCGAGAGAAGTCGTCTATCCATTTCCCTTTTTTTTTTGGGCAGCCGTTTCCCTTGCTCTGCGTTTCGGGTCTATTGCTCCCTCTCGCACTTTCTTAATTCCCTCGCCTACATACGCTCTCTCTACCTCTCTATCTCTCTTTCCGGCCATGATACCCGCGTCGCCGTCCTCTTCGTAGTTTGGCTGCCCGTACCGTGCCAGCTACTATAACTCGGCCGACGCCCCCGTGAAATCCATCTTTATACCTCTATAGTACTTACAAAACAGGCCCCTCCACACCCGCCCGTAATGGCTTCGTCGGCGGCGGCCCAGTGGACAGCCTCGCTGATGCGGGCTTTGCTCCCGACATTTGTCACACAACGGCTCGACCCCGAGTACCAGCCGGTGGCCCGGCGCATGTACCCGACATCGTACTTGGATGGCCTGCGCGGCCTGGCCTCGGTCCTTGTTTTCTTCTGTCACTATACGGAGGAGAACCACCGGTACATGCTGCCGACGTACGGCATCGACGCCTACGACGTCGCCTCCTCGCCCTTCCAGCTGCCGTACCTACGCCTCGTCTTTTCGGGCCGGCCAATGGTCCACATCTTTTTCGTCATTTCCGGCTTCGCCTTATCCTGCAAGCCGCTCAAGGAGATGCGTGCGCGCAACTTTACCACCTTCCACGCCGCCCTCGCCTCGTCGGCCTTCCGCCGGCCCATCCGGCTCTACGGGCCCCCGCTGGCCTCGACCGCCATCATCTTTTTCCTCGTCTGGTTCGGTTGGCTGCACAAGCCGCTGCCCACCTTTACCGAGCAGCTGAGTGATTGGACCTCGTCGGTCTTTTACCAGGTCCTGTGGCCGTGGAGCTGGGATACGGAACTGCGCCCCAAGTACGACTTGCACCTGTGGACCATCCCCATCGAGATGTGCCACTCGGTGCTCCTGTTCGCCGTTTTGTTTGCGCTGTCGCGCGTGCGGTCCGGAGTGCGGCTATTCGTGGTACTGTTTCTCATGAACTACTTCATGAGCTGTGGCCGGTGGGCGGCCTTTGAATTCATCGGCGGCATGTTCCTTGCCGAGCTTCATCTGAAAACGATGGAGAACCGCCACCATTTGTTGAAGGTCCACGAGCGCGAGGAGCCGTCGGGCGGGGAGGAGACGACGGTGCTCGAGACATCCCTCCACATCGCGGTGCTGATAGTCGCTGGGTACGTGGCTGGCTGGCCAAATGCGCACGCCGAGTCTACGTGGGGGATCCGGGTTCTGAACGAGTGGACGCCGCACGCCTTTCCCCGGACGGACCCGACGACGCCCCAGAAGTTCTGGTTTGCCCTGTGCGCCATGGGGGTTGTGTGGTCGTGCGGGCGCCTTCGCTTCGTCCGGCGGGTTTTGGAGGGCGGCTTTGCGCAGTACTGCGGCCGCATCAGTTTCGCCCTGTACATTGTGCATGGCCCAGTGCTCGAGATGCTCCAGGGGCGCGTCATCGGCAAGGCGCTCGTCGCCGCCGAGGGCAAGAAGGGAACCGCCAAGTACAAGCCCGCCGTCGCCGGCTGGGGCCTGAAGGGGCTCATCGGTGTCAGCAGCATGGGCGAGCGGACGTTGTGCTGGGCGCTGGGCCTGGTGTTTTTCGTCCCACTGATATTCTCCATTGCCGACGTCTTCTGCCGTCTAGTTGACGAGCCCGTCGTTGACCTCGCGAAAGGGATCGAGCAGCGTTGTCTCGTCGAGGAGCCGGAGCGAGCGCCGGCGCCCGTGCATGGGCCCGAGGGCCACAGAGAGCATAGATGTTGAATTTTATAGCGACCTCGAACGTACAGACAAAACCAGAAAGGAAGTGTCATGACATGCCGCCTTTGGCCCCGTACATGGGATACGGGGGGCCGTTCATTGGCCCCTTGCAGCAAACAAGGCCCCGACCGTGACCAGCAGGGGCACGCACGTTGTGATGGGCGGTGCCAGCAAACGGCGGGTCAGGAACGATGACCATCTTCACTCCGCACCCCCTGCCCCGGAAACCCACGCGCGCGCACGTCATTCCGAGTGGACGACGACGGGGAGTGGATGGACCGACGGCAGGCCAGACCGTGCCAGACCATGCCATGTGATTCCCCCTCGGCACCCGGCGCTATCGGCCATGAGTCAACACGGGACGGGAGCCTGAACGTCGGCACAACACTAATGCTGGGCCACGAGCGGGCCAGCAGGCAGTCAATCCGACAGCGGCGCGGGGGTTCGGGGCGGAAGTCCTGCACTGCGATGGAAGTAGTGGACGCCTACCACTAGTACAGCGATACCCCTCTATCTGTCCTACTTGATCAAGGCATCATCCCTACTTACTTGCCTACCTTTCCAGGTCAGAGGTGTCCATCCGTTCAGTTCGAATCCGCCAACTCCCCTACCCACACCTACCTACCTCCCAGCCCCATCTTGTTCTTCTGCCCATTCTCTACTAACCTGCACCCCTCCCACCTGACGGAACATCCATCCCGGGCTGTTCGGGCGTGCGCCGTTCCACCGTCATTTCCTCCCTCTTGCTCTCTGTTCATCCCATCCTTCTTTTCTGAGCCGGCTCGAGGGCACGAGAGCCGGGGCCCCCCAGACTGTCGTCCGTCTCCTGGGAGGTACCTCTTATTTTTTAGCCTTTTTTTTTCCACCTTCTACCCCCCTCCTCCGGAATGGAGTGCCGCTGCCAATGCGGGGCCGTCCGGTTCACGACCCCTCTCGCGGAGCCGCTGGCGCTGTACATCTGCCACTGCTTCGAGTGCCGGCTACAGACGTCGTCGGCCTTTGGCACCAGCGCCATCTTTCCCAAGTTTCCTTTGCCCTGCGACGAGAGTCTGTCGTGTTACTCGTGCGTGTTACCCGTCTCCCCCCTGGTCCTTTTTTATTTTATTTTATTTTTATTTTAAATCTTTTACCGGCCTGCGTAGGGCCGACGTACGTGCCCGTTCCGGCGTCTTGGATAAGAGAGTTAGCGCACGAGGCTGACACGACAGCGCGCGTAGACGGCTCACGCCCATGGGCCTTCAGATGAGCTGGTAGGCGGCCCTCCCACCGAAAAAGATGGAGCGCGTGCTCGTTGCGCAGCGGGGGAAAAGGTGCTCCATTTGGCTTACTGGTCTTCTTTGGCGCCCCCTAGTTATTTTTGTCGCAATTGCGGTACCCGACTACTTCACACTCTGCCGGTGCGTTGTCCCATTATTACCACCCGCCTACAGCGTCCGCACAGAGCAAATAACAAGTAACCGTCCAACCCCCGCCACAGGAGAAAAACGTCGTCTCCATCAAGGGGGGCTGCATCATGGGGCTGAACTGGCAAAAGGCTATCCACATCTGGACCAAGTCGGCCATGGTGCCCATCCCCGAGGGCTGCGAGACACACGAGGGCGAGCCCACCGACTCGGCCTCGTCGGCCGACTCGCAAGACACGCTGCATCAGCTGATGGACTCGCCGGGGCCGCTGACGGGCAGCGGCGGGACCCCCAACTCGCATTTGCTCCTGCACTAGGCGCTTACGGGGAAAGGGTGCCCAGGGAGGACGGGACGGGGTTCTCGGGGCACGTCTGTCGGCCGGATGGCTTCTACAAGGACCGTGCCAGACTGGGGGGTTGTCTTGGTAGCATCCATCATAATGCCGGGTAGCCAAGCCGAAGAAGTTCAGGGCGAGATTAGATTGGATGAACCGTTTGGTAGCAAATTTAGAATAAGAAAAAAGCCGCGGCGACAGGCGTTAATCACCACCAGTCAAGGGCTCGCCACTTTGGCGGCCGTCGCGTGGCGGCGGGCCGGCTGCTCGCCCCTCCTCGGCCGTCGTCGTCAGGGTGGCCGGGGCGCCGTCGGCGTGCTTGGCCGGGTCGAAGACATATATGGGGAACTCGAGGAAGAGGGTGCGCTTCACGAGGGTGGGCAGGCGCGCGTAGAGCGCGGGGGGGAAGGGGATCAGGATGCTGGTCCGGTTCAGGTAGCGCTGGTAGCCCTCCCAGTTCCAGCCGTTCTCGTACCGCTTCTTGGCGCCGGGCCGCTCCGAGAGCGGCAGGCCCGAGACGAAGAGGAGCAGGACGGTGAGCAGAACGGCGCCCACGACGGTGGCGTACAGCGCCCTGGCGGCCTCGCCGGCGACGGGGCCGTCGGCCGCCGGCGACACGGCGATCATGTAGATGGCTGGGGAGCGGGTCAGCACCGGAGGACGGCGGGTCCGAACGGAGGCTTGGGGAGGAGGCGAGAGAGAGAGAGAGAGAGAGACGGCCTTACCAAAGTGGATGATGATCTCGCCAAAGTAGTTGGGGTGGCGGCTCCAGGCGAAGAAGCCGGTGTCGCAGATGGCGCCACGGTCGCCGTCGCGGCGCTGGCGAAAAGCGAAGCGCTGGGCGTCGCTGACGGACTCGAGGACGAGGCCGAGGGCGTAGAGGACGAGGCCGGCGACGTCACGGGCGGTGCCGAAGGCGGGCTGGGGCCGGTAGCGGCGCACGGCGGGCGCGTTGAGCACCGTGACGGGCAGCGAGACGGCCCAGACCCAAAGCATCTGGAAGATCCAGAAGCCGAGGAAGGGGAAGAAGCGGTCGCGCTTGTCGTCGAACCGGTCGTCCTTGCCCGTGCGCAGCACGCGCACGAGCAGGAAGCCGGCGAGCCGCAGCGCCCAGACCATGAGAAGCGCGGATGCCACGATCTGCCGTGCGTCGGGCGCCCCGCTGAGTCCCAGCGTCACGGCCGCGAGCACGGCGAAGTTGGTGCCGCCTGCGAAATCTGGGGCGGGCGCGCGGGTTAGGGAGGCGGGGGAGAGGGGGGAAGGGAGGGGGCGCTCACCCGTCAACTTGTCAAACTTGCAGCTAAAGGCGATGGAGAAGAAGAATAACTGGTAGGCGACGGTGATGAGCGCCGTGATGCCCAGGTAGTAATCGTCGAGCACGTGTACGGGGCCCGCCATGATGCGCAAGAGGGACAGCCCGTTCCGGAAGTGGGCGATGCGAAAAAAGACTCGAGGGGGTTTCTACGACGCAGGGGCGGCCGACGATGGCGGGGGGTTTAAGTGAAGAGAACAGCCCGGCCGGGGAGTTTCGAGAGCCTGGGATCTGAAACGCGGAAGACACGGCTATGTACGGGGTATCGCGGTTTCGCCCTGGGTAGGAGAGGAAAGCGCCGAGGGCCAGGCGGATGAAGGGTCCGTCGAGGAAACGAGGCAGAACGGGCAAGCTCAACTCTATATACTACTAGGCATTGGGCCCGATGCTCGTGATGAGGGTGCGCAGGATCGCGGGCGCCATCGGTCCAAAGGGGACCGGGGACGAATATGGGATTGCGCCGCAAAAGGACAAGCGCCTCCCTTCCTCGTTCTGGGGCTCGGACTCGCACTTGTGCATCTCACCGAACCCAGCGGGACCGCGTCATCGACTTTCTTTGGACTTTCCCACCACCCGCGCTTTTCCCCATGCCTCCCTTTGACCGCCTCGCGCGTGTTAGTGGAGGATGCGAATGCGACAACGCAGGATGGGCTCTGCCACCCCTTCCTATGGCATGGCCCGCTGCAATGGGGACGGAGGGAGCATGGATAAAAGACAATGGGCTGAACAACACCAACGAGGCCCACCCTACGGCCACCCATTGTGCCGACGTGGGGAAGGGGCGCCCTTTCCCCCTAGGCAACCGCCTCGTGGCGCCATACATCGCTTCCTCTACGAAGACTGAAGGGAATACGCACAGATAACGATTGTGTGTCCACGGACACCACCCCTCCCAGCAAGACGCCCTATTCCCTATCCCTCTTCGTCTTCGCCCTTTACATGTTGACCATGCCGGGGAGCGCATCAAGCCCTGTCACACACCACGGGTTAGCAGCCACCCCGAGGGAGAAGCGCGGGCAGAAGTGGGAAAGGAAAAACAACGAACACAACAACAACGATAGGAGACGGATCAAGGGGGGGGAAGCCGTACATTGGTCGCCGATGCTCTCCTTGACCGACTGCGCCTTGGTGCAGGCGATGGCCTGGGCGTCGGTCTGGCGCTTGAGGGGCGCGCAGCGGTCGTTGGCGCAGTGCCCGTCCATGGCGCGCTGGAGGGCGTCGCCCTGCCAGCCGAAGAGGTAGTCGCCGTGGATGGCGTGGCCCGTGTTGTCGCCCATGCTCCAGTAGAAGGGCTGGGAGCCGTCGGCGGGCCAGTCGGCGCGGTTGTTGAAGGCGCGCGTGTCGAACATGATTTCGTACATGACCTGCGGCACCCTGACGGGGTGCGACGCCGGGCACGCCGCCCCCGATTCGAAGGTGCCCCCCTGCGGGTACGCCACGTGCGCCCGGTGGTCCGGCGAGTCGAGGTTCCGCCCGTCCCAGCAGCTCGGGAACGTCACCGTCACCCGCCACCCGCCGCCGCACGGCTGCGACGGGAACCCCGGCGTGTCGCTGCCCGTGCACTGTTCCCGGGCCGGCGCCCGTCAGCGGGAAGCGGGAGAGAAATGACAATGGGACGCGGGAGGGAAGAAAAGAAAAGACGGTGTACATACGGGGGCGCCGCCGAACGGGTTCTGGTTCATGTTGGCCTCGCAGCGGAAGCAGAGACCGCGGGGTACCTTGCTGGCCACGCGGTTGGTCGGGTCGCCCACGAGCATACGGAAGCCCTGGCAAGAAGCGCCGTCAGAACGATCCCCGGTCCTCCTCCCCCTCCCTCCCAGGGGCTGCTCGGCTTTACTACCGGCCAGGGGAGCGGGGAAGAAAGCCACTCACCGGCGGGAACGCCTTCACCTTGGCGCTCTGCTGGTACCCCCGGATGTAGTAGACGGTCATGCCGGCCTCGACGCCGAGCCCGAGGTTGTGCACCTGCGGGACGCGCTTGTACGTGCCGTTGCGGGCCTTGAAGTAGATGTTGGCCGTCCAGTAGTTGGAGAAGTCCTCCGAGTAGGTGCAGCTGGTACACGTCGACGCCGTGGGCGGGTCGTGCGTTACGGGAAGCACTACGTAGACACATGGCTCTCGTGAGTATCTTCTTCTTCTTCTTCTTCTTCTTCTTCTTCTTCTTCTTCTTCTTCTTCTTCTTCTTCTTCTTCTTCTTCTTCTTCTTCTTCTTCTTCTTCTTCTTCTTCCTCACCCGCGTATGGGTGGAAAGGGGGGAAGGAAAGGGGCCACACAAGGACGTACTGCTCGCGTTGAACGAGTTGCCCCCGATGATCTGGTGCATGTGCGCCGACGGCATGTTGCCCGGCTCGACCAGCGGGTCGATGCGGTCGATGGTGAGCTGCGAACAGCCGAACCGCATCAGCTCCTGCCCCACGGCCGCCGGGGCCGCCGCCGCCGCCACCGTCGCGAGCCGCTTGAGCAACATGTTTCGAGGAAGGGGGGGGAACCCTGAGTCTCGGGCAGGCTTTCGGAGGAAAGGGGGCTTTTCAATAGGCGTGTGTAGCAGAAAAAGAAACTAAGGGACGCTGCTCCAGAAGGCAGGGGAAGAAAGACCAGGACGGGTCAGGGTTTTGCGTGTTATTTGTATAACATCGACATCTCCCCCCCCTTTTCTCCCTTCAGGCGCTCGGCGCAGTGCCGCCGCCGTGTCCGCCACCAGACTCCATATCCCGAGGTCCCGGGTTCGTCCGGGTAAAGCCACCCAGGAAGGGCAGATATGGATGTTTGGGGGTTGGGTAGATGGACAGGCGGAAGGGTCCCACGGTCATTGGGGGGGAGAGAGAGGGGGAGAGGGAGAAGAGGGCCCGGCAGTTGCTCCCGCCAAGGACGTGGGAGCCGGCCATCTGCCGGTGATTGCTTTGATATATATTGACGACCACCGGATAAGGTCGGGCGACGCGTCGGCGTCAACGCCCGCCGCCCTGTCATTGGACCGCCCGTCGCGGGTCCTGCTGCATTCTATACAACCCCGGCCCACGAGAATGTGACGACTCGTCGCCGCCGCGCATCGCCACGTTCTCCCTACCCCCCCCTCGTTCTCCCGTGCATTCGTCCCCCCGTCGATCGGGCCTTCTGCCCCCATCGCCCTCTCCTCCGCTGCGTGCGCTTCGAGCCGGGGAGGGGGGGCGGTAGGCAGGCCAGGAGGGCGGCCTTGCCGCCGTCTGGTTGCCTTTTCCGACGGGAGGCAGGCAAAGCGCAGCCTACCTCTGCACTCGTCGCGGCCACGCCCCGGCCGAATCGGGGTGGCGGAGTGATTGAACTTCCGTACCTAACAACGGGGGCGGGCTCCCCGGCTTTGTTCGTCTTGTGGGAGTGAGCGGGCTGCCCGGATCCATCCCTCTCCCGGCGGCATGTCGTCGCGGCACTTCGCCTCGTCGGACGACGAAGAAAACCGAGTAAAAAGAATATAACGACCAGGAACCGAGAACGACGCTTTGAGAGCCCCTACCTACCCTGCTTGTCCAAAAAGCAATTCGGTTCCTTGCCAATTGAGAGCTGTATCGAGCTCGGGTTTTTCTGCCCACGGGAGAGGGGCTCGGTCGTAACCCACCTGTTGTTGGGTGCACAGGAAAAAGCTCTTTCATTATATATGCCAATAATGACATTTTCTATCATCATAGGCGCGATGGCAGAGTGGTTATTGCGTAAGACTAGAATTTCTTCTATCTTCTGACATCTTATTCCTTAGGGAGCGCAGGTTCAAGTCCTGCTCGCGTCGATATTTTTGCTCCGTATTTCTACGCAGGCCTCATTCCTGTCATGATAGCAAGGTGGTAGAAATCGTGAGCCACTGTGGAGAGGGTCCACCACCTTTTTTTGTCCCGGTAGAACTTCACATTGCTATCATCGCATATCATGAGACTAGGTCTCCCCTAAAGCCTCGAGCGCGTGGATAGGACTAGATTCAAGATATTTGCAAAAAAACAATAACCAACTTTTTATTTCAAAGGCCCGGCCGTCGACTTGGACAGGGACCGAGGCCGTATGTTTAAACCAAACAATATTCTACTCCAGGCATCTTACTCGTTCAGTACAATGAAACGCAGTCTACCTAGTTCTTTTCGCCCATGCAGATGGCCCGGAGGTGATCTTTCTCTCCGCTCTCCTCGCACATGCCCCTGAAAATGCCGTGGCCTTCATCCCTCTCCCAGAGTTCCCGCGGCGTGCCGTACTCGGCCACCTTGCCGTCGCTTAAAACCAGGATGCGGTCGAAGTCGGCAATGGTGCTCAGGCGGTGCGCGATGACGAGAAGCGTGCTGTCGCCAAACTCCTCGCGGATAGACCGCTGGATCAGGGCGTCCGTCGTCATGTCGACGGCGCTCGTCGCTTCGTCCAGAACCATGACCTTGGGCCGCGACACGATGGCACGAGCCAGGCAGAGCAGCTGCCGCTGGCCCTGCGACAGGTTCAAGCCGCCCTCGGAAATGGGCGAGCTCAGGTCGCGGAAGATGTTCTTGTTCTTGCTGTTGTTGTCCGTCGGTGGACCCGGCACCGGCGTGCCGGGCGCCGTCTCGCTCTCCGAAAGGAGGTGCACGCGCTGCAGCGAGTCAAAGAGTTCGGCATCGGTGTGGTTGTCAAAAGGATCGAGGTTCGAGCGGACGGTGCCGGAGAAGAGGACGGGATCCTGCGGGATAATGGCCAGACGCGACCGGAGGTCGTGCAGCTTGATCTTGGCAATGTCGACGCCGTCGATGAAGATGCTGCCCGACTTGGCCTCGAGGAAGCGGAAGAGCGCGAGCGTCAGGGAAGACTTGCCGGCTCCGGTTCGCCCGACCACTCCGACCCGCTCGTTCCGGTTGGCGGTAAAGCTCAGCCCCTTGAGAACGGGCTCGAGATCGGCGGCGTAGCTGACCACCAGGTCGTTCACCTCGACGCGGCCCTCGGTGGGCCAGGCGGCCGGCGGACTCTCGCCCTCCAGGTTCTCCGTCGGCAGCTCCGTGTACTCGACCACACGCTCGGCCGCGTTCATCTCCAGCTCGATGTTGGCATAGTGGCGGATAGTCCACATGACCGTCGCCGAGAAGTCGAGTGCAAAGGCCAGGGCGAAGCCGGCCAGGGCGGCGTCCATCTCGGGCGTGAGGAGGATGAGGATGGTAACGAAACTGGCAAAGGAGGAACCCACAACGGCCATGCGCCAGCCCATCCATCGGTTGAAAAGCCACAAGTGCCACGTCGTGACGGACCAGTCGTCCAGCTTTTTGTACATGCGCTCAATATAGACGGGCGCTTTGTCGAAGCCGCGGATGGTGGCCACGCCAGCGAGCGCGGAGCCGAACTGCTCGAAGACGGGGGACTTGGTCGTGCTCTCAAGCCGCTTGACGGGCCTTGCCCCATGGAGATAGGCCATGGCGTAGTACCCGCTGATGATCAGGAGCACGCAGGCGAGCGCGATGATGATGGGCGAGACAAACAGGCCGGCCACAACAACGCCGACGAGGTTCAGGAAAGAGGCGAACCCGAATGACAGCGAATAGGCCAGGTGCGTGTCGATCGAGTTGAAGTCCGAGGTGAACCGGTTCAGCACTCTGCCGACGGGGACCGTATCCAGCCAGCGGAGCGGCGAGCGCAGGACAATGAAGTTGAGCCGGGCAAAGATCTTTCTTGAAGCCTTGATGGAGCCGGTGAAAATGTAGTAATAACGTGCCGTGCCCAACAAAGCGCTGCTCACGGCCAGCAGGATGTAGATGCCGAGATAGTAACCGAGATCATGCTCTGCCTGTTGCACCATCGGCTGCGTAAGCCTGTGAAAAGAGGTCTGTTGCAAGTTGATGGAGTAGTGGTACGCTGCCGGCGTCGTGTTCTGCGTCTGCACGCCTTCCTGTTCGTACGAGCCGGTCCAGACTCGCAGCCACCAAGAGCGGCCAACTGTCAAGGCCTGGACAAACAGGAAGTAAAATACGAGAATGCCCCAAAACGCCCAGCCGCCGCTATCGCGCAGATAGATGGCGTAGACGTGCTGCTTGATGGCGCCTTGCTCCCGGGCCTCGTCCTCGACAAACTTGCGGGCCTGCTTCTTGGAGGGGACCTTTGCCAGAGGTTCGCCCACCTCCTCTCCAACTTGGGACGTGTCTTCAGAGTTGACTACGGTAGCCTCTCCATCCGCCAGTATATCGGCCCCGCTTTGGTCGTGGCTCTTGATCTGCTCCAGCGTGCCGGCTTCCTCCAGTTCCGAAGTGAGACCGGCGTGTAGAACGCCGCCGTCGCCAAGCTCCACCAGGTACTTGGTTTGGGAAGCCACCAAAGCGACGTGGTGTGTGACCAGGATCCTGGTTCTCCCGACCCCGAGCTCGCCGTTGAGGCATTTCTCGAAGATGTGGCGACCGACATGGGCATCGACCGCGCTGAAGATGTCGTCGAGGATGAGTATACCAGCACGCGAATAAATAGCTCGTGCCAATGTGATGCGCCATTTCTGGCCACCGCTGAGATTGATTCCATTGGCGCCGATCTCCGTTTCCTCACCGTCCGCGAACATCTCGATGTCCTTCTTTAGGGCACAGACCTCGAGTGTCTTCCGGTAGCGGCACTCGTCGAAAGGCAGGCCGAAGAGAATGTTCTCCTTGATGGTAGCGTTCTCGATCCAGGGTATCTGAGCGACCACGGCGATGGCGCCGGGCAGGATCCAGTTGTCGTTGTTCGCCTTGGCGTCGTGCCGTTCACGGAGGGGAGGCACCCTGGGGCGGCTGACGGAACCAGACAAAACATCGATCTCACCAAGAATGGCAGCAAGCATCAAGCTCTTGCCGGAGCCCGTCTTGCCCGAAATCACGGACAATTCGCCTTTCGGGAATGTCACATTGATTTTGCGCAAGACGAACTTGTCAGGGTCCTCGTCCTTTTCATCGGCAGGCCATGCAATAGTCGCGTCGTCGAAGGTGACTTCGTCGGATTCCTTGATGGTCTCGGCGATCTCGGCTCCCTTGAGGTACGTGTCAATACGCTTAACCGACACCCAGGCGTCGAGCAGGTCGGTGGTCAGCTCAGGCACCACCGACAGAGTGACTTCGAGGGCACGGAAGACACCGAGCGAAACGAATGCCACGCTGGGAAGCAGGCTACCATGTATAGCAGCGTAGATGGAGAGAGAGACGGCAGCCAGCGCGATGGGGCTGGTAACCCAACACCCGATGAGGAAAAGGTCGTTGATAAAGGCGGTCCAAATACTCGCAAGTTCCCTCTCACGGACCTCGCCGATTTTCTCCTCCCACTGGGGTTCCAGGGCCGAGAACTTGATCTGGCGGATGCCCTGAAGGGCCTCGGAAACGACCTCCATCTTCTCGTCGCGGACTTTCATCAGGTGGTCCTGTGCTTTTGCGTAACGCTTGCTGAAGAAGGCGTTCACAGGCATGATGGCCAGCATGCAGACGAAGCCGCCGACGAGGGGCTGCCATCCCAAGAGGCTCAGCAGGAAGGCCAGAGACACAATCAGCTTAAAGAGACTGCCAGGAAAGTAGAAGTTAAACGAGGCGAAATCGGAAACGCGCTTCGCGTCGACACCAATCAGGTTCACGGTGCTCTGCTTGCCCTTCTTCAGCTCATCCTCTTCCTTGGTTTCCTCGACTGCGGGCGTGTCAGTGGCATTGGATTCGCCGGCGGCAGCCGTAATGGCAGGGTCGCCAGCGTTGGACGCCTGCGACTTCTTCTTCCCTACGCCCTTCACATCCTTTCGTCTCATCGACTTCCGGAAGATGAGAGAGGAGAGCTGCGCCCTAATGGGAATGCAGAGCTCGGCCCAGGAGAGCCAGAAGACATGGGACTCCACCCAGGACTGGGCCACAATAACGACAGCGATCCAGACGACCCATACCCAGGCGTCGTATCCCAGAGGCTCTTTGTTCGTCCGGTGTTCAAGGATGCGAAGAAGCTGCAGGACGCACCACTGGGGCGCAAAGTTCAGGAAGGAGGCAGCCAGAGTGCCGAGCCATTGCAGGGCAAACAGCCATTTGTGCGCCATGATGATGGACACCCAGAGCGGCCCCTTGAAGCCACGGCTCTCCCAGGCGGCCGTAACCTCCTTGGCGCGCGTATAGTGGTCAGGCCTGGGCAGGTCGCTCAGGTCCAAGTTCTTCTTCTTGGCGCCGATCCGGAGAACGTTGGCCGGCCAGCTCCAGTTGAAACGCGACCAAGCCGACTCGGTGTACATTCGGTCTACGAGCTCGCCGTTGTGAAAGACGTCGGGGCGCCGCGGCACCGACAGACTGCTGAAGAAGAGAGCAACAACGGCGACGACGTCGGCCACCCGGATGGCGAAGAGCTTGACGTCATGTTGAATGAGATGCTCCGCGACTTGGTCGGTCTGGATGGCGAGAACGGCTGCTTGAAGCACACACGACAGGGCGGTATATAGACCCAGATCGTAAGCCACAACCGAGTTCCGGTTGGCACTTATGCAGACGGATTGAAGCAAAAGAAGAAGCTGCAGCGCGAGTTAGCAATGGTGGGAATCGAAGGCACAAATGGTCACTCACCGCGGTGCCGACGCCCAGCCAGTTTTCAAGGAAGAGACGGTCGCCGTTGCCAATCGTTGAAAACACAGCGAGCGCCACGGAGAGGCCCAAGGCCAAGACAGAGAACAGCAGGATGAAGGCCTTGGGTACTTTGGCGCTGTAAGCACGCACAGTCTCGGGCGTGCTCTTGCCGTCCGCGTCCTCGTACGTATCGCGCGGCTTGAAGTCTCGACTGCGCAACTGCAAGGCCAAGCCACGCACAGCGGGTATCGTCAAGAGAGCGACAAGCCCGAGCCCAGCCCCAGACATGCCGGGGAGGAGCGTGGTGGCGGACATGTTGGACGGGCACTAGTTGCTGGCCCTCGTGCGCCGCTGTAAGGGAGCGGGTTGGCAACCAACTCTATATATGCTTGCGCTCTGGTCACGGCGAGTTTGGTCCAGGCCTCGTGGGAATCCGCAGCTCGAAATGCTGGGAGGTGTCGCAGAACGTCGAAAAGCGTTAGTTAGCGGAAGCAAAGGTTTCTAGACCCGCTCGCGATAAGGATCAATGGACGAGCCTTCCGTTATGGGGGAAATACTGGGCCTCACCAGGCGGGGCCCTACCAACGCCTGCTAGGTACCGCTTCCTGTAAGTCATACCGATTATGTGAGCAAAGGCGGCCAGAGGCCTTACATGCTCGCCTTGCCGGTTGACTCATTTGACTCATTGCCCGCCCGGGCGAGCGAGCAGTCTTCGGCTAGCCTGTCACTACCAGCGGGTCGAGTAGGCGAAGCCGCTGGGGAGGAGGCATGGGTGCAGGCAAGGCATCGGGTATGCCTTGCCTACGAGTGGTGGAGGCGGCAATGGAGGCGAGGACCGGAGGTCTTTGACGTATACATCCATCCATCCCTCATCCCTCCATCCGCACGAGGTTGCCTGAGAATACCCAAGGTGGTTAGGGTGATGTCGAGAATATTCGAAACCGGGGGGGGATGTCGTAGGAAGAGGAACAGTTTGACTAATCCAATCCAGTAGGTATAAAGACGAGCTAGGCCGGCAAGGGTAGCCGGTCTTTCCGCTTCTGCTGCTTGCATGCTGCTGCTGCTGCCGGGGAATTCGGGGTGCTTACGCCCCGGCCCCTCGCGTCTAAGAGGTGTATGCCCGCTACACCGTGCCGCGGCGAGGTGGCATTAGACGATGCGGCGTCAAAAGGTGAGGAGGGGGAAGCCCCTGTTCAAAAAGCCCCAGAAACGCGGCTATCTGCCTGTTTTGGGACGAGGTGGTTGGTTTAGCCGGGTTGCAGTGGAGCCTCCAGGTACACGAAGGCTCTGTAGGTAAACCTGTCCGGGATTGGACGGTGGTCTCCGGCCGCCTGCCCGTGATGAACAAAACCTGCAGGCCACACACAGACACCACCACCCCCTCCCCCCCACACACTGTGCCGCATGCATCTTCTTGCGTCCGCTCTGTCGCGGTGCTCAAGGCCGGTGAAATGACTATTTACCACTGCATACACTAAATGTTTCTCATGTCCTAACGGTATTTAGTAGGTAGGCAATGGGGCATGGTGTATGGCATCGGCATTATAGGGAGGGCACACCGTACTTGCCCCCTCCAGTGAATTTCCTCGCCGATCCCACGGGATCCCTTTTCCACAAACCGACAGTCTGACATAGCTATCCCAGGAGTAGAAGGTGTAACAGATGGACAGACGAGCTGGGCCGATTGTCTACCGCATCTCCTTCTCCACCCGTAAGGGTTCTGCTGTTCGGGGCACCTCGATCCATCCATTCATCTTCCCACGGACCCAGTGCGGGTCGCCGTCCTCAGCCGGGCTGATCGGATACTCTCGACGGCCCGATCCCATTGGACGCCGCCTCCGTGTGTTTTCTTTATCGCCTCCGCCCCTGTGACTCAACCAAAGTACGCCCCTGCATTCCGGGCCTTTGTATGGGCGTAGCCGCGACGGGGGGGAGCAGGGCCGGGAAACATATGCCTCGTCGGTGGCCCGAGGACGCCGTGCCTCGGGCCAGGTCCACCGGTATGGGAGGCATGGCATCCCGTCTCTCGGTCCCTTGGATTCGCCATGCGAACCGATATAGGCCCAACCCCCGGCCGTCGACGGAATGGACAGCCCTGGCAGCTTGTGTGCGGAGCAGCCACCGGTGGGAACCTCCCCCAGGAGGCCTGACGCCGGCTCCAGAGACAGGCGGCCATACCTACTCATCACGAGCGGTGACTTCCGAGGCGGCTGCTTACGGCGCCAGGCTGATATGAGTGCCGATTGACACAGCCGTCGTTGACGATGTGGTTTATGCAAATGCAGTGACTACGAGCTCATCTGTCGAGTCAGCGTCCGTCTCAGAGCATATACAGCACACTAGCGCCTCTCGCTTGCTATCATATGACCCAGGCGGCAACGCACTGTGTATGGACACATGCGCGTCGCGAAGGAGTGCAGCATAAGCACGGAGGGCTGGCCAGAGCCCAATAATATTCGAGCACTGTGCTACTGACCAGATTCGCTCGCAGGGAGGCCGTCGTGATGATTGACGGCTGCGGCGATCCGAGACCGGCCTCGGACATGTAGGAGAAAATCCAGGCAGGCATGTGTAGGGGCGGTAGGCAATGCCGCCACTCGCCTGTCTAAGGAGAGATTAACAAGACTATTTCCCCTCGCCCGCCGAACAAGAAGCGGCACCTAGAAGTGTAGAGGCATTGCTGTCTGGGCTGCCGTCCCATACTGGCTTTTCTAGCAACAGTACTACATACGCTTTCCCTATCCGAACCCTAGCCAGTGTAGCTCATACTGGGACGGAGGTTGACACTACGAAAGCGTGGAAGTGCATGGGGTGGTGCAAGGTTAACCCGATACTGGATCAGTAACGGATTCTCTCCAGCTTCCCCTCGTGAATACACCCCTTTCCCGTCAATTGGCTTAAGATGCCCAACGCCCATCTGGCGGGGGGTGGGTGCCTTCACCATGGGATACATGAACTGCCCGGGTGTCACACCGCTTAGGGGCAAGGACGCCCTTGGCGGGGTTGTGATGGACGAGCGTTGCACAGGCCAGCCTAGCGTCCGTCTGGGGGGCCGAGGGGCAGCCGACTGACGAAGGATGAGCATGGCGCTTTCGAATACGTTGTTGACAACAAGAGGCGAAAGAGGCCGGTAGCCTCTAGTGGTGCCATAAAAAGAACCTTGGCCCGTAGAGCCCAGGGCGGAGTGGGCGCTGTCGGTAATTTGGGAAGCCTGTCTTTTGCGTCTCGGGTTGGAGAAGTAGGTACATACTTTTAGCTCGGGAGAAGCATCGCAGGCCATGGTGACAAGGAAATCGCTTGGACGAGCGTTCCGCCATTGGCCCGAGTAGCGCAGATACGAGAGACAAGGTAAGGCGGCTGGACGCCTCGCATTGGGTGGGTAAATCTGATATCCGACTTATATAATAGCAGATGGGCATAGTGGGCGCCCGTCGTCAGGTCATGGCAAGACAATCGGCTACGCAAACGCTAAATACTTATCTCAGGCGCCTAGGACACGGTGGTGTCGGCCACGCTGAAGCTGAGGTTGAGCTCTGGAATTGGTTGGCGTATTTCCAGTATTCTCTGCACGCTACGGCAAATTAAGAAAGAGGAAGAAAAAGCAAACATAAGGGTAGGCCGCCCGTGATTCAAGGTGCGCTGAATGGAGAAGGCTGCTGGCGCAGGTGTTGTTTGCTTACCCCCACAGTAGATCGGCGGTTCCATCGTCCATCTCCGACGATGTGCCTACCTACATGCCCAGTAACATGAGAGAACGTAGGAACCAGATTTGAAGGCAAACAGCCGAACCCCAGGGGTGCCGGGGCGGGATGTCCACTGCCCTTGGCAACAGCATGAGGGCTGACCCTCCATGTCAGTGGCAGCCTCTGTCCCATCGTCGGTGTGGAATGGACTCGTGTATACAAGTATGCAATGGGGCAACTAACAAAAAGTTGGCAGGCTGGCAAGCGAGGTGGCAGGCAGGAAAGAAGTCCGGCCAACTGGCACTTTCACGGCAGAGGGATCTTCGAGGGGTAATGTAAAAATACCAAGACACCCGGACAACCTGACACTCAGGGTCTAAGGCGTCTCCTTGGATCTACATAATGCAGGGGTATGAGGCCAGGCACGTGGAGAAGGACGTGGAGAGAAGGGGTTGCGGCGTCGTGTTGACGACCCGTGTTGACTTGTTGGCAACCGGGCCACCGACATGAAGGCCATAGGCGGTGCCTCGTCGACTGGACCGGGGGCGGCGGAAGCATGCGTGCCCCAGCAGTGGTGGTGATGGCCCGCAGGGCCTGCATATGGGCACGCACACGGCACGGCATGGCACGGTAGGGCATGCGGTAGGGAGTTATCTGCACATGGAGCACGAGATGCATCCAGTCGACCCGTTGGTTTTGCCCGCCGGCTTGCGCCTAAATGCTCACCTAGTACTCCGTACATTCACCGCAGGGATGGGACCTGAGTGGAGGGCTCGTGAGAATTGCCCAGTGGATTCATACCATAAAGATGGGACGGGGCATGGGAAGCCGTGGGCAAACCCGTCGTCGTCTTCTTCCACTACTCAGTACCTAGGTCAGGCAGGTCCTGATTGGCCGACCCCCGGTCTGCCAAAGCCGCCGTCCAGTCATCCGTCGGTGGACGGACGGGTGGTGAAATCGCCTCTTCTGGGCATCGCCCAAACATGTCAAATCAACTGCCACACGCCCAGGGGAGCCCAGCAGCATTGGGGACCCATTTTGTGACGGATGGATGGATGTATTCAGTAGGTGTTACGGAGGCTTGCAGCACCTTTTGGCTCCAGCTTCAGCTCCAGCTCTAGCTCCAGCTCCAACTCCGACTCCAGTCCCCAGTCAGCACACAGGAATGGGAAGTGAAGCACGGATGCGTGGGCGGACGAGCATGGGTCCAAACCCATCAGCTTCAAACGGCTTGTAGGTATTTTCCTACGGTTCCGACTAACCATCACCGACCCTGCCAACCTGCCTGCCGCAAATGATCGTCAAGCTGGGCCCCGTCTTGGCCCATGTAAGCAAGTGATCCTCCTGGCAAAAGCACGAGTCGCGTTTCACTCCGACAGTTGCCATTCTGCCATTGGCCCTGCCCATCCTCCAGCCTTGCAGCGCCATCTCCGGGGGGCAATACGGCGGTACCTAGACGTTCGAAGAAGTAGCCCTTTCTCTGTAAGTCCTTGCTTCGTTTTATTGCCCATGCGTGTTTGACCCAGCTCCGACCAAGTGCTGTGAAAAGGTAAGTCGATAGGTTACCTAGTACCTACATCGGGCCGTTCGTACTACTTTGATAGCTGTGAACGACCGACCCCATCCACCAGAGCTCGCATCCCTCCTGTCCATTCGTCCAACCATTCACCATCCAAAACCCATCCAGCACCAAGACCACCAACACGCGCCAACAAAGCGACCCAGCCAACCTTATCGTTTGCCTCGTCTTGTCCCGGGCCCTGGGCACAACGTCGTCCGCCTGCCCGCCTGCCCGCCTGCCTGCTCTGCCTGCTCTGCCTGCTCTGCCGCAGACCCTCCTCCCACCTCCACATAGAAAACAGCCTGACCGGGGCACCTGGAAGCTACAGAGCTCGCCCAATCCGACTCCCCAGCCGTCAATCGAGGCCTTTCGCGGCGTCCCCCTTCTGCTGCGTGTGTGTATTCGTGCCGCGAACCTCAAGTCTCGTGGGGCCGGCACGACCGAGCCAACCAACCTTAAGTCGACTCCACGGCACACCAGCGAGTTGCCCAGCTCCTTCTCCCAACACCTATACTCCCGCCGACGACCACCTACCGACGACCACCCGCCGATTTGTCACATGTCTCTGCCATTACCAAGATGAAGAGCACGCCATTGATCGTTCACTGGCACGACCAGAATTCTCCCATCTACTCGGCACACTTCGAGCCGCACGGCAAGGGGCGACTTGCAACCGCTGGCGGAGACAACAATGTGCGGGTAGGTGTCTTGCGAGCCGCCTTGCCTGGCGGACCTCACTCGCCCATGCGCCCATGCTGACGGGACCGACAGATATGGAAAGTAGACGGGGAAGGGGAAGACCGTAAAGTGGACTACCTGTCGACTTTGAGCAAACACACACAGGCCGTCAATGTCGTTCGATGGGCCCCTAAAGGTGAGTGCCACCGGCCTTGCGCCTCCAGCTCCTACATGCCGCGTACTGACAGGAGCCTCTACTTACAGGTGAAATGCTTGCCTCGGCTGGCGACGATGGGAACGTGATCCTCTGGGTGCCCTCGGATAGCCACCTCCCGGCCTTCGGCAATGAGGGCCTCGAAGACAAGGAGACTTGGAGGACCAAACATATGTGCCGTTCCTCAGGAGCCGAGATTTACGATCTCGCTTGGTCACCCGACGGCCTCTACTTCATAATAGGGAGCATGGACAACGTGGCCCGCATCTATAATGCCGGATCCGGCTCCCTAGTACGCCAAATCGCCGAGCACAGCCATTATGTGCAGGGCGTGGCTTGGGACCCTCTGAACGAATATATTGCCACACAGTCCTCAGACCGGTCGGTTCATATATACTCGCTGAAAACCAAGGACGGATCATATACGCTCAACAGCCACGACGAAAAAACAACCAAAGTTGCCAGCCATGCCAAGATGGACCTGCCCTCCAAACGTATCATGTCCGATAGCCCCGCCCCTGCTGCTGTTCCCGAGTATCGCCAACAGCTGGCCGTGGTTGCCGATACCCCTGGCGCCTCTATTGGCTCGCCTGTGCCCTCGGCACCCGGAACACCAACATCGGTGCCCTTGCCCATGAACCCCCCGAGTGTCGTCAGCCACAGCAGGCGGTCTTCCTTCTCCTCGTCGCGGAGGTCGGTCTCGCCCGCGCCGTCGCTACCGCTCCCTGCCGTCATGCCGATGGAGCCGTCCCCAAAACCCAGCAGCTCGGGCATGAAGAACGCCAGCATCTACGCCAACGAGACTTTGACGTCCTTCTTCCGCCGCTTGACCTTCACCCCCGACGGGAGCCTATTACTAACCCCGGCGGGGCAGTACCAATTACAGCATCCCGCCACCGAGGGTGCACGGTCATCCTCGACATACGAGATTATCAACACCGTCTACCTATACACCAGAGGAGGCATCAACAAGCCTCCGATCGCCCATCTTCCGGGTCATAAAAAGCCGTCCGTGGCCGTAAGATGCTCGCCCACTCTGTACACCCTGCGCCAGGGGCAGCCTACCACCAAGCACATTACGATAGATACGTCATCGGCAGAGGAGCCCATCCCTGCCCTCCCAGAGCCTCTTTCAAAGCCCGAGCCTGCTCCCTCGGTCATGGACCCCCCTCCGCCCCCTGCGCCGACGTCGGAGGGCGAGAAATCAGTCACGCCGTCCAAGCCTCAGAATGCCGAAACGAGCGCCTCGACGCCTGGGCCCAAGCCGACGTTCGCCTTACCTTATCGCATGGTCTACGCCGTGGCTACGCAGGACGCCGTTCTCCTGTACGATACGCAACAAATGACGCCGATCTGTGTCGTCAGCAATTTGCATCTTGCAACATTTACTGATCTGGCCTGGTACGCCCACGCTTCTATTCATGACATAATGCTGGATATGTGATGCTAATCTTGGTTAGGTCGAGTGACGGTTTGACATTGGTTATCTCTTCATCGGATGGGTACTGTTCGACCCTTTCCTTTGAGCCGGGAGAGTTGGGCAATGTGTATACGGGCGAAATACCCAAGAGCGCCAGTTTGGCGGGCGCGACATCCTCCAACCAACCCACTCCTGCTCCCACTCCCACGTCCTTTGCTCCGCCGTCCCCTTTTACCGGCCCCGCGCATCAACACAGAAACTCTGCCGGTTCGTTTGCGGCTCCCTCTCCGCCTGCCAGCGCCTCCTTCGTCAGCCTAAGGCCGTCATCGCCAGCGCGTTCAAACAGCACTTCGTCCGTTGCCACACAGGTTTCGGCGGCTGTCTTGACCAACCCGCCTCTGATAGGAGGCAGTGTGCCCGGCATCGCTGCCACAAACTCGGGCAAGGTGACGGGGGTGCCTATATCTACACCCCCCGAGACACCGCGGCCAAGCGGCAGCACCGGCGTCGGCTCGGGCGCCGTGACAGCCGGCGTCAAGCGCGACGCAAGCGAGGGAGAGAAAGACAAGGAGGAAACCTCGGGTGGCGGACCCGCAAAGAAGAGACGCATCGCCCCAACACCAGTAACGGATACGAAATAGCGCTGTTACGACATGGGTAGCTTTTTTTCGAAAGATTGCTTGATGGGAGAGAATTATCTGAACGTCAAAAAGTTGAAACGACTAGCATAAGCCCTGAAAAGACGAGAGCCACGGAATTCTGAACCGGAGATGTCGGCGAATCGAGGGCAAGAACATGGTACCGGCGTTAAGGGTGCAACAAAGCCACGACTTTCCAGACATGGCCTCAATGTAATGGTGGGCCACGGTGTCACAGGCGTTGCTGTAGGAAGCAAGTGTTTTTTTACCAAGTCAGCTTAATGAGCAGAGTTGCAAGTACTCGGGGCTACCGCCATAGAAGAGGCTTCAGGGTTTCCATCAGTTGCCTCTCTTGTTTGGGAATTCCATAGGCAAACTTCCCAGCCGCTTGTCGGATGCTGATCGCTTCCCACTTTCTATTCCATATCTCAAGACCGGAGTAGTATTCGCAAACAAGCTCTATGTTTGCTAGCCCAAGTCAGTCAAATGTGCCGCGCACGTGTTGCACTTCACCCAGTGTAGTTATGAGTCAGCTGTGTGCATTGCAGTCTATGGAAAGACACGAGGCGCGACCCTTGTCCCCTCTGCCACAGGAGCGGGTTGCTATAACCAAACACAGGCACTGGTCCGCGTCTCTGCAGCATCTCTCATGCACAATCCCGTCCTCCTGAACCCCCCCCCCTCATCCATTCCTTTTCCCTTGCCACAATCGCCGAGTCCTAGACAAACTGGTTTCGCACGTCGAAAGGGGCGGGGGGCGGGGCCTGTTGTAACCGGCGCTACGGTCAGTGTAGTCTTTGCAGTGGTGGAGGTCGGTACTGCCAGAGCCGGGCGCAATAAAAATTCGAAGGAACAATGAAGAGAAACAAGAAGAGAATGGGTGGCTCGGGGGTGGATGAGTTCTTGAGAAGGTGCCACCTCGACGGATGGAGAAAGCCACTTTGCCTTAGGTGTCGCAGCATATGCAAAGGAACTGTCCTCTGCCGAACGGCACACAGCTGTAATTTCAAATCGTGTTACCATCCAATCCGGTGCAGCCGCTTGAGCCAAAAGTCCGGAGTATTTCCAACGCAATCAAGTCAGAAAACCAATGCGGCGAACAAAGAGGACGATGGAGCTGACTGCTGGGCCATGAACAAGTAAACCGAATGCGAAAGTCAAAAACAAAGCCAGGAGAACTTCGCATGAGCAAGAGATCAAAGAGAACTCTACAATGTGTCTGAAGAAGCTGGTCTTCTTAGATGGGCGTGGCTCCAAACATGGTTCCCAATCACCGAGAAGGCCGCCATGGGCCCATCTCTACCACGAGCCGGCTGGCGGTGGCTCCAGTATATCCCCGAAGCTCATTAGTGAGGATAGGCCCTCGTGAGAAAGTAGGTGACGGTGCCTACCACAAGCGAGATGGTGATAATGCAGCTGATTCGACACTCCCAGATCAATACTTGCTGCTGCGTGGGGCTGAAGCTTGCGACCTCCCCGTTGGTGAGAGAAGGTAAGAAGGCATCCAGAGCTCCTCTGGATGCTGGCCACGCAATGAAGGGGAACACCGAAAGAAGTGCGACCACATAGAAGCAGTAGACCTGTCGCTTCCGGGCATCCTCAGATAACTGTGGACGGCGACGGAAGACATAGCGTCTAGCTTCCAGATCGATTGCATTTTCTTGTGCGGCATCTCGATGGAAGGGGACTCTGCTGTTGCCAAATCGTCGATCCAATGGAAGGAGACGAGTCTGAAGCCGCTCACCGCTGAATTGGAACCATTGGGTATCGCGCTTGTTAGATTCCGGAGTGGTGGCATCGACGGTTTGGGTCGTCCCCAAAGTCTGTCGGCGCGTGTTCCCGGGTTTTTGGGTGCCGAGATCGATACTTTGCATAGCCAAGTCCTGGAGTTCAATCCACTGAGGAGGATTATAAGCCGTTGGCGCCGTAGAGGCGCGATGAGTTTGGCACGGGGTGTAGGTCCTTGAAGGCATAGTCGTCACTGCACTGGTTAGACCACCAGAGGACGGGCCAGTACTGTATGTAACAGCCGTGGCTTTTGTTTCAACCGTGTTGCCCCGTTCACGCCGGCTCTTATCCAAAGCCTGGGCTTCTGAGAGGTCCATCAAAGAAAATTTGAACTTGGTGCCAATGGGCGTGGGAAGTTCTGAGGAAGGGCTTGACATAAGAGTCATCCGCTGTTGCTCGTGGGGCTCAAAATAGGCAAGGCCCGGGAAACGTTGCTGGAGAGGGGAAGAGGACACCAGTCCCGCCTCTTTTACCAGACGCTCTTGTCTGGCGTTGGCTTCAACCAGGCTTGCCGGTCCTTCCCGAGGACCATAAGGATTGGAGTAACCAGGTGCTAATCCGAGAACCCTGCATGAATCGTTGGAGCTTCTTGTTGCCTCCGGATGGGCTGTGATACCACTTCCTCCAGTAGCCATAGTGCTTGGGATTGGCTTACCGTAACTGGAGCCCGAGTCTCTGAAGTCGTATTTATGTGGCACTGTGCGGTCTCTAGGGGAAAAGCGACCGCCTTCCTTTGCGTTTCTGGAAGCATTGTGTTGGCGTTTAGCGAAAGGATTGGTGATCTTATGGCGCAGTGGCTGATCAAGCTGTTGGGCATTAGACCGCATAGAAACACCGGCTCTGGTTCGGATAGAATCGCGTGCACGCCCACCCGCAGCCCTGACGCCATTCATGAGGAATGAGTATTGCTGGGAGGGCTTCGTGGCCTGTTCAGCCCTACTGTCGGCGCAGAGGGCCTCGGACGAAGGCTTTTGAAGAATATGATCTCTGGGCTCTGAGTGCTCCGCAATTGCACCGTAGTCGGACAGATCCGCAATGCTACTTCCTGCTGCCTTGAACGCGTTGCTGAGGGCTCCATCAAGGGTTTCGTGACTGGCTCCGTAGGCAACTTCACTGGTGGTTTCGGTCTGCCAATCCTCCATGTTCGTGGCATCCTTCGGCAGCTGGGTAGCGGTCTTCTCGCCTCTTTCCACCGTCAAGCCGAACACGGGGGTTTCAGCATTAGGTACCTCTCGGGGAACATGGGGGGTTGAGGGGGCTTGCGAGGCCTCGACAACTGGTAGAACCCCATTTTGTTGCGCATACGCATTGATCAAGATCCTTAATCCAGCCGCATCAAAACCATCGGGGGATTGGCTGACCACCTCTCCGTTGAGGAGCCGCAGAGTGTTGGGGTCAAAGAAGCTTCCTTCCGATTTGTCCATCAAGCTCCGGGGAGAAGAGTTAGTGTTGGTATGATGATTGGACTCGCCGACATAGGTCTGATCGCCAATGTGGATGACGCTATTCAGGACTTCGCTCACTTCACGCTCCCTTCCAGGATCCATAGTGTCATAGAAATCCTTTGAACCATACTTGAAAAGGGACGAATGTGTGGAGGCCTCAGCTTCAAGAGACGAATTCAGGCTCTCCGAGTCGGCACTGTTTGTATGCGATGGGACACACAACGGCTGAGGAATCAGTTTGCGGCCGGAGCGGTCGTAGGTCTCAGATCTGACAGCTCGTATGCGGCACAATGGAGATGCTTTTGGCACATCTGTGGTCTTGGGCACATCACTCCCTCCAACGATCAAGGCTCGGGGGTCCTTGGTAGACGGAGTATCATGGCAAGTTTGTGCATCGATTGGTACCGTCTTAGTAGTAGAGCAGAAGGGCTAATAGCATGTTAGTATTGTTCCCAAGAAACCAGCTACAGGAGTGGAGACAGATAATTGGGACGGACTCACTTCAGTGTCAACTGTGTCAGAGCCGCACTCCGTTGCGGTAACTTGATGCTCATTGTGCTGACGGCCGTCGGGACCACCGTCTTTGTCTTTGGCCTTCCTGGTCTTGGGTAGTTGTAAGACAGAGCACTGAGCTGAGTGGTCCTGCCCGGCAGGTCTATTTTCAGTCTTCTTGGTAGCGTATTGCCTCACAATCCGGCCGACGGTGCCATCGGAGGCATGGATGGCTGGTGGAATGTCTTGCTTTGTGGGTTCGAGGTCACAGGTGGTGCCCAGCTCGACGGAACGGTCATTCGGAGGGGATATATCGGCAATTGTCTTGACCGGTGTAATTTTCTGGCCCGTAAGACAACGACCACGTTCCTGCGCTTTCGTACAGATCTGTGAGAATCCAGAAGCTGCATTCTGTTGCAAGCTAGCAGGAAATTCTTCACTGTCGTGCGAGCCAAAGGGGGGGCTATGACAACGCATGCTTGGGGAAGAAACATTTTCACAGGATTGATTGCCCTCAAAGGGTGAGTGAAAAGGGTCGGCAGTGGCGCTTTTGGTAATCTTGCGATGCGCCTCACCAAAGTCCCTGAAGATATGTCTATGGGGGGTGACACTGCGCTTAGGGACCTCTTTGGTCCATCTTTCCGGGGAAGGCGCACGTGTCCCGCTGGAGGGCAGGGGAGAGGAGTGGTCCTGGTCGCTTTCCGCACGAAGCGGCGTGTCTGCCATATTGACCGTCGGAGTCGTGCACAGCCTGTAGAGCCGGTTAGGGAGTGTAACTCGGGCAATACGCAAGGGCCATGGTAGGTAAAGCACATACCTGTGGAATCATGCACAGCAGCCGAGTGTAGATGGCGGGTTACGCGTCCCGAGTGGGAAGCCGGGGGCGGGAGATAATCTTTGTCTGAAGCAGTCGGGACGGGAGGCTGCGGGGACAGGCAATGCGGATTTGGAGTGGAATGAGCGTGTGGGAGATGGGCGCAAAGAACGTTGCAGTTGTCAGTTCGCTTCCCAGCCCGACAACGAAGGAGTCGAAAGCAGCTGTGAGGATTTCTCGTCGAACAGCGAGAAGGGGTGGAAATGGGCAGTGGATGACGCGCAGGGTGGGAAAGGAAGGCGCGAGCTGCAGTGGTTGTGGCAGAGGGAGGACAGGACGTCGCGGCTCCGTTCGGACAGGGAGCTCGAGATGCATGGAGTGCTTGAGCTTCATGACACGACTGGCACACAATAAAACAACACCTTCAAAGCGATGGCAGGTCGATACCGCCGGGGCTGGGGCTTAAAGCTGGCCGAGGGGGGTGAGTGTAAATGTTGGGTGGGGTGAAGTGGGATGCCACGGTAATCAAACCAGCTGATAACTTGACAGCTGGATACAGTTATCGGGTGAATTTTTATTTTATTCTTTACAAACAGGCAGAGAGCGTGGTGCCAGTCGAGAACTGCCATATAAAGAAAGTAGTTCACACTACGCGTACGCGTTGTTGACCTGTGTTATGCAGGCAACAATCAAGCAACTCTTGCTAACCCCGCCACTGTTGCCACTGGACATCAGAGAATGTGCTACACGGACGGGTTTCTACGATTTCTCATTCATAATATTAAGATAACAGGGAGCTGATGGCCCTCTGCGGCGACATCGGTTCATGGCCCTGTTCATGTATCAGCATTTCTTGCCTGCGCTTTACTGGTGTTAGAAAATAAAAGCTTTAGGTCTCAGGCAGGGTTAGGTACCACAACCTATTTCCCTCACCTTATACATTGCGATAGTGATATCAGTCACACAATGAGAGTGCTTCTTTCGTAATTTAGCTTTCTTTGAATTTTATTTGTGCCCCTTGGTCTTCGAATCCCTCGCTGCTTGGTTTGCACACCTGGCCTGCACCAAGCCAGCAATTTATCTTCTTCAGCCCATTCACGTTTATATGGATATTGCCTATTTACTTTAGTAGGCGCTTAATATACGAGACTCCTTGTGGACCAAGCGGTTTTTCAGTGAGGGGGTCGTTCTAGGAAGGGTGACAAATGTAGAGAAGTATCCGTGTCTTCATGGTATGGAATAATGGCAATACAATGACACCTGGCGACTTTACAGAAAGACCTGGCTGATGTGGAGGCAAGGAAAGAACGATGATTAATGATCTGTTATTTTTCTTTAGAGTGATAATGTTGATTTTAGTCCTCTTCACTTTGTGTCCTTGTTATCCTCGTCATATCGGATACTTTATTTCACTCCACCTGCTTTCTGCCGTACGTCATTGTAGTACACGGTACTTTAATTGCATCTGGAATAAGAACTATAGGTTCCATACGTGCTACTGCGTGATGTTCTCTCCAGGAAGATGAATGTATATCGAAGGAGTGGTAGCATTGAATAGTATACGGCAGTGCAAAACGGAAAAGTGCAGGTTTGAAGGACCATGATTGTCCTTCTGACTACGTGATTTGAATGTGGATATGTTATTATGAGTACGTGAAGACTAGCCCGGCTTCCCAACCCAGCGGCTCAAAATCCATCGTCAAAATCCGCCGCCGCCGGCGGCCTTGGTGTAGACACCCTTCAAATACGGCGAGAGGAAGACAGGCACCGGGAGTGGACGGAAACTGCCTGCCGTAGGCCAGCAGTTAGTCGTAGTGACGTGTCCGCTGGCGGCGGCGGCGAGCTGTTTTGGATCAGGGACAAGCGGCAACTAATTGGCCATCTCGCTTCCAAGCAAAAGTACTAATAGGGGATGTCGACACTACGAAATACCCAGCGCCCTGGGGGCGGCTAGTTCCTTTTTTGACGTCGATTAAGAGATCACGTGCCAACCCGTCGGTCCCGCTAGGCGTAAGACCGCCCCGGCCGGTCCCTGTACTCCGTACAGGCGGGGGCTTTCTTGGTGCACAGTAGCATCCAGCCGAGCCATCCCAATCCATATGGACGGCGCTGCAGGAGCGGAAAGGAGACAAAACTAGCCCAGAGGGGCAAGAAGGGTTCTCGGGGCCCGGTCATGAGGCACACGTGCTGGGATAACCAGATGACCAGATGCAGACGGCTGCGTCAAAGAGGGCGGACCAGCTCGAGAGTGCGCCATGATTCGTATGGCGTAAATGGTGACGATCCCCCTTTTGGGGGGGGGGGGGCTTTGCTCGTCACGACACTTGCCATCACCATCCACTATGGCTCGCCATGGGCGTCGCGTGCCAGTTTCCATGCCAATCTGCCCGCCGTGCCGTCCATTGGAGAAGTGTTTCTCTCGGCTTCTCGTCCCACTGATATTGATTGCCGCCCACTTACCCACTGTGGGTTTGGCGTGGGGGGCCCGGGAGGGCAGGGGGTCCAAGCCGAGTGCGGCGGTGCGGGGTGGTGCTCTTTCTCGTCCTTTCCCACCATCCGCATCTCTTCCCTTTCACTCCCCCCGTTCCTGGGCGTCCTCTCCGGCCGTAAGAACACGAACCAAGCCGAATAGAGCCCAACAACCCCCCTTCCCCAAACCGCCCGTTCCGGCACCTCACCAAGAGCATCTATCATCCCCGTCGGCTGAGGCTCCATTCCCTATACCACTACCCCGGCCCCGCCGCCTTGGGCATTCCCTGGGTTGTCCGACGCTGGAACTGGTTGGTCGGCTTTCATCGTTTCGTCCAGCACCACCCGCTCCTCTTACTTGCCCTCTAATGCCACCCGTGCCACTACTTGTCCCGTGCCGGCCATCCTGCCGCCGATCCTCAAAATGGCCTGGTCTGCGCACTCGCGTCTAGAGTCGCTCCCTAACGAGATACTTCTTGAGATACTCTCTTGTAAGTGGCCACGCTTTCGCTCGCCCGGTATAACCCTGCTCCCTTGACTAACACGGCGACTCGCATCAGATCTGGAGCCGAGGCACATAATCCTCCTCCAGCTGACCTCTAAACGCCTCCTCAAGTTGTGCCGCGATAATACCTTCTGGCGCTCCCGGTGCCACCAGGAGTCTACCTTTTTGGAGGGCATCAAGCTGCGCCGTGGCCCCCGCTTCCCTGACGGAATCGACGAGCTCCTGGCGACGACTGCCGTCAACGGCCAGGGCGGCGTGGATCCCGTTCCAACAGCGCCGCTAGACATCCCGCGGGCCCCGCCCAAGACTAAAGAACAGGAGCGCATTCGCATCGCCGCCAACTGGGACCCAACTTTTCCCGGGGAGAGGCCCAACTGGTATGATGAATACATTCACAGGAACGCCCCCATTGCGGTGTCGTGGTTTGAGCTGCCACGGGCCAAGGAGGGGGACGTGTCAACCGCGATCGAGGTGGCCGGTGTGGCTATTTATCAGCACGGTGACGACGAGGTATTCGCCGTATCGCCGCTAGAGGACGGTTCGGTCTGTCTGTGGGACGTGAAAGGCACCCGCCGCAAGAAGGGTGCGATTCTTGCCAAAAGCAAGAGTGAGCTCCTGCGTCTGCATGCCACGGATCCCTCCAGGCGGTCCCAAAGGCCGAGTAACGACGTCACAGAATGCATCAGTGTTGATAGCCAGAGGAATAGGGCCTTCTTTGCTGTCCAGGGCCGTACGTCCCGTGCCTCATACCCCATGCATGTCCCCCTCACCCCATGTGCCCCATGGCTAACGAATAAGCAGATCTTCTGGAGATCGACTTGCAAACTTTGCAGGTGGTGGACAACCAGCCGTTTGAGTGGACAATCACGGCGCTGTCAAGCGCACAGCCCGCCGTGCCACTGACCGTTGGCACATTTCACGGCATTCACCTCTTTGACTATCGGACGTCGAAGTCGGGGATTTCGCGGGATCGCCGGGAGAGAATAGACGGCTTCGACCGGGATGCGTCGCGGGATTTTGCGAGCATCTTGTCCCCGGAGCCCCTCCCGGCCTATGCGCCCCTGGCCCAATCGGGCCCTCACAGCATCTTGCATCTCGAATGCCCGGGGTCCGAGGAGCTGTCCGACGACATCTTTGTCGCCGGACGCTTTGCTAGTATCTTGAACTACGATCGGCGCATGTTTCCCACCATCAAAGGATCAATCCACTCGGGGGCGAAGCTCTGCGGACTCGCGTCACTACCGTATCCGTTTTCATCGGTCGACAGCGATCTACGCCGGCGCGGAGAGCTCTCGGTGGAGCAGGTTAAAAAAGCCAAGAGCATACCAGGGGGAAGGACCCTGATAGCCTGTGGAGAGTACAACACCAAGGGATCACTCGAATTGTACGGCCTGGGCCCTCCGGACGAGGCGGTGCCGGGGGTTAAGCAAAACTCCATCATGAAGAACCGGCAGACGGCTTCAAGCTCGAAGCTGTTGTCAGTCATCAACCACGGGACGCGCTTCGTGTTCTCGGACGGGCAGGGCTGTCTGAAGTGGGTGGAGCGCGACGGCTTCACCGAAGTACGGCGGCACCAGATTGGCCACGCGGAGAAAATGGTGCAACGATCACTGTTCGCGTCCATGCCAGGATCGGAGGAGATCGCCCGCAAGCTGGTGTCGACGCGCCCGCGCAGAGCGGACGAGTCCAGAGCCAACCGGGATGACATACTCTTCTGGACGGGCGAGAAATTGGGAATGGCCGGCTTCTCGTCGAAGCCGGGGTTCACGGCCGACGCCTTTGAGGAGGCGGCCGACGTGTCGACAGAGGACTTGGAGGAAGAGCGGCAGGCCGAGCTGCATAGGGAGAAGATGAGGCAGGCGCTGGAGCGGCAGGCTAACGATGTGCGCTTCGTGCAACATCTCGGCGGGATTGGCATCCATTAACGAGGCAAGCGAGGCAAGCGAGTCTCGGCGCAGCTGGCGATGAAGGGAACACACGGACCGGCAGGATTGGTCGGAAAAGCAGCGACGACTCTCTCCGCTTCGCAGCAGGTGGCCGGCTGCCCGAGTGGGCGGGTGGGTTGCTGGTGACCCATGATGTCGGAATAGGAGGTCCACATCTTGAAGGGTGGATTGTTGACCCACAGCGCGTGTCCCTGTTCGACCAGCGTGCTCAGGAATGCGCAGTACAGGCCCTCGGTTAGTGGTATGCGTAATCCGTGAGCATCTGCGTGTTGCTGATAACGCATGCCCTCGTTGCGGCTGTCTGTACCTGTACAACATAAGCCAGGACGCACTCAAGGAGTGAGGGCATATACATACATAGACTTTAGCGATTTTAAAATGTAGCGAGATATCATACACGGGGCACTGACTGGATGGAGCCCACGGCCGGCGGGGAGAGGCGTGAAAGTGGCAGCCGGGAGGGCAGCTGGACAGGCAGCAAACAGGTTTGACAGGCTCCTGGTTGACAAAGGGTCTAGGCCCTTGATTCACGAGACGCGCTCGGCAAGCCGATCGGCAAAAACTGCTTCTTGAACTGTATGTACCTATTTACCTAGGGACCTCGCTGGTCCGAAGTGTACGGGCAGACGAGGTAGGTGGACGAGTACGCCGTGTGCCGGGGAGGGGGAGCAGATGGGGTTCTGGTGGCCCCCGCGGCCCTCGCCTCGCGCTGTCCATATCCGTATGGTGACAACGCGTCACTGCTGCACGATGCAGGAGCGCCGTTTTGCCGCGTCGCGGTCTGGTGTCCCGCCGCCCGCCGTCGGGAAGGCGCCAACGCCATCTCATGTAGCTAGTCCTGTGGGCATTTGTGGGCTCCGACTGGCTGGCTGCACGCAGCAGTGGATTGGAGGCGATGGATGCCGCCGCTATTGTTGTCGAACATGCACTCCACGCATCTGTCGGCCTGGGCGCTGGCCAGAACGGCTGGCTTGCCACTTTCTCAGCCTCCAGCAGGGCTGTTCAGAAGTAGGTACGAGATGGGGCCACGCTGCCACTCATGCTCCTTTAGACCCGGCCAGCCAAGGGAAGGGGGTCAGCGACTCGGTACACGTTGCTGTCCACCCCATGGCCGACCGTAGTATGTCAGCATGTGTGGGAGTCGCGCGCATATCCACGTGCGTGGTGATATCGGCTTTCGCTATCGGCATAGGTAGAAACTTGCTGTAACGTATTAGTCAATGCGGTCGTTTCCAGACAGGCGTCGGTCACCAGCGAAATGTCGACAGCCTCGAGACGAGAGCCTCTCGGGTCTAGCTTGCCCTGCCCGGCAAAGAAAATGAGGCAGCCAATAAGTCGAGGTCGGAGCGGAGATACGGCGCTTCCCAGCCAATGGTACGGAGGCCTATAATGCAGGGCCCAGCCATGGGCCATGGCACTGAGAGGGAATGGTTGCACGGCCTCTATCGCCCTTTCAATATGTTTCCGGCTCAGGTGGCAGGCTGACAGCCTCTACACCAGCTCAGGTAGTATGCCCAGTATGTACCCGTACGGATTTGCCTCAGGGTGCTGGCGTCGGGGTGGACTCCGCAGCTCTGCATTTGCATTAGCTGCAACTGGCTCTTTGATCCAGGAGGAGACAACGTGGCCGACCATTTAGCACCGCGAATCTGCTCCGTACGTATGGAGTTCTGCGGAGTTCGTACGCTTGGTGCTGTTGCCGCTCGCTTTTCTAAATTGCGGACGCCCGCACGTCTTGCCACCGAGGGGGTGTTATGGGATACTTACACAAGCACGGGGTTGGCCAGGGGTCCCTCGAGACCGCCCGTCTCCGGGTCTGCTTGCATTTGCGCAACAAAGAGCCAGACGATGATGGGACGGGAGGGTCATGCTGGTGGCGGTGGTGGTCGTTCCAGCCTCCTGCAGTGCGAGCACCCGCTGCAGCACTGCTGCTTGCATTAGTTGCAGGCACGTCGACGCAAATTTGGCCGTCTTGGGGCTCTCGTCAAACGTCTAACGCTGACGAACAACACAAAGGCGCATACACACACCCACGGGGACGCCGGACGCTGGCAAGCTAGAAGCACACACGCACATCACACACACGCACACCTACATCTCTCCATTCCATCTTCGGTGTCCGTTGTTCATCGTTTCGCCCCGCATCAGCCGTCAGAAGCAACCCTGCGATGGGGGCCAGAGTGGCATGGGTGATGACAAGCTCCCGTGGGGACATGATCGAGATGCCAAGGTGGCTTGATTGGCGCGTCGATAAGTCCCTTCCTTGCCTTCCTCCCTCCAGCTTCCAAGCCTCTCCCATCCCGTACATGCCGCCCGTCTCACCGCCAACAGCCCCCCCCTGGAGGTTGCTGCTGCCACTGCTGCTGCTACTGCTGCTTTTCGCCTTATGTTGGTGTGCGCGTGTGTGCGCGCGAGAATTCGCACGTCGGTCCGGTAATCTCATGTGCCTATCTAGCCGTCCCATCTTGACCGGCCTGCCCTGATTCGAGCCTGGCTTGGCCGGTGGCCCTGGCACTGGTACGCAGGCTGTCCGGATTTCTGTGCCTCCCAAACAGTGGCTCGTCCGCCTCCACCATCGTGACCCGGCCAATTATGGTGGTGAGGAGGACGATCCGCCCATCTCGGCAGTCGTTCCCACGTTCCGCGTGCGCCGCTGCCGGCGCTGCAGTCGTATCCATTCTCTCCCATCTCGCCCACAGAGCCCACCCAAGGCCACCCCGAAGAAGGGACCGGGCGGGGCGCGTCTGTTTCTGTTGCTGCTTGCTTGCTTACGAAGTACTGCTTGCCTGCGATGTACTACTTGCTGCTGCTGCTGCTGCTGCTGCTGCTACAACTACAACTACTTCCTCCACCTCTTACCGTGTTGGTACGTCAAACGACTGGGGGGATCCATGCAGCGTCGCCGGTGTGGATTTCGTTTTGCATCAGCATTCGAGACGGGCTCGCAAGGCATCGGCGCAAACCCACATTCCCAGTAAAACCAGACCAGCCGACCTGCCCGTCGATGCCAATCCAAGTCCGGCCCAACCCAATGCAATGCCAATGTCCCTGCCCCCATGTCCATGCCCATCCATGCCCATGTTCCCTACCGATCCATCCATCCCATGCTAATGCCACCCGCTGCGCGCGCTTCCATCCCTACTGATATACCCGCAAGTGAGGCTAACCATCTGTGCTGTGATCACGCTCGACTCCGGTTCCTTGGGACTTGACTTTCTGTCGTTTCCGTGTCTAGCCAGCCGGTCCACTACTCGCCTCTCCCGCCTCTCCGTTGCTCGGTCGCAAGGGTATCCGTGTTTCTTTTCTTTGCCCTGCCTTTGCCCCCCCCCCCCGGCTGGTGTCTTGGACGGTCGGTAGTCAGCGAGCGGTACACCGACCATTGTCTGTCTTCCTCTCTCCTACCCTGCCTATCCTTCCCCGTCCCGTCTTGATTCACGGACCCTCCTCCTACGATGTCTGTGACCTCGCCGTAATGCGGCATCGTCATTCCGTCTGTGCCCCCCCCCGTTGCTCCTAGCTCCCCCTCTTCTGCCCGCCCGCCCGTCGGGCAGCCTCTCTGTCTTCCCTTTTCTTCTCCCCATCTACCTTGCCGCCAACTATGCTCCATGGCCAGATTTCTTCTCGGAGGGGCCGCCATGTCGCGGTCGTCAAGTGCCTCCTCCTCGCTTGCCGATGACAGGGTTTTGGGCTACCGCGCGCTCGCCGGAAGAGGCAAACGCTACTCGGAGGACGACGACTGGCACGTTTCATCCCGTCCGGGGGGTTCGCCGCTGCAGCAGTGGAAACGGCCGCGATTGAGCCACTACCACCCATCGGACCGTCCGGCCTTTTTTGTGATCCGAGAAGCCGTCTCGCCACGCTGGGACGACTCAGACTGTGCGTCCTTTGACGCCGGCCAGCCGCCGAGAGGTTGGGCACCGCTCGTCGACGATTTCGACAGTGCGTCACTGGCCAGTCGCTTCGAACGCAATGCTCCAGACCTTCTGCAGCCGCCGGCCATGGAGCGCACCTCGTCGGGCTTGTCCATCACGCTCGACGACGGGGCCTACGAGTCCCCGGGCCACGACCTGGAGGACACCGATGACACCGCCGCCGACAAGGTCGAGAGGCACTTTGCCAAGCACCGCCGGCGGGGGCGCGATTCCAAGACGGAGCGCGTGCTGAGGAGCTTGATCAACCCCAAGTCACGCGCCGCCGACTTTGACCTGGACAACGAGGCTCTTGAAAGCATCTTTTACGCTGTCAACGAGATATTCTTTTACGGCTGTCTGAAGGGGCGGGTGCGCTGGGACTGGTCTGACGCTTTCGACACGCGATACCACAGCCGCATCGTGGGGACGACGGCGCTGCGGGAGGCCACGGAGGGGGGCTACGAGACCCTCATTGTCCTGTCGCAACACTACCTGCAGGACAAGCGGTACAACCGGCGGCTGCTCATCTCTACCTTTATCCACGAGCTCATCCACAGCTATCTGTTCGTCCAGTGCGGCTTCAAAGCACGGCGCAGCGGGGGGCATACAGAGGGCTTCCACCGCATCGCGCGGCTGATCGACGAATGGGCCGGCCCGCATACATTATTCCTCGGCAACATCGAGGCTGACCTCGATTCCTTCCGGCACGACGGCGACGACCTTGTGCGCGGCGGCAACTACGGCAGCAACCACAGCAGCCACAACCCTAGCGACTGCGATATGCGCGACCATCGGCACTACGGCCAAACCGAGCTCAACTTGCCGTTTGCTTTTCATACGTTTGCGGAGGGAGCATCGGGCCTCTGCGGCAGGCTGGGTCCGTCCCCCTTCGGCTATGCTTCTCGAGAAGCGCCTATCACGTTTTAATAACCAGAGCGCGGTCCTTATTTTTGGTCGGAGTTTGCAGCATGGCGACGGCGTTTTGACACAAATTTTCATGCCGGGCTTGGCTTCGGGGCGTCGCATACAACACAGATCTGGACAAATTCATCGCGTACTCGGGGGCATCATTGAGGGTTCAGAAGGCACGGTGTTCGGCTTTCCGGACGTGTATATAGACATCAACTTCAACTGGGTGTGCCCGGCGGGCGAGGCCCTTCGCGCCGGAGCGCCGGCTGATCGCGTTATTACTTTCGCTTCGCAGATGTCCTTTCATAGTATATCGAAAAAAAGAAACTCTCCACTATTCCCCGGGCCCTGCCGCCGGGGGTGCTGCGCCGACGCCTCCCTGGGTTCACCACACCATCACACCATTACACCACCCTCCAGCATCCGACGTCCCTGCATGTGGTCGATCGAGCAACAACTCCGGCCTGCCCTCCCGCTCCCAGGCCTGCCTCGGGCGAGCGACAACGGGGCACACACAAAACCAAAGCGAACCGGGCCTCGCTTCGGGCAAATGCTCTCGGGAGATACGAAAGGCACCGGCAGGAGCGGGACGGGTAGTGGGGGGAACCGAGTCGCCCCTGCGAAAGGAGGGGGGTGAGAGCGAGGCAGCCGGTCGGCTGGGTGTCGCGGACAGCACCAGTGGGCGACAATGGGCCCTAACCGTCAACCCTACATTATACTGCTACAGTAACCATGACGGGAAAGGAAGGGGGGTATTCCGGAGCGCCGGCCTCTTTCCGGCCGCCCCCAGTTGGCCGGCCCCCGGGATATGTCCTTGCCTGTCGAAGCGCGCCTGGCCGGGGGTACTGGTATCGTCGGGCCCTGACCGTGGGGGGCAAGGTCCCGGGGGCATTGGAAAAAGAACCCCCCGGGAAGGAGGGGAAGAAGTCGCATTGGCTGTACCGACCGTCCGTACGACCGTTTCCCCCCCCCTTCCCTTTCGGCCTGGTACGAGACGGGGGTGGACCCTGGAGCGAAGGAGGGGGGCCGAAGACGGACTTTGGGGCCCAGGGACCCGGATCGTCCATTTTTGCTTCCGCGCGACGGGGGAACCCGTGGCCGCCGCGTAAGAGGGAGTAGGACCGACAAGGTTTACGGGGGCCATAAATAGAGAGGTTCGTCTGGCCCTCGGTTCTTTTGGCGGGGAGGGGCTTCGCTCTCCCAATCTCTCCCCCCCCACCCCACGCCCGGGGAGCGGGATCCGGCCGGGGTCCACACGGGGGACGCGGAAATCCCAAACATTCGGTTCTTTTTCGGTTTCCGACTCTCGGGGCGCGTGCGTGACAGGGCGTCTCGTCGGAACTCTACAGCAGGAAAAAAAGAAAAAAAAAAAAAAAACCGGCACTCTTACGCGCCGTGGACTACGGGGAATCGTTCCCCCCTTGGGGAAGAGCGGGAGACCTGGCGGGAGTTTCGGCCTGGGCGCCTTCTGGAAAAGGGGGTGGCCAACCGGCGTGGTGGTCCCCCGGGGGGGGCGTTTCAGCCAGCCTCTCGGTGTTGAAATATCCCGGGAGCCAGGTAGGGGATACCTTGACGTGACGTTCCATCGGACTCGCCGTCTCCGGAACCTCCCGCGGATCGGATTGTGATAAGGATGGTGGTTCGATGACGCTTGCCGACATTGCCATGGTTGTTGACGAAAGTACGCGGCTTTTGGGGGCTGGCTGGCTGGTGGCAGGGGTTGCCAAGTTTCGACTGGGAGCCTTCGTTTGACGCAGGGATAGCCCTGCCTCTCACAAAGCATCGATGCTGTCACGCGTGAATCGCCTCATCCAATATATGAAAAAGGTGCTAAAAGGAGATGGGTTCGTTCCAGTCCGTCATGCGGACGAGGTCTTATCGAAGCTGCGTACAGTCTCGCACTGTTTAGCGTTGCCAAAGCGATACTATGACGGTGCAGACCGCCTCACTCCGACTCCTGATGGAATCATTTCGAATCTATCTCCAAGATGGTGTGCAGCTGCCCAGCTTCGGCTCGATCAGTCCCACGTCAAGGCGACAAAAATAGTATATCAACGCTGAGCAACAGCCAGGGTTGGGGCATCGAAAACCAGCAGGCTCTGTATGACTTCTAAGGCACTGAGGACCGTCCCAAAGTCCGAAAGGCCATCATACGCGCCGGTATACCATTGCATGCCGCACGTCGTGTTCACGAGGCCATTGCAGCTGGCGGCCGCCGCAGTGGCACTGGCTGTGAGAAGTTCCACGATGGTGCTGCGTACGCTCGGGACGAGGACGGCCGTCTTGCCCATCCACCGGCTGAGACTCGACTTGAAGGCCGTTTGGTCCGTGGAGCATGAGGCCGTCTTCTCACAAATCTGCTCGTACATGACGTTCGTGGCGTTGGGAAACGGGGTGAAAAAGGTGTTGCGGGCCGTGTGGACAAAGCCCTGGACTATTTCCTCCCACCTGGCGTCGCCGGCCGTGTAGGCGTACATGTGGGCAGCACCGTGCATATAGGAGGCGATATTGTACGACCACTCCATGGTGTTGACGGAGGAGCAATTGCTGCCATTCTCATCGCCTGTGCCGTCGTACACGTGGTAGTCGGGGCTGACTAATCCGACATCGTAAGACCAGTCCCAGATCTTGGTTGCCCAGTCGGCAAACGTCTGGTTGCCTGTGTACCGCGCAAGACGCGCAGCCACCTGAAAGAAGCCTCCGTTCGTGACGGCGTTCTTGTAGGCTGGTGCTCGGGTTAGCTAAGACGCGTCCGAGGCAAGAGATGATGGCATGTCATCCAAAGGGAGCATACTGTAACCTGAAGCGCTCGGATTGAACTGCCATTTCAGTCCACCCCCGCAAGTTTTGGCATCGGCAAGCCATCGGTCGACATAAAGCTCGAACGCGTTGGTGCTGACGGCGAGCCACGAGTTGGCGCAGTCACTGGTGCCGTCGGTGGAACTCTTGACCTTGCAAGGAAGAGCCGTGAAGTTGTACTCAGTGGCCGTCAGGGCGTTGTACACCCAGTAAGCCTGGTCGTCGTTGGCCTCCCAGTTTGCTTGCTGGGCCGGCATGAAATCGAAGTTGTCGCCGAGGTTCCTAGCCAGCGCATCGAGGAGGTCGGCCTGGTAGGTCGTGTCTTGGGTGTAGACGGTGTAGTCGAGCAATCCGTTCCATCCATTGCCCGACAGCCACCAGAACCACGGCTGGGGCTGGTTGAACTGGCCGGCGGTGGAGTTGGGGTTGTGGTAGACGTAGATGCCCTCGGCGGCCTTGGCCGCCGCCTCTTTGATGCACGTCTTGTTAGTGACGGCCAACTCCAGCCCGGCCACGGCCGACAGCAGCGTCGAGCCAACGACGAGGCGGCCGTTGAACACCCGCATCCTGGGCACCGGGGGAATCCAGTGGCGTTGAAGCGAAAGACGGTGGTCCCGAACCTGTAGATGGGGACGCGGGCGTGGTGTCCTGGTGTCGGAGAGATGCGGGCAGTAGACCACCGAGGGGAAATAGCATTACTGTATCCCAAGTCCGGACTGCCAGGGCCATTCCTCTCCGCCTTTGTCTACCTCCGCATACGGCCGGCGGGAATGCGCATAGGGGAGAGGGAGAGGTGGGGACTGGCGGGTTGATATTGAATGCGCTTGCTATCAAACAAGCCGTCGTCGCCGCGGCCGAGCCTTCCACGGATACAGGCACATCCCTTCCAGGCACTTCCGTCTAAAGATTCTCCGCTCGCAGCCGAGAGAACCTCCAGTTCCACTTTCCCCTGAACAGCAGCGGGGAAGAGCCGGGGGAAATGGGGGACTTGCTGAGGGGTAATACCTACTTCCCGTCGGCCGGAGATACGGCCCTGCATCGGGTCGCCATCAGTGGGCAGGTGGAAACCATGGCCGCTGTGCGGAGGCACCCCAAGTACGGGGCCAACGATCGACACCTCGTTCGGTACGCTTAATGGATAGCAGGGTCTCGTCGTATCCGTGGTGCCTTGTTCGTCTGTCGGGCGTCGAGCCGCCTGTGTGCATGTTTGGCCATGCACTAGGTCGGATTTGCATCGTGCATCGGCGCTCCGACGGGTTGCTGCCGCACACGAGCAAGCCTCCGAGTCGCCACCATCATCCATTGCCCACACCGACGCCGAAGCCTGCCCAAGCTGCGTCCTGCATTGTCAGGGCACTGCCTCCACAGTCATTACGACCCGGCGTATGACGATGCCAGAGAACGGCAACCAAGGCGCCATGGAACTTGGGCCGAGTGGCAGGTTCCGCTCGCAAAGGAACAGAAACCACAAGGTTAAACAGCAACGACGAACTAGGTACCAGCTACCCGGCCATGGATGGGCCAGGTCATTGCCCCAAACCAGGTCAGCTGACTCGGGGGGCTGCATGTCCACGAGTCGCGAGGCTTGAATACCTACTTCGTTGGCGACGTTGGGTCGTATTGTCCCGCCGACGCGATCCGAGAAAACCATAGTATGAGGCACCGTGAACCCTACATCTATGGAACCGGACATGACGGTTCATCACGCCCCAGCTACACCCCCGAAGCGGTAATTGCTAGCCGTACGGCAGTGTGATTGACGCGCCTCACCCGCTTTCGTCACAGTGTCAAGTATCCAGCAAGGCCGATAATTACCCAGGCTAAACTAATACCACTCAGCCTAATTAGAGCCCTGGCTCAAACCGCGTTGGGTTCCTATAGCTTGGTCACCCACTCATGAGTTACTCCCCCTTCGCACCCTTGTCCGCCCGTTCAATACCTATACAAACATAGAGTCATGGCCTCGTTGGACCGTCACCCACACATCCTCCAGCGCTTAGACAGTAACCATTTCGAGAGCCTGCGAACCACGTGTTGGTCTCAGATCGTCCCAGCACCGAATCAACCGCCCGCGAATGTAGCGCCTCTTCAAGGGATTCGGCTTTCGATCGGCGCGGCCAGGCACAGTAGGGTCTCATCCCGTAACAAAGTTCCGGAGGGCAAGGGTCAGAATGAAGTTTGATACACTCATGTAGGACCTTGGGGTGGAGATGGCGGCAAGCGGCCCTCGAAGCGCCGTGAGCCCTACTTGGAAAAAAGGCCCAGGCCGGTATTTTCGGCAGCAACGGGTCGCGTATCCATCCATTCTTGCCGCATCTGTCGACGAAAGACGGCAGATGCTCGCAGGTTGCTCGGACTGCGTGAAAAGGATTCCCCGTCGCGTCTTAGGTCAGGAGCTGAGTTGTTAGAGCCATGAACAGGAGAAAGCGAAATCTGCTTTCGCCGCTTGCATGCTCATTTCCACGAGCCCTCAGGCTCTATACCATGCGGACTCTCCATGGACACGAAATCGAGGCCCCCGCACCGAGCTGGCCACGAAAACGCAGCCTGTGCCGAAGCATTCTCTTCCTCAGTGCCATGCTACGACTGTGAAAAAATGACCAGGACCGACATTGACAGATACACACTCGAACGAGCCGTTTTGTGGGGTCTAACGCCCCTTGGCCCCCATGTAAGACACTTCTCTTGCGAAGCTGGATGGAGGTGGTGTCGAAAAGAAAGGCGAAAATTATGAATAAGTCAAGCGAACACCTGACCTTACATTTCAAATTTACTTCATGGCCTTTCTCTTGTCCGACTTGTCCCCAGTGCCATTCCAGCAATCGAGGGCGGTTCAAGAGCCGATATCCTACAAGGCAGACTCGGTTCTCCCTTGAGTACTCTCTCGGGTATCAGTATCGAAAGGTGGGGAGTTAGGTTGCCGAAACAAGACATGAGCGGCAGGGCATCCTCTTTCGTACGTTTACGAGCCGACTTCCCGAGGAACAACGCTGTTAAAGAGCATGATCAAACTGGATGCAATGAATATCCGAAGCCGGCCAGTGTTTATAATATTACGAGGCCCCTCGACTTCTAGGGGATCTAGGTAAAGAGTCGAGTATTTTGGAACCCTCTCAAGCAAAGCATTTCGCAATCAAAAACTGCCGCCTTATAATCATAACTGTCGTGTAGCCCCATAAGTCTTCACCGCCAACCCGTGCAGCTGGGATGGTACGAGGTTCAGCTCGCCCTCGTCCCTGCGCAGCCCGGGGGAAGATGCCAAGCAACGACGCAAGTGCTGAAATCAAGAGCCAGCGGCGCCCTCAGCACCCTGTACCAACCCGCCAGGCCCTTTCGCTTGCGGGATGGCTGGCCATGTTCCCCTCTAGACATCCGGCTTGAAAACGCCATCTTTGCAAAGCAGGACGACATTCTTGAAGAAGCGTCTCCACTCCAAGGGATCGCCCTTGGTCTTCACGAAACGTACCTCGAGAAGCTCTTGTGATGCGGGAAAGTGATACCTTTCCACCATGATTTCACCGTAGAGGCCCTGCCGTCGGCCGTCGGCCGTCTTGACCTTGAGCGTCGCCACGTGATCTCCTTGGCCAACGTAGGGGGCAGCCGAGGGCAGTGGGACATTGAGATTATGCAGAGCATCACTCAGCATCTGTACCAGCAACTGTGGCGGCATGTGGGAGAAGAAGCGTGTGAAAGAATGGGCAGGCACAATGTCGCGGAATTTACGGGCTTTCTGTGTCAAGGTCAACGGCACGCCCGGCGTCGCCGAGAACTGCGACATGGAGGGCTCCTCGGCCAATGCATCTATCAGGCTGGGGCTTTGCGTGTTGTCCGTATAGGCGCCCACGTCGGCGCGGGAGGCGGGCTGGGTGGCCGAGACATTGAGCGCACCCAGCGAACGAAGCGTGGGGCGCTCCCAGTTAAACAGCACGTCATTGATCGGCGTCTCAGGCTGTGTGGCAGCTATCCTGTAGTCGGTATCGATGTCCATGGCATCGACGGGCGGCTGTGACTGCGACTGAGAAGACGGTTCCTGGCTGAAGTCGATGCGGAGGTTCTTGAGCATTTGCGTCGCCATGTTCACGGGATCCGAGATTTGACCGTCAGCCGACATGAACCTGTTGTTGCGGGTGTACCAAGGATGCTGACGTATCTGGGCAAAGGAGAAGCGCTTCTTGGCATCGACGCTCATCATGCCGCGGAGTAGCGACAGGGCCTCGGTGGGTATTCTCTGCCATAGGCTGTCTGAACTGCGCCCGCCGGTCCGGAGGTACTCCTGGTACTCCCAGCTCTCCTTGGTTGGCTCGTCCCAAGGTGTGTTGCCCACCAGGAGGACAAAGAGTATCACACCGCACGACCACACATCTACCTGGTCGGCCGAGTATTTGATGACTTCACGAGATGTCTTGTCGGCCTTGCCCGAGGCCAATACCTCGGGGGCGACATAGGGCGGGCTGCCACACACGGTGGCGCTCAGCTTCCGTTGGCCTTTGTACTCGAACATGGTGGCCATTCCGAAGTCGGCAAGCTTCAGGTTCCCGTCCTGGGACATCAGGATGTTCTCGGGCTTGAGATCGCGATGGGCCACGCCCTTGGAGTGCACAAAGCTCACACCGCTGACAAGCTGTAGGAAGTACAGATGGGCGACGTCCTCGGTGACGCCCACGTCGGCCTCGATCTTGTCGAACAGGTCGCCACCCTCGGCCAGCTCCATGGCGATCCAGCGCCACACGCTGTCCTCACCCGTGGCAAACCACTCGATGACATTGGGATGCGGCCCAATGTGCGAGTGCAGTGACACCTCCATGGCCATCTGCTTGGTAGAAATACGGCCTTGGCGGACCGCATAGCCCTTGTGAATCAGCTTGACGGCAAAGACGGGCGTGGGCTTGTCCAGCGGCACGGCTTTCCGGATGCTGTGAGGGTGTTAGTTGGTGCCGACCTTCAAGGCTGCACGCATGGGGGGTGCTCACGATGCATAAGCCCCTCTGCCAATGGTTTGCGACACAAACCGAAAGGGCAGGTCTGCAGGCAGTGGATCGAGCTGAGACTGGATCACATCGTGTCAGTGATAGACGCCCATCCCCTTGGGGCCCCATTGTGGATGGTTTGCGGTCAGAGAGGCCGCTCAGCCACTCTATGAGCCATACGACTCGGCCATGGACATGGAGATGGACGCCGGCCATCCCATGGGTTGGTACCGAACGAAGGCGGCGGCGGCAGTTCTTTCTTACGGGCAAGACGCGTCGAAGACGCGAGGAAGACTCACCATGGCGGGCGAGGCGCGTTTCTTTTGTGCCGGGTTAATTAAAAATGCAGGCCAGACCAAGCCAGTGGATTTTTTTGGGTTTGGGGAACTTGGGCTTGAACGAGAGAGGTTCCAATTGCTGGACGTCGTCTGTTTGCTGTAGGGCGGGACGAATGGTAATTGATTGGAGGAGCTGCCAGGCAGCACACTCATTGGTGGGGCAAGCCTCGCTATGGACGGGCTATCCATGCCTCCCAACTAGACTCCTACTGTGTAGATCCGTAACTGACGTACAGATCCATACCCTCCATCTCAGACAGGCTGCGGCACCGCCACCGTCACCACACGAAGACACGAAAGTAAGAAGGAGAAAGGTAGACACACAAATGTTTAGAGATATAAGTAGCACCGTTAGGGGGTTGGGGAGGGGCTCATAAAGCACGAGCACCACCTGATATCATTCCACATCCACGTGGAAATTAGAATGCGGGGAGGACATTGGCCGCGCCTTTGGGTGTCCGTGCCTGGCCTAGGTGCTTCTTTACGTGGTATGATGATGATTTTGCCTTTTGACGTAGTGAAAGTTGATAGGTAAGTCGGTGCACGGCAGTAGCTTGGGCATGTGGGTGTCCCAACATCATCACTGATCCTACTTCTACCAGTGCTGTTCGGACAGGCGTGTGTTGTCAACGGTCTTTCCCATCCCATACCATACGCAGCACATACGTGAACCGTGTCGTTTCATGGCCGTTTCCTGTTGTCATCTCTTCTATTTTCCGGCATCTTGAGTCACTCAATGAAGGAGTCTCTGTAAAATGTGCTTGTTCATCCATGCGCATATTCGAGTGCATCTTGGTTACAACCAGCATCCCCAGTACTCGGCGGCAACCCTTACACCCTACGCGTAAGGAACCCACGGGCATTCTCCCTCACGCAGAAGCGTCGATATATCAACAGATCTATGCTGAAACATTTTGTTATCGTATGGCACTTGGAACAGAGCACCTAGCTACGCGATGCAAGTCTCTCCTTCCGTATCTTGCGGTATGTCCGTTAGGCAGGTTGGTGCGTTAACAGTCATCTGTACAGCTCAAGCAGACCAGCAGCTCTTCTCGATTCACTCTCAGGTACTTTTTATTAAATCTCTATTCATCGGCGCAGCCCCGGCAAGATGCTATATTTCTCAATCACGATTGCCGAGGTGGTCTTCAGTTTGAGGGCTTGCGGCGGTTACCCGTTGATTGGTGGAGTCGGAAGGGCAGTTGAAGCGGAACCTACCCGACGGGTGGCTCCCTGCCCTCAGTCAATCTGACTACCGTTGCTAGCGGCTGCGAAAAGATTAACGCGTCGTTCAGTGTTGGGATTGCGCCGCTCACCTGCGGCTCTGTCAAGAAAATACCAATGTAAGCTTCCCATCATCATGCGTGGGTAGTAGAGACAGAACGGATTCGGGGACAGCATGTGGAAAGCCCTGGTGATCAACTTCCACGGTGCCGCTGGGGCTCTGCAATGAACGGTGTCGCGCAAAGGACCAATAGGGAGCTGTGGCGCTTCAGTAGTTGCGCGCCAAGGGTCGCCCGCAATCAGTGTGTTGTTTCCGTGGTAGGCCCCATCTATCTAATCGCGGTTGCCATAGAAAGGCTTGTTGTTGACATTCGGAACTGGTCTTGTACCTCCACCTCTCTTCCGCTTTTCCCTTTGACCGTCTACCATTCTTTCACCCCCCATTCCTCTCCCGTTCCTGTCTCCCACATCCATTCACCCTTCCTCCGTCGTACTCCGTTCGTCTGTGCCAATTCACGCCATCCCTCGCCAACATGGACTTCGCATCCGAGAATCAGGACGCCGGCGGCATCCAGGCTGCTAAGCTCAGTTCGCGCCCAGGAACAGACGCCCAGAGTGTCGCGAAGCGGTATGTCTACACCACGGGTTTCTCACGGGAGCCTGCCCCGGCCGCGCGGGCTTGCACCGTAGTGCTGACTCTGCCTTTCCACACAGCCTCCAGACTGAGCTGATGACGCTGATGACGTCGCCTGCCCCTGGCGTGTCGGCTTTCCCCTCGGCCGACGGTAACCTCATGTCCTGGGCCGCCACCATTGAGGGCCCAGAGGGCACGCCGTACGCTGGTCTGACCCTGAAGCTCAGCTTTGCCTTTCCCAACAACTACCCCTATGCGCCCCCTACGGTCCTGTTCAAGACGCCCATCTACCACCCCAACTTTGACTTCTCAGGCCGTATCTGCCTTGATATTCTCAAGGACAAGTGGACCGCGGCCTACAACATCCAGACCGTTCTGCTAAGCCTGCAGAGCTTGCTGGGAGAGCCGAACAAGTACGTGTTTCCCATTCAGCATCCTTCCCCTAACGGAAAGCCAAAGCGCGAAGCCGGTGCTGACTTTGTACAGCGCCTCACCACTGAACGGAGAGGCCGCTGAGCTGTGGGACAAAGATCCCGAGGAGTTCAAGCGGAAGGTACTTGCGCGCCACCGCGACATTGACGACGAGTAGGCGAAAGCGAGAGCACGGCGGGAGATTGCATTGCCTGTATTATTTATACCTGAGCGCACATGGAGCATGGCCAGGACCGGCCGGAACGGCGTCACGGTTGTCTTACTTTTTGAATTCCTATCCACGACGCATGATTTGGCCAAATGTGATGGGTATCCTTTCTTTCACGACTCAATTCGCTTTGACCTGTGAAGCTAGAATCCATTCGTCATGAAGAAGAAGCCAGACGGAACTCCGAACCCATGCCCTTCGTTGAGAGAGAACCTGATTTCCATTCGCCTCTCAAGAAATAATCTAGCCCGAAACCGCCGTTGCACACGGCCGGTGGTGCTTGCATCGAAAACCAGATTTTTGCTCCCTTGATCGTCATCCGCTGCTTTACTCCTCGACGACGGTCGTCACGAGACCCTTGGGGTTCTTGACGTTGACGGCCTGAACGTAGCTGTAGAGCTTCTCCTTGGCACCCTCCTCGTCGTTACGTCGTCGGCTGATGCGCACGCGGAGTCTGTAGGGGACGCCCTTGACACCCTGCTCCCAGACCTTCTTGTTCAGCTGGGGGTCCAGGCGGACATCGGTGGTGCCCTGTGGCAGGTTAGTTAGCATCGCTAGGTGAGTGTCGTGTTCCCTTCATGGGGGTGCGTCAGGCGAATGGGCGGAATGTGGATGTGTGTGAACGGCTGGGCTGTCGGGGCTCGCGGGTGAATGGGGTCGTACCATGGCCTGGTATGCGAACGCCTTGATCTCCTTGACGGCCTTGGGGGCGCGCTTCTTGAAGGTGCAGCCGTGCAGCTGGGGACACTGTCAGTATTCGGTTCTGTCGAGGACCTCTTCGTTCTTTGGCTCGTGCGTCGCGGCGCAGCAGTTTCCGGGCAGACGTACTCTCTTGTGGAGGTGGATCGTGTACTCGCGAGCGACGACCTGCTCCAGGGCGCCCTTGCCGGACGGCTTCTTTCCCTTAGTCGTCGACGACATTGCTGCTAGACGGTTGGCTCGTCAGATTCCAAATGTTCTTTCGGCCGGCTGGAAAGAAGGGATCCGAGGCGTAGCGAGGCTTGCTTACTTGTTAGTTGGTGGTTGTCGGACTGGTGCTAGATGTCGGATTGTTCGCGGGTCGTCGTTGTTGGAAACACTTTTGCGCTGGACCAGGAATAATGTCCCAGCAGCAGAGAAAATCCAGGCTTGTGGGATTTTGTGAGTGAGGGCAAGGACGACGGCTGAGTTAGCCAATGAGAGAAGACTGCTAGAAATCTAAGTGGGGCAAAGGCTCCCCAGCCCGCTTGCGGCCCTGGTCACAACCAATAGAAGTAGCCGAAGCACCGCAGCTGCAGTCCTCATTTCCCCCCATGGGTTCTATATATCAAGCAGCCATGCCGATTCCATGGCGCAGTGACATGTTGCCCCGGGCTCCGTATACGACGGCATAATCAAAGACGATTGTACTGGGTGGCAGGCCACCTGGGTTTGTCCTTAGTATACCACACATCCTCAGCTCGCGCTTTGCTACTACCACCACCGATAACCAGTGCAGGTACCCAGAGAAGATCCGCTCGAAGATCCGCTCGTTCCAGTTCCCGCTCCATGGTGTGGCTGGACTTCTCAAAGTGGCTAAGGACTGGTGGTCTGTCAGGAGGAGGCAAGTCAGCTGATCCTGCTAAGTCCAGGTCGGTCGCTTGGTAACTGCAAACACGGATCATCGCACCCCCTGCGGGTTAAAAGCCGCGCCATGTGTTGCGTTGCTTCTGGTGCATAGCCAAGTCGGGGCACGTAAGTACTGGGAGCAGCAAGAAACGGGAGGCCATGTACCGTTTGCCATGGCTCGCATGGTCCATTTCCATCCATTCCTGTCTAGGCCCCCATCCATGTTAAGCCAGGGCGCATCAATTGGTTCAGTTGAACAGCAACGGGGCATCAGCTCCTAGGAGAGAGAGAGCATGGGAAGTCACCCAGTCAGTCAATTCAATCCTTGCAGCCCTGGTTCCGGGCTGCACGGCGTCTTCCATCACTTCCAAGCCCAGCGAGCTAGTCCAGTCACCAGCCAACCAGCCCGACCCAATTGACTGATGGGGATTGATTGACTGCCGCAACCCATTCATTTACTCATCATTTCTCCCTTTTGCCGTGACGTTTAATCTCAGTCTCAGCGTCGCCCTTGTTCAAGTCGGTGCGACGCCGTCCCCCAATCTCGGGCCCGGAAATCACTCGTTACCTCCAGCCCGTCCAACACTACCGCCCCGTCCCAACGACGTCTCACTCGTTCCCATCCGCCAAAGCCGTTGCCCACGGACTCGCAGCCGTTTCCTGCCCCCCTCCAGCCTAACCCGTCGCAGCCCGCTGTTCCAGAACCGCAAAGCGACGAAAGAATCGAGACCGCATCAACCTCCCCGCTCAGGGACCGCAGAACGACTAAATCGGCTCCTACAGCCAACTCTGTGGCCACACTCGAGTCCAACCATCCGATCCGTCGGCCCTTTCTATATCACGCGCGCGCCCCCGGCACCCCGTCAAGATGGCCTACGCCGGGCACCAACCTCCCAGTCTGCCGGCGAACTCGCCGTCGCCAGTACCCGACATGACGCGCAACCGCCTGCCCACGCTCTTCGAGGTGCTCAGCCGCCGGACGCACCCGCCCGTTGATCTGTTCTCCTTCTACATCTACATGCGCGACCAGCAACGATCGGTGGATTACCTCGACTTCTGGTAGGCTGCCGTCGATTGGCTTGACTGCCTTTTCGCCGGAATTTCACTGACCGGATGCCCAGGCTCGATGTCGCTCAGCACATGTCCCTATGCCGCCATTACGTGCGCGAGCTCAGGCGATCGGTTTTAGTGAGAACCCCCGATGTGGAGGTGGCCTCGAAGCGCTCCTCGGCCATCTTGGAAGCCATGGGTGAGATGAGAGACAACCCCGCTGGCCCCTCGCACTACGCGACCGAGAAGGAGAGGGAGCAAAATGCGCAGATGTCGGCCTACCTCCGCGAGCAGCCTTTGACCCCCGGCATGTACGGGCACGATCAATCGCCAGCCAGTAGTCAAGAGCGTCGCGCCAGGGCCAGCACGCAGCTCAGCACGCCTCACAACATGACCGACTCCAACTCGCCAGCCCATGCTGTCGCTCGAGAGGACATCCGGGCCAGCGCCGAGAAGATTCTCTACACCTTCCTCCTGCCGGGTGCCGAGCGGGAGATCACCCTGCCCGGTTCTATCACGCAGGATATCACCATCGCCATCGAGCAGGACGGCCGTGACGACCCCGAGGTCTTTGACGTAGCTAAGGACTACGTCTTTCAAGCCATGGAGCGTGACGCCTTCCCCGGTTTCCTACGGGCCCGTGCCTTGGGCAACCTGATCCCCCCTACCATTGTCGCCCGATTGATTGTTGGTCTCATTGCCATGTTTGGTGCCTTCTGGGCAGCTTTCATTCTGATTTTCCTCGATATGTCAAGACAAACACGATGCTGGGTAAGGACCCCTTGTGATATATTGCCCCGGCCCGCCTTTTCCTTGGAGCTGACACCCTTCCAGGTTATCCTTCCTTTCACAGTGGGCGTCTATCTTCTTGCCTCATATCAGTACGCACTCGATCCGATTATGGCCTTGATGGGATTCACCGAGTACACACCTTTTAACTTCTCACGCATCCGCGAGCCTTACGTCCGCAAACTCCTGACCAAACGGTCGGTAATGGTCCTCGCGATTACGGTCCTCATCGATGCTGCACTCTGTGTGCTGTTCATCCTGGTGCCCGGAAAGAGACTGTAGCGATGTCTTCTCCCGCGGGATCATTCTTACTGCCTGGGCGCAGGACGCGTATAATGATTTTTACGAATACCCTTCTCGTGACTGTAACTTTGCATCGGCTGGCGCGCTTGTACTGTACAACAGTTCGACTAATTTTCCTTCATCCTCTTTATTTCTCAGCGTCACTTGCTCACAGCTGCCTCGGCGGCCGGGTCACAAGTGATATGGGCTTTAAGGTAATTCGCGCGCAAGCAGCGCTCTGTACAAGACGTGGTTCATTTTGGGGGGTTCTTTTCGGCGTGGGCGCTTGCTTGATTGCTGGGGAACCGGATTTCAAAGCATGGATGCTATTAGGTACTTGAATACAGAAGCCGCTGGGCTCTGTCTGACGTCGTTCTCAGTAGCAAGGGACATGGGAAGATCACTGCCTTGAAATCGTTGCGCCGAAAGGGCCTTGGCAACGGTTTGTTTCAGTCTGTCTCACCTTTTCTTGCTATGTACGTCTCACAGCCACAAGCTCCGGGCCTGTGCATAAAAATGCATGACTGCCTTGTACAGCATCGTTCCATAAGAAGCAACAACATCTCACCATGGCTTGGCACCGCTCGGTGAATACCGGGGGACACTCGGGGACCAAGAGCAGCAAGCCAGACCTACTCTCGAATATAACCGGTTAAATTCTATCGGCCACAACAATTAGCGGTCTCTGGTTCGATGGCAGATTTGATCGCTTGAGCTACTTCGATGATGCACCTCACGAAGGCTTCTCAGCGAACATGCAACACGCGAGCTTTCGGGTTGGAATGGTTGCCTCGCGCCTTGTTCACACCGAATCGGGACACCAGCAGATAGGTGGGAAGAAATAGTACCTCGCTTGGGGTCTTCCCCCCGGTGGCCAACTTGCGCTGCACCACCGTTTTCATCTTGAGAGTTGTGGCAATCCGCTCGGCGTGCCCTACCTGAGCCACCGTGGGGCCATCAAGGGCGGCCCAGCGAGCACGGCATTCGGGGGAACGGAAAAGCCCGTCCATCCGGCTCAAGGCCGTCGACGCGCTCCGTGGCCCGCGATCCGGACGGGATCTGGGATACGTAACGCGCACTCGACATGCGTCCGAAAGTCGGGGTTCGCGGGAGCTCTATGACGACATCCCCGTGTATTCCCACGGCGGTATTCTGGGTCCTTCCAGACCCCGATCCATCCTCGGCCACGGGGTTCTCGATCCAAGCCACCGAACGTTAATCTAAGCATTCCCCGTTGCAGGAGGACCCTCGTCGGATGGGGGATGAACAGGCACGAGAGTACAGCTTCTGTGAGGTCTGGTAGACAGTAATGCTTAACTCCACTTCTCTTCTATGCTCCCTATCACATGATGGCAGTAATAGGTTTTCTATCATTCTCCAATCCGTCGGTTGCGGTGTCCGGTTGTATGTCTCTTTCCGAATGGCAAACTCCCCACGGAATGTCAGCAGAACACAACTAAGGCAAAACCCAAAGGTTTTACCATCTCCAAAACGAATATGTGGGGGTGTGTCGTATCATCGTTGTATACGTAGGCTGTCTAGCAACTGTGTATGGCCCTTCGTAATCGTAAAGAGGCATGCATGAAAGCCAAACCCTCCACTGGCCGCCGGTAAGAAGAGGTACTTAACCTAACAGACCACAGAGCAAGACCAACCCGCTGAGCGCGCCTGGCTCTCAGGCTTGGCTAGAACTTCCGGCCGTCTGCGCTGTTGCTTTCTCTACCTTTACCACCTCGTCGTTGTCGAGGCCTAGTCTTACTAGAGCTTACGGCGACTGGCCCGGCCTCTTCCGGCACTGCTACTTCCCTCAGCTTCTATGTTTTCATCCAAATCCAGATCCATGGCCTCCTCCTCGTATGTGCTGGCCTCGGTGCCGCTGCCACCCCGGTCACGCTTCTTATAAGGATGTCCACCGCGGAAGTTCGCCACAGCGCGACTGATTGAGTTGGGTTGACTGCGACTGTGTGCGCCCTTTTCCGAACTCTTCTCCTCCTCTACAAGGGCACCAGTCTTAGCAGCCCACGCTTTCTTCTCGGCATGGCGCTTGTGGGAGTTGGCCTCAATGGCAGCAATCTGGGCCTCGAGATGGGCCAGCGTGGTCGTACAGCGGCTTGACCAGTCCTGCAGGGTGGCAAGCATAGTTGGAATAGAGTTGGGCGCCAGGTCTCGTAGCGGCGAGATAGACGACACGTGCACCGTCTGGTTGTGGGGGTCGAGTTGCGCCGTGATCAAGTCGGCATACACGGCCGACACAATGAGGTTCTCAACGGCACGAGTGTCGGGCAGGTCCAGCGACGACTGCAGGGCGGCATATGTAAGATTCCGAGGGTCTTTGGCAAGGGTCAGGAGGGACAGTTGGCGCAGTTTTACGGCCTGCTGCTCCTGGAGAGCGGGGAGGCCCGCAGTCGACGTGTAATCGCCATATGTACCGTAAGAGAATATTTGCAAGAGTGTATAGTGCGACGCGTATTCGGGGCTTTCGGAAAGGCTTTGGATCTGGGGTGTCTGTAGAAGTTCGGTGAAGATGTAAGTGCCGGGCGCCGAGGTAGCTCTCGTGACGAGATCGGCGGCAGCGCGTGGTGACGAAGCCGACTTGGTGAGGGCCAGGAAGGGCTGCCAGTGGTGGACGTTAGAGCCTGGGGGGTTTCTGCACCATCTTGCGGGCTCGGCGCAAGCACCTGGGTTCACGTACCTCGAGAGCATTCAGTGCCTTGACCTGCTCCATCGTGGCGATACAAAAAGTGAAGCTGAAGGGGGCCCGACGATGCTGGCCTTGCCGGCGCAGGTGAGGTCAAAGACAAGCTTCGGATCGACAGCCTCGCCCCTCCCACACGGGATTGGCCTGAGCAGCTGGACTGGGGTTGGGCGTGGGCTTGAGCCGTCGACCTGGTTCTGGACAACGGACGGTCAGGGTATGGGAGTATGGGGTTCCGTGTAGTTTGCGCTGCGGCCTGGGGTCAGACAAACATGTGGCAGACGGGTTGAGATGGATCAGGTCCTGGTCGTATCATGAATGTATCAGTGATGTTTGAGCTCCAGGCAACCCACTCATTCCGTCAGGCGCCTGCTCCACGGAAGGTGAGGTCGCTCGAACCACAGCGTAGTGGGGCAGACAGAACCGGGAAAATGGCCCCAGTATCTGAATGCACTAGCAGAAGATTATGGCGCAGGAGCCCTCTTCTAACCAAGGCATCCCGCGCGAAATCTTTTGTTCCTACACGTTTAAGGTACCCTTTGTCCCTGAACTTGTTTGACACCCCGAGCGGCAGCGGCAGCCCAAAACAGTGTTGATGGCTGCATGGCAACATGGATGCAAGAGTGGAAACTCGTTAGCACTTGCCTCGGGCGACTAGATACCAATCGCACCATCGCCAGTGGGATGATCCTCGATGATCCTACAGATATAGAAGTACCTAGGAACGTAGTACCATAGATCTTGGGACCCCTTCTCGATTGCCGGCCCATTTGACTTATGGCGTACCTGGTTTCCAAGTCTTCAATATTGCACATATACTTCCTATGTGTGTTCCTCGCGCACTGAGTCCAAGCTGCCGTACCTACGTAGGTACATCCAATACCTAAGTAGCATGCTGGAACCAACCCAGACAGGTAAATACATACCCAACCAAATTGCTCATCACGAGCCAGAGCGGTTAGCCAACAAACCGGTGGACCAAAACACCGATCCCACCGATGAGGCTCAAAAAGCACGAACCTCCGACCGTTGGCGCGCGTCTTTGCTAACCTAGATTCTCCCAATGTTGTCCGAAGAGGCTCGGTCGCCGACATCCACCCCTCTTGTTTGGGAACCTTTGGCAAGGCCCTTTGGTTGCAGGTCCCGTTTCGCAGTGGATCCCGGCTTTGCACGAAACAGACCAACGCCCCAGAAATATAAACATTTGATGACCTGGGATCCTAGCTCCGTGCTTGGACAGTGTGGACACTCGCTTCCAGAGTACCGCTGAGGGAGCCCTGGAGAAGTAGTGCTGGCCAGCAAAGGAGGACTTTACCCCTCTCCGTCTTAGGTAAGCCGCCTGCAGGTAACAAGGGCTGTTGCCTGGAAGCGCAGGGAAAGGAATGGCGTAGGATGGATGGATGGGACAGTATGATGGGACTAGGTATGATTGATAACCGCAGTACGGGCTGTAGAGGCTTTGAAGCACCAAGGTTGTTCCATAGTCCTAGGCGTACCCCGAATACTCCGTAGCGCGCTGGAGGTGTGTACAGTAGCTGGAATGACCCAGCACTCAGGACTGATGTGATGGTGGTCATTAATCAATCTTGGTAGACAGGTTCAATGGCGGGCCGCTATTGTGACCGTTCCCCTTTGCGGAAGCTCTAAAGCGGCTCGGCACTTTGCCCGCCGTTGGTTGATTAAAAGTGACCTCCTCTTCCTTCCGCTTCTAGCAGGCCCTTTCTGGCAGCTTTCACGGAGCGATGACCGCAAATCCGTGCCCAGTCCAAGACTTCCTAAGAAGTACCTAATCGACTTGGCCACTTCGTGGTTTGGAACCGTCCACTTTCCAACCTGTGGCGTCGTTCCGGGCCCAAACCGCCCTCAACGTCGAAAAGCCAGAGGGCGTTCGGTACATTGGATGTACCTAGGTCGCATCACCGGACAACCCCAACCAGTAAGCGCGGGCTGCAAGACGGAAAAAGCTGGGCTCTCAGACAGGGCTTGATTGATTGAAGAGCGCTCGATAGGTTGCTTTTTGGGCCGGCGTATCCGCACGGTCCGCCCACTCAATCAGTCCCCAGGGTGATGTCCCCCCCCGGGCGACCCGCTGACAAAACCACCCTCAGGTCGACAGGGTCTTCGCCTCATACGAGAGGGAACTTGGAACCTCCCGACCTTCTCCTGGCCAGTGGTGCCTTCGCATTTCCTCCTGCTCCCCCTGCGCCTCGTACATAAGCTGACCTCAGCCCCCCCGACTTGCTGTTGCCATCGTTCGCTGGAGCTGGACTTCTGGTGATAGATTTGATCGAACGAGCCTGGCCTCCGACCGTTTCTATCCCGTCCCCTGGAACTTGCTCATCCGTCGCGCCGACTCTCAACACTGACCGACCTCTCCGTCGCATCGGAAACCTTCGGCGCAAGCCCAGAGTCAAAGCGGTTGTCACAACATGTCCGCCGTCTTCTAACGGAACGAATCTTACTTCAGCATCCTTGTCCTCTTAATTCTACTTAAATCCTTCTGCCTGCCTCTTTCAGCCGCATCATCCTCTATCCTCTCGCTTTCGGCGAACCGCTGCCACTATGGCTCCCGCAAACATCATTGTTCCCCCTCGGGGGCAGCTCAGCGTGTCCCTGCAGACCCCGAGGACGGCCATCTGGGCGACTACGACTCTGCGAGTCGGGGGCATGACGTAAGTTTTCATGTTGGCCCACGCGCCTGGTAGTGTTGCCGTAGCTGACTGGGCCCAGATGCGGTGCCTGCACCTCGTCTGTTGAAGCGGGCTTCAAGGGCGTTGATGGTGTAGGCAATGTTTCGGTCAGTCTGGTCATGGAGCGGGCCGTGGTAATGCACGACGCCGATCGCATCTCCGCCGACGCTATCGCCGAGATTATCGAAGACCGCGGATTCGAGGCTGAGGTTTTGTCGACGGACCTGCCCTCACCCGCCTTGAGGCCCGCCGATAGCTTGTTCGACGCCGACGAAGAGGCCTCCAACACGACAATCACCACTATTGCCGTGGAGGGCATGACCTGTGGTGCCTGCACGTCGGCCGTGGAGGGCGGCTTCGCTGACGTTCCTGGTGTGAAACACTTCAGCATATCGCTGCTGTCGGAAAGAGCCGTGATTGAGCACGACGCGAGCTTATTATCGGCGGACAAAATCATCGAAATCATTGAGGACCGGGGCTTCGGCGCGGCATTGGTGGACAGCGAAGAACAGAAGCCTGTCAAGCGGTCGGAATCCCGTGGCGACGCCAAACGACCGTCTATGGCGACGACTACCGTTGCCATCGAGGGAATGACATGTGGTGCCTGCACCTCGGCCGTTGAGGGAGGATTCAACGGACTAGAAGGACTGGTCAGGTTTAACATCAGTCTACTCGCTGAGAGAGCCGTCATTACCCATGACCCTGCGAAGCTTTCCGCCGACAAGATTGCCGAGATAATCGAGGACCGCGGGTTCGACGCCAAGATATTATCCACTGTCTTCGACATGGCAGACCACAGCGGTAACACTTCGACCGCGCAGTTCAAGATTTACGGCAATCCGGATGCGGCTGCGGCAAAGGCCCTCGAGGAAGCTCTGTTAGCGCTTCCCGGCGTGAACTCGGCCAAGCTTAGCCTTGCCAGCTCTCGTATGACCATTACCCACCAACCCGGAGTGGTAGGCCTGCGGCAGCTTGTCGAAGCTGTCGAGAAGTCTGGCTTCAATGCCCTGGTGGCCGACAACGACGACAACAACGCCCAGCTCGAGTCACTGGCCAAGACGCGCGAGATTCAGGACTGGCGCAGGGCCTTCAAGGTCTCACTGGCCTTTGCTATACCTGTCTTCTTTATCGGTATGATATTTCCCATGCTGATACCGGCATTGGACTTTGGTGGGGTCGAGATTCTACCGGGCCTGTTCCTCGGCGACATTATCTGCATGGCCCTCACGATACCCATCCAATTCGGCATTGGCAAGCGGTTCTACGTCTCGGCCTGGAAATCCATCAAACACGGCTCTCCCACCATGGACGTGCTAGTTGTTCTTGGCACATCTGCCGCATTTTTCTTCAGCATTGCAGCCATGTTGGTCTCCTTCTTTTCGGTCGCACACACACGGCCGAGTACCATCTTCGATACGAGCACCATGCTTATCACCTTTGTTACTTTGGGCCGCTTTCTCGAGAACCGAGCCAAGGGCCAAACCTCCAAGGCGCTGTCTCGGCTCATGTCGCTCGCCCCGTCCATGGCCACCATCTACGTCGACCCCATTGCTGCTGAAAAAGCGGCCGAGGGGTGGGACAGCATCCGCGGCTCGGGTGAGCCCAAAACTCCCATTGTCGACGGTAATGCTGCTGAGGAAAAGGTCATTCCCACCGAGCTTATCCAGGTTGGCGATATCGTGGTCATTCGGCCCGGTGACAAGATCCCCGCGGATGGTCTCATTGTCCGCGGCGAGACCTACGTCGACGAGAGCATGGTGACGGGCGAAGCTATCCCGGTGCAGAAGAAGAAGGGAGGCAATGTTATTGGTGGTACCGTCAACGGTCACGGGCGTGTCGACTTCCGCGTCACGCGGGCCGGGCGCGACACTCAACTGAGCCAAATTGTGAAGCTTGTGCAGGATGCGCAGACCACACGTGCCCCTATCCAGCAACTGGCCGATACTCTCGCTGGCTACTTCGTCCCCACGATTCTCGTCCTGGGAATTCTGACCTTTATCACTTGGATGGTTCTCAGCCACGTCCTCACCAACCCTCCCAAGATCTTTACCGAAGAGCAGAGTGGCGGCAGATTTTTCGTTTGTGTTAAGCTTTGTATCTCGGTCATTGTCTTTGCCTGCCCCTGCGCCTTGGGCCTGGCTACTCCCACGGCAGTCATGGTGGGCACTGGTGTGGGCGCTGAGAATGGCATCCTGGTCAAGGGGGGTGCCGCTCTGGAGGCCACCACCAAAATCACCCAGGTCGTTCTGGACAAGACAGGAACCATCACATACGGCAAGATGAGCGTTGCGACTGCCAAGCTCACTCCTACGTGGCAAGATAGCGAGTGGCGTCGCCGAGCATGGTGGTCGATCGTCGGTCTGGCCGAAATGGGAAGCGAGCACCCCGTGGGCAAGGCGGTGCTGGCGGCCGCCCGAACCGAGCTGGGCCTCGATGCCGAAGGTGCCATTGACGGCAGCGTTGGCGAGTTCAACGCCGCCGTTGGCCGAGGTATCAGCGCCACCGTAGAACCCGCGACGAGCGCAGAGCGAACGCGCTACAATGTTTTGGTTGGCAATGTCCGCTTCCTCCGCGAGAACCAGGTCGATGTCTCTGAAGAGGCCATTGAAGCTTCGGAGCAAATCAACGCGAAGGCTGGTCGATCCAAGAACTCAACGTCAGCTGGCACGACCAACATCTTCATTGCCATTGATGGCAAGTACGCCGGTCACCTGTGCCTCGCCGACACGATCAAGGAGGGTGCCGCCGCGGCCATCTCGGTGCTCCACGCCATGGGCATCCGCACCGCCATTGTAACGGGTGACCAGCGCTCGACTGCTTTGGCCGTGGCATCGCTGGTTGGGATACCCGAGGAGGACGTCTACGCCGGCGTGTCCCCTGACCAGAAACAAGAAATCGTCCGTCAACTCCAAGCCCAAGGCCAATGTGTCGCTATGGTTGGTGACGGTATCAACGATTCGCCTGCTCTCGCTACGGCCAACGTCGGTATTGCTATGGCCAGTGGCACAGATGTTGCCATGGAGGCTGCTGACGTGGTGCTCATGCGTCCCAATGACCTGATGGATATTCCTTCAGCCCTCCACCTTGCGCGGTCCATCTTCCTGCGCATTAAGATGAACCTTCTGTGGGCTTGCATGTACAACATAGTCGGTCTTCCCTTCGCCATGGGCATTTTTTTGCCGTTGGGTTGGCACCTCCACCCGATGGCCGCTGGCGCCGCTATGGCCTCTAGCAGTGTGAGCGTCGTCGTCAGCTCCCTGCTTCTCAAGTTCTGGAAGCGTCCCCAGTGGATGGACGAGGCCCTGCTTGCCGAAAAAGGCGGCATCAAGAGGCGCGGCCGCGGATGGGGACTGGACAGTGTTGTCAGCAAAGTCCAGGGCGTTGCTGGTGCGATATTCAACAGGTCCTCGAGGAAGGAAGAGGGATACGTGCCTCTCACGACGTTCGAGAGGCAAGACGTGTAGAGACACATTTTTATTTTCTATTCTTTGCCTACAGATGCTTCCTCCCTGGACATGACTTTTTTAGGTGTAAAGCGGGTATAAATTAGCCTGAATAATACCTACACCATGCATTTTACTCCTCGAGTCCCGCTGTGGTGATATCCTTCCTAGAGGATCTCTATTTCGGACGACGGGCGAGCCATACCCACCAGCTATATGCACTGATGTGGTCGTGGGTACTGACTGGGCTCTGGTACTCGAGAAGGGGCGGTCGAGCCCCTACGCTCCTCGTCCACGGAAAGCTGTAGACTCGGAGCTCGGTCAGGGTAGCCTGGATAGTGCCAAAGCTATGGGATCATGCAATTATGTAATTATCCTTATGGTTTGGTACTTGATATGCAAGACTTTCTACGGCGGCACTGGTCTCGCGGGCTGGCTTTGAGCCATCGCAGGAGCAGGGGCAGAGTTGGTCGGAGGCGCATTAGTAGAAGCCGATTCAGCGCCCTCCATCTGAGCCTCCTTCATGCCCTCGGCGCTGTACTTGCGGTTGTCTCGGCAACATCGTATAATGCCCCAGATGGCCACCGCCAGCATGGTCAAGACCAAAATGGACAAGCCCACGACGAGGCCGATCCTCTGGCCCTTACCCTCGCCGCCGAAGCTGCCGTCGTCGTCGTCGTCGCCGGAGTAGCCGCTCCCGCCGCGGCCGCCCGGCCCCGACCCGGCGTACTCGCCCGTGCAGTTGTCCGAGTAGTACGAGCTGCCGGACAGGCAGCGGTGGCTCATCGACTCGGGCATCAAGGCGCCGTAGCTCGCGAAGGGCACCACGTCGGCGGCGGTCGACAAGGCGCCGAACCTGACGGGCGCGAGGGCCAGCTCCTGGTTGGCGAGGTCGAGCACGACGTAGGCGTGCTTGAGCAGGGCGGCGCCGGCCACGTAGGTGGTCGACGAGGACGAGGACGAGGACGAGGCCGACGAGTAGAAGTTGTCCTCGTCCGCGTCGGGGTTGTAGTCGTCGCTCTGGATGCCGAAGACGCACGTGTCCGAGGTGGAGGCGGACGAGGGCCGGCTGAAGCTCGACGCGTACCAGATGGAGGCTGGGAGCACGAGGTCCGACACGGGGACGCTGATGACGGGCCCGTTCCGGTCGCCGAACTGCACGGCGATGCGCGCCTTAACGTCGTCGCGCGCGCCACAGGGGATGGTGGCCCACGTTTCGTCCGCGTCCCACACAGCGCCGGCGAGATCCCACATCTTCTTGGCCAGGGGGCCCGGCAGGAAGGAGAGGGGGCCGAAGGGGTCAATGGAGACCAGGGGCAGCCTCGTCTTGTTCTGGAAGGGCTCGAGCGGGCCGTCGGCCGTGGCGCTCGTGTTGACCGAGGCGATGTCGATGGAGATGCTGCCGCGGTAACTGGAGCGCGACGAGCTGCTGCCGCCGCCCATGTCGTAGCGCACGAGCGGCGGCGTGAAGGCGGACCGGTCAACGGCGCCCAGCAGCAAGTTGCCCGTGGCGCCCGCAGCGTCGTCGAGCCACACGCTGTAGGCCTTGGTCTCGACGAGGCCAGCGGCCAGCATGCTGTCGAGGAAGGCGGGCCGCTCGTAGTCCGAGTAGGACGAGCCTTCGCTCTCGTTGAAGCCGAGGCCCAGCGTGCCGACGAACTTGGTGGCCGAGGAGGCGAGCCCGAGGGTCACGTTGGGGACCGAGGCGCCGGCGAAGCCCAGCGTCTCGTGCAGGCTCTTGCCCGAGGCGTAGTTGCCCGTGGTGTGGTGGTACGAGGAGCCCGCGTTGAAGGTCTGGTCGTAGCCATCGCTGTCGAGGTCGCGCGTCCAGCTCGACGAGAGGTTGACGTTGAAGGCGCCGTAGTCGCAGCTGAGCCAGCTCCGTTGGTAGCGCGTATTGTACTTGTCGGTGCAGTACGTCGCGTCGGGCACCCACGTGACGTAGTCGGCGACGGTGGGCAGCAGGGCCACGTCCTGGGGCGGCGTGCCGACGGTGAGGTTGACGAAGTAGCTCGAGACGCCCGTGTCGACGTGCGTCGTCTTGGCCGACGAGGACGAGGATCGGCGTTGCAGCCGATCGGCACCAGCACCAGCATCAGCGTCGGGGCTGTGGGTCGATCGGCTCGCGAAGGGGAGATGGACGTGGGCAGCGGCCGGGCCAGCAAGGGCGGCGATGGCCGCCAAACGAGTGGACGTCTTCATGACTGAGGACAGGGAAGCTTCCCGTGTGGTAGCCCGTAGCCAAGGCGCAACCTCGAGGCAAAATGAGCGGCGGCGACCATCTACCGTCTATATACCTAAGTAAGCAGGTAGGTATATACGACCCTAGGCAGGGAGGAGAAAAACAACCGGCCCCGGCGCCAGGCAGCAGCCCGTCGGGCTACCGACCGCTTCTCGTCAGTGAGCCCATCGGGTGTTGGTCTCGGGCCGCCAAGTCTCCTCAGGAGGCTACTAAGCGATATTGCAAGATCCGTGGGATGGGGGACGGGTTGGTTAGTACGGCCCTCGTTGGCTCTAGCTGCAGGTGCTCGAGCTTCCCGGAGGGTTGCCAGCCCGTTCGGGTAGGCTGACTCATCCCCTTGCTTGCGCCTGTCATCCATTGGCGTCGACTCTATCCCGACTACCGCGGACGGTATAACGATGCTCGACACGAGCCATGCGATGGATGCTTTTCCCGCTCGCTCTGCACGAGGGCCGACGCATATCCGGGTGGGTTCCCTCTCGCTGCTGCCAGCCAGCGGTGAGGGCATGCCCGGCATCTCCATTCCCCGTGCATAAGTAAAGAAGCTGGGAACGGGTCCGGCCTAGTCCTGGCCTCGCTCGCCCGCCCCTTGATTCGCAGTGGATCCTCGGCCCTACAATATGCGATATGTACCCATCCATCCACGGCCGCCTGGCCGATAATACCCCTGCTACACGCCCTGCCTACTGGGCTGACCACCTGCGGCGGGTCGTAGCGAAAAGCCTAGACTGTGCCTGGCCCTGCTTGAGGCATAGCTTCCGGGGCCGCCAGTCCCCAACACAAGACGCCATGGATGGTATTTCGTCTCGAAGGAACCACAACCGACCATCCATGCATACCGCGCACAAGTTCTCTTGTCCAACCACAACGAGACTGTTGCGCTGTCAAGCTGAGGTAGGGAACGTGTCGGCCACTTCAGCCTCCGGTATGCGGTGCATGGGATGAAGTCGATGTGGGGAAAACTGGGTGTCCAGGTAACCTTAGGTTAAGAGGTTTTGCTTGTATGGAGCTTCTTGTTTGCTTGTGTTTGGCCATATTCCCCGGCGTTTTCAAAGTCGGGTCTAGCATCCCTTCCGCCAAAGGGATGTGCTAGAGGAAGAGAGCTCGGTATTACAAGAACTTACATATGTGATTGCCGTTGAGCTCTGCGTTTTCGGACACGCTCCGGGCTTTGCAGCCTGTCCCGGGAAAGGACAAGAAGCCACAACCTCCGAAACCCGTTGCGTTTGTGTTACTCGATCCCACGATGTCTTAGCGCGAGACACAGCTGTGGTTGCGGCCTGAATCAGTAGCGGCGGCACAGGGTAGCCTTCGTGTAAGGTTTCTGAACTCATACCAATCCAGCCGGGACCATCCTACCAGAGGCATTGCGTTCCCTCCTCAGTCGATCGCAGAAGTCGGAAACGGTTACACAACTCGCATTGAGATCAACGGAGCCAAAAATAAGGAAGCCGCCCAGCCTTGATTCTTACGGTGATCCATCATTATCGGCGGTCATACTCCAAGGCTCGTTGCAGAGGAAACAAGTCATCCCTCGGTTTTCCTTCCCACCGTACGCGTTATTTGGCAAACGCCCGCCCTCGATGGGGAAAGTCTATTAATGTAAGGTATATAGGTAGACAGGGATAACCCCCATACCAACAATTGATTCGGTTTTGTACAGGCGTCCGTCCATCCTTTGGTGATGGGATGGGGCTCCAATCAACTCCCGTAAGGTAGTGGCTGAGCTCGGATCGTGGTGAGGTCATTTGTGGCTTTAGCCGCCGGAAAGTCTGGTGCTGCCATGCGCACCCAGCATTACCTTAGAATTCATGGCAACCGGGGCCCGATCCGAAGCGAGCGAGCAACCTATCCGATTCCCGACGATACTGTTTTGTACCAGACTTGGCCACGACACGGAAGCCGTGAAGTAACCGCCTGGAGTACGATTTTGACCGCCATGTTTTAACCCCATCGACGCGCAACCCCCGGAAAGCCACCACAGTTCGTCGTCCACGGCCTGCCATGTCCGTCATCTCGGGAAAACGAGGCCCCTCGGTCCTGGTAAGCGCGAGCGGCTCCCCCGCCATGCCGTCGCGGACTCCCACCCTCCACGCGCGCTCCGAATACTAACGGCGTATCGACTCGCACAGGTTACCGATGCGCGCCAGCGGCCGGCGTCGCGCGGCGTTTCCCAGAGACCAGGCACGGCAACCGGAGGCCCCCAGAATCGGATGTCGTCAATGCGCTTCATCTCGGTCGACAATGTCCTACAGTATGCTTCCGAGATCCCCTCTGGCCAACCTCGACTTCCCCCAGGCGTCTCTCCGCGCTCCGTCGGCGGCCTTCGGAGGATGAGCGGCGGCGGCTTACCCAACCTTGCCTCCAGGAACGGCCAACACAATATCCCGTCGCGCACGTCCAGGATCAGTGAGAAGTTGGTGCTGTTGCCCGAGACGGACGAGGGCGACGACGCCGGATCCGAGGACGATGAGGCCATGCAGGAGGAGGAGGACCGGCCCCTGAAGGACGAGGAGCGCCAGCTGCTGAAGAAACGCGGCGGCCTGCGCGGAAAGAGCTACGCCGAACGGCTCCCCAAGGGCCAGCGAGCCGAGAAGCTCTCCCGGCTGACTGCCTACTGCACCGCCTCGTCCTACAAGATGCGAGCCACGTCCGAGTTTCTCCGCAAGAAGCACGACGCCAAGACGAAACTGTACGACGACTGCCTGTACACCGTCTACCACATTCCCCTGCTGCCCGGCAACGACGGGTACAGGGTCCGGAGTCGGCCCATCATGAAAACGCCGGGCACCGGGAAGACGGTGGTGGACCTCGAAATCGAACGGAACGAACTCAGAGACGAGCACATGGGCTACTACGACGACTACGGCTACGGCGAGAGCCCGAGTCCCACGCGCGAGAACGGCACCCATCTGCGCGCTGCTGCCCAGGACCGCGAAAGCCCCGCCGAGGACCAGCCGGTGGACGACCATCCGGCCGCCAGCCCTGTCAACCGGCTTGCACCCGACGCCAAGCAGTTTGCCGAGATGTTTGTCTTCTCGTACGGTGTGGTGGTGTTCTGGAACTTTACCGAGCAGCAGGAGAAGAACATTTTGGCTGATCTCGCATTTGCCGAGCAAGAGTCGGGAGCGTCGCTGGTGACGCGCCCCCTCGACCAGAGCGACTTTGAGACGGAGGAGTTCCATTTCGAATACAACGCCAACATCAAGCGGCCCCGCATCTTCAACGACATGATCACGCTGCTGCCCAAGTCGGACCACATGGTGAAATTGACCATCAGCCACGCCATTGCGCAGAGCACCAAGCTCTGCTTCTTCGAGGAGCGCATGTCCGAGACCATGCTCAACGCCCAGCATGTGCCGAAACGCCTGGCTTTGACCGGCGAGTTGAGCATGACGCGGACCGAGATCCTCAAGATTCTGGGACGCCTCTTCAAGAGCCGCGTGGACATCAACTTGTGTAAGTGGCGCCGCACCCGCCCTTCGCACCGCAGAAAGGCCGCGAAGGGAGACTAATCCGCCGTGGTAGCTTCCAATATTCTCGACGTCCCCAACTTCTTCTGGGATTCCGAGCCGATGCTGCACCCGCTGTACGTGGCCATCCGCGAGTACCTGGAAATTGAGCCGCGTACGACGGTGCTGAACGAGCGGTGCCGGGTGTTTTTGGACCTTGCCGAGATACTGGCAGACTCGGTGGCCGACGCCAAAATGAGTTCCATCACCTGGATTGTCATCATTCTCATCATCGTCAGTATCCTCGTCACCGTGACCGAAGTGGCCCTACGCTTCGGCATCTTGACCAAAGACAAGGGCAAGGGTAACAGTGAGGCGAAAGCCGCGGAGCTTCTCCGTTCCAGCCTGCACGGTGCCATAGCCAATGCCACACTGGCGGAGCTGCAACTCTGGAGCGCTGGCTGGACCGAGCAGCAACGGGGTGCCGTCTGCGGCTCTGACTACGTAGGTACAACATTTGCTGGCGTGTGACATGTGCCTTTTTTATGCTCTGTTTATTTTTGCATTTACGAGATGAGGAGGCGTGTCAGAAGCCTTTGCAACGGCTTCTCGATGCCTCCCCTCCCCCTTTCCCCCACCAGCCGAGATAGTATGCTCGGTAATCGGCACGGACTGGCGTTTGGGGTTTTGGACCGGGTGGGAAATGGACGGCAGTGGCGGTTCTTTGCGTTGACTTCCGCCCCGGATACCTTGATAGAAGTGGTAGTGAATACGAGAAATCGGTACTCCACCCGGCTCGGCCAGTTCCCTGAGAAAATACTCGGTAGTCCAAGAAGAGCACCACGACATGCTTCGGAGTGCGCTCTGGTTTCTCGCTCTTCCTTTGCAGGTCTTCGAGGTCAGTAATGCCAACCCCTGCCAAGGGCTCCGGCTCCAGAATCTGTGCCGTAGGAGAACGCAGTCCTTTTCATCACGCTGAGATGCCGGAGGTTAAGCCATGGACCTGGAATTCCGGACCTGGCGTCCATCTGCACGAAAGTACTTAACATCCGTAACAGCCACCAGGATCCGTGTCTCCGCATGGTCACTCGGGTGTATTAGCCCGATCTAAGCCCAGTCAGTGGCTCTCGTGTACGCATCATCCATTACCCCCACACAGTCACCCCACGGCCCTGCCCGCCCTATTTACCATCTCCTTCCCCCATCACCACTTGGGGACCGCTCGGTACACATGCACGGTGCAGACGCACCGGGCAAGACGTCGCCGACGTGGACTCGTCCGGCCATTCCTGCATCTCCTCGCGCCAGTTCTGGTCTCGTTCCTTCCAACAGCATGCCGTCGGTTCCAAGTGGCAATGCCGCGCGCACGCTGTTGCCCGTCGAGTTGTGGGATGCTATCGTCATGCACTTTCGCCTCGGGCCAATGAAGCTGGGGAACTACCTACCGGACTCGGAATTCCTCGAGCGTCGGGGGTGTTTGTATCGCCTCTGTCTGACGAGTCGCGCCCTGCTCGCCGTCGCGCGTCCCTTCCTGTACGAATCCGTCGTCCTCTACGTCGAGACGGCGCCAAGGGCACAAGGCGTCGCCCCGGGCGCCGAGAGCCTGGTGCAGCTGCTGCGCACCCTGACGGCGCAACCCGCATTGCGTCCGCACGTCAAGCACCTCGCGTGTACAATGCCGATAGGCCCCAAGGGCCATCAGTTCAACCGGCACGACCGCAATGCCAGCTTGGAAGCTATTGTATACAGCTGGCTCGCCACTTGTCACGACTTCCAAGGCCTTTCTGCCGCCGACGAGCGTCTCCTCCGCGCCGTTGGGCTCTGGCCGGTGCCCGAGCCGCTTCTTCAGCTGGTTGGTCGTGCTTTGCCTCTCTCGGGTCCTCGGGCGGGCTGGTGGTTGGAACACGAGACGACGGCCCAGCAGCTCTTCACCGCCCTCCTGTGCTTGACCCCGAACGTGGCCACCCTGCTTCTCGAAGGATCTCGGTGCCGTCAGATGGAGCAGTGTCTCGCCAGGCTTCGACGCGACTTGGGCCTCGACGTGCTGGCCCACCTGGAGACGTTGCGTGTACAGGCGGGCGAAGGACGCAAGTACTTTCTCAGCTTCCACGCCATGGACGATATGATCCACGGCTTCCTCGAGGTTCTTCCCTCGGTACGCCGTGTCGACCTCTGGCGGGCTTGGATGCCCAGCCGTCGGCCCGACGACCGGCCCCATTACGACTGGCTCAAGCAGCTCAACGAGCTACATCTGGGCATGTATCCGGAGCCAAAGCCAGTCTGTGAAATGATCCAGCATGTGTCGCGGCTAAAGTCACTGGCTCTGGATTTCCTCGAACACATATCCCCCGTCCCGTCAGCTTGGCCCACGCCCTCCAACGAGATGATGAACGAGGTTCTCTTGCTGCGCAAGGCGACCCTCACCCAGCTTCGCATCACTGGGCACCTAGCCTACCGGTCGACGAGTGGCAGCAGCATTCGTCTCTGGTGCCTTAAAGAGCTCACATGGTTAAAATATCTCGTCATCGATCTGAGCACCCTTTGTGATCTCGCCCCTCTGGGTAACAGTAACCACGGTACCACCCGTTGCAGTCTCGACATGGCGTACACGCAGCTGTTTGATTCCCTCCCCCAGGGCCTGGAGAGTCTGCTGTTAGTTTTTGACGGAGAATGGACAATGTACCTGCACGACTTCCTGGTCAAGGCTGCCGATGTTTTAAGAATACCATGGGAGCACCCAAACCTCGCGGGGCTCCGCCACCTACACCTCTCTATTCAGAGTCCTCAGGGGGCCCGCGTGAGCTGCTTTGATGGCCAAACAGCCTCTCGGTGCGAGTATCCCAGCATGCTTGACGGGTTTAGGAATGTGATGGCTGACTCGGTCGTGATGACGTGGGACCTTGAAGACCAAAACGAGTTTAACAACTCGGCGGCTTCCCTTCCTAAGCTAACGCCGTGGTCCCTCGGCGAATTTGAACCACCGGCTACTTTCACCAAGGCGAAGGTCGCTGGGGCCGCCAGTCAGCTTCAAGAGCGAACATCTATCGGCAGCCTTGTGTTCACTGAATGAATCGCGCGTCTGGGTTCCTAGTTGTCGAGCGTAAAACTTTTGACTTCCTATTGATGGAAGGGATTCCCCCCCCCCCCGGCAGCAAAACTACAGCCAAGGCCTGTTCTTCGGCCAGCCTGGGGGAAGCTTCTTTGCCTGACCTATTCGGCCCGTCTCTTCCCATTCCAACGCTTTCTTCCATTACTTCCACCCTTGATCCCGAGCTCATCCCCGTCACTGAGCCTGACCGCCGCAGGAGACCAAATTCAGGCTCACAGGCACGCACGTCGGGTTGCGAGGCGGCAGAGAGTAGGCCCAAGCAACGGAACGGTACCAGTAGCCGTTGGTGTTCTGGTAGCAGAGGTGAAAGTTGGTGAAGTTTGCCACGGGGAGCGGCTTGGTGAGAGTTGGGGTGGCAAAGAGGTCATCGAACCCGTTGGCGTACAGCTCTCCGGAATCGGGGACGTAGTACAGGTTCGCGCCGGGTGCGTCGTCCGGGCCGAACAGGGCCGGGGCCACGTTGGTGACCCAGCTTCTATCGAGCCGCATGCTCAACTCGATCGACACAATCGACATGTTCGTGTCGGTGGCCGTATCGAGGTACGAAAGCCAACCCGGCTGCTGGGGCGTCCCCGTGTTGAAGTCGTGCGAGCCATACTGGTAGTAGAAGTCATAAACGTACTTTTTGGTGGCAGGGATAGCACCCGCAGCGAAGCAGAGGCCTTGTATGGCGGCGCCCGCATGGCAGGCTACGGCATAGCCTGTGGGGTGAAAGAGTTAGAACTTCGGGGGGTTCCTGCGGAAGGGAGGGGGGTGTACCAGAGAGTCCCTTATCGTAACGGCCAGTAAGCTGTAGGTGGTATGGGCCGGACCTATTCATTGCCGAGGCCGTGGCGGCGAGGGCGGCGGTGGTCAGTGCAGCGCACGTGTTGGCCCAGAACATGGCGTCGACGGAAGAAGGGAGACGGGGAGGAGGAGAGGGAGAAACGGTTTCCGGGTGACCGAAGAAGCGAGTTGACAGTGCGTTGTGGACAGAAGGAGAATAAGCTCCCCCTACAGGTTGTTCTTCCAGACCTGAAGACAACAGAAGAAGGGGGAGGCCTCACGAGCCCTTCATATACTCATTGCATCTTCTCTGCTCTGTCCCTTGCTCTGCCTTCAGCTTTGGACGGCAGCGCGCTCCCCGCCGTTGGTACCAGCAAATCAACTCCCCCGTTCTCCCTCTAGCACTTTCTGGGTTCCGGAGGAAAGAAAAGCGGCGTGTCCCGTCTTCCCCAGAACGAGACCAAAAAAAGAACCTCCCGTATGGCGCCGGCTGGGGGGCTTCCGCACGGCTGCTGACTGGGCGCCCCGCGCTGGTGGCCGGAACATCCGGTTGTGAGGAGACCAAGGAGGAGATGGAAGGCAAAAATATAGAGAACCCGATTTGGGAGCTCACGGGAACCCCGTTAGAACCGGCAGGGTTCCAGCCTGGTTGCTTCCGCTATGCGTGCAAGCTCGGCGCCATCGGGCACGGCCACGGCGCCCTGCGCGTGTTGCGTTCCGAGAGGGTACGAGGCCCAGCCCAGTTGGGCAAGCGGCACCGTTGAATCGAAATTGCGTGTAATCTTTTTTCTTTTTTTGTTTGGTGGTCCGGGGGGGTCAAGTCGGAGGAGGGGGGACACGGGGGAAGGTTTCGTTTTCCCTCTTCTTCCGGACCGGGCGGCGGCGCCGGCAGGGACGGTTTCGCGGTGCGGGTCACACGGCAGCCCGCATTGCTGGGTTTTGACTGCAACGATGCTGTGTTCTGCCTCGTATTGGGAGACGCGTACGAGGAGTAGAACCGGCTGGCGAATGAGGGCGCTGCACGAGGCTCGCCCGTCTCGTATCAATCCTATAAGTAGAACTCTCCGTCTGGGATGATGGTTGCCATCGGTCGCCACTTCAGGTCTGGCGCAAATTGTCGGGAAACCGACGCTCCCTTTCTGCTGCTGCTGGTGGTAGTGGTGGTGGCATATGCGAACAGCCAGCTTTGGCTTCCCAACCCACGTGGGCATCCAGATCCGGATCGGGCGGCCGAGGTGAACTCACGGCGTTGAACTCACGGTGTTGAACTCACGGCGTTGAACTCACCGTTACAGTCTGGCAGAAGACGCTCCAGCGCCGTGGCTCGTCCAACAGCTCTTTAAATCACTCAATGTCTCTCATCTTCCATAGTGACGCGACTGCAGATGGGCGAACAGCAAGTAACGGAGGAGGAACTTTTGTATGTACACACAAAATGAGAGGGTGCGTACTGGCACACGCCGGGTATCATCATCATGGTCGTCGTGTATCAATTCTCCGAAGCCGCGGAAAAACCGGAACCGGCGTAACGAAAGGCAGACAATTCCTTCGTATCGTGGAAAAGCCCGAGCGTGCCAGATTGCAACAGAAGACGGAAAGTCACATATTGACAGACCCTGGCTCCGTGCCATAAAAGCGAGCAAGGAAATAAGAAATTGCCCCAAATGCGCATGTGTAAGCCGGCCGTGTACAAATGAAGTAGCTGGAAATTCAAAAGTTGGAACAAGGAGCGTGAGGGAAACCGGCTCCTCCTAGAGATCTTCAAGCCCCCTCGCAATGCAACAATGTAGAAAGCCTATTTCTACCCTCCTTTTTTCAACAAGCTCCGGCCTGCGTCCACGCAGGCAGGGCATACTGGCATACTCATTTTCCATGCAGTTTCTCCTTGAGGAATAAGACGGCGGCGTAGCCGGCGCAGCACTGTGTTGTCATGCCATGGGCACACCAGGGACACTTGACCGTCGTGGTGATGGCGGCCGAAACGCCCAACAGCTTGTCCTCGACGATCGAGTCGGGTTTTGCCATGCACTCATATACGCGCGACGGCATGTCGTGGAAGAATTGGCAGTTACAGCACTGCACCAGCATCTTCGCCAAGGGCTCGGCACCCTTGGGCGGCTCTGGCGACCCCAATGCGCTGCGCGATGACGACGGGGACTGCTGCGAGTTCTTTGGAGAATAGCCCGGCCGCAGGGCCCGCGATGACGGCGGCGCCGACCGTCTCGCCTCCTGGAGATACGCCGCCCCCGCCGACATGGCTCCTGTGGAATCTTGGCTGTTGGCGCTGTTGGCCCGCGACGCCTTGAGCGGAAATGGGCGCGGGGCCATGGATTCGGGCGAGGCTTCCGAAGGTGGCGAACTCGGCACGCTGTTGGACGCCACCCCCAACTTGGCCTTACGGGGATTGAGCGGCTGGTGCTTCAACGGAGGTAAGAAGCTTGTCGCCGGCAAGTCCACCGCCGAGTGGGCTTTGAGCGGCAGGCTTGGCCGCTGCAAGCCCGCCGCCGATGCCTCTTCCTCCGACTCGTCCTTGACTTCGGGGGGAAATGCTATAGAAGTCGGTGTGCCAACCAGCGAAGGACTTGACGCGTGTGTTTCGGCCGCGTTCGGTTGTACCGAGGCGCCTTTGTGACTGTCCATGTCGACGGACATAGCCGTGCGGCTCCAGTGGTCATCATGAGTGTCCAAACCTCTCACCACAGAATGTGATGCCAGGCGACTGTCTGTCGGCCCCGTGTATGTAGCCCGGTATGCTTTGCGTCCAGTTCCTTCTTCCGTATATGAAGCGGGTTTAGCAAGGTTGGATTTGGATGGGGCATCCATAGAATTATAGCCTCTACTCGAATGTGGACGAGAGCTGTTCGGCGTTGTTATGGCTGACGTCATTCGAGGACCATCACCACAAGTCGACGACGAGGACCCTTCGGACGTATTTCCGCTGGGGTGGTCTTCGCCAGGCGTTGCTGATGCACTGGACTTGGACTCGTTCTTCGGATAGATAGAGGGGGCCGCCAAAGGTTCGAGATGAGACATACTGCTGTCAGAGTGATGGAACAAGGTCGCTGGTGAGCCTTGGGCTCGGTCAACCGGTCTATGGGATTTGGTGGCGGCTTCTGGCTCCACGACAAGGGGTACCTGGCCCAAATGGTGTCCTTTACTGGAGTCATCCTGTCCCCCGCCGCCCACGTCCCATGACAATGGATCATCACCCGTGTCGGAAATTTGCTCAATCTTCGGCGAAGATTGGTGTCCAGAGCCAGCAGGCGAATGGAGTTCCAATGAGGGCGGAGCGTACGACTCAGAGATGAACGCGAAATAATCGACAGCTCTATCTTGTTTTAGTAGTTGGGGGCTGTTATGCGTCGACTGTGGCTGCTCGAAAGGTGCATGCTCGCCTCTCGTTGTCGTCTTGTGTGTTCGGTTCACCTGTTCGCTCTCTCTACCCTGGTCGTAACTCGCAGGTCTCCCGATGTGACTTGTAGGGGTCATAGTAACTCTAGGCGGTGTGCCTTCTGGTCGAGTCGTCCGACCCTCGCTGGCATAAGAACTACACGCTCGGGCTCCTACTGGAGCCTTCTCGTCGTCAATGAACGGAGAGTGACTGATGCTGAGTTGATCGACTTCGTCCTGATACTGGGACGCATAGCTGCGTTCGGAAAATGGAGACTGGGGCTCCTGGCCCATCTCGGTTTGTGCTTTTGGGCGAGCTGCCTGCTCGGTCTTAGCCGCCGAGACTGCCTGGATCTGGTGGTCCGATGCTCTGTCCGCTACTCGGGGTTTGGGCCTGTCGTTCAGAGGGCCGGTGAGTGTAGGAGAGTTGACGTCGTCGTACCGGTGCCGAACTTGCGCTACGTAGCTCTGGGGGCGCCGGCGGCCTTCATTGGCTATCGGAACTCCCCGGCCGACATTCTTGACCTGGCGCACGGTAGGCCCCGTCGTTGCGACGTATTCATAGTCGGTGCTGGGGTCTCGTGAAGGGTGACTATTGGCCTCCGACTGCCGGCCTCGGTTCTCGTGCGGTGCACTCCTCTCTACTTTCGGCGGAGTAGTGGGGGCCGCTCCTGGGCGCTGGTGGTTCTGCAAAGGCGCAGATTGCTGCATACCAGGCAATATTGGCTGGGAGATTGGTGGGTACCTATGCTCCTCTTTGGTGACCTCTGATTCCGAGTTGTGGTGATACAAGTACGAGGGGCCTTTCAACCTGGCGAGCAAGGACATACTGCGGCCGTGAGTGGGCCTTTTCTCTCCCGATGATCCGGACGACGTTGTTGCCGAAATATTGGATCGTATAGAGGGCGCTTGTCGCGGGTTTGTGCAGTCACCAGCTTCGCCTGGCCGAGACAGAGGAACTGCCTGGGCTTGATAGCTAGTCGCACCACGGTTCTTCAGAGACGGGATGTCAATGCTCATGCGCGAGCTTGCCGTCTTCCCAGGTCCCGATGAGCTGTTCCTGAAGTTCGCCAAGAACCCTCTGCTCTTGGGTTTGGCGCCGTCGTCCATGGGGTTTTGCTGGCTGGCTGTGTCTTTGACAAGGGGATCGGTGGTCGTACGACCAGATTGCCCTTGGTTGGCCTTCAGGTATAGTTCTAGCTCTGGCGCAGAGAGGGATCGGTCTGTAGCTTTAAGGGGTGCAATCGCAGAGGAAGCGTCCGGGGGGATTTTGCTCAGTCGCTTGGGCTTCTTTGTTCCCTTGTCAACCAGTTCCTCCAGCTTTTTCTTTTCCTTTTTCTTTTGTGCAGCCTCTCGCTTCTTGGCCTTCTTCTTGCTGCTCTGGCCGAACTCTTCCCAAGTGGGAGACTGACAAATGGAAGACTCGTCGGACGATTTGTCCTCGGCCTCGTCAGGGTCCGAGAAAGTCACCGTCTTGGTGCGCTCTCGGGACTCGTCTGGCGGGGCTTCTGGCTTTTCTGTCCGCTGGATGACTTGTATCTTTTCTGCCTGCCGACCGACTTCTGCAGATGGACGATCCTCGACCGCCGGGGCAGCGGTTGGTGATGGTGGTATGGAGATGGAAAGTGAGGGCAGGGCCGTGCTCCTCCGCGGCGTTTTCATTATTGGTTCCTCGCTCATGGGGGAGGCCGCCGGCCCTTCACTGGTTTGCCGAGCCCCGAAAGCTGAATCAGGCGGTACGGACGTCGGCCGTTTTGTACTTATTGGTGCTGGTGCTTGCGCCGGCGCTTGTACTGGTTCCGGGCGCGGGGGTGGAGTTGAGCTTGAGCGGCGATCTTGGATCCGCAGCATCTATAGGCGGTTTAGGTTAGAGTCGTGCTAGTAACTATGTGGTACATGATACACGGATGAGGGCATCAAACAAGACGAGCGAGCGACGGTGTCATATGTTGGCGAGCACCGGTAGGGGTAACTGCCGGAAGTGACCTACTTTGTAGTGCTTTTCCAACTGCAGCATCCGCGTGAGACTGCCCGTTCGTCCTGCTGCGGCCAGCGGCCGGGCGTCCTTTACCGTCGTCATGTTTTGGGTACGAGTCAGACCAGCGACATGGAGGCGGGCAATCTGTCTCGGCAAGAAAATGTCGGGCTGCCAGACAGTGACGAGCCGACGCCGAAGGGGATAAAGGGCCGCTCCGCCGTCAAAGAGGGTGGGCCAACGGGGTCAAGCCTTGGGTTCCTATAGGAGGAGAGGACGATGATTGCCTGGAAACGGGCGGCGAAGAGAAGGAGGACGGAAGGCCGGGTAATGGATCATGGAGCCTTTGCTGCGCGCGTCCTTATAGCCGACGCCCCGTCATGTCGGACTTCTGCCGAGAATGATCAAAGCACCATTCACCGAGCGAATGACCAGCACGCCGCGGAATTTCTAGAAAGCGCAGAGAATATTAGGATGGGATGTCGGACGCGCCCAGGCTGTAAAAGCGCCGGAAAGTGGGGTGCAGATACGCAGGCCAAGGCCAGGGCAGGGAAGAATCAACACGAGAGACGGGACGAACAGGCTTGGGGGCTGGATTCCCCCGAATGCAAGAAAAGAAACAGGGCAGGACGGAACCGGTGCAGGTAAGAGGCTGCGCGTAGGAGAGGCGTTTGTTTTCCAGACCATCCGTATGGGGAAGTACACTTGCCCTTGGCGCGCCCGGTCTGGGGAGCTGAGAGACGCTGGCAGGACATAAGGTACATCCCTCATCCTTGTCAAACCCGGGAAGGATCAGACAGCAATATGGGGAATATCAAAATATGAAGACGGGAGTTGGCCTGTTTCCTCGCGGCGACGATCCTATGTTTAGTAGCAGGTACGCGTAGGGCCAGCGCATTCATCGAGGATGGGGGGCAGGAGGAGAGGCTCGACGACCGATGCCTGACGGGCAGCCCTTGCTGGAGGAACCTCAGCACGGGGCCGTAAGGTCAGAGCAAAGTAACCGCGGGGGATGCCAAGCCGCCTCTGCTGGTCAGAGTACTGCTTCAGGTGAAGGAAAAGCTTTACGTGAGCAGAGGGTCGAGATGGTACCCCATGTTTGGCGGTGCTGGCGAACGGGACGCATCACCCCCCCATGCACTAAAGTCTCAGCTCAGCACAAGCGAGCGAGGGCTGAGCGACCCCCGGGTCGACACGTCGGACATGTCTTGGGACGGGACTTTGTGAGCCAGTGTGCGCGTACATCGTGTCGATTTGGGTGGATGCGCAGAATCCGGGGGCCGAACTCAGGTACCTGGGCTACTACTAGCGGGATACGAACAGTCCGCCGTCCCCGCTGGGGTTGTCCTTGTCGCCGCCTGCCCGTCCGGTTGGCCCCTCTAGTGGGCAGGTAGTTGCACAAGTGGTGCGTGTAACGGCATTGGACGACCCAGGCTCGATGGGCATGCAGCTGTACGCCAACGATGCCAACTAAGTCGTAGCGGCCAGCCCGCCAGTCGCGGGACGGTCCCAAATCCCGAGAGTTTACGAAGTAGTCAAGGGTTTTGAATGGATGGAGAGAGCTGGAGCTTTTTTCTGCATCTGGACCTCCCGAGGCCCTCAGGTACCGGCGGGGGATGGGAACGAGGAAAACTTCCCGAGAACCGGCCCTAGACCCGGTTTGCAAGTCTTATGCAGTGCCTTGCAGCAACCCCAATCCACCATCCGTTACAAAGCGTCTTCTTTCGCACCTGGTTACTTTGGTTCATCCCACTTACAAGGATCCGCCCTCTCTTGCTTACTTACCTTAAGTACAGACCCACTAGCTGTGAGCTGCAGGCAAGGGAGGGGGCAGAAGACACCAAACACATTGCACTATTGATTGGTTGCGGTTGGAGGCGAGCGAGAAGAGCTGGTCCCCATATTTCGCTTTTAGACAACAGGCAATAAATAAAGTACATAGCGGGGACTTGCTCGGGTGTGCGTTATAGCAGCAAGCAGCTTGGCGGTACATTTTGGTTCAGGGTTGTTTGAAAGTAGTGAAGAGAGGGCGAGCTCCGAGATCTGTTACCCTACGGGACCAGTGGAGGTGGGTAAAATCCCCGCTCGGTATTTTCGGCGATGCAGTGCTGTCGACCCCGGCTCTATTCGCGACATTTGGTTCTTCCGTGCGGTCTCGGGCAGTGATCGGCAACAAAACACCTGGGACGACGTCCTTTTGCACCATTGTCCTGGGCCATGTCCTTTTGCACCATCGGGCCCGGGTCGGTTGAAGCGGTGCGAAGAAACGGGCGAAGAGTGACCTGCCTGTTGAAGCGGGTGTTCCCCGATCCGCTTTCCAATGGCTCCGTGGTGGAAGGATGCTGGTCTTGATCGAACCCCACAGAGCGGTATAACGGCCGCACGGTCAGTCTCGACACAATACCTATGACTTCACCACTTTCACTTTCACTGCCTCAGCCGCCCGTCGACGCTGCTTTCTCAGTAGGTATTGGCCATCCCGACACCCCGAGTCATGGTAGCGGTTAGACGGCTGACATTCGCCGTCTGATGGCCTTCATGGTCTGGCCTGCAGTGTATACGAGGCCGGCACTATGCAACTGCATGCACGATGCCAGTGCGCCAAACCCGGCCACGATCTCGCAACCATAGACGGAACCTGGAGCTTGGCCCAGGCGCCGCTCCAGCGCCGGACCGGTCCCGCCTTACTCCCTGGCTGCACATCACACCAGCTGCTGGGCTCCTCCCGCGATGCCGAAAAAAAGGGCGACCAGGCTTCCCCAGTCCCTGACTACTTCGCCGGCACGTCGTCGACGCTGGCCCTCTCCAACTCCCCAGCGATATGGACGGTGGCGACGTGACAAGATCTTTGGGATAATGCTCAAGGGCCATTTTACCCGAAATAGCCGTCAGGCTGACGGAGTCATACCTCATCCGTTGACCCATGGCGATGACTTGAGCCACGCCGAGTACTACTCGTCTGCTCGCCCACCGTCTGGCCTCGCATCCCTCCGGCAGCTCTTCCCGCTGCACTTGGGCCCCCACAACCCGTCCATGGCATCGCTTTGGACCACCCTCTCGCGACTGCCCGCTTCCATCGCAGCCACAATGGTGTGTACTGCACGGGAGGCGCCGAGACCCAACCTAGCGATGTGACTGCCTATGGCCCAGAGCGGCCTACGACTGGCCAATGATGAACGGACCAGCGGGTGTCTTGCAGAATACAGCCGTCGAAAAACTAAGTATAACCATCCCGTGCCGAACTGGCGAATAACCGAGGTTCGGTAGGTTGGCAAGGTGACTGGCAAGCTTTTCTTCTGCGCTACGACGCTTAATTTACATGTCCAATATATCGCAACGAAGCCCTTCGGCTAAGCTTGGCCGCGCCGCATACCGTAACGAGGGGCCGGAACCTGGCCGCCTCTCCTCTCGCGGCATTCACGGCAAGACATTCCACCTATGGCCGGCCTGATGCCATGCAGCTGGAAAGACCTGGTCTGCCCGGGTGTCGACGCGCGCTTCGCGCTGAATCCGTGAGCCTGGTCCTGGCGTTCTCGCGGGCACGTCCGATACTCCCGGGCTGAGACTAACGAGATGGCTTACATACGCGAAGGCTGACCGACGCTCAAGCTGCGGACCAGGGGCCTCGCATCAAGATATGCGGTGTATGCAGTGCGGGGAGGCCCAGCCGTAAATCGAAGACGTAAAATCTCTCCGCGCCGCTGTGGCCTTGCAGCAGCTCCCCTGGCCATCTCAGCTCTCATTGGCCCTCGTATCCAGCCGAGAGGCAAAGGTGCAGCATATACTCTGGGCTTGACGGCCCAAGTTGCCAGGAGAGCCGCACTGACAACGGGGCCTGGGGACAAAAGAGGTGCGCTGTGCTGCCAATAGTCCCATGCACGTGGCTTTTGTGCTTTTCTTAGAAACACCAGTCCACCACGGTACACCCAATGTAAGTGGTGATTGCCCACAGTTTCAACATTGAAAAGAAAGGTTACAAGCCGCCAGCTGCGCCATCGGATCTGGTGCCTATTGGCAGCCCGTCTACGACGACCTGCACTGGATATACCAACCGCTCGAATGAGGACAACAGATATTAGTCATCGCGGCCACGACTGCAGTTGCTGAGGAATGAAGCTGTCGAGTCGGTAGGTAAATAGGTCAAATCGTACGGGTTTATCACTGTGCCGTAAACTCCGCGCAAGGTCCTCTCCCGGCTGTGCCTGGGCCATCCCGCCACGCGGCATGCCGTGACTAGTGGCCATGCCACCCTGAACCACCCCTGAGAGAGGGGAAATAAGAAAATTTGGGAAGACGGGGCCAGCCGAATAGGCTCGTTTTGCGGCTGACTTGCAGATGTCTGACTATTCCCTCTCGCTACCTTTATCCCCCGGCTAAACACCACGTGTATGGTCGGCCGATGGGCTCATATGCATCCAGATTTCGTCACCACGCGAAAACGGGGCAACGCCGACGAGTGGCTTTCCGTTTGTGTCCATCGGCACGTCTTGCGGATACCGCCGGAACCATCTCCTTGCCCGGAGACGGGATTCGTGGGGGATCTTGAGACGAGCACCAATCAATTTCTCCGTAGGTCGATATTCGGCTTGCAGGGCAGTATTGTCGGTCAATGGCGCCATTCTCAACACCCCCTCGTCAGCCCAGCTCCCGGAGGCCTGGGTCCCCGGCAGCGTTCGCTTGAGGAACTCCAGTGTCGAGGCAACAGTTAGACCGATGGCGCGCCGAGGGTGGATTAACGTCTTCGCCAGCCAGGACATGCAGTGCGGGTACAGCACGGCGAAGTCCGTCTGGCTAAGATGGGTTGACCCTTTGATGGTTATCATCCAGCATGGGCAACCATTCTCATGCGTCTCCTTGCCAATGCTAGCAACACGGTCAAAATTGGCCTGCCAATGCATAAAGGCCTCTGAGCCTATAGCGAGAATGGGTCGTTTCACTCGGTCTTGAGTGTGTTCTCCCAGCACGGGCGTCGCCAGCCCCCAGGCATCGAGCAGGATCCCCTGCCCGATCCAGGGGAACCTGTCCCCCAGGCGACACACTTGGGTCGAGGTAGCTCCTCCAAACGAATGGCCCATGATGGTAACATTCTCCAGGAACATTCGGCCGGCCCACTCGTTCCAGTTGACACCATCAAGGCCCTTCGAACTTGACCCAATGTTGCCCTTCCTACGCAGATTTGACTCGGCTACCAGCCCGCCCTGGCCTTTGTTGATGAGCTCCAAGATTGGAAAAACTTGCTCGATTTCGGCCATTCGCATCTCGATCTGAGCGTTGCGTAGGACAGTGTCGACCCCCCTGTCGTTGTTAGGTGCCGTGTCTTTGGCGTTGTCTTTGGGAAATATGTAATCGACCTTGTAGTGTGACTTTGGCTTGCTGTTTCCCGTGGTAAGGTCTCTGGGGTCGGGGCTTGGCGAGACGTTCACGTAGGAACGGGCTCCGCTACCGTCGCGGTGCTCTATTGCGACGACGACGATACCATGAGAGGCGAGCTCGCCGCAAATTGCGCTGTAGCAGGTCCGCGAGCCGCCCAAGCCGTGCGAGAATATGACGACGGGAAACGCGGGGTTCCCTTCCGGCTCCCCGGTGTTCAACGTTTCCCGGCTGCTGGCCGGGCTTTTATCGAGTGCGGCATCAGACCGCCGCCGCGCCGGCCCCGCGTTGCGGTACGCCGGTAGCTTCGTGAACATGGTCGTCGCGGCAATGGTCGCGGTTACGGGTACATGGGGAATTTGTTCAAACTTGGCGTATCCCCGCGACGTCTGGAGTCGCGGCCGCGGTAGCCAGGTTGCTCTCGATGGCTTTTTGCCGTGGGTCGCGTACGAGCCCAGATCCGAGGGATAATACAGGGCGAAGAGCACCGTATCTAGCCGGAGGGCGTGGGTTTTGTTTCGTTTGATGCGGGAGAAGTGCTGTGGCTCTCTCACAGGGACCTCGATTTCCATCATGCCGACCGAGTAGGGCCCGGTGTACGCCGGGAGCGCGCGGAAGAAGCGTTCGCGGGTGCTCCGGGGTGGCACCGGCGCCCCCTGCTTAGGCGACGCGGCTGTTTTGTTGATCGCCATGGTAGGAAGTAGTAAGGGACTACCGAGAGCTGCTCTATTGCAGACGAGTCGATGATTGCATGTTCATGCACTTCTCACGCCTGTCAAAGTTGAGGATTATCAATCCTGGGCAAGGGCGGCTTTGGTGCAACACTCAGATTACAAAAACAGCAATTGAGCGTTCACAGCCATGGCTGGCGCATTGTTTTGGTATAACAATACCTATAGACAAGGCCAGGAGCTCGAGCAGTCCCATATTACCCCACGAGAGAGAAAAGCTTCTATTGAGTCTGGGACACCAGGGGGGTCCGACAGCTACGTCATGGCCAGCCCACCGTTACGGTGACCAGTCGCTAGTGAGGGGAGATGGATCGCTAACCCCTGGGCTAGCAGATCGTGATCATGGATTCAAGATCGATTAAGGAGCTGCCCATATAATTCAGTGCAGGTGAGAGGGGGATGGAATAAAGCGGATTTAGTAATACCAGACGTAACGGGGTGACAAGCTCGCAGTGCATACTGGGGTCGATCCGCTTCTTGTGGTCGTCCTCGGAGCCTCAAATTTTGAAGTCATGCCGCCGGTCTAGTAACGTGGGGAGAAGGCCCCTTGCATGTATCAGCCTCGATAGCCTAATAGCCTCCCTTGGCTGTGTCAACGATTGGCTTGCCTTGATAATGTCTTATAGTAGTTCGCTCATACGTTCTGAGACGGTTGTTCTCGTCTCTGTTGTGGAAAACCACGTAGAACTGGTGCTTTCGCCTTTCGGTGGTATCGGGGTTCCAAGTAAATGTCGTCTTAAAGAGACTGATACTAGGTAAAGTGACTGGCCAAAAGTCTGCGCACAGACTACATCACCAACCACTCGCTAATTTCTACCCTTCAACTTTTATTACAACTCACGCACTCAATTCGATAGCAAATTAAGTAGGGGTTTTTTTAAAAGAAAACTCTCGAATTGTAGTTTAATAATGGCTATACCAGCCTCTTGCGCGAAGTACCGCTGCTATACGCCGTGGGATTGACTTTAATAGCTTTAAAATGAGGCCGTGATCTAGCTCACTCCACGCCAACTCGATTATCTCCCTCGCATACGCGTAATCGTTTATGTTATCTTTCAGATATTGAAAACGAGGCTCGATTTCATATATCTTAAGCTTTAGGGCCCTCCAGACTTGCTCAATAGGGTTGAGGTCGGGGCTATGAGCAGGCCACTTAATCGTCCAAATGCCCTTACTTTCGAGGAAGTCCCGGACCGCATGCGAGCGATGTATACGCGCATTATCTTGCATGAAGAGGTCTCCAGCCTCATATAGAGGCACGAGTCCTTCCTCTAGGACCTCCATATAGCGGGTAGAGGTGAAGCCCTTACGTGCAGAGTCCGGATCACCCTCACAGAAAATGAGGGGGACATCCCAGACTCGTCATCCCTCTGCCACACCATACCCCATACCATAAGGCTGATACGAGGCCTTGAGTGTGGCAGAGGGTTCACGAGGTCCTCACGGAAGCGCTCGCGCGCGTACCGGAACACCCATTCGCCAGGTTTAGAGGGTTCGTTTTGAATCGTGCATTTGTCGGAGAAGAGGCATCGCATAAGCAGCTCTTGAGCGTCTTTAGAGGACCACTCACGGCAGAAACGAAGCCTCTGTATAGCGTCTTCTTTAGTGAGGAGAATACGCTTCGCAGCGCGCCAGTGGCCGATATGTCTCTTACGAAGAGCGCGCTTCGCCGTCCTTGCAGAGAAGGTCCTAAGTGGAGGGTCGAAGAGAGCGTCTCTCTCGACGCAGATCTCTTTCCACGTGGCGCGCGGCTTCCTCCGTATTAATTGAAATACGTAACGCTCTTGTCGAGAGGTTAACCTACGCGGTCGACCACTTCTTTTCTTAGGTTTTGTTGTTTCCCGTTGAGTGACGCGCCTCACAAGGTTGGTGATAGTTTCGCGTCGACGCGTTCCGAAGGCCTTTGCAATGGCACTATGCGGTTGACCGCATATAGCGAAAGCTACAATAGCCGCGACAGCCTCAGGGCTAAACTGTCCGTTAGGCTTGCGCTCTGCGGTTAAAATGCGACCAAATTCGTGCATATCCATGGCTAATTAAGCGAGTTATGGGCAGATGAAGAGATAGGGTGGTTATGTTGATGTCGTGAAGTTGGCACGAGGGGGGTGGCCTGTGCGCAGACTTTTGTCCAGTGATTTTACCTAGGTAGCCAGCCGAGGCTTTTGAGGGTTCTGAACTTGTCTACTCATGATGCAGACGAGACGAACTGAGCTCGGACAGTCACTTACTCCAGACTATAGGTATTTGTGAAAAGGTGCAGGCAACGGTATGAGGCATTTCGCTCCCTCTTTTGACACCACTTTGTGTCCGACGGGAGATGTGCACACCCGTATCAAAGGGACGTAGCACTAGCGGTCGTTGTAAATACCCCTCTTTCAGAAGCCACGATGGATCTAATCCAGTAATCAAAGGTCCCTCGTCTGTTGATATTCGCATCCGGTATTCCACTTCGTCACAACTCCGCTGAACTATGCCCGAGAAGAGCGGTGGTGGGGATGCGCCACGGAATGTGTACATACGTCATGCGCTCAGGCCATTTTTGCTGGGGCTTCCGTAGGACCCGCCTTAGCTTGGATGATGTCGATAACCAGCCAAGTCAATTGAAGAGCTCTTCCATTTCGACTTCAGCGACAGCTTCGGCGAATCTCTCTTCTGTTCCCTCCCATTGATACCCACGAACCGTTCCGCCACCCCTCTCTAATACCGCCACAATGTTTGCCCGAGCAGCCTTCCGTGCGGCCCAGCCGTTAAAACGCGTAAGTCAGCAAGCCAGAGCTTGCGGGGGTTCCGTCGACTCGCGCGCTTTCCGACTCTACTGCTGCTGACAGTTGAAACACAGAACCTCATCTCGCGATCGTATGCCACCGAGCCGGCCAAGGGCGGTTCCAACGCCCTTCTTTACGCCGCCGGAGCTGTTGCCGTCGGTGGAGCTGGCTACTACTTCACGGCGACACCCTCGGGCAAGCGCACCGCTGAGAAGGCTGAGGGCGAGGTGGCCAAGGCTGCTGGCACCCCTAAGGCCGCCTTCACCGGAGGCGACCAGGGCTTCCTGTCCCTGGTGCTCGAGGAGGTTGAGGATGTTACCCACAACACCAAGCGCTTCCGCTTCAAGCTTCCCGAGGCCGACATGGTTTCGGGCATGCAGGCCGCCAGTGCTCTCCTGACCAAGTACAAGTACGAGGACATGGAGAAGCCCGTCATTCGTCCCTACACTCCCACGAGCGACGATGGTATGTCCACACTATAGCACGACGCGGATAGCCGGCGACGCCCGGGCTGACACAGAGATCACCAGATGCCACTGGCTACATCGACCTTGTCATCAAGCGCTACCCCAACGGCCCCATGTCGACACACCTTCACAACATGACACCCGGTCAGCGTCTTGACATCAAGGGCCCCATTGTCAAGTACCGCTGGGAGCCCAACAAGCACGACCACATTGCCCTGATTGCCGGCGGTACCGGCATCACCCCCATGCACCAGCTGTGCCGCGCCATCTTCAAGAACCCCGAGGACAAGACCAAGGTCACGCTTGTTTACGGAAACGTGTCGGAGAAAGACATCATTCTGAAGCAGGAGCTCGCGGAGCTCGAGAACACATACCCCCAGCGCTTCCGCGCCTTCTACGTCCTGGACAACCCGCCCAAGGACTGGATCGGCAACAAGGGCTTCATCGACAAGGAGCTCCTTAAAACGGTTCTGCCCGAGCCCAAGGAGGAGAACATCAAGGTCTTCATCTGCGGCCCCCCTGGTATGTACAAGGCCATTTCGGGAACGAAGAAGAGCCCGTCCGACCAGGGCGAGCTATCTGGTATCCTCAAGGAGCTGGGCTACACCAAGGAGCAGGTCTTCAAGTTTTAAGGATTTCTACCGGTCCACTAGATCTTTTTAGAGACTGAGAAACAGTCACGACTGTATGTGTAATGCAAGCGTTCAAGCTCCCCTATCGGTTGTAAATGGGCACGATCAAGCCAGTCCACTGTTAAGTTCACCGACCGCGACACAAGTGAGGGCATACGTGATAACCCTGCTGTACGCTGGCCTTTTTGTAGCCATCCATTGTAGCGAGAACGAAGTACAAGAGTCAGCGACTGATGTTCGCCGTGTAGGACTTTGCCTCGGGAGTACCTAGTATAGATATCTCCGGATTCATTCGATCGTTGACGGCTGTTGCAGAACCCCGCGCCCGATTAAGTGTCCGGTCGCTTGGTCCGACAAGTGAATGTGGGCTGCAGGTAGGTTGCGACTACGAGGCAGACGCCGAGTAACGAAGGTGAGTATGGTACCTACAGCAAGTTTCTATACCTCCAATAGGGCGTGTCTTTCGTGATACAAGGAACCCGGCTCCTGCACACCTGGGGATAAGGGGGTGGGGAGGGCAGGCTGAGAAGTATGGACGGTCCCGATTTCCGCGCGATCGGTGACGCTATCGGCTGCACAGGAAATAGAAAAGTCGGGGCTGGGCCAGATCTCGGTGACGGGAGGCCGACAAGGGTTTTCCCCCTTGTTTGACGGGCCACGGGTTTGCCCGCTTCCCGGACATTATTCTGCGCAAGGCGATGACCGGCGACAGTCCTATTTCACCATTCCGTCATAGGCCGACGTGGGCTGGGGAAGGCCGGCCGAAGCGAACAAGTACTGATGTCGGATCTCCAGGAACAGACCTTTAGTATCCTGATCCGGTCCAGGGCAATGGAACCAGCGGGGGACCATTTATTTGACTGACATCTTGGTGGGGGGATTGATGCACATCCCTGTTCGTGACCCATGTTACCATCCAGGTCTTCAGTGTACAGCCCTGGCCCGCCCCGTTCAGCCCTCTAAAATGGGGCGATTGTAAAGGCGGGGAGCCGAGAAGACGTTTACACACGTCGTACTAGCTAAGCCGCCCGAACGATGGCTGGCCTGCTGGTCTGAATTGACTCATTCGACTAATTACTTCTTTCTTTACTCTAGTTCATACAATTACATACCTACGTCTACTCGGGCCACCTATAGCTTAGGTAGAGGGCCGAGACACTCGGGAAAAGGGTTCCCCTCACGCAGTCCCTTCTCCTTCAGCCCGCTCCCCCACCATCGCTGCTATGAGCTCGAGGGACCGAGACAACTTACATCGCTCGCGGCGGCCCCGTACGCACGAGGAGTCGGCGTCGCGGACCGACTCGGGGCGCCGGCATCGCACGTACGAGGAGCCGGCGCCGCGGAGCGACTCGGCGCGCCAGCACCGCACGTACGAAGAGTCGACGTCGCGGGCCGACTCGGCGCGCCAGCACCGCACACACGAGGAGGCGGCGTCGCGGGCCGATTCGGGGCGTCAGCACCGCGCACACGAGGAGGCGGCCTCGCGACACTCGGGGCGCCGCTCGGGCACCCATCAACCCGACGGGCTTCTGCACCCGAGCCACGGCTCGCGCAGCGTCCGCTCCCAGGCCTCGCGCGTCTCGCTCGGCGACCACTTCGCCACCACGCGCTCCGAGATCCAGTTCGACTTTGACGATGAGTCGTCCATGCACTCGCGCGCCGCCTCGGTCGCCTACGGCGACGAGGACGACGAGGATTACGATGACTACCTGCCCGAGGAAATCGTCGCGGCCGAGAGCGACATCGACGCCTTGCGCGAAGTCGTGCGCACGCGCAACTTCTACGACCTGTTGTGCATCACGCCCGACGCCCCCGAGGATGAGGTAAGAGAGGCCTACTACCGGTCTTTCGTCATGTTCCACCCCGAAGCCCACTCGGCCAAGGTGCAGCAGGTCGCCCACGTGTACTGGTCTGCCGTCCAGGAAGCCTTCGAGACCCTTGTTGACTCCCGCAAACGCTTTCTCTATGACATGGAAGTGGCCGATCGGCTGGGTTCCCCCCCGAGTCCCGCACGTCCCGGCATTCTCCCTGTCGGGCGTCACGGCTACGCCCAGCGTCACCTGCTGCGGGGCGTCGATGGCGGTGATGGTGATTTCGATCTCGGGATACGATTCGATCTTGAAGGCACGGTGCGGAAGGTGAAGTCGGGATTGCGGCCACAGGATTCCATGCCCGCGCCCATCGACTTTCTTATCAGCAAGTCAGTCTCGGTTCCTTTGAGCTCCCTGAGAGTGCCGTTGCGCCGGGTGGGAATCCGGCCCGCCAAGGCGTACGGTTCCAGCAGAGACCTCGAACTCGAGGACGAGGACCGGTGCCCGACGACCCAACTGGAGATTACCGGGTCCCTTTACGGCTTGCTGCAAGACATCGTCGGCATTCCCTCCAACGCCCTCGCCGATTCGTACCAGCCGACCCTGCCTCCCTACACGCCGATCAGTAAGCTCACCAAGTTGCGCAACGGCCAGTTCCAGCCCATCATTAACATCCGGGTCCGCCACCTCCTCCGTTCCTCCACAGGATCGTGGGGGGATACTGCCGTTGATGCTGAAACGGATGTCTTTCCGATTCCCACCATCGGCTGTGGGGTGACGAAGCGTCTGGCTTTGCCCTATGACCAAGAACCCTGCACTTTCCGGCTCGCTGCCAAGGCGCCCCTGTTGGATAAGGGCCCACCGAGAATCGAGGCCATCCTACAGCGAGGGACCAAAGATGGTGTGCTCTTGTGTAGGGTTGAAAGCGGCGACTGGACCCGGCTGCCCGGCAAGTCGTGGAAGTCCTTCACCCAGCTCTTCAACGTCAACGAAAAATTCCTTGGCTTGATGTTCCCCATGCGCCAGTCCCCGAGGATGGAGCTGTCCTACAGGACGGGCCACAGCCCCCACGATTACACTGTTTGCGTGCCGGGCCGAGAGGTCGGGCTTTGTCTCCGCGAGCTGGAGCCCGAGGTGGATGACAAAAGGCTCGGTAGCTGGAGCGTTTCCACCGTCGCCGAGCCAGGCTGCCTCGGGACCTCCACGACCTTTTCCTTGAACGTGCAGGCGGTGATCAACCGCGCGCTGGGGTCGGTGAGGAGGCTCTTTGGCGCGTCCAACGCACCGCCGTCCGAGGCGGGCCGCGGCGTCCGCATCGAGACGGGCGCATCCTGGTCCTCGCTTTGGGACAGCATGGTGTCTCTGCGCTGCCTGCGGAGCGTTGGGCGCTTCTCGACCTTTGGCCTGGAGGTTGGCGTTACGCCTCTTAACCTCCACCTGTCGCTCTACTGGTCCCGCCTGGGCCAGAGCATCCGGGTGCCTTTCTTGGTGTGCTCCGAGTCCCTCGTCGGCCACCGGGCCCTGTTCTGGTCCCTCCTCTTGCCGTTGGCGACTTTTGCCGCCTGGGACGTGGTCAAGGCGCAGCGGCTCAGCAACGCCAGGCGACGGCAAGAGGGCCGACGCCGCGCCATGTGCCGCCTCCAGCGCCTCGAGGCGGACGAGGTCACGTTCCTGCTGGTGGAGAACGTGCAGAAGAGACAGGGACTCGAGCGCGCCAACGGCGGCTTGGTCATCCTGAGCGCCAAGTACGGCGTCAAGGCCTCGGATGCTAGCAACGCGTGGGGCGCCGCCGAGGTCGCCGACGCCACCCTAGCCGTCGCGGCGCTCGTCAAAGACTCACGGCTGCGCATCCCCGCCCGCGTGTCCAAGAGCAACCTCGTGGGCTTCTGGGACCCGGACCCGTCTGCCCTCAAGGTCCTCCACATAAGGTACCTCTACCAGGGTGCCGAGTACACGGTGGAAGTGGGCGAATATGATGAGCTCCGGCTTCCGCGCGGTGTTTAGGGGACCGCAGGAGCAATGCATCCGTCGCATGATATATGATGGCCATGTCTTCTCACGAAAAGCAAAAAGAACCGCAGAGCTGTAATTCCTGCCGGTAGACCTACGAAAAGCAATATACCTCCTGTTCATCATGTTCACCGATCCGCCAAGCATCCCCTTGTCAGTGCTACATGTTTTATGGACCATTTCTGCATAAGTGAGGAAGCGTAGGAATCAACCTGATATCTTAGGAGAGGCCTTTGCCTCATCCAATGGGTAAACGAGTGACTGCGACTAATGAATGAATGCGCACTGGGAACGATAGAACACAAGCTCCCGTAGCGCCGAAACCCCATGAACGACTGCCCCCTTCCCATGGGCCACCCCCTTAAAATCCATCAGACCCCCGCTGACCTAGAGTTTGCCCAGCATCTCCAAGAAACAGAACAATCCGAAAGACGGAACGCCTTTGCGCCCAAAACCAGCTTAACTTTTTAACGCCTTGCCCCCATCCTGTGGTTCACCCGTCATGAGACGCCGCAGGCGTCCCTTTCGGCACTAACCCCGCCCCTCGTCCCGCGCACCGTGCTTGGGTGCACACACCCCCTAACTTCCCCTATTTGGAATCCTTCAGCGGGTCGGTGCAGACCACACCAACCGGCAGGGAGAGCAGCGTGGTGGCGCAGCACTTGGCCGCGGACCCCGCGGCCGCGCACTCCTTTTGCAGATCCTCGGCGCTCTGCTTCTTGTTGGAAGCTATAGGGGTTGGGGGGGTTTTCCCCGTAGGTCAGTCGTGACTCTCGTCGAAAGCGCACCGCCCGGGCGCGTTGACCCGAGGAGGGGTAAAGCAAAGGGGGGAGGGGGCCGAAACTTACAGGGCTTGCACGTGGCGCCGGCGACTCCCAGCAGCGTTATCTCGCAGCACATGGGCACCGAGGTGCCGCAGGCCTTGCTCTTGTCCTTATCGCCGCCGGCCGGGCCGGCGCTCGGGGCCGGGCCCAGGGAGTAGCCCGGAGGAGTCGGGGTCGGGCGGGCCTGCGAGTATCCCTCCGGGAGCGGCAGGGTGTGGAACAGCGGCGTCGTCGGCCGGCCCTGGCTGTACGCGGCGGGGATCGTCGTCGTGCGGTACGGCGCCGTCGTCGCCGGGCTCGAGGGGGTCGCGGGGGGCAGGGCGACGGTCGTCGTCGTCGTCGTCGTGCGCGTCGTCGTGGGGCCCGCCCGGGTGATGGTGCGCGTCGTCGTCGTATAGGCCGGGACGGTTGTGCGCGTCGTCGTCGTGTAGGCCTGGGTGACGGTGCGCGTCGTGGTGACGTACGCCGGGATGCTCGTGCGCGTCACCGGGTACGCCTCCCCTTGGGCGGCCGGGGACGACGGGGGCTGCGCCGGGTAGCCGGGGTGGGGCAACGGGTTCAGAGGGTAGCCGGCGAGGTGGGGCAACGGGCTTAGGGGGTAGCCGGCGGCCGGCGGTGCCGGCGCCGTGGCGTAGGAGGGTTCCCGCCGACGCACATCGCGCTCAGCGGCGCCCCTCCGGTGGGGGTAGCCCGGGGCGGCGATGGCCAGGGACGCCAGGACGGCGGTGAGCACGACTTTGGACTGCATGTTGGGAAACGAGCCGAAGGAAGCTACGGAGGCTGGAGGGTGGAGTGGGCAAGGGATGGGGCAGGGGGAGGTTGGTGGATGTGCTTGCTGGAGATGGGTGTTCGAAGGGCATCAACCACAATGTCACGACATCGCTTCCCTTATATTCTTTTGAATAACTACGATGAGTCCGGTCCGGTAAGCCAGAAACGTGCCCCCTTCCCCCCTTCACGAAGAGGAGAGCCGCCATCGCGATGTTCTCTCGCCCCGGGCGCTGAGACTCTTTGCCATTGGGATCGGCGGGCAACTTGAGCCTGGCGTTGTGTTCACCACACTCGCCGAGGTTGTGGGCGAGAAAGACGCTTCGCCGTCCCGGAGCGCCTCTGTCGGGCCCAGTGGAGCACCGCAACAGCGCAAAGCCATGGGCGGTTGCCAGACCAGCGCTGGCCCTTCGCCTCTTCGCCCGTGTCCAGCCGTAGGCAGGCCGACGCGGTGAAACCTTCCACTTTCCGCGCCGAGGGGTAACGAGATTACCCACGATCGTTTTCCCGTCTTCTCCTGACGGGGGCCCCAAGACCGAACCGACACCCCGGCTGAAAAGCAAGAAGGAGGGGTCCAGTGAGCTCAGGGGCCGTCGGCCAAGTTCCCGTCGCCGAAGCCTCGGCAGCGTGGGGGATACTGCCGCTATTGTTGCTTTTTTCTTTTTTCCTTTTTTGGTCGTCCGTCGAAGTCCCTGTCGGCTGCCGCGCGACGGTTGGCGCTCAGACAACGACTGATCGTCCCAGATAGTCTTGCAGACGAGGCAAAATCGCCCACATCTCCCGCTCACCTCTTCTTGTGGAGTGGCTGTATCGCCAGATCTTGCTGGCGATAGGTGCGACCTGACAGCTCCGGATGCTCGGCTCCCATGGTAGAGAGGTTTTCTACTTGCCATTCAGCCCGAGTATGTGTCTCCTCGGAGTGTAGGTACGTCCTTAGGGTGTGGCTTGTACTAACCCTGCTCCTACTGAGTGAGAAGGGCAGTTCCCCTATCTTCCGGGACATCCTAGGGGGGCACTATTGCTTCCACATGGCGCGGAGGGATCTAGAGACAGCAAACTGGCTGTATGGACTGACAATCAATGTGGCAGTACTAGCTGGCCCCACCACATTGGGCATGGATACGCCAGTCGAGTGCTCCGCGATGGGAACTTGAGGATAACGAGGGAGGAGGCACTGCAGAAGATTGGACCGGGAGTTCTGGGAGATAGCAATGGAAATTCTGCTTCTGTTTTTCTTTCCTCGTTAGACTTCCTTCGGTTTCCTTTCCTAGCTCCCCGGACGACGAGGTGAGTGGAAAGACAGGCGAAGCAGAGATACGTCCAGTCAAGACAGGCCTTGGGGCCGTCCAGCTCTAGGGCCTATGAGGTGTGCAGTCGACGCCCGCTTCCAGCCTACCTAATCGTCACAAGAAGCGACAGCTCGGACTATACAGGAATCCACTGGGGGCTCCGTGATGGCATCTGTTGGTCGCAGCCGATACGGCCGTGGAATGCATACAATGAAACAGCCAACATGGTCTTTTTTCGACCGTTGAGGTAATGTTGGAAGGTCAAATACTATCCTTAGTAATTCACCGGCGAGTAAAAAACCAGGTACAGCCCGACTTAAGTGGTACCCACGACACCGTGCTAAAATTAGTAAAGCTTCGCTAAGGCTCGCTCCCAATTAGTATATAGGAATTCGAAGGCGAGGCCTTCGAATTAAAAGAGGGGCGCACGCACGAGAGAGATATGCTTCCATTCTGATATTTAGTTCTAATTCCTTACTTAATTTCGTTTTATTCCGCGTTTTACGACACCCTTGGCACACCCTCTCGTGCAGTATTAAATAGCGTAAGAGAGAGCGTACGAGGGAGCGCACGAGACGGACGATTTTTAAACTCGGAATTTAAACGTGGATAGCTATTTTTCTCCCCTTACGCGGGGGGAGCCCTCCTGGGGCACCCGCGGTGGGCCTTAACCTGCTGTCGGCTTCCCTCCACGACCACTACTATTATCACGACGTACCGCGCACCGCCACTATCCCCGTGGCTTAGCCGGGTACGACAAACGAGGCTAAAAACTCGCACCGCTTCTAAGTAATGGATTTCTAGCTCTAGGTCTCTAATCAAGGAGATTTCTGGCCTTTAGAATAGAGTCCTCCTTGGCGTGCTGGAGAGGCCTAGGGAATGTACTTTTAGGAGAGCTTCACATGGAAAATGCGAAGTACTTCGCTTTTTCATTAAACGTAGCTTTCCTGATGAATACACGAAGGCAAGATCCATCCTGGGGGTTGCTGGTAAGGGGTTTGGCCCGCGACGTGCACTGATACCTTCCCCGGTTCGCAGTGGGGGGGTACAGCAGTAAGTAAACGATGGGCCGATCCAAGGGGCGACCGCACGGCTTCGCTCCGCGCTGCGCATTGAAGCCTCATCTTAAACCAAGCACGTCGTCGGCGTCGGCCGTACGTTCAGGATGGCAGCGCTGTGCTGTGTACGCGTACAGCGCGGGGCCACTACCAGTGACTGACTACCTTGCTGCACCTCCCCCTTAGCCGGCACTCACGGTGTAGAAGGTGGTTCCACCTGTTTGCCCCTGAACAACACATTCGACGAGCTCCCTGCTGGCTTTTGTGCGCAGAACCGGCCGACAGTCCCGGGCTGGTGGACTCGACAGACGGGAAGTGGGGGCAAGATGATGTATACCAAGACGCCGACGAAATGGGGTGTACGAATATAGTCCGACCCCCAAGAGAGGGGCTTTTTAAGGCAATTGTTAGGCACCATCAAGCCGCCAGTTCTAGTATGACGATGTTTTTGACGACGGAAAAACATGGCCGTACTGCAACCATCCGCCCTCATCGTCTGTCTTTCTAGGGCGGGAATTGGCAACGCTAGCCGCAGTAGCCGTTGAATCTCCTGTAGGTAGAAGACAAGCAAGTACAAAGTGACGATGGACCGGGTACAGGTAGTTTGGACGGTGTCACTAGCCCAAATGCTTAGACATCAAGCATCCATGGGCGGTAGAACTACCCGACTCCACTTCGGGTCGGTGCATCAATGCATGGACGAATTCAACAGCACTTCCATGTCCACTTTACTACCGGGAAAGGAAGACGTGGGCCGAATAGGTAAAGTAGGTAGGCACGTTACATCCAAGCCCGTTGCTGTGAGAGCCCGTTTTGTCTCCTGGAATATCCATGGATCCCAGCGAACCGCCCTTTCACGAAATCCTCTTTGTCTACGCCCTCTCGCACTGCCACGCTTGTTACGTTGCCATTCCCGTGACATAGTCCCCACCGCGTGATCGCCATGCGTATACGCACCGTAGCTCCCGACTGCCGATTCCTCCATTCCCTACCGGCATTCGCCCCCTGCAGGAACCAACCTGGCGAACCTCGTATTCCGTGACGTAGACCGTGGAGATGCAAACCCGTTGGTTCCTTAGTTCGCGCCTCATTGCGCCTCCAATTCACACTATATAACCACCGCCGGCTCGCCAGCGTTGCTCACGACTACCTTCTATCCACCATTCCTCATTGACATCGTCATAGTCACCCACGATTCCACACCACTTTCCTCCACCCACAAAGCTCCCCGCCACTCCGACCTTGCCAAACCACCCCAGCCGACCCTCAAGATGCAGTTCTCGCTCGTCGCTCTGTTCGCCGTCGCCGTCGCCGCGGTTCCCCACATGGCCGGCCGAAACATCCCCGACTCCTGTGACAAGCAACTCCAGCAGTGTCAGAACGCCCCCAACGCCGATGGGTCGGTGTGCGAGTCTCGGCAATCGATTTGTCTGAAGTCCTGCGAGGCCGGCTTCGAATCGTGTAACAACTCTCCCACCACCGACAAGGAGAAGTGCTCGTCCGTCTTTGAGGGATGCGCAGGTCACGCCCGTGTGGTCCCAACCCCCGGCGTCTAAGTGCTGGAGCTTTCCGACGGGAACAGTGTCGGCTTCGGAGGGTTGGGAGATGTAGCATCTGATCTTACACTCAGCTGGAAAATATCATCACTGCCGTACCGGACTGTTAACTGACTGGGCCCCGTCTCTGTGATTCCTCAATGCCTGCCACTTCGTGGGCTGTGTCTGCCTCGTCCTTCCTCCTTCAGCAACTTTTACTGATGATGGCCAATGATATCGTAGAACTGAGTATGAAACAACGCGGCAACGGCCGGGGTAGTGAGTCGTGCGGCCTTACCCAGCAAAAAGAGAAGCAGAAAAAAACATACAACACCGAGGATTCCCAGGTCGTCACCGACCCTAGTACTAATTCGGCGCTTTCCAGCTTATCTATGGGAGAGCGGACGGGATCCCGAGTTTTCTGGAAGCTATGGTCGTATGTGTTATAAATGTCATGTATTTTATATTATATTCATAACACTGTCCAGCAGCGACACCCCCCTTTTGCACCCACTACCGCATGAGGCAGCACTTGACATGGTAGTGTCATAATTCCATCCGTATAGAAGCCGCGGGGTAAACACAAATGGTGAAATCCCCACCCGACCTAAGGTGGCTTTTGTTATGGGGTAACTTTCTTCACGATGAATCATTGCGTTGAGAGGCTTGTGGCTGGTCCATAGAACGAACGGCGACCAGTTTATGAATTAACGTCCAACGTTTCGGGCACCTTAGCTGGACCAAAGACGTAGGCATTTACTAAACTTCGCCTTTCGCCACGTCCAGAGCGACGATTTGCCTTTTTGCCCAAGATTCTTCGACGCGCCCTCTGCGTAGTATCAAATTATACGCCGATAGCACGACAAGGGGGAAAGCTACCTCCGATGAAGCGGGAGAGTGGCTCCTAAGGTCCGATGCGGCTTTTGGTCAACGCCGCCTGTGGCTGCTCCCTACCCCAATACGAAGTCAAAGCACCAACCAACTACCCAAGAGGAATAAACATCGTATCTGAAGTACATACACATCCAAAGAAGTACTCTAACAGTACCGTCGAGTTCCAAAGCAGGACCCCCATACACCCATTTGCGTGAGCTCAAATTCGCCTGGTGTTCCGGAACATCGACTGGCATGGCTAAGTCGATCATGCTTTCGAGACATGGCCTTGGTCATGCCGGATCGCGTCGCATGTTGGGCTCCTTGACGCCCGCCTCTTGCTCCTTCTCTCCCCCTCACTGGTGACGGCCTCAGATCTTCGCCATTTCGCTTCTTACGCATGGTCATGGGAAGCATCGAGCAGCGTCTTGCCTTGGCTCAAAATATAGGGGTCACCATTGGCGGGATTCGGCCCGTCAAGATCGCCAACCGCGGCATTGGCATCGGTGCAACGCGTAACCTCGAGGTACTTTCCCCGGCGTCCCCCTGGCCCTCGCGTCGCCTTCGCGTCGCCGCGTCTTCGTCAAATTGACGCAGTTGGCCAGCGTGGTGCTGTGATTCTCGACAACCCTACACCAGCTGTATGGAGCATTGGCTCCGTTGCCCGGCATGTTCTTCAAAATTTGCCCTCTAATCTTCCTTTTCGTAGTACTGACTGCATACCTGACTCTCGACGCGACAATTGGATTGACCACGTGGAGGAGGCTGTTCCCGGCAAGGGAGGATCGGCCCCGAACCGATGGTACGACATCGCTCTCGATGAAGTGCTGCTGTCACGCTTGAGGAAGAGTCAAGTTAAAGAGTTGGCCGGTACATGCGCGTGCCGGCCGGCTTTGGTACGTGCAAGTAGCCAAAAAGACGCTGAAACGGGAGCCTCCCGTGCGTGCGTTTATGGAACGCTTGCGCCGAGATCTTCAACGGAGGGCACGTTCTTAAGAGACTTGGCCGCATCGCCAAGTCGTCCTCCGGCTCCTAAAGCCAGTGCGACACCCTTCGCCAACACTGGCAGCAAATCCAAAGCATTACTGAAAGCAAGTGGGATTTTTACGCCGAAAGTTGACCATGCTGAACGCCCAAATCGCACTTCTCCCCGGATCCGGACGATAAGACGGGAGAATCAAAGCACGGCACCTGACACCGCATGGTGAAGATGTAACGCTGAAAAGAGGCCGGAATAGGTAAGACCAACCGGACGAAGGTGAAAGTATATCAAAGAATGATGCCGAGAGAGACATAAAGGGGAGAACGGCCCCAAATACCACTTACGGAGAAACATGACCTGCGAACTGATTTTTGCACTACTACACTCTGACGATGGACCCGCCTGCCCTTATTTGTTGCAATAGCCATCTTGTTAAAGCCTTTTTTTTGATGGGTTGAGTCTCGCCGTCAGTGTGCGATCCCGGGCTGCTACGCACGTAGCGCCCCTCGCGCTGTTCAAGGAGAACGAGGGAATTTGGACGCCAAACGCTTTTACACCGACCTCACCTACGATACAGACGACATCTATTCAAGAACAAAAAGGGAGTACCAATGGGTCAAAGAGCCGAACCAGTTTGACCAACTGGGCGCTTTTATTTCCGAGGAAGATTCGGCACTCCCCGAAGCAGGATGACCTCAGGTAAAACGCCGTGATGAAACGTGGAGAAAGTGGTCTCATGAATGACACGATCGGCCAGGTTACAAGAATCGATGCGGATGTGGTAACCTTTAGACGTGAAGAACTTAACAGCGTCTGGCGGTTCTTCGTCGACGTCGAATACGCCTTTGGGCTCAGCTGCTGCTTTCCTCTGGACGAGTTGGAGGCACACCCCACATATTTGGCCACGGCGGTATGTAGTGTGAACATCGATTCAAACCCAGACAGCCCGCTGACAACTAGCAGAGACAACTGAAATAACATATCCAGCAGACCACCCGGTTCTTCAAGTTGCCCTTGGAGACCCGCAGGATGATCCTCGTGGTGACCCATGCTGTCGAGCTTCGAGGCCGTCGTATATTTCCTGTGCAGCTTGTGTTGACTGCTTGTAAAAGTATCTCTTAGATCGCATGTTTTCCCCATACTACGGGTTTATTGGAGAGTAATTGAACAGGGGCTGTATTATTGAACCGTAGCTCTGGATTTTCGCATCGATATTTTATCTGTGTATATTATTTCGCTTTCCATATCGTGAGCTAACTCTTCGGTGTTAGTGTGCGGAAGCGCCCGTCATAGAGGATCAGGTCGTACAAACCAGGTTCCGACTTCTGGGGTAGACATGGTTATACGTCGGTCAGGTAGCTCGGCTTGGTCCCCAATAGAGTATCGTTCCTACGAAGTGCGCTTGGGACTGGATATACTGAGTTCGACAAATACCGTATGGTCTCGCGATCTCCTTCCTTCCTATGTTCTCAAGCTCAATCCCCTCGGACCCACAGCTACAGCCGAAAAGCATACATCGGAAAACGCGAGTTGATTTCAGCGAACCCCAGATCAGAAAACCTCGGACACGATTGGACGTACACAGTGACTCTTTTCGTGAATTATGGGCGCCGGAATACGCTAGCGGCCGGAGATGCAGACCGTATCCGCCAGCGATGGGAGCAGGATGGAGTTCCCACAGTGATCGCCGGGGTCAGCGAGCTACATGTATGGGCATGTTGAGGAAACACGTGTCACAAGAGTCATTAATACGCTTTCATAGGCCTTTGAAAGCCGAGTACTGCTGAAGCAGAAACCCAGGTCGATTGTCGGCGACACTCCGCTCAGCCACGCGTTTCGCTGAAATGCGGGTGAACGCCAAATCAAGTGAATACGACCACTGGAAATATTCGTCGACCCTCAACAGTCAACTTGCTCATGTCCGGAACAGCCCACGCGGCTGGCCTCTATGTCGATCTTCACGAACATTGGAGCACCGGTTGCTCGAATGCCTCGTGGAAATCCCCATATGTTGGCTAAGGCGCGTCCCGCGTTGCGACTAAAGCTTCTCCCGACCTCAGAAACTGCCTCCTGTTCGCGTTGCGTTCAACATGCTTCTGAACAGCGCCCAGTGATTGGGTTACTCATCGGCAGCGGATGAGAGGCGCGGACGGGGACGGGCAGGATCATGGTCCAAAGCGCCACCAAGCACACAATCAAGCAGCCTCAGGTGACGGTGAGGCCTTATCAATTATCGCCCGTAACGTTAAACTGCCTGGGTCCGGCCCATCCGAGAGGGCCGACCCATCCGAAAGGGTCGGCAAATTCCGATGCAGGCCGGGCAGCTTGTCCGAAGAATGGATGGAACGAAAAGCACCTAATCCAGCTGACTCCGTTCTTATGGCCACGGGGGTTCTTTCGGGGGTAAAAGTCTAATCACCAGGAATGCCAGCGAGACGGCTCCAGGCCTATTGGTGGGCATTCATTGTTAGAGTTCGGTAGGCCACGCCAAACGGGACAGTATGCAGTGGCGAACCTAACTGAAGACCACAGAGCCCAAATAGCATGCCATGGCACAACGGGGGGTAACGAATACAGAAACAAGTTTGACCAAGGGACGATGCCGGTGTTTACCGCCGCGGAAAATCGGTCTAGCAGACGCTGGCCAGCGGGATGAGGCTAGAAGCCAGAGGCGCTGGAACCCAGGTTCTGTGTGAGGGAACCGGATTCTCGAAAGTCTCCGGCAGCCTATTTGTACTTCACGGGCAGCAAACCCCTCCAAATAGGTGTTGGACGACCACCGCGGTCTTTGGGTGTGTTATCCGACTCCGGACAAGTAGTGGGAGTAACGCCTACAGCCACCCGTCAACACCCACTATCGCCGTCGCCGCCTTCCCGAAGGTCCGCCCACATCCACCAGAAGAAGTACGCATTTCGTGATGGGTGGAACGGCTCCGGCATCCCGGCCTGCCATCTACTACCAAGATGAGCCGCTCGCCGCGCGGATTACCGGACTCCTCTTGGTCATCGCCACGTGCAGTTCTTGTGCCAGCTTCTTATGTCCGGCTCCAAGCCCCCAATGCTCTTGGAAGTTACTGAGCTGACCAAAAACTCAAGCCTTGCGCGTGGCGGGAGTGAAGGACTGGCGACGGGTTCCCCTGATTGGGTGGAGTAGGTGCCACGCAGCCAGAGACGCCCGAAGATGCTGTACTGATGCCGTGTCCGCTGTAGTTATCCTGTTGATCTATTCTGACTCCTTTCTCTTCGTCATTGGGGCTGCCATAGTGCAGTACGCATTCGGTTCCAAAGACAACCCGGCCGTGTGCCAAAGTGCCGCGCTGATGTGCCTTTCGGGCTATTTAACAAGCAAGGTAAGCACCCGGCGAGCACTTATAGGTGGGACAAATTGTTGATATGCGATGCAGTTGGTAAAACGGCACCCGCTACGACGAACTTCACCCAAGGGCTATATTGACCGCGTTCCGCCCAGCTTATCTACCTCTTTCTCGCTGACCGCGCGGTAAGTCGCACGCCTAGGACTGAGCGGTGCCGGACCTATTCTGACCAAGAGGCTACCAGCACCTCGTTCGTGGGCACAGAGTCAGTCGGCTCAAGTCCAAGCTATGGCTCGTTAACACGCTCGGGGCTACGCGTGAGTGATTCGTTGCTTGATGGTTACAGCCGGAACATGGCGCTGACCTCACGGTAGTCGTCGACGTTGCGTTATGGATACCAATGATTATCTAGTATGTGCCTAGTCGTATGGTTATGGTCTGTTGGCTCAACGGATTACTGACTACCAAAAGCCGCATCAACCGCATTGAGAAGGGTAATTGTGTTATAGGGGTAGAACGAGAGTTCTTATTTGTCCCTGTGGCCTTCGATGTCGGCATCAGCGTATGAACACATCCCTGCACCACGTTTCCTTGGCAAACCTTGATACTGACCCCCGACAGGTCTATGCGACAGGTCTATTCGTATATCCACTCATGAGTATGCGCCCAATCCTCCTTTCTATCCGTATCCCGTGCCAACGTAGGATCTCGCATAGGGACCTACAAGATCAGCTTCGACTTTTCCTCTCGAGGGATTTCCCTGGGTAGCCAGCGAGCGGCTTCCCGGCCAGCCACCCGCCGTCTACGCAAGTTGACCATAAGGACGCTGATCGGTGCCTGCTTTAGTAATGCGAGCAGCATATCGTGCGTGAACTGAGACCAACTCGCCAGCTTTGACTTCTGGTTGCCGCGGCTGACTCGGGATAGGAACCTACTGGGGCTGCTGCTACTCGACGGCCAGCCGGCGTGGCTGTGCCTTCTTTGTTGTAAAGCAGACAGTACGCCCTCATGACGATACCCCCACGTCTTCGACTATGGATTCTCACTTCCTTTCACAGTCTTGATCAACGCCGTGGTCATCTTCTGGGTCACAATGGTCGATAATCCGGATGAGGGGAAATCGACCAAAGCATCAACGGCGGCCTCAACCGACCTCGCGCGTCCTTCTCCCCGGCGAGGGGTATTTCCGTACAGCGACTCGGCGCTTGCCTGTAGTGATTTCCTTGCCCCAACGGGGGCTTCTGTTAGTAGGAACTACTTCAATAATCTCAAGGGCGGCAACTTGGGTATGTATCCGCTCGTGCTCCATGTGTTCTTCTGTACATCCATCCAATACACGCTTTGGGGGTGGTGGCTGACATATTTGCGGCAGGCCAGGGAGCAGGGGGCTTGAGCGAGGTGGTTCACACGAATTCCTGCGAATTACGAGCCGAGCCCTGTCTGGGGGTGTCAATGCAAGGAAACTCCGGCAGGAGACCACACGAGGAACAGGCGATGGGGTCTGTGAATTCGACAGCATGATTCCGAGGAAGGCGCCGCACATGCATTTATGTCTTGGAGAATCAATGCATACATAAACCCGATGACACCTCTTCCGCGTTGTGAGTTCATTCCGCCGCGGCATCGGCTGCGACATGGACCGTGGGTACAGCATGGCCTGAGGCAGAAGGAAGCTTTCCTGGCTCTGATGTCACTTCCCGGGGCTTATGGCAGCGCGTACTTCGACCCATCCATCCGTCGGCAGTCTACCCATCATTCACGAGGATGGTTTATTGAGAGACACTGCTAGACAATTGGGCGGTTTTGTCTCGGCGGCCGAACAGGAAAGTTTATCGCTGCGGGCCGCCACATTGAAAGCCGACGGTGTCTGTTCGTGCAGTTAGCCAATGCATGACAGGCAACATCGCTAAGTAGTAGTAGAGAATCACGGCCGGAAGACGCTACACAATGGCATAGATAGACGCGGGTACATGGAACCAATATCCCCAGAGGCATCTGGCACCCGTCGTATTGTATGGAGCTTGCCATCACCGTTGGTGTTGAGCTTCCTGGCCATGGTTTTCATGCTCCTCCTCCACCCCCATTCCACCGGTGGAGGATTGGCACAACAGCCTAAATTCGCATCCAGTACGTTTTAAAGATCTCATGAGCCCTTATAATATCACAGAAGTACTTGTTCGCGTCGCCACCATGACGATTGACGAGAGCCTTTGGGTGGCTTCCTCCATGTCTCGGTTAGCAGGCATGGGGCACAGACGCTCACCCAACGTTGGATCGTCGTTGCTGCAACGATGCTATGTATTGCGCGCTCACGGACAATCCTGGATATCATGCGGTTCCATCTCCGTGGTTACAACCGACAGCTCCATTGCATGTTTGCAAAGTAGGGTGCTCTGTATAAATCTGCCGGCAATGGCAACGGCTGTCCGTCCTCCATTCTCGCGCCATCACAGACCGTGACCTATTGGAAAGAGCCAAGCTCTGAACACCCACCAGGTGTCGTTCAATATGGCCACCCCCAACCGCCACGAGGACGCCATTCTGATTAGGAGTTGGAACCTCTCTAACGCAAGCAGTTGGACCGTGAATTTCTGGAAGCGGCCGATCACAGGCCCCGAAGAAAAAGCCGGGACGCCTACCCAATATGTCTCGGCGCCGGGCTCTGATGCCTACTTTCTAAGCGGTCTGCCCCTGTTTGCCGTCACCGGAGCCCTGTCTCTCGCCGTTTTCCTGGTCGCCATGGACGTCAACATCATCGCGACAGCGGTGCCGCGGATCACGAACGACTTTCAATCACTGAACGATATCGGGTGGTACGGGTCGGCATTCCTCATGACGGCATGCGTTTTCCAGATCCCATTCGGGCGCTTCTATTCCCTGTTCGCCATAAAGTTCGTCTTCCTCGCTGCCGTCTTCATCTTCATGGCCGGCAGCCTGGTCGTCGGCTTCGCCCCGAGATCCCCCGTCTTCATCCTCGGTCGCGCCGTCCAGGGCATTGGCGCCTCGGGTATCCTTTCCGGAGGGCTCATCATCATGGCCGAGGTGATTCCGGTGAAGACTCGGCCGTACGTGGGCGCCATCATCGGCGCACTGGAAGGGGTCGCCATGATTTCCGGGCCCATCCTGGGCGGGGTGCTGACCGAAAGGCTGCACTGGAGGTGGTGCTTTTACATCAACCTCCCTATCGGAGGACTGGTGCTGGCTAGCATTTTGACTTTCCTGAAGATCCCCCGGGAAACGACCCCGGCACGACCCGAGGAAAGCACCTGGGAGGCCAAAATCCGGAGACTTGACCCCATCGGCTTCTTCTTCCTGCTGTCGTCTTTGGTTTGCCTTTTACTTGGCATACAATATGGTGGTAAGTCGCAGCTTCGCTCCCATGGTGAGAAGACGGGGAAGAGATCGGAATTCCTTATTGATGTCCAAACCAGGCACTACATACGCGTGGAGCAGCAGCCATGTTATCCTGCTCCTTGTACTGGGTATTTTGCTCTTCGCACTCTTTGCGTACTCGCAGTACGTCAACAGCGAAATCGCCATGATTACCACTCGCATACTCAAACAACGGTCCATCATCGCCGGCTTCTGGCATCTTTTCTGTACTTCCAGCGCCCTGGTCGTCATGACTTACTTTGTGGGTGCCCCGTTGATACCGTGTTGTGCATACCTGTACTTACCGAACCACAGCTACCCTTCTGGTTCCAGGAGATCCGGGGCTCGACGCCAATTCAGTCGGGTATTGCCCTCCTGTCCATGCTGGCAGGAGTCATTGTGGCTGTGCTCGTCAGCAGTGCTGTTGTTTCGAGGACCGGTTACTACGCGCCCATGTTGATCGCGGGCTCAGTCTGGATGTCGGTCGGATCGGGCATGCTCTCTCGCCTAACCCCAAACACCCCGGCCGCCCTTGTTATCGTGTTTCCGGCGCTTTTCGGCGTGGGTGTAGGTCTGAGCTTCCAACAGCCCCTGATCGCGGCCCAGACGGTCCTATCAAAGGCAGACACCCCCACCGGCATGTCCATCATGGTTTTTGCCCAAACTCTAGGCGCCGCCATGACACTATCGGTCGGCGAGGCGGTGTTCCTGAACCGGCTGCGTACCAACCTCGAACAAGACCTCGGCTTGATCGTCGAAGATGCCACCATGTTGTCCCGAGGGGGGCTTTCGGCAATTGGCTCTCAACTACCGGCAGACAAGGCCCCCCTCTTGGCCGCGGTGAAGGGTAAGGCTGTGACCCAAACCTTCTACGTGGCCGTTGTTCTCGCAGCACTGTCGACAGTGGGCGCTTTACTCATGGAGTGGAAATCAGTACGGCGACTCAAAGAGCCTACTGGACAAGAGGCTGAGGCATGAGCCGTGGTGTTTTGTCCCGGAGACAAGAAATATGAGCTACAGGGTGATGTTGTCGATGAACGAGGGGTAATCAAGTTGATCATGCCGCATTAGAGATTGAAGGTACCCCTTTGACACTGTATACTGCTTCCTGTGTTTCAAGTGATCTACGCGTTCGGCAGGGAGGCGCCAGTAGAATGCAACGTTGCTCAAGCTTGAACCAAGCCCAGGGCGTCGGGCCGCTCGAGTGAAGACGTTGCATCAGGTTTACAAGTTTGCTTTCCACGATACCGGTTACTACACTAGAAGCTTCTGCTCGCCGTCCCATTTCTGTGAGAGATCTCACCCAGCCCGTCAGTTCTCCTCCGGGCACTGGAGCACCGAACACCGCCCACTTGTTTGAAGGAATCCATGTACCACCAGGCGGATTCGAACGACGCGTACCCTAGACCCTTGAGTATGCCCGCAGTGGGATCATTCCCTCATCCGAATACCATTCGAATTCTTTCAGCTACAGGGGAGGACCCGAGTCGTCGTCGCTGAGCCCATGGACGAAGATGGGAGTTGCGCTGCAAGACATGCGAAGGATGATGCTGGACGCCAACCAACACGGTTGACCTGGTTAACGTCCTTGCCACCCAAACAAAGGGGAGGCCTGGGACATCGGGATGCCACTGAGAGTAGGCCGAGAGACACAGCGATTTCCCTGTAGCATTCGATACCGAAGGATGCCGGATCCTGTCCGCTCCCTTGCACCTCGGCCGAGCCTTTGGGATTTCCCGAGTAAATGCTGCGCTCGGGCCGCGAGCCGTGGAACGCCACCGGGCAAAGGTCAGGACCATCAATTCCTCGGGAACGACATCCTTTTGCCAGATCTTCCCTGCTGGAATGAGGAGTTAGACAACCCGTTTCCTGGACGATTTGTTCCGGGAGGCCTTGGCGAGCGTATGGGATGGTCGTCGGGAGACGACCGTGGTGATGGAGTTTTAGGGGGGTTTGGGCGGCACTGGTATGTAAAGATCCCACGAGTCCTCGTACTTTACGTACTTACATCCGTGGGTACAACCCCATGACACGGACAGATCCCAACCGCGTCCTAAGCCATGCGTAATTGAACTCCAGAGTGGGCGATGGTGCCCGGCGCTGGTCTGGGTCCGAGGTCGAGGTTGATGTCACCTAAGGACTCTGGGGTTCACATAAAGAAATCTATCGATCTGCTCTAGATTGAGAGAGCACTGGATGTGAGCATCTCAGATGAAGTGTTACAGGTGCAACTAGGCGGGTATCCACTGATGCACCCCGCTGTTGCGGCTGTAAGAAGCCCATTCACATGCTGTGGAGTGGAAGCTAGAGCGCCTGGGTGCTTTGGCATGGGATGAGAGACAGCAAGGTCCAGGTAAACCTTGTTAATTCGACGTCTAGCAACGACAGAAGTGCTTCATTCATTCCGCCGAGGCGACCTCTCGTGGCATTTAGCGACCGTAGGGCCATCCAGACCTGCAATACTCCCCACGCGTCGCCTGTCCCTTGGCCTAGCAGGAATTGTGCCCGCAGCCAACTGTCGCCGCTTTCGTTCGGCTCGTCTAGGACTTCCCCCGCGAAACACACCGGACTCGCGATCAGCAGCCCTGTGCTCACAAACATCCGATACAGCCTCCATCATGGACCCCGGTCGCCGCGCCCTGATCGATGGCCGCGCATCCCCTCCGCGCCGCGACATCGCCTCTCCCAGAAGAGACCCAAACAACAGGATTACGAAGCCCGCGCGCCCCGCAAGCAAACCAAAGCATGCGTCCAACTTCCTGACCGAGGACGAGCAGTCGAGGAAGTGGGTGGATGACGAGGACAAGTTCGTGCTGAAGCAGTCCAAGAAGAAGGCCGACATCCGCGTGCGCGAGGGCCGCGCGAAGCCCATCGACATCCTTGCCTTCAACCTGCGATGGGTCGATGCCGAACGAGACATGTTCGACGACCACGACGAAGACGTCGAGATCGACGTGCCGGCCCCGCTTGCCGTCATCGACCGCCTGACGGCCGCCCAGGTCGACGAGCTGGAGGAGGAGATCACGTCGTACCGCACCCTAGAAACAAACAGCAGGAACCGCGAGTACTGGTCCGCGCTCAAGACCCTCTGCGACGACCGGAAGCGGAAGCTGAAGCCCATGGGGCCCGAAGAGCGCGTGGTGGGCTCGGTCGGCGCCGACGTGGACAAGATCCTGGGCCCCAAGAACCTCGAGCAGCTGGAAAAGCTCGAGGGCCAGATCAAGGCCAAGCTGCGCTCCGACGAGGCCGTGGACACGGACTACTGGGAGCAGCTGCTCAAGAGCCTGCTGATCTACAAGGCCAAGGCCCGCCTGCGATTGGTCTACGAAGCAATCAAGGAGAGCAGGGTCCAGCAGCTGCGCGCTCGGAATCCTGACAAGGCGGATGCGCTCGCCTCTTCCAGCCTCGCGGCCCCGGCAGCAAGCACACAGGATGCGCCCGTCGCCCCCGTTTCATCTACAAAGCAGCCTGCAGCGGTCATCCCGTCGGCCGTCAGCAGACTGGGTGCGAACGCGCCCGTGCATGTGCCTGGCGCCGCACGCTTCTCCTCGACGGGCAGCGAGGATTTCTCGCAGGCGACCAAGGCCCTATACGATCGCGAGGTGGCCCGGGGCATCAGCGAGAACGAGGAAATCTTCACCGCCGAGGAGGCGGTACCCGGCACGGCCAAGCCCCTCTGGGCCGATAAGTACCGCCCCCGGAAGCCCCGTTACTTCAACCGGGTGCAGATGGGGTACGAATGGAACAAGTACAATCAGACGCACTACGACCACGACAACCCGCCGCCCAAGGTGGTCCAAGGCTACAAGTTCAACATTTTCTACCCGGACCTCCTCGACAAGACCAAGGCGCCCACCTTCAAGATCGTCCGGGAGCACGGGAGACGCAGGGGCGAGTCCTTTGCCCCCGCGGGCGAGGAGGACACCTGCTTGATCCGCTTCATCGCCGGCCCTCCCTACGAGGACATTGCCTTCCGTATCGTCGACCGCGAATGGGACTACAGCGCGAAGAAGGAACGGGGCTTCAAGAGCAGCTTCGACAAGGTAGGTCCTGCTATTTTTACATGGCCCTTGCATGGCGTTTCACGTGTCCGCGTGGGCGCTAGAACGAATCGCTAAGAGGACGGTTGGGGGCCGTATGTACGTCTCGATACGAGCCCTCCCATCCGCCGCCTGTCGTGCCTTTCTCGCTCGTCCGCGGCCTTCCCGCAGTAGCAGTGGCTCCAGCTTCCCCCCCCCCCCTCTTTCCCCCCAAAATCTCCCAGCTCGTCTCGTTCGGTTGCTCTCATGTGCTTTACACGGCCCTGGCCCGTCACTTGACTAATATCCCACATCTGCAGGGTATCCTTCAGCTTCACTTTCAGTTCAAAAAGGTGCGTAGGCGGGCTGGCATCGCCCCTGTTTGGCGTTTCGATACTGACATGTCATGCACAGATTTACTACCGAAAATAGGACCCCAGTACTGCCATCTATCGGGCCGCTCTCTTGCTCAACCAGCGAGCCTGCGACAAACTTCTGTTTACCTGGGGTTGGCCGGATGTCATGCAGTCATATCGCATCCTCAAACTAGTGCACGACACCAGACCAGGCCGGCAGAGCCTGCTGGCCGGCCTGTCTTGGCGGGCAGCATTGCTAGATGGACACGAATAGAAAGTTGCGGCCCTCTTTCGTCTTGCTAGCAGTTCTGTATAGCGCCCAAGAGTTGCTGCGCCCTGATCTTTGTGATACCTCCTCTCCGGGAACTGCCTGCCTCGCTTTTCCCGCCCGCTGTCGCCCAATGCTACGCCTCCCTGCCCGTTCGACCAGTGCGTGTGCGCCGTAGCGACATCAGACCCCCCCCCCCAAGACTGGAGGTCCGGGAAGTATGGACGGCTTCCCCGTCGGCTGCCGTCCAGCTAGGGAGTCATGGCAGCCTCCGGGCCGGTGCCTGGCTGAGAGCGCATATGCACTATGGCATATCCATACATACAGGGGGGCAATCAAGCCCACTCAGCCGTGTTTCAGAAGTTTCTACTATGGCCATTTCCTCACGGGCTGCCACGATCAATCATGTACCTGTCATGCCTCCATCGAGCGCTCCTTGCATCGCCAGCATCCTGTTCATCTATCAACTCGGCGAACAAAAAGCCCATGCTGATCTACGCGCGGAGCACGACGATCAGAGCATAGGACATCGCCGTTGCCCCTCGGAAGCAGAGTAGGGCTCCTCTGGCCTAGCAGCCTTGAGGATAGATGATTGGCCCCCTTTGGCGAGTTTTTGTCAGAGCTCAATTGAGCTGCAAGTAACCGTGCAGTGGAGCGGGAGAGTCCCCTGATATTCCGCGGCGGTACCGCGCCCCCCCCCCCAACGGTACGGGATGGCCTGACGGGCCAGGATGACCCGCATGGCAAGTGGTGGTTCTAGCGCCGGGCACATACCGTCGTCCACATCGCAGGGTGTAGACGGGCTACGCTCTCACGATGGGGCCTTGCGAACATGGGAGGAGCACCATGTACCCCGGTTTACCTCTATTAGCCCATGGATCCATGCCTATGTACCGCTCTACGCCTCAACGGGCGGCCCAAGTGGGGAACGGGGGGAACTAGAGTAGAGGAGGAGGAGGAGGAGAGGAAGGACGATGAATAGGTTTGAAAGAAACAGAAGAGGAGGAGGAGGAAGAAGAAGCTGGAGGGAGACGAGGAAGTGAAAGCAGAAGAAGGCGGCGCAAAGAATAGCACCAGACGAGAAGCGGCAACAACAGTGGGAAGTATCCGCAAGTTTGTAGGTTCCCCCATGACGGTCACTCTGCCATCCATCCAGGGCCGTTGTGGTGTAGCAATGGATGATGTGTGTGTGGCCTGGCTCGCCCCAGGAAACACTGTTCCGAAATGGGCGAGCATGTTGTACTGTACATGCCGTCCGCCTTCCCAATATGGGCCCACCAAGGAGGCGAAGTGGCCTTGTATGGTGGATGATGCATCTAGTCTGTGTTGCATCTGTTTGCAAACGACATCGCCCAACACGCACGCACACACGCATACATCCACACATAGACACGGCGACAGGCACGTGCGCACACACATAGACAGGTAGATACACACACGCAGGCGGTACATCGGTCTATCCATACCGCCTCATGGGGTGGCCCACGTACTAGGCAAGGAGGTGCGGGTTGCTATACAAGCGTGTGTGCGCCCATATGCGGGCCAGCAACCATGCCTCCACCACAGACACACACATACGCACACACACACACACACCCACACGCCCGGGATGCCATAGACCACAGACACACAGGGCACACACACACACACACACACACACACACACACACACACACACATACACACACAGACAGACAGACACACAGACACACAGGCCTATCCACACGCGCATGCTGGAAGCACACAGGCACACAAACTCGCCCGCTCCGTATCATAGCTGGCAGGGTTCAACGTGGGAGCAGAAAGCTGGCCTGGCCTGGCCTGGCCCGGCGGAGCTTCCAGGCAGCGAATGCGTTGGCAGCGACGGACCGCCAAGAGAACTGGAGTGACTGCCTTCTACCCAAGTAGAGTGGATGTATGTGTGTATTCAGTACCTACTTCCATATGTTAGGTACATAGTTGCACGATTTGCGTCCAGGTTGAGGGATCTTCACTTGTACACCCCAACCACCCCCGACAGCCAGTCCGGGGTTTTGGCGTCCATCACCCAATACGTCCGTTTTCCCATCTCGTCCCGGAGCCGGCCAACCAGGGTACATGGTACCGAACGCATGTAGACGGGGGGAGGTACAACGGTAAGGTCTAGGTACTGAGTCCCCAGCTTCATCCCATCCCACAGTAGCAGGGCTGCCTGTGGACTGGCCGATCCCTGTCGGTAGCCCTGCCAATCGCGCCCTCCTCCCCTTGCTCATACCCTATTAGGGACGCATGCTCTCCACCCGGTATGGGATCTGATCCCCATTCTCTCTGATCGGCCTTGACCAGATCCAGGATCCGCCGATGTGACTCTTCATCTTATGAAAGGCTAAGAGCACGGTCCGGACAGCTGCTGCCCTACAATCTTAAAACCCGTCGCCTCGAAACATCGAGAGCAGCATCCCCGACCCAGGCCATCGGCCCAGTCCTGAAGAAGCATTAATACGCTGCTTTGTTTCTCCTGCCTCGTTGTCCCCTCGACCTACAGCTATCCATATTTCCACCGAATATTCCGACTATTCCCCCTCCCACACAAGGTGTGTCAGAGGTTGATACTGTGTCTCCCCGTCACTTGGCACGCCTCCCGGTGCAAACAGCACACACGTCCTCCTCTTTTAGGGCCGTATTTTTTGCTTCCGTCGACGGGAGCAGCTTCGCTTCCTGATTCATTCATCTCTCCCTGGCCCTCCCCCCCTTCTGTTACCTACTCGGCCGCTTGGATACGGTCGTTGTCCACGCCGGGATGCACTCAGGGTTCTGCGACGGCTTGACCGTCCACTACACGGCCTCCCCCCCCGCTTCGGACGATACTGGCAACCCGCCACGGGCTTGCGAAACACAATCACAAGTCGCCGGCCTGGCTCCTCTGGACGGCTTCTACGGTTCTTCGCCGCCGTTGCGCCTGCCAGCTGAAACCTGCCAGCTACACCAGAAGGCCTCGCCGTACCCGTCGGGAGCCCATACGGCGGCAGCTCCAGCAGCCTACCCGTATCCGCCCTCCCATTCGGCCTCCTTGTCCTCGTCGTCAACGGGCCTTTGGCCCACGCCGCCTTCCACGACCTGCGAGGACTTTGAGGACTACAGCTACCACGGGTCGCCTGCCAGCACAGGAATTCCCATCGCCTCCTGCCCTACAAGGTCGTCGGCCACCAGTCCCCGGAGTTGGTCCTCGCCCGAGCTGCAAAAAATCCACTTCCAAGCAGGTATTTGGAAGGGCCAAGAACTGTTGCCCCCCTACAGGATGCCGCTCTGTACTTCAATGCCGCCTGAGGAACGCTTCCCTCAGCAGCAGCAAGTGGAAGGCCCGAGCTACCCCAACAACCACTTCCTCAGCAACAGCCCCGAACCGGAAGTTGCCATGAACCAAGACGCACCCGCCCTGACGCCGGACCAGGCCGACTCGGTGGCTTCGGCCGACTCGCCAGCGCCCAAAGACGAGTACCGCGAGCCGTACCACTTCGAGGATGGCGAAACGGCTCATGCCCCGACCGGGAACGGCGACGTAGGCTCTGACGGCGAGGAGGGCTCCCAGACAGACATCCCCTATGCCCAACTGATATTCCGGGCCTTCATGAGTCGCGAAAACCACGCCATGACCCTTCAGGAGATATACGAGTGGTTTCGGCAGAACACGGACAAGGCGAGAGGCGACACAAAGGGCTGGATGAACAGCATACGGCACAATCTCAGCATGAACCAGGTACCATGCCCCTTCCTGCGGCTTCTGCCGCACTGATCTGCCTCTGAATCCGCTCCCCACTGACGCGATTCCCAGGCCTTTGTCAAAATGAGCGAGTTGCTAGCCGAGGCTGGTGTCATGGAGACCCCTGGGCAGCTCCGAAGGGCCAACGAATGGGTGCTGCGGGATTGGGCCATTACTGGCGGGGTCAAGAGCACAACTCGCTATCGCAAGGGCATCCCAGGGCGACGCGGGGCCGCCGCTCGCTCGCACAACAACGGCATGCGCGCCCACCACCACAACATTCGTTCCCACAACAGCAACTCAGCCCGGGCGTCGTCAGGCCGCAAGGGGGGCCTGTCAGCCAGCAAGGCCAAGGCGGCCGCCAGTCGCGAGAAGCTGCGGCAGCAGCAGCAGCAGCAGCAGCGGTACAACGCGCAGTACAGCGCAGTACACGAGATGCATATGCCTAGTTCGTACCCCGCGGTGCCCAGCTTCTACGGGCGGCACGGCGGTGACTACGGCCAAGGCCTTAAGGAAGAGGCAGCGGGCCCGTCGACGGACGGCGGCGACATGATGTTCCCCAGCCACGGCATGATGGGGGCGGGACTGGCGACGGACAACAGCCAGACCTATTACCAGAACTACCTGACAGCTCCGGCCTCGCACGCGGCCTTCCCGCCGTACCAGGCCCAACACGCCACGCAGCACCGGCCGTCTGTGTTCAAAGTCGAGCAGGCGACCGGTATGTTCGAGCCGCCTGCGTCCGGAGCCAGCGGACTGGGGCTGGGCAACCGATCGGCTTACCACCAGGTCTACACAGAAAACCTTGGTAATGGCGGCGCATCTGAGGCGTCGGTTGTGCGACCCACCCATCTGCCCTACAGCCATCCCGGTTGGGGTGATGGGCAGCAATCATAGGCTGAGGAAGCCGGAGGACAGGGATGGCAGGGACAGGATGAAGAAAGGCCTGGCCTCTCCCCTACCCTGCCGACAGGGCCTCGAACCCATGGGTTGGCATGGCATGGCATGCCCCATGGATGACAGAAAGCCCCCCCGAGCTCGTCGCACAACAGCCTGCCAGGGATAGCGCCCTTGGATGTGGGGACAATACACACGTAACCACGACCATGACGCACATCCCCTCCTCCCCCGTTCGCTGCTTCTCTCCCCCCTTTCGCTGTTGTTCGAGGGTACTGCATGTCTTCTCTCGCTCCGTCCCCGGGGCAGGAGGGGGCCGGGACGTCACTGCCAGGCCACCGAACATGAGAAGAAAGAAAAAAAATTAATGATGATGCTAAGAATACGAATACACGTCCGTCCCCTCCCTTCCTCTCCTCGCATGGAGGTCATACGTCTTCGACGACTACCTTCTACATATCTACTTGATTCCCTGCTGGGACCAACTTCGGCCCACAATGACCAGCAACAGCTTGCCTTACATGACACAAGCTACTATCCGGCTGCTCGCCTGCATCCCCCCGGCCCCGGCTGCACCGGCAAGGGCTGACAACAACGTTGATGTCTGCTGGCGTGCATCTCGCTGGTCTCTCTCCTCCCGACCTCTTACCCTTCTCACCCTCCTGCCCTCCGCTGGCTCTTCCGTGGTGGGTGGTCTGATGCGGCCGTCGATCCCCAGGCCTGTCTGGCTGCAGGGCCGCAGGACCTAAGCCGGGGTCGCCCTGGCGGGCATGATAGGACTTCCCGAACCGACTTAGGGCCTCTTCCGCCCATTGGCGGACGCTGGGCGACGACGAACGGCGCGCCGCTAGTGCCAGGATGTCAGAAGCACGACGACAGGGACAAGGGGTCGTTAGCGTCGACGGTTATTTCAACAGCCACCCGTGCTGCGTTTTGTTGCTTGGCTTCCCTGCGCCGGGTCAAAATGGATCGATTTTCCTGCCCACTACCGCACCCTCTCTTTCCTTGGCCCACTTCAAAACGCTCCCACCTCGAATTGACGCTGCGGCCGTCGTGCCCACGACCTGCCCACTTCCGCTCCGCCTCCGCTCCTTCGTGGCGCATTACTTTCGCGCCATGGGGGCCGGAAAGCTTGCGGCGACGTCCAGAGGAAGAGGGGAGACCGTCACACACAGAGAGTGAAAAGAGCCCGGGATGCCTGGCCGACGTTCTCCCCTTCCAATCGGCAATGCGCCGATAAGCCTAGTCGAGTCGCTTCATCGGCTGGTCCCACCGCCACTGTCACTCTGGGTCGCACACGGCTCTTGGACATTCCTCTCCCTCGCCGTTTGTCCCACGGAAACTCCAGTATGTCGTGAGGGCTGATCTCGGGCCACATTGCCGGCCACAGCCAGCCTGTCACATCCCACATCGCATATCGGGTACCATGACAGGTCCACTGTGGCCACGGCGCCCATGGCGTTGCCTTTGCCGCGGTTCACGGTGCCGAATGAGGGAAGTTTTCCCTCACCGCCCGACGGGCGCTCGGTGCCCCTCGTGTCTGGGTCTCCTTGAGGGGCCAGGCGGCCTGCATATCTACGTTGGGCATGCTTCTCTGTGCCACCGGCTGCGCGATGTTGGGGCCGTGGCATCTTGGCGGTGCCCGATAGAGAGCAGGACTCCCGACGGTCTGGCCGGCGGGGGTGCCTGCGAGATCTTAGACGACCAAAAATGATAGGACTATCGCGGCGTTATCCTGCGGGCAGAAGTTACATGCTTGCCGCGCAGACGACTCCATGCACGCACTCATCCATCGCATTCTACCCAAGATACACACACGTGCACCATTCCCCTCCCTCCCTCCGGCTCCTCTGCCCAAAAGGCCAAAAAGCTGTTCTGCTTGCTCGTTCCCGATAGAAGAAGAAGACAAAGAACAACAAGAAGAAGAAGAAGAAGAAGAAGAAGACGAAGACGAAGAGAACGAGAGCCCAGGCAGTTTGCATTCGGCCGGCGGGCCCCTTTCGGCGGGGCTGCTCCCCTTCGCTCTCGCCGCCCACGGGCTTCGGTAATAACAATGCGCAAAGATGATACCCCCAAGGGCCGGGAGGACACTCGCTTGATTTTTTAGTTTTTTTTCTGGGGGAGTTTTTGCCTGTTTCTGGTCTGCGTGCTGCCTTTGATTACCGGTAACGCAATCGCACTTGGATTTTCCACTTGCTTCCGGTTTTGCTCTTTGGGTTGCGTGTTTTGGGTCTGCCATGGTTTCTACTCTTTTGCACGTTGTACCACGCCACATTACTGCTATTATTATTGCTATTAGTACTATTACTATTGCCATCACCGTGAAGGTCTCCTTTCTCGCTTGGTGGGCGTCTCGTTGCCTCTCTTCGGCTCTTCTGTCCCGTGGCGCCGCACTTGCCCTCGATTATTCCAACCGACACAGCTGAGATAACGGGCACAGATGTGGCAAGGTACTTTACATATGGATCGTCTCGAATAGGCCCGGATTAGGCGCCTTCCGTGGTAAGACCCGCTGCGCCTGGTGTGGGGGTGGGGCGGCGATGGCAGGGCGACGTGAGATAGTGGGTCGTCGGGAGGACATCGTGGAAAAGGCCAGCCGGAGGGTGTGGCCGCGTTGGGTTCCGTGCTCTGTCTGGCTCTTGTTCACGTCTCGTTTTGGACGGACCGGAAGCAAGCAACACACACGGCAAGTCAGCCGGCAGTGGAAGAGGGAAATGAGCAGGACGGTCCGCAAAGAGAGTCCCGGGACTCGTTGATGGGGCGGGCAAAGGACCGGGGCGAGTCTCTTGACCCAAAGGAGAAATTGGAGAAATCTAGAGGCGACCAGGGTTGTACAGAGTGGCAGGGGGGACGTTCATCAGGTACTTGGGCTCGCAGCTTCTGTTCCGCTTTCTGTGTTTCCCACACTGGACTAATAATCACGGTTCTCGGTAACCCGGCAGGCGGCCCCCTTTCTCTCTCCTACCCTGTTAGTTGTAATCGCGACAGTGGATATGTAGTAGTCGCTCGAGGCCAGTCCGATTCCCTCCCCCGGTGCAGTGCTTCCCCAGGCCTCCCATTTCGGGACCGACACAACATCGGGAAAGAAGACGGGCTCCCCATTGGTTCCCGTTTGGCGAGAATGGTAAGAAGAAGGTGGTATCGTTAGTTTTTTTCCTAGCGCGTCGACTGTGGCTGTTATTTGGGGGGTGGGGAACGGGTTTGTTGGCTGTCGTTTCCCCGCCAGCAAACGGTTGCGCCAGCCAGCGAAGACAGGGGCGTTTGATTGGTGACCCGACGGTTCGGGACGAGCCTGTAACCGAACCACCAACCGGCCCACAACGCTGTTTGGAGTGGGGGGGGGGGCGCAGGCCGTGTACTGTGTAAGCGTTGGGTCCCCCCATGTGGTGTTTCCTAGGGCTTACTTATGCCCGTGTCCCTCACCCCGTCCGGTCGTCATACAAATGGATGCCATCGACGAGGAGGGGCCGGGTTACTATCGTCGTACCGGCCTAGAACACATACACACATACACAGTACACACATGCACACATCATCATCGCCGTTGTCGTTGTCTATGTGTGCCACCTGGGACGGGGAGGGAGAAGAGCACTGGCGCCAAGACCCGGAAGCTTTCGCTTCACTTCCTTCTCAGCCAGGTTTGGACAGGTGATCCATGACCCCCTTATCACCTAGGTTCCTTTGTGTTTTCCCGAGAGTCCCCGCGGAAAGCCCTGCCAAGAAAAGTCCTTACGCCACAATTAAAAGCTCATCCAGCCTCTCCGTACGAGGGGAGGAGGAGGAGAAGGAGGAGGCGCCATCCACTCCACGTGTTTACGAACAGCGTTGCATTGCTGCATTGGGCTGTGGATTGGTGATGTGAAGGGATTCTCTGTTCCTAGTATCCCTCTCTCCCTTGCTTCTAGAGGGGCTTTTGGCATCCATTCCAGGTTCGCCATCCCCCTTTCCCTTCTCCCCGTCCCGCCTCGTCAACTGCAACGCAGTATGTCACTGGATGATATTACTTTGGGGGCCATGACGCGCATGGCCCCACGCCTCGCATTCCCACCTTACATGACAGCACCGACGAGAGAAAGAGTCCCATGATGAGGCTCGACACCGCTCCTTCAGCCTGCCCGCCCGCTGATGGCGTTCCTTTCCCCCAACCGGACCAACCCCGTGGTCGACCGCTTCCTAGCGGACGTCAGAGATAGGGAGAGGGCGGGCGGCCCCCTCCGTACGACGCTCTTAGAGCGGCAAGGGAGACGGGGCCCCACGGGCCATTCGAGCCTTTTATGCAGGTTTTCACCCTCGAGATATAAGTAACGGAACAATGGCAGGGCTCCGACTCCGCTGCTGATTGGGGCTGGCAATGGGCTATAGCGCCCAACCTGGGACGGGCGCGGACGGTACGTGGCAGACCACGGCGTATCCGACAAGCCCCAGATCGGCAACGTAGTCAAGGGAGTGTGAATACGGAAGGGATCGGGTTCTGCGCTCGCCCCCCCTAGGAGCCTCGCGCCCGCGCGCCGACCTGTCCTCTGAAAAGACCCTGGCGTCAGTACGATCACCATCGTTACGTTTCAGCACGCTAATTTGGCGGCTTTTTCCTGAACCACCTCGGTAGCCATGCGAGTTCAGTACTTTCCAGGTACTTGTGAGCTTCCGCCCTTGTGACCCATCCGAACATCGCGCCTCCCTCTTTCGCTTGTCTCTACCTAAGGCTGAGTCCATCCCGTTTCCCATTTGGTCTTCGAACCAGATTCCTCTCACTTGCCCCACAACTTCCATTACGACAGGGGACGGAAGCTGCCAGCCAGGGTCACGGCGGAAGCCGGAACTGGAAGAGGGAACAAAACCGGCAGATCTCCCCACCCCCGCCCCTCCATGGCGCCAGAAACGTAATTCCCTAGGTGCTTACATCTTATTTTACCCGGCCTATCCGGGACCTGGCCTGTCTGGGGCGTAGGGGTGACGCCGTGGATCCGGCTTCCACCCTTGCGGTCCCCTCCTCTACGGCAGTTCTGACGAGATTGACTTTCAAGTTCCTTGGTTGCCCTATACCTATGCCTACCTACCCGTCTTCTAGTAGTTCTGGTTTTGGATCTGTACCACGCTGCGTCAACCTCTCTGCAAGGGGAGATAGGTGTGGACCCCAACACGCATGTACTCGCTGCTATGTGCGGCTCATGCGCTTCTTGCCGTTTACCGGTCTCTTCGCTTGCGTTTCTGGATCTAGCGACCAGATACGGTATGGAAAGTCAGACAGCGAGCGAAGTATTCGAGCCCATCCTCCTTTGGTTTGAGGTCGCGCCCCATAAGCACCTCCATTCAACCCTCCAGCGAAACATCCCCGCACCGCTTCCGGCTCGTCCTCTCCTCCCACATACTACCTACAAAGACGACCCCCCCCCCCCCCCAATTCATTATTCATCGCAAATCCGGGCGCTTCCTCTGATTCCTCCGTCAGGGTGGCGATCCGTAGGCTCTCGGTCCATGATGCCGTTCGGTTTGGGCCGTTATGATAACGGTAGGTTATAGCGCAGCACATGGGCGGGTGGATAGAGTGGAGGTACCCGGCGGACCCCATGGGCCTGGTTGAAGTGATGAACATGTACGAGAGCCCCGTACGAGGATGCGAGCGATACGGAAAGTCCAAGTCGTACCGAGACGGTGCGAAATGCCGTAACCAACCGTCCCGTTACATCATATAGCCGACCTCGCTGGACTGGTAGAAGCCCTTCGCCCTGCATAGCTGACAATATCGGAACACGCCTCTCTCGAAAAGGAGATTTGAAGAAAAAGAACAGGGCAACGACTGGTGGCGCACAAGCCGAGTCTAGTGTTTTTCTCCTTTCCCCCCAACGCCATGCCCAAAATGAATTGACGTCTGTCATATGCGGCTTACAACGCAGGCATAACCGCCTTGGCCAATGGCGGCGTTGGCGGTCCTGGTACACAAGTTGGGTAACACGACCGCCTGCCACTTCGCGTTGTTTTTTCTCTTCCCCCGTTCACCCCTCTTCCGTATCTCTTGTCTTTCCCTCCCTCCCTCTCCCCACCATCGTAACGTCTCCTTCCTCCTCCTTCTCCATTCTTCGGAAGATGCAGGAGGAAGCCATCTTCTCACGAGGCAAAAGATCCCTGCCGCCACAGTCGACCCGGCTCGGCAGGCCATGACCAGGTGCCGTTACATCGTGCGCCTGCGAGCACGGCAGCAGCAACGCAGACTGCGGCCCCCAAAGCAATGCGATGCAACGTCCACCTACGCCTCGATAGCAGCCCTTCTGATATTGTCACCTGCATTACATTCCATCATGTGGCAACCCTCCATATAGTACGCCGACCGCCTCCCATCGCGAGGACAGCAAGCGCCCTCAAACCATCCCTTGACAAGGGGGCCCTTGGTCTTTTCGAAGACCCCCCCCCAGCCCCATGTCGTACGATCAACCTTGAAGCCCTTTTTCCATGCGCGAGAGCCGAAGCAAGGGCACCACGCGCAGCCGCCGCTCGCCTGTGCCACTACCCGCCAATCAGACCTAGGAGAGGCGGCGCCTAGGGGTCCTGTCGTGTAAAGAGAGACACCCACGCGATCAAGGGCATGGGGCAAAGCAACGTTACCCGCCGCCCCCAAGGGGAACGTATGTACCTATTTTCAAGTCGCGAGGACCTTATCCTCCGCTCTTTTCACCGACCAGGGCAGGATGGTGGGGACCGCGGGCGAGTATAAGCTCGTACCGGGGCCCTAAAAAAGTGACTGGCGGGACCCAATGCGACAGCCGTGAGGGACGGGGAAACTGGTCTATATCTATAATTCTATGACCCCCCAGGTTCAGAGGACCAATGATTGGGCCGTTTCGACAAGACAGCTACAATGGCGGGGGAGGGGGACATAAGGCGTGCGCTATAGAATATGAAGAAGCCGGTAGCGGCAGGGAGGGAGGGGGAGTCATTCCCTACCACCTCGGCCACTTTGAACCCGCCCCATGCCCATAGAACAACAGACTGACCATGACTTGTATGTGTGTAGATAGGTCGTGGGTAAGTAGTCAAGCCACAGTGGGGCTCAGAGGCCTCAACCAACCCTCGACCCCAAGGGATGGGATCGGGCGGGGATGAGTGACGGTGGGAGGGCAAAGGGCAGGAGAGGACAGAAAAGAGCATGGGCAGACCAGGGGGGGATCCGAGGGGTCATTGCATACATCCGCCCTTCTGCTGCATTGCAGCCGAGATTCCTGAAGTACCCATGCTGCTGTCCGTCTCTTACTTTCTGACGGGCCGACTCTTCTATCCGCCTTTCCCCCCTTCCCCGGTCCCTCGCCCTGCGTGGTGCCTAGCGAAGGCGTTCCCCTCCCTTCTCCACCCATGGCCATCCGTACCCTGGCGTCTTGGGTACTCCGTACTGGGCCTGCACACAAGATGAGATACGGGAAAACCGGGTCGAAAGGGGGGGATTCAGATCCCGATGCTGGCCCGTCAAGATCGAAATCGGGGCGGATCGAGTAGCTTCGTTACTCAGGGAGGGAGGGGGATCGGTCGAGATGCGGCAAGGCCAGCGTTATTCGTTCTAACCAGGTCGGTGGGATTTTGCTTTCCGTCACTAGTTCCGGCAGCGGCAGCAACGGCAGCATCTCAGGCCCCGGAACGTTAGGAAGAGGACGAGGAGGAGTGAAAGGGAGCACAGGCGCGCCGTGTTCGTTACACTTCCCCTCCTAACTGCTGTTTTCCCCCTTGTCCGTGGCGCGTTCTCCCTGTGATTTGGCCCGACGGCCCAGAAGACGGCCTCCTGGAAGCCGTATACAACGCCATCCTATACATGTTCATGCCGCCACCGACCGGCCGCCGGCGGAGGCATGGGCAGCCGCCCTCCCTCCCTTCTCGTATGCCTTGACGGCCGTACTACGGGAACGAGTCACTATGCCTTTCTTCGCACCCCCCATACCCCCGGTGGGAGAGGGTGGGTCGTTCCCCCGCGTTATGTTTTGTCACAGCGTACGACTTTTTTCACGCGCCCGTCTGGAGTAACGAACACATTATTATACTCGGGTGTGGGAGGGAGAAGAGGAGGGATCATCATGGATACTGGATCGACGCCGCCCACGCGTCCCCCTTCGATCGCTGAATTTCCTGCATGCGACGTTTCCCTCTCTCCCTTTACTGATCGAGCGCGCAAGCCGGTAACCGGGGCAAAAGAAACACAATCGGTGGGGTTGTCAGCTGTCACATGTGAACAAATTACCGTATCTGAATGATGAGGAAATTCCCCCCCACCCCAGAGGGGATGTAGATCGGCGAACCGAAAGCAATGTAACGGACGGGGGGAGGATGCCACTCGACAAAAGTGCACATGATTATTGTTTCCTTTCTATTCCCAGCCCACCGAGGGCGATACGGGGGAGGCAGAGAGAGAGCCTTGACAAACGGTCAAACCCGTGGATGGAACTGGATCCAGAAGATGTTTCTTTCCCTTCTACCTCCATCCCCTGCATCTCTCTATTCACTACTCGCCTACATCTGGACCGTGACGCAGCGGGGGTTCTTGCAGAACCCATCATCCTTGCCGCAGATGCTTTCGATTGAACCGCTGCCGGGCCTCGGGGCAAGCAACAGAACCAAAAGAAAAACGTCGCGGAACGGCCGGGGAAAGCTGCCAGACTGGCCCCCAAGGCTCTAACGTGAGTTTGTACGTAGGCGTGTCGAGGGTGAGAGGACCAACTGCCACCCCCACTTTTTCCCCTATAGAGAGAAAGATGGAGTACCAACCTACTATCCGTATACCACACACCCGCCATCCGCGTCTCTCTCCAAACTGACAGGTCGCGCGGATGGGGGGGGGGGGGGGTCGAAGCCTGCGTTTCTCCGCCCGTACGTCTGAGCCCCCTCCACCCTGGGGTTTGTGGCGTTACGCAAGCAAGGGCCTACACGACCCCGAAGCTGCAACTAACCTCGCCGGGCCACACCATTACTCGGTGGCTAAGTAACCAGGGGAGGCGGGCCAACGGGCGCGGAAGGCGAGAAGAAGAAGAAGAAGAACAAGAAGAAGAACAAAAAACAAGGAGGGCGCTGTGCTTGCCCCTCGCCGGGCAGGCAGAGACAGGGGACGGATGGGACGCCTTGCCGCCGGCATGCCGGATCCCTGACACCCGCCCGCCTCGACGCGCCCCCCCTTCCCATCCCCACCCGTACCGAGGACCCCTCCTAGCGGCAATAGTCGCGATGGATGCTGCGTCGGCTCAGGGCTGGGGTGTGGGTGGATAAAGGGCGGCCCCGGAGAGCTCCGGTCGCCCCTTCCCCCCAGCGCCCCCGAACTTGCGACCGTGTGCATTTCCCTCGTCTGCGCTCTTTCCCTCCCTTCGTTGGGGAAGGGTTCCCGTTCGTAGTTGAACCCAAACATGGGAAACGAAAATCCACTCGTGCACGAGGAAAGAGCCCCCCGTCCGACCCTGCGGTTGCCCCCTTACCTGCTTCCCCCCAAGGTTTATACCGGTTACGTGTGTGGGTTTATACCTGTTACGTGTGTGGGTTTATACCGGTTACGTGTTTGGGCATGCGAAAAAGTCAGTCGCGAGGCGCAGTCCGCCCTGCCATCTCTTCCTCCCCCCCCTTCCTCTCCCTCCCCCAGCTAACCCGGCCCGAGGCTGCTGCTACTGCTGCTGCTGCGCCTTGCGGGCGAAGTCAGCCTACAGCCGCGTGTTTCGCGTCGGCCCGCGTGGGTTCGGCGCCCAGAGCAAAATCCGGGCCCCGAAATAGAGAAAGGTCGGCCCCCCTTTACCTAAACCGTTGTTCGGCCCTCCGAAACTCCCCAGAGAACTAAATTTATATTTGTCGGGTTCGGAAAATAATAGATAAATAAAAAGAGGAAGTGAGAGTCGCGGACCCGTTCAGTCAGTACGCGCTTGGGGGCGGCCGCGCTGTTGGAAACGAAACGCTCTCGCGACTGGACGTCGTGGGCGTTGGCCGGCCATCGCGGAACCAGACATATGAACGACGGCAAACTCGTGCAGCACGAAAATTTTACCCTAGACCGGGGAACCCCCCGGGGGAGATGTCTTTGTTTTTCTTCTCTAAACATTTGAGCCGGGGTGCCGTTGCGTTGGTGGCTACGTCGCCATGGGGACGCTCGATTCATTATACTCGACTTCTTGTACTGTTGTCCCATGTATGTACCCCCCGACATGATAACAGTGAACAATGGGATCAGACTCAACGACGACGAGCGGTCAGGTACATAATTGCCCACGAGATCAAATCAACGGCCCCAACTGGGGCGGGGCCAAGGGATCCCGCCCTTCAACCCACTCTCCTATGAACAGTGGGATGCTAAGAGGCTCCCTCCCATCTTCCCCTCCTTGGACGAGCCGCGAGCTATCACAAGAGGCGGCCGGTCTATGAGACCCGCAGACCCCCGTCCAGAAAAGCTTCGGTCCCGTGGGGCCCATGCCCGCCGCGCATTGATGGCAGCCGACGGGGCCCTAACGGGGAAAAAAAGGCTGAATAGGACCGTCTCATCCCCCAACTAGCAGTTTTTGACAAACAAAGAGCCGTGGTGGCGTTGATCAGGGGCCCGCTAGCTACTGGGCCCATGCCCTGCGACGGCTCTTGCCAGGATCGTGCCAAAGCAAAGCCTGCAGCATCTGCATCCCGGCCGCGATCAAGGGAGGGAGGGCTGCAGCCGTGCGCGCTCGTATCCACGGAGATCCCTGCCCAGGGCACAGCCAGCGATGGAGACGGTTACGGCCGGTTTGAGTGGCTCCCACCACCCTCGGAGGCCAAAGCCTTGTCACGGTGAGAGGCCGGCGACTAGACAAGTAGCTACTTGGCTGCGTCTTGTACCGGGTACCGGTGATAGCATGGGGCGCGATGCCAGCGCCCACGTGGCCGCGGGAGCCTCGGTCGCTGTGTTACCAACCAACGCTGGAGCTCGCAGCTTGGCCTGCGCAGGGGGCCTGACCGGGTTAGTCCTTGGCACCTCCCTTGCGCCCTTGCACAGCCGTCGCCTCGTTAGTAGTATGATTGGAAGAAGGGGCTGGTCCCGGTCTTCCTTTGGCTGGACTGGCAGGTGGTACACACACGATGTCGGTCTTACTCTGACCGTTCTCCTGGTTGGCAAAGCTTTGTGGTACGTATCATGTGGCCAGCTCAGAAGGCTGGGAGGAGAGAGGGGCGGAAGATAGGGGTTGGAGGTTGGGAGAAGTGAACGAGCGAGCGACGGCTCTGGTGATTTGGCCGTCGACGAGCATCGGCACACGTTGCACAGGAGGCACGGATGAGCGACCGCGCATGCGGGTGTACTGTACGGGAGGCCCGTGGCGCCTAGACTTGTGGGCGCTATCAAGCAGCCCAGCGCGTTCAAATTCGTTTTCTCGGGCGAATGGTATGCCACGGCCCGGCGGTATGCCCCTCAAGAAAGCATTGGCTTCTGTAGCAGCGATGCGAACGACCGCCGGAAGGCGAGTTGGGGGCACCACTGGCCCGCCACGCCGATATCGCCGCCGGGGAAGCCGAGCCAGAGCGTCACGGAGATCCTGGACCGTATGCACAGCGGCCCATTTGCAGCGGCCAGCGTCATCCGTATGCTCCCGAAGGGACGTATTCAAGAAGCTGCAGATCTTGAATGGGCGGCGGCGTCGTTGAAACTGTGCGACATGATAGCTCCGGGGCATATCCTCTGGTCCCATGGCATTCGCCAAGGGGGCAGATACCCCACGAGCTGAGAACCAAGCGGGATGGAATTCCACGGCAGCGCGCAGTCGTCCGACGGGAGAGGACAGATTTGGTGTGCCGCACAGGAAGAATATGTGCCGGCCCGCGATGACCAGCGGTGTCCCTGAATGTCCGGCCGGCGTGGCATGCACTGCCTGTTCTGGATGGCCTTCGACGTTTCTGGATCGCCGGCCTCGTTGGGAAGACGCTACAACGCCTTCCCGCCCGCTCGCTCATGCTGTGTCCATCACCCTGACGATTCCGCGGCCGTGGAACTTGACGCACAATGACCCGACGCCAGGGTCCAATGGAAGCCTTCTGGGTTGGTTCCCCTCGCGTAGGTACCCGAAGAGGCTTTCCACTGCGCTTCCGGCGCTGCCATCATGTAGATACGGCCCCGGGTATGGGCGAAGGGTGACCGGAATCCATGCTTTGATTACTGGAGGGTGCCCGGCATAGCCGTAAACGTGTTGTATACATGGCAGAAGGGGAACAATGTGTAATGAGCACTTTCGGAGTGGATGTCTGTAACAGTACCCGATGCGGGACGGTAACGCAGCATTCGAAGGCCTGACAGTCCCGTGATCAATACACGCCATGAGCTCAGTTGCCGTCAAAGGCGGCTTTCATCTTGATCTGGAACTGGAAAATTGAACCAACTATGCATGTGGCATGCCCACGGCTTTCAACGCGTACATCATTCGGGCACACAGCGGGCTGCCTCTTCCTTAGAACTTGCGCTTCTTCTTGATTGGGCCAGCAGCAGACTTGCGTTCCAGTTCTTTGGCGAGCTCAACTCGTCTCTGCTCAGCCTTTTGCTCGTCGGTCAGCTCCGGCTCTACAGAGCGCTCCCCCACAGGCCCAGACGAAGTGGGCGTTCCAGTGCGTGGCCTCTTGCCAATTGTCCCGATAGTCCGAGGCTTTGGTTTGGAGACAACCTCTGCCTTGGCATCTTCTTCGCCAGCTACTGGCGAGGAAGACTTCTGCGCCGCTCGATTCCTGCCACCAATGACTCCAATACCCCCCCGCTTCCGCTGGGGGGCCGCTGGAGCGGGAGATGAATACGTCTCCGGAGAGGGGGCCCTTTTCTCGGGGGAGCTGTCGTCGGATTCGGTAGCCGTATCGTCATGCCGGCTCGGCTGTGGTAAGGCGACGGGCGAAGAGGACCTTGTGCGACTGGATTTCCCGCCAATAGTCCCAAGCTGCCTGCCGGCCCGTTTGGGCGGTGAAGATGGAGCCGCTTCATGCTCGGACTCAGATGCGGTAGCATCATCATCTTCAGCATCTCTACTAGGAGACGGCCGGCTCGCTGCTTTAGCTGCCCTCGACCCGATGCCCCCAATCGCACCTATCCGTGCCGGGCGTTTCTCTTGCTGTCGAGACGCGATGGGGTAGCTGTCCGGAACGATCGCCGCTTCCTCATCTTCGGTTGTGCTATCGCCGGGGTCCGTATTGCCCCGAGCCGCTCGTTTAGACGCCAAGTGAGGCGGGGTGGCTTGGACCTGGAAAACGTCGCCGTCGTCGTCGGCGGCAACAGGCTTTAGCTCCGGTGATTGAGGCTCTACCGAATCTTTCGGGGTGGGACGGGGTACCGCAGTGGCCACAGGCTCCGGTCCAAGGTCCCGCCACCAGCCGCTCAGATTCTCGTGCACCGAGATCTTTGCGCCGCTGAAGTCTAGGTATTCTGGGTCACCAAGTACTTTTTGGACCAAGGAGGTAACATCCTCCGGAGGAGGCGTCCCTTTAGATACTGTTGCTCTCCACTCGGACAAATCAAAAGGCGCCAAGCCCTTAACTTGTGTATCTGCAAATGCTCTCGTCACCTTGCGTTTTCCTGACAGGGCGTTGAAAATGCTCTCAAGTCCCGTGCCCATGGCCGCGAGCTTATCCACCAATCTGTTTATGACAGCGTCTTTCTCCTTGAGACTGGAGGTAAGAGCCTGCACCTCGCACATGCGGCTATGTTGGGCCTGGATGAGAGGAAGCACAAGCTCTGACGCTAAGGAGGCGGGCGGCAGCTTGAAGAGATTGACGGGCCACTTCAGGGGCTTGAGGCCGCCTGGCAGCATGCAAGTAATGAGCAGGGTGAGGTCGTCTCCGCTACTGCTGGCGGATGCGGCGGCTAGGGCCAGGCTGGTCTGATGATGGTCGGGTGAGGAGGGATCCATGGCAGCCTGGAGCTTCTGTAGCAGGATGGCCATTTGGTCCGGGCCTTCGGTGAGGTCAATGCTGGTGTCCTCTTGGATACTCCGCCCGAAGATGGCTTTTCGATCCAATGTTTCGCTCCAGACGTTGGCCAGATCGGTTACATGCAGCGTGTAAGCCGAGGCGCCAAAGGAGGGCGAAACGAACAAGGGCGGGAGGCTGTTGGAAAACGGCGGCAGCGGGCGCCACATGGTCGGCATCGTCAACCTGTGACAGGACGAAGGGAGAGATAGGTCTGAAGTTCCAAGCTGCACGCCTTCCGTCTGATAGCCTTGCAGTCCGAGATTGCAGGGCTTCGGGAGGGGTGGGTTCGAGAGCCAGTGGCCCAGCCGAGGGCGTGTGACACCTGAGAGCTCACGTATGCTCACGTATGCTCACGTATGCTCACGTATGCTCACGTATGCTCACGTATGACGTGGAAGGGCCAAAAGCGAGGCGGCAGTCGGCAAGCTCTGCTGCTGGTTCCACGACGGACTGAGCTGTAACGTCCCCATGCACGCAGAATAAGCACCGGGAGCGGTTCGGATCTCTTGGAACAGCGTGGAAAAGACTGAGAGGGACCGACAGCTTTGCCCCCGGGGGACCCAGGGTCCGAATTTGGGACGAGGCGGTGACCAAAGGCACGGGCGGGACGTATGGGAAGCAAGTGACAGGTCAAATCCAGCTTGGTACCGTCTCTATGCCGTATCTTCTGCGCTGCGTCGTCTTGGATCTGCAGGCGGCCTTGAAAAGCGCAGGTCGGACATTTGGCCATACGCAGTGCAAGGCGGGGCAGGTGCGCGCGTCGCGAGTGAGCCCGTCACTGCGGGGCGGACGGTGGTTTGGTCAGCGCACAGACTCTGAACTGCCTGCGTACAGGTAGGTACCGGTACGGGGCACACGAGAAATGCAGTGACAGTTCCCGAAGTTGGAGGGAATAGAATGGGCAGAAAGGCGGATGATGATGGCGTCGTCTGGTTGAGAGAGGTCGACTTGAGGTTGGGTGCCTATGGCAGAGATGGCCCGTGCGCCTCCTCTGCAGTGAGTGACTGCCTGATGGACGCCGATCTTAACATCGTCACAAGACGAAGACATTGGTGCAAGGTTGAGCCCGACCGCAGGCGCATCGCTCTGGAGCCTCATGGCAAATCCCAACAATGATATCACCACGAGAGTCGTGCAGAATATGTAACGCTCGAGGTCAAACTTAAGGCCCGCCATGGATGGCCAATGGCCATAGGGGGTGGATGAGCCGCATACACCTGTTATCTGTGGTGCAGACCAATTCAACTGCTTCGGTCAATTTGGGATACACCGCGCACGGCGAGATCACACCCTTGACATGGCATTTGCCCCATCAAGTCAACTCCGCCGAACCAGTTTGGGCTCAGTCCGGGTAAAGAGCAGTAAAGTAGTAGCTGAATTCAGAGCAGGGCACAGACCCAACTATCATCAGGAAAACTGTATGTAGGTCTTTCAGTGCCTGGGCATGAACTTGATATGCCGATGCAGACGCGCTGAAGTCCCATTTCCGACAGACTTGGGGCCGTGCTCAAGGTCGACGGCCAAAGTGTGACCAACTGGCGCACTGGGTATCATCAACGCGAACCATCGCCCCTAGCATGGAAAGAAGCAATCAATCAACCAAACCCATCAACGTCGATATACCAAAACTGTGCTTCAAGAGCGCCATATTCCCGCTTCGATTCATAAATCATACGCTCAATGCAACCAAAGTCAACCTTAGCCCCCTAAATAGCAGAGCCCGCCGCCGTGTGCCCGTTAAATGCCCCCGACGAAACCCCCACCTCCTATGCCGCTTGTACCGTCCATACCAAAGCCGCGAATGGTTTGCTGCCAGTCCTGCCAGTCGAATTCCTCGTCCATGTTGACATCGACGTCATCCACAACAGGCACGCTGCTGGGAACGGCCGTCTGGCCATCCCAGTTCCAGCCATTGTTGGGCCAAAGCCATGGGGGCGGGTTGTCGTCCACAAGACCGTCCGCGGCTAACGTGTTGGTCAGAGCCGCTGCCTGACCAGCCGATGTCGCCGACGTAGAGCCCTGCTGCCCGAAACCAAGGCCTCCGTCTGCCATGGTGTTGCCGTTGGCGGGTGGTCCCGGCATCGTCATCTGTTGCGGTGCTGCGGATGCGCCACTCTGACCTATTACGTCCGAAGAAGATCCAAGGCCAACCGTGTTCCCGATGCGGCCCATCTCAGGATAATTCACCGTCCAGAAATCGGCCATATTAAGTTCTGGTTGTGTAATAGCAGCGCCAAGGTTGGCGTACTGCATCGGCATAACAGACGAATCCGCCGATGGCGGCGCTCGTGCCGTCACCGAAGGGACCACGGGTTGTTGTACCCTGGTTTCGGCTGGCTTGCTGTAGGAAGATTCGGTTTTGAATCGCGGGTTTTCAGGCGCGGGCCTGCCCACGAGCTTCCGCCACCGATCTTGAGCCATGTTATTTCGTACTGAGCTCGGCAGGTGCTGGAATCTCACGACGGGTTGCACCGCCTTGTGGACTTCCTCCATATCCAGCTGTTCGGCTGCTTGGGGGTCGTTACGCAGTCGTGCAATTTCGGCCTCTCGATGCTTCTGCGCTTTCATCATAAGCTTGCGGATTGGGAACAGCACCGACGTGTGCACCTGTAGCTTGGCCTGCTCGGATGGCTCCAGCTGCAAAGTGCTGCTGAGCGCCATCCAAGCTCTCTCCACTGGCGCCGACCAAGGACGGCGACACAACTCGAGCAGGAGGTAGGCGATGGCATTCCAGTGCGTCTGGGTTTGGAAAAGCCATCTGTACTGCTTTGCCCTCTCCTCGTTGCTGAGAAGTCGGTTGTATTCGATCACTTCGATCGCCGCGGTAAGGATGCGATCACGGACTTGCTGGGAGAGCTGCTGACCCTCGGGCGAGAAGAGAATGGGCTGATAGATGAGCAGGATCATCTTGGCCATGATGATTCGAGCCATGGCGGCTGCGAGCCAATGCATCGTCTCAACTTCGCTGTCCTCGCACGGCTTCAGATACTTTTCCTCCACTCTGTCGTATAGCTCCAGAAGCATGTCCTCGCGCTCCTCCAAGGTCAGCGCCGTGTCCTTGGGACAAGGTGACAAGGGGTTCGCCGCCTGGTGCATCTTCCTGGCAAGATGAACTACCTCAAAACGAATGAGGCAGAATGTCAAATCTGAAGCCCCTACCCTTTCGGGGGGGAAGTCCTTCATTTCCGGTGTAATATCGACGTCGTTTATGTGTATGGGAAACGACGTGTCCCAGGCGCCGTGGATCGTCAAATCGGTACCTTGGTCTTCGGCGGCCCTCACATCCAGAACCACAATGGCCCACCATAGGCGGCGCCGCATCTCGATGTCGAATGGAGAAAGATTTGCAAAGTGTGTGCCTTCACGATGTATGCCGAGAGCTTGCGCGATCCGAATCAGGAGACCGGTCAGGGTCCACGAGAACCGTGAGTTGTCGTATCGTCGAACCAGGGCCACGTAGAGAGCCAGCGCCTGCACGACGACAAGCTCCGACGTGTTCAAAAATCCCGCCTTGGCAAGAGCCTGCTCGGTGGCGAACCGGTACTGGTCATGCAGATGCCATTTGTCGGCGTTGAAGTTCCTCTTGACCTGCAAGGTACATTGTCAGTTCATGAGTCATGGGGTGCAAACATCCAAAGGCAGACACACCTCATCCTCCTCCATGGATGTTATGGCCGAGAAGTAAATGGAAAACATCAAGGCCTCTAACCCAGGGGTCAAGATGTCCATGTTGGTCCGCAACTTGCGGATGAGGCCATTCATTGTGGGGACGTGGAGAATCTTGAGAAGTGGGTCTATGTTCTCGGTGTAGACCTGCCAGATGAAGGGAATCTGGGAAGGCAAGGGGTGAAGCTTTCGCAAGTCCACGTCGCAAGACCTGTAGCCGAACAAGAATGCGTGGTGGTCCGCCTGGGTATCCTTGATGGAAGTCACCGTGACGGGAGTGCTGCCGTCGTCTTCCGACTCGTCCGAGTCCTCGTCGGTGAGCTTCTCCGTGTCGGCGCGCAGCGCCGCAAGCTACAGCAAGAGCATTAGTCCTGTCCGTGAATGAGCCAATGACCAGAACCCTACTTGCCTCATCGTTTATTTTGGACCAGAATGCGTTGCTAACGTAGCGTGTCTTCCCGTCATCGTTGAGCACAAGTCGCCCAAAGTCTCTGTTGACACCGGAGCTCTCAGTCGGGCTTTGCACCTGGGCCGAGGTCGGCCCCCAGCTCGAGTTGCGCATAAGCCGCATGGAGTCGGATCGAGAATACTGATGGCCGCTCGTCGTGGGCTGGGAGGTCTCTCTGCGCTTTTCGTCATGGGCCACGTTGGTTGTGTCTCCGGGCGACCCATCGGTGCTCGACGCGTGCCTGGCATCGGGCTCGATTTGCCCACTGAGTTCTTCGACAATTCCTTCGAGCTTGCGCAACCGCTTCATCAGCTCGACCTCGCGCTCGCTCGTTTGCTTAGGTGGGGCATTCGGGTCCTTCGGGCGAGGTCGTCGCGGCGCTCGGCCTGGAGCTGGGAAGATACAGGAAATGTGTGCCTTGCGGCAGTTGCTGCAAGGCATGCGCTTGTCGCACCGCACTTTGCGGCGACGGCAGGTTACACATCTAGAGAAGCTTGGGTTAGTCGCAAGGGGCCTCTGTCGGCGCGAAGGGCGGCCTTACGATCGCGGGTTCAGGGTCCCCGAGGGCTCAACACTGGGATCGATGACGGTCGCACCCGAGGGGGACATGGTGGTGAAGCCCGTAGAGGTGCCCAGTGCGTGTGCGGCCATGCTGACGTCTCGCGCGGCTGTGTCCACCGGGGAATGGGAGTTTTCTCGCTTCTGGTACGTCGGGGATGCGCCCAGGTCGATCCCCCGCGCGGGGTTGCTACCGTTGGGTAAAGTCGTCATAGTGGGATCTGGCGCTCAGGGCGGAGGGGAAAACGGTGTCGCCGCCAGCGAGTAATGTTGGTTTGCGCAAGATGGCGTTAGGCCCCGGGCTTCCCGGCGAGGCCTCAAGCAAATCTCTGCTTCTTTCCCGAGGGGGGGCAGGCGACGCCAGGAAAAGGCGCAGGGCGCGGCGGACCGGAAATAAGAAGCGTGCCAGCGGCCGGCAGGAGAAGATTGGGCCGAGGCTCGAATGCGACGCGATAGGGTCAACTGATGCAGCAAAGAGTCGCGGGTGGCCTCGAGAGGATTTGTCCGTCGTGGGAGAGCCGGACCTCAACGGCTTCCTTGTCGATTCGATTGCTTTTGACGGCCGGTCCTCGGCTGGAGGGGAGCGATTTTCGGGGGGGACGGATCACCGACGGGTTTCGGATAAGGGCTGTTGGCGGGGAGGAGAACCTCTGGGAAGTCGATGATTGGAATGGCGCTTGGCATGCACAGTCACGGGAAAAGGAGACTAGAGGCCGGCATCTGCACGGAGAGCTGGATACAGCAGAGGGACGGAGGAACGGCGGGAAGGGACCCGCAGGAGGCTGGATGGATTTTCTTTGTTTTCTCCGTTGCGTCACCCGCAAGATGAGACGATGACTCCCTGCTGCATTAGGTCAGAGGATCGCCGCCAGGCCCAACGGGCTTCGCAGGCTTCGCAGGCTTCGCAGGCTTCACTGGCTCCAGCTGGCTCGAGAAATCCCGTCCGGTCTCCATGCCCGGCCAGGGCTCACATTCATCCCAGCTCCCGGCTTAGGTCATCACTTGACTCATGTATTTCTTAAGTAAGCCGAAAGAGGGCGGGGCGACTGCCGCTGCTTTGCTGAACGAAGCGCCTGTGGCCAAGATCTTTTCAGCCCTGAAAGAGGGGCCGTCGCACGGAGTCAACACATGGGATGCGACGCTGTTCTCGGTTCGACGATGCGTACATGACCGTCTCGCATTCCGTGTTCACGAGATTGCAGAGAGAAAGGCGCGCCCAGTGAGTACATGTTGGCCTCTCTGAGTTGTAGGAACTGTCGGCGACGAATTGAGAACCCTCCTTGGCGCCGCAACCCCCCGTTGCCCGGTTCGTCCAAGCAAATCGACATGCTCGTGGGCGGGTGGGAACTAGACGGCCGGGAATTAGACGGCCCTTGCATCGCGCCGAGCCCGCCTAAGCCCGCCTCGTGTATGCCATTGGATCGGCAACGCCCGCAAGGCGCTGACATAAGAAAGCTGCTGTCTTGTCCTACCACCCGAGGCGCAAACGACCTCACGGCCCTGGCCTTCGACATCTGATACTGGACGAACCTTCCCCCAGCAGCAACCCGCCGGATTTCCGGTTGCCCATATCGGAGGTAGTAGCTATTGACCGAGCTGCACAGTGTGTGACATTGCCTATCAGCAAGCAGCAGGTCAAGATCTCATGGATACACAGGTTGCCGAATTGGTGTAAAAGTCTGATGGTTGACCAAGGCGTGGATCACGAGGGAACACAAGGGACCAACGACGGATTGGGGCACCAACACGCGTTAGTGGAGCAGATCCTGGTTTCCAGAATTCATCCCGCCACCTGCAACAAGAGCCCCTGTGCCTAAGAAGTACGTCCTCCTAGCGATATAGCTATGCTCTTTTTAGTTGTACATAAGTCCTGTCAGGTACCTAGGTACTTACCTTATGGGGCAATCGGGGATTGATCTAGGCACCTACATACTACTAGGTACGATGTACTTTTAAGAGGAACTGTGTAGATGCAAAGAGAGGCTTCCTTGGGAAGCCGCCCTGGGCAACCTGAAATTGCCCAGGCTCACACTACATATTTTACCCCGGAATTTACCTGCATCAGAGACGCCTAACCTAATTCATCGGCGTTGCCAATTTTTCACACCTGCTCTAAAAATCCAAGTTGTTATGCGACAGCCGGTATGGCCTACCGCTTGGAGTGACGTGCCATTGAACACACGACACCTGTCAAGGATATCCCTTTCTACTGAAATAAATCTTGCCTGCGAGTCTGTATGATCAAATACCCATGCAGTCGCCATTTCCAAACCCTACAACTGGGCCCAGGGCGAATGCGATCGGGTCTCCTGCATCGTTGCCTAGGAGGTCTGGGAGGCCTGCGTCCTGCAGTATGTACCTAGATCCTTGCCCAGGCAAGTCAGAGTCTTGTTCTATTCCAATGGTTTACCGGCTCCGAGATAGGGGGCAGATTTTGCAGTAGCCAAGCTTGAAGCATTTTCCTCGCCTTCATAAAAAAGACAGTCCAACCGAACCCCAGCCACGTCACGATGCCCACTCTCGAATCCAATCAACCAAAAGATGCAATTGCCGGCCCCCTCGCCCCCTGGGTCTGCTTGCACTCCAAGGCTAAACCCCAGCTAGTCATGCTATGTACGTGTAAATCGGCAAGTTGATAGGCTAGTAAACAAATCTTAACTCAGCCGCGATTGACTGGAGGGGCAGATACGACCGATAACCCAGATTCCCTCTTGTGAGATAGATGATTGGCTCGCCGGAGTCAGCAAGTAGTGGGATTGCCTTCTTGGCGATGCAGCATAGGGGCACAGAACCGACGATCAACTAAGAATAGCCACGACATCGCACACTGAGAATATAAGCTGCGCGACTCTCCTCTTTCACCGATTGATCGGTGAGGTGCTCTAGGGTAACTCCTCAGACGACGGCAAAACCACTCTCCCTCAGCTAAGTACCGCACAACCATCCTAATCGCCTCACGCACACTCGCCTCAACATGGTCCATTGGTTTGAAGAGCCTTTTACGCTCATTCCGACTCCGTTGGCTAAGCTACCGGAAGGCGAGAAGCCCGATATCTTCAACGATGTGTCCACGGGTAAGAGCCCACAGAGACTCCTCGAAGACCGCGTTCGGGCACTGAGCCAAAGGCAGAAATGGCCCTGGCCCACAATGTCATCATCCGCGGCCTCAACTCGGTCTACGTGCAGGCGCCGTACGTGAAGCCCGAGGACCAGCACGACTTCTTGCTGTACGCGCGGAACCTCTTCCACATGCTGGCCGTGCACCACGACAGCGAGGAGGACAACTTCTTCCCGGCCGTCGAGCAGATGGCGGGGGAGCCCGGCATCATGGCGACCAACGTGGCGCAGCACCAGTCCTTCCATGGCGGTATCGAGGCGCTCATGGCGTACGTCCAAAAGGTCCTCGACGGCGCGGAGCCGTACGATGGCCGCCGCATCGTCGAGCTCATCGACGCCTTTGGCGCGATGCTCATCGAGCACCTGACAGCCGAGATCCAGACGCTCCTCGACCTCCGCCGCTACGGCGCGGAGAAAATGAAAGGCCTCCACAAAGCCTTGTTTGACGAAGGGCAGGCTAACCTCGTACGTTTGTGATTTGAAAGCCATTTGAACCCAAGCGGCTTCGCTAACAGGAACCCCCGTTTTAGAAAAAGATAGGCTTAGTAGAGGGCGCCGTTGCCGCATTCCTTGGCCATGATTCAACGTGGGAGAATGGCATTTGGGCGACAAACTTTCCCCCCGTCCCTTGGGTCGTGAAAGGGGTTATTTTGAAGGGGGTTTTCTACCTTCGCTCATCTTGGTGGCGATTCGCTCCCTGCGACCAGAGTCTTATGCCGAAACCTCGGCCGTACGCTGGACCGTGAGGTGGTCAAGTATAGAGAAGCAAGACTTGTGTCAGCGTGAATATGGACTGTCTTCACATCTTCTCGTGCCAGGTGCCTGGAATATGCTGGCGAGTGGCTACGTCCGAGGCACGGCATTCTGAGACCCCCCACATCCCTCTGTGCAGCACCCAAGTAGATAGAGCCTTTATAGCTCTAAATCAGGCTGTAGCTTTCACATCGTGATACCATCTAATTGTTAGCGAACTCTAACTTCAAGACCTTACACTTCCTTCTCTTCCTACGTGACATGAAATGTACCTCCCTGAAATTAGGGCAGTCAGGCGGCACCTTACCTGGGTTGGTTTCTGCACCCTCTGTCAGCTTGTCGTGTGTATGGGAGAGCGGCAAAAGGTCCCATATGATTTGGAAATGTTTGATCCAACGGGCAAGTCATTCGTACCTTCATGGGGCGTGCCCCCGTATTGCGCTTCGTGGAGGAGACGCCAAGCTCAGATTTGGTGGCAGATTTGGTGGCAGATGAGGGCAATTCAAGAGCCCTAAAGTACTCGACCGGGGGCTTGGCCGAACAAATAGAGGCGACATGGAGGGTGTAAAATACGGGAGAGGAAACGGGGGAAAAGCGATCTTGCGGATGAAAGGATACTGCAAGATAGAATGGAAAGCTGCGAAACAACCTTCTATGAGGATGCTGCTGTGTTATATGGAGATGTGGCATGGAATGGCATGGTGACAGGCGATTTAAAGCAACAAAAGCTACACGAGCGACAAAGCAAACCCTATGGCATTTGCGCCAGAGAAGAGGGACCCGGTGAAGGGGCTGCGAGGGCCTTCATGTCTAGGTCTGCCGAGGCTATAGCAGCCAAGGTATAGATAAAAAGACAACTGGCCACCATCAATCCATCCACTGGTTTCACGCTGGGCTCCAAGGCCATGTTCTCTGGCGTTGGTCAGTCATGCTTCGCGCCTGGGGTACACCTGCGTATGGACCATCTTGTCCGCTAATTGACTGAGGTGTTGAGTATATCGCTCAGATATGAATCCACGGATGTAGGGACGATATTATATTAACGTGTTCAAAGCACGGTCTAAGGGGTATCAGGTACTAAGAAAACACGCGCAACTACCCAAGACCAGCTCAAACTATTCCCGCGTCTCGGTCGGCGAGTTCCTTTCGGGCTTGCTGCTCCCACATGGCCGCATCCCCCGCCGCGCCATCTCTTGGGTAAACTGTCCCGTCGCTGCTGTCGGCCTTGGGCGTATCGTGTTCCCCGCTGGTAGGAATGCGACTCCCGGCGTAGTCGCCAGGCTGTTTAGCACCGTCGGGAACGTGGAAGCGCTTGTCTACCCTGGCAGCGGCGTAGAGCCCCGCCACGATTATCTCGATGGCGTAGATGAAGGTGTAGTAGCAAGCCTTGTGGTGGTACCAGGCCGGGGCGTTTGTTGGCCGCGGGGCAAAATTGGCGCCGATGCGGAAGCCGGCACCCAGGGCGAGTAGCAAAGACGAAAAGACCAGGAGGGCGATGTTGGACCCGAACCGGCCGGATCCGAACTTTTCGATGCGTCGGCCGCCCGCCCGGGGGACCAGGCAGGCAATGATGACGGCGGGCGCGGGCACGAAAGCGAGAACGGCGAAGGCGGTGCCGGAAAAGAGCTGTACGTCGCGGTCCCTGGCGCGCGCTGTCGGATTAAGGGTATACACCATATGAACCGTGCACGTGATGACCATGATCAGCGAGCTGACGACCACCACGATCAGGAAGCGGAGGACGAAGCGACTGGCCGTATGCCAGCCAAAGGAGGGGTGGTAGGCGCGAATGATGCGCTGGGTGAAAATCAGGTTGGCAATGAACAGGATGATGACACCGGCCTGTGTCAAGATGTTCGCGGCAATGGCAATCGGTACGTTAGCGGGACGGGTGGCCCACACGATGCGCATTGCCAGGGCGGCGACTCTGATAATGGAGAAAGCGAAGAATGCACCCGAGAGCATGAACTTGTGGCCCTTCTTACGGTTCCTCTGGAATATGGTCATGTGGGTGACGGCCAAGAGTACGAAGATGGAGAGTAAGACGGCCGAGATGGGGACGTCGACGGGTACGGTCGGAAGGCCACCGAGTTGTGCGCCTTGAGGCGGATAGGGCGGACCTGGCATCTGTGTATAACGCGCTGGTTAGTGTTCTGTGTAGGTGTTGCCATGGGCCCCTTCACGTATAATGTAGTAGAACACTCTGAATCGTCGCCACTATCGGCTCGAAAAGATGGAAAACAGTGCTCTAGCACGAACCTGTGGTGATGGCCGTGATTGCACGCCACCGGGGCCAGCTGCCGTCGAGGACATTGTATTGGTGTGGGCGTGTATGTATGTTGTAGGATGGATGAGATGCGACTTCGGGTCGATCGCCTGCGTAGGGGCGTCGGCAAAGGTTGGTTGATGTGAGGGACCGACGGGAGCAAGTTCGTGAGTTGCGCCGCGAGTTGGTAGGTGAGTTGCGCCGCGAGTTGGTAGGGCCGCGAAGGAGAAACCGTCGTCTGCCTTTGTAAAGAGTAAAAACCGGTTACGGCGGCCGAAGGGGGTGCGAGTTGCAAGAAGATAACTATAATTGCTGAGCCGTCGGCGTCTCCAGTCCGTTCGCAAAAGAAGACTGCAAAAAGCAAAGCTTCCGTTAAACTGCGATTTGGCAGCGGTTGTTGGTCTGGGACGCAAACAGCCGAAATACAGAAGTACTTTTTCTTTCCGAAACGGCCAAGTTGACAAAGGCGCTTTCAGATGAGACAGACGCACATGGGGTTGATAATATAGTAGGACTAGAAGGGATTTCACCTGTCTCACTCCCCCTGACATAAATACCCCGATTCTTTGCTTAGCCCGACGTACGTTTGGTGATTCAGTGAAGGAGGCGAGGATCGGCCCGTACATAAGGTATCTAGGTATGGCGGCAACATCCCACGCGGGAATCGCTGGCGTTTGGCTAGGGGAGCAAAGCGGCCCGGGAATCAGCACCTGTTCCACTACGTAGGTTGGAGATGAAGTTGCGCCGCTGACCTGTTCTGGGTCCACGCCGGCGAAAAGAATCCCTGCGACGACCGCGGCTCGGCTCCGAGAGAGCTTCGCGTAAGCAGAGGCAAGGATCCAGCCGCACTAATTCCTTCCAATCCCCAGGGGCGCCAACGTGGCGGTGGAGAGGTCGGACAATGGAAAGATGGCGCGCGCCGATTAGTTGTGGTCGGTGTCGGTGTCGCGACCCCTGTTCAGCGCCGATGTCATACAAGAAGCAACCTGCCAAGCCCGGTGCCTCTTCTGCCCATTCACAAACGGTCACTCAATCTTGCGAACGGCAGCGAGGCGTTTGCCAAGAACTCTTCCCAATGGTCCGTCGGATGGTTGGAACGGAAACGGACGATGCGTCAGTCGTCGATTGTTCAGTCCGGCAATTGTTCGCTCGTACGATTCACTCCCCAACAGCTCTTTCTTCTCCATTGCCGCTTTCGATAAACGCCCTCGCCTCCGCCAGCGGCGAGACGGAGCACGAACGGCCGATCGGCTGGTCGATCTCTATAATGTCATTTCCACCCGTCTCGCTCCGAGCTCCTTAGGTACGATGTAGCTTCTGCGGTCCTAGCCCATTCAGCATGTTCTACCTAGGGCAACGCGCCGGTTCGATCTCTTGAGCCAGTCAGCACCTGCCCATCTGGCCCAGCCAACGGGCAAGTGAGACCTTTTTAGCGTCCGTCAGCGCCGCGTCCGTCGATGTTTTCTACAGTTCGAAACAGTCTAAGCTGTGCCTGACCTAGGGCCGCTTGCAGGATGCCGTTGTTGCAAGAAGCAACGGCCTGGCCGAGGTACTTCAGCCATGTACCTCCTAGGGGGTCTTCCTTCAACAAGCGAGCACACGGCTTCTCGGTGCCGGCGACGCGTCCGCACGACTCACCCGATTGCGTAAAACCCCAAGGCTCACATGTTGCAGAAGAGCCTCAACGGCCCGACAGAAAACACACGGACATTCAGTCCCGAAGAGCCGTATTGAGTAGGAAGTGAACCACTGTCGCTTCTCGGGAAATGTGGGCGAACTTTCTCCAAAAGAAAGCGAAAGAAAACAAGAGAGTCAAGAAAACATCGGCATGATAGTCAACCCACCTCGGATCGCTCAGGACGGTTTTGGCTGAGGACTGCGATGGACCTTTACGGGGAATTATGACTGGTGTCATGCGGTGTAGTTGAAATAGGGTTGAAAAGAACTATGTCCAGGTTCCGCACTCCAAGCATCATAAGAGACGCACAATAACCCTATGAATCGTCCGAAGATGATGCATCTGCTACAGGGGAAGAAAGCCAAGGTCAATCTGGCCAACCAGAGCTGGGCCTCAACGTTGCGAGCCGGAACTCTTTTCAGGCTAATGGGACGTCCCGCAAACCTTCGGCAGGGCGAAATTCTCCGCGACGGCGCACACAACGCCCAGAGGGCTATGTTGTTCTGCGACATGTCATGGCTTGGAAGTCTATGTCTACAGCACAAAGCAATACGTAACATCCAGAGACGAGTCAGCTTACTCGATGGAGTTCCTCGGCCGTCAAGCCGCATCGACAGAACCCACACCCATGGCCCCGGCAAAAAGCAAGACGGCTTCCATTTACGTGCGACATGAATGCTGTAGTTTCTTAGCCACCCAAGCCGTGAAACCAACACATATGATGAAAACCCTCAAAAGGATGTGCATGAAACACGCATCCGCTGGCTGGTCGCCTTGAAAGTGAACTTCGTTTCACCAGAGCTTCGGGCGCTTGGCCTGTTCCTCCAAGTTCGGCCATGTACAGTGGCTCTTCGTCTATGTCGCTAGAAGTAGGCTGGAAAACACTGGCGGTATTGCGCCTCTGCCTTTGGTATGCTCATCATATCATGAACCAGAAAGCATGAAGCGACCAGCGTGATCACAGAAGCGATCCTCATTGAGCGTTCTCCCGCACTTAGTGCAAGTCTAGGTGACACTCCAAGAGGAACTTGCCTACCAATTCATCACTTGCCAGATCGCCGACTGGTTTGCGGCGTTGCTCTCAACCCATGGGCTGCCATGCTTCATCAGGCTAAGCGAGCATCCAGAGCGCTGGCACGTGTAGCAGCCTCAAGGCCAAGATGACGGCCATCGCGTCGTCTTGTATTGACATCTAAAAACCCGCACTGGATCCCGATGCGGAGGCGTAAGACGTAGACGGCAGCCATCGCACCGGACAGACGAAAATAATGACAGTGACGATAAACGTGATGGCCGGCGCAGTGGATATGCAAGCCAGTTCTAAAAAGGTTCAAACGAGTAGTGGCATAAACATGCAAGAAGTAAGTCGGTCCGGTTCAAGATGATGCGGTGCGTGTCATCAGTCATCTTGAATTTAGGGGGAGACTGTGAAGGAGTTGGAGAAGCAACAAGCAAAAGTGAGAAAACACCATGCTGCAATAATGTACAGCACTGATGCCGGGCCAAGCAGTAGAGGAGTACATCGAAACTGTTGAGCACCTTAAGACCGGCGATAGGCGATGCTATGTTGCATATTGATGCAAGCTACCTAAGCTTGACTATGATACATTTTTCTGATAGATGACGCATCTAAACCTGCCACCTTGCACTGGCTTGTCACCAAGGGTATCATTTCCAGAGATCCACGTCTATGAGTCGGCTTTACTTCCGCACTGCGCACAGGTTTGCACCGCCGCGGCCTGCTTCCTATCATGTCTGGTTACCCAAGTTAGAGAGCCATTCCATGCCGAAGGTCTCGCAGGACGATGTCGAGGGAGACTCACTGCACAACGTGTCTGGCGATCAAGTAGGAGCCGGCGCCTAGTAAGGCCAATTTAGCCAGACCGAAACCCGGTCTGAAGAAAACTGGCCGGTCAAACCCTCGTAAGTGCCGTGCGTGCATGAAGGGGTTTTGAGAGTAGTATTCCCGGGCGAACGCGGAGGAGCGCATTTTGGTGGGTCGTGGGCTCGGGTTCAAGCGAGGCCAGTAAATATTCCGTGGCAAGTATTTTAAACAGGGGAAAAGACGAGTGAAGTGCACGAGTGCCCTGGTCAATAGGCCGAAGGGGAGCAGCAGTTTCTTGTTTATGTACCCATTCGACTTATTCGATGACACTACAAGTCCGAGGCGAGTCGGACTTGGCTTTGGACAATTTCGCGTACGCTGGTGCTGAGGTGCTACGCTAACAACGACAGACATAACTAATAACCCGAGTCGGGCGGTGATCAATCCGCAGGCTGACTCCGGAAACATGCGGACCTGACTCAAACCCGTCATGCACCGCCGTCAACAACGACATCTACTGGTATGAGGTGAGGGGCTTTGGGAGTCGCGAGCGTATTGCTGAACCTAGTTACCTCGGGTATTTAAGTAACCCGCGTAGACTTTCTGCGCCCATCTTCAAGGGGAGAAATCCGGCTCGTACAGCGTTACTGTCTTTCAAGACTTTTGGTACAATCCAAGATCTGGATACCTATGCATACTGGTATTTAGTACAGCACCCTGCCAGGTGCAACAATCGGCAAACCACCTGTGCGAAGCAGCAGTTGCTAATTCAATGTTGCTGTAGCACCATATGGCCCCCCCCCCCCCTCCCCCCCGGGACTTCCAACCTCAACCCAAATTTCCAAGGGCAATACTTGACGCAAAAGTAGGCTGTGGAGATGCAGCGACTGTGGTTGCTGGTTGTGCAGTGGGCAGAGGCGGTGCCGTCGGGGCCGGCTGAACCGCCGGTGGCAGAGGAGTCAACACAGTTGTTGGTCGCGATGTTGTCGGCCCATTGGGACTCTGGAGGCTCCCACTTGGTGCGGGAGTGGCTTGTTCGGGTTGAGAAGGGGAAAGGGGGGCTCCGGCAGGCGTAGTAGCCGAGGGCGCTGGGCCGCTTGGTGCCCCCGGATCGGCTTTTGGCGTTGAAGGCTGGGCAATGGGCGTGGGAGCGGCGGAAGGAGAAGTTTTCGATGTTTGCGCAACGCTTGTTAGAGTTGAGAGCTTCGCGCTGGTTACCAAGGTCGTCTGCGGACTGGTGCTGGGTGCTGAAGGCACCGTACTCGGGCCGGCTCCTATGAGGCCCTGTAGCAGTCCTCCCAGTCCACCATTGGCAGCGGATGAAGACGCTGCTCCGTCCGGTGCGCCCGAAATACCATTAGGCGCTTTCTGACATGTTCTAGTGGCGTGTAAGCACAGGAGGTAGCAGTGGTGAACTCAAGACTGAGCCGAGCCCTTCCACTTTACATGACGAGGCAGAAGACCGATGGGGACGGCGACGATAACGTACCCTACAAGTGCTCCACCTTCATGGACGCAATTGAATCCCTATCCTCTTGTAAGAATATAATCAGGAAGAAAAAAAGCTCTCGAGGGCAACATACGGTGAGAAGGCAGTCCAACGAGTCGACACAGACGGCCTGCGCCGCTGTCTGCTCAATGCTCAGCGTCAGAAGAACGACCCACGGCACGTGCATCCTCGTGTGGAAGAGCTACCATGGCTCGAAATTTCCAAGATATCAACGGAGATGTCAACGACGGTTGTATTTCGTGGTACTTATATGTTTCAAAGCCGCACGCCACTCAGCCTTATCCCCTCGCGGCGTGCCATGACAGTGAACCAGGAGGTTGTAGTCGCGCGCGGGTCCCGTTCCCTGCATATGGTGAAGACCAACCTGTCGTTTGCCGGCTCCGAAGCCAAAGTAGCGTTTCAGGACCTGCCTCGGCGACAGGGAAAATAGCCATCCACGCGAGTGTGTGCGAGTTCCAACTGAACCGGGCGCGACGCAATGACAAATGTGGCGGTTGGGCACCGGAACCTAGTGAGCACGACGCCATCGACACCGTATCAAGATAGGATCAACACACAGACGCGGTTGGATGGCCGGCCAGAACCTGACAGACGTCGGGCCACCCAGGCTCTGGTTAGAGTCGAGATGAGTCGATGGCGGCCGGGGGGGCGTATGCGCTTGGCCGTGGGATGAATTCATCTCGTGTTTACGACTAGTGTTGCGCACATCACGAGGAAAACTGAGCCTCGGACGCCAGACGGCCGCCTCATCCGAACTACAACTAACTACCTCCTTCATCCAGTGAAGCAAACGTCTCCTGCAAGGGCCAAGCTTCTTGATCGGACGGTTTGACAAACGGCAGCTAGCATGAGATGCGTCCAAACCACCCAGAACCCTCTGACCCCTACCTGTTCCGGCAGATCGCCGCATATTCTAAAGTTGCATGGAGTAGGCTTGGGCACTTACGGGCCTTTGTTGGGGTAATGGTTGCACGACAATTCCACGTGGCAATTCCCAATAAACCTCGAGAGCACGACGATGGGCTCGAGGCTTCTCCGCCAAGCCCCACACCAATGCGTCACAAAAGCACTGCCCCCTAGAGGTCGTAGACAGCAGGCACTGGTGATGAGCATGCCGGCAAGACACGAGACATGGCGAGTTTTCTCGATAGTAGTACTATGGCTTCACGCGCCAGTTTCACCATTGTGGATGCCCTCAATCCGCCTATGCCACCAGTTTCAAGTCTCCCACAACGGCCCTGTGGTCGCTGGCATAGACGCCGTCCACGACGTTGTCGACGACCTCGTACCGATCGACGGACCACTTCTCGTCGGCCACGGGCCCGAGCCAGACGAAGTCAATGCGCGAGGACGGCGTCGAGGGCGAGAAGCCGGTGTAGGTGTCGTAAGGGCCGAAGCGCTGGGCGGGGGCGGCGGCGTCGTAGAGCTCGGCGAGGTAGCCGTCGTCGGCGACGGCGCGGTAGGCGCCGTCGCCGGGGGGCGAGTTGAAGTCGCCGGTGAGGGCGACGGCGAGGGGGCCGTGGGCGGCCTGGGCGGCGCGGAGGCGGGCGAGGGCGAGGGTGACGCCCTCGCGGCGGGCCTCGGCGCTCGCGTTGTCGAGGTGCGTGTTGGCGGCCAGGAAACGGCGGCCGGTGGCGCGGTGCTCGAAGACGGCGACGACGACGACGCGGCGGCTGCCGGCGCCCCAGCCGAACGACGGTACGTCGGGCGTCGGCGACAGCCACTTGACCTCGCTCCACACGAGGCCGAGCACGCCCGCCGGGTACAGGATGGGCGTGAACTCGCCCGCCGCGGCGCCGTCGTCGCGCCCCACGCCGACGTGCGCCCAGCCGGGCCCGAGCCCGGCCTTGATGTCCTCCAGCTGCCCCGCGAGCACCTCCTGCAGCCCGATGACGGGCACGGCGCCCGCGGGCGCCCCCGCCGCCCGCTCCGCGAGGGTCCCGGCGACCAGCCGCTTGCGCGTCGCCCACGGCTGCTCGTTGGCCTCCCGCGACGTGGCCGCGTAGCGGACATTCCAGCTCATGAGCCGCACGGGCAGCGTATCGTTGGATTGGGCCATGGCGACGTGGGTGGTGACGAGCAGGGCGCTCAAGATGCTGGAGAGCTGCATGATGGAGGGCCCGAGGTGAGAGGGGTCGGGCCAGTGGACTACAGGGGGCGGTTGCGCGCGCGGGGCCGTTGGAAAGGGAGCGAATCACGGGGGTTTTCAACTTGCAAGCGGCAAGTGATACTCAAGCAGCATCATCCACAGCATGTCTTCCTGGTTCGACGCGGGCAGAGCTCATTATATACTCGTACTTATGAAGGAACCTCAGCCGTGCATAGGTGTAACCCGGGCATGGACGGGCCGCTGACGCCATCGACCGACCATGCCACGATTGTATTTTCTAAAGAAACGTGCTCGAGCTGATTGGGGGCGGTGCTTCGGCAGCCATGACAGGTAGTGGACAACCTTCCCCACGAGGCAAGTAGCTCTGTCAGCATTGGTAGCAGCACCCACGGTAACATGCAAGTTTGGGTAGTATTGCGCAGCTTGAGCCCCCGGTTTATCTGCCGTTTTCAGCAACTCTCAGGCTGCCAAGATGTCGCATTCCTAAACCATGGACTGTCGATGTCAATCAGCCTCCTCATGCGCAGGGTTATCCCATAGTCAGACCTTAGGTACAAGTGTTCCCGGCCATGACTCTTCCACGTCGACGTTTCAAGAGTAAGCTGCGTATTTCACAATACGACTTTCAGCTCAATCAGTTTCATTGGACTGGTCCTCTGTTAACGTCGACCACGCCAAAACGGCCGACTCCCTGTCTTCTTGCCGAATCCTTGCGAACAGGACCAGGCCCGGAAGCAAGATTTGAAAGCACAGGAGCCAGGACAGTTGTGAATCTGAAAATTGAAGCCCGCTACATAGCCATAATGGAAAAGGGGCAAAGAGTTCTGTTTCGTGTCCTGTTTAGTGATCTAGTGTCACGGTCCAAAGCCGGGGGTTTTGAAGCTGATGACATCAAAAGACATGTAGGCGTATGGTTTGACTGGCGTCGGAGAGGTCGAATAAGCGACTGGACTGAGGAATCAAAAGGCCAAAGTATGGGGGACGATATCATAACCCACAACATTGGTGATGAAAAAGTAGTACCGGGGTCGCTCTCGAATTTACATGCTGCAAAACTCCAGTACCTCCGGTTATCCTACATCTCGACAGGGCTTTGTTCAAGGGAGCCTCATTACCCACGGAGACCGATTAGAAGTAGTTCTAGGTTAGTGCAGCCAAACGGAAATTACCATATAATTATGTGCACCGGTTAAGCGTTGTGGTTGGAGCCTTAACATGACAGTCGTCCCAGAGTAGGCCATGTTCAAGAACGATGTCCTCGGAATCTTGATAGGCATGAGCTCTAAACACATTCAACCCTCCTGAAGCTAGGGCCATGAGCCTAGAAAGCTCCTGGTAAGGCTACACGGCCTCTAACCTCATAAGTTCACAACGCCGAGCCATAACCAAGTCGTACGTGTTGTCTGCCTTTCTGTCATGAGACTTTGGAATTATCGGAAATACGACACTTATGAGCCTTTAAATTATTGTTTTTTGTCAGACGCCAAGCTAAACCTTCCATTAAATTGGGTTTCTTACCTCCAACCTCATCTTTAAACGCTCTTGGTTCAGTTGTTTTCGCACTTTTCGTATTCGGGCAACTCGTAATAATCCACGCAAGAGCCCGGGGTGAGACAGCGGTCTATAACGTCGCCGGTGTCGTTGAGCAGCAACCAAGCCCTGGAAAGAAAAGAAGAAAAGAAAAAATAGAAGTGTCAGAAGGTGTATTCTGAACCCCCCCCCCCCCCCCTCTTCCTCACGTTCGTTCGCGCCCCGGGGGAACTGGCGGCGGATGACACTTACGAGATAGGTATGGCAGGCGGAGGGAAAAACGGGCCTTGGTACCAGCAGCAAAAATAACCGGCGGCCGCCAGCGTCGCGTTGCTGTAGGTGGCGTTCCGCTCGGCGCAGTCGGGCGCGCTGAGGAACTTGCGCTGCAAGCAGAAGTCCGCCGTGACGTTGCACGGGCTGGGGACGGCCACGGCGGCGGGCGCGAGGCCGAGGAGCAGGCCGGCGGCCAGGAACGCGGCAGGCGCGTGCGCAAGCATGGCGAAGGGGCCGAGGGTTACGGCAAGCGGTCCTGTTGTGAAGGGCGAGGGCGGGTGCTATGAGGGTGCCGTTGGGCGTGTGCTACTGAAGAGCAAGATCTCAGCCCTGCAGTACGTATACCGTGTATATATATACGTATCCGTCGAGTCGGCCCCTCCTGTATCAATGCCGGGCGGGCCGCCGCGGTCTGCCAGCGCGACGTCACAGCATAGGTGGGGACGGACATCATGGACTGCCTGTTACGGTGGTCGATGGCCTGGAAAGTTCCGCGAAGAACCTCGTATCGAGCCTTGGCGAGAACCATCGAGCCAAGGTCATGGTGCGTTACAACTGCTTGGAAGTGATAAGAAATCGGCATAGAACCGTGAGGGGAAACCCGGACTGTAATACTATGGGACCACAACCTGCATTGCATAATACGAGCTCCCAAGTGCGTTAAGAGAAAGGAACGGGCGGCAAAAGTTGGGTAGAGTCGGCCATAACCCTGCAGACAGAATGATCACTGCCAGAAACAAGGAACAGTGGCGACCACCGCAAAGGGTCGTATGCAATACCCCGTGGGAGTTCAGTGGTGTGGAAGGCGAGAGAATTCTCATCACCGTCGGCCGGTAGACATGGACCTGGAATAGAAACTTGTACGAAGGTATTGGCGATCCGTTGTCGGGATGAGCGCATGCTTGTTACAGAGATCGCCCGGTCGGCATGTCATCAAGGTCAATGGGAGCAAGCCGCATAACAATGCTTTGATCAATGTTCAAACTATAAAAGGGTTATCCTATCTTACATATTTTAATTCACGCAAAGTGCTGGGCTGGCTGTGACCCGAATGAGCCGCGTCAAGCTTCGGCACCTGCCGGCACACTGCCAGGGAGCGGCTCATCTCCCGGGATATGGACATCGCTCGGCTTCACCTGAGCTGCCGCCACGGCAGATTTCGGCTTGTAGCCGCTCGCCGCAAGATGATAGGTGCGTGCCTGCGCATCCGTCAACTTGGACGGGCTTCCAACCATGTAATCATAGCCCTTGCTATTTTTGGGAAAGGCCAGGACGTCCGTCACGCTGTCGACCCCGCACATGACGGCGATGAACCGATCCCATCCCATGGCGAAGCCTGCGTGGGGGGGACAGCCGTCCTTGAGGGCATCCAGCAGGTGCCGGAACTGATTGACACCCGCGTCCGACATGCCGAGTATATCACGCATAATGTACGTCTGCATTTCAGCGTCGTGAATACGCCGGCTGCCACCGCCGATTTCGACGCCCCTGCAAATAAGGTCATAATGGTCTCCCTTGGCCAGGAGGGGATTGGTCTCGAGGCAGTCAAAGTCCTCGAGTCCGCAAGGGGCCGTGAAGGGGTGATGGGTCGAGGAGAAACCAGAAGACCCGCCCTGGCCTTCACCAGCTGCGGCACTATCGGCGTCCGTGGGCGTGAAAAGGGGGAATTTGGTTACCCAGCAAAGCCCCCAAGTGTGGTTGGCGTTAAGGAGACGCTGTGCTCGCGCCTCGTCGTGAATTGCTCTTCGAAGCTTTCCGAGGTCCGTCCAGCCCTCCCCATGAAAATCGGCGCGCTTGCGGGCCTGAACGAGGATGATGTCACCATCCGAAAGGTTCATGGTGCCGACCTTCTTCTCGAGTTGCTCGACAGCCTCAAAGCCAAACGCCGACAAGCCTCGGAGTGGTTTCGCTTGGTCGACCACAAAAACACCGGGCGTACCGTCGCCGCTGAGTTGGAGCGAAGACCTGGGTAGATTATCCATAAACTCGTGAATAAAACGCCTGGCTTCTTCGGGCTTTGCCAGACGCAAGTGCAAGGCTTCCACCATGGGGTTCTCAAGTTTGGTGATCATGCTGACAAAATCATTGGAGACAATGTCGTCGATACGGTAGATCTGCGGGCTGGTCAGTGGTGTGGAACGGAACGAGGGGCCGGGGCAAGCACATACACGGCTCTTGTCTCGTAGATCAGGCTTGTCAGTGCCAAACTTGGTCATGACCTCGTCGTAGGTGTAAACTGGAAACTTGCTCGGAGCGGAGCGGGGCTCATAAGGCTTCAAATGGCCAGGAACCCCGGCGTAAGCCCTCTTGGCTGCACCCAGTTTGCCGATGGTAAGATGGTGCGAGCCGTTGAAAGGAGTCGCCACGTATTTCTCAGCCAGTTTTGAGATCAAGTCGCGCACCAACATCTCGATGATTTTCATTACGTCTTGACCGGTTGCGAAGGACATCTCCAGATCCAGCTGTACACACGTGAGCCCATGCTCATGTACGGGGCCGCTCAAAAACATACCTGTGTGAACTCGGGCTGCCTGTCGGCGCGGTGATCCTCGTCACGAAAACACCGTGCGAACTGGAAATACTTCCGGAAGCCACCCGACATGAGCAGTTGCTTGTATTGCTGAGGGCTCTGCGGCAACGCGTAAGCCAGACCTTTCTGACGCGTAGGCACCAAAAACTCCCTGGCGCCTTCCGGGGTCGACTTGAAAAGGAGCGGTGTCTCGATCTCCTTGAACTTGTAGCTGCGCAGCCAGTGCCGCGCGGAAGCCGTGAGATACTCGCGCAGCAATATTCTATCCCTCAGCAGGGGATCGTTTCGCAATTGCAGATGTCTTTGTTTCGGGGACCAACTAGCGTCCTTGGCGATATGGACGTCGTTGGGAAAGGGGTTGAGGCACTGGACAGAGGTCAACTTCAAATCCCATAGCTTCGCATGCGGCCGCGCCTGAGCCCGGTCCACGGTATTGGGGTCCGTGGGGGTAGCGGGCTGCTTGGGCTCAACAACAGGCTGCTCGCTACTGTGGGCAGCTTGCTCGGCGTTAATGGCAGCCTGCTCAGTGTGGCCGAATTCTTTCACTTGCTTCACTCGGGGAGGTCGGTGGGCAAGCACACCAGTCACGGCGACGGGACTGTGATGGGGTATGGACCTCAGGCGGGCCAGAGCCGCTTGCTCGGCCTCGTTCCCGTCATGCACCATAGCAACAATTTGGACGTTGCGGAGATCGGAAGCCTCGAGGGGGCAAAAGGTCAGGGCCTGCCCCTGGTTGCGTCTCTTGCCGAGAAAGCCATGCAGCGTCACGAGCTCGCCAACTACATGTTTGGTGGGATGGCTCGCGGGCGGGAAATTGACTAAGTCATGTCAGCGATGGAGCTATATACGGGATAAAAGTCTGCATCGTACACGAGGCTTCGAACTTGTCTCTGAAAGTGCGGGATTTGGTGATGGGTGGGTTTTGGGTTGCAAATTGTTGCTTCCGTAGCAGAGCCCAGGGCGACGGGAGGGCGAGCCGGGCTTGGATGCTCTGGCTTCGGCAGCATCGCAACGCGACTGGCCGCGCAGCCAAAGACGCGAGTCTGACCATGATCTCGAGTGCAGTGCCTCAGCTAGGTCATGGTGGAGCAGGTGTGTGGCCTTAGTGAAGCTTCAGTCAACGCATGAGCTCGTTGCGCGAGATGCTCTCTAACGTATGATGCAGCTGCATCTTCACGCCTAGGGAAGTGGGATGGCTGATGAGCTGGCGATGCAGTGAACACAATCTTTGGCGCATCAGTGTGAGGTAGTAGGCTGTACAGTGCGCTGCTTTTTACGCCAGTAACCAAAGATCCAAATCCTGAGTAGCTTTGGCGGGTGGGCTTCGATTGGGGGCTCATGGGCCCAGTATTGAGCTTGTCCACGTCCCGCGACCTCCGTCAAAGGTCCCCACAGGCTTCTGGGCGGATAAACCAGCCCCCGGCGCAAAAATTCGGGACGCACCTGTGTTTGTTCAAGAAGCGCAGGAGCTCGGGCTGCTGTTGAGGATTTCTTCTTTTCCTCTTCATCCTTCCAATTCAAAACAAAGTGAGTACCCGCCTGATCGCCCAAACCGGCTCCCCCGTCTGCCCACGTGCGCCCTCGCAGAACGCTGACCCGTACCCTCCTGCAGATGATGAAAGCTGCGTGTACCAAATGATGCGTTGCCGCCCTTCCAGCGGTAGAATTCTCCTCTTCGGAGGCTCAAGTGATTCTACCGTCACGAGGGGTTGGGGACTATGAAATAAGCGTTCGGCACACCGACCTTGTTTACACATCGGACGCGATTCAGCAACTCTGATTCTTTTTGAATACTTGAAGGTTTCTTGAAACTTGCGTCGGCGTGGCTTGGCTTGCTGGCTGTGGCGGCTGACCTGGCTGCGATACGGTGCCCGCGTCATTCCGTCACGTCAGGCAAACCCCGCCGAGCTGTTGTGCGAATCCGACGTGGGTTTAGAGCCGCAAGTGTGGACTCTCGACCCTTGCAACCGGGAGCGAAGGCTGGACGGATTAGCTTGGGGTGTGGGATTTGGCGCTTGTCCATTGGCCTGATGCCCAGCTCTGGAACAACATGTGTCCCTTTTTCTTACCTTTCCCACGGTGTCATTGTGCTGCGCCGTATTGTACTATACTTGAAGCTCAAATGAGAGGTCCCCATTACTGTTTGCCGAGCCGGTGCCCAGGTTACATATGCGTGTTTTGTGGTGCAAGCAAGGTTTTGCTCCGTGGAGGAGCTCCGGCGCGTCCGTCAATATTATGGGGCCCTTTGGGTACCTGCTGAGGAACATAGGGACCTAGGGAGGGAACAGTTAAGTTCAACCCTCCCCCCCCGGGGCCTAGATAGGTACCCGGCCCAGTCCACCGCCTCGCCTTATCCATCACTACACTCCAAACCCCTTTTGAATCGGTGAGTGGTATACATACCTATATACATGTATGTACTTGTATGCAAGTATGTATGAGGGGAAACACCAGCCGAGAACTGATTCCGCCTCCCTATCTCACGTCGAGCGGTACGTTCACCGCGTCCCGTCCCGGCTCTACACAGTAAGTAGAAGCCAAGTAGACGGCTCCATACGAAACAGGTGCAGAGGTTATTGCTATCACGGTCACCTTGCGCCATGATTCGCCAAGGCTTCTTGCGTCTCCTTGCCGGAGGGGCGAGATCCATCCAGAATGGCCGCTGCCGAACAGACTCATTGGGCTGGGCGGCGCCTCACCCTGCCTCACCTGCCTCCCTCCATGGCTGGGCATTTCGCGCTCTCACCTCCCTTTGGGCAATCATGCCCTGTCCTCCCGTCCCGATTTGTTGGAGCCAGCGCCTGAGCCAGTGCCACGGCGAGCGCCGGGCTCCCGAGCCAGGGGCCACAATCCCCCTACCCTAGGGTACCCCTACAGCCATGGGAGGAAGGAGATACGGGCCCGACTACCTAATGCACTATGGCAGGTAAGTACACGGGCACCCTGGGTAGGACTTAGGTGTGCAAGCACCGACTGGGCGCCCGGCAGCTCCCCAGGTAAAGGCCGGGGGATTTCATCTCCCCCCCGGTGATGCATCGTTCATTGTGTTCACCTGTGCCGCAACCCGGCTAATGACTCCCCCAGCAGTTCCGTCTGGCTGTCCGTCTACTGTTGCTTGCTGCTCACTGTCCGTTGCTCACTTCCGCGGCAATACCTGCTGTGCCTGTAATGGGAAACCGCTAAAACCATTCACCACCTATCTACGTCTAGCTCTCTCTCCTCTCCCTCTCTCTCCCTCTGTCTCCAACTAACTGCCCAGCCCGACGTCAATTGCTGGCCGCCCTTGTCGATCCCGATAGCCCAATTTCCCAACTTCCCATCTATGGACTCGCCCGAGTCGAACTAATTTGTATCGTTAATACCTTACCCTTCCGGATTCCTCTCTCCTTCTAGCCTGCACCGCCTTTCCCTGTCTTCCCACCAGGAAACTAGATAGTACCCTGAGCGCGACTCCGCAACATGTACCTGTCGTGATCCCCCACGAGGCCGCCATCCGAACCGTACATCCACCTCGCTTGCTACGACCAACATAATCCGCCCTTCCGGCGCCTGCAACGCTTGGTCTCGCCCCCTTCCGCGGCTCCGAACACCGACCGCACTTCCGCGTCTTCGCCCTGGCCAACAAGCGCCTTTGTCCGACGACCGCCATCGCCAGTCGATAAAAGGCCACTCCCCCGATTGCCTCCCGCCGCGCGATTCCTGGCCCCCCCCCGGCCCTCCGACCGACTTCCCCAACACCCACCACCGCCGCGCATATTGGCCTAGACGACCATGTCGAGCTCGTTTGAGAAGTCGGTCAAGGGAGCGACCAAGATCAAGGTGAGGAGACGACGGCTCGCGCCCGCCGCAACTTGGACTGACGTCGGCGCAACCGCAGGCCGCCCCCCCTAAAACAAAGTACATTGAACACATCCTCGTCGCCACACATGCCGGCGAAGCTGGTGTGGGAGAGGTCTTCCGCGCGCTGCAGTTCCGCCTGCGGGACTCGACCTGGACCGTCGTCTTCAAGAGTTTGATCACAGTGCACCTGATGATCAGGGAGGGCTCGCCCGATGCGACGTTGGCCTACCTTGCAAAGCACCGGAACATGCTGGCCATCAGCTCGTTCACGGATGGTTCGTTGCACCCAGCCGCCCTTGTCGCCGCCGCCCCGGCAATCTACTGACGTGGGAGACAGCGCAAATACAAGGCCGCAACATCAGACACTATGCCGCCTACCTCTCGGAACGGGCCCGCGCTTTCCGGGACACCAAGGTCGACTGGGTGCGGGCCAAGGAGACGCGGCTCGAGAAGTTGTCAGTGGACAAGGGCCTTTTGAGGGAGACCGAGGTCGTTCAGCACCAGCTTACGGCCTTGCTGAAATGCGACGTGCGTCTACTCTCGCTTTTGCGTACCGCGCGTGCTAATTTAAATCCTGCGAGCAGGTCCTGGACGAGCCCGAGAACGAAATCACCATCACTGTATTCCGTCTGCTGGTCTTGGATCTCTTGTCGCTGTTCCAAGTCCTGAACCAGGCCATGATCAACATTCTGGGTCATTTCTTCGAAATGTCCAAAAGCGATGCCGAAAGAGCCATGGAAATCTACCGCACCTTCACGCGCCAGACCGACTTCGTCGTGCAATACCTGCAGATGGCGCGGCAATACGAGCACCATACAAGGGTCGAGGTCCCCAAGCTCAAGCACGCGCCCGTTAACCTCGGCCGCCAACTGGAGGAGTACCTGAAAGACAGCGATTTCGAGATCCACCGGCGACAGTACCTGGCCGAGCTGGACGCCAAGAAAAAGGGGGGCGTTGCGCCGTCCAAGGCGGCGAAGGCGGAAGCAGCGAACACGGCCAAGGCGTTCCCCGAGGCGAGCACGAATGGATCATCGTCGGCGCCGGCAGCACCACAAGCCACGAAGGGTCCGGATCCCGACCTGATCGACTTCTTCGACTCGATTGAGCAGAACCAGACGACTATGGCCGTCAACCCGCAACAACAACAACAAGCGGCGCAGATGGATATGGGCAACCAGTGGGCCTCAAATAGCCCCTTTAATATGCCACAGGCGACGGGCCAGTTCCAGGCCGGCAATGGCTTTATGCCGCAGCAGCAGACGGGCTTCGCGAACAACAGCCCATTCCAGCAGCAGCCGCAGATGGCGCCACAAATCCAGCCCAACTACACGGGTGCTCCTTTCGGGGGCTATGGGCAACAACAAAACTTCTCACCTGGCGGTCTCGCGGCGATTCCCCAGGACTCGGTGCCCAGCTTCCAAACGGGCGGCGGCCTGCAGCCCATGCAGACGGGCCTGCAGCCCATGCAGACGGGCTTGCAGCCCATGCAGACGGGCTTGCAGCCCAACCAGCAAACCAACCCTTTCCGAGCATCCATGCTTGTGGGCAATGCCACGGGCGTGTCCAGCAACTCGGGCGGATTCCCGAACGCCGGCAGCCCAGCCGCGGCGACGCCGCTTCAGCGCCAGTCCACGAACCCCTTTGCGCGCCCGTCTACGTCGTCGAACGCCTCTCCGTTTGCCTCGTCGTCCGCCAACTCACCTTTCCAGTCCCCGACAGCGCAGTCGCAGGCTCCGGCCCCGCTCCAGCCGATGGCGACAGGCACGAACCCCTTTGCGAGAAACTTCAGCGCCCCGTCAGCGAGCGTAGACCAGAGGCCGCAGACCAGTGGCGGACTGATGCCCCAGCCTACTGGCAGTACCAACCCCTTCCGGCAGAGTGCTTTTGTCAACCACCAGACAGGCATGGGTTGGCAGCACGGACAGCAGGCTATCGGGGGCGGGCTTGATCAGCTTCCGACGGTGCCCGTGTTTCCTCGGCCCGCGCAGAGCACGCCTTGGCAAAGCTAACGACGGGAACCGAGCTGATACGGACGGGTTAATGCGGTTGATGAGGCTGGGGATCCCTCCTCGGGGATATGGGGGCGAAAGGGGACCCCATCGCATGTCTTGAGAACATGCCTATCAAAAGTTTTAATGTAGTGTCAGATGAGAACCGCAGAAGGACGAATACGGACTTTGGAGACCGACGGCCGGCCCAAGGACAATACGCGAAGAAGACGTGTAGGATAGGACCGGGGAACTTGTAGCTATGCTGGGCAAGTGGGATGGGAGGGGGCAGTAGACAGGCATCATAGAGCGAAGCGTTTGCATCTTCCCTGGTTCGTTGGGCGCCGCGAACGGAGTAGCAAAGGCCCAGAAGCAGGAGCCGAAGTTCTCTTTGCATGGTGCGCCACGGATCAAGTCTACGAGCCAATTCCACTTGGCCTCCAGCTAAGCCATGACGATGGTCCGGGGGCAGTTTGCGGCCGCGTATCTGTACGTAGTAGGTTGCAAGCGGGCAGGGCGGCGGGCCAAAGTGGATTCGAGGATGCGTGTCAGTAGGGCTTCCTTGGCAGGATCCATCCAGAGCAGCAAGGCGGGCAACCGGGTCGCTGGCATCGACCAGTTGACCTGATTTAGAAGCATTGGGGACTGCAGAGGACCCGGTCTGGCCAACGCCGATCCTAACGGACGAACGATGCATGCGAGCCACGCCAAACCAAAGCCCGGTATTTTTTCCACCTCTTGTTTGACCTAGATGGCCGGGTGGAGTCTGAGGTTCCTTTCGACATCCGCCATGGCCGTTTTGGGTAACCGAGTCCTTCTCTCCTGCCGCTACAGCCGCTTGGGAAAGCGGCTGCCGGCGCCAGTTGCTGCTGTTGTTTTTCTCTAAACGGGCACTTATCAGAAACAGCCCTAGTGTGTATACCGATCTAAAGAGGTACCTACCTCCGTAACGAGTATCCCTTCTCTATGCACGCGTGTGCATATGGTAAGAAGTGTTTGGAGTAAATACGTGACTTACACCGGTACCGACGCTGGGTACGGGGTGCATCGCGAGCGTGGGGTGTATTGCTCAAAACCCCTACTCTACAAGCGGCAGCTACGCAGGGAACTTTTGTCTCCCCTTGTCCAAGTTGAAGTTCTCGTATCCTCGGGCAAGTACGATTGTTGACCGTTGATGCCGCTATGCCATGAGAAGCCGGATAAACACTGCGATGGATTGATTGCAGGATTGCATAACCCTGCAACGGTTTTCAGATGCAGCCGCTTACCTCCTTTGATGTGCCCCGCCCCGGGCGGCCAAGACGCTGATTGGAAGGGGGTAATTGGTGCCCCCATCGTATCCTAGTATCCCTGTCGTGTTGTGTAAGTGGGATCCGCCTCCACGCCCGCGCCTGACGAGGTCGTAGCTTCGGCACAGGCGATGGGCTGATCAGAACCCCGTCGACGCGGTTTTCGGGCTGACGAACGCCGGCTTAATGGGGCAACAGGGACCGTAATTGCCTGCCCCGCCTGCGTGCCGTAGTTGCCGCTGTGGCCAGCCGGCCTGCCGGGCACTCGACACCCCAAGGGGGACGTCCGGGGACGAGTATAAGGAAGGGGCTTGGCAGCTCGTTTCGTGGTTCTTGTAGTCTGGTTAAGCTTCTATAGCCTGCCATCGTCTTTTGTTCTTGCTCCAGTCTCGGTGCTTCTCTTTCCGTCCGGCAGCTTGTCTGGCCCTTTCGCTCTTTCGATACCACCCTACCAAAATCCACCCTGCCAAGCCGGGCCTCCCTTGAATACATACGCCTTGACCTTCTTCCACTCACTACTTCACTTCCACCTCACCATGCTCTCCAAGGCTCTGCTCGGCCTCTGCGCCGTTTCGGCTGTTGCCGCCGCCCCGGCCGCGGAGCTGGACGCCCGCGCCGACGGCTGCACCTTCACCGATGCTGCTGCCGCTGTCAAGGGCAAGACGTCGTGCTCGACCATCGTCCTCAAGGGCATCACCGTCCCCGCGGGCCAGACGCTCGACCTGACGGGACTCAAGGACGGCGCCCACGTCACCTTCGCCGGCACCACCACGTTCGGCTACAAGGAGTGGAAGGGTCCCCTGATCTCCGTCTCAGGCAACAACGTCGTCATCGATGGCGCCGCGGGCCACGTCATTGACTGCAACGGCGCCAAGTGGTGGGATGGCAAGGGCGGCAACGGTGGCAAGGCGAAGCCCAAGTTCTTCGCGGCGCATAACCTCGAGAACTCTGTGATCAGGGGCCTGCACGTTAAGAACACGCCAGTCCAGGGCTTCAGCATCAACTCGGTTAAGAACCTGGCCGTCTACGACGTCACCATCGACAACAGCGCGGGCGACGTGGCCAACGGCGGCCACAACACCGACGCCTTCGACGTGGGTTCGTCGGACGGCGTCTACATCAGCGGCGCCAACGTCCAGAACCAGGACGACTGCCTGGCCGTCAACAGCGGTAGCAACATCACCTTTACGGGCGGTTCGTGCTCGGGCGGCCACGGCCTGTCGATCGGCTCCGTTGGCGGCCGCAGCGACAACACGGTCAAGGACGTGCTCATCGCGCACAGCAAGATCAGCAACTCGGACAACGGCGTGCGCATTAAGACGGTCTACGGCGCCACGGGCCAGGTCTCGGGCATCACGTACAACGACATCACGCTCACCAACATCGCCAAGTACGGCATCGTCATCGAGCAGGACTACCAGAACGGCAGCCCGACGGGCACCCCCACCACGGGCGTCCCCATCACCGGCCTCACCATGCGGGGCGTCACGGGCGCCGTCGCCGCTGGCGCCCAGCCCATCTACGTGCTCTGCGGCAAGGGCGCCTGCTCCAACTGGTCCTGGTCCGGCGTCAAGGTCACGGGCGGCCAGAGCCAGAAGAAGAAGTGCCTGAACGTGCCCAGCTCCGCCTTTTGCTAGAGCGCGCCGCCGTCTTTTTTGTTCCTTTTCGAGCCCCGCATCTTCGGTTGTTTACCTCGCCGGCAAGCCGCGTCCGGAGGCCTCGGTTTTCTACTCTTCCTTGCGACCCAGGCCGTGCCTGGCTACCGGACAAGCAGGCGCGCGTACGCATTTGGAATTGATGGAGTAAAGGATACTCTACATTATTTTCTCGTATATAAGTGAATAAATTGACAGCCAAAGAGCTGTTTTGTACATGCATTACATGGCCGCCCATCTCGAACCACCATGCATACGTGTTTTATGTCAGGCTGAGGATTCCCTTCGCTCAAGGCCAACGGGAGGTGAAGCTGAGGTCCAGCCTGGTCAATGGTACGGCGTTTCCCCTCTGTTATACCCCGGCATCCGTGTCGGTAACACGGGCAAGCCTCGGTTTTCTTGCTGCACGGGTCCAGACCCGACGCATTGCCGGTCATACAAGCTGGCCCAAAGAGGCATCGCCCCACGAGGTGGGGGGGGGGGGCGGTAGCCGATTCATGTCCGTAATATACCGTCGTGGTTCCATGCCATCCAGGCGACACGAGCTGGGCGTCGACGGGGCGGCCGGTTGCCCCGGTGTGACACCCGGAGAGCAATTTGGTTCGCCTCCCTCTCCCACAGACCGATCCCCATCCCTCCCGATCTCCCTCGGCTCTCTACCTTTCTAGGCGCTCACCAGCCTGGGGCTCCTCGGCCGTCTTTTTCGCAACCGTCCCCGGTCTCGGGCGTCTGCAGTGGTGCGATATGGAAATGCATACGCCACCGCCCGTCCCGATTCGGCCGGCCCGTCGCTCGACCACCCGGGGGCGCCGCAAGCCGGCATGGCGTGCTAGCTTCCCCCTTTCCACAACCACACCACCCGCCCGATGCCGTTGTCGGCCTCAAGAGTGACCCACGCGAGGACCGTGACCGCGGGCTGCGGAAGAAGCACCAAGAGGGTGGTGAGTGAGTGAGCCGGCCCTGCAGCTGTCGCCATGCGCGCGCGGCCTGGCCGGCCGACGAGGGCCCGGAGGCGAAAAGGGCCCCATGCACCGTAACTCGCCACGCCGTATCCGTAGGGTTTCCCAAATAAAAAAACGAGGGTGAACGAGAGCACATGACATGGCAGGACGGACGGCGGGATATTGATGGAAACACCGGGATCTTGGGGCGGGATAGGGTTCGCTTTCGCTTCGCGCCCGGTATGAGGTGGAAGAAGCATGGCGCGTTAGGGCCCGTAGACGAGAAGGAACCCTTCGGCTCTACCCTCTCCTCCTTTATAACGTATCAAGCTTCCCACCACCGCGGGGCGCGGATGGGCACCCTCGGGGTCGAGCGACTAGTTCCCAAGTCTAGTGCACCGTACGAGAAAAGAGAATGAGCGTCATGTGCCAGGGGGTAGAGGCGGGCCTGGCCCAGGATGCGCCCAAGCATCGCAGAAGTTATACACCCATATAACATATCACGACGTACCACGAAACGATTACAACTGTTCCCCAAGAGTTCAATAATCAGAATTCATGAGCTGGGGGAAAGGCAGGCCAACCTTCTTAACCACACACACACAAAGATATGGTCGACAGTCTCATATGCTGAAACCTATGTTAGACAACACAACTGTCGCTCAACGCGCATACAGCCAGCTGCTGAGACATTAGCACCATACAACCCGGCGACACCGGCAACGTTCGGCCAGGGTGGATCAAAGGACTTTCTGTTATTGAGTCGATCTAGCAACTCCCAGACACATCTTTACCTGAGCCGCAGCAATTCGTCTTCTAACATAGGCTTGGGCTATCGTATCTTTCTCTTGGAGACACAGGTGTTCCTTCTTCCCCACATTCCCTCTTTCTCCTCGTCTAGCAAGCAATGAGCACGCTGCTGTGAGCATTTAGCTCCCGAGTCTGATGATCACAGCGCGAGCATGCTTGCCACGCAGAAATGAAACTACGGGGCCTGGTATGCGGTTCTAGGGCGTCGCGATACTATTCGTACCTCGTATTTGGAAAGGCAGCTGATCTTTTGAGTCTTCTGTATTACGAACATGTTTGCTATGAGCGGGCGATATTGGACTCGGAGGTTAGCTATGGAGGTTGTACCAATGAGGACGCCAGCAATTATATTTCTTTTGCACACCGGGGAAAGGAGAATCGTTATACAGGCCCGTAGTACTGTTCCATCGATGCCATGGCACCTGCCTGGTTGCCTCGTGCCAAATTAGCCCCCTCGCTTTAGTTGGACTCGATAAGAGGGCCGCACCGCAAGCTCAGCTCGCTGTTCCACACAACATACATAGCTCACTGCCATACGCCACATCCCGTCTTAACGATGAGGGCGGAGCCATTTGTAACAGTCCTAGCTGCCTCTGTTACCCACGCGGTATGTTGTTTGCTTGGCTGCATGCAAATTACTTGTTGACTGAAGTCCAAAGATGCCCCGATTCTCGGTGCCGAAAGTCCCCATTCCCGACTACGGAGTCGAGACTCTGGAGTGGCCCATAGAATTGACTCCAGGGAGGGTGAGAACCGTACCTATTTTCTTTCTCGCTTCGTGAGGAGATCACCGGGCGCGTCACTCCGACACCGCGTGCGGTTCGAACTGTATTGTGCCACTTCCAAAAACCGGGAACTAAAGCGCTGCCGTGACATCTTTTCGGGCCGAGATCTTCAACGGGACGGCCCAACAAGTCCTTTCCCAGGCCCGGACCATCAGCCCCGGCTTCCGGTTTCGCGGCAGCGGCGGCGGCGGCGACGAGGCGTCCACGCACTGCGGAGTTGGCACGAGATCGCCGACAGCGCAGGGCGCATCTACGATACTTGCAACCCCTCGCCTACGGACTGGGTCATGAACGGCCAGGACTTTAACCCGGGGAACTTGAACACGAACATACGTGACGCTGAGGCCTGTTAGGGGTCGGTTCAACGTCTACGGGTTCGGTTGGTCAGCGGTTGTTTTTTTTGGGCATGGTGTGAGAAGCATTCGGCGAACCTGTTGGCGATATGTATCGGTCATTCTCTTGACTAAGGACTTTACCATACTTAGCTGTACGCACAGTCCGATAACTACTTTGTTGCCTCATAGTCCGATCAATCACTCCTCAAGCGATAAAAACATGGGTAACAATATTCCCGGGGGCCCGTCCGTCAATGAGGGTCGGGCAAGCGAATTGGTCGGTCTTGCTTCGCTCCTACCCGCCACCCAACCCGATGGAGTGGATTACTGCCATCCGGTGGCATCTAAGAATTACGGTTACTTCCATTCTCCACGGTGGGTTCTTTGGAATGGGTTCATGTCAGGGCATGAAAATCCAGGATCTGGAAATGGCTACTACTTCCATTCTGAGTGGGCAGTTGCGACGCGGTCCGGACCGACGTGGTACGCGCTTACTCATCGCCTGATCAGATACCCTGCAGATACCACCATCGTCTGACCGCCTTGACGCCGCCCTTGTTGTCCCTAAGATGTACTTTATTCAAAAAGTGAGGCAATACTTAAGGAGAACGTAAGTGGCTGCTTCGGGCATCTTCCCCTCGACAGTTACACATCGTTTGACGGGCTGAGGTTTATCCGCTACACAGTACCAACTCCCGCTTCGCAATGCGTCTGGAACTCAGGCCGGGTTCCATGACAACATCAAGTGCACGGAAATTGCGAATTTACACCGTTTCCACCCCCGAACCATGTGGCGCTACGACAGAGCGCTCGGCGGCAATCGCGCCCGGTTGGGGCAGCACTCCGGCATCGGGCTCAAGTTCCTGAAGGCGGTCGCCAAGAACTTCGTCCTGCTCCAGCTGCTCTTCCTCGTGCTGTTCTCGTGGCTCATGGGCTCGCTCTACCAGCAGTCGTCGCGCACGCACCGCATCACCATCGGCTTCGTCGACTACGACGGCGGCGCCATCGGCGAGGCGGTGCGCGCCGCCTACGGTACGCTGCGCGCCGACACCTTCCCCACGCTGGTCGAGGTGGCGCCGCGTGACCTTCCCGCACCCGACGACCTCAGGGCCAGCGTGTGCCACACCCGGTACTGGGGCGGCCTGTACGTGTCTGCCGGCGCCTCGGACCGCTTGAGGGAGGCCCTGGCCGGCGGCCCGCCCGCCACCGCCTACGACCCTACAGATAAGCTCAGTCTGATCTGGAATGAGGCGCGCTACTCGGCCATCGTCGACGCCGCCGTGCTCGGTACCATGCAAACGCTCTCGCAGGCAGCCCGCGTGGCCTACAGCAGGGCCAACGGGACGGGCCAGGTCGAGGGCGTTACCAGTGCCGAGGCGCTTTCCGTCTTCGCCAACCCTTGGACGCTGACGTCGGTCAACCTGAAACCAACAAGCCAGGGATCGAGGGCAGTGTACAACACCATGGTAATCGTCCTGGTTCTGATTCAGGAGTTCTTTTACCTCGGCACCGTCAACGGCATCTACGCCAATCTGAAGATTTGGTCCAAGCTTCATCCGGGTCGCATCATTCTCATGCGGACCCTCAACTCCCTGCTCTACTGCTTCGTTGGGTCGCTGTGCGTGACGGGCATGGTTTGGGCCTTCCGCGCCGACTGGAATGTCAACAGCGCCCAGTTTGCCCTAACGTGGATGGCGTTTTGGCTGTTTGCGCACCTCAACTTCCAGACCCTCGACGTCTTCACCGTCTGGCTCCCGGCGACGTACGTGCCCATGTCGCTCATCTCCTGGGTCGTGGTCAACGTGACGTCAATCCTGCTCCCATTGGAGCTGAGTCCTGGCTTTTACCGCATCGGCTACATGTTCCCCGCTCACGAAGTCTACCAGACGCTCCTGGACATCTGGTCCGAGGGCTGCAATCCCAAACTGCGGTACTCGGTCCCTATCCTTTTCGCCTGGGAGATTGCCAGCTTCTTCTTGTGCGCGCTCGGCGTCATGCGTAGATCGCACTATGCTGTGCTGGGAGAGGAAGAGCAGGCCCGGCAAAACGAGGAGAGGTTGAGGGCAGCGCTGGAATTCGAGAGGAACCAAGAGAGGAAGCATCGGGAGCAAGAGAAGTCCAATACAGAACAACAGAAGGCGCCCGGCGAGACTCCGACTCCGGCTGCGGATGCTGAGGAGCGCCGGGAGCTGGGAAACCTCATCGATAAAGAAAACGCCGAGGAGCATAGACTTCAGAGGAGGATGAGCAAGACGGTCCATTACGGACCGGCATTCACGATGCCTTTTGTGAACCGCAAGGATAGCGATGATTTAGACGAACCATGATTGCGTGGTATCGGGAAAGCCAGACACACTCCGATGGGCAGTCAACCAACTGAGGGGGCCACTGGAATCAAGGAGGAAAGGAAAGACGCGGGGGTTCTGGACCGCCGGCAAGCTTAGCACCAATACCATCGATATCCACAACCCATCTCACCTTCATACCGACCAGGGACCTGGGGGCCAGCATCTCGGCCAGCGCAAGCTCGCCCTCCCGGTATTCGATAACGGGCAGCATGGCCAGGCACGGGCAGCGCGGGCGGTGACCAAGCTGCCGTCGCCGTACGCACCATCATGCCGCCCCGCCCCTGGGGCTGCCGTCCGATGACGGCGTCACGGGGTTGTGCGCCGCCACCACGCTCCGCCGCCACACGCGGTACGTCTCGTAGGCCCAGCGGTTCGCCAGCAGGCCCGGCGCCTGTGTCGCAACACGGAGCGCCCGGGCCAGGCGTCCGCCGCGGAAGTCCTCATGATTGGCCGTATAGGAGCGCATAGTTCGGGAATTCATCAGGCCTGGCTTCCATCTTACAGATCTGGGCCTGCATCTCGAGCGGCAAGTCGTGTAAGCAATGAAAGGAGCTCATGGCGCTGGACAAAACCATGTTGCTCTTTGCGTGCTTGCAATTGGCGGGCGGGGGCGAAAGGGCCTTCAGCAGCCCTTCGGGGTGATAACACCTTTAAACCTTCCTTTTTCGTGCCGCAATCTCTTTTCTTTTCTTTCTCGTCCGCAGAGGCGGCTGCCACTGGTGCTCGTTTTCAAGGGGCGAGGTGCCGGTAGTTGCTTGTCGTTCCTGGTGTTTACCGGCTCGGCGAAGGAACCGGGGGGGCTCAGGTCCCCTTTCCGTGAAAACCCCCCCTGCTACGCGCGATGGATGAATTGGGCCCCACGAGTAAAATGTGGCGTCTGACGATGAAATGATTTCTAAGCCGCCATCGAGGGAAGGGATGATCCTGTACCTCCGGCCCGTTGAAGGAAAACGCCACCCTTCACCCCCCCCCCATCCCTAATGCTTACGTGCGCCAGTCCGCCCGCCCGGTAATGATGCCCCTTGGCGCCGTGCGTTTGTACGGTGCCTTTTACCCTGTAAGAACTTAATGTGCGTCGCGAGAATCGGATGCCCGGAGAACCGGGTCTCTCCAAGAAACAAAAGGTTTCACCAAGGTATACAGGGATGCGGCCTTCATCTCTTTTGCTAAAGCGAGTGGCCGTAATGGGCGGGTAGTGAAAAAAAAGGCATTGCTGTATCTAGGTATCATATAAAATCATACGCGCCCTTCCACCGGCTTCTACACGGACTTTTGCGGACCACTGGCCGCGCCTTCTACTCTATCCAGGACTCTTGAAACCCGTCTCTCTACCTCTTGTGAGTTTCCGTGTGCAACCCCCCCTCGAACCACGGCCCTCTCTCCCCTACGGACCCCTGGTCTATTCGTCGTCGTCCATTGCCCCGATGATTTCCAATTTCAGGTCCTGGTCCTTGCAGGCCTCTATGAGCTCGCGCGAGACGCCGCGGAGGTGGTCGTCGTCGTCGTCGGCGTCGCGGGGGACCACGACCAGGGTGTGCCAGGTGCTGGCGACGACGCGTTTGGTCCGGATGGTGTACATGAGCAGCTCGGTGACCTCGCCGTCGGTGCCGAGCTCGTTGAAGAACTCGAGGGTCTCGAGGACGGGCGGCAGGCCGACCGAGTGCATGCGCGGCTTCTTGGAGGAGCGGCCGTAGAGTTGGTGGTCCCAGTTGAGGCGCAGGGCGCGCAGGGCGGAGAAGTCGCGCATGCGCAGGGCCTTGCGGCTCCGTAGCGTCGGGTGGTCGACGGTGACGCTGCGCAGCGAGTGGCCCTGCGACTTAAGGGCGGCGACGTAGTCGCCCACGTCGTCGGAGCTCTCCTCGAGCGGCGGCGCCGGCTCGGCCGCCTGCGTCATGACGAATTCCTCGAGGGCTTCGGGGAACTCGAGCACGTCGCCGAGGGCGTCGTCGTTGATGTCGCACTCGATGAGGTGGAGCGTCTTGAGGGCCGTCTCGTGCGGGCGCTCGAGTATGTCGAAGCCGCGGTAGTCGAGCTTGGCGCGCTTGATGGTGAGGCTCTCGAGCGTCGGGTGCGAGAAGATGTGGATGTTGTCGCGCAGGTCCCAGTACTGGTTGTCGATGCACTGGTAGAAGAGCGTGCACGTCTTCAGGCAGGCAAGGTCGAAGGGGCCGTTGAACAGGGCGCCGATGCCCTGCAGGAGGACGGCGGGCACGGCGATGTCGAGCTTCTCGAGGTTGGACATGATGGAGAGGGTGCGCGACAGGCCGTCGAAGTGCGACGGCTGGTCCTTGGACGGCTCGTAGTGCGAGCCGTGGACGGTCGAGTCGAGGGCGAGCTGCGAGAGCTCCGACGAGGGGTACTCGAGCGTCACCTCGTGGATGGCGGAGCCCCGGCGCGGGCGGCGGCCCAGCGACTCGCTGAAGGTGAGGTGCAGCTCGGGCGACTCGAAGAGGATGCTCTTGTACAGCACGGCGTCGCTCAGCGTGTGGTAGCGCCGGTTCAGCCGCGAGACGGCGCAGAGGTCGCGCTTGGACGTGCGCCCGATGAGCTCGAAGAGCTGCAGGAGCAGCGCGTCCGGCAGCACCGCCAGGCGATCCCGCGGTTGCGCCGAGGCCGGCGCCGATCCTGCCGCCGCGTTGCCGCCGTTGACGCCGCGCGACATTGGCTTTTTGGACTGCTACGCGCCGGAGCGGCCGTAATCTGCGTAACGACGGGCGAGGGTATCCGCTGGCGCTTGGGGGCGATGCCGCCGCCTCCGCCGCTGCTGCTGCTGTCTTTGCTACTGATACTGCTGTCTTTGCTACTGGTGCTGCTTTGCGAAACGATGACTCGAGGGTACCGCGGGCGGTGGAGGTGGAGTTCACGTGGGGAAGCTGGGGTCGCAAGTGTGTCGCTCGCGCGGCAGAGAGCCTGGGGAAAGCCGGCCGGGCCGGTGGAGCGAAAGCGAGGCGATGCGAAGCCAAAGAGGAGGACGATCGGGGGGAAACTGGCACAAGGGTAAACCTGGAGGGCACGGATCGGAGGCGAGCGAGACTGAGACGGAAAGAAACAGAGGAAAGGAAAAAAGCAATCGGGGGGAACGGGCCGAGATGTCAAGCAGACAAGGCGGGATTTGACTTTGACGAGCGCACCTGCCTTCCACTCAAACACCAGGGGGACGAGACGGAGGGGGGATATGGGGATATTAGCGGAGAAGTCGAGGACCTGACCACAATCATGCAATTATTTTAGCTCTGGCCGGCGCAGATGCAAAGCCGGGCGGATTGCCCGCGGGTGAAACGTCGTTCAGCTCCCGCATGCGAGGACGGAGACGCATCCATCCATTGGCAGCGGGAAGGAATGTGGATGGCCTTTCGTGGGTACACGTCTGGAGATGTTGCACATGCACCGCGACCCCACATTTTCCCATGTGGCGTGCCCTGTCACAAACCTCCCTCGTGATCAGGACCACGTCTTCTTGTCTTGTCATCATGACCACCAGTCTGGGAACTACTCGCCGCCCGGCTGGTTCCCGATCCGCTGTTGGCCCTCGCCCGCCAGCCCCGTCGGGTTTCCGACGCCGCGGATGCTGTATTGACTACAGAGGGCCTGCCACTCAACACGAACACGACCTTGGGTGTCGGTCCTCGCGCCCGCGGGGAGAGCCGGGCCGGAACTTGCAGGTTTGTGCCTAGGCTGCACTTAACACTGGGTACGGGGAAATATGTATCTAGGTAGTAGGGTCGTAGATCATCGTCGTTGTCACCCGGTCGGCACCCCTCCCCCTCCCTCCTCGTCGTTCCTAGACTTTCACCACTCCTCCTTCTCCTCGTTCCCGGACTTTCCTCCCATCCCCTCTATTTCACGCGCTGCCGGCCGCCGCTTCCTTCTCCTTCTCGGCGCGCAGGTACGCCGTCAGCACCTCGTCGAGCGTCTCCACCACGGGCGGCTTCTCGGCCTTCCAGCCCAGGCGGGCGATGCGCGACGCGCGGATGCGCATGTTGATGCCGTACATGACGGCGATGTGCATGGCCCACGAGTCGGGCGGCGGCGGCGGCGCGTCGGGGTGGAAGTTCTCGCCGAACATGCTGGCGCGCGCCGCGTCGTTGACGCTGACGGGGCGGATCTCGTCGGACGCGAGCACGCCGTGCTGCTTGAGGCGGGGCGCGAGGCCCGCCATGAAGTCGGCAAAGCGGATCTCCTCGCCGACGCCGAAGTAGTAGGCCTCCTTGCCGAATGCCGGCGCGTCCCCCGCGCGCGCCCGCTCGAGCACCAGCAGGTACATGGCCGCGAGGTCGTCGACGTGGACCCACGCGTGCCGGTTCTCGCCCTCGGCGATCAGGAACCCCGTCTTCAGCGCCCGCGCCGTCAGCAGCATCGCCGGCATCGTGATGGGCGTCGGATGCTCGAGGGACGGGCTCAGGCCCCCCACGAATCCGGGCGAGATGATGGCGACGTGGACGTCGGCCGCCGCCTGGCGGACAAGCTAGGGTCAAAACGGTCAGTGGCAGATCGCGCGGAACCCCCGACCTGCTTTCCTCGCCCCGCCGGGGGTGGGAGGCATCGCTTACCCGGTCCGTGACGCTGTGGGTGTGGGCAAGGTTCAGCGCCATGATGTCCTTGATGTCCTCGATATCGTCCCACGTACGGGCGTCCCTGGATCCCTCGGGCTCGTCCCAAATCAGAGATGCGCCCGACGTGTGTAGGTAGTAACCCTTTGTGCTTCTGGCTTTCACTGCCGATCGACGTCAGCCCCCGGCCACGCAGCAAACCCCCCCCCCCCGGAATACCGCCTTACAGCCATTCAAGATAGCCTCAATGGCCTTGTCGTGGGTGATGTCAGGCGCCGTGTTGATGACGATGTCGGCGGCCCGCGAGCACTCCTCGATCTTGTCGAAGCTGTCGAGGTCCCCGATGAGGGTCTGTACACGGGGGTACTTGGTTGCCAGACGGTTGCTCTTCTCCTCGTCCCGGACGAGGGCCTTGATGGCGGCATCGGGCTGCTGGTTGAGGATCCTGTCGAGGACCGCGCCGCCGATGTGCCCAGTAGCACCAATGCTTCGCCGAGGTCAAACGCCGTTCCCACAGCTGTGGCCACGCGGGGCGGGGGAGAGCTTGCTCTTACAAGAAAATTTCGGGCATATTGAAGTCGTAGTGACTCGGTGGCGTCCCGGTTGTCTGGGTCCCACGATGTTGCGTCTGCAAAAGCCGGCAAGCAGAGAGAAATGGAAGGTTTACTGCCGCGCTGGCAGGGCCCCGAAAGAGGGCACGGCGGCGATGGCTACTTCGCGTTGGATCGACCGGGCACGATTACTAAGGCGGAGGCTCATGGCTGGCCGTTGTGCGGACTTGCGGCCACCCCTACCACCAACATGGCCCAACGGGGAGGCCGACCCTCCAGTTTCTTTCGTCTTCCCCTTGCCTAGTGTTTGTCCACTCGTGGCCTTGCGCATATGGGGTCCGCGTCAATGATAGCTCGGAACGCATTACCGCCGGTGAGGTGGATACTCCTTATGCGTAGGACTCCACTGATGAGAATTTTCGGCCACCGGCGATCCTATTGAGAGCACACAATTCCGACAATGATACGATAGGTAACTGTTCCACGAATGGCGTGACGACTTCTTGCTCACTGCATGTCGATTCGCTTCAGGCAGCCGGTCAGCGGCGCGGCGCACGTCAGCGTGTGCGTTCTTGACACCGTTAGCGGATCGGCAGTTGGGGGGAGCACCAACACCAGGGTACATAGTGGTGCCACCCCCTCTATTCAAGAGGCACTAAGTCGATAGATTAGATCTACCCGAGTATCTAGTCCATGTCTGCCGTCACTGCCCGGAGTGTGCGGGCTCCTAACGCCGTGTTTTTCGCCGCGAGATAACCGAGACCAGCAAAAGCAATGGGTATCGCGTGGGTAAAAAATAGTCCCGCTAAGGAAGCCCTTAGGGATCGTAGGGGGACTGCGCCCTACGCCCAGTCAAGGGGACGCCCCCGTCCGCCGTTACGAGAATGGCGTCCTCTAGCCGGACACCAAAGCCGACCTGCTTGCCGATGCTGTGGGCCTGTTCCGTGGTCACGTAGATGCCCTGTGCCCAGTCTGTTAGCGCGGGGGACCCGACGGGAGGGTGCGGGTATACAGCGTACCGGCTCGTTGGTCACGACCTCGCCCAGCTTCAGCTTCTCCTTGTTCGCGCCATTGAGGTACGGGTGCTCGTGCATCTCCAGCCCCAGGCCGTGGCCCAGGCGGTGCGTGTAGTAGGGCCCGTAGCCGGCGCTCCCGACGACGTCGCGCGAGGCCGCGTCGACGTCGGAGCAGGTCTGGTTGGCGTGCATGAGGCGGAAGCCGGCCGACTGGGCGGCCTGGACCGTGTGCCAGACGCCCATGAGCTCGTCGCTGACGCGGGCCCCGGGCGGCAGGATGGTGCGCGTCACGTCGCTGCCGTAGTCGTGGAGCTTGGAGCCGATGTCGATGAGGACGAACTCGTTGTCGCGCAGCGTCTTGCCGTGCTTGCCGCCGTGCGGGTAGGCGGCCTGGTCGCCGAAGAGGACGATGGCCCAGAAGCCCTCGCCGACGCCGGCGCGGCCGAAGAGGCCCTGGGCGGCGGCGGTGACGGCCTCCTGCGTCACGCCGAGCGCGAGGCAGCGCTGCAGCGAGCGCACGAGCTCGAGCGTGAAGGCGTTGATGGCGCCGAGGATGGCGAGCTCGGCCTCGGTCTTGACGGCGCGGAGGGCCTGCACCGCCTCCGACATGGGCACGACCTCGACGCCGGCGCCCTGCAGGCCGGCGGCGATCATGTAGCGCGCGTGCTCGTCGAGCATGACGCGGGCGAAGCCGGTGCCGCGCGCCAGTACCTCGTAGGGCGACTCCTCCTCGCCCCAGGCCAGGACCCGCTTGTCGCCGCCGTAGACCATGTCGAGGCCGGCGATGCGGCCGGCCTCGAACTTGGGCACCAGGTACGAGAACCGGCCCGCGCGGTCCAGCATCATGAGGAAGGGCCGCTCCGAGAGCTCAAAGGTGAAGGAGATGTTGGCATAGTAGGCCGACGACGCCGACGGCTCGGCGACGAAGGCGTCGACGCCCGCCGCGTCCAGCGCCGCCGCCAGCGTCGCCTGCCGCGCGAGGTACTCGTCGCGCCCGATGGCCGGCACCGCCAGCAGCGCCGCGTGCTCCTCGAGCGTGGCCCAGGCGCACGTCTCGAGCCCGGCCGCCGAGGGGGCCCGCCCGTCGTCGGCGAGCCGGTTCAGAAGGAGCAACGCGCCCACCAGGACGGAAAGCGCCGCGGCGCGCGCCCGGCCCCAGGAGAAGAAGAAGCGGCGCGTCTGGGGCCTCGTGTTCCCCTCCTCCGCTTCCTCCGCCGCCCGCGCCGGCTCCGGCTGGCGCGGCCCCGCGACCAAGGGCTCGTAGACGGCGCTATCGGCCTTCTCGTGCGTAAAGCTGAACATGGTGCCGTCCGACATGGAAATCCGACGTGTTGGTTGTGATGGAACGAGCAGGCATCGGCTCGTGGCCGGTGGAAGGGCGATATACAGGCGCTTATCGCCCGGCCGCCCGTCCCTGGTGGATTCGCTGGGGTGCTGATAATGGTGGACCGGACCCCATATTGGAAGTGAAGTTCGGCTGCAAGGACTTGCTTCCGATGAGATGACATAATGCGGTGGGTCCAAATCAGGCTACAGCGGATGGATTCCCACTAGATCATGGGGCAGTGTACAAGTAGTCCCCTCAACCATTTAATTCGTTCTATGGAACGGATCCCTAGTTCTGCGAAGGCGGTGTCCTTTCATCGCCTACTGTCCCAAGGGTCTTCGGGGGGCGCTTGAGGGTTTGCTGCCTTTCACGACCGTGGAAATACCCGCACTGGGAAATCGGCACCAAAGTACCCCACGGTAGGTGGCCCGATAGGCTGCCAAGACATGAGCTGGGCCACCGTTGTTACGGTCGTTGCGCCACGGCGCGAAACGCTCAACGATGAGTAACGGACAACAGCGCGTTTCTGTTGAAGTCGCGACCCGCATCAGGCGTGATGTTTGTCCACGGACGACTTGTTGAAACCTAGCAAGCCAGTCTCCGCCCTCCAATTGATCTGTCACGAGTCCAGTGCCTAATAAACCTGTGAAGAAAGCCAAGCGAAATTTGGTTCCACGAACCTGTCAGAGAAAGGTGTGACAACCGATAACAACTTACCTGACCTTTAAACCAGACAGTGGCGCCACCGTTGTCGGGCAAGCACTAAAAATACACAATGGCCATGTTCAAACTCTGTTATGAGTATTGATTATACAATTTTCTAGTATTCGATTTTTAAAAAAAATCGTGCTTTTGGTCGTCGCCAGAAACGTGGGGTGTACGACGGACCAGCAGCCGAGATATGCTGCTCGGGCCCCCTACGTCTTCTGGGATCCTTGGCCTCTAGAAAGCCTGGTTTCTTAATTCCTTTTCCCACCTACTTTTATGTTTCTGGCTCGGTCAGCCTGGGCGATTTCGCTGATTGATTGGACAGTCATCACGTGTAGAGAAGGATGTCTGTGGTCGGGTCAGTGGTGCGTGATGCCGCGTGAGTCTACCCATACGTATCCTACATACTTAGGTACATCTTAGTACGATGTAACACCCGGGTTTAAAATGAGTTGACCACTGACGCCGGGTACCTTTTTCAACCTTGGGTTTCATTGACAGCGGGAGTTTCTCACTCCACTTCGACAGCTACGTGTGTGTCTCGTAGCCTCTTTCTCTCCCTCTCCCTTTCCCCCTCCCTCCTCGTCCCTCCTTTTTTTTACTAATCCCCCAAAACCCCCAACGATGCGCGTCCTCCAGCGCCGGCTTAAGGCCGTCGCGGTCGCGACCTCGGTCTTCCTCGTCGTCACCTTTTACTACCTCGCGGGCGACAGCGTCGGCGACCTGGTGCGCGCGGGCGGCGGCGGGCCGTCTGTGGCGGTGGCGGCGGCGGACGCGCCGGGGACGTGGGACGAGCACCCCGTCGTGCGGCTGCATCGTGAGGCCGAGAGCCGGTTCGACGCACTCGTGCGGCGGCAGTCGCGCGACGCCGACGCCGCCGTCGCCGAGTACGCCCGCCGCTACGGCCGCCCGCCGCCCGCCGGCTTCCGCCGCTGGGTTGAGTACGCCCTCGCGCACGGCTCGCCCCTCGTCGATGATTTCGACGCCATCGCCGATGGCGTCCACCCCCTGCTCAAGTACAGCGCCGCCGAGCTCGCCCGCCGCGCCCGCCGCGCCCTCGACGCCCGCCGCGGGAACCACGTCGAGCTCTGCGACTTCGCCGACGGCCAGTTCGGCTCCGGCTGCCGCGACTGGGCCGCCCCCCTCGCGCGCCTGCTGGGCGACGCGCGCCGCTTGGCGCCCAACGTCTCGTTCCTCCTCAACTTCCTGGACGAGCCTTCGGTGCTGCTGGCGCCACAGGCCGCCGGCGACGACGGCGCCGGCGCTGGCTGGATCGAACTGTCGCACCGCTCGATAGCGCCCGCCGTGGCCGAGGCGTGCATAGCGCGCGGCGACGGGGCGCCGTCGTCTGCCAGCGACGAAGGCGTCGATCAACCCGGCACACTGCACTTTGTGGCCAACGCCACGGCGCAACGGGACCTGTGCCGACACGCCGAGTACACCTCGCAGCACGGCTTCGTCGCGTCGCCCTCGACGGTGCGCCAGTGGCCGGCCGAAATCCCGCTGCTCTCGCGCGCCGCGCCGCGCCCCTTTTCCGACATACTCTTTCCGGCGACGCACTATTCCCTCGGCTCGAGTCTCTACAGCAGCTGGTCCGACCGGCGCTGGGGCCGCAAGAAGAACGCCGTGTACTGGACCGGCTCCTCGACGGGCGGAGAGTGGTCGCACGAGACATGGCGGCACGGCCACCGGCAGCGCCTCGTCGCGCTGGCGCAGGGCAAGGCGGCGCGCAACTTCACGTACCTGCGCGACGGCGGGCCCGCGGGCCTTGCGGCGTACACGGGGGGCGCCGACGCGGCGCCCTTCGACGTCGGGTTCACGCGGCTCACGGGGTGCGCGTCGACGGCCGTGTGCGCCGAGCAGGCCGACTTCTTCTTCGGCGGGTCGGGACCGCGGCGGGTCGATGCCGAGTCGCGGCCGCTGCGCTACCGGTTCGCGCTCGACCTGGACGGCAACAGCTTCAGCGGGCGTTTCTACCGGTTCCTGGCGTCGCGCAGCGTGCCGCTCAAGCTGACCGTCTTCCGTGAGTGGCACGACGAGCGGCTGCAGCCGTGGCTGCACTACGTGCCCGTCAGCGTCGGCCTCGATGAGCTGCCCGAGCTTGTCCGCTTCCTCACCGCCACCGCCAAGGGCCAGTGGGTCGCCCGCCGCATCGCGGACGCCGGCCGCGTCTGGTACAACCGCGCCACAACCCCCACCCACCAGGGCATCTATCTCTACCGCCTCATGCTCGAGCTCGCGAGGCTACAGGACGAATCGCGCGTGCCGGATCCCGAGGGCACGGGGCGGGCAGAGACACCAGCTACGTAAACGCGGATCCGTTGTCGTGGTAGCATACACATGCATACGGAAACATCTTGAGTTCGGGCCCACGTCCCCGGAGGGCATCCTCGGCTCATCCAACCGCGGGCATCGGAGTCGATCCGGGTGGAAAAAGCAGCAATCCCGCCGGTTCCAAGCGTAACCGCCCAAACCCCCATAGCCCAGCGCGGCCATCACTGCAAAAAGACGCCCTTGGACCACTCGGAGAACGTGGCCTCGTCCTCGGCGATGGTGCGGCGCGTCCCCGGGTCCTCAAAGAAGGCCCAGTTGGCGTCAAAGTGCGCGCGCTCCCGCTACACCAGGAGAGCGACGGCGTCGTAGTCGAAGGCGGCCGGGTCGCTGCCGGGCAGGACCACGGCCGGGAAGAAGGTATCGTCGCCGTCGTCGCGCCCGCAGGCGACGTAGTGGCGCTCATGCGCCTGCGGAAACGCATCGCCCGCCAGGTTCCGCATGAGGGGATGTGCGCGTTTCCGTGGTGGTCGCGGAACTGCGCCGGCGTGAGGTCCTGCCGCCGCCGCCGAAACATGAGGAACTAGGCGCCGGTTAGGTAAGACGGAGGCCGCGGACTAATCGCATTTTAGAGGGGACTCGCTTGTATGAATGGCCGCTTTGTTAGAAATCCAACCTTGAAGCGACTGGGAAAGACCCCGCGCGAGACAATTGACAGTTTCTATCGTCCGCGAGCCCGCCGCTGAGGGTCAGCATGGCTCCGTGAAGGTTGAGTGAGACCCGCATAAAATACGCCGTATAGGCCAGCAGCTCTCCAGCGAGTCAGTGGTAGCGAGTTAGTGGTAGCGAGTCAGTGGTCGCGCGCCAGGCAGCGGGCGGCCCAAAACCGTTGGCCGCCTTCATTGCTCAACCACCTGCACAATAACCATTCATAGCCCTGGTGTGGTGTCTCTGCCTTGGTTATCGATTTAGCCACCAGCGTGAGAGCAAAAAAGGAACTTGCATTCATTGCTGACCCCGACCCGATTTGAACGGATAACCTTCAGGACTGGAATCTGACGCGCTACCGTTGCGCCACGAGGCCCGCTTCTTGATGTTGAAGTCGAGGGCATGTCTTCAACTATCTTTCAGTGAGCGGCGATTGCCGATGAGGGGGATGCGGATGGGGTGCGGATGGGGTGCGGATGGACCCGGCGAGATTCCTTCCCTTGTCATGGATCCCCCCCACTGTTGGACGGAGAGGATTGCCTGAACTGGGCAAGCAACCTTCGATGCGGGGACGACGGCAACGGCAGCCGTGACTTCCAAGCGAAAGGGGTGGGTTACATGCATGGGAAATAAGCGAAGGCGTTCTTCTCAGCCGGCATGCTGATGGGGTAAGAAAAGGATGGGTGTAACGAGTACATAAAAAGAGTGACTAGAAAAGTACGTAGTAAAGAGGTAGGTAAGTAGGTAGTGAATCGTGCATCGTAAGTTGGATCCCGGCACACAAAAAGCCGAGCCATGTTGCTTGAAGTTTGAACCAAAACACTCACCAAGGAAGTAAATGTTGTCCAAATTCCCAGTCATCTTCATCATCATCCCAACCAAAGGTCAATTAGTAAATGGCATTCGGGTTGTGAAAGGGCTCATAGGGTGTCTCGGGCCTGGCAAAGACGATGGTGTCCGATGCGACAAACGGCCCGGGGGCGCCGGACGTCGTGCCCGCGTTCTTCGGTGGACGGCCTCGCAGCTGCTTGGGCTCCGCCTCGCCCTGGGAGCTCGGGGTCTCCTTTTCTTCTTCGACTGGGCTTCCTCCCAGGCTTGGAACCTGGCCGGCATGCATTCCTCGGTGAGCCATTTCAGAACCCTTTCCCTCTCCATGTCGACGAGGTATGAGTGAGCCATCCGTATGAGCGCGTCCATGCGACAATAGGCTGCGACCAACACGGGCTGGCGCCAGTCTTTGCTGGAACCTGAAAGCTTAGCAACTGTACTTCAAATCAAAGTACTTCTGGTTAAGCTCTTGTAGACCACAGATGTTGGCATCCCGGTTGAAGTCCAACCTGGCGTACCAACCCTGAAGCTCTGCCGCGCAAGTGACAGTGGGCCTAACGTAGAACTGTGTAAGCTTCAGAACCAGGAACGGCGGTAGGGCCTCGACCACTTTGGGGTGTCGCATGGCGAAAAGACCATCGGCATTGTCCTTCAATTGCGATCCCAGTCGCCGCCTCCATTGGCGCAGTGCTTCCAGCTTTTCTCTGGTCTTCTCCATTTTACCGAGAGACAACAAAACTTGACTGTGCTCTGGCCGCGCTATATCCAGTTCAAGTCCTGGGCCACGGCCAGGCCTTGGCCGTAGTCTCCTCCATCGAGCACAGCAAGGACTTGCAGATCGCGCCGCGCCAAGGGATCTATCCCCGTTGACACGTTCCAACCCCCAAGTTCTCCTCCAGCGGGTGCACCCGAACCATGAACTCCGTCATGTCAACCTCTCGTAGGTCCAACATCTTCTTGGAGAGCCACTCGATGTGGGCCGCCATATTGTTCGAGAATGTGATCAGGGATGACTTTCTACTTATGGAAAAGACATGGCGTGTCAACGGGGATAAGCAACGGCTTCTCCCGGTTTTTCGACATGCTCTGCGCTTAGCATAGAGAGGCTGACAGTCCGGCGTTGGGAGACATCGTTGACTGCTTCCTAGATGTTGTTCGAGTTTCAGCTAAATGACTCGTGTGCATTTTATTCTATGTGAGGGGTGGAGGCGTATTGTTTGACTCCCATGGCGCCGAAGCCTTCTGGGAGTTGGTGCCCCAAGTCCAGGGGAGTGGGCGTGGGGTTGTTCAGAAGCAGAGGGGTTCTTCTTCTCTATGACAGATACGAAATGTCCTGTTCGGATATAGACAATCAGGTCCAATACGCGCTGCTTGTTTGTGGTTCGTGTCAGGCGAATGGAAGGAGGGCGAATATCAAGTGGATGGAGAAAAGGGAAAGTGCAGGACGAGATGCAATGCGCCTGGCAATCGTGAGGCCAAGTAATTGTTACACAGGCCAATCGAAGTCCTCCAATTTCAGGGGTTGAAAAGGGATCCCTGGTAACTCTTGCCTGCAGATGCAGGACTGGAAACCCCAAGAATGGGTCCCGGGAGCGAAGGGCGACGCCTTCCTGACACTTAACGATCAAAAGATGGCAGCTGCATATACTCTACGTCGACAATTAGTAGAGCCCAGTTCTCTTCGCCCGGCCAATGCAACGTCATCCACAACTACGACTAGATGGGCAACCTCATACTCATGCTGGCAAAGTCATCACTGAAGCATCCAGTGGCATGGGTGGATACATGCATCCCGTTAGACGCCGGATCGGACGAGGACATGCATCTCACATTCAAGGGCGCCAAGATGCAAGGTGGAAACTCAAATCGCTCGCTTTATATGGGGTATCGTATCGCAATCAAGAGCTTGGCCTAACCACAGTAACTCACAGCCGTCCACACAGCTCCTCGAGGAACGCGCGCTCCTCCGGTCGTAGGTACACGCCTTCGGGCACCCGCAGCCCGTCGTTGCTAATGGTGATGCGCCGGCGGGGTCCCGGGCTCCGCGAAGTCGCTGGGCTCGGAGCCCTGCGACCTCTCGGGGTGCAGAGTGCTGTCGTCTTCGGGGCCGGAGCGGCTGCCGGACTCGAGGTCCTTCTCACGGCGGCGGTCGTCATTGTCGTCGTCGTCGGCGCCACCACCGCGTCCCCGGCGCCAGCGGTCGCCGACGTCTCCGGCGGTCCACCAATAGACGGGGAACCGGCGCTGCAGGTTGTTGAAGAGTAGGGCGGTGGCGAGCATGAGGGCAACGCCGAGGGCGATGGCGGGCACGAGCCACCAGCCGAGGCCGCGCACGTCGGGGCTCGTGACGGCCAGGAGCGCCGTGGCTCCCGCCGGCGGGTGGACGGTGCCCGTGACGGCCATGACGGCCGTCGCGCATGCGCACGCCAGCGCCCCCGCCAGCCATGTGAGGTCCCGGTCCGGCGGGCCGGTGCCCCCCGGGAAGATGGCCGGGTTCAGCGCGAACAGCTTGCTGACGGCGACGCCCACGATCGACGCCAGCACCTGGCCCAGCAGCGCGTTCCGCGGTTGCGAGAGCGGCGATTCAATGGCGTAAAATTCGAGAACCGCGGCGGCTCCCTACGTAAAGAGGGTGTGTTAGTCCGTTTTCCGGCTACGAAGCGGCGTATTCCCCTTTGCTCCGGGCACCGCCAGAAGGACAAGCCGGGAGCAGCAGAGGCCGGGGCAAGACTTACCAAACTTCCGATAACCAATGGTGCGCCCCGGTCTTGCAACGCTTCCACGTGACGGGCCGTGACTTCTATGATGCTCAGCGAGCAGAAAACTCCCATAAAGGCCCAGAAGATCATGACGACGTTGCCGGGTGAGTTGAAATGAGGCGGCCGAACCCCCAGGAAATGTGTGAGCGCTCCCGGGAGGTGCCGCCACGGCGGCGGTGGAACGTACGGGTTAAGCCATTCGTCAATGTCGAAGTGCCATTTCGATATGCTGGCGAGGGGCATCGTGGGAGGTTCTGTTGGGACCAGTCGGTTGAAACCAACGTCCCGAACCGGACGCTCGAGCGAATAGGGGCTGGGGGGCCTATTGCGCAGTATCGGAGCTGAAGGTCACTGTGATAGTCTTCCGAACAAAAGGCCCAGGAACGTCGGTGGGATACAGGACGGATGGTATCTGCTGGCGGTCTGCGTTTCTTCCCTGGGGGCGTAGGTGAAGAGTAATAAACAAAAGAAGGCTAATACTTAGGCAGGTTGGGTTGGCGAGTCGCAACAAAGATGCCGAGGAATTCCCAGGTGGCGGGGGGGGGGGCGGTTTGACAGCAGCCGGTGTTCCTTTAAGGAAGTCGTCTTGGGCAAACTGCTTTTGCTGGAAAAGAACAAAGGCAAGCAGGGCGACTAACTCATAACTAACTTCCCCCCGGTCCCGTAGGCTGGGACTCGCTTGGATCGTTGGGCGGTAGCACGGAAGTCAGGAGCAAACGGGTGCTGTCTTATCGTGCCGCCAGGATCGGGCTGGCTATTGTCGCGTCATCACCTCAACTATGGCACCCATACGGCGACTCGTCGTGTTTTTCTCGCTCCCCTTGCCCAAAGAGCCATGTCCGGGTCCTCGGCGTGTCGTTAAACATCTCGGGGTTCTTGGCCGGCAGCAGCGGGATCGGGTGACCTGGTGTCACCTCAGGAACCCGTCGTCTGACTAACACGACGCGCTGCTATACGCCGGCCACAACGCCATGAGCAATAGGACCCGCTGACTGGCGTCATATGGAGTAATAGAAACCCATTCTAGAAGCTCGGACGCATGGAGCCTTTAGCTAAGCAGAGTCCGGTACCGTATAAGTGGGTCAAGGATCTCCGCGGAGGGCAAAAGGCTTTCGGGAACACGGCGAGCACGGGCCTCGACGGGCCCAAGAGCGCCGGTATTGCGTCCGCATCGTCCACACAGCTGGGTAGAGCTAAAAACACGACCGGACAAAACTGTTTCGACATGTCGAGGGCACGAACAAGTGCTTGGCGACCCGAACGGGAGGCAGCATGGCATCGAGGAGCCGCTTTTTGGGCTCCGCGTGGGGAAATCTTTCCATGACGGCTCGTGGATCTACCAGTTGGCATGTGTCTCCGCACTACTCGTCAACGCAAGAAAAGCTTGGCCCGGGGGACCACGACGGGCAAAAGTGGGATGAACGTGGTGACGTTGTTGACGAGTCTTTTTGCCTTCATCACCGCCGTGGATTGTCGTTCCTGAAGGTCACTCACTCGCTTCTTCGGACCTTCGTCCGACAATCGTTAGGACATCTTCCCCCTGAAAGCCCCGCTCACTTTTTCGTTAGCTTAATGGGTGCTCGGCTCTCGTGACTGACGTTTCTCTCCGTTCGATCCATCCGAGGATGCGCCGCATGCCCGCCGGGGACCAAAGCGTTGCTCACGGTGCCCCCGAACAAGGCTGAGGAGAAGAACGGCGCGGAACGTGCCGGGCTCGAGGGAGCAAGCGTGTGCAGGCTCTTCCCCGAAGTGAAGCTATGCAACGTTGGACACCTTCGGACTGTCGATGCTCCCCTGGATGACGCGCTCGTATCAAAAAGTTGGGAAACGGAAGCAGCAAATACATAGTGCGAATATTCATTCTCTCGGTTAAACAGCCTAGTGAGTGTTGTGGACGTCCGTCACTTGGTTTTTTGGTTTGGGAAGACACATGGCTGGTTCACCAGAGGTTCGACGCGCCTATTTCTGTCCGCTTAGTTTGTAATAACCTCAGACTGCTCTTAGAGTTGATGGATCAAGCGGGGGGCCTCGTACAATGTGAGTCATCGTGGGCTACGAAACACACTCACATGAGGGATGTCTCTCGGATTTGGCGCGTTTCCCCCTATGTTTTGGAGGGGGGGCTGTTTGTCGACAACCGGGCTATGTGGCTTCATTGGGAGACGAATAGCTGCAGTGTTGCACACAGTCACTGCGTGGCATAGAGTCCTTGTCTCAGAACTACCCAAGGCCACGAAAGCCCATCTGCGGGTCGACAAGCGGGACAGAGGGTTGGCAAACGGCGCGACGTCCTGGCCTGCCCCTTGGCTGTGCTGACGGTGCCATGAAATATTTTTTGAATGTTGTGTTGCGAGATACGCATGTTCGCGTTCCTGGACGCTCTATATACTTCAGTCGATAAAGTACACATAAGAATACCCGGAGCCTCTAGAGAGTACCTTTTCCTGTGTCCAACGCCTTCGCTATGCATCTTATAAAATTCTCAAGTTGCTGGCCTTGTCCTCTCCCGGCGGCGACGCCCAGGAGGTAAGAGGTGGCCTAGGCAAAGACATCGTCGACCTCCATCTTCGACCCAAAAGCCGTAGCCCCGCTTGTTTTGTTCGTCTGCGCGGCCTTGGCGGCGCCAACAGTACCCACGGCCCTGGAGGCGTCGGCCTTTTCCTCGTCGATGGCAATGCCGAGGCCGGCAAAGGCTTCAAACATGGCCCGAGAAACATACTCCTGGATGCTGTACCCGGGGACGCGGTGGTCCTCTCTTGTCCTGGCGGCGTCGAGGAACGGGTTCTCGTAGGTAGAGCGCAGCTGGTACCGCGTAGGTTCGAGGTCGAGGCCGGCGAAGGGGTCGTACGGCTTGTTCCTGTCCTCTTCGTCCTCCGAAGGGCCGGTCCTCTTCTTACGAAGACCGCGAATCGAGAGCGGTCCGGAGTCGAGCGTCGACGGGAAGTGCTGGCCATTGATCTGGGCGATACGAGCCCGCTTCCTGGCAAGGATTCTTTCCTGGATTTCGGCTGCACTGCCAGCCTCACCGCGTTGCAAGGCCTCCATGACTTCGCGGTTGAGCGAAGCTTCCTCGCGCCGAGCCTCCTCTTCTTCGGCTTGCTCTTCCAGCCGTCGGGCCCTCGAGGCGGCTTCGATCTCGGCCTCGCGCTTCTTCCTGGCGGCCTCGGCCTCTCTGCCCTTCTTCCTGTTCTTGTCGATTTCGGCCTTGTGCTGCTCTTCCCACTGGGCCAGCTTGGTCTCGGCCGTGATTCTCGCTTCGTCGTCACCGCTCACCAAGTCGAAGGTTAAGTCTTCTACCGTTTGCAGGTAGTCGTTCCAGTCGCGCAACGTTTCGAAGTCTTCCTCGGTATTGTTGAATATGGCAGCAACGCGCTTCCGGATATCGACTTCGCGCTCGACGACCAGATCACCAAAGTAGGCCTCGCGGAATCCTCGGTGGCGAAGGGTCTTGTTGCAAGAAGCATAGGGACATTGCGCGGGGCCGGACTTGAAGATGCTCTCGACGCAGTGCGAACACATGGCATGGTAACACTCGGGGTTGATGAGGAAGCGCAGGTCGCTGTTGAGGTACCGATTGCGCTTGCACACGGGACAGATGTCCTCGGGCATCACCATGGTGGATTGCTTGCGCGACATGTTGGCGGATGGGCGCGGCAGGCAAGCCGGCCTTAGAACGAGGAAGGAAGGTGACGATGCGCGATCGGCGGGGTTTCCCAAAGGGTCAACCTGGTGCTGGCAATCGCGTAGCCAGCACACAGGTGGTAGTGTGTGCGTGGAAAGCTGCACGCGAGGCAGTGGTGGGGTGCTGAGCGCAGCTGGGGAGGCGAGAGGTAGACCTTCCGGAAGTTGAGGTCGGTGAGAGGGCGATCGTCTTAAATAGAGGTACAAATACTGCGTCTATGTGAAATGTGCGGTTGATGGTTGGCGGGAAGTAACGACGGATCCCATCTATCCCGGTCGAGTGGGATGGCGATATGGACGGATGAATGGGTTAGGTAGATGGGTGGAATGCACACGGCTGATGGCTTTCCGCAGGTGAACCCTGTAATGCGCATGGCATTAGCGCTGGGAATTCCAGGGGCGCTCAGGCTTTCCAGTGGCCCGTGGTTGTTTGCTGGCTGGTGGCGGGGCAACCCCGCGGTGGGCTTTTCATCCATCTTCCATCCAGGCCCTTTGGAAGCTTCTATGAATTGCGCCGTATAAAGAGCCCACCGCCCGACACCGTTCACCAAGTCACTCATCACATACAGCGCTTGCCATGGCTGAGAACGGTATGTATACTTTCTGCCTCTTCACTTACCGGAAAGCGACAAATCTCCCACGCTGTCACCAGCCGGCTCGCCCAGCCCTCTGTCATTCTGCCCCACCATAGGTCCATATAGCTAACGCGCGCGCCCTCGCCAGACCCCCAGGCCGACGCGGCCGCCCAAGCCAAGGAGAAGGCCGAGCAGGATGCCCTGCCTTACAAATGGACCCAGACCATCGCCGAGGTCGAAATTGTGGTGCCCGGTATTCCCGGTAACATGAAGGGCCGGGACATTGTGGTGGAGCTCAAGAAGAACGCGCTCAAGGCTGGTATCAAGGGCCAGACGCCCCTCATCGAGGTAAACCACCTGCTACTTCTCCGTCTCCCCCATCCTCGAACCTCGCGCTTGCGATGCTAACAAGGAGAAACGCGCTTCTAGGGCGAGCTCCCCCATGCCATCAGCACCTCGGAGTCGACATGGACGCTGACAACCAACTCCGACAATACCAAGTCGATCGAGATCCACCTGGACAAGGTCAACAAGATGGAGTGGTGGGCACACGTCGTCACGTCGGCCCCCAAGATCGATGTGACTAAGATCCAGCCCGAGAACTCGAAGCTGTCGGACCTTGACGGCTCCACGCGCGGCATGGTCGAGAAGATGATGTACGACCAGCGCCAGAAGGAGTTGGGCCTGCCCAGCAGCGACGAGCAGAAGAAGATGGACATTCTCAAAAAGTTCCAGGAGCAGCACCCCGAGATGGACTTCAGCAATGCCAAGATGAACTGAGCAAGGCATGCGTACCACGCGCCAACTAAAAGACGGGATTACGAGCAAATATATAACACTTCTTAATAAGGGAGGTGCCGGAGTAGTAAAGTGACTGACGCCAAGAGCCAGCAACAGTGATATAACATTAATGATCTAAGTCCTTTGTATGGTATGGACAACCGGTGGCCAGTCCGTCTTGTCGTGTACAGGGTGAAACGAAGCGCGCAAAACCATGGACGGGTTTTAAAAACCAAAGGTTAAGACGTCAGAGAGCCCTGCCAACTGTTTGAGTGTTTATCTTGGAATCGCGAGTAACACCACGGCAGATAAAGAACTGCTGAGTATCTGTTGTCGTTTTGAAGCGTTCCGAGTCTCCTCCTTTCCCCTTATCCGACTTGGGAGAGAACACAAAGAAAGCCCAACCTACCGCGACTGTGGGATACTCATGCAGTAACGGTCTCCCCGAAAATGGGTCACGCCAGCTGTGAGGGCCGCCGTAAAAACATGGAAAGTGTTTTACTCAACGGGAAGAACAGATAGTTGATCTTCACGGTATGCCATGGGGGCTGGGAGATAGTGAAACCGCTCGTAGCCAAGAACAGCCAGAAGTCTCGTATTTGAGCTACTGAGAATGTTCAAGTCTACGATCGCGCCAGCCTTGCTGCTCGGAATCGACTCATGCGTTGTGGGCCGCCTTCCTCTTCGTCCAGAGGCTGGATGGGGTTCTCGTCCTCCTTCATGAAACCACCCTGTCGCTGAATCATCTTGTTGCGCATCTTGTGGTACTCGGTAGCCACTTCCTGCTGCAGTAGACCAGCGTCCAGCTCGTCGGGGCCCTTGGGCACGTCTGCGCTCTCGCGTTCGAGGACAGACTCGGCAATGGTCTTGCCCTCGGGACCGGACGGAGCCACCGGCCTATCCATGGGAAACTGCTCCGGCAGCAGAGGAACGCCGGCCGTAGTCATGGGAGGCCCCGCAGGCGGACCACTTGTCCTGTCCTTCTTGAAGCGGGAGGTCTTCTTGGCGGGCGGCGTGGCGGACCTGGCCGCCTCTCCCGTCTTCCGCTCCACAATGGTCTCGGAAAGCGGCTCAACGAACGGTATCGATGGCTCCTGGACCACATCCGCCACCTTCCCGGCGGCTGATGCAGTCTCCTCGGCAATGTCCAGCGCCGGGGCAAATCGAACATTCTTCTTGGCATCGCCACTTGGCTGTGTCTCGAGCTCGGGCAACTCCTGTGCGAAAGATTCGGTGACAGTGGTCCCGCTCGCGGCAGATGACTCATCCACCTTGACGGTGATTCGGCCAATACCTGCCCGATCACCGCCGGGCTCTCCAATGTATGGCGTTGAGGTTGAGCTCACCATCTGCTGGCTCAACCGATCTTGGATCTCTATCATCTTCTGCCGGTACTCGTCGTCCACGACACTCTTGGTGGACCGACCCCACTGATCCTCTTCGTCATCGTCTTCGTCATCCAAATCTGAGTAATCCTCGCTGTCAAAGTCGTCACCAGATATGTCCCCTTCCTCGAGAGTAAGTTCGGCAACAACCGGATTCAGCTCGGACAAGTTGTACTGCAGCATGTCCCTCCGTAGCTGGGCGTCTTCCTCGGACTCGTCGGTGGGAATGACCGGATTCGAGAGGATGCTCTCCTGCTCCTTGGCTTCGCGCAGCAGTTCTTCGATCTTGTCGGCGTTCTTGGTCCTTTGTAGTTCCTCTACTACTTTACCATCTTCGACCTTGGTATCTTCGGCGAACGTCACCTCCTTTTTCGGCTTCGTTCCGTTCTGCGGCGGGCGCCGGGGTGTCTTTCCATTGATGAACTTGTTTTTTTCCGCATTTTCTAGAGCCTTCAGCTCGTTCCGCAGGATGTCTGCAGAGGGGGTGCTGACATGCTTCGGCCTGTAGGCGATGCCGGTCTTCTGGGCGACGCCAGAGTTTTCGGCAACGTTAGGGTTATGAGTGGCGTCGGAGTTTTGGGCAACGCTTGTCTCTTGGGTCATGCCGGCTTTCCGCAAGGCCTCCATGAGCTGGGGCTGGTTGTCACCGGGCGTCCGTAAGCTGTAAGATACGACGTTGTCATCGTCGTCCAGCTCTTCCATGATCTCGGTTATGGGTAAGCCGCCCTCGTCCACGGCTTCGGGGTTGCTGATGACGTTTGCTTGAGCCAGCTTGTTCTCGGCGGCCTCGAGTTGCTTTTCCAGTGACTCGACATTTTTAGAGACGTAGTCAATGCGGTTGGTAAGCAGGCCGACGATGGAGGCAGCATTTCGCGAGTCATTACTGCCGAAGATGTCCTTCAACTCTTTCTCGTTGACTAGATCGCCCTGGTAGGCTTCTCGGGCAGCGGCGAGATGGTCGCGTGATGCGTCTGCTGGCAGACTGCGGACCTGCTTCTGTAGAGTCGCATACTCGGTCTTCCATTGACGCCACTCGTCGAGGGCTTCCTCCAGCTTGACCACATTCTGCTCGAGCAGTTGGCGATGGCGCTCGAGGTCGATAAAGCTGTCTTTGATGGAAGCCATGGCGATCACACTGGTGGCAAAAATCGGGGGGCCGTCAGCTAAAAAACAAAAGAATTAGGAATCGCCAGTAGCGAACAGCAGCCCCTGTTGTTGGAAATTTCTAGGGAGACAGACGACGAGTTGACGCTAGGGCCATTCTAAGAGCCCCACCCCCCGGGAACCTCCTTTGGGTAAGTTGTTGTCCGTTGAAAACCAGGCCCATGTCATGGATGAATGTCTGGCGAGCTGGATGGGCTGCCAACTGTTGGAAAGTTTTGCGGTAAGTCAAACTAACATGAGTTAGCTGACAGCCCCAGTGGCTGGGTTTTTTTTTTTTTTTTTTTTTTTTTAAAAAAAAAAAAAATAATGAGAGCCCTATGTAGTACCATGGCTTTGGGGGTGCTGGCAGGCGTGGTGGTGGACTGAACCGGCTTCCGGGCGCACATGTGTAGATGAGGTGTGGAGGGGCATCGATGACATCTACAGAGCATACGGAGGAAGCCAGCGTATCCAAATTCTCGGCTCTCCAGCATCCAGCATACAGGGGCGGTCGGACAGCCTCTAAAACATGATTCGATCCGATATGCGCTGCACACAGGCGCTCTGGGCACGTTGCTACACAGTAGGCAACCGACGCCTCAAACGAGCCCCTGCCCAGCTCATCTCTTGGCTTAGCGTCACTTACTCAAGTAATGGTAGTGTCCACCCATCAACCCGTCACCTCGTCCGAGATCGCCGAGATCGTCTACGTGGACCAGACCGCTCGCCGGTTCCCCGCGTGACTACATGGACTATCCACTCGAAAATGCTGGGGTATTTGAGGGGTAATGGGTCCGGGGGCCACAAGGGGTCAAGCTGTTCATGCATGTTGTGCAGATGCCGAGGTACCGTGTATATAAGCCGCAACTTTCACTGGCTGTTTCGAGATGTGCACGGATCGAAGGTTTCTTCTGATCTTGACTTCGAACCACAACGTGCCTTTTGTCTCCCAACCCCACTGACGAGGGAATCATGGCTGTCGGTGAGTTGTTCCAGCTGCCTCGGACTACGAGAACACTTGCTCACCACGCATTTTGCCTACCAAGCTGCTGGAGCGGCCGCCCTCGCCGCCGCTGCCTACCTGGACGGAAAATACCAGCTTCGCAGGGATCTGGATCTGGTGTGGAAGCAAAAGAAGGCCGAGAAGGCCTACGCTAAAATTGGTGAGTCTACATATGGCGGTAATGGAGGTCCTACACTGCGCCGGTCTGACAGCAAGCAGTGAGGGAGGACAGAATATCCCCCTGGTACCATCTCGCCGACATTTGCCGAAAGCATTCCAGCCAACGAGCCGTATGGACGCGGGAGAGGAGCCTGACTTACGGCGAGTTTCACGATCTGGTTGCCAAATATGCTCAGTGGTTGCTAGAGCAGGGCATCCAGCCCGGTGACTTGGTTGCCGTCTATCTGCTAAACTCGGCCGAGTTCCTGGCTATTATGTTTGCCTGCCACTGTATTGGCACCGCCCCGGCACTGCTCAATTACAACCTCGAAGCAAAGCCGTTGCACCACAGTCTGGATGTCTGCGCCTCCAAGATCCTGATTGTGGATCCCGACACTGGCTGCCAGACCCGGATAGCCGGGAGCAAGGAGCATATTGAGTCGAAAGGGACCAAGATCGTGACACTCGACGCTGACCTAAAACGAGAGGTCGAGGCACGGCCAGCAGTTGTACCCGAGGATAAATGGCGGAAGGGCATGAAAGCGAATTTCCCATATTGTCTCCTCTACACCAGCGGCACAACGGGGCTTCCCAAGGGATGCTCGTATACGCTCCAGCGCCTACACTTGGCTGGGTAAGTATTTCCTTAGTTATCCCCGCTGGTCTTCCCGAGTCCGGGCTCACGCAAATTCGTTTGCATAGGAACCATCTCGATCTCCCCTTTGGTTCGAAAGCGGGGGTGGACTGTTGGTTCAACTCGATGCCCCTCTACCACGGCACCGGCATCATAGCCATCACTACGCTGCTCCTCGGTGGCGTGGGGGTGGCCGTTGTGCCGCGCTTCTCCGTCTCGAGTTTCTGGCCCGACATTCACAATTCGGGCGCTACGTTTTTTATCTATGTGGGCGAGACCATTAGGTACCTGCTCAACGCGCCGCCACACCCTCTTGAACGCCAACACCGGCTCCGGGGTGCCTATGGCAACGGCCTGCGGCCCGACGTTTGGCTCAAGTTCCAAGAAAGGTTCAACGTGCCCGAGATAGCCGAGTTCTTCAGCTCAAGCGAGGGCATGTTGTACTTGGTCGTCTGGGATCGCGGGCCCTATCTTCGGAACTGTGTCGGCCATCACGGTCTCATCACGAGATACCGTATGAGAAACCAATATGTGCCGGTGCTCATTGATCATGAAACAGGCGACATCTGGCGCGACCCCAAGACGGGATTCGCACAACGTACCACGTACGACGAGGGCGGCGAGATCCTCGTGGCGGTCCCAGAGAAGCAAACCTGGCTTGTCTACTGGAAAAACGAATCCGCCAGCGACAAGCGCTTTGCACGCGACGTATTCCAGCGGGGCGATCTTTGGTACCGCTCTGGCGATGCGCTGCGCCGCTCGCCCGACGGGCATTGGCAGTTCATGGACCGCCTGGGGGACACGTTCCGGTGGAAGTCGGAGAATGTGTCCACAGCTGAGGTGGCGCAGGTGCTGGGCCGGTATCCCGGCATCGCCGAGGCCAACGTGTATGGCGTACTCGTGCCGGGCCACGAGGGACGAGCCGGCTGTGCGGCCCTCACGCTGGACCCCCAGGCGTCGAACCTTGACTACCGAGACCTTCTGGCCTTTGCGCGGAGTGAGCTGCCCAAGTACGCTGTGCCCGTTTTCTTGAGAATCGTCAAGACGAGCGCCCACATCCACAACTACAAGCAGAACAAGGTTTTGCTGCGGAAGGAAGGGGTCGACCCTTCTTTGCTGGGTACGGAGCAGGCTGGTGGGCAAGGGGATTCCATTCTCTGGCTACAGGGCGACGGATACGTGCCTTTTACGAGCAGCAACTGGGAGGCACTGAGCTCTGCACAGGCAAGGCTGTAGGACAAGGAGGATAGAATGCTTCTACCCTTGTTGTCTATAAGGGCTCTGGTCTTACCATGACGGCTGGCCGCATTACTTGACGAAAACATTAACCCGCCCGCGGCAAATAGAATGGTCTGACAAAACGCCACGGTCGCGTGTCCGCAGCCCCTCGTAGGCAAACTACTGCCCTTCGACACCCACGAGTAACGACTGCCCCGCTGTCCTTCCGAGTATTACGATGCGCCTTGGGATACCACGATGCGCCTTGGGATACCACGATGCGCCTTGGGATACCACGATGCGCCTTGGGATACAGAAAACGGTGCGACCTTGACTGGCGGGGGGTTGACGTAAACTCTTTCGCTTGTGAACTACGACCGATGCCAAGTCCGATGCCCCTGGGCCAGCGCTATCCCCGTTTCGCCTCCAAATTCCGTATGTAAGTGCATGAGGCTTCAATCTCGAGGCAGGTAACGATTGACATCACACGTGAGCTCTTATTCAGGACCTGAAAATCCGATATCTCACTTTGCTCGTCAAAAGGAGTATAACAAAGTAGTCGACCGAGTAAAGCAATATGCCGCCCTTTAGAGGCACCCCGAACCCCTGGAGGGCGTCGGCCGCGACAGCGTCCGCCTCACTGCGGAACTCGTTCGTCCCGGCCGCCGTGTAGAACGAGGGGATGGCGTCACGGGCGGACGCATGGGGCGCCGACGGTGCTGCCAAGATGGCGCAGGCCCTCAACGGGGCCGCGCGGCGCCGCACCGGCTGCGGCAGCGCCGGCGTCCATGGTTGCACCGAACCGGCGCAGGAGCGCCTCGTGCGCGCGCACGTCGTCGCGTTCGCGGTGGCCCTTAAGCACCGCCGCGACGTCGATGCCGGCCCGCCGCACCTGGAAGCGCGCATCCGCGTGGGCCTGCGTGAAGGGGTCCCAGAACTTCTGGGACAGCAACAGCGGCAGGTAAGCCGGGTCGAGACGCGTTCCCGTCTCGGCCGCGTGCCGAAGGCACCAGAACAGGTCGCCGACGATTATGGCCGTCTCACGTGCCTGCTTGGCCTCGTCCGGGTTCGGTTGCTCGTGCGCGCGCACCCACACCGTGGCGATCTGGTCCAGCTGGCTGGCGAGTCCGAGCACTCGGGCGCTGGATATGGTGCTGGCGACGATTTCCAGCCGCCCAAAGTCGTCCCCGGTGAGCCAGCGGACCCGGACGCGGCGCAACGAGCCGTCCCGGATCCGGAGCGAGGCCGAGTCCGCTCCCGCGCCGCCGCCTGCGCCGAAGCCCGAGGCCGTCATCGCCCAGCCGCGTACCACGTCTTTGCATTCCCCCGGACAAACCACCGTCACTTTGTTGGCCGCTCGCCCTGAGAAGCCGGCATCAATGAGAGCTCCGATCCCAGCGATGGCGTACTGGAAGTGCGAAAAATAATGATAAATCTCCTCGTATAGGTCGGAAAGCTGGTACAGCTCCAACGGTGAGTCCCAAAAAGTGCGGCTGTATTATGTCCTTGCCGTGCGGTGCCACAGGCCCCAACACTTTCTTGCCGGCCTCCCACGCTACTACGAGACGCCGAGGAGGTCAACCGGCTAAGAGCCGGAGTCACACCGGACACCGGCGATGCCGAAGTGGGTCGATCTGGAGTTTCTTGCCATTTATTCGCGGACCGTGAGGGAAGATTGGGGTTGGCGCGGAGGCGATCGTTCTGCCGGGATCGAGGGCGCGACTCTGCTGGCTCTGGCGATGAGCCGCGGGTACTTTGAAAAGCACGACTGAAGAGCCCCATGCTGTACAATTGTAGGCAATAAGTATCCTGCAGTGTACCATATGAGTATTTGTAGGATTGCTAAAACACAAACAAAAATCGCTGCTCTAGAAATGCGGTGTTTGAGTCCTGCTCGAAGGACTTCGCTTAAAGTATAGAGGAACGATTCTCGAAAAATGATCAAGGATAGCAATGGTTTCGAGGACGATAGCCGTAATAACCAGGCGTAAGTCTGGCACTTATACTTCAGGCCTCATCATAGCCGGCATCCGTCTCGCCAAGGCAAAGAAAGGGCAAAGCCTGCAGCAACAATGACAGGCAGCTGGCCTCGACAGCTTTCGAGTATGGAGGTCAATACAATGGTATCATCGCTCTATGGAGCAACAAAGGAGCCCACATCACCCGAGGGAACTCGACTTAGTGTGACGGTAGTGAAGGGAACCTCCATTGACCGTGACAATATGGATTGTGGAAGGGGAAAGGGGTTTGGTGACCTGCCGTCCGTGAGTCAGCTACACGCTCGTTTTCTCACGCTGCAAAGTGTGATTTGTAAAGTGAGGCATAGAAAGCAAGTCGTTCATTACCAGATGCCTCTAACCCCGGATCAAAACTGACCTTCCCAACGCCTATGATATAAAGTACAGGGGACAGGCCGCATGCATTACAGCTCCTCCTCTTCTACGTCCATGCGGTCGCCGTTTGACTGGCCGTTAGCCGCCGTGTCCTTCTTGGGCATTGTGGCCTCCTTGTCAATCATCTGGCGTGAGACGGACACGATGTTGTCTTCGATGAGCTGCTGGCCCACATCCTCTAGGTGCTTCTTGGGGTCGAGCTTGCCCACGTAGCGGGTCTTGAGCTGCTCCTTAGTCAACTCGGTCTCCTCCCGCACGCGCTTCTCGTAGCCCTCGGCCAGAGTCACGAGCCTCTCAAACTTGTCCTGGTTGCACTTGGCCTCGTGCCGGAAGTCCTCCATCTCCAGAGCCTCGGTCCAGACGTGCTTGTGCAGGTTCATCAACATGTTTTCCTCGAGAGCCGTCTTGCGGTAGTTGATGCCGATGGAGTAGTAGTGTCGGTTGAGGCCGTGAATAAGCGCTTGGATGGAGGGCTTGTTCAGGTGCCCCAGGTTGGAGGTACTCTGTCTTGGCTCCTGACCGAGCATCAGGGATTGCGGGTTGATGAGGCGGAAGGCATCGATGACGACTTTGCCCTTGACCGACTGGATAGGATCGACGACGACGGCGACGGCGCGGGGGGTCAGCTGTTCGAAGGATTGCTGGGTGTTGATATCGACTGAGGACAGCCAGCAACCGAAGCCGGGATGTGAGTGGTACCAGCCGACCACGGACTCGGGTCTACGGGGGGGGGGCACGTCAGTCCAGGAGGTGGCCACAGGGAGAGGGAGCGTCTTCTTACCGACCGGTCTGTGTCAGCATGTCCATCATCTTCTGCTGGAAGACCGGGTCGACGGCCTCGACACTGACACCGGTACCGCTCTGGGGCATCGCAAAGACATCCACGACACGCACCGTGAAGTCGTCGACGAACTCGCCCAGCATCAGACCCATGACCTCCATCGGCACACCGGCGCGGCCGTGCCGCAACATCTTCAGCAGGGCGAGGGAGGATATGTAGACGGTTTCGGAGTTATCGATGAGGTTCTGGTTGTCCTATTCACACGATTTCCGTTAGCAAGGGTTCCTCGAGGTCGAGGCTGTGACAGCTACGTACGGCTCCCGGCGCAGGTCCTCCAAGACCGCCCATTCCGCCGCCTCCCAGCATTCGGCTTATCCGGTCCATGGTGATTGAGTGGCGTGGAGGCAGAACGGAGAGGAGATGTGGGTGAATCTCGTGGCGGAAACGCAGAAGGAGATGGTGGTGGTATCAAGTGATGGTGGGGGGAAAGTGACGGAGTCGCGGATCGCTCAAGCGGTTTGATGATGATGCAGCTTGGTGTTCGTTCAATGCGTGACGCCGCCCAAAAGCTGCCTGCCAGCCTACAAACCCCAGTTTCGGAGCTGCTGGCGCCAGTGCTACTGCTATCCCATGGGACCTTATCGTTATCGGCACTCAGCGGGCCCATATAGGTAAGTACTCAGGTACTTACCTATTAGTGGTGCACCTAATGAGTGCTTCGTCCCGAGTAGCGGAATCATTCCAGTCATTGGAGAAGGAGCTCGGGCTGACCACGTGATGTACGCCTACCAGTCGAGGATCTCAAGTCGATCGTCTTAAGGTCTGCCACTGAAGCATCATCTTGTGCAGGAAGCCTCCCGGGATATCTCATCGTCGGCTTCGGCTTGTTGCGCGCGCGTAAACCACAAGGACTGTTCACAACCCAGGAGACCAAGTTACGCCTGCAGTTAACATGTACTTAAGTACTTGACCCCTCAACGAAAGTCGTTGCGAGTCCGAGACACCCCTCACTTGTCGCTTTGCAGTGTTTGGTGTTCCTGATTCATCTCTGGACGTGATTTGATTGGATTGAATCTACGCCTCCGTGTTTTCCGTCTTTCATCTCCCTCGTGTCGTATCAACTTGTGTCAGCGCGAAATTCTGTGGTTATGCAGTCCCAAGCCTCAGTCAGGACTGGCGACATCAAACGCTCTCCGCCTACATCAATTCCACTCCCCCGTGCCGTCCTGCTCCATCAGTCGGCCGCACCTAGTTCGCAACCTCTCCATCCCACCCCCGTCAATGTCTTACGGCCATAGACGACGTAGCTGGCACTCTCGTTAGGCACGAACTCCACACGGTATGTAGGACTGCAACGCACAAAGGATTATAAGAGCGGTTGTCCCGATGCGGCAACTGGCATTGTGTCTCCTGGACTAGGTTCTCGATATCCGTCTCCGAGAGCCCTGCGCCCCGAAACATCTTATAACCCACGCCGCGAATGACGTCCGTCGTGTTTCTCGGCCAGTAGCATCCAACAAGCTTGAGCTGTGGGTGGTCAGGCCACGGGTTAATGGGCTCATAAAAATTCTTTTCTTCCACATCGACAAGTGGCGCCAAACGGTTAGCAAACGGCGCCACTTCGTTTCGGCATGCCTATCTGATGCCGTGGGTAGTCCGCTTACATCCGGCTTCCTGCAACCATGCTTTGTAGTTCCTTGCTGCCTGAAGATCTCGACCCATGGCGGCGGCACCACGTCGAGCGGTTTCATACGCTCTCTGGAGCGCGTCACCTGAGTGGGCCGATTAGCACAGGGGATATCGTCGTCATTCTGTACGCGCTTACTACCTGCATAGCGAGGATTCGTCTGGTAAGCAACGAATTCGCCGTCCTGGTACTCGACCCAGCCGCCGGGCTTCAGGTTCTCGAATGCGTAATGCATCACACGCTTGGGTTCGGTAAAGCAGCTAACCACCATGTGCAGATGTACGTAGTCGAACTGGATGCGCAAGCCACCTATATCTTCGGGTTTGGCACCAGGAGGCGGTTCCTTCCTGAACAGCCATTCTTCTTCCGAATCTTCTTTCAGAAAGGTGCAGTTGGGAGGCGCGTAGTCAACTGGCTGTATAGCGCTGAGATCCGTCCCAATGACTTCGGCGCTCGGGTTTTCCATGGCTTCGTTAGGTGAGCATACAAGCTGTGCTTTGCACTGATTGGGTAGTAGCGGTACCGATTTCAATAGCCCAAATGCCAGTACCTATTCCCGAACAATCGGCAACCCATAAGACTCTCTCATGGCTTGAGCTGGTAGCTTTACCTGTAGCGACTTCCAATACATACTCTGGCGACTTCCCCAAGTGGCCAATGCTAGTCTACCATTGAGGGCCAGGCTCAAAGCCGTGTGTTGGAAGTCTAGCCGGTCTTGTTCCTCCTGTTTCGAGGTCAGTAATCCCCCGTTCTTAAACCACCAACCTCCCCGGACTAAGCGCCGATACCTACAGGGTCATTTGGTAGGAGATATTTGCCTCCTTTTACCCATGGTACCACCGACCGGATTCTTTTAGCACTAAGTCTGGCTCCGTGACGGAAGTGTCCGACCTCTCGCGGTACAGGCCGCTGTCCGTAGGTACAAATTCCGACCGCCGAAGCGACGTGTCAGCAGCGATAGCCCGATTCACGATGGACGGGTAGGTTTGGCAAGGCCTCTGTGGCTCTTCCTTTTGCAGTGTCGCCATCTTGGTTGAAGTAGGGGTTCATGCGGGTCGTGATTTCCTGTTGCCAGCATGGCATAGCGAGCTTGTGCTGTGTACAGGCATCGATGCGTGCTGGGCGAAGAACTTAGCCTTCCTCAATAAATTGGTCCACTTCTTTCACGATGCGATCCACGCTATCGACAGCTATAGCAACTCGGACGGAGCCATTGGTGCTGTGTGAAGATCCACCGGTTCGTCACTGATGCTGGTATTGTGAGCTGTCTCTGTATAGGCCGGCAGGGTCACTTTAGGCTAGGCTATTCAGCGCCACTGAGCCGAATCAGCACAAAGGAAGATAGGCAAATGCATTGTGACGGTCAGGGAATGGATTGTATACATGTACTCATTAAGGGAGGGATGATAATGATGAATGCTAACCGGCTCATCCGCGTGTGGGGCTGGCTCATAGGGGCGGGGTCCCTGTGAATGACCTCCGGAAGCGGGGATCTCTTTCTACTCACTGCATTCATGGGACGATGTCAATGTCCTCTCTTCCGGATTATCTTGTGATCTATCCTAGCCAAGGTTTCTGTCGCCTATACCCAGCTGCCGCATAAGTTACCAGGAAGAAAAATGCCGGGCCGAAAAGTCGCTGTGCTTGATGACTATCAAAGTCTATCCAGACCGCATTTTGACAGATTGCGTGAGGCTGGCTACGAGGTAACCATATTCACCGACACACTTCTGCCGTACAATCGATCCGACACGCCCCAAGATGTGAAGGATGCCCTGGTGAGGCGGTTGGAGCCGTTCAACATCATATGTTCGTTTTCTTTTCCCCAGCAGTGAGCACAAAGACGCACTGGGGGCAAAAGGCTGACGGTACTGCTCAGGCACCATGAGGGAGCGAACACCCATACCGGCTGAATTGGTCTCCAAGCTACCTAACCTGGAGCTCCTATTGACTACTGGTGGAAGGAATGCCTCAATTGATGTTAAGGCTTGCCGGGCCCGCGGCGTACCGGTGGCAGGGACGCCCAATACCGGTACGCAACAGACACAGAAGCGCGGGCCAGACAGCACGACGACGCATTGCGTGGCCATGATTCTGGCACTGGCGCGTAACATTTCCGACGACGATTCAAATGTGAAGGCGGGCGGCTGGCAGACTGTGGCTGCAACTCCCCTGGCAGGAAAAGTCTTCGGAACTCTGGGGCTCGGCAGGCTGGGAACATCTGTCAGCAAGATCATGGCCACCGCGTTTGGGATGAAGATCATGGCTTGGAGCAGCAACTTGACACAAGAGGCCGCAGACGAGAAGGCAAAGCAATGCGGGCTGCCGGTTGTGGATGAGGACGGCGAACATACGTTCAAGGTCGTCACCAAAGACGACTTGTTCCGAGCTGCGGACGTGGTCAGCGTTCAGCTCGTGCTGTCTGATCGCTCGCGAGGCTTAATCTCCAAGGAGGATTTTGCCAAGATGAAGCCTAGCGCGCTGTTCATCAACACGGCCCGTGGGCCCATTGTGAAGGACGACGATTTGTTCGAGGTGGCCGAGCAGGGCTTGATCCGGGGCATCGCTACGGATGTGTTCGACCTGGAACCACTGCCGGAGAATAGCAGGTGGAGAAGATCCGATTGGGGCCGGGATGGGCGGGCGAGAGTGCTTCTTACGCCGCATATGGGCTATGTCGAAGAGGATAGCATGGGCTGTTGGTATGAGCACCAGGTCGCCAACATCACGAGGTGGGAGAAGGGACAGCCTCTTGAGATCGAGTACGAGGACACTGGCTACTAGGAGGCGGTATTCCATCTTATGGTGGGTTTTTGCGGAGGTCTTGTGCCTAAGGCCTCGCCGTGTTGCCCAGGCACCTACCTAATAGGGAATTACCATAGCTGGGCTCTACTGACTTGGGGTACCAACATCTTTGTTTTTGTCTCCATCGATACCTCCTCCCCCAGTCCCCCACTGTCCTTTACCAACAAAAGGCATCGATATAAAGAAATCTTCAAAGGCACACTACCAATCTGAATTATGGCTTCGTCCCCGTCTAAACGACCACGAGGTAGGCTCCTTCCAATTTTGTCACCACACCACCATACCACGCTGCATCGTGGTACGCGCTCCTGCTCCCAGCACTCGAGCATCACCAGTTCGCACACCATGCTTCCTTGCACGCGATATTTCTATCTCCATGTGAGAGGACTTTAGGCCGGGCCATCCATCTGAGGTTATCATGAAGATGGATGGTCTTCATTTCAATTGTGGTTTATTTGATCCCAGCTTGCAGCTAGTCTTGCCCCTTCTCACCGGATGATTTCATCCATGCCTGCCTAATGTTTTTTACTGCACCCTCTTTGATTCCCAAGCTCCTACCTACCTAGCTTTTTTGTCGCTTATCCCATAGTTGCCGGACTGGACTCGCCAAAATTCCCTTCGTTTGTTTTCTAATCGACTCGTCTCTCCAGAACTCGTTGCCAGCCAGTCCCCTCCGAAAGCCACATCCAGGACACGGAAGTTCAAGACGCCCGTGATGGATGCGCTTGAGCATGAGCAGCCGCAGAAGAATTCAAATACCGAAATGAACAAGGGAACGGAATGTACGTCAACGACGGTTTCTTGTGCGATCGATCACACCGATACTCTGGGAATATCCCCCGTCCACTTTCCCACCATTCGCTGCCGGTGCTGACCAAGATCCCCTACTACCCAGCCGGCCAGTCATCGGTCCCCAAGACAAAGCAATCGACCACTTTCAGAAGTGTTGAGGGCCCCAGCCCTGAGAGAGGCTCTGGCCAGGATCGGTTCCGCCACATGATGGCGGGACGTCCTTTTATGCCTAGCAGCATGAACAAATCGGCCAGTACCTCCAAGCCGCTTAACCACACACCCTCGGCTCCTACCCAGGCCCCGGGTCTCCCACAGGCCCCAGCTCATGCCCCAGCTTCGGCCCAGTACGCGAGCTTTCCAAGCTTCTCGGGCTTCCCGAACTTTATGGCGAAGCAGACCATCGAGCCCCCTGCCGTTACAACGGAGCCCAGAATATTTGGTAGGCTCTCGTTCTTTGACCTTGCAGCAGCCGGGCTTGAGTGCTGACTTTCACCTCACAATCACCCCAGCATCGGCTGCTCACCCAGTACACTACCTACACGAGAACATAGATCCGAACTCCTACTACCAGGAGCGCAACGCCCCCCTCTCAGTCAGCCAAACTTGTTCGCCTTTCGGCGGCTTCGCTGGCATAGTGTACGGCGGCGCTGCTGGTGGTATTGGCGGCGGCGTTGTGCCCCCCAGCTACAACCACCAGCAGCCCCATCCCATCGTTTGCAGCGAGAGTCAACACTCCGGTGGCAAGAACACCAATTTCTACCAGAAGAACTACCCTGTCGGGGGCGATGAAAACCGGCACTCCGGCAAGACCGACAGTTGTCATAAGACCACTTATACCGCCATTCTCAGCTCAGAGTGCCAGAAGCGCCGCTTCAACCCGCAGTTCATTGAGTGGCAAACCCCCGAGGGTCTATATCAGGCTTCTGTCAATTTGAACGGCAAGAAGCTGATCGACAGTCGTACCTTTCGTACAGCGACCGACGCCAAACAGGCTCTGGCCAGACGCGCCGTCGAGCATGTCCGCACTCTACCCATTCCTGCTGGCATTCCCAACCGCGCGTCCGAGATTGCCAAGGAGAAACAGGAACAGATGGATCGGGAACGCAAGAAGGAGCCTCCCCGCCCCGTTGACAACGGCCGTGTCTACCCCGATGATCACCGCCTTCGTTCCCACAGCAATGCCACCGGTATCGACCACCACTCCGAGGATGAGCGCCTTATTGAGCGTCTTCAGGCCAAATTTGGCCGTTTCCCAGGCCTCCATCAGAGCGCCTTGGAGAATCCCCTTGCCTCGCGGGCCTTTCTGGAGGGTTTTGCTCTTGGGAGCAGACTCCATGACGCCGCTCGTAATGGTGAGCGGCGTCGCTCGCAGTCGCCCATGAAAGACGATCGTGTCAACGGTCAGGGCCGCCCCTACCGTGAGCGCTCCCCTGTGCACAGCGGAAACTTTCCGCAGTAAAGAAGGGAGGTTCCTGTATAGGGACCAAGGAAGGGTCGGTGTAATCTTGGTTTGCCACAAGCGGCCGTATCCCCTCTTGGTGGTCCATCTCTCAGCAGGCAGTCAAGTCTACCACGGTTCTTGACATGGAAGGAATGAGACCGAGAGTTTTGAGTCGGTTCGCTTCCGGCCATAGCTATCTTCGAAGCGCTTCTATATGATCAAGAGACCAAAGGTAAACAGACACTCTACGCCGTTCCGCGAATAGGTGACAAAGAAACGGAGCCGAAAAATCGAGGGGGGGCCTGGTAGCACTTTCAAGACTCTCTACACAGGCGATGACGATTTGATGAATTTACGGCTGGCGGCTGAACAGCAATACAGCGAGAAGGGGGGGAAACCCCCAATTTGCGGGACAAACCACCCGCAGACGGGAGACGTGCAGAATCCCCAGCATACTCGACCTTGACAGAAATTGAATTTGTGCAGTGCTTTGGCGATTACTTCTAGATGACGCCGACTTGCTAATTGCTTCGTTCCGTCTTGCCCTATGTATGCAGGTGGCGTACCACTGTCACCCTCTCAACGCGTCTGGATATTCGAGTATTCGCAACAAATGGAAGCTCTCTAAGTAGCAAGCTCGGGCAACTTGCAAAGGGTATAGAAAGTACCCCGAAAAAGGAGTAGGTGCCCGTACTTGGTTGGCCGTTCCAGCATTAATCTATCAGGCTCGGTAGGCGAGCCATATCTCGCAAACCATAGCAAAACACGGCGTGGATTATGGCCTCAACACCCTCCCAGAATGCAAATAGGTATCATCATCATAGCGACCGGTGGTGCCTTTGCGGCGTCAGCATCCCAAGAAAAAACCTGTTCCCGTGCAGTCTCGAGCCCGCCGAGTGATTCATCGCCTCTCCGCTTCCGACCATCCCCTTCCCCCCTTTCCCGGGCCAGACCACCCTCGATCCCCTACTTTTTTCTTGTGCAGGAGGGGAGGGAAATCTTGCGCCCGCCGTATCCGATGACCAGAGTCCCCCTCTTCAGCAGCAACCCCTTCGACGGCGGCCGCCGAGGGTGAAGACCTCTTCCCACTCGCGCAGGCCGATGCTGCCGCGGCCGGACTTGCCGCGCTTGCGGCGGCGAATGCTGGCGCCGGCGGCGCCGTCGTCGACCGTCATGCCGCTCTTGATACTGCCGCCGTCGCTGGCGCCGCCGTTCATCCAGAGCCCGCCGTCGCCGTACTGGATGCCGCTCATGGGGTCGTCGGGGTCGATCTCGCCGAGCTCGATCTTGGTCAGGATCATGCGGGCGAGGCGCGAAAAGACGTCGTCAACGCCCTCGCCGGTGAAAGCTGACACCTCGACGGCCACGGGCACGTTGACGCCGCCCGACCAGCGCGCCGCCTCGCCCGCCGACACCTCGCGGCCCTCGGGCGCCACCGTCGCGCGCTGCTGCGTGCCCAGCGTCACCGTCGCCGTGCTGCTCGCCACCGAGCTCCCGTACGGGCCGTAGCCACCGCCGCCGCCGCTGCCGCTGCTGCTGCCTAGCGATCCCGGCGTCGGCGGCGGCAGGTCGAGCAGGTGGCCACCGTCGTTGGCCAGGTCGAGCTTGTTGCCCACGAGGACCGTGGTGAGGTGGGGGCTGGCGAGGGCGCGGGCGTCGTTGAGGAAGGGCTGCAGCGCGCGGAAGCTCGTGTGCGACGTCACGTCGTAGACCAGCACGGCGCCCGCGGCGCCGCGGTAGTAGGACCGCGATACGGACCGGAAGCGCTCCGTCCCCGCCGTGTCCCAGAGCTGCAGCTTGATGCGTTTCCGCCGCGCGCCTGTGCCGACTTTGATGATTTTGGAGGCGAACTCGACGCCGATGGTCTGGGACGATAGGACGCGCCACTCGGACTTGACGAAGCGGTGCAGGAGGCAGGATCTAGAACATCCGACGTCAGTCAGTCGTCTCTGGCGGGGCACAGTCGATCCGAGTGGGTGTTGTGCGTGTTGTGTAGGACGGCCGGCATGGCTGGCGAGGTAGGCCGTCGGCCGCAGGTGCAAGTCGTCGTGTGCAGAGAGAGGGCGCTCGGAAGGGAGGGCCCGGGTGAGGCCGAGAGGGGGGTATACATACTTTCCGGTGCCGCTGGGCCCAAGCAGGATGATCTTGGCCAGGTAATCGTACATGCTACCGAGTTCCTAACGCGGGCACACGGCGGTCATGTCAGCACTCGTCGGCCGGCGGCGTTACCCGGCCCCGGCGGGCTGGGGCCGGTTCGTCCGTACCTGTTCTCCGGCGGTCCCCGTGCTCGCCTCGCTCGCGGCCGATGACCCTCGCGGGCGTGTCATGTTGGGCGGGAGTCTGGGGGACGTTCGCCGCTGCTGGTCTCGTTTCGTCCGTGGGGGGTGTGGCTCGACCGGGGGACTCTGGGGAGTTCCGGGATTAGGACGGTCGCGGGACACAGTCAATTGGTTTCTGCGAAAGGTTTGACTCGGGTGAGACAGAGAGAGACTGGCGAAAGAAAAAAAAACCAATTTCTGACACCAACGGTACGGTACCTGCAGTTGTTGCACGGGGAAGTCAACAGCCCCGGCAACTGTTCCATGTATCAGCAGCACCTCGTTGGAGACCCTGGGGGCGCTTGCTTTATCGTCTCGCCCACCGCTGTTGATCGTGACGTGCGCTTGCTGGGATGGCACAGGCTAGCAGCACGCGGGTGGACACGGGCGCTGCGCGTCTGGCGCTCCAGCATTAAGAATTCTAGGTCCGAGGCGCAGGCGGCTGGGCGGTATTGGGCGATAGGGAGCGCTGAAGAGATGCACCTACTCGACCCAGAAACAAGGGAACGGGGGGGTGCACGTGGACCGTGCCCTGCCTTTCAGCTCCCAATCCCATGGGATCTCCCACTGATTCTGTGGCTGTGGCCGGGGGGGTCGGGGCCATGATCGCCATGGGGATCCCATTGGAATGGTGAAGCCCAGCTAGGGCGGGCGGGTACAGCAGGCTGGGCAGGTAAGTACTTCCTTTATGTACATACTCTAGGTACCTCGTGCGCTCATCGTACCGCGGCCCGTAGAGCTGCCTACTCCCCGGTCACACGGTCCTTTGGGGGGGGGACATGCCGAGGTGAGCACTTCATGGGGAATATAACATGTAGGTCAACTAGGCCCCCGTCTCCCTTCTCATCGCCGGCACCAACCATCCACCTCAATACAAAACCATGAAGATCGCGGGTAGAACGTTTATCATTTCGGGCGGGTGAGTTGCCCAGCCCTCCAGCTGCTAGCAAGGCCACCGCGTACCCACCATGCATTCCACGTCACTCCTCCCCCTTCCCCGTATCTCGCGATCCGTCACATGCTGACAACCCACGCGACACCCCAGCGCATCCGGCCTGGGTCTGGCGACGTCAGAGGAACTGGTGCGCGCCGGCGGCCATGTCTCCATCCTCGACATGAACGAGGAGAACGGCGCGTCCGTCGTGTCGCGTCTGGGCGACGACAAGGCTCGCTTCTTTCAGTGCAACGTAACCGAGACCGAGAGCATCACGGCCGCCGTCGGCGGCACCGTCGAGTGGGTGCGGCAGACGGGCAAGCCGCTCGGCGGTGTCATTCCCGCCGCTGGCATCTCCCTCCCCTCCACGGTGAGACATTTCCGATTGGCCCCTCTTGCTCTCCTCGCCGCTGTGGAAATCGTAGCGCCGTCTTTTTTTCTTCGTCACGTTCCCTTTGAGGAGTTCTTGGCTCCAGTATGAGACCCCCAACCCGCAGCAAGCTAAACTCCGCTCCCCACCCCGATACAGATGCTGGACCGGAACAACGAGCCCCTCTCGCTGTCCGACTTCAACTTCGTCATGGCCGTGAACCTCACGGGTACCATCGACCTCATCCGCCAGGCGCTCCCCCACCTGGCCCAGAACGCCCCTCCGTCGTCGGGCCCCGAAGAGGGCGAGCGCGGCGTCGTCGTCATGGTGGCCAGCGCCGCCGCCTTTGACGGCCAGAAGGGCCAGGTCTCGTACTCGGCCTCCAAGGGTGCCATCACCGCCATGACGCTGCCCATGACGCGCGACCTGTCCCGGCACGGCATCCGGGTCGTCACCATAGCGCCCAGCCTCTTCGAGAGCGCCATGACCAGCCTCATGAGCGCCAAGGTAAGGAAATCGCTCGAGGCCTCCATGGAGTTTCCGCGCCGAGCGGGCCGCCCCGAAGAGTTTGCCATGACGGCCAGGCATGCCATCGAGAACGTTATGCTGAACGGGACTGTCATCCGGTTGGATGGTGGTATGAGAATGCCCAGCAAGATGTAAACATGAGAACCAGTCAAAAAATACATAAGTTGTCCCGTTATAATCTCTTTGCCGTCCACCGCTGTGCCTCTCGGCTCGTCCATGCATCATCACACTTCGCCAGCAGGCCCGGACATGCGCAGCAGAAAGGCCGGCCGCCATACACGCTATGGCTCCGATGGCTGAGGTACCCGACCGCACGCGCCTTTTTCTTGCGATTAATCCGCCGATTTTATACCACGGTACCATGGCATCGCGGTTCGAGACGTAGCGGTCGAAGGGACTGTAAAACCCCCAAGTTTGTCAAGTCTCTCCCTTTTTGTTCCAAAGTATAAGTGAGAATGTATCATCAAGAGATCGTGTGCTCCATCAAGTTCGGACGGAGAATATGGGTTAATAATTATATTATGGCATGTTCTGGCAATTCTGATCAGCGGCCTGGAGGCGGAAAGAACGTCCTCCTTTGTTCCACTTACTATGCAACATCATCTCCCCTTCGATATGTACCACGCCTAATAGGGCTCTACAACTCTCCACACTTGCACGATGGCCACTGGAGATGCCGCCGCATGGCCTTTGGGCGCGCTGATATCATATGGGGGGAAAGTCACCAACATTTGTGCTTCTCGATAACCTCCAACCATTAGTGTTTAGAAGCAGTCGGTATCCATTCCACTGGATGTCGAATTCCTGCATGCCAGGTCTGGAAACTTCTCCCCGGCTTGTCGTGTGACTCATGGCCCTTAGCGTAGCTACCGCTGCTGCCCGAGTTCAAAAGGGCCATGACCAACGCTGTGCTGCTGTCGCTTGCTTCCGGCCCATCTTCGCCAGCAATGCTCTGTCACTCTAGGAAAGAGGATACCTGCCAGTGAGAAAATAGCCGGGTACACCGTTCGGGAAAACTTCTACTGAACCTCAGACGGACAAAGAGGAGCCCGGTTCCCTAACACATACAGAAGAACTAAGACGAGCTCCAAGTTTTGTGATTCGTCGGTGTTCTCGTTTCATCTTCCTGCAGCCCATGTCAATAAGGGCGATTTTGGGACTATATTGGGAATTGGGGAGAGGAGCAACTCTCACGCCGCGAACTAGCCCGACGGTAAGGGTATCGATTGAAACAAGGAAGCCACTAGCCAACCCCCCTCCGGGTGTATAATCAGACAGATATTCCCGGCTTCCAACGTGGGGTACTCTATCCCCTTGTGTCATTTTGGCTTGTTCCAGCTCCTCCTCTTGTGTTACTCTCAGATGCATGCCTGTATGTCTCTTATGGCAAAGCCGTATCTTCCTTCCGTAGGGTTAGCGATCTGAGGATACGGCCCATGGCGGGTTAAACACCGAGACCAATGTAAGGTTCGTGGAACTGACTGGCCAGATATCGGACGTCCCGTTCTTCGTTGTCCGGTCTTAGTCTTCTACAGTCCAGCGGTGTGAAAGGAGGAAAGGGGAAGGAAGGCCTCCCCGCTGGATAACCACGTCCTCACAGAAGTTCATACAAGGCAACCAACAAATAATGGAGCCATATGCACCTCTATGAAGAGTCTGTCGATCCGGACAAAAGGTGACACCGTCCGTGCTCGCCGAGGCTGTGCCCGGGGTTGACGGTGCTGCGTGGCCTACAAAACCGCCGCCCATGGACCGACCACGGTCTTCTCTTTCTTCCGCCTGTATCTCCCACCGACCTATCCCACCCATCCGATCGACCACTCCTTCTATCCATACCTTATCCGAACGAACACCCAGGGTACCTCGCTGAACCAGTATAGGCTCGTCGCAACACAATGTGGCCGGGCCACGCAGACAAGGCCCTAAGGCGGCGGGCACGGAGCGGGCCCCCCCAAGCGCGGGCCGATGATACAGCATGGCTCACGGCCGGAGGACTTGCCGTTGCCCGCACGCAAACGGAGACATCTGCCCCCGTGGAAGGGGGTGGAAACAAGGACCAACGGGTCGACGCCCACAAGTAGGTCCCCTCGTCTAAGGAATGCACGCAGCGGGGCCGCCAACCCCGATGGCAGCCGACGACGCCGGGGCGGCCCCCGACGGTCTCACTCCGGCCCGGGACCCGCCTTGCAAGGCGATGGCGTATCTCTACCGAGGGGAAAGTCATACGGCGCCGATGCCAGCCGACCTGCCGGTGCTTCAACTCCTCGCGAGTCCACGGGGATGCCCATGTTCCAGCTTGTAAGCGCATGAGATCAAAGTGCTTGCTGCGAAGGATATGCTATCCATGGCATCAGGTGCTGGGCGACATCGTCGTCTAAACAACTCCAAGGCTTCACCGGAAAGCCCAGCAGCAACTGGCTGCCGAAGCCCAGGTCCAGATGAACACGATGTTGGCCTCGTCGTGAACGCCGCAAAGTTATCATGATGCTAGGAGGGAAGGGGGCTAGAGTTTTGCCTAATGCAACGTCGCAATGTCTAAAGAGGGCCGGCACCTCCCTGAATCCCAAAAGCCTGGTCAACCAGCTCTTGCAGGCCTTCCCTAACTACCGATATAAAGCAAGGTTCGCTGGTGCCGGCCGTATTGGACCTAGCCTGAATCATCCTTTTGAGACACTCTGGGGGCTAGGATTTCCCCTATTATCACATATTGGTGAATGCTTTACCTATGGTATGAGTGTACACGACGGATGGTGTAACGGCTTGTAGAGTATGCTAAAATCAACCAGGATGGACAATGTCCAAACACAAATCCGGCCCATGACAGGTGAGCAGCGGCGGCTGAATAGCGTTGCTCAGGCAAACCGCGTTGGATCTCCGCGAACGGCTCCCGGCCGTTATCTCCAGGTCACAACGAAGCATAGCCCATGTACCTCCAACACGCTGCACCGGCACAACATCTAACGTGGGCGCCTTTCTTTCCAGGTGATTGGGCAATCCATAGCAGGGGAGTATCTCGGAGCCCAGGGGTGTGGGGAGTGGCCCCTGGAAAAACAACTCTATCTCAGGAAAGCAAGCAGCAAGGTTCGTGGGAAAGGGGGGCCAGGGTCCATGGCCACCCTACCAACCTTATTCACACCGGCCTGGGCCATCTGTCGACGAACCCCGGATCTACGATACAAGGGATCGCCACGAAGCTTTTTTCGCTAGCTCCCTTGAAAGGGACCGCCCCCCCCCCCACCCACCCCCGCGCCGGGGGGCAAATGGGTGGACGACCGGGGTGCGGATAACTTTAATACGGGCGGCAGGTCCGGGACGGGGAGAGAACGGCAAACCCTAGTACACGAAGTCTTTTTTTTTCTTTTTAAAAAAAACATAATTTCGGGTTTCTCGGCCGAGTCCACGCACCTCCCCCCTTGACGACACACTGATCTCGATCCTCCCGTTCGGCCGGTCGATACCACGCTGACACGCGGGCCCCCCAAACCCCACCCCCACTTGGCGGGCGCCGGAGCGTGGCACTTTGCCTACCCGGGCCGGCCCGCCGCCGTCGTGGTTTCAAAAGGGGGGGGGAGACGTCGTCATGGCCTCTCCCCACTTGGCGAGCTGTCGTGACCTAGGGGCATTTAGGCGGGCGAGAGCCGGCGCTGGGAGGGCGTGTGTGTGTGTGCCTGTGGGGTTCGGGGGAGAGCTTGGGGGAGGGCCGGCGAGGCGACGTGACTCGGGAAGGGGGCGGGGGCGGGGGCGTCCCGTGGCCCGTCGTCATAAAGCGGGCATACGCGATCTAGGGGACCTGCCGGCGCGGCTTCTCCAGCGCACGAACTGCCGGGACCCTCCCCTCCCTACCGCAGTTGTGGGGGTGCGTGGCCCGGCGCCGGAGGACCGTCGCCCGACGGGAGGCGGGGGCGACACTGTTGACGTTGCGGAATTGACACATTACATTAGTTCTAACTGCTGTACACCTGCCCGTCTTTTTCGGCCCGGGGGTTCAGCCGTGCAACACTTTTCCTTTCTTCTTCTCGGTCCCTTGGGTCTTTTCTCGGTCCCTTGGGTCTTTTCTCGGTCCCTTGGGTCTTTTCTCGGTCCCTTGGGGTCTCCCCCCCACCCAAAGACGCGGGCCCGCCTCCTCACAGCTCGAGCTGGCCCGGGCCGCCGCCGAGAAAGTACCAGTACATGCCGGCCAGCAGCAGGGCGGCGACGAACAGCCACTGCGCGAGCATGGCGCGGTGCGTTTCGGCCTCGGAGTCGGTCGCCTCGACGTACCACGCCTTGGGCTTAAGGTCGCACTCGCCCTGGACGCGGTCCTCGGGCACGTCGGCGAGCGTCGTCGTCATGCTTGGCGCCCGCTTGCCCATGTTCTGTGTCTCCCTGCTGAAGGTTCGGAGGAGAAGGTGGAGGTGGTGGTAGTGGCGGTGGCTGTCTGGGACCGCGCTGGGCCAAGTGCCAGGAAACCTGGGTGTCCGCGGGGGAGACAGCAGATGGATCTGACTAGGAGTCAAGCTAGTGCAGCCTGGTCTGTGTTTGTTGGCTAAAGGGCGAGACGATGGCTCCGATAATGTACCGAATGGGCGCCGATCTTGAGGCGCTGTAAAGCTGACTGGTTGTCTATAATGTAGTGATATACCACCCAGGGGCAGCCGATGAGGTGAGAGTATTAGAGCTGAAAGGGTGGAGATCCGAGTAGGTTCTTACGAGCCGGGCCGCTTGAGATGGCGCGTGTAAAGACGAAGATACGGAGGGGTGAGCTGGATGTGGGTTGAATAGAAACGCATGCGCTTGGCTGCCTCCTAATAAGCTGGCGCACTAGCAATACGATCCCCGACGCCGACGGCATCCTATCCTGAGCAACCCCGCCCCCTCTCAGCTTGCGGGCTCAGGACGAACCGCATGCTCGGGTGTCTATACATCTTGCGCATCCGGGCGGTTTATGGGCTGATGTCGGAACAGCGCGCCCATCGTCAGATGCCGAGGACAAGGGGAGGCCCCACTCGGCCGCCTGGGACCGTCGTAGGCCGAAGGGGCGGGAATAGAAGGAAGAAAAAAATTAGTGCCCCCGGCAAACTCCGATCAGGGGAACCGGCGGCTTGGCACGCACGGGCTGGGGGGGGGGGGGGACATGGACAGATGAATCGATAGATAGATGTGACAGAGGGGATGAATGGACGCGGCGGATGGAAATGGCCGCTCGCCTGGGAAAGGGGTTCGTTGGTCACGACGCGCAGGCAATGAATGCAGGTACCTGACGGATACGATCCGGGTGGCCCGGAGAACTGGTGGAGGTTCCGTCGTCGGCCACGTCAATTAGCTAGCTGAGGTTCCCTGGCCTGCCACCCTTCAGTCTCTCCATCAAAGGTACGCCGCCGAATGGACGCCAGCGCAGGGACTGAACTTACGTAAGTCATGCGTGAAACGAGCGTCTGTTTTGAGGGCGTCTTCCGTGCACATGCCTAAGCTCGCCATAAACCAAATCGCTGCCTACGAAAGATCCAAGCCGCTAGTTGGGCCTTCAACATGTATGCCACACATCACTCGTCAATGGGCGCCGCAATTGGGTTCAGCCATTCTCCGGGGTGCTCGTCAACACATCATTAAAAATTAGGTAGTTAATCTATATCGTAAGGGGGGAGGCAACACCTCGTGGCTCCGATGCGTCATCTATACAACTTTTTCTTCATCAGCGCCGGCCGCAGGGCCGTCGTAAAATGGACCATATCCACGCCCTGGCGTGCTCATTCCTTCTTGTTCTTCTGGGGGATGGGCTGGTCGTTCTCGTCCACCAGGCCCTTGGCGCGCATGACCTTGAGCGCGTCGTTGAGGGGGTCCAGCTCCGCCTGCGGGGGCCTGTGCGAGCCAAACTGCGTGTCGGCCCAGGTGAAGTACTGGCCGTAGTTGCACGTGAAGTAGATGTGGTGCAGCGTGTGGTGCGCCGGGCTGTTGATGTACTTTTCGAGCCAGTGACCCGTGATCATGTCGCCGTCGTGGATGAAGATGGCCCAGATCTGCACCGCCACGAAGAGCACCATGTAGAGGTACTTCTGGATCGGGAAGAGGAAGGGGAACACGCTGCGCGCGGGTTAGCCACGGGAACAGCCGCCGCCGGCCGGGATGCACACTCACTGGTAGGGCAGAGACTGGACGAAGCCATCCATGGGGTGGAACGCGAGAGCCGCCCACGGCGTCGGCACTGCGCATGCTTGTCAGTTTCCCCGTGTTCGTCTCCCGGATTCCCTGCGCACGACTTACCGATCCACTTGTGGTGAGGCTTGTGGATGTACTTGTAAATGCTGGGGTGGTGTTCGAGGCGGTGAATCCAGTAGATCAGGAAGTCGTTCCAGACCATGTACAGCACCGTCGAGACGCCCATCCACCACCAGCCGTACTCGCTCACGTCGGTGTACAGCAGACTGTGGCCGCGCACCTCGGCAATGAAAAAGGGCAGCGTGAGGATGTCGATGAAGGGGATGGCCGTCATGGACGAGGCAATCTCCTGGCGGACCTGGTTCTTCAGGAAACGGGGGTGGTGCTCGAGGCGTCGGTCGAAGATGCAGTAGTAGGAGAAGGCGCTGAAGACGAAGTACAGCGAGGCGGCGCCGACGGCAGTAATGGCATAGAGTGAGATCAGCTGACGGTAGATGTTGTCGCGCGGCCAGGCCGACTCGACGGGCGCGGTGCCATCGTAGACGGGAAGGGAGCCGTTGCTCAGAATAGGAGACGCCTGCGGCAGGAAGTAGGCCCAGGCCTTGTCCAGGACGAGGGGATCGAGGACTTCTAGGGCGACGTCCATGATGCTGTTCTTCCGTCCGCACTGCTGGCGGAAGGGCGGATTGGCAGTAAAAAAGGGGAAAGACGTAGAGCGTGCGCAACAAGGTTCAACGGGCTCAGCCTGAAGTGCAGAGGTCGACGCGCAAGGAGCAAGCTAGGAAAGCGACAGGGCTGCGCCTAAAAACTCAATTGAACTGGCAAGGAACCAAGACGACGCCGTTGAGAGAGGGGAGGGATTACGGCAAAAGATAAGATGCGACGAATAAATGGGACGACGTGTTTTGGGACGCGCCACTTTGGCAGCAATTGCGCCAGGAGACAGGCCACCGGACCTTATTTCCTCCGTGGGAGCAGCAGATCCCGTCACGCCGAAGCGAAGAGGGAGGGCCCGAAATTGCGAATCGCAATTTCGCTGCACCCGGCTGACAGCGAGGGAGCCGCGTGCCGGACCTGTGTATAAACTGGAGCCCAAGCGGCCGATGCGCACGCGCGCTCCGGGGTTTGTCTTTTGCGAGCCTTGCCTTGCCACCGAGGTACGTAAAAAAAATAGAGGGCCACCAACCGAGCCCGCCCTACCGCCGCTATGGCATTCCCATTAAGCACTTGACAAACTGGCCTCCCGCCTCTTCTCCCCTCCCAGAGGTGGACCGTATCTGTATCGTCAGTTCGAGCTCGAAACCATGAGGCCAAGCCGTTCCATCCAACAGCCAATCATCGTAAGATGCTCACCCCCCTTCCCAATCGCTCTGGTCCACCCGCCCTGTATTCCGCTCGGTCGGGGGTTGCTGGTCTTAAACTGCACCCCAAAACCCTGGCGACCAGCAGACCCTGTCGACCACGCGCACCGACGGCTCCAGGAAATGCCCGGCTGCTCAGGGTTCAAGGGAAACACAGAGAGAAGCTCGCGAGAGGGGGGGGGCAGCTCGGGTCGAGGGGTCCCAGATCGGAAGACCGAATTTTGTCAGAATGGGGTGATCTTTAGAGTTATCAGATACGTCGGATCTTGGGATGCCGCCTGAGGCTATGCCCGATGAGGAAGCTTTCGCTTCCGTTGGGGCCCTCAATTCGAGCCCTGAGAGGTCACTGAATACGGATACGGAGTATCAGGTACCTTGCATAGGCGCTAATAGGTCCTCGACTAGCCACTTCCTACTTGCCTTCAAAAGGCAGCTTTAGGGAGGCCCAGAGTAGCGGTACACAAGTAAGCCCATCTCAAGTAGTACTGGTCTACTTCTACCTAGCCCAGCACAGTACACAGTACTTCCTTACTGGATTATTCATCCCCCCTTCCTTCTTCCACCAAGTTTTCTATGCCCTGCCAAGACCCCCTAGCCGGCCCCGCCATCAGTGTCAGCAAGGGGAACGAAGCTCTGCTTCCTTCACCTTTCCATCGGGGTCTTCACGGCATCAATGCCGGCTGAACAACAAACGCCGATGTCGTGCGCGTGAGTCGTTTGGCATACCCGACGACAACAAATCCCATTGATTCACTCGAGTCCCACAGTGCGGATGATGGCATCTAGTACTCCGTAGCTCTATTGTATCAACTCAAGTACCTACCTACTTAGGTATCTAGGGATGTACGGGTTTACTCACGTACCTCTTATGTGGTGCCGTGGCCCGCGTAATAAGTGGGGCTGGCATCCTTTTTTTGGTACTGGCAACATCCCGTCAATTGCAGCGCATCCTGTTGGACATGAGGCTCCTCAGGGAACAAACGAAACACGCCAAACCACGGCCCTCATCCATTTTCGCGAATGGAACGACATGAGGAAAGTATGGCTCGATGCTGCAACTGAGGCTTGGTCAGTTCTACCGCAAAACGGGTGCTCCTGCTCCACTGGGTCCTCTTTGATCGTCGTTGCGACACACTACATTCTCGAACCGTTGCGTGTTTGCTTGGACATCCCGACAGGCCGTGACTCGCCAGATCATCGTCTTGTCCGTTCCCGCATCGGCAGCCACCGGGGTCTAGGGCTCGACCGATCCTCTCCTGCTTCTGCTGTACCTATTTGTTTGCCCCTGAGCACCTCCCTGGGTGTGGGGCACATAGACATGGATTCAGCTGTGTGAACACTCGGGCATCGGACTCGGGCGTCGGACTTGGGCGTAGGGCTCCGACGCTCGCCTCCGAAATCCGGCCTCACCACTGGGTACGCGCGACAGCGGCCGCATGCCCACCCTCCCTCACCCGTGGGGACGAACACCGGCAGGGCGCAAATCCCGGGGCATCCCAGTTGCGCGCGTGGTTGGTGTGGCAAAGTCGGAGGTCGCCTAGGGCAAGCTACCCTCTCATCTCACCGGGCTGTCTCCTGTGGCCACTAACGCGAGATCGGTCTGATGCTATAGAAGGCCGGCCGTTTCGGCGTCCCTGCTTTTGAGGGATATAGCTTTGCTGTGGTCCTAAATATTGCAGCCTCCTACTGAATGCTGTCGATAATGGGTTTCGTTGGTTTAAAGAGTGGCACCGAACCATTGGTCCTCTGGCGTTGTGCTCGAGCCGCAAACCTGCCCAGACGAAACACACCCTTATTCTTCACGTGGTAGATTTATCACAAGAAGGCTTGAAGTTTGAGTTGGTTTTGGGGTCGGGTTGGTCTGAAGCCGAGATAACTTATGATTGTTACGGTACACTAATCTGACTGCCGCCCATGGCCGTTAAGAGACATCCGCGTTGACCTGGTGGATTTGATAGCTGATCGAACATGAGTAAATGAAAACACAATAGGAGTCTCAAGAAACAGAAACTGGAAGTTCCTGCTCAGTTTTGAATGTTAAGGATCCGTCGATGATGCGGACCAGGAGCAACTTATACCTTGGTTGTATGAAACCACCGCTTTTTAATGCATCCGAGAGAAAATCCTCAAAGCCAACACAGCTTCCCAGAGTCTAGCTATGACATAACCCCTGGCCCGCTCCATCCCTTTGCGATGGAAAGTGGCGGACGCGGTGTAGCTGCGCTACTACCGCAACATCCCCGAGCAACCGTTTCCCCTGACGCCTTCTAAAGCCAATATCCCACCGGCCTTGGGTTTCGTCTGGTGGTCAACAGCCCTCTTCGACAAAAATATCTGCCATTCATCCTCTTCCCTGGTTTTTCTGGCTAGTTGCTTTGTCTCACGTTGATAGTGATTGCCGAGCGAGATAGTTCCGTGATGGTAGCTGTTGAATCAACTGCCGGCCTGCAGCGTTTTGCACACCAGTTCGCGGCCGGCGCCCCTTTTTGCTAGCGACGGCGAAATTTAGGGAAACTCCAGTCTTTCCCTGCTGTCAGCACACTCGGCTGATACCCGCCTCTATTTCAGGAAGACATTGGTGGTTTAAAAAAACCGCATTGTTGGTTGCGATCACTTCAGCCTCGCGAGAACTTTTGAGGCAAGTATGTCGTATGATGGCGAATCGGGAGCAGGTGCGTTGCCGACAGATATCCCATGAGACATCAAGTATCTTATTATCTCATAGTTGCCATTGTTCATCGCCACCCCGAGAGGCGAAGACATTGGATCACCGTCTTCATTGACCGTTTCCTCATCAGGAAGAATACTATGAATTAACAGATCATCGCGAAGATATGTTACACGCTTTGGCATTGACCTACACGCCCATTAGAGTAAGACCTTGGATAAACTCGAGATTCTACTATAGGCAGCGCCAGCTCCAGAAAGGGCAGTCTAGACATCACGTATGTAACCGAGCATTCAAACCCACATTAGACTCGAGAACTGTTTTAATATTGGTCTGTTTTGGTCCTTCAAGGCCTCCATCACGGGCGTGCCTGGTGTAGGGCTAGGATTTCCCGTCCAGCCTCATCTCCTCCGGAAGTAGTGACTCCCACGTTCCCGATCACGTGTTCAGCATCCGGTAACTCGTCCCTAGGAATTCATTGCAGTAATTCTCCTAGCGAGCCGAACGGATGAGAGTCAGGAACGGTGCCATGTTCCGAGGGTTGGAGAATTGCTTGCTTTTGATTGGGGACCGCGAACCTGCTGCGAGAGGCAATACTCCCCGGCTGAAAAGATGGAATATGCTACTTCAATCGCAATCTCTGGCTTCGCTGAAAAGGACAACCCAGGGTGATTGGTTACCAGTGGTCATTGCCAATTCCGACCGCAAGGAAATGACAGTACTCTTGAGGCACAGAACCTTGGAAGTAATCAAGGCGAATTGGCCCCTTGAATTCGAGGGCATCTCAGCAACGGATGCACCAATAACTCTGAAATCCACTGGAGATATTGCCCGTCGTACCATGCTCTCATCCAGACCTTAATCAGCGAACATGTGGTTCATAACCGGTACAGTGATGGCACCATCCCCGTGGGAGCCAGAGTTCCAGCAGGTAAGAGTCTGAATGGATTTAGAAAATCCAAAGGCATGCTCGTATCTTGACCGGGAAACAGCACCGCCTCGTAATTGAGGCACAGACATGCTCAGTGATACGCTTCTGAAAAACGTTTGTCTTTCTGGTAACATCGTACAACCCAAGGTCACAATCAGAAGAAAAGAGCACAGCAGCTTGGATTCTTTCACCATATGCGGATGTGCTGCTCTGGTTCGTACCTTCATCCCACGAAGTTCTTGCTAACCTTACTTTATGGGACATGTCTGATATCAGCCCTGGGAGGCTAGCATGTTATTGATATCCTCCTAGACACCCATTGAACCTTGAGCTTCAACAGCCGTCTCCACAGTCTGTTAAACCCCCCGTCGGCCTGAGAGAGCCTTGGAGACCACACTACATCAGATCTTGTACGTTTGCAAGGAAGGATGACCATGGCCGGTACAATCAGGTCATCAATGCCGAATCCGACCAGCAATAAATGTCAGAAGTCACTCCGCCTCACTCAACCGTCGGTGGCGCGTGGTTAGCGCTTCAAATTCCAGTGGATGGTCGTAGGTGGAGTCTACTTGCGGGGGAGCAGCTGCAGCTCGGTGCCTTTCGCCCCGCGTAACCCGCATTGGCAGTTGCCCCGCGGGCCATCGTGAGATGATCCCCCAGGTTGGATACGATGCTGTTGCGCGTCGATTGCTCCGATCTTGTTCTTATAACACTGCTCTGGTTTGAACCTCGAGCCGTGTCTGTCTCCTTCCGAAGCTGTAACCCGCGGCTTTAACTTGAACTCCCACCAACGTCTGATCGTTCACCGACGGAGAATCCCGCCATTGTGTCCCTTGCTTCCATCCGTGCTCCTAGGGCCGACATACCTCCCCGCAGCCATGGAGCCCCGCATCGTGATACCCATCGACAAGGACTGGAAGTTCAGACAGGCCGACAAGAAGGATAGCGAGTTCCTGTCTGTGGCCCAATTCCCTACACAGGTTCATCTGGATCTCCTCCACCATGGCGTTATCGCGGACCCGAACATCGGCAAGAATGAACTCGACGTGCAGTGGATTGGGGAAGTCCCCTGGGTCTACAGGACCATCTTCCGGGCCCCCGACTTTGCGTCCTCAGCCAGGGCCGTCTTGGCTTTCGACGGCCTCGACACCTTCGCCACCGTGGTGCTGAACGGAAAACAAGTCCTCGAGACGGACAACATGTTCACCCCCGAACGGGTCGACGTCACGGACCGCCTCAACAAGGACGCCGAGAATGAACTGGAGATTACCTTCGACAGCGCGTACCTGAGGGGTTGGAAGCTGGTGGAAAAATACCCCGACCACAAATGGGGCTGCTGGAACGGGGATAACTCTAGATTGGCCGTCAGGAAGTCTCAGTATCACTGGGTAAGCAATAAACCACCCTGAGGGCGCCTCGGGGCTTAGCTAACAGCACCAGGGCTGGGACTGGGGTCCAACGCTGCTTACCTGTGGCCCGTGGCGTCCGATTCATTTGGAGATCTACGAATCGAGACTGGCGGATCTTTGGTGCGACATCGAGGTAGACAAGTCACTAAAGTCCGCCACCGTCAAGGCCAATACATCGGTCGAGGGGAAAGCGGCCAAGGTCCGCTTCGACGTGTCTCTCGATGGCCAATCCGTGGCCGGCCAGGAGGTTGATGGTACGAATGCCACGTTCCTGATCAAGGACCCGGCACTTTGGTACCCGGCTCGCTACGGTAAGCAACCGCTTTACACCGTCAAGGCCACGCTACTCGACGGCGACAAGGTAGTCGACTCGATCGCCAAGAAAGTCGGGCTCAGACGGGCCGAGCTGGTGCAGAGACCACTCAAGGACCAGCCAGGAACTTCGTTCTTTTTCGAGGTCAACGGTACCCCGGTGTTTTGCGGCGGCAGCAACTGGATTCCGGCTGATAACTTCACCCCGCGCATTAGCGAGGAGAGGTATCGCGACTGGGTCAAGATGGTGGCCGATGGAAATCAATTCATGATTCGGGTATGGGGTGGAGGCATCTACGAGGAGCAGGCGTTTTACGACGCTTGCGATGAGCTCGGAATTCTGGTCTGGCAAGATTTCATGTTCGGGTGCGGCAACTACCCGGCGTGGCCTGAGCTTCTCGCGTCCATCAAGCGGGAGGCCGAGGAGAACGTCAAGCGGCTGCGACACCATCCCAGCATTGTCATCTTTGCTGGCAACAACGAGGACTACGCGTATGCCGAGAGCGTCAACCTAACATGGGATAAGGACAACCACGATGCCGAGAGCTGGCTTAAGACCGACTTCCCTGCGCGCTACATCTATGAAAAGATCCTGCCCGAGGTGTGCAAGGCGCTGGTCCCGGGCACACACTACCACCCCGGCAGCCCCTGGGGAGGCGAGAGCACCGCAGACGCAACTGTCGGGGACATCCACCAGTGGAATGTATGGCACGGCTCGCAGGAGAAGTACCAGAACTTCGACAAACTTGTGGGCCGGTTTGTGTCCGAGTTCGGCATGGAGGCCTTCCCGTCGATCAAGACCATCGACGGCTTCCTGCCGCAGGGCAAGGAAGACCCGGACCGGTACGCGCAATCGGCGACGATGGACTTCCACAACAAGGCCGAGGGGCACGAGCGGCGCCTCGCGCTCTACCTGGTCGAAAACATGCGGTATGGGCCCGACCCGCTCGAGCAGTTCGTCTACAGCACGCAGCTGATGCAGGGCGAGTGCCTCGCCTCGGCCTACCGCCTGTGGAAGCGGCAGTGGAAGGGGCCGGGGCGCGAGTACTGCGCCGGCGCCCTCGTGTGGCAGATCAACGACTGCTGGCCCGTCACGAGCTGGGCCATCTGTGACTACCACCTGCGGCCCAAGCACGCCTACTACACGGTCAAGCGCGAGTTGGCGCCCGTCAGCGTCGGCATGACGCGCCGCGAGCACCGCCGCCCGCGCGGCGAGCACTCGCGCGTCGACGCCGAAGTGCGCACCGAGATCGACATCTGGGGCTCCAACATGACCCTCGAGGACCTGACGGTCGACTGCGTCGTGCACGCCTGGGACGTCGAAACGGGTGACCCCATCCAGGGCGCCGCCGCCGCCGCCGTCATCGCCACCGCCCCTGCCGTTACCCTGCCCGCGAACCGCAGCACCGAGATCACGGCCCTCGACGTGCCTGGCAGCGCCGCCGAGGCCGCCCGCACCGTCGTCGCCGCCTACCTGGTGCGGGATGGCCGCCAGGTGGCCCGCTACGTCAACTGGCCCGAGCCGCTCAAGTACCTGCACCTGCAGCGGCCCCAGAATCTCGTTGCCCAGCTGAGCGACGATGGCCGCACCGTCGCCGTCAGCGCCGAGGTACCCGTCAAGGGCCTCGCCCTCGAGTGCGATGATGACGACGTCCGATTCGATGACAACCTCGTCGACATTGTGCCCGGTGAGACCGTGATCATCGGCGTGCGGGGAGTGAAGAGCTCCACGGTCATCACGACGCGTTACTTGGGTATGATTTAAGAGGGGGGTTCTCCCCGCCCCTTGGTTGAGCTTGGGCTGTCCGCTCGGCTTTTTTACTTTAAAAAAGCAAAGATACTTAGCATTAGCATATTTGCATCCGAACGCAATACAACTCTTCGTCTCTCTTGATTTCTGGCTCCACTCAAGTTTACACACGTGAAAAAGTCCTTCTGATGGCTTTGATAGTCATTCAATTCATCATCTCGTGTTATGTGGCCGAGGGCGCACGAAAACAGCTACTTCAGCTGGGGCGTCTGTGCCCTGGTGGAAGGGCAGCTTCGACCAATACGGCAATAATTTGTTCCAAGGTATCCCTCTCATCCAGCGTAACTGGACCGGTCCAGGGCTGACCCTACGACATTTTGCTGGAAACCCCGACCGCCTCGAGAGCGGCTGGACCATCAAGGTTCGCAGCTTGGACTCCCCATGCGTTCCCAGGCGGGCCTGGCGATGCAAAGGCCATGGGCTGATTGGCGGCGGTAACGGAGCGCAGTTCGCTTACTGCAGCTTCTCATTGGGCCCGGCAATGAGCATCTTAATGACCTGGCCCTCCTTGACCTTCTTAAAGGCTTCCTCGGCCTGGTCGAAGGGCACGATACCGCTGATCATCTTCTTGACGTCGACCTTGGCGCTGGCGACGAGCTCGACGGCGAGCTTGTAGTCGCCGCTGCCGTAGCGGAAGCTGCCCTTGGCCGTGACCTCCTTGAGGCAGAGGGCCATGATGGGGAAGGTGATGTCGGGCTTGCCCATGCCGCCCTGCACGTAGGCGCCGCCCATGCGGACGACGTGCAGGCTCGTCTGGATCGAGGGCTCGGCGCCCGAGGCGTCGATGACGACGTCGGCGCCGTCGGGGCAGCCGATGAGCTCCTTGATGGCGGTCGCGTTCTCCTCGGCCGGCACGCGCCGGCTCACGTACGTGTGGGTGCTGGCCATCTGCTTGGCGAAGTCGAGCTTGGCCTCGACAATGTCGACGCTGCACACCGTCGAGGCGCCAAAGGCCTTGGCCACGGCGGCGCACAGCAGGCCCACGGGGCCGGCGCCCATGACGACGACCGACTGGCCGGGGCTCACGGCGGCCTGGCGCACAATGTGGACGGCGACGGCGAGCGGCTCGACCAGCGCGCCCTCCTGCAGCGAGACGTGGTCGGGCAGGCGGTAGCAGAAGTCGGCGGGCGCGCGCCAGAAGCCCGTCAGCGTGCCGTCGTAGGGCGGCGTGGCGGCGAACTTCATCTCGGGGCAGAGGTTGTAGTGGCCGCCCAGGCACGGCGCGCAGCGGCGGCACGGGTAGCCGGGCTCGAGGGCGACGCGGTCGCCCTTCTTGAGGTCCGTCACGGCCGAGCCGGCGGCGACGACGGTGCCGGCCGACTCGTGGCCCAGCACCATCGGGTCCTTGACCACGAAGTGGCCAATGGCGCCGTGCTCCCAGTAGTGCACGTCGGAGCCGCAGATGCCCGTGTAGTTGATGGCCACGAGCACCTCGTGCGGGCCCGGCGCCTCGGGCACCGGACGGTCGGCGTAGGTCACGTCATGGGGCTTGTTGAGGATGAAGGAGAGGTTCTGTACGAGGTCACGAGGGTCAGGAAAGCTGGCGTCGACTGGACGAAGTTGGAGAAGCGGCGGGCGGGCGGGCTTACGCTGGCGGAACTGGGGTCCATGTTGACGGTGAGGGGACTGGTCTCGCGGCAGTGATAACTTGTCTGCTTCACCTTCTTGGAGGGGGGCGAGAGGCTGAGGCTAGTACTCGGGGTTTGTGAAGTTATGGTCTGGAAAAGGAAGAAGGAAAGAAGGAGAAGGCGGAGGAGAGAAAAGCTTCGAGGAAAAGGCTACGATGAATATGCCTGTCTGAGGAGAGGGCTGCACCCAAGCACCAACCCACTGGAGTCGGCGGGATGGGATCCCAGAGGCTTTCATCATGACAGCCCCAACCAAACCGACCCATGGGTGGGAATTCGATAGGACTCACTCGGCTCCATCGCCGACACGCTATTGGACGGGCTGTGTTGTTCCCACGGCTCAGATGGATGCACTGGACAGCCATATCCTATCTCTCGCTACGACCTGACCCAGCGCCGAACAGCAAGTGTCTGGCGACTGACGACATACGATGGATTCGAGCAGTTGAACGGGCGGAGCTCCAGCATCAACGCGGGGCAGGAGCTTTCGGACCCCCACTACGGGTACCCACCCGTCGTAGCTCTAGGTCGAGCTAATACTTCGCAGACCTGGTGGACCACGATTTTATCCGGCCCTCGTCTTTTAGCCGCGCCAATGGCCAGAGGAGAAGCTGGGAACTCTTTCGAACACCGCTTAGGATATCACAGGGTCCAGAGCCCAGACCGCTCAGGACCCCCCCCCCCCGGCCTTTGGCGCGCGTGGTTGCGCCGTAAGACCCGTCACGATAGCCTCAAGTCAAGTGACCCAGGGACAAAGGGGGGTTTTGCTTCTTTTACTTCTTTTGCCATTACCCGGCTGTATGGGGCCCCCACTACGCAGGACACCCGGAATGGAGCCCTATTCTCTGTTTCAGAAACCCGCAATGCCGCCTATTTATCCAAAATGAGCAATGGATCCCTCCTCGAATGCCTCGCTACCTCTATATCGCCCTCTTAATGCGCACTTGACTTGCAGAACTAAGCGAAACCCGTGTCCTCCGCCAACAGCACAGCCGGCGCATCGAGTTACGCCCGGAAGGCACCGCCCAGAGGAGGCACCTTGTGATACTGGGCGATATGTTCCAGACGGTGCATGACTGTGAGCACCGTACGATCCTGAACTCGCTGTCGATCTCCTCGATGATACACTGGCTCTCTTCGTTTACGCTGGCGAATCTTGTTAGCTGCGATTCTTAGGCGGCAAGGTCTCGGTTATCATCTGACCCGCTGGTGGCCTCGTCTAGTATTCGAATCAAACTCTTCCGGACCATGGCTCGTGCGAGACAAAGCAGCTGCCGCTGACTAGCGGACCGGGACTCGCTGTCGTTGACCATGTTCCACAGAGGCACGCGCTGGAGGGCCGCAGTGATGTTGTCGTCCGCAGCGGCATGGAAGGGGTCCATGTTGAAACGGACGGCGCCCAACATCAAGAAAGGGTGCCGAGGGACGACGTCGAGCCGCAAACACACGTCGTTGAAGGACAGACTGGCGATGTCGAAGCCGTCAGTCACACTGCTGCTGCCTGACTTCTCCGTCATTCCCAAGAGGCACAATTTGAGGGAGGTCTTGTCGCTGCCCGACCGGCTACAGACAGCGACGTGTTCCCGCGGCTGGAGCGACACGGTCAAGCCCTTCAGCATGGGTCGCGAGCCGGATGTGCCGGTACCTGTCGGTCCTCATCATCTTGCCATGAACAGAGACGTGCCTACCAGTGAGATGCCTTCAGATCACGAAATTCTAGCCATCCGTCTTGAGGCCCATAGGTTGGGATAGCTATCCCACTTCCACCGCTCTCTTCGCGCTCGGCATCGACCACAAGCTGTTTGACCATCGCCATGGCCCCAATGATCGATTAAATCAGCGTCCATGTAAGGATGACACGCGTTCGTTCCCCGCTAGAACGTGACAACCATGACCAAACTCACACGCACGCTTCCAGCATCGAATTTGTCCGTCCAACCCACGGCAATACCGACGAGTGCCACAGCTATGACGGCTATGGGACCATGCATCACGATCCCCAGCCAGTTCTGGATGCGTTGTTGGAGATACGTGGGCCGTTGTGCCGTGTCGATGAGCCGGTTAACTATGTAGCTAAATGAGGTCGAGTATGAAGACCGGTCCCCTTTGACTCTCCGGTAGAATGAGGATATGACGCATTCAGTGCAGTGCATCTCACCCTCTCACCCGCTGGTGTCTTCCCCTATATGCAACTTCGACAAGCGAGGTGAGCTGTGGCTTGACGCCTGTCCCCCGGTACCGTCTGGCTGGTTGCTTATTTAACATGTGTAACCATGATACAGCCCGCTATCGAGAACGCTTTTCAAGCTGCGTCGAAGAAAACGCGGACGCCCATGAAGCCGTGCCGACATGAGAAATTGCCGCGTCCAGAGTGCCGCATAATACCAATGCTGCATTTGCACGGAATACAAATGAGTTACGAACTGCCTCAGCGAGTCGCAGCCGGGCGCTGTGTGCGTAACCTTCCGTACTGGACAACGCTAGAAATGCTACGTTGGACCTGTGAATTCTGCACGAACGTCCAAGCAGCAATGGCTAAATCTCAGGGGCGCAGAACCTCTTGTATATGGCGAAATGAAGACAGTCAGGGAATCATATCCGACTGTCGAGCCATGAATTTAACTTCGTCAGGTGTAGACTTCTAGAGCTTACATAAGAGGAAGACGGGCTAGAAGTACAGAGGACTAACAGGGACGGAGTACTCGGGTACAGAAGTAGGTGTCGCATGCCCCACGTCCGGCAGAACTACACCGCCAAAATTTTCTAGTGGATCAAAGCGGCATTGGCTGTCGCAACGGAGCTTCAAGTTCCATCGCCATCGCAATTGCGCCAATACCTTCATTACTGGCCACGACAGCTACGCGTCGTACCCGAGTCGACTCCGATCGAATCGCTGCGGCCGGCCACTCAGTAGTAGCCACCATGGACCTTCTCAAGATCCTGTCACGGGGTGCCAAGAAGTCGGGAAAGCCGGAAAAACCTGCCGCGGCGCCTGCGAAACCCGCCAACATCCAGCTCTTCCACGACGCCACCAACCGTGGTACCAAGCGAAAGGCCGCCGAAGCCCTGAAGGCCTCAGAAAGCAATGCCACCGACGACGTGGATTTCTTTGCCCCAAAAGAAACCAAGAAGCCAGCTCAGTCCGACGACCACGATGCCCCGGCGACCAAAGACAAGAAGTCAGAGGTGCCTGCGCCGCTCGACGATACAGAAGTCAGGCAGATCCTGAAATCACACCGGCTCAAATTCACTGTCCTTTCCAAACAAGAAGCCGACAGTTCCAGAGTGAAGAAGTCCAAGAAGAAGAAGAAGCAGAAGGTTGAAGCGACGACCAAAGACTTGAAACAGCTGTTCGCGCAACCCATGCTCTCGTTTGCCGAGCTGCGGTCGTACAACGTCTCCCCCAGACTAATAACGAACCTGGCTGAGAACGGCTTTCGGCTACCTTCCGAGATCCAGGTATGTTGTGACGGCTCCGCCAGCTAGATGTTAAAGGACGCAAGCCGGGACTAATAACCCGCCAGATCGGTAGCCTCCCGCTTCTGCTCGATCCCGCGAGGGCACTTCAGGGTGCCGCCGATGAGCTCCTCGACCAAACGAAACAAGTAAACTTCCTCGCCGTCGCTCCCACGGGAAGTGGCAAAACATTGGCCTTCTTGATCCCCGCCATCAATAACGTATTAAAGACGAGGGCACAGGATGCGAATAAGCCGCATTCATTGGACACCGTCATCCTATGCCCCACCAGAGAGCTGGCTCACCAGATCGTCAACGAGGGCCGCAAACTGGCTGCCGGGACAGGAGTGAAGGTTGTCGGCTTCAAGAAGGGAATGCGCATTTCCGCTGAGCAATCAAATGACCTCGACCTCGACGAGAGCAGCTCCGACGAAGAGAAAGACGACACGACTCCGGCCGATGACTCGGAAGACTCGGGAGCAAGTGATGACGAGGAAGCCGGAGGCTCCAAAACAGTGACCAAGGCGGATATCCTCGTCTCTACACCCATGCTTCTCCTGAATTTCCTATCCTCTTCAAAACCAAAAAAGCTGCTCCCGACTGTGAGGAGTTTCGTCTTGGACGAGGCTGATGTCCTCCTGGATCCTCTGTTCCAGGAGCAGACCCTCGGCATCCTCGCGTCTTTGACGAACGAGTCCCTGCAGCTGATGTGTTGGTCGGCTACCATGGGCGCGAGTATTGAATCCCTCGTGATGGAAACTCTCACGGCGCGTCGCACCAACGCTTCTTTCGCCCCCCTTGTTCGGCTCGTGGTCGGCTTAAAGGACACGGCGGTTCCAAGCATTGACCACCGCCTAATTTACACCGGTGACAACGAGAAAGGGAAGCTTTTCACCATGCGACAACTCTTGCACCCGACCTCTACAAATGATGCCTTGCCGGAAATGCGCCTGCCCTTTTTGGTGTTCGTCCAAACGATTGATAGAGCCACGTCCCTGTACGAGGAACTCAAGTATGAGTTCCCCATGGAAGCTGGTGGCTCGACGCGTATCGCATCACTACACTCGAACATGTCGGAATCGACGCGCAGGAAAATTATCGCTCGCTTCCGATCTGGCGAAATCTGGGTCCTTATCACGACGGACCTGCTAATGCGAGGCATCGATTTCCGCGGCGTCAATGGCGTCATCAACTTCGATATCCCTACCAGTGTGGCAGCCTATGTCCACCGAGTTGGGCGGTCTGGTCGGGCTGGTCAATCCGGTGGCGTGGCCGTCACCTTCTACACCAAGGAGGACGTACCCTACATGAAGAGCATAGCGAATGTGATTTCGCAGTCAGAAAAGCAGGCCGGCAAGGACAGCGAAGCTGCCGTGCCGAAATGGCTTATGGAGGCGCTCCCCAAGGTGAAGAAGGAGGAGAAACAGAAACTCAAGAAACGTGGTGTAGAATCACGCCGCGGTGACAAGGCACAAATCACTTCGAAGAGTGCTTGGGAAAAGAAAAGGGAGAACAACCGACGCGGTGCCATTGACGGCAGCCGACGACGTCAGGCCGGGGCTGGCCAGGAGGACAGCGGCGACGACGGCAAGGGTAGTGAATGGGGAGGTCTTGATGACTAACGGCCAAGGCTTAATCAAAACGAAACCCATTGGAACCTACACCTGAGTTTGGGCTTTTGCGCTGGCTGATTTGCTTTGCCTTGGATGTCTGTTGGAGCTGACCACTTCCGGATTTCAAATTGCCGTGACTGGGCCTCTTCTCTCTGTGCCATATGTTTCTCTGGCCTGCTGTCACATGGCCGATGATGTCCACGTCGATGGCGGCACTTCAGAGCGACTGGAGGGTGCCATGGTCAAGGAACACGATTTCTTTGCGAATTCCCCGCCATGCTAAGAAGAAGGGAGTGGCTATGCCCCTTCTTCATCCATGGACGTACTGACGAAGCCTCCCAGAGGCAGTTGGGTGGTCGGGACGGCCCGCGTCGTTTGCCTCGTGGCTTCAAAAAACTGCCCTAGCACCCTCAGATTCGGCCTTGCAACACTCTGGAACCTTTTTCTTGTTTTTGAGCATCGCTTACTTCCTCGATGCCGGCTTGTGCCCTTTTCTCCTGTCCGTTCGGCCCGCCTGCTGTGTGTGCTACGCATTGGCACTTCATTCCGGCCCAATATAGGAGGCTGCATGTATGATCCCCACCAACATGTAAGCAGCTGTCGTAACATTATGCTTCGTTACTTGATGGCTGGCGTGCCCCTGCGTCCTGCGCCTCTAAACAAGTAGCCGCTGCATATGCCGCCGGACTAGCCCGCAGCAGCGACGCAAAATCATGACTCAATGGAGCGGAATGATAAAAGCATGAGTATGTACAGATAGAACGCATCCTTTGTGGGGAACGGCCGGGGACGCGTGCCATGGTGGTCTAGAACGGTAATATTAAAGGCCTGCCTAAGGGCCGAGAAGTTAGGGCCGAGGTACGTCTGCTTCTAGCTGTGCAACCAATGATGAAATGGGATGGGGAGAGGGGATATAGACTTTGCAGTGCAGGAAAATCTCGCGAACTTCCCATTCCGGGTACGCCAAGCCGAAAAATGATGAATTTGTCATTCTAGGCCCACGACTGCCCACCGTGAGCTCCCAGAGCCGACCAAGGAAAGGAAGAAGGAAAAAAGACCATGGGGACGGGGACGGAACATCCCATCTATAGGAGGCCTTCCGTACTAGACGCCCCCCCCCGGGGTCTCTCGACTTACGTCAATCGGATACCGGAGCCGATTTGGGCTGCCAGAAAAGAAATGGTGGTTAGCTCCCCTTGGCTTCCGGGATCGGGTAGGGAGTTACTTACGGACGACGTTCTGGGAGCTCCATTTGTCCCAGTCGGGACAGGTCTGCGACATGGTGTACGGAATCGGCGTGTCTTTCTGCACCGCGTCGGGCTGCTCCAGGGTGATGGTGGCAAAGCCCGCCGAAGCGTGCCAGGCGATATGGCCTGCGGGAAACAGGTTTGGTCAGTATGTTGTCCCTCCATCGCGCGAGTTTCCAACCTTGGGGGGAAAGGGGGATGGATGAAAAGGGGTGGAGACGCGAGGAGAACACAAGAGGGCAGCGACGCACAGTGCAAGGGCCAGACGCCCGGGTTATCCAGGAACCACTGGAGAACGATATAGTGGCCCGGGAGAAGCATCTGTGTGTCCCGACGTTGGGGATTGCCTCCGTTGACGATGCTGCCGTCCCAGCAGTTGCCGTACTTTTGGGAGTTGCCCGTAGAAGAACCGCCATCGTTGCTGCCGCCATTGTTACCCTCGCTGGCGCCGTTGCTGTCTTCGTCCCAGCCTTGATGATCCTCGTGATCGTGGCTCGGATGTCGAGCACCGCCATAGCCAGAGCTCCATTCACCACCGCCGTAACGTTGTCCCTGCTGAGGGTTGCCGCCCTGATTATCCCGGCCGCCCCAAGCCCGTCGCTTGCCAACGTCGATAGGGCCCCGTTTCGTCACCATCGTCGGACTGCTCTGGGGCGGGTTGGCGCTGTTCGTGCCGGTGGCCATGCTGGCTTTGGAGGCCACGACATCCGACTCGTCCTGCTCTTTGAACTGTTGGCTGACAACCTCCGTTTTGCAGGGACCCTCCTGCAGGACGAAGAAGTTGTGCCCGTGCAAGTGCATGGGGTGCGGCTGATCACCGGGGTTCTCGATGATCATCCGGATCGACTGGGCATTGCCGTAGTTGTGGACATTGCGCGCCACGGGGAAGTTGAGATCCCCCTCGTTGACATGCAGCAGGACCGGGTCGTTGTAGTCGGTCTCGAAGGTTCGGTTCGCCATGTACCAGAGGAAGGCCGAGCCGTTGTTCCGGACAGAGATGGGAACGATCTCGGTGATGGCCGGGTCGCCGGGGGCAATGGGGAAGACGGGAATCGTCTGATTGAGGGGGTCATTGCCGCAGTAAGTGTTGTAGGCGTCCTTCCCGGCACTCGTGGTGGGGCCCTTGGTCTTGTCGGCCTTCTCGTAGAAGATGGCAGCCAAGGCTTCGTTCGAGTTGGGCTGGCACGGCGAACAGTTGGGCGGCTTGAAGGCGCGTAGCCAGACGGCGTCGGTCGGCTTGCCCGTCGCCTTGACTACCACGTCCGTCCGCTGGCCGGGGGCCAGGGTGACGATGCTGGTGTCGTAGGGTTGGACCGGCACGAAGTCGTTGGCCATGACGGTAAGCTTGTGCCCGTCGATCGAGATCTTCTGGACCGCAAAGGAAGAAGGGTTGATGAAGCGCATCCGGATCCTCTTGCCCGAGGTGAAGCTGAAGGAGGAACGCGGCGCACAGTTTCCTTGGTACGGGTTCCGGCCGTTAATCAGGTTGTTGTCCGACTTGGTAACATGGAAGTCTTTTGACAAATAGCCGGACAGAATGTCTTGATAGTACTCGTGATAATAGTCAGCGACCACAACGGGGCCCAAGTCCACGTCGTAGTCTACGTGGCTGGGCCCGTATATGACTATAGGCCCGTACAGGCCGCTGGCGAACTGCGCCTCGACGTGGGAGTGATACCACCCCGTCCCGAAGAGGTCGGCCCGGAACCTGTAAGTGAAAGTCGAGCCCGAAGCGATGGGACACTGGGTGATACCGGGAACGCCATCCATCCACGGAGTCTCCTTCTGAAGAAGGCCGTGCCAGTGGATCGTGGTGCCATCATCGTCAAGAGCGTTTGTCACAGAAACTTCGCTCTAGTTAGCAAGTCGCCAGAGGGGGCGAGGAAGAACGCCTTACCTTCAATCCAGTCTCCCCAGTTGGCCTCGATAGTCGGGCCAGGAAACTGACCGTTGACCAGGAGCAAGGTGTTCTTGACGCCATCCGGGGACGCTTCCTGTTTGGAGACGGTGAAATTGTACGTTCTTGTCACTCCGGTGTCGGGACGCGTGTTGTAGGGGTTCGTGTTGACACAGTCCATATTTGCCCACGGCCTGCCGTTAGGAAGCGGGTTGTTGGTCAAGTAATGGGGCATCTTCTTGGCCTGTAGCGTACCCAAACTTCCCAACTCTGTTCCTTGTTAGCTGGAGCTTCTCATCACGAAGGCCAACATCACTCACCGTCGGGCTTGGCGAAGACGCTGTCACAGCCTCTTTGATCCAGTCTGCTCCCAGCTTGGTCACCGGTCTCACTCAGGACAGCCCCTGCTGCCACCGTAGCCGCAGCTATCACCCTAAGTAGAGGGCCCATCTTGGCGATGGCAGTCCTGGGGGGGACTGCAAAGGACGCTGGGGTAAACCTGAGCGAAAAAACTTGAAAATAAGAAAAATCCACCCGGGGCTCGGATATCACAAAGGAAAGCGGCTGAGCGAACGGGCACAAGGACGGTTCCGTGAGGCTTTGGTGGTCTGAGTGGCAGGAGGACTCTACGGATTGAGGCATCATGCAAGCAATATATAACTCAAGAGCTGCATTCACCCAATGGCGTTCGTCTGCCCGGGAGTAATCATCCCCGACCCAATCGTGCAGGGAGACTAAACAAGCCTACGCCTCTTACGGGCGTGAATATCAGATGCTACTGACTAAAAGCACACGCCTCTTCCTCAAAGCTGTTCACCGGCGGATTGCTCGGTACAAGCTACAGGCTAGGCGACCCGAGGGGCGGCAAAAGCTAGTAGATGCTGCAGTCTTGGATGCGGTACCGGGGCATGCCCCTTGCAGATACTCATCGCAAGAGTAGCAGTAGACGCCGGTGGCGTGCTGACCAGTCGCTCCGGCTTCCCGGTTGCGGGTGGGCGGGCTAATGGCAGTACGTCTGGTGACGGTGGAGGATGTCCACTGGCGCCAGCTGAGAAGATATCGGAAAGACCGCGGTTGTTCGCTTGGGTCAGATGAAAATCACTGGCCGGGTAGGGAATGGAAGTTGTTCATATGAAGTGGCAAAGGCACAGCACCTGAAGACCATCTTAGCCCGATACAACTCAGCCGAATTATCAGGCCTTGATGAGCAAAGCTATGTGGCGAAAGGGGAGTGGCAGGCACGCTTCACCTGCGCCGCCTGTACGGAGGCAAACACCGCTACAAACATCGCTGGACTCAGGATAAAAACTTGTACTGGCTCCTCACCCTGATGCTTCGTGTACTTCCCCGTTACAACTTACCGTTTAGGGGAGGGGGCCGTGCGCGTTAACAATAGTAACCTACCCGGAAGCCTGGGTCAGTGGTGTTGGTCAACTAGACATAAGGTTTCCCTGCTGAGAGGTCACTGAAGCCACCGGCTGGATCGCCGGGTCATGATTCATGGAATTGCTTACATTTGTATCCCGCCCAGTAGGGTGGGTGAAATGGCTTGTTTCTATCTTGGTGACAACATGGCTATCCCCAAAGCCCCCCCACTAGCGGCAACTATAAGTGCGGCAAGCCAACGGTGCAGAAGCCAGCGTGACTCCCAGATGTAAGACAAGCCCGGCACGGGATACGGATGTCGGGCTCGCGGGAAGCCCGTTAGGCGAGATGTTGGTTTGGTAGCACGTACAGCTGGACCTTGAACAATGCTCAGGGGGTACTGCTTCTGGCGAAACCTTGGGCAGAAGTTCTGACGCCACTTCCGGTGCCTCTCGGAAGCCGCGACAAAATTTATGTAGCAAGCATCGAATTGGCTGCAAGTCAGTAGGAACTGGTCCTTTGTCCTAATTCTTGCCGGATGTCTTCCAATTTCCACCTGCCAGCCATTCATTTTGGGCCTTGCTTGTGTAGTCCAAATGGCGTTCATGGTTGGACAAAAGCGATATTCGATTTTCACCTTTTGCAAGGGACGTATGGGGTTCTCGAGTATTTTTTCTCAAATCGTTTTCATACTATCCTGGTAACCCTTCTAGCCGGAGCATTATTAGCGAAGGCGACGCCGATGGCCGTCTGGCCATATTTGTTATACTAGAAGAAGAGAGCACGGTTGCCTTCCAGTCTGGTCGGTCAAAGGCAATGACTGCATGATTCCACCTGCAGCGAGGCCATTAAAGGCTGACAAATCCTTGCAGTCACTTGTTCATAGCGTCTAGAAAACGCCTGGCTATGTTCGAAGACTTTGACAGCAGGCGGCAGATAGGGTAACATAGCACCGCCTCCGGCAACGAGCCGGAAAGAGTGAACCAGGCAAAGCCGCCTCGATAGCCTCCCCGGCGACGAGTCCCACCACGGGGGGCACCCGCACCGAGCACGAAAGCTTTCTCGTTCTTCTGGCCCTGGAAAAGCTTCACTGGGCGCCGCAGGGCTTCCCTTAGACTTCAGGCCTTGGCGCAGCGGCAGTCAGCTGCAGCCCGTCATGCACCAGGGCCGTCTATCGGTTTGACCTGGAAGGAATGCAGCCGTCCTTATCCGCCGAGAGCGGCCTACTAAGCAGATTCTTGACCGTTTAGCCATGATGACATTGGATCGGTATGCCGTATGAAAAGGCCGCCAAGCAGTCCGGTTCCGGCGTTTGCGGGCAGCGACAGCCCTAAAAGGGGAAATGTGAGCACAGGCATCCCGCACGTCTCGGGCCGGCGATGCGTTTCAAGAGCCAATCCCACCTGCATTGGACGAAACCTTGAGCGAGTGTAGGCGGCACGCCAGGCGACGTGACCCCTTTTTACCGGGATCGGTGCCCCTGGGGAGCCGGAATCAGCGGGGGCGTGCTTAAGCTATCCAAGACCCGGGAAGAAAATGGGACGGCTGAGGCATGGGCTCCGCGCCATCGGATCCTTGGCCAAAGGCGAACACCGGTCACGGTTATCGGGGCCCTGGGAAGGATCCAACCGCCCAAGCATTTGTCTCGCCAAACGCTTTGACAGCCTCATATATTACGGCCCTTGCCCTCTCGCTAAGTAACCAAACAATAGAGCTCTCGATTCGCTCGCCATGAAAGGCATTAGGGGGTATCCTGAAGTAACACTACGTCCCTCGCTTGCCCATTCACTCCTGCACGCCCCACGTCATCGTAGCCCTTGGATCCTTCTATGCCATTTCGTATCGCGGCCTCGGACTCGGCAGCTCGGCCCTCATAGGCGCACCTTCGGCCACAGTTGCCGGCGCCTGTGCAGGGGGTGGGCCGTACGCCTTGTCCAGGGAGGCGTAGTAATCGATCGGGTACTCTTGCATTTGCGGAGCGTGGTAGCCATCCTGGACACCCTTCGGGCTGGATGCGGCGCTCCGGCGCCGTTTCACCAAAAGAAAGGCCACGACCGCCATGAGAAGCAGGGCCCCCACGCCCACGCCGGCCCCAATGCCCGCCTTGGCGCCGGTGCTGAGTCCGCCCTGCTGCTGGGCGCCGTCGTGCGGAATGGTAGCGTTGCCCTCGCCGGCTATGTTGGTTGCCGTGGGAAAATTGGCACCAGTCGGGATCGGCGCAGTGGGCTTGCTAACGGGCGTGGTGGTCGGCGTGGGCTCGTCCTTCTCCTTGATGTAAAACAGGGGGGAGACAAAGGGCTGGCCGAAGTTGGTACCATTGACCACCGCGAGGGCAAAAGACTGTGTTTCCCATGCCGTAAAGCCGTCGACGTCTGGTCGGACATTCCAGGTGTAACTGGTGGGATAGTTTCTCGAGTTGGCTTTATTCCGTTAGCTTGTTACCGGCAGCGAGGCACAGCCCCCAAGAAAGACTGGCACTCACAAATCAACCAAGTGATTGTATTATTTTGGTTCGGCGCGAAATATCCCAGCGACAAGATATCATACCCCGCCGTGCCTGTCCATTCGAGTTCGACCTTGTCTCCCGGGTGGTACACGGTTTTGAGATCTGCGCCCGAGGGCGTCACGAAGCGTCCAGTTTGCGCGACGGCGAAAGATACCAGCGAGAGCACCAGTGCTAAACACGCCGGTAGAGAGCGCATGGTGGCGATGCAATGGCTGAACACGACGTGCCAGGGAATAAAACAACAGACAAGATCAGTGAACTACCTCGCCCTGGGCTGTGTTGGGCATGGTTTCGGAAGAGAGAAACGACGAGGAAGTATTGCCAGCCATCAAGAGTCCATCGGCCGGCTGGGAAAGAAAGCGTATCCCGACACCGCCACTCCCGATCAAACGGGGATGCCTGGGGTAGCGCCGCATTGGCTCTCTCAAAGTACCCTCTTCGCAACTTAATCTCACCATCTGCATGGTCTCTAGCGGGCGTATGATGCACTAAACCCGCCTGAGCCTCCATGGCAATACTCGCCCTCGGTAGCGTCTCCAACTACACTGGCGGGTTTTCCGGCGTGGTTGAGCCATTTCTGTCTCGGAACCCTGCCTGGGGTCCAGGACTGAGTCTTGGTACCTGGGCGGAGGGGCTGCAGCGCCCAATGATCGTGACTACAGGGCCTGTTCGTCTCCGCCGAGCCCCTCCAGTTGAGCCATTTCTATTTCGGACCCCCTGCCAGGGGATCCTAGCAAAGCCAACCAGAGGCCGCTTGCGACCCCTGTGGGGAGCGTGTATACTAAACAGCCCTGCAGTTTCTTTAAATAGTTCCAACGTGCACCTGGAAGCACCGGCGGTCCGGAAGCATGGGCAAGTCTAAAAAGCCAATGACGGCGTCAGTCCACCACGCATATCAACAGACATGAGACGAGAGGCCTGAAACGAGGCCGCACACGAGACACTGCACTTGAAGGGCTGACGGTACCGACAAACCGGCTCCGGGGTGATGTTGCTGAAGTCACCAGCGGCGGTTGTCGCATTGCATATCAAGGCCTTTCTCACGGCCGGTTAGATAGAGATCGACACCACGGTGGAGCGATATGCCAACAGCATTAATGTTCCGTATGTCGTGTATTGTAGTCAGTTGGGTGCTGGAAGCCAGGGTACCCGGTAACTGGGAAGGGAATTGTCAAGGTGCGAGGGTGTTGATGGGCCCCAGGTTTACCGACAGCCGCTAGGCAGCACTTAAACTCGGGATCGTGAACCGAGGTTCGAAGCTGTGCGCAGGACACATCGACCACCTCCACATCGTGAACCCGCCGCGGCGCGGCTCCGCCAATTTCGAGGCCGGGGTACGGCCCGTGCCTAGTAGGGGCAAAATGCGTGCTATAAAGCATAATCCGATGCCACCTCCGTTTCCCTTGACCTGCCGATATTGGTCGGGACAGAGTTCTGAGGAAGAACCCACTTAGCAGACCGGCCCACACGGTAAAGGGACAGAGGATCGACTCGGCCGGCTCTTAGGCGGGCCTGGTTCTGCAGAGATGGCGCAGAGTCGAACATCTATCGATTTCCTGTTCCACGACACCGTTTGAGAGGCTTAAGGACCCTACCACGAGGAGATGCGGCGGGGTGTAATTCTAACTTGACGAGCTTGTTATCGGTGATGTCAGGGGTCGAGAACAGCATGGCAGGCCTGCGCCCCCGCGTGCGTACATTCTCAGGGGGGCCGGTAACGGTGAGGGAGGTGCTTAGTTAGAGTAGTCCAAGTACTTAGGTACCCGAGCAGTCGATATGCGAAAGCCAACCTGACCTCGATTTTGCGACGACTGCCCGCCTAGAGAACAAGCTAGGCGCCATTGGAGAGGTGCTGGATGTAGGGAGTCGGGCACTAACTAACGTTCCATCCACGATTGAAGACTACTAACTGGCAGCCCCCGCTCCAGCTCCCAACCGCCGGGTTGGTTGGAGGAGCTCCTTCTCAACCCCACTAAAGGTGAAGCTCCCGTCCCCATGCCTCCGCCCGGCATTGCTGGCACTTCCAAGCTCCAGAAGATGTAAGTGGTAGGTAGCGAGCGCACCCGCAAGTACTTTTAGCATGGGCCCTTGCCAGAGAGCCAGAGATGGTGATCAGTGAAACATTCACCGTCGATACGAGTATGCACTGGCATAATTTATCGGTATATCTTGTGGTCTACATCGCGTGTCCATGTTCGAAGAATTCGGGGTTCACCTTTTTGAAGTATTCACGTGCTTACGGTACGCAATTGAATACAGCATCTACATTGTTCACCTCATGGGTCCCACATACATACTTTCTGAAAGAGAGAAACAGCAGGTGATGCCGACAGCCAAAGCTGTGTGAAGTGTACTTGCATGGGATAGGCAACGAGATGCTATATAAGTATGTTGAAACTCCATAAAGTACTCAGGTAGTTAAGTACCTGCTTTAACATCCACGGAGGTCTCTTAGGTCTGCTACATCATCCGTTAGGCGGGCGTGCAAAACGGGTAGCTACGGCAGCCTGGCAGCTAGTTCGGCCAACCAGCAGGAGCTACCTTACTCTTGTCAGCACCTCATCTCAACTCTGCGTTTGCCCTCAGCTCCTCATCTGTCGAGCCTGCGTCCATCCAGCCCCAAAGTCGTTGCCATCGCCGTCGTCCTGACTGTTATCGTCGGTTTCTATCCGGGGTCGCGTCCAGCAGCACCCCGGTCTGTTTTTCTCGATACCGCCCGTTATCGCACCCCGTCGCCATATCAGAACATCGCTTTGAGATACACCCATCACACCCCTCCCGGCACGGCCCCTCGCCTCGTCCATGTCAGACACTTTGGCCATGGCGAAGCCGGCAGCCGAAATCAGCGACGACTGGCAGGAGGTAGACGATGACGACAACTACTCTGTCGTGTCCCTCTCCACCGACGACGGCCAGAGCGAGCTCGTCACCCCCTCTGGCCCCGCGGACGCTGCTCCAGCCGAACCCGGCCGAACCATCACGCTCCCTATACGTGGCCTGAAGCCAGAATACACCAGGCCGCCCCCGGACTACGATGACACACCCGTGGCGGATGGAGAGGATGCAACTCCGGCCCCCGAGACAGCTGCCTCGACCTGGTCGGTATCTTCCTCGGAAAGATCCGTCAACGAGATTCTCGACGTCGACCTCGACCCCACCTTCCTACAGAAGGTCGCCTCGTCTCTTATCAAGCTGATTGGAGAGGTTCTTGGCACCGTCAACTTCGAAGGCAACTTTGCTCAGCTCCCAGGCGCCCATGGTATCCGGGCACAGTGCCACGACTTGCAAGACCACCTCAAGTCTCTTGAGCCCATCATGGTTGGCTATGCCAAGCATTGGGACCCCGATGAAGCCGCCTCCGTGGCATTGCCCCTGGATCCCGGCTTGTATGAGTGGATGTCCAATCTTAGGATCGAGCTCCTCGGTCTGCAGGACATCCTGCAGCGCCACATGGGCAACAATCTGGGTGCTGGAGCGCCCGACAAACGTACAACGGCGTTGCGGCTGGATAAGTACAAACACTCCCTGGTCGAGTTCGCCGCCGAGATAGCGAGCTTCCTTCCCATCATGCGGGAAGACTTCAACGAGTTCCACGCCGCGAACCTGCCCGCCGAGGTTTCAGACAGCGCCGTATCCGGTGCGCACCATGAGACACTCTTCGGTCCCGGCCGCGATGCTGCCGTTGCCCGGCTACGGCGTGAACTCTACGACTTGAAAGACTGGGTTTCCACTTGTCGTTCCGAGGTCAGAATGTACCGCCAGCGACAGGCTCTGGCAGCGGCGCCCCAGGACCTCTTGGATTTGTCCGAGTCGTACCAGGTCATCAAGTCGACTCTGGACAGCATCCTGACCAGCAATCCGTCCGAGTGGCTAGACAGCAGCACCGCGGGGGGTCTTACCTGGCCCGAGTTCTGCCGCTTGAACCCCGACACGATCCGCTCGCTCACCCTCCAACTACGCGAGGTGGGCGAGAAGCTGACCAATCACCGCAATGAGGTTAATGCCGTCAGGTATACGCTCATGGAAGACCGTGCTCTGGAGTTTGGCGTCAGCGATTTGGCCACTCTGCAGTCGGTCCGCGATATTCTGGGTGACCTGTTCCGGATCCGAACCCCACGAGGCGGCATCCGCGGGTGCGAAACCAACGAACACAAGTCAATGCCTTGCGTCGAATAAACACGCCATTTGACGATTTCTTTGCGCGATGAAAAGTGGGTAGCGCGGCGCGGCAGTTGGTGTATTTTACGCATTGGAAAGCCCCTAGGCAGGGCAGCAACGGTCACAGTTGGGTAAGTCGGCGTAACTGGAGTTGGCATTTTCATGTCACCATTTGTAAAAAGCGGAGCGGGTAAATTGCTTCTTCGAGGAATTCACTTTTTTCCGTCCCTTGGGCACCTTTAACAAATTACGCTTTCGAGCAACCAGGGCTTGCATTTCCTCCCTCCTCGTCCATGAATAGGCCAGGTATCTGCGACATCGAAGCCACATATGTGCAGCGCTGGCCGTGGTTGGGGACCTCGAGTGGCCCACAGGCCAGTAAGGGCTCTGCCTCGCTGTTTGTTGGATTATGGCGATCCTGACGATGCCACCACTCTTGAGAATGGCTTGAGCTCGGATCAAGACGGCTGTATGCCGGCCAGGAGGTAAGATGTGACACTTGAGGACGGGGTTGCTGAACCTTGGCGGCTTCCAGCTTGGGCATCATTTCAGGTATGAGACAGTCCTCCTTGTCGAGTCACTATTTCCGGTTTGATACAGCGGCTCTCGATGGAATACTCACACGGAATACACAGCACAACTGGGGAAGATTCATTGGACAGGATGGACCTAGCATTGGCACATTGACTCTCTAATACCATGAGGCTCCCAGCCGTCACGCTCGTCTGGTCTTACTTCATCGGCTCACACCGACCACTAACTGCCGGACTTCACATATTGTGGATGAATTGCCTAAAAGCCATAAATATTGGAAGATTTACGAGTTACGGAAAGGAGCACTACTGTGAGGGCCGAAGCCGGGCAATGGGGAAGCAGTGTCCCGTCTGGGTTTCAGTTTACCCGCCCGCACCACGGGGATAATTTCCCTGCACCGCGATTTAGGCAGCACTTCGCCAATGTGTGTCACAGCATTGAAACTCCAGGCAACGGTCTATTGGGCTGCTTGGAGACCCCTGTAGATTCTTGGAGGTAGCGGTGCGATGACTCAAGAAAGCAGTACTCGGTAGGCAGCAGCGCAGCGACGAGTCCGGATAGGCAATCAACTCGTCGTGGCTTCACCCCACTACTGGCCACCCGCCGCCTATATATTGTGCATCTTTTCGCCTGTTCGAATGCGGAATTCCTTTCATTCCCCAGCTTCTCTGCCTTCTTTGGCTAAGATCAAGTGTAGTAACTGTTCTTGCTTAGTCTAACAGCTGAGCAGCGCTCCCCCGAGTGCGTTTTTCCTGTGCAGCCCAACGGGGCACCAGGTCTATTTTTGCCATTCTGGGGGCGACGAGCCACTGCTTGCAGTGTCTCGTCGCTCCCAACGTGTCCCCGATACTACACTACTTTCGGGCTTGACGCGAAACCTCTCGTATCTTCTTCTGCTTCTTCCATTTTCTTTCATTGCGATGCCGAGCTCGTCTTGGGTCGTGGAGAAGGAATTTTAACGAACAGAATAGGTTTAGTCGGAAGGGGGGTGAATGTGGCCAGGGTGCGGGACTTTGTAAGATCAATACGAATCTTATTTCGAGGTAACGCTGGTGCCTTTTCTGACCGGCGCACTACGAAAATACCCCTGGTTTCTCCACAACGACCCGTGCTTCAGCGTAGGAAAAGGGAAAGGAACCAGACAGCGGTGGCGACACACAGAGAGACTTTCAAGGCCATGGCGTGGAGGCCGAGGACGTAGGGGCGGGCGCGGCCGTGGAGGAGGGCAACGGCAGTGGCGAAGGCGAGGGCGGCGAGGGCGTAGGGCCGGTCGGGGCGGTGGAAGAGGGACCGGGCGACGGCGGCGTAGAGGGCGGCGACGGCGAGGCAGACGAGGGCGCCGTGACCGAGGAGGTAGTCGCGGCGGCGGCGCTGGAGGAGGAGGGCGAGCACGACGGCGGCGGCGAGGCCGAGGAAGGCGTGGGCGCGGCGGGCGGCGAGGGCGGCGGCGACGCGGGCGGGCGGCGGCGCGGCGTGGCGCACGAATGCCAGGAAGGGCCGCGCGTGGCGGAAGGCGGCCGCCGTCAGCGCCAGCATCACGACGAACCGCGGCGCCCGCCACCGCTCCCGCCACCTCCGCTCCAGCGCCCGCCGCTCGGCCGCCCGGTGCGCCGCCAGCGTCACGCCGTCGGCGAGGCCGCCCGGCGCGTCGTCGGCCGACGCCCGCGGGTACAGGAGCCCCTGGTAGTAGACGACGACGCCGTGGCCGACGGTGACGATGCGCTGGCCCTCGCCGGGCGCACCGACGTTCTCCTGGCGGTACAGCGTGATGCGGGGCCAGACGGCGTACTTGACCTTGGCGCCGGCGGTGTGGTGGTGGCGGTCGAGGCGGTAGCGGCGCTCGACGGCGGCGGCGTCGGCGGGGGAGGCGGAGGCGTCGGCGAGGGCGCGGTCGAGGGCGGCGCGGGCGCGGGCGTCGCGGGCGGCGTCGCGGCGGCGGGAGGCGTCGCGGGCGGCGGCGTAGAGGGCGTGCTCGGCGGGGCGCTCGAGGGCCCAGTCCATGCGGGCGCCGGGCGTCGCGGGCAGCACGTGGAAGACGGCGGGGCTGCGCGCCATGCACACGGCGAGGTAGCCGGCCTCGGCGAGCACGCCGTGCAGCTCGCCCCAGAGCTCGCGCGCGTCGGTCCGGCCCTCGGGCCGCCGGAAGCAGCACAGCGCGTTGGCGAGCGGCAGCAGCACCGCCGCCGCCGCGCTCGTCAGCCCGTCCACGGCCCGCCAGAAGTCGTCGCTCAGCATCCGACCCTGCAGGTACATGTTGATCATCTCGCTGCGGAGCCGGCTTCGCTGGTAGCCTGGCGCCCGCGGGGGAAAGCCCGTCGTGTCAGCGGAGAGCCCCTGGACCGTTTTGTGCCCTCATCCGTCGATAGGGACGAAGAGAGGGGGAGGAGGGGGACGAGGAGAGAAAGGGGAATACGGAATAGGGGTAAGACGGAGGAGGGACCGAAAGGGGGAACCCACCATCGGCGTCGACAAACATGGCGTCCTGCCTGTCGAGCTCGGCGGCCTGGTCCCTGGTGGCGCCGAAGAGGAGCTCGCAGAAGATCTTCCTGTGCATGATGCTGGCGAGGACGGCCATGACGAGCCACTTGCGGTGGGCGCGGTCCTTCATCATGGCGTCCCAGGGGCCGGCGAGCCGGTCCTCGCAGGCGACGCGGCCCGCGTACTCGACGAACTGGACGCCGTAGTCCTCGAGCCAGGCGGCGCCCTCGAAGTCGCCGGGGAAATCGACGTCGCCGAACCAGCGCTCCGCGAAGGCCGCCGTCGCCGCGTACACGTCGCGGTTCCGCTGCGCAAACCACGCGTCCGTCGGCTCCTCCTGGTGCACCGTCCCGAAGTCGAGGCGCCGCGCGAGCCCGCCCCGCGCCGCCTGCCGCTCCCGCTTGTTCCGCAGCACGTGCGCGAGGCCGTACTCGCTCTCGTCCAGCGGGGCGCCGGCCGCGCGCGTCTTGCGCCTCGGTGCCCCGTCCGCCGGGCCCGTGGGAAGGAGCACGTCGTCGTCGCTGTCGGCGTCGCTGTCGGCGTCGGCGTCGCCGAGCAGCCCGGCCCTCCGGAGCTCCGGCACGCTCACGGGCGTGTGCACGTCCTCGAGCGTGCGCTCCCGGAAGCCCTGACGGTGGGCGGCGCGGCGGAACGGGGCGAGGCCGCGCGTCGGCGCCACCGAGGCGGCGAGGGCGTGGCAGGCCCGGCGCGCGTACCGGACGACGGCGAGGGGCTGCTGCGCGCCGCAGCGGACGCACAGCGTGTGGCGGCACGCGGGGCACCGGAACCCCCTTTCGCCCTCGCGCCGATGCTGCTTGACGGCGCGCCAGTCGAGGACGGCGGCGCAGCCCGCGGCGCGGCAGAGGCGCGCCGGCCGCGTCGGCGTCCCGTCCAGCACGACGGCGAGGCCGCGGCCCCAGGCGCCGTCGCCCGCGTCCTCGCCGCAGTGCTCACAGCTGTTCCTGATCAGGGCCGGCGCGGCGGCGACTGCTCTGCCGCCGTGCCGTGGCGACGACGAGCACCACGCGCTCCCCTCCTCCGCTTCCTCACACGGGGGCGCGCTCATCTGGGCGGCCCAGGGCGCGGGCACCGTCTTGATGTCCGAGGCGCGCAGCAGGACCTCGTAGTTGGGGCCCCGGCCGAAAGTGCCAAAGTAGTGGCCCTCGAGGGCCATGAGCTGGTTGGCATCGTGGAGAAATCGGTCGGCGCTCCAGCCCTTTGCCAATGCCACTCGCCGGAGATCCTCAAAAAGCTCGTTGGCTAGGGTGCGGTGACGGACAATCCACGACTGAAAGTCGAGGGTGTTGCCTTTTCCCTTCAACATATCTTGGTACCACTCGCCATACTCGGTGGCGAGCCGGTCGAACTGCGGCATCGGCTCCTTGAGCGACCCCATGATGGAAAAGGCGAGTGAAGTACACTAAAGCCAGGGGCAGGGTGCGAAAATCAGAAACGAAAAACCATGTGAACTGATAGGCAGCAGAAAAGGAAAATAACCATCGCCACAATAAGAGCAAATCGGCTAGAAATCGTCTCAAGTACACATACGAAGTAGACAAAGACGGACTCGAGACGGCAATTAGGCCGCTTGGATTCCACCGCGGCCACTTCTGGACTTTTCCACCGCGGCGCGGGGAAACGGTTGCGGCGACAGACAGACCTGCGACAAAGCATTCCAGGGGGGGGGAAGCAGTTGAACGCCCCGGCCCGCCTAGAGATGACAGGAACAAAGGGGCGCGGCCGCTCGCACGACCAAAGGGATGAATACCGGAAACAGCCAAACTGCGAACCGAAGATGTATTTAGCTACATATCCTAATGATTGGACCATCGACGCACACGCATCGCCAAGACACGCGCGCCGCCAGCAAAATGAATGCGCCTTTGTCTTCCCCACCCCCTGAACCTCGCCCGAGGCACGTTTTCTCTCCGAGGGGAGGCAAGCCCGGTTGGGCGCGGATCAAGTATTGCGTATACAGAGCCGGTTCTGGACTTCGCCCTGGCGTATGACAAGGGCAGGCCTGGGGATCCTTAATGAGTGTGCGGCGTCGCGTGGCCATGGGCCTCGTACGGTGGCCCCTGCGCGTGAGCAGGCATGGCCGGCTGCTGGTACTGCGGCGGATGATACGAGCCGCCCGTCGGTTGAGAGGAGAGAGGACTGGCGGCCGGCTGGGGGTAGAACTGCGGCTGCGGCGTTGCATGGGCCTGGGGTGGCGGCGTGGGGTGGGAGGGCAGGGCGGCGTGGGATTGCTGGACAAAGTGCTGCTGGGCCTGAACGGGCGGCTGCTGTTGGTAAAGGGGCTGGGCCTGGGGCTCCATCCGGCCCTTCTCCATCTGACTCGGGGCCGAGATGGCCGGCGTCGTCGTCGCCGCGGGGCCGTCGTGCCCCGGCGCCGCCGACGTGGGCGTACAGTGCAGCCCGGCGGCCCGGTGACGGTGCACCTGGACGCCGACGATGGAAAGGGACACGACGAAGAGAACAAACTGGACGCCGCCGAGACCGGCGGCCGCGGCGAGGCAGCTGGCGTATATCAGACCGATGCCGTCGAGAGCGTACGCGGAACAGTAACCCGAGTAGTAGTCGCACTCGACGCTGCCCGCAAAGGCCGGGGCCACCTGGGCCGCGAGGATGGCGAAAGAGATGAGCCAGAAGATGAGCAGGAAGATGTCGAGGCTGAGGACGGCCCAGTAGTTGTAGAGGCTAGGCGAGCCGAACTGGGCCACGAGGTGGTAGATGGTCACGATCAAGGTGGCGACGCCCTACGAGGCAGTGAGTGAGTATGGAGACCCTCCCGTGGTAAACTGGTGGACAATCACGTACGGTGAAGAGACTGAGAGCATCGCCGGCGAATACCTGGAGGACAAAGACGGGCGGTGGTTAGCGAATGGTCATCCATCCCCTCAGTCGGGACTTCAACAAGTGCCCTACCAAGAACGTGACGCCAAAGCCGCAGAGGCCCATGATCACCACTGCCAGGACGAGCTGGACGATTCGAATCGCAATGAATCCCTTGGGGGACTCGGGAAAGTGTTCCCGCCCCACGGGTCGACGGGTAGAGTATTTGGAAGTCGACATTGCTAGTCGGCAAGCGTGGACAGTAACACCTCCGACCGCGCTTACTAGAGGGCCTCTTGGCGTAAAAGACTAGAGGGGGGATGTCACTCCGGGAAAAGGGCAGGAGAAACAGGAGTACAGGGCCGAATGTCTTGGGAGTGAGCCCTATATAAGTAAAGGATACGGAGCTCAGCTCGCCCATACCAAGCGGCAAGGCGTACTACGGCTCGACTAAAAGGACCTCAAGACGTCTCGGTCTCTCCGCTCTGCTGCGCGACGTGATATCGCCAAGTTAAACGCTCTTCGTCGACGAGCCTGGAACTAGTCGGTGGAAAAGGGGGGGACAGGCAGCCCGCCTTTCTGAGCGTGTCACCAATACCCAATTAGCCTTGCCCTCGCCGGGCTTGTTTCTCAGGCAGTCGGGCAGGTTGTGCGACCTTGTTGCTTCGGCCTGAAGTGACCAGTCGTTCCTCGCTGGCCGGGTTCGCGACCCCACGAGCCCCGGTGGCCGTGTTGGCTCGTTGTGGACCCCTGGTCGTCGTTGAGCCAACGGCAGCCGTGAACTCCTCCCCGCCCCCGCCCGCCGGCATATACCGTTACGGAGCGGCTGGAAGGGAGACATGCATGAGAGCCTGCGGCTGAGATGCACGGGTGACAGCCCGCAGCCGGGTCCATGCAGGAGCCTCGGCAGCTGAAGACCATGTTATCCCCCGTTCGACGGGTGTGGGATCGTCCCGCCGCGAAATGCCGACATTGTGCGCACACGAACCGCGAAAGGGGGGTTGTTTCTTGCCTCTCATAACGGGCGAGCGAAGAGCCCGCGAGCAGATCAGAGCCATATCGGCTCAGTAAAAACGGGGAGGTTTCTACAGGCTTCGGCAGTTCCGCAGACCCGAGCATAGCCTGGCACATAATCTCCTGGCGGGGGATACGACGCACTCGGGCGGAATATTGGAAATCTTCGTGTAAGTATGGCCGGCCAGCTGATAGGCGCCAAGGCCGGGCCAACTACCGAGATATCCCCCGCCTGTTTCCTTCTTCGTAGACATGAGGTACTCGAGTACTGCCCCGGCATCTGCGGTTCTCGGACGGCCACGCGACGGCCAACACGAGCTCGCCTTTTGGTGACGCCCCTACCCCAAAGGAGCTTCCCCTGCAGCCGGCCATTCGGATATGCAGTCCGGTTCCTCGGTCACACCGTTGCTTGTTTATTCCTACGGCGGCCGGACGCCTCCAGCCCAAGCGGGTCATGGTGCCACAGGGCGTCGAGTCATATCTCACATGGCCCTCCCGAAGAGCCGGGAGTCCAGGCCGCGCCACGGCGTCGTTAGCTTCAGCTGTTAGGCGCCGTGGTCCGTGGTGGCACGCCCGATGGCCACCTTAACCGCTTGCCTGCAGGTCCCCAAGACGGTGCAAGTGTGGAAATGAGACGGGAGGCCGCGGCACAGCGGGTGAGGACATGGCTGCTTGCGGGAGCCCGGCGGCTGAGACGCTCGTTTCCATTATGGCTTCGTGCGGGAGGGGGGGATTGCTTCGGATCCGAGGGTGGTGGCCTTGTCCCCATGCATTTCTCCCCTCCTCCCTGCGTTCGACTGGGGCCGATTCATTACTTTATGTAGCGCCGGGTGGTTGGGTGGCGGTTATGGAACGATAGGCCAGGTCAAAGCTTCCGCTACTTCACGGCCGGTAGTATCGCGGAAAGCTTGTAGGGCATGATTCTTTTTCTTTTTTCCTTTTTTCCTTTTTAAAGAACCATTGACTATGCCGGAATGGCTAAATCGACATCGCGACGTTCCAACTAAAACGTGAAGACTACGCCAGGCGCGGCAATCTTCTATCATGTACCTATCGAGGCGCGCCACTTTGATTCGTCTTGTCTACGCCGGGTCTGGAAGCTCTGGACAGTCCTATCTCTACGCAGTGTCTCGCCACTCCTTGTGCCAGGTGACAGGGTCCTGAAGCCCCTTCAGAACATCAGCCCTGCGCCCCAGCCAGACTTTGTGTGGCTCAACAGGTTATGCAGTGGTGACTTACCCGTCACTGAATCCACGCGGACGGACAGAACGGTGCTTCCAAGCCGCCTCGGAATGCATGCGATCCTGGAAACGGACCTCTTGGGTTGGGTACCAGCTGCTAGTCTGCGATGGCCCAACGTGGCCCGCCGTTGTGGAGGACCCGAGGCCCTGTTTGCGCCGTTGCGACGCAGGCAAAGGCCAGAGAGAAGCTGCAGGTGTGGAGGGTTCGCAGGTAGCCAGCCAGGGAGCATAGAGAGTTGCTAGCTGGCGGGGCGAGGTTCTTGGTATCCGACCGTGATATGCGCCTTTTCGTGTCCCCGTGGCACACTCCAAGCGGCTGATCGTTCGGACCATACCATCCCTTCCCGGATGGTTACAATGACGTCTTATACGTCGGTCAACGTCGGCAAATGGCCAGTAGCAATTCCTATCGTGAAACGTATGTCGAGCCGTCTCATAAAAGAGACACAGTACTATGTATTTGTTTCTTCGTGTGCATTGACTACGAGAAGCCCACGTGCTTGCTTTCTAATAAGTGTACCTGAAACCCTTTAGACCCTCTAGCACCACCTCTCCCCTCCGTTGGCGTTGGTTCGCCCGATAGAAGTACAGCGAGAAGGCCCCGACGACGGCGATGATTAGGATATGCGAGCCGATGGAGATCCAGACGGCCGTCATGTAGCGTGGGGCCTCGGCCTGGCGCACAATGAAACTGCCGGCGATGCCGCCAGCGCCGTTGAAGGCCGTGACGGCGGCGGCGGTGAAGACGCGTTTCCACTGACCCGCGATGTTGTTGGCCTGGTACGACGACAGGGCGGCCCAGTTGGAGACGTAGGCGCCCGTGGCGAGGAAGGTGCCGACGTAGCGCACGGCGACCTGCTCGGCGAAGCCGAGCATGCCGAAGCCGACGATGAGGCAGAGGCAGTTGAAGACGATGACGGGGCCGCGCAGGCGCAGGCGGTCCGAGACGACGGACGAGAGGACGACGGGGACGACGGCGTAGTAGTACGGCGGGGCGCTGAGCAGGATGGAGCGGTCCTCGGAGAAGCCCATGCCGCTCTGCAGGATGATGGGCAGGAAGTACGACAGCGACGTGGACACGAGGTTCAGCAGGAAGAACAGGACTGCGAAGCCGTACACCTTGGCGTCGGCCGCGTGCCGCAGCACCTTGGCCCAGCTGAAGGGGTCCGCCTCGACGTCCTGCCGGTCGTCCTGGATGCGCGCGACGGCCAGCCGCTGCTCGGCCTCGCTGAGGAAGCACAGGCTCCGGTGGGCGTTTTCGGGGAAATCGATCATCCAAAAGTACGTCACGATGCCGATGGCGCAGGCGATGACGCCCTGCACGAGGAACATCCAGCGCCAGCCCTCGAGGCCGGCGCGGCCGTTCAGCTTGTTGAGCCCGAAGTTGACGATGCCGCCCGTGGCCAGGATGATGACCTCGCCCGACTGCAGGAAGGCGTAGCGCGTCTGCTGCTCGGCGCGCCGGTACCAAGTCGAGATGAGGTACGTCAGGCCCGGGTAGATGCCGCTCATGGCCATGCCCAGCAGGACGCGCAGGGCGATCATCTGGCGCCAGGTCTGCACGAAGGCGGTGCACAGGGTGATGAGGCCGAAGGCGAAGGTGATGAGGGCAAACCAGAGGCGCGGGCCAAAGGTGCGCACGGCCACGGTCGAGGGCAGCTGGAAGGCGATGGACGAGATGGTGAAGATGAAGATGGACACGCTGTACCGGTTCCCCGTCAGGTCGAGGTCGGTCAGCATCGACGTCACCGACGCCGACGAGATGACGCCCGAGTCCAGCAGGTTGAGCGAGCACAGGATGCCGGCGATGGTGCAGAGCCGCACGTCGATCTTGAGCCGCAGCCGCCGCTCCAGCGCCTTGTCCGCCGGCGTCCGCGTCGCGACCATGTCGCCGTCGTCCAGGTCGCTGTCCGACCGGGACGGCCGGCCGTCGTCACCGTCGGTCTCGCCGGCAGCCGCGTAATCGCGACCACGCGCGCCGTGGCCCTTGACCGGTGCGTCGTCTTCAGCATAGACGCCAGCCATGGTAGCCGCGGTACCCCGTCTCGATATCGGAACACGAAGAGGACGGGCGCTTTGGGGTTGGTGGGTGACGGGCGGGGCGACTCTCTTGTGGCGGTCGCATTCGCTCTCCGTTTCCCCTGGTCCTATGCCTCGGCGGGTGAGGACGAAAGCAAAAAAACACGCAGCGCAGGATCGCCGGCTTGAGAAATAGAGCGCGAGAGAGGCGTACGGACAACTCACGACAACCCGTCGGACAACAGCAAGGAAACACCTTGTATCAGCCTCTGGTGCTGCCGGCTTCGGCTGGTTTCCGCCCCAGCCCTCCAGTCACGCTGACAAAGCCTCGCCTGCATATTACTGTCATCCCCATAACAAATATCTACCCGCGCGGCGATTGCTCCTCGCGGACCGGGGGGTCATGCACATGCTGGGCTGCTTCAGCAGGGACTTTCCGAATCGGGGCGGGGTTCGGTGAGTTTCCATCTTGGACCCTTTTGGCCGGCGGGGTCTTTCGGGATTGCGTCCCGAGCGGGAGACGCGCATTTTCGCCATGCAAGTGCTTTGGTTGCAGGTCTCGTACGAATACCTTACTAATTGTAAATCCTACGCGCGATAGTTTTCGAACCGAGCCGCCGGTTACACGGAATGGCTTTATTTTCTCGAAATACCGTCGCTTTGCATCCACAGGTCGGTACTGCTGTAGATGGGTCGTGCTGCACTATTCGTTAGATACTGCAGAAGTAGGTACCTGCACTTCGGCCTCGCTTATGACCGCTGACGATGAAGGGCCATCCTGACGACGCCACGTACTCATCTCGGGGAAACTCAAGTTGCAGGCCACGGCCAATTGCTCTGCGCCGACTCCTTGGGATCGCTGTCTCTTTTTGGACCGGTTCATTGCTTTTGGGGCGGGCTTGGTAGACCGGGCCGTGGCTCTTTGCTCACCGCTAGCTTGAGTCGCCAATGGCGATCAACCGTTCAGGCTCTTAGCAACCTGTGCCCACGTCGTTTCCTAAAGCACAACAGGCTGTCGCGAACAGGAAGTACACGTCAAACCGTTAGATCTGCTCGAAGAAACTGTGAAGCAGGTGAAGCAGGACTGCGCAGTTATGAAAATACATTCACAATGGCTTTTGTCGTCGATCAACTTCCCGTGGGAAGCTGATCGATAAATGTGACATTTCTTAGTCCCCGTAACGCCTGTATTTCTAAGGTCGGGCGGGCCGACCCTGTAGCTTACTCGGTAACGCTGAGCCCGGAGTCAATACAAGTATCGCGTTGGCAGCAAAACGGAAGACGGCGCAGCGAGAAAAACTGTAGAGCATGGTATAAGTAGATCATTGCCACTCAACCATCCTCTAACGGTACCTGACCATGTATTACCACAACAGGTAGCTTGAGGGAAATTTATGTTGGCACCTACATGCGAAAAAGAGCATCTCAACCTACGACTTGCGTGATAAGATATCTCCCGGCGCCGCATGTAGCCTGGTATCCGACCCATTAACCAGTACTCGTATAAGGGGAGCAATTCGAAACGAGATCAGACCTCTAGAAATCAGACGGCTCCCAACGATGGCAAAGGATGAATCATCGCAGTTGCCATCTTCGTCCTGGCCCGGTGGCGGGAAATATTATTCGTGTGAGTAATAGGGGAGCAGAGATAAGCCGCTTCTCGGGGCACGCGTTTGCTTGATCATTTGAAATCCCAAAGGGACTTCAGTACCGGATCAGAAATAGTCCCGCGTTCTGTGCAACCCAGGTCAGCCCAATGGTCTTCCTGGTTCACCCCTAGGAGAACCGCACCGGCACTGGAAATTCGTTTCCTTTGAAGTCATTTAGGGGCGACGAAACTCGAGGCCGTAAATCACAGGGCAGAAGCTCAATCGCCGCGGATGAGTCCAGGCGTCCTTCCTCCCTCCCCGTTGCACTTCGAAACCGATAACCAATGTGAGGAAAGCCGCCCTCGGAAATCGAACCCCAATCATTTCCTGACAAGCCGTTATTTGATGTCCTTGCCTGCTTTTCTCCGGCAGGTTGGCCATAGAGTTGATGAGAGCAATGGGAAAGGTCCCACTAGGTACATTGCTGTTTTGGTGCGTTGGCTGCCATGCCGTGTTGTGAACATGGTCAAAGAGTCCGTAGTGGTGAAAGCACCATCGCCAAGTTGAATAAGACGTCAGCCTGCGGCCGAATATAGGCCCATGGACCGGCCCAAGGGAGAATACGGCGGGAAAGAACTCAATCAGCCATGCTCGGCGATCGAGAGGCACAGCTGCGGCAGCGGTGCTTTAAGCGTCCGGTGTAGATCCACGGCCCTGCCGATGTCCTAAGTCAATCGACCCATGCCGGATATTATGTGATTTGCTGCCGAGACCAATGAAAATAGAGTTGACAAAAAGAGGGCAACGGGCCTTGTCCGCATCCATCGTGAACTAAACAGAAAGAAGGCCTTGCGTCAACGGCACCATGGCGCACGTTGGGTGCCTCTCGTCGGTCCGTACTGATCTGCTCGGAGAGAGGGGCTTCGGTACACATGGGGAACACGAAAGGTGAAGCATGCCAGCCACCATCGTTGACGGTGTTGGATTCAAATCGTGGCAGCCGGGGTGCTCTGCGAAGACCGCGGGTACCGTGGCCGCCCACCACCGAAATGACTAACCCTGGACCTCATGGCGCCGGCCACTCAGCACCGTCAGTATCGTGCCGAAAAGAGCGGCCATGAAAGCTTAGGGCGCGGCTCTACCCGTGTTACGGCTAGATTGGATGTCGTGGGGGCCCTTGTCGTGTCCCTCGGCGTCTTGCGAACCCATCGCGGATGTGTCCCGCTACTCGGTGTTGTCGTGATAATCGTCATCTAGTCGCGTGTTGAAAACGTGGGCAACAGGGCAACGGCCCGAAGCCATGCCTATGGCTCCTCGGGAGGACACGTGGCGTAGGATGAGCCCATGGAAGACGGATGTCCTCTTGAAGCTCGGGGCCTGTAATCGCACCGCAGGACAACCAGTTCCATACGTGTTTGGACTGGCTCGATTGTGTATTTGTCCAGACATGTGGTATAAAGCTACCCGGTAGGCGATGCTGCTGCATATTAAATTATGCTTACTGTACTTGTGTCGGCCAATGGGACGCGCTCACTGAGCAGGACCTGGCGGAGATATTCTGTAATTTCCATCTCCGGTCGCGACCCTGGCTACTTGTTCGTATTGGAAGTCGATGGAAACCACGGGGCCTGCAGACATGTTACCGCCGACAATTATAGGCGGGAAAGGGAACAATAGATCAACAAACCGGGGGTTTGCCCGCGGGGCGGGATTCTCAATTGAGGCGGAGTCGTCACTACCAAGACGCTCCGTGATTCAAGACGGGCTTTTGCCGGGCGGCCGTCGAGGAACAAGTGGGGCAGAGTCGGCACAAAGGTGCACAAGTGGGCACAGCAGGCGCATCGGCCGTCGATGCAAGGGAGCACCTGCTTCGTACGGATGGCCAAGGCACCGAACCCTGCAGCTGTGCAACCGGCGCATCCGGAGCTTTCGTTTCCCCCGCTCCTCGGCTTTGAAGCGACACTCCCATGCCGCTCTTGGCCCAACGGTCTCATCTGTATTCTCCTTGCGCCCGGCATCAACTAACTTTGCTTGAGACAACCTGACAATGGAGCGAGAGAGAGCAAAGAGCGCAACCATTGCGAAGTGGGGCGCCGCCTGTGCTCCCTGCGCGGTAAGGACGCCGCCCCCTCCCCTTTCCCTCACCACGCAGAACAGCCTCGCGAGTGAATGAGTGCCTGCTGCGCTACTCTCGGCCCATGGGTTCGGGGCCTCAATGAACTCCGAAACTGTTATCTCAAACTATACAGGCGAACTAAAGTCATGGACCTCCGGTCGCTGCTTCGCTGCCAGTGACGCTTTGTTGCCTCGCCGCATGCGTCTATGTTTGCTCCGTCGCTGACCCGTCGTGTCGGAAACAGACGGCTAAGGCCAAGTGTCTACGATCCAACGACACTCCGGGATCAAAATGCGATAGGTACGGCCATTAGCCCCCCTCCCTTACAGGTACGGGAAGGAATCCCCCACAGGCCCCAAAACCCCCTTGTAATCTTCGTGGGGTGGGCTTTGGTGGTTTGGGCTTCAGCTCCCCGTCTTAGACGCCGAGGCCCGGCAGTGGCCGTATATCCACTCGAGAATTGACTCGGGAAGCTCACACTCCTTGCCACCTTAGATGCGAGCGGTTGCAGAAGGACTGTGCCGGCCAAATCCACCGGCCCAGGAAAAAAAGGCAGACCAGGCCCTCGTAAGTGATCTGCCGTTTTCAAACCTCGTCCGGGGCGCCCCAGGCTTCAGCGGCACCGCAGTAACCCCTTTGTCTTGGCTTCCGTCCATCCGAGCCACGCAACAAGGCAGATCGTGGCATGAACCCCCGATATCTCTTGGGCGGTACACTAATACGACCACGCCAGGAAAACAGCCCAGTTGGAGGAGCGTCTCAACAGCCTTGTTGATTTACTGAGGGCCTCCAACTCTGGACAATCCGTTCCTAGTTCTGCCTCTGACGGCGCATTCCATCATGGGTCGCCTTTCGAAGCGGGACCGAGGTCGTGCGTAGCCTCCCGTACCCACGCTCTTACACCTTGGCCCATCGCGAACTTCCGAGCAGGTACTAATAGCACACTTCCTACAGCTTGAGGAGACTCTCCGGGCCGGCAAGTTCCAAGTCGAGCCCTGCAACGGCCACCTCGAGCTACGAGCCCTCGGGCATCGTGCCCTCGGAGTACAATGAGCATGCGCCGCCGAGATGCGTCTGTCGCGCTCCGATGGCGCCCAGTTTTGAACCGGTGGAGCCAGACGAGGTCCTCTTGTCTACCTTTTTGACCAAACTCAGTCCCAACTTCCCCTTCGTTGTGCTGCGTCCCGGAACGTCCCTTGCCGAGTTGAGGGCAACCAAGCCTTTTCTGTTCTCGGTCATACGCATGCTGGCCTCTGTTCGCCATACGGCCTCGATGCGGGCACAATACTACATTATCATTAAGCGCATTTCAGAGCAAACTTTCCTCCGGTCTGAAAGATCGTTGGAGTTGCTCCAAGGCGTTCTACTGGTTCTCGGCTGGTACCACCACCATTGCATGGTGCATACGCAGATGAACAATCTTGCATCTCTGGCCCTCAGTCTTAGCTGGGATTTGGGCATCTGCCAGCCACCTGGGCTGTTGGAGAAAACTCGATTACTGGTTCTCAACCCCGAACAGCCGTCGGAGAGGACCAACGAAGAAAGGAGGGCACTCTGCGGAACCTGGTATATGAACTCGACGATCGCGGTGGCGCATGGAAAACCCGAACGACCCAAATACACCCGTTACATCGCCCAGTGTGTCCGGGAACTCGAATCGGCCAAGGAATTCGACAGCGATCTCATCTTGGTGCAACTGATGAAGATCCAGAACCTGAATGATCGGATCCACCAGCTTCTCGACGACGAAAATCAAGAGGAGCACGTCGCCGGCGGCCCGCGGGCGCCCACGATGGCATACGTCAGTGCTTTCCAAGCCGACCTCGACAGGTTCAAGGCCCAAATACCGAGGCATCTGGAATCGAATAGTGGGCTACATCCGCCATCGTCCTGGACAACCTGTCACTAACTCCTTCCCAGGGTTAATCATGTTTCATGTCCGCTCAGCCGCGATGCGGTTGTGGGAGCCACCGAGGATGGACGCCGCTTTATTAGAAAACCTGTCCAAATCGTTCACCTCACTTCCTACTGGAGGCCCGTCGACGCTTGATTTCTTATACAACTCACACAACGCTCTAAAGGAATGGTTCGAGTTTCTCCTATCTATCGATCCCGGAGAGTTTGCATATTTGAGCATGATCCCGTGTGCTCAACTCATAATAGCGGTGATTCTTTTGGCCCGCTGGACACGGCTGTCTTGTACCAACATCCCGCGTACCTACACCAACTCGGAGAGGATATACGACCCGAGCAGCGTGAATGGGGGTGGGACAAGGCTGGTGGCCGACTTGACTCTCCGGGATGCCGACCTAGCTGTCCCAGTCGCTGCCAAAACTCTCGGCTCGCTTATTCACTCGCAACCGGGTTTGCACCTCGACGTGGCAAGCCTTCTACGAAGGCTCATCCAGCTTTTCCAGCAAGCATCATCCGTGGTCGGAGGAAACGAGGGCCCCGGGCTGGGTTTCAATATATGGGACATTGCGGCCCACAAGATGGGGATCCTGCGCCTCAAGCTGGAGCGCTGGACGGAAATAGTGTCGACACTGGGGTCCGAGGGGCTCCTGGCGCGAAAGTCGCAGGCCGCGGGCGACAGCGAGGTGTCGAGCAGTGCCGATGAGAGCTCCGACATGGCCGAGGCGGCGCCGCCGCCACGGCCCGGTCCCATGGAAGGCATCGAGATTGTGGACGCGAGCGCGATGCCGCCCAACCCGGACGCGTGGCAGTACAACAACAACGAGTTCGCCGACGACCTCTTTGACGGCCTCGGGCTCGACCAGAATTTCTTCTACGACGGGGGCGACTACGGCGCCACCCTCCTCAACAGCCTGCAACCTATCTTCCAATAGCAGCATTTTCGCTTCTTGGAAGTAACGCGGACATTTGGACGGGGGTGGGAAGGGCGGGGTTTCATAGAAATTTGCATAAAGGATCTATACCACGAGACTGTAGCGGAGCCATCCCCATGCAGATGGGATGGGGCGAACCGATAAACAACAACGCTCGGGTCTATCAGGAAATGCCGTCCTCCTCGTCTTAAATATTAGACGTACGCCACAGGCTACTGCAACTCTGCCGTGGCTTGCAGGCTTTGCTGCATGGGTAATGTGGCTGGAATCTTTCAGTTAGCCGGTCTGTAAGTTGCGCCGCGGCCCAACTGGCAACTGGCATGAGTCGCGTCTGTTTTCTTTCTTTGTGGTCACAGAGAAACTGCAGAGGGAAGCACAGATGGTCCCGCAGGCCGAGGCTTCCACGGTGCCCCCAAAAGTTGCCGCCGCTCACGACGCCGCCACGAGCGGCGCGACGGCGTGGCTTGGCCGCTTGGGCCTAGCTGAGCGCCAAGCTGAAAGAAAAGACGGCGGCCAGCGATGGGACGGCGTGGCGGGCTTGTGAGGACCCCAGCATGAGCTGGAAGTGATGGCATTTGACCATGCTCTTGCCCTCCTCTTCCCCATCTCACAACGCCAAGCCAGGGGTACGATTAGCGAAGGGGACCCCAGGGCGTTTCGCCGTCGGACCCGGGGCGACGTGGCGACGAATAGCCGTCTCGAGCAGGCGCCGCGGGGAAGGGGAAACCGGCTTTCCACTCTCGATTTGCGACGGGCAAACGATCCGATCCATCCAATCGGGTCCCTTACCTCGTCCATACGCGTAGAACGAGAGCGCCCAATGGCTGGCAATGGTGTCCCAGTCAACACGCAGGGCCATGAAAGCTGAACGGAGGGGTTCGTCGCAGAACAAGGGGGAAGGACCTCGGGGAAACTCTCCTTCGGGCCCGGTAAATGGTAGCGCGATTCCGGGTCCCTGGGTCTTCGACGGGGGCGATCTGTTGGATGGTACGTATTGCTTTAGATAAGAGGTACGCAAGTACTCCGATCATTGTACGGCTCTCGCTTAGGGATCATTCGCTCATGATAAGGTAACTACTTTAGTTGCTACTACTGAGACGGAGGCACGCTTCGTTGAGTCGCAATAGGGCCTCGGTCGTCATGATTACTTGGCTCATTGGCCACTAATTGGATTGATAAATGGAGAGCATGGAAGGGCCCGACCCAGGGAGGGCGGGTTGGCAAAAAAAGAGAGAGAAGATGCATCCATGAACCAGTGTGGAGGGCCCCAATTTGTTCCCGCTAGAAACCTCCCCACCCGGTGGGGTGGATTTGCCCAGCGTCTGGTCACTTGGGAGCAGGTGCCCAGTGCCCAAAGAAGACGGAATGATTGGCATCCCCTTCCTCCCCTTTGCGTGGATGAGCTTGGGTACCGAGATCATCATCCATCATCGACTCCTCTCTTGCAGCTCTCGGAACCCGGTCTGGCTTCCGAAGCGGGTCAAGGGCAATCAATGCTTTTCCTGCCCCCTCCGATGTGTCCGCCGTCCACTGTACGAGATGCCGGATTGGGTATTAATGTACTGGGGCCCTGGGGCGTTCCAATACCGGCCGCCTCGGGACGCCATACTGCCCCCAATATGGTATACCTAGTGCCTAGCCTCGCGGCTTGAACTGCTTCAAAGCATGTACTCTTCTCACATTTTGTTACCCTTTTCGTCCTTCCCACCGCTGCTAATTGCCCCGGCCCCACTGCCGTGAGCCCGCGAGCCCGCGACCTCGTTGGCGAATCGGCTCTCGCGAACATTGGGTTGAAGCCCCCCTCCCCATCAAAAGGAAAAAAAAGGAAAAAGAAAAAAAGTCGGGACAATTTGACCGTCCAGCTGCCTGTCGGGGGCACCTGGTGCTCACGGGCGACAACCCTCGCGATACCGTCGTCGGGCTTCTTCCCAGGGCAAAGTAACCGTCGATAAAGCTTTAAGCATAAAGCCCGCCGACCCCGTATACGCACGAGGGAATTGCTTTCTCTGCTTCTTCCCCTATGAAGCGCGCCGAATCGACCCGGTCCCTCGGTTCTGCTGCCAGGGTGATCAGGGCCCCATTTCCCTCGATGGGTCTGAGCTTCTCTGCCAATAGAAATGGTGCCGGACCACCATCTGACATCTCCCTCTGTCACGTCCCCGTACCTGTCGCCTGCCTCCTCCACAAATGGGGAGGGGCAATAAAGTTCCGTCGACCCGCGAGACGCCAGCCGCGCTTCCCCTCGGGGTCCTGGATCCTTCCCTTATGACCGCCGCTGGGTCCGTTGGCCTGGCGCTGACTCTTCTGCCCCTCTGCCCCTGCGCGCCCAAGTACGGTGACGACGTGGTGGTGGTCGAGCGAACGCCGTTCAGACGCGACAAAGCTCGAAACCCCCCGCCCGGCTGTCCGTCCCCCCCTTACCCATGCAAACCTTCTGCAACGCTTCCTTTTAGCGAGGCGACAGGGTAGCATGGAAGCAGGAACGGCCAGTCATATGCCGGCACGCCTTTCTCAATACCGCCAGGCAAAAGAGTGGGCGGATTCCCAGGCCCCTGCCGAGATTCGGCTCTCGTCAATGTCTCTAGCTGTCGATCGCGAAGGCCCATGACTCGGGCTCGGGCTCTAGTTAGTCAGTAACCTAGCGACGGGGGTCGGTCGGTCGGGTCGGCCCACGATGTTTCCCTGCTACGTGAATAGACCACCTGAGCAACATCAGACCAGACACGTACCCCTTCCAAGATTTTCCAGCTCCCTGGGCGTAGGAGTTTCGTGGAAGGTCCCAGGGCGGCCAGGGGCCAACGGGATGAAGTCAGCGTTGCATGCATATGGCGACGTCCAGGCACACATAGCGATCGGGTCTCGGCATGGGTGCGTACGGCCAAGGCATGCAGAGAGTACACAGACCACAGGTATGCCCAACCCCGGTCCACTGACACTAGAGGTAGCGCGTTGGATATGTGTGTCGGGCTTAGTGTCTCCTCCCTCAGTCCGGGGGGAGGGACCATCAAGAGGATGGAGCTCTCAAAACGTGATATTTCAAATCGGGAAATCCCCTACCGTTAGTCTCGCACTTCCCTCCGACAATTTGCCCTGGCTTCGGAGGGGGCACACAGGTCAGGAGTAGAAAAAGCCTCCAGGCCCGGCCGCGGATTTCATACCTGTTGTCCCATGAACGAATGCTTCCGGTCTCGTACCTTTTTTCCTCCGTCCGACCACACACCATAAGACCGACCAGAGCCTCGGGAAGCATCCTTCCTTCCTGTTGATCCCGATTCGTCCCATCGCTATCGCATCTCGGCTTTTGTTCCGAGTGCTTGGGTTGCACCCATCGCCAAGACCGCCCAACCAACCCACGAAAGGCACAACACCATGGCAGTCAAAATCTGTCTCTTAACACAACTGCCGTCGGACGCCTGGTTCGAGGGCATGGTGGCGCGGCCCAGCGGCGACCTGCTGCTGGCGCGCGTCGACCAGCCGCGGCTCTACTCTCTGAGCACGGCGGACCCCGAGGCCCAGCCGGAAGTGCTACACACGTTCCCCGAAGACATGTGCACCGGCGTCATTAACATCTGCGAGCTGGCGGGGTGCCCGGACGAGTACATACTCCTCACGGGGCGGATGGACCTCGCGCAGGTGCAAGCCGACAACTTTGTCCTGTGGCGGGTCGCGCTCGACGGCTCGGGCGCGCGCGCGCCCGCCATCACCAAGGTGGCGGAGCTGCCGCAGGCGGGGCTGGCCCTCGACGTGGCGACGGCGTCGCCGCGGACGGTGCTCGTGTGCGACTCGCGGACGAGCAGCATCTACGCCGTCGACGTGGCAACGGGCACGAGCGCCGTCTTCCTGACGGACCCGCTGTTCGCGCCGGCGGGCGCCGACGACTTCTTCGGCATCAACACCATCCGCGTCGTGGGGGAGCACCTCTGGTTCACCAACAGCAGCCGCGGCCTCGTGGGGCGGGTGCCGGTACGGCGGCGGAACTACGACGGCGACGACGCCGGCTTGGCCGTCGCCGGCGCCGTCGAGGTGCTGGCGCACGACGTGCCCGACTGCGACGGCTTCTCGGTGGCGGCCGACGGCCGCGCCGCCTACACGGCCTCGCCATCCGAGGGCAAGCTCTGGGAGGTGGCCCTCGACGCCGACGGCCGCGCCGGCGCCACCACCACGGTGCTCGCCGACCAGCTCGTCCACCCCACGGCCGTGCAGCTGGTCCCCGCCGCCGCCGGCCCGCCCCGCCTCTACGCCGTCTGCTGCGGCCAGATCGAAGTCGGCTGGCTCGACGCCGACCGCGACCCCTGGGAGGACATCGCCGTCGGCCTCAAGGGCCTCACCACCACGGTCGAGGTTACCGAGGTCGTCGAGACGCGCGGCGCTTAGGGGGAAGGGGGAATAGGATCTTTTTCCGTCACGGCATACGGAGTACAGCGTCACAAAGGACTCGAGCTTGTTTTGGGGGGAGTTGGGTCGTTTACAACAGTACAGGCGGGACCATGATACCAGCTGCCCTAACCATTATTGGGCCATTTTGCAACGGTGGTTTTGCTTTCCAGGGCGGTTGGATAGTGTTGCGTTATGGGACTTTGGGATATTTAGCCTTGTTTGTTCCTTATATGGCGGGAGTTCCGGTCGGTACGGCAGATACCATATACGTGTATATTTCACGGTGTCCTAGGTGTGCACCTTACTACCTACTTTACTAGGCAACAAGTCTTTGGACAACCTTCATTTATTCCGGAGTCTAGTAATACTGTTGTCTCCTCAGGGAGGTAGTTGTCTGTAAGACTGCGTGTCCCGGCGAAAGTCATCCTCCCTTTCCCCCTGGGTGACCACGTCACCATTTCGACGACTGCTGGGCCCGGTCGTTGTTAACGGAGGGGGGCGTCTTCCCGAAGCGGGTGGCGGCGTGGAGGCCGGGGGATTCGGCGCGGCGGAGGCCGAGGACGGGGGGCGTTGGCGGGGCGGCGGGCGACGGCGCGCAGGGCCCCGGGGGACGACGGGGCGGCAGGGCGTCCAGGCAGGGCCCGCGCACGGCCCCGGGAAGGCCCGCGTACGCCCCGCTCGGCCGCCCACGGCGCCGGTTCCCGCTGCCGCCCGCCGGAACGTCCGCGTGTACACCCGCAGCAGCTAGCCCTTCCAGTCCACCGCGCGGTCGACCGTCCGCTCGGCCCCCAGTAGCATGTCCTCGCTCTGCGGGGGCAACTTTGCCGTACGTGTTCCGAAGAAGCGTTTCGGCCTTCTTGTGCGCAATGGACCTCACCATAACCATATCTGCGGCAGTGGACACCGAGGCCCCGTGCAACACGTCGTTGGCGTTGTCCCCCCAAGTCTTTGATGGCGGTTCCATCGCTGCTGAGCATCAGATGGGCGTCTCTCGCACATAGGTGTTGCAAGAACCAAAAACGGCGCATCTGCCCCCTGTAACGCGAGCTCCAACGTAGTGGTCTTGTTGGCATGTTCATTTGGCAAGCCAAAGCCAATGTGTTCACCGGACGCCTGTGCCATCCAATCACGGAGCTTGTGGGATCGATAAAGGTTGATCTGGCTAGGTATGAGCTCATCAAGCTCACTGAACACCCTAGCCGCCTCTTCTTTACCGTATATGGGAGTCCTGTACGCCGTGCCATCCGCGCCTCCCTACGTCATGTACGACTTGTTAATCTCTCGGGGGTTGGACAGTCGGGCACCGACAGCTGCTCTCAATACCTCGAGGCTCTTGCCATCCAGGCTGCCCATCTTGAGTCGCGGGATGTAGTAGCGAGATCGCCTCGGTCTACATTGCCAAGCGGTGCTGCAACCGGCCGTGCTAAGCTTTTTTATCTTGACCTTTCGGATCTGAGCGTAGGGTCAAGCTCGCGCTTCAGCGCGGTAATTTCATTTGTCAATAAATTCCGATACAAGGTGTTCGGGGTCTTTGTGGTAGGGGATAGAAAGGAGAACTTCGTTGCGTTCAATGCTACTATGATGGTTTGGCTGAGTTCTCGAATTCGCGCTTGCCGACCCTATGTACCCTTTGTTAATATTACCGAAACGCATCACATAGGAAGATATAATGCAGGTCATGTACAGTAGGTAACGAAATCGGCCTCCTATGTGCGCAGCAAGGGGGCAGACTCTCCGCTTGGGCCACTTCTATTTTTGGATCGTATACTGTGTTCCTTAAATGCTGACCGACTGTGTCATCAAGTCACCCTGTCAACCTTGGTAGGTACCTATCAGCACCCTTTGTACTCGTTGCTAGGCCAAATCCGTTCTACCATAAGCAGTAAGGTAGCGTAGTCTCATCCCATGACTTGCATCCATATAAAAGCCTGGCTATTCACGATATGATGGCTTCGTAAATGACCCTAGATAATATTCTTAATTCCTGGTCCCTCAGTTGTCTATCCACTTGGACGTGTTTGACCATTGGCCTTAGTTGGCCCCAGTCTAGCGGGAGATCGTCAAGACCACCTCCGTAGCCCTAGTGCAGACCCGCTGAATCCGCGGGCTGTGTGGCGTACAAGGATGTGGCTTGCCTACCCCGCCGACAGAGCTGTCCAGCGTTAGAACGCGACCGTCTGCAATCACTGAGCGCATCCGTTGTTGGCCTTCATCAACCAACACCCTGGGCAGGTACGATCCATTTTCGGATCACGTCCATATCCAGACCATGTCAGTCAAGGTTCTTGACTGGCTTTCTAGAAGTTTCTACATTCCAGTGCAAGTCTTTCATTCCAGTGAAGATGAGTCACACGCTGGATCCGATTGCGACTATCGCGCTGTTTGCCGCCATGGGTCTGTCAGGTCGCCACCTTCTTTTTCCCCATGCCCTAAAATGGACCGCCACGTTAGCCCTCAGGATAGCTTCCTAGACGAATCTAACTCATGGTATCACGAACCGGTTGAGCCGTCTTCGTTGCCCTAGATAGAGGTGGAGAGCGTGGGATCATCGCCTGCGCCGTTTATCGGGTCAGATGTAGGAGAGTCCGCTTACTGCGCTAACGGCAGACAAAACGGCAGCATCCCGGCGACGCTGCCGTTACTGCAGCTCGCCGATTGGGATGAAGGCGAGGCGTACGACGAACAACCTCCCACTTGCCTTCACTACTCGATCGAATGGAAGCTCACCTGTAACGGCAAAACCCTGCGAAAGGATACCAAACCTAACCTCGTCCTCGCCCCTGGCGCCTACTGGCGGAAGTTCCTGCAGCCCAAGCTGGAAAAACTGGCTAGGAACAAGCTGCGTGCGCGAGACTCGGCCGAGATTGACGATACGGACGTAACGGTTTCGGTACGCGACCGCTCCGAACGCGACCTGGTGAAATGCTTCGATGGATTCGACGTCGATTGGGAGCTTATCGAGAGACAGCTCTGCGCGTGGGCAGCGCTGTTCCTGGAGGGCAAGCCCCTCCGGCTAGTTGTCTCTTTTAACTACGCTGAGTCCGGCACTGCCACTGTCCAAACCAAAAAACGTGCACGGATCTCGGCGACACGATCAATGCTGTCCGACCGGGCGGGGCAGCTCGATGCGGAACAAGCCTCGGGACAACAGTCGACCTGGCGCGAACTCTACCAACTGATGCGGTGTCCCGGGCCGCCCTGCCATCTCGGGCCCTACTGCTGGCGCGATAACGAAGGGAAGAGGCACTATAAGCTTCTTACGCACCATCTCACGAGCCTTGTCAAGCACATTGAGCAAGGCCATCCTATCCAGTGCCACGATGATATGCCCGATTACATCCGTAACCAGCTGTACGCAGAGGAGCAGCAGAAGACCAAACGAAAGCGGAAGCGCGACTCATCTCCCACTAAGGGCGTTGCGCCGATTTAAGTAGTCCTGCCCACATAGCTTCCTTACACGCTAGAAAAAGGGCGCACAGGCACGCCTCGAAGTCCCGTCACGATTGTAGGGCTGAGGGACCAAGCCGTCCGAGAGTATTGCGAGTGGCAGTGTTCCAACGTCGGTGATAACGATCTGAAGCTGGAGTTCTAGAAGGCGCGAGACCTGACGCTGGCGGAGGGTCTCGACCTCGAGCAGCTGTATGAAGAACACGAGCACCAGTTCCTCGTAGAGAAGGGTGTTAAGCGCGGCATCGCTAGGCGCTTTGTGCGCGACATTAAGACGTGAGCCCGGCAATAGGAGGAAACATTCGATTCCAGTCTTCATTCTACTCTTCCTTATTCTCTAGTATCTTAATAGATACGCCGGCATGCCGGAAATGATCTTCAGCACTGATGTGAGAGGCTGAGCCTTGAAGCACTATCGAAGGGGGCCAAATGCTGTTTATTTTCTAGATGGGAAAGAGAGAAGAGAATCGTCCTCCGGAGGCCGGGCGCAGCGTCTCGTTAAATCTTGCGAGACCGGCCGGAACGTTCGGTTTGGAACGTTCGGATCGGAACGTTCGGAGCGGAACGTTTGGATCACTGCTCAGCTCCCTTCTCCTAGGTCTTGACCACTAGCCTGGCGTTCGAATGAAGAGACCTACTCGGAACCTCATATGAGGGGTTCGTGAGACGCTCAGGCCAGGTGTGCCTGAGCCTATCTCCCAGGTCCCAACCTGTAACAACTGGCCTTCTTAGATCCGACAACGTGTACGCACCACTCCAGGAAGTGGCCGAAGTCTTGTTGCGCATCGTAGAGATGCCAGTTCTGTTTGATAAATGCTTTAACTTCGGAAAAGAACTCCTCGATGGGATTCAGATCGGGTGAATAGGGCGGCAAGAAGAGTAGCTTAACACCGGCGTCGTTGCACAGCTGTTGGAGTCTCTCGGGCTGGTGGAATCCAGCGTTGTCCATGATGAGAACCGACTTCGGTTCTGGCCACCTCCCGCAGAGCGGTAGGAGCTCCTGTATAAACTCTTCGAACACGTCGCTGTTCGTGGATCCCTTAAAGACGCGCGAAAACACAATCCCGTCTTGTGCGTACGCAGGCAGGATCTGGTATCGTTCATCGCGATGGAATCGACTGACCTGGGCCGGCGTCACCCCAAGAGGAGCCCAGCCTGTCCGTCGGACGCCAACGCGCCGGTCGCATCCCGACTCGTCGATGTATACCAGGTGATACGATCGGAAGTCGGAAAGTGTATGGCTATAGGAATCACGCAGATCGGCATTTCACTCTTTCGCTATGTTTCGTGTGGTTTTCTTCGACCACCCGACCGAGGTCAGCGCTCTACTAATGCTCATCTTGGTCACTATCACGTCGAACTCGCTCTGCAAGAACTGTACCATTTCGTGTTGGTACATGTTAGGTTTCGTGAGCAGCCGATTGCGTAATGCGTTGAGCATGGGCGGCGTGATGGATCGAGTTCGGCCGACCGTGGTTCGGGTGTAACGAACGCTATACCTAAGTACTGCGTGACGTAGGGTTTGTACAATCAGGGACAGAGAGCGTCTGTCTAGCTTGAACACTGGTCGTAGGGTAACTGATAACTAAGGGTGCGTGACTGGGTAACTGGTCTGAACTTTGGAATAGGTCGTTAGGAGATTACTCCCATCTATAGGTGAGATAGATGCTTAGATTGATCACTGAGGTAATGACTGTCTGACTAGGAAATCCTTCTAACTTATATACTAAGTCATTCCCTCACTGATATGCGTTGGATCGTTGGATCGTGAAATCCCAAGTCGCGATCCTATGATCCAGTGGATACCTTGGATCGTTGGATCGTGGATTCCTCATTCACGATTCTATGATCCATCACGTGATTTAGTCTTGGCGTGGCTCGTGTGGCTGCTTGTGGCTAGTGTCTTGTTTGTTTGCCGCATTGACTTGTTTGTTTGTCCGGCGGTCCTTGGCTGCATGACGCTTGTCTGTTCCCGTAGGCGGTTTGTTGGCTCGTCTGGGTCGTAACATCGGGGTGCTTTCGTGGATCCGAAGCATCGCAGGTTCGCTCGAATCGCCCGGATGCATCGCGTGCTGCAGCTAACTGTTTTCGCAATCTGCGTATCAGTCGCGCTGCTTCCTTCGATCATGCATTGGGCCAGTTCGTGCTGGGAGGCTGCGAGGTTAGGTGCCATGCTGGACTTCGTTAATTGTGGAGGGAAAGCGCTGGGAAGGTTTGCTACGTAGGTGAGTCAGTGTAGCAGCTTCGGGGCAGAGGGGCTAAGATCACATCCCCACCTTCAAAGCAGGCTTACCCATTTGAATTGCGCAGTGCTCGTCCATCGTCTTCGCTGTTTTGCTTCAAAGTTACAGCACTGAGGATCTATCGACGCACGCAACATCCCGGGCGCACTCATTCTTGTTCATCCCACCATGCGCTTGCTCTTCACGCAGCTAAATTCGGTACGACATGACTTTGCGGGCTCGCCGAACCTCATTGGCGAGACGCGCAGATCCCGTGATCAGCTCAGCCTCTTCCCCGCCGCCACGATGGCCTCTACGACAATGGCCCCCGCCTCTGGTCTGCGATCGGAAAACACTCACAGCTCTAACGACCTGGTACTGCCCGCTTTGCCGATACCATTCCCTACCACGGTTACCCACTACGATTGCCCGCCCCGATGGCCGAAGCGTTCGGCGTCGCAGCCAGCGCGCTCGCCGTGACCGAACTGGCAGCGAAGACCGCCGTGCGTTGTACGCAGTACTGGCAAGCCGTGTCCCGTGCGAGGGCCGACATCGAGCGCATCCAAAACGAAGTCTCAAGTCTCTCCGTAATCGCCGAGAGTGTGCAAAAACTCATAGATGAGCCCTAAGGAGCGAAACTTCTCACAGTTCAACAGCTCGACGCTGCGCTACGCGATGGACAATCCTGCCTGCGGAACCTGCTCGATGATCTTGCTCCCAGCAAGACCAGATCAGCTATGCATCGTTTTGGACTGCGTGCACTGAAGTGGCCGTTCACGAACAAAGAGATCGAGAAGATGATTCAAGAGCTTAGGCAATGTGGACAGACGATACAAGCCGCCTTGCAGGTTGACCAGACGTTAGTGAATAGCGAAGTCCTCGCTTGATCATGATGCTAATAGAGCAATCCCAGGGCCATCGCTCTTAACACAGACCAAAGTGTTACTCTACTCCGACGAAACGCTGCTCTCGGCAGCCTGCCTGTCGCACAGGGCGCTGCCTTCGATTCCCACGCCGAAGAACATAACCCGACCTGCCTCCCCAATACGCGTGTCGAGCTCCTCCACGATATCAACCAATGGATCCAGGACCCGACAGCCGAGGGGATGTTCTGGCTGAACGGCATGGCTGGAACGGGCAAGTCAACGATTTCGCGAACATTAGCACACTCAGCGCAGGTCAAGGGCTACCTCGGCGCAACGTTCTTCTTTAAGCGAGGCGAGAGCGATCGAGATAGCGCTTCCAAGTTCTTCACGACTATCGCAGCTCAGCTCGCTTCACGACATCCGGCGATGATCCCCCACATACAGGCTGCTATCGATACCGATCCCTCGATTTTTGACAAGAAGATGCAAGAACAGTTTCAGAAGCTTGTTCTCGAGCCCCTTTCGAGGGCATCTAAAGCTAGCGCTGATGGCAGCATATTACTAATTGTGGTTGACGCACTAGACGAATGCGGCAACGATGACGATGTTAAGCGTCTCATCGACCTCTTCTCTAGCTCGAAAGTTCTACAGCACCCAAGGTTCAAGGTCTTCCTCACGAGCCGACCCGAGTTACCTATCCGTTTTGGCTTCACTGCTGTCCAAGGCACGTACCAGGACCTCATCCTTCACGAGGTACCCGAGCCGATTATCGAACACGACATACATACCTTCCTCGCCCACGAGATGGAACATATCAGGAAGCAATACAACTTGCCCTCTGGATGGCCGGGTGAGGCAAACATTCGGACACTGGTTGAGATGGCAGTGCCGTTGTTCATTTTCGCCGCAACAGTCTGCCGTTTCATATCCGATCCGAAATGTGGCGGCCCACGCAGAAAGCTGCAAAAGGTCCTAGAGCATCGAACGAAGAACGAGGGATCGAAGTTGAACGCGACATACCTACCTATCCTCGAACAACTCATCGAAGGTCTCTCGTTATCAGAACGAAAAGAGGCTCTCGGGGACTTCCGTCGTGTTATCGGTTCAATTGTGGTGTTAGCCGACCCTCTCTCTACATCTGCCCTCGCAGGGTTACTCGACACGACTCCGGAGGATGTCTCGGAGAACCTGAATCTACTCCACTCCGTCCTGAGCGTGCCCTCGCGAGCTGAGGTACCTATTAAGCTCTTGCACCTCTCATTCCGCGACTTTCTGCTAGACCTAACAACGACGGATAATGTGTTCTCAGTCAACGAAACGGACACCCATAAACGCCTAGCAACCGACTGCCTACGACTTCTGGATAAGTCGCTACATATGGACATCTGCGGAGTCCCGGCACCTGGGACGCTCTTCACGGAGGTTACTCCTAAGCAGATCGGCGACGCTCTACGACCAGAGATGCAATATGCCTGCCGCTTCTGGGTGCACCACGTAGTACAGTCCAAAGCAAGCTTATCTGACAGTGGTGAAGTGTATTCGTTTCTTACCGCCCATTTCCTGCACTGGTTAGAGGCACTCAGCTGGATACGACGAGCTTCGGAAAGCTTGGGTATGTTGGACGCTCTGCGAAACCTTGTTGATGTAAGTGCTAAGTGTCGCTGAGGAACGGCCGGGTCTAACATTTATAGGCCGATGCCGGCAGTTGCCTTCTCGCCTTCTTACATGATGCGCGGCGCTTTGCCTCCAGTACGACCTCAAGAATTGAACTTGCACCTCTCCAAGCATACTCATCTGGTCTCCTGTTTGCACCAAAAGGGAGTGTTATACGCACTACTTTTAGTAGCGAAATCCCTAGTTGGATGACGTTACAGCCAAGGGTAGAGGATGCCTGGGACGCCTGCGAGCGGACGCTCGAGGGCCATAGCGATCGGGTCAGGTCGGTGGCGTTCTCGCCCGACGGCGCCGTCGTGGCGTCGGCGTCGGACGACCAGACCGTCCGGCTCTGGAACGCGGCGACGGGCGCGCCTCTCCAGACGCTCGAGGGCCATAGCGGTTCCGTCAATTCGGTGGCGTTCTCGCCCGACGGCGCCGTCGTGGCGTCGGCGTCGGACGACCAGACCGTCCGGCTCTGGAACGCGGCGACGGGCGCGCCTCTCCAGACGCTCGAGGGCCATAGCGGTTTCGTCAACTCGGTCGCGTTCTCGCCCGACGGCGCCGTCGTGGCGTCGGCGTCGTGGGACCAGACCGCCCGGCTCTGGAACGCGGCGACGGGCGCGCCTCTCCAGACGCTCGAGGGCCATAGCGGTCCCGTCAACTCGGTCGCGTTCTCGCCCGACGGCGCCGTCGTGGCGTCGGCGTCGTGGGACCAGACCGTCCGGCTCTGGAACGCGGCGACGGGCGCGCCTCTCCAGACGCTCGAGGGCCATAGCGATTGGGTCAACTCGGTGGCGTTCTCGCCCGACGGCGCCGTCGTGGCGTCGGCGTCGTGGGACCAGACCGTCCGGCTCTGGAACGCGGCGACGGGCGCGCCTCTCCAGACGCTCGAGGGCCATAGCGGTCGCGTCAACTCGGTGGCGTTCTCGCCCGACGGCGCCGTCGTGGCGTCGGCATCGTTCGACCAGACCGTCCGGCTCTGGAACGCGGCGGCGGGCGCGCCTCTCCAGACGCTCGAGGGCCATAGCGGTACCGTCAACTCGGTGGCGTTCTCGCCCGACGGCGCCGTCGTGGCGTCGGCGTCGGACGACCAGACCGTCCGGCTCTGGAACGCGGCGACGGGCGCGCCTCTCCAGACGCTCGAGGGCCATAGCGGTCCCGTCAACTCGGTGGCGTTCTCGCCCGACGGCGCCGTCGTGGCGTCGGCGTCGGAGGACCAGACCGTCCGGCTCTGGAACGCGGCGACGGGCGCGCCTCTCCAGACGCTCGAGGGCCATAGCGGTCGCGTCAACTCGGTCGCGTTCTCGCCCGACGGCGCCGTCGTGGCGTCGGCATCGTTCGACCAGACCGTCCGGCTCTGGAACGCGGCGACGGGCGCGCCTCTCCAGACGCTCGAGGGCCATAGCGGTCCCGTCAACTCGGTGGCGTTCTCGCCCGACGGCGCCGTCGTGGCGTCGGCGTCGGACGACCAGACCGTCCGGCTCTGGAACGCGGCGACGGGCGCGCCTCTCCAGACGCTCGAGGGCCATAGCGGTCCCGTCAACTCGGTGGCGTTCTCGCCCGACGGCGCCGTCGTGGCGTCGGCGTCGGACGACCAGACCGTCCGGCTCTGGAACGCGGCGACGGGTATTTGTTTTCAAACAACGAATGTTGGCACCATTTTGCAAGACCTATCCTTTAGTAAGGATAGTTCGTCCCTTACCACTGACGTTGGCACCATTACTATAGCTAGCGGGTCACAACCTGCGAACACGAGTCATATCGTTAAGGACACTGTCTCACCGTGTTTGGCTAACCCTACTCAAGCAGGAGGAGTTCGCCTTTGTCTTGGGATCAGTGAGGATCGTTGCTGGATTACTCAAGGTGATCGTAATCTGCTCTGGCTACCGGCGGATATACGGCCAGGTTTTTCAGCTGTGTATAGTTATGTGGTAGCGCTAGGTAACGGGTCAGGAAAGGTTACGATCATGGAATTTGCACAAGACACTCTATCGTAAGTAACAAATACCTATTCCTCTTGCTTTCTAAATTCGGTCCTTTATAACTCCACCTTATTTTCTAATAGCTTTGCAAAAGGGGGTCCTAGGGGACCTGATAAATTTATATTCTCAGCTGTGTTTCTATAGCGTTCTCTCTGCTTCTGTATATCTGATATATGTTCCTGATAACATATCTTAACCAGAGGCAATTCTATACGAGTGATCGTGACTAGGTACTCGGTCGAGCAGGTTGTTTTATAGTGGATCCAACCATTTAAGAGATCGTCTTTGGGTTGAGCCATAAGTAGATATGTGATACCCACACTCAGCGAGGCATTCGGATCTTATATTACATATCCTTACAGGACTGGAACGCAGAAACTTCTAGAAATATGTACCCAGCGTAGACAAGGCTTAAAAATGGACAGGGGCCGGAAGTGGATCGCATCTACCTATGATAATCGATTGATGTGATTCCCAAACGCTGCGATCCAACGTTAATGACTGTATCTGCGGGGTAAACAAGCCACACCCCAATACGCCACATGGCTTACGGGTCCGGCGGGTACCCAAGAGGGGGCCTCTGCTTAGGTGATCCTGACGATCTCCCGCTAGACTGGGCCAACTACAGCGAATAGCAAAACACTCCAAGTGGATAGACAACCGAGGGACCAGGAATAAAGAATACTATCCAGAGAGGTTCATATACGAAACGATCATATCGTGAATAGCTAAACTTTTGTATAACTGTAAGTTATCGCTGCCTTACTGCTTACAGTAGAACGAATCTGGCCTAGCGTTCGAGTACAAACAGCGATAACAGGTACCTGCCAAGGCTAACAGGGCGACCCGATGACACAGTTGGTCAGCTTTCAGGGACACGGTATACGATCCATAAATAGAAGTGGCCCAAGCGGAGAGTTTGTCCCCTTGCTGCGCACATAGGAGGCCGATTTCGTTACCTACTGTATCGGTTTCGAACAGTTTCTTTTGTCATGGGCAGAACGGGGTGTTGCGATAATGAGCTGCGTTTAAGAGAATAAAGAGACGTGCGTTTTCAGTCCGAGAGAGGCAATTATAGTGGCAGGTTGGATTTCAAAGTGCTCAGGTACTTGTTGAAGTAGTTGATTCTTACTAGGTCATACGTACATACCTCAAGTTGCTCAGATTCACGTATTACATTGGGTTCCTATCTAAGTACCTATGTAAGTGGAAGCATTGCTTCTGATACATCTCGTACGGCAGCACCGCTACTCCGATGGAAGCACCGCTACTTCTACGCAACCGGTTTGCACCTGCTTCCCAATATTATGGAATGTAAATATTCTAGTCCCCTACCTACCTCAAGCCCATAACTTAACCACCACAACTCCTAGGAAACCGGCCCACGAGAACAAACAAATATGGACTTAATCAACGCCTTGCGCGCAAAGTGCATTCCCGTCAAGCTTGATGCCGATCCCGACTGGGCCACCGACTACGCAATGGCTTTCAACAGCCGCCTCGGCAACCCTCCTGATGTTGTCGTGGTTCCGCACACGGTCCGGCACATCTGCGACGCCATCATCATTGCGAACCAGAAGGGCGCCAAAGTCCAAGCAAGATCGGGCGGACACAGCTACGCAGCTTTCAGCAGCCGCAAAACCGCCTGCCACATTTTGATGGTGGTCGACCTTCGCAATTTCCAAGAGGTCCGTTTCCTCGACCCGCGCGCAGAAGTGGTCGTGGTGGATGGCGGCATACGGCTCGGGAGGCTGGCCCTCGACCTCTATCGCCTGGGCGGACGCGCCTTGGCCCACGGCACCTGCCCCAGTGTCGGTATCGGCGGCCACTTCACCCATGGCGGTTACGGCCACACGTCTCGCGCTTGGGGTCTCGCGATGGACCAAATTGTGGGCATGGACGTCGTTTTGGCGAACGGCTGTCTCGTCCAAGCTACGGCCACGCAGAACGAGCACTTGTTCTGGGCTTTGCGCGGCGCGGCCGACTCCTTCGGCGTCGTCGTCAGGTTTCACCTAAGGACAAAGCCCGCGCCGCGGCACTCTCTCAGATTCTCCGCCGAGTACCCCGATATTGCCACGGATTACCGTGCTTGTACCGAGGCCGTCATGGCTCTTCAGCGTTTCGCCAAGCAAGATTTCTTTGACAAGGAGATGTCCTTCGGCATTCAACTCGGCCCCGGCCGGTTTGGAATCAACGGTGTCTTCCTGGACAGGATGGAATACCAAAGCACTTGCGTCCCCCACCTGTTCGAAGTTCTGACAGGGCTGAAGAAGGCCCGAACTGGTGATAAAATGTTGGCCCTTCATCCGACCGACAAACCATGCTCTCCAAGACTCGAAGTTGTGGATTGGGTCGATCTGCTGAAGGACCTGTAAGAGAGCCTTTGTTTCTGTTATCCGGGGATAGGGGTTTTCTCGGTCCGGGCGCCACGAATGCCTCTTTTCGAAAATTGCTAACTCGGGTCGATGACAGGGCGGGAGACGACCCTCTAATAACGCCGGAACCTTTCACAGAAAGTGGAAGCTTCTACGCCAACAGTCTCATGGTGCCCCAAGGCTTCTGTGCTAAGGCACTTGGGGATTACTTCCGGTATATCGCAATCAACAGCCCCGCGCCCATCCACTGGTTCGCCATTATCGATATCTGGGGCGGTCATGACAGTGAGATTTCCAAAACCCTTAATGTGGCACCCTCGGTATGTCGCCGAGATGCCTTTTGGGTGGTGCAGAACTATGGTTACGTGGATGAAGGCGCTGCTTTTCCTCCCAGTGGACTGGAGTTCATAAAGGGTTTAAATCAGGCTATGGCGAGATCTGTTCCCGAGGGAGGCGCCTACGTCAACTACCCCGATTCGGACCTGGCAAGAGAGCAAGCCGGCCGTATGCACTATGGCAGCTCGTATGACAGGCTGAAGGCACTGAAGCAGGTCCTGGACCCAAATGACGTTTTCCACAATGCGCAGTCCATTGGGACGTCAGAGTAAAACCTGCCATACATAGTACCTGACCTTTCTCGGCACGACAATACACATTCTTGTATTCTCCCGGGAGCAGGCAACCCGTGACGGTCGCGTCGACCGCAAACCACTGGGCCTTACCGTATCACCGGCCCTCCTTCTCGTATTCGCTCATGAGCCCGGTGGCGCCATTCTCCCTCACGCCCCGGGGGAAGGCATCGCCGAGGTGGCTCGTGTGGGCCCAGGGCTTGAGGCCCATTTCCTCGCGGATGGTGGCCTCGAAGCAGGCGCTCCAGCCGAGGCGGGGGAAGCGGGCGACGACGGCGTCGCGCGTCGCGGGGGCCACGAGGCCCGGGCGGCGGCCGATGTTGTCGTAGACGGTGGCGAGCTGCGCGACCTGGCCCAGCAGGGTGATGGTGCCCTCGGCGCCGAGGTCCTGGTGGCGCACGACGGCCTCGGCGACGGCCTCGGCCTGCGCCCGCGGCGCCGGCTCCGCTGGGGGCACCGTGGTGGCGGCCGACGCCGGCGTCGCCGCGAACGACGGCGACGTGAGCAGCTCGAGCGCCCGGTACCCGCCCCAAAATTCGAACGACAGCAGTGTCCCCGTCAGCGCCTCGTGCGACGTGCCGATGTCGTGCAGCAAGGCCGTGAGCGCCCACGTCGAGAGCGACAGGGCCGCGAAGTGCTCCGGGAACTGGTCCTTCAGTATGATGTAGCCTTGACACCAACGTCAGCACCCACGATACCCGACCAGCGGTGAATGGACATCAGGTACCAAAGTAATACACGCGCATCGAGTGGTTGTACGTGGGCGCCGAGAGCTGGCGCTTCACATACTCCTGTACCTTGACCACGAGCGGGTTATCGTTGGGGAAAGGTATCTCGTCGGCGGATAGGGCCGTGGGCTCATGTAGAAATGGTTTCTCGCCAAAGATGGCGTTGGCATCTCTTGGGACAGCAGTCCAGCCATGCTTGGCAATGTCATCGGCCGAAGCTGCTGGGGTGGAAGGCGACGACGACGACATGATGTTGGACCCGCGCAACCTATAGGCGAGGAGGATGAATTATTGGCAACTGGGAACTTTCGATGCGGTGCTATAACGACGTCTGCTTTGCGTCCAGGCTCTGAAGGCGGGGGCTCCAATTAAATATATATGTATATGACGACACCCGTGAACCAGCTGTCATCGCCACATCATGTCACACACCGAAATGGTTCGGCTTACACAGCACAGACGACGCGGCTCCCCGATTGCGGCTGCAAGGTCAAGGCGAGCGCAGGGTGAGTAAGTGATTTAGAGGCTTCCGTGCCTCACAGGTCGAAGAATGGCAATTGGGTGACGAGTCAGTCCAGCCATCACTCCCTGGTTCCCCACGGGGTTTGACTCCTCGCTGTCGCACCACCTCTCGCTGGCGCAAGGCCGGACATTCGGGAATGGCATCAATCCCAGCGGCAGGTCTCCGCAGCCCATGATGGCGTGCTTGGTGACGGATTGCCATAGCATGAGCGCTAGCTCAAGTGAAGATCCATCGGCGCGTCGCGACTGGGCTGTGGGACGCGATACTCCAGGAGGGCGTGGGCGTCTGAGCGGGCTTCGGATGGTGACTAATGTATCTTGTCAGACCCCGAGCCTCTACAGCAGACGCCGGATGACAAATTAAGTATATGACAGCCGCTATCAGACTGCCTCTAGCGGGTCGCTTGTAGATGGCGGACAAGGCCATGGCAACTACTTGCCCCACTTCCCTGGTATTGCGAAGGGCGATGCATCATCAGAAGCTAGACGTACGTGGTCAGGCCAGCCGCGGTATAGCTAAGCAGAAAAGTGAAGTGCGTAGTGTCACTTACCGAATTTCGTACGACCCTGCTCGTGTCATATACCTCACCCACTTGACACTGGAGTAATTGCTTTTCTCGAATACCTTCAGGTACCTCACGAGGAGACCGGAGCTCGTAAACATCAGGAGACTGAAGTGCATACTGAGCGGTGGCCGAGACCAAGTCTTCTGGTTCGTCATGCTGGTCAGCTCCGCCTCGGCGCTGAGGACAAATTCGCTTTGGCCGGTGAAGCGGCCGATCTTCCAGACGATGTTGTTTTCGCTGGGCTCGTACTTGGCCTTCCCCTGGGTGCACCTCTCGGTGATGCGCGCCGTGTTGAGGGGCGTTGGGATCTTGACCACGACATTGGTCGCAAACAGCTTGCTGCCAAAATTGGCCTTGACGCCGATGCTGTATTCCACCTTGGTCTTACCGACCTCGTTAACAATGGCGTGCACCTTGAAGGGAAGGTTGACGTTTTCGGTCGCTCGGTAGCGCATGAGCTCGAATTCGCCGTCGGGGGGCACAAAGGAGATGATGCGGTCGGCGTCAAACTTGCCCAGCTTGACGCACTGATGGAACTGACAGTCTTCCAACGTCACACTGCCGGCGGCCGCCTTGGTAGCCTTACTGCCCAGCCGGTTGCCGCTGGGCAGGGACTGCAGGCCGTCGTGGTCGAGAAGCAGGCGGTCGTTGAGGCCAAACTTGCACTCGGGGGTGCCCGAGAGGTAGGCGCGCATGATGATCTGGCCCGTGACGTCGGCGCGCAGCACGGTACCGGTGGCGGACATCAACAGGTTGACGTCCTCGATTACGTCGACAAAGGCCTCGTTCTTGCGGTACTTGACATCGGCTTTTCGCCAGGAAAGGGCGCCGGTAGCCTGCATGGTAATCTTGGCCGAGTCCTCGGGGGCGCGCTCGGACTTGACGCCTTCGGTGGTAATGTACATTTTCAGGGTGTCGGTCTCGGTGTTTTGGGGGTAGCCGAAGTCGATGATCTCGTCGAGCAGCTCGTAGACCAGGACAAAGTTGTTCTTGACGGCTTCCTCGTCGAACTTGCCAAAGTAGCCGCGGCCCAGCTGGATGAGGCGATAGAGGAACTCGAAGACGAGGGCGGCATTGGCGTTGCTCTTGGTGATGGCCACCAAGTAGATGTTCTCGTGCTTGACATGGCTGAAGGTGGTGCTGCCCAGCGTCAAGATGGGTGAGCGCACTTGGGGGTTGGAGATGACCTGGATGCGGAAGACATCGGCGAGGCGCGGTCGGCAATCGTTCCGGAAGGCGCGGAAGATGAGGTTCTCGCCCTTCTGGTTGAAGATGAGAATGCCCGAGAGCATCTTGCCAAAGGGGGGCCAATGGGGGGAGAGGGGGAGAGGGCGGTAGTTGGACTGGCGGCAGCGGCGTCGTTGGCGTCTCGTCGTCGGCTTCAAAGTGAACTTGTCGTCGGCGTCGTCGTCGTATTCGTGACCGTCGCGACCGTCGTTGTTTGCCGTCGTCGTTGCCGTCGTCCTGGTGGCCGTGTCGGTCGATCGGTCGCTCAGTCGGGTTGGTTCAGGACAACCTCCTTTCTGGCCCTGACCCTTTACGTGGATTGGGGGAGCTTTGCGTGGGGTTGATGGGCGCGACGCAGCACCGGCACACCTTGGTCGTTTGGCCCCAATGTTACTGCTGTACCCGCCAACACCAAACGCCAGCATCAGCACGGGCAGTCGATCAACCTTGGAGCTTACATGATTCAATGTGCTTGCCCGTGCTGCCTAAGCTAGGTACATAAGTACATGAATTTTACTGCACTTCCCCAACCGCCCAATGCTAATAACGGGCCCGTTCGGCTCTTGATCAGGGGCATTGGGGTTCCTCTGGCCGCCGTTTGGAGGTAGGTACTTCAATCGGACATCCGTCCGAGGGCCACACTTTGGTCTCTCTCCAGGATCGTTGTCGGGCATGATATAGATGCTGCCAACACGCTGCTAACCTAGGTGGTGTATGGGCAGAAACACTGCATGAGATCACGGGAAGAAAGGGCGAGCATCAACTTATCGGCTACGGGATCCCTCTGCCGGTCGGGCCCAGCTGTCCCTGCCCACAGTACTTTAATTGATGTAGTGCATATGTGCGCTTGCTTACCTCATTCCACGGAGGCGTGCCTTCTTCTTAGTGCTTTGTTTCCGCCAACTCCTTCTTGTACTGCAGGCGTCCCCGTGTTTGATCACGCGATCGGCCCGACCTGGGGTTCATACTTTGCCTTCGCACGCAACCCGGCATCCAGAAAAGAGAAGCCACTTCCCCTGCGTCCTCACCTCAGTCCGGAAGAGCAGGCCATGGAGCCGGCCATCCGAAACGCACACATGAATATTTAATATATATCATCTGACACCCTGCTCGGAATCGACCGAGCAAGTCGTGTGTTCACCGTGGGTTGCATGCATAGGCCTGCCGCCCCTCCACGGGCCACTTGGGCCGTCTTAGGCCAACGGCGATTTCAACCCTTCCCGCCGAAGAGCCATTTCCGGCAAGTGGAAACGACGCAGGGCGGGCCAGGGCAGTTGAAGGCTGCGCGACCAGATCGCCCGTTCCCTCGACCAAATTTGCTCCCATATTGGGGCGCGCCGGCCCTACCGATCGGGCAAGGAAAGGGTGGCGGTTCATCTAGCAGACAGGCATAAATGCACTGCAGCTCTATATGTCGAGGGTTTTCTACACGTTGTGTTACGGCGTTAGAACGCCGCCAAGCTTTTCTGCCAACCTGTATCTTGCATGCGCGGGCGACTGACCGCGTTTGACTTCCCGTACGGAGCAGCATCGTGGGGCCTTGAAACCGCCCACGCAGGAGACAACCGTCGATGCCGTAAACACCGGCCCAGTTCATCAGCCGTGCCGACCAGCCCAGCCGCTTTGTCCCCTCGGCGCTGCCACCTCGTGGCTCCGTTTGTTTCCCTGACGGATTGGGACGTCGGGTGAGCTTCTCGGTGGGGTCCCCACTGCAGTATGGACACCCTGCCGGATACCAGTTCCGCAAGCTCGCCTCTCTCCTCCACGTTCCAGCTTCTCCGCATGCCGCCGTCTTCCCGTTCGGGAACATCAAGGAGCCTGCCTCTCCGAGATTTGCTAGTGCCGAGCCAGGGGTCCCGCGCCCCCAGTTCCGATGCGTTTGCACCCCCCGAGCCGCGAAAGCTCAATCGTGGTTGGCGGACTTACTCCCTGGCTCGCCATATACTTTTCTCGGTTCCTGGTTTTGTACGTCAGGTAAACAGGTCAAGTGGCGCCGACTCAGTGCCGTGGTCGCCAAGACGCGATGCTGTGCTCCAGTGTAACCATCGTGGCCTCCACGCGAGCCCCCCTCGCCGGACCGTCCTCCCTGGCGCCTCGTCCAAGCCGTCGGCGGGCTGAGCCTTGGCCACAGGGCAGTCTTCCGGCGGAACGAAGCAATACGACCAAAGAAGCAAGTGGAGTTATGTGCCGTCTGGTCTGCAGGACAACCGCCGCCGCCCTTGAGTCCCGCCCTTCCGGGACCACCTCCCGGTCCTCGGAAGATGCGGGATGTTGATGGCGGTATAAAGGGGGCGTCGAAGCCCCCCCTCGAAGCTCATTTTGGTCGTTGCACGGACAGACAAGGACTCAAAAGCACCCCCAGTCTACGACAATTCCCACACAATGGCGGCAAAGTGCTTTGCTCTCGCGGCCCTGAGCTCTCTGGCTCTCGCCGTCCCTCTCGAGGAGCGTCAGAACTGCGCAGGAACCTGGTTGGTAAACCCGCGTCTGCCTTGTTTGCACTCACATGACTGACACCCCTCGAAAAGGGCCCAATGCGGTGGCAACGGGTACACTGGGCCTACTTGCTGTGCTAGTGGCAGCACCTGCGTGGCGACGAATGTAAGTAACATGTAGCGTTCCTTATCACGCTTCTCAGCAACGGATCCTCCACAAACCCCCGTGTTACAACACGACTGACCTTGGACCGGGGGAAAAGGAATGGTACAGCCAGTGCATTCCCGGAGCCCAGGCTCCCACTTCGACCGCTCGTCCCACGACGACGGCCACGCCGACCCAGGCAACGTCGAAGAGCACCACAGTCGGCACGACGACGCAGGGAACCACCACCACCGGCGGCAGCCCTACTACCTCCCTTCCTCCGGTCGGCTCCGGCACTGCTACCTGGTCTGGCAACCCCTTCCTCGGGGTCAAGCAGTGGGCCAACAGCTTCTACCGCGACGAAGTCTTGAGCAACGCTGTGCCCGTCCTGGGCTCCAAGGCGTCGGCGGTTGCTGATGTTCCCACCTTCCTGTGGATGTAAGCGAAAGCGTACCTAACGTCTCTTGTCGGGCGACGAACTAATACGGGAAATCAGGGACACGCGGTCGAAGGTGCCCGTGATGGCCCAGGCCTTGGCCGAGATCCGCGCGGCCAACAAAGCCGGCGCCAACCCGCCTAACGCCGGTATCTTCGTCGTCTACGACCTCCCGGACCGTGACTGCGCCGCTGCCGCGTCCAACGGCGAGTACTCGATCGCCGATGGCGGCGTGGCCAAGTACAAGGCCTACATCGACGCCATCGTCGAGGTCGTCAAGGCCTACTCGGACACGCGTATCCTGCTCGTTATCGGTCAGTTCTGATGCTGGGGGCCTCCCTGAGGGTGGTGGGTGTCGGTGCTAACACTCTTGGTTGCAGAGCCCGATAGCTTGGCCAACATGGTGACCAACATGAACGTCGCCAAGTGCGCCGGCGCGGCGGCAGCGTACCAGGAGTGCACGCAGTACGCCATCAAGGCGCTCAACCTGCCCAACGTGGCCATGTACCTCGATGCCGGGCACGCCGGCTGGCTCGGGTGGGAGGCCAACCTGCCGCCGACGGCCAAGCTGTTCGGCAAGCTGTACTCGGACACGGGCAAGCCCAAGGCGCTCCGCGGGCTCGTGACCAACGTGTCCAACTACAACGCGTGGAACCTGACGTCGGCGCCGTCGTACGCGCAGGGCAACAAGGTCTTCGACGAGAGCAAGTACGTGCAGGCCCTGTACCCGCTGCTCAAGAACGAGGGCTGGGACGCGCGCTTCATCACGGACCAGGGCCGCAGCGGCAAGCAGCCGACGGGCCAGATCGAATGGGGCCACTGGTGCAATGCCCTCGGCACCGGCTTCGGCCTGCGGCCCACGACCAACACGGGCCTCGATATCCAGGACGCCTTCGTCTGGGTGAAGCCCGGCGGCGAGTGCGACGGCACCAGCGACACCAGCGCCGTCCGCTACGACCGCTTCTGCGGCATGCCCGACGCCATGAAGCCCGCCCCCGAAGCCGGCCAGTGGTTCCAGGCCTACTTTGAGCAGCTCTTCAAGAACGCCAACCCTCCTTTCAACTAGAGAGAAGTCCCGAGGACGGACGGACGGATGGGACCGACCCCCACGAGCGAGGGAGGCACGATATAGACGAGCATTTGGGAGGGAGGGATGAACGGACACCGGGATACTCTCTCCAATGCTTCAGTTCTGATGTACATATTTTTTGTTTCTTGCTTTCTCGGGGCCCTGCCCAGAGTGTCCGAGTGCAATTATCAAGCCGGACCTTTCTATCATACCAGTTTCACTGTTACTTATTCATCATTCCCACTTGCGGGGTCCCACTAAAGCGCAACGGGCAGTATGGCCGTGCTCACCACACTCTATGGCTTGAGTACTTGGCCACCTCTCTCTCCTGAGGTACGAACACTGACACCCGAAAGCTCTAGCGTCCTATGAACCCCGATTTGTAGCCAAGGCCAAAATGCTTATCTTGCACATTGCCGGCCGTCTGGGCAAACCAGTTGACATGGCCCAGCTCAGCATGTTCTACGGCTTTGACACGATGGGAGACGTAGGTGAGTGACAGAACGGGTGCAGTGCAACCAGACTTCGTTTCTCCCTTTCTTTTCTTTCCGACTTTCTCCCTCCCTCCCTCTTACACACAAACACACACATATACAATCACAGACATATCTCCAAACTCGCTCTGGCAAACAGCTTTCTCAAAGGACTTCGGCATGCTCAAAAACGGCATCGAACACCCGGCTATCAACACTCTGCATGGGAATCTCCTTTCCTGGGAGCATTCACGCAAGTGCCGTGGTTCGCCGCCATGCTTACCGCTATTCCGGACGCTGCTGCGAGTTACAAGAAGTTTGCAGAATGGTGCGGTAATGAGCTGAGAGAAAGGAGAAGGGTGACTGCCCTCGGCGAGCTCACGTTCCGTCCACGCGCGACGGCGACTGACGGCTACCCTAGGTGTTCCGTCGGGAGAAATCGGCGATGGGTCACCAAGACCCCCGCGACATCGTCTCCCGGTTCTTCCAAGCCGCCGACGAAGGCGACCCCGCGGCGCCGCACACCGAAGGGGGAAGGAAGAGAAGACTGCGCATCACTGACAGAACATAGTGCCGTTGATTCGAGAGGCGGCTGGGGTGGCAGACTACTTGAATCTGTGGGTGATATGGTATGCCTCCAGTCCCTACGGGTCAACCTATGTCGGTGACCGCGTAGGACCAGTAGTTAGTTCCCCAACAAGTTGATGCAGAGGGTGCCACATTGGCCTCCCCCCCTCAGCATGGCCGTGACACAAGTCCAGCATTTCTTGTCGGTAACGCGCGCGAACAAGGCGTGCGTTGCGGCGTTAGATTGGGCTTGCTCGGGTTCCGGGCGGGGAAACCGTATCACAGCCCGCACTCAAGGCCACGCGTACCGCCAACTTCATCGAGATGGCTCATATGGTGGATTAAGTTTCCAGCCGAGTCCTGTGCACGGCATTCGTCCATCTCCGCGGCCAGTTTGTCAAAGAAATGCGGGCGGTACGCATTGATGCCGTATGACGGCAAGGTGCACGGCGAAACACGCGCGGCCCCCACGCATCGTGGACGGCGACATGCCAGCGTTGCCGCTGCCGTAGGCCCGGGGCGTCGGCGATCTCCCGCGAACCGGGTACGGCGCATGGAAAGGTGGCATTTCGGCGACGAGCTGGAAATGGCAGGCCAGTCACCCGGTTTTGGAATCGTCAGAATATGTCAGCCCGCCTTCCACATCCGGCGTTGCCGCGGTAAGCGGGCCAGCCCACGAGATGCATGATCGGGCTGGGCAACGCGTAACCAGCGGCCGGGCTGTTGACGGAACCATATGCATTGGAGCGCCGTTCCTAATTTGATAGCGTAATTGTGGTACCGGTCGGTCGTCAACCGGCTGAGCCATCACCAGCTTTTGACATGTACCCGCAGGTCTCCCATCACTGATGACATCACCATGGCGATGTACGTGATTGAATGACCGGATCGGGGCCAGACTCAGCCCGGCCGCCCCAGCTCCTCCCCCCGCAATCTTGGCTATAAAAGCCGGCCGAGACGCCGTCTTGGCATCCAGGAACAAGTCGATCGTCCCCTGACTTACTGCCTCTTCTTCAACTTCCCCATTCGCGTCTTGACATTCCGCTTCAATCCTTCAACCGCCGCAACACCGTCACGATGGTGCACCAACACGGTGATGAGCACGACATTCCCCACGAGCACAGGATCAACAACCATCACAAGCTGGGCTCATGGCTGCCTGCGGACCACCGCACACAACATGAGTGGCTGTCCCGTCAGGTCGACCACGTCCACAAAAAGGGACCGCAGAAGCTTATCCCCGTCCTCCAGGAGTTCAAGGAATTCATCGAGGGGAACCCGCGCATCTACATGTACTTTACGGCCATGTGGGACGAGATCCCCAAAAAGAAGCCCTACGACAAGGACCCGACGGGCAAGAGGCCCATCAAGAGCTACCAGCACATGCTGGACGTGTTGAACCATGTGTTTGGCAAGGCCCCCGAATGGACCGATGGTGAGCCCGCAATCCTACACCCCCAGCCGTCATCTTGAGGCACCCCCGACTGACTTTGTCGCCTACAGCTGCATTCGGAGCCGGCATGGTCGGTGTGCCAATGTGCAGCATTTTTGACTACGCCATGGGCACCCCTAGGTAAGCAAACCACTTGCCGTCATCCCCCCGGCGGCGGGCGGCAGGGCAAGCTGACAAGGTCGACAGCGGACACGCGGCGTTTCTGGACCCCGAGGTCAACAAGATGCTGAAAAAAGTGCTCAATGAATGGGGCAAGTACCTGCAGGTGAGTAGAAAGCTCCGTTGTAGGCGTTGGTTCATGCTCACTCGCGACCAGAGTCCCGACTCCGCACATGTGCTTGAAAACCACAAGGAGGGCTGGTTTGGCGAGCACGCCAAGAAGGACGTAATGGAAGTCGCCAACGCCCCGTTGAAGACGTCTCACAAGTTTGAGGACATGTTTGTCTGCGACCCGTCAGCAAAGTACTATGGTTACAAGTCGTGGGATGGTGAGTTCGCGGCGCGCGCCCCCCATGCTCCAGACCCCCCTTGGCTGACAAGCGGCAGACTTCTTCACGCGGGCACTGCGCGAGGATGCGCGTCCGGTGGCGTCGCCCGACGATGACAGCGTCATCGCCAACGCGTGTGAGTCCAAGGTGTACAACGTGGCGCGCGACGCGAAGCTGCGGGACAAGTTCTGGATCAAGGGGCAGCCGTACTCGGTGAGCGACATGCTGGCGCACGACCCGCTGGCGGCGCAGTTCGACGGCGCCACCATCTACCAGGCGTTCCTGTCGGCGCTGAGCTACCACCGGTGGCACGCGCCCGTGTCGGGCAAGGTGGTGCGCGCCTTCGTCCAGGACGGCACCTACTTCAGCGAGCCGCTGGTCGAGACGGCCGACGCCCAGGTCGAGATCGACACGGGCGGCATCTCGACCGCCCAGGGCTACCTCACGGCCCTCGCCACGCGCGCCGTCATCTTCATCGAGGCCGACAACCCCGACATCGGCCTCATGGCCTTCATCGGCGTCGGCATGGACGAGGTCAGCACCTGCGACATCACCGTCAAGGAGGGCGAACACATCAAGAAGGGCGACCAGCTCGGCATGTTCCACTTTGGCGGCTCCTCGCACTGCTTGCTGTTCCGCAAGGGTATCAAGGTCGACGGCTTCCCCGAGGTCGGCCGCAAGGAGAACGTGCCAGTGCGCGGCCGGGTCGCTGTTGTGAAGAAGTAGAAGAGAGGTTGAAACTTGTCATACCCCCGGGGGCTTGGAAAATGGACTGGGCGAGGAAAAATGGACATGACGGGTGGGTCGGGTGGAAGCGCAAAGCAATTTGTTGATCTTCATTCCTGTATACGGAGCTACTCGGGTTTGTTGCATTCCAGCTGTGCTGGTTTCGTGAGATAGTAAATGTTAATGGCCCTCACGGCGGTACTTATGCCTCCATTTAACTCTACGATAGTGTCTTTCATATGATACCAATCTGTGTTCTGGGACCATGGCATCGCCCGTTGCTCGTCTTCTTCCATCTGTGCATTCACGGCAGCACGCGGTGCATTCTGGAATTTACTTGGACGCTTAAGGTGTATAGTCGTAGGAGCAAAGTTACAGGTCAACAGAATTGATCCATGCTTACACACGACCGGCGCACCCCACAGCAGAGTCGCGGAGAATATGGCGCGGGACTTTTGTGACTTTCCACAAACGACCCCACCGCTATTCATGTAGGTATGGATCGGTTCGGTGGTTTACACCCGCATCCTTGGAACCGACTGACCATGAATCGGGCCGGTTTCTCTAGAGCGCACGCGACTCGCCTTGGCGCCTGCGACAAGTCGTATACTCGTAAGCTCATGGGTCCCTGCTGGTGGTTACTGTTGACGGGGTGCGAACGTGCGGAGACCTCCAGTATAGAGAGCGCTGCGAAGGTCCAATAATATATCACCGCTCTTATTCCCTACCACGAGAAGAACCAGGTTGAAACTCTTTACCCGCGCAGCATCTAAGCAAACAGCGCCTTTCCATATACGTACGCGCTGGTCCCATACCAGACGGCAGGCGCCCAAGCGGGATTTTACCACCAATATTGGTTCATCGCCGAGGGGAACCGTCCATACCAAGCATGGGAGCCAAGGCGCCAAGGAGGAGAAGCCGGTAACTCAGAGATGGCCAAGTCGGTGGCGGAGAGTAAGACGAAAATCCCCATCCATGTGGGGTAACGGCACATCGCGAGCGGCTCGTCTTCCAGGTGAACAGACGACATGGCCGTGGACTGTAGGAATAGCCGCATCGAGGTAGGCAAGACGGCACATTCGAGTAATAGATGGTCCCATCGCGCGATGGGTCGTCGTACCACAGCGACAGCCTCTCCGCACTCGGGGGGTGGTTTTCCGCACTGTTTTCCGCCCAGTTGGAACCCCGCCTTTCCCCATTGCGGGCGGGGAACCTGCGGGGTTGACGCTAACTATTCTTGGGCCCCGTTTGGGTGCATCGTTAACCCATCCGCCCAACATTAACCAACCTCTCCCCTCATCCCATCACATCCCAGTTTCCCCCCGGCCGTCCAATTGCCCGTGATCCTTTACCGCATGTTGCCCGTGACATGGCCTCCGGACGGGCGACATGGGACGCCAGGGCCAGCGACCCAAGCCGACCCCAGAAACCATGATGTCAGGCCAGCGCTTTTCGGTCCTTGATGTTGCGATCCCCCATCAAAAGCCACCTCCGTCGATCTCTGCACCGCCCAGGGGTTTCCCCCTACCCAAGTGCGTCCCTCCAGTCCACGCAGCCGAGGGTGCCGAGGACGATGCATGCTCCCCGATTCGTGGAACGGGTGCCGCGAGTGTATGCACGTCTATAGCCGATTTCTTTTTCCTAGCGAGGCGTCGCCGCCGGTCGGGGCCGTATAAATGCCTCCGTCGTTCCCTGCTGAAACTCTCATCGCCCTTCTCCGTACTCTCGCCTGCCTGGAGGACATGTGTGGTCGATGAACTAGCCTTCCAAACCCCTTGGAAGCGTCCCGGATTTGATCAAGTCCGAGTCGTCCTTGTGCCTCTTCGTCTGCCATCTACTGGTTGAAAGTCCGATCGGCTCGTCCTGTACATCATGACGAGGATTTCCTTGACCCGGCGCCTCGGCCTGGCCGGCTTTTTCGCCCTATCTCTCGCTCAATCCGCCGCCGCTCAGGGGAGCTCGTCTGTCACGGGTACGTCGTCATCCGCCGCTAAAGCGCAAGATGCCATGCTTACCAGATTCAGGAGTGGTGGTCGAGGGCACCTCGTTTGCCCTGAACGGCGACAACGTCTCGTACCGCTTCCACGTGGACGAGGACACGGGCGACCTCATCTCGGACCACTTCGGCGCCTCGGTGGCCGAAAGCGTGCCCGAGGTGGAGCCGTCCGTGAACGGATGGGTCGGTCTCTCGGGACGGGCCCGCCGCGAGTTTCCCGACTCCGGCCGGGGCGACTTCCGCGTCCCGGCGGTGAAGATTCGCCAGTCTGAGGGCTACTCCGTCACCGACTTCCGTTACCAGTCGCATGACGTCCTCAAGGGGAAGCCTGCTCTTCCTGGGCTGCCTTCCACGTTTGGCGGCGACGAGGACGTCTCAACCCTGGTCGTGCACATGTACGACAACTACAGCTCCGTTGCCGCGCATCTGTCGTACTCCGTCTTTCCCAAGCTGGACGCCATTGTCCGCAGTGTGAACATCACAAACGAGGGCAAGAACAACATCACAGTTGAGAGACTGTCCAGTTTCAGCGTGGATTTCCCGTACGGCGACTTCGACATGATCGAGCTTCGTGGTGATTGGGCCCGTGAGGCCATGAAGGTTCGCCGCAAGGTTGAATACGGGACTCAGGGGTAGGTTATTCGCAGCCTTCCTCATCCTCTGCCGGCCCCGCCAGCTAACCCGTTCCAGCTTCGGAAGCAGCACTGGGTACTCGTCCCACCTGCACAACCCCTTCCTGTCCCTTGTTAGCCCCACGACCACCGAGGACCAAGGCGAGGCTTGGGGCTTCTCGTTGGTTTACACCGGGTCTTTCGCCATTGATGTTGAGAAAGGATCGCAAGGTCTCACTCGTGCCCTGGTCGGATTCAACCCCCTCGATTTCTCGTGGTCTCTAGGACCGGGTGAGACTTTGACCACGCCTGAGTGCGTGTCCACCTTCTCCGAGGATGGCATCGGCGGCATCTCGCGGAAGTTCCACCGCCTCTACCGTAACCACTTGATGAGGAGCAAGTTCGCCACGGAAACTCGACCGATCCTGCTGAACAGCTGGGAGGGACTCTACTTCGACTACAACGAGTCCACCATCTACCAGCTTGCTGAGGAGACTGCCAAGCTCGGCGTGAAGCTCTTCGTGCTCGACGACGGCTGGTTTGGAAACGAGTACCCGCGCGTCACCGACAACGCAGGCCTCGGCGACTGGCAGGTCAACAAGGACCGATTCCCCAACGGCCTGGGCCCCCTAGTCGAGCAGGTTACGGGTCTCAAGGCGGCCAACTCGACGACCGACATGCGCTTTGGGTTGTGGTTCGAGCCCGAAATGGTGAACCCCAACTCGACGCTGTATAACGAGCACCCGGACTGGGTGCTCCACGCGGGCGACTACCCGCGCACGCTGCGCCGCAACCAGCTGGTCCTCAACGTCGGGCTGCCCGAGGTGCAAGACTACATCATAGACTCCCTGTCGGCCATCCTGAACAGCGCGGCCATCTCGTACGTGAAGTGGGACAACAACCGCGGCATGCACGAGACGCCGGGCCCCAGCGCCGGGCACCAGTACATGCTGGGCCTGTACCGCGTCTTCGACGTGCTAACGACGCGCTTCCCCGACGTGCTGTGGGAGGGCTGCGCCTCGGGCGGCGGCCGCTTCGACGCGGGCGTGCTGCAGTACTTCCCGCAGGTGTGGACGTCGGACGACACGGACGCGCTCATGCGCCTCTCGATCCAGTTCGGCACCTCGCTCGCGTACCCGGCCTCGGCCATGGGCGCGCACGTGTCGGTCGTGCCCAACCACCAGACGAGCCGCGTCATCCCCCTGCTCTTCCGCGCCCACGTCGCCATGATGGGCGGCTCCTTCGGCTTCGAGCTGAACCCGGCCGACCTGGCGCCCGAGGACCGCGCCCTCGTCCCCGGCATCGTCGAGCTCGCCGAGCGCGTCAGCCCCCTCGTCGTCACCGGCGACCTCTGGCGCCTCAACCTGCCCGAAGAGTCCAACTGGCCCGCCGCCCTCTTCGTCGCCGAGGACGGCGCCCGCGCCGTCCTCTTCCTCTTCCAGGTCCGCAGCGTCGTCAACCAGCCCCTGCCCTACGTGCGCCTCCGCGGCCTCGACCCCCAGGCCCGCTACACCGTCAACGGCACCACCACGTACACGGGCTCGACCCTGATGAAGACGGGCCTGCAGTACAAGCTCAGAGGCGACTACGACAGCAGGGTCGTCTTCCTCGAGAAGGCATAGGGGACAGTTCATAATGAAGCATATTAATTAAATAAATACCTGGAGTGGCGCAGTCCAAGCCCACATCGATGGCATGGTATTTGGCATTAGTGTATTATCCTGCCGGCTCCGTGGATGCCCCCTCTTGTAGAGCCGAACACGCGCGTCCCGTCTTGGAATACCCCTCTTCAGAGTGTCGCGCGTGTCGCAAAGTGTCACCGGGCAGCATGCCCGGCGTCTATCGTCTCCACCCGGCCGCTCAGCAGGTGGGCGAGTTCCTTGATGGACTCGCACCGGCTCTCACGCATCGTGCAGCCCACAATGACCAGCTCCTCCCACAGGTCGGCCTCGACGTCGTGGCCCCAGTCGTTGATGAGGTCGGCCGCGGGGCCCCACAGCCGCTGGTAGTGGCCCGTCTCGTTCCTCTCGTAGACGGGGGCGCCCTCGTCGAACAGCCGGTCAACGTTGAGCTTGACGATGTTGTTGTGGACGAACAAGGGCGGTGCCGGCTTGAGCCGGGGCGCGGGGGCGGCGGCCGTGCGGTTCGCCGCAGGTCGGCCGCTCGCGCCCCGGACAGCGGCGCTAATGTGCTGCCACCAGGCCACGGCGGGGGCGGGCGGCCGCTGGGGCCGCAGGGCCGGGTTCAGGTCCCACTCGCTGGCCGGGTCGGCCTGCTTCATGCCGGCCGAGTGCCAGGTGCCGTTAATCCAGCGGCCCATGACGCCGACGGGGGTCTTGACGTCGTAGAAGGGGGCGCCGGTGACGCGGGCGGCGAGCAGGAAGGTGTCCTTGTCGCCCTCGCCGGCGGAGCCCTGGTTGAGGAGCGGGTAGTAGAAGTGGGGGCCGAGCAGGTTGTAGAACAGGGCCAGCACGAGGTCGGCGGCGTGGCGGGCGCGGTCGTACAGCAGGATGCCGGCCTCGGAGCTGCGGCGCTCCCGCAGCGGCGGCGGCGGGCCCGAGCGCGTGATGGAGTACACGAGCGGGCTCGCTGTGCTGACCCAGAAGTCGGGCCAGGTCACGAGGCCCGTGGTGCGGAAGGGCGCCGCGTCGAACAGACCGTCCGGGTTGTGCGCCGGGAAGGCGTCGGCGTCCAGGAACATGACCTCCTGGTAGGGCGCGAACACTAGCGCGAACGCCTTGTACTGGTAAGATTTCAGCGGTACCGGCGAGGGCGCCTCCGACAGCAGGTCCGCCAGCACCACGCACTCGGCGCCGAGGGCGGGAAAGAGGCCATCGCACACCTCGGGGTTGTAGTCTTTATACGTGTCGAGAAAGACGGTCACGGGCAGTGTCGAGCCCGTCCGCCGGAGCATCCGCAGCATCACCAGCGCGATGCTAAAGTAGTGCCCTCCGGCCGTGGTGACGATGCCCCGCGTGTGTTTTTGGTAGGGCAGGGCTTCCGCCAGACGCGGCAAGGCCCGCATCATGCCGGCGTGCTGGGTTTCCAGCGCCGCAATGGTTTCGCTAGGCAGTTGGAGGATGTCGAGGCGCGGATGATCCGGGTCTGCCGCAAAGTCCGGGTTCTGGTCCTCCATGGTAGCTTTCTGTTCCATCTCGATGGGTCGGATGTTGTTGGTGTAGGACATGAGGTCCGAGATATTGCCTTTTACAGCGGCCCAGTACTGGCGAACCAGAGGCGATCTGAGATGGTCTTGTCCGGAAATATTTTGCTGATGGTGACCAAAGTTTAGCAGCGGTCCGTTCATTTCCACTGAGAGCACATGGCGATGCCTGACTCCTCCGAGTAAAAAGATGGCGGCAACAACGAGGATGGCGAGGGTAAGAACGCGCCGCCCCCGTGGTGTGGCTGGTGGTCCCTTGATCCAACCCATGGCTGACCGTCCCTAGAGCTCGATGGCGAGTTGAATCGTAAACCGGCAGCAGTTCGTCCTTCCAGAGGCGAACTCGGTGTTGAGAGGATAAGCTGCGAGCCTTTCTTTCGGCGCGGGGCTACGGGCTGGCAACTGTGTTTCTGGTATCGAAAGGTCGACAGGCCAATGCTCTCGGGAGAGTGGTCTGAAAACCGCGCAGACGCGGTGTTGACAGAGAGCAACGGCGGCGAACCGGGACAGCGCCTTGCGAAACGAGGGGTGGTTGAGGGCGAATGCAATGACAAGACTCCTTGGGAGCACCGCGACCAAGACACGCCGAGATTTAAAGGGTTCCCCGTTTGGTGTACCGGGTAGCCTGGCAGGCAGCACGAAAGAGGCCATAGTCGGCCCAGCTCCAGGTTGGTCCGCATATCCCATTACGAGCGAGATCGCTGGCAGGCGGGGACAGAGCCTGGCCACGGAGACCGAACACCTATCAGCTGTTTCCCCTGCTTGGGAAATTGCTGAACTTTGTGTCGACGCACGGTATGACCCAATGAGCATGTGTCGTGGCGCAGCGCGCGGCGAACGATAGGAATGGATGCCCAGCCCATCGTGTGCTTACTGGTGCCAGGTCCATCCGTGGGAACCGATACGAGAAGGGACGGGGCGTGGGGGAGGGAGGGTCAGCCCTGTCCGACACCGTGCCGCTTCCGTACCGCCATAGCAAGACCCATCGTATTGGGCTGAAGGGGCACGAGAAGTGCGCTTGTCCGGCTCGTATGGCGCAAAATGAGAGCCTTGAGGAATGTGTAGGGTTACGAAGGGAGTGGGTGCAGCTTCATCCCGCTTTTGGTACCGGAGCCTTTCTCAGCTGACGGGCCGGCCAACTTGGGTATTTTGAGGTACCCGCCTGCTGGCAAAAGCTAGGTTGATTCAGCTGGAGTAAGCCCGCGTCGCTACTTTGTGCGCTTCAGCTGTCTCGGCCGCAGTCGAGGAGCGGCAGGGAACCAGTGGTCATCGTTGGATCGTTGGTGTCCATCCACGTCGCGTCTGTGTGAATGCATTTGTCTCACGTGTACGCGAGTCGATGCGCAACCAGGGACACAGTGGGTGTGTCCGACTGCCCATCTCATGGTCGGATCCAGCAGGGCTGAAGTCGTCTTGGATCCCACTGGCCTGCCCCGCGTCGCCGTTGACTGACGGCGTCCGGGCGAGTTTTGGAAGGAACAAGAAAATTTGTAGTTCAAATCGCCCACGGACGAAACCGTCCACTATCCCGTTGGTAGCGCACGGGCTCCCGGCTCTACGACTACTGTGTATATCGCAGAGCCTTACGACCCTCTCTTGGGCAGGGGTAGGGCCTTCGGATGAAACGGGTTGCACCTCGTTTGCACACTGAGTTGGCATGTCCATGCTGGCGCCTGTCTTGCTGTCACTGCTTCGGCTACTGTGGCGGCTGCTGCGCCATTTCAAGTCGTGCCCGGTTCCCACCTAGATGGAACATACCCACCGAAGTACCTTTTTTCCTAGGAGGTCGGTAAGGACATACTGACCAGCGCGACATCCCGTAATGACAATGTCAATAGAAATGTCGCCTTGATGGTATCATCATGGGAGACAGGTTTGATTGTCCATTGCGGCGAGGTGGTACCTACTTGCTGACCCACGTGATGCTCTTACAGCCTGGTCACCACATGGAAGCGGTGGTGTCAAAAACACGAGACAAGGAACATCCTGTGTCGCTGTAACGCGAGATCAGACGGTGATCACCCTGGATAGGTGATATAGCTTGGTTCAGGGCCCAAGACCGGCTCGAGTAGCCCAGAGGCTCAAGTATCCCAGAGGTCAAGCACTGGGTTTCACGCACCAACTGACGGTAAATACCATGATTCCAGCAATACAGAAAGACCGGCCAACAACCCTGCAAGGTAAATATGTGGTATCAATTATGCACGCGCCGAAGCTGATTAATTATTTTGTAGATCCATTTCGTCAAGCTCTCATTACTTTTCCCTCCCCCAAACCTTGGATCACGTGCGACCCGACACGACGCACTGCCGCGGAACACGGCCCAGCGAAACGTCCAGAAACCAGCCCCCCCAAACACTCGTTAACAGAAACTGCGAAGCACTTAGAGGAAGGCAGCCAGGGCAGCCAGGACACCGGCGCCGGCAACGCCGAAGTGAGCGGCACCAGCAGTGGCGATGGGGCTGCTCTGAGTCACGGAGCTGCTGGCGTGGGTGCCCGAGTGGCTGGCGGAGGCGCTGGTCGCCGGGGCAGCCGTGGTCATGGAGCCGGTGACCGAAGTCTTGATGCTCGCCGAGGTAACGACAGAGACGGACGAAGAGACCGCGGGGGTAGGCTTGACCTCGTAGCTCGACTCGGCCTTGGTGGTCGGCTCAGCCGCGGTGGTCGGCACGGCCGTGGTGGTCGGCTCGGCCTTGGTGGTCGGCTCGGCCTTGGTGGGCTCGGCGGAGCTGGGGGCGGCGGAGCTGGGGGCGGGGGCGGGAGCTATGGCGTCATTGTCAGCGTGCCATCTTGTCAAGCGGTAGCGACATCGTCTTCTTACCCTGGGCAACCTTCTCGCAGAAGGCCTTGACGGCGGGCAGGACCTCGTTCAGGGCCTTCTCGGCACCGCACTCCTTCAGGACACAGGTGGTGGCGGCAGCAGTCAGAGCCTCCTGGTTCTTGCAGATGCAGGCGAAGTCCTCCTTGGAGCACGAGGTGGCCGAGGCGCGGGCATCGTCAATGCAGGGAACAGCGCAGGTGGGGATGTCGGAGAGCGACTGGGCAGAGGCGAAAGCGACGAGCGCGGCGGCGGCGAAAGCGTACTTCATCTTGACGGTGTTGTTTGGTGAGGAAAAGCTCGACGTGGTTGGCAGTGCAAAACACAAGGCGAGGTCAACGAAGGTACTGTTTGGAGTGAAGCGAGTGTGCTGGATGTGAGAAAGGCTCAGGTCATTTTCTGGGAGGGCGAGAGCCGCGACTTTTATGGACGCGAGAGCTCCCCGGCCGGCTCCCGACGCCCCTACACATGCTCATTTACTCAGGACTTGCTGAATCCCTCCACATTTGGAGGTGTACGATCACGCAGCCAATACTTGCCCACAGGTGCAAAGGCGCTACGCGCGACCCATGGGGGAGGCCGTCCAAGCACCGCCCTTCCAGCCAGTAAGGAAGGACAGGTACCTCGAGGGCACTACCAATGACGCAGCGGGCGAAGCAGGGGTGAGCGAGGGCTGGCCACTCTTGTTTGGCCATTATAGTAAATATCCACGCCGCTAGGACGCCGAGCCTTGCCCACCTCCTGGTCCGACCCACGAGTGGGTTACATCGCCGACGTGCGGCCGGGCCTGCTTACTGAATACAGCTCGTGAGAATCTGGGGAAGACATGGTCCTGTGGGCCAGGGTGTTGATCCTCGCCGGCGGAACACTTACTACTATGTATAAGGGACGCGTTATTGTCCTGGATCCAGGCGACCGAGTTTGACCAGTCCTCTACGGTGAGTTGGTACAGCCCTTGGGTGATGCTGTCGACGTACACTCGCCGGGAGAGACGGTTGGGCACCCCAGGGGTCTGTCCCACGGCCTCGAGGCGGACCATTACCGATGTCAAGACTACCTAGGTACTCGTCTCCATTATAGGCACGGACCTGCTTTGTCAGGTGCGTCCAGCACCCAACTAGTCAGAATACGCTAGCAGCAAAGAGCCCTAGTTGTGTGTAGCAGAGCGGAAGAGTTGCGTTCGTCACGCTTTCACTTGTCACTAGCGATTAAGCTCCCGCGCAAGGCCCGCAGACCGCTTGTACCATTTCCCACGCTGTCTGTTGGGCCGAGTCGACGAGTTGTGCCATACTGCCACGCTCGCCACGGGCTTGTGCTGGCGGCTTGGTCATGTGTGGAAATCGAGACAAGCCAGACCGGGGCCGGGAGGGTTGAACTGCCAAGGAGCTGGGCATCCAGGCAACGGATACAGTAGAGCCTACTGGATAGCTCTTCTCGTGTGGAATCGGACAGTTGGGTAGGATACCCACCAACCAACTGCCACCCCCATCCATCCCGTCTCTCGTGGAAACGAGGTGGCGAGTCTCGATCGCATGTCGTACAATGTAGGCGCCCGGCGCAGCCTCGACCTTCTCGAAACGGCAACGCCTCCCGATTCTGGCCACTCGATTGGTGCTCCCCTCGGGGTCTTAATGACGGGGATCTGACGGGGCGAGCTTCCAGTCAAGGACGGCAATTTGTCTACCGCCGGGCGGCGTCAAGCCAGGATCCATAAGTACTAGCAGGAGACCGACCACGTCGAAATGCCGGCTAGGAAGCCCAACGCCGACGGCAAGGACGGAGGCGTCGATGTCAGGCAACCAGGAAGCTTGGAACTGGTCGGTACAGGCTCGCCAGCACCCCCCAAGCTGCCAGGGCTGGCTCGGCATGAAGGAGAAGACCCCAACCCTGCACGTCTGTTTTCTCCGGGCAGGGGCTACGGGCCAAGAATGGGATGAAATCCGGGGGTGTGGGTTGCAGTGGGCCTCGTTAGTGCAGGGCAGCAGCTTCAGGCTGGTGGGCGCAGATCTTTTCATCCATCTACTTTAGGTACACCCGACAGTACTGGCGGCGTAGAGTTCAGTTGAGGTATTTCTGTGTGGGTGGAGTCCTCGTAGCGGGCATTCCATGGCAAATTGCTTTGGATGTACAGTAAGTACGTACATTGCAGAGGGGAAGGGGGGAGTGGAAGCTCAGCCTGACATCCCTTCCGTGCCCTCATTCAAGCACTTCACATGCATCCACCCGCCCTCGCGGGCGATGGGATGAGACGCCCCGGACGCCATCACCGCGTCTGCCCTGTCGTCCCGTCAGCCCGACCGTTCTGCCCGCTTCCACAGCCGAGGACCACCTCTTCTTGCTACGCCGCCGAGGAGCAGCTGATCGAGGGGGTGCGGGGCACCTCCGGAAGCCAGAGGCAACGCCGACGATCGTGGACAGCCCACACCAGTTGCACACTATCCCAGCTGGAAGATCTACCTATGCCTCCTGCGTCTAGCACTCACTGAGCAACACATACCACCCGGCCGGGGTCTGCTGTTTTCCTCGCCCTTTGACCAGGCTTCCGCGATAATATCGTCATGTCGTACCATTGCCATTACGCACGGCCCCGCGTCCTTGTCTCCCTCCCTCCTTCCCTCCCTCTCTCTCTCCCTGGCCCAAGCAGCGGCCGTCGCCTGCCCACCAGCCCGCTTTAACCGGCCAGAGGGTCTGCAGGCACCCACCGGCGCGATGAGATTGTGTACGGCTTGAACGACCTGACCGCTTCGCGGCGATGTCAAGCCATGGCGGCCGACGGACAGCCAAGCAAGCAACTCCTGTAGGGGGTGCCATTGCCCGGAAATCACGGTACCCCCGGCCGCTCACTGCTTCCTCCCTGGCTGCCTGCCCTTAGGGAGTACCGATCGTGCTCTAGACTGCGGAACTGGAGACCGCCAGATCTCACGCCGGGGTCCTCATTTCCCCCGGATTACCAGGTTACCCTGCTCGCTGTTTCGCAGGAACCCGTGCCCCGTCGGTCCGCTCCTTGGTATTCTTGGTATTCGTAGACACAGTTGTGTACCTGCGAACCCATGAGCGCCTCTGCTTGGGTGGGTTCCAGTTGTGACGGCTTGGGAGCGTTGCCACAACAACTTACAACTACAACGAAGCATCGTCAAGGCTTACCTGCATGCACACTAACATCCAGGTGGTTGGTGGCCCATCTGCCTAAATAGGTAGCTGCAGAACAGTGCAGCGCAAACCCACACGCGCCCGTCCGCTCGTTGCGATGCCGTAATAGTAATGCACGCCGGTGGTTTCCCCGAGCCAACAGTGCTGCGCGTTGCATTTCGCTCATCAGCCGCCACTGGCGAGACAGACTGGATTCGGCCGACGACGCAGGAACGCAACCTTCCCAGGACGAGCAGCACGGAAGCAGACGCAGCTTAGCATAAGCGAATCACACCACCCGGAAGGACCTCCCACCCCCCTTGCATCTGGCCTATTGCTTGAAATTCACCGCTCGTATTCATGCGCAGCCGTCGCGAGTCTGGAGCAGTGCTCCGTAGCGGTCGTCCGGCTCGGCTGCCAGCCAAGGTCAATCCATTAGTCGAACGGTCGAGATGTAGACTGGGCACCTGAAAAGCAAGTATCTATTCTCGGCCAACCTGCTTTCGACAGAGTCCACATTGTGGAAAGGGGGGATCGGGGCCGTACCGTCCGTCTGGCATCTCGCTGGCGCCCTTTCCAAAGTTGCTATACGAGTCATGACGGCGACTCACGCACGCGGTGCCATGCTCAAGCGCTAATTAATCGACAAGAAGAGCACGATACCGCACGTCAGGTGTGCTTACGGAGTACTCTATGACTAGTTGCGAGACGATGGCCTCCTTTCTTCCGTCGTACCGAGTCTCGCCCTGCCTGTCGCCCTGATTCCAGCCCCGCCTGAGACACCAACGTCGTCGATCAGCATGAACCTAGCTGCCCGGTTAAGTACCTAGTCAGCTGGCTGAGACCGAGAGAACGTGCCTAGCGGCAGCTCGTTCTTTTCGGCCGCTGGGTAATCCTCTGGACATGGCTCAGACTCTGTTCCCACCCGGGCTGCCGTTTCCTTTGCCGAAACTTGCCGTGTGTGTTTGTCACTCACGACGGCAAAACACGGTGCTGGCCGGACTCAAGGTGAGCTGGATGGAGAATGCCTGGGTCACAGGGCTGTCGAGCTTCTCAGCCGCGTCATATCCGCCTCCGCGCCCTGTTCAGAGCGTTGTTTACCATGTAATTCCCCTGCCTTTTCTTTTTACCATCGTTCGGTTCGCGGATATGGCCAGGTTAGTGCTGCGGCTTGGCCGCACACCCCGGAAACATGCATGATGGAATCAACATGGCTACTTCGTATGCGCCTGTATCCGACGCCCAATGGGGAAGGAGCCCAAGAAGAACAAGGTCATACGCAGACGTACTTGCTGAGGTCTGGCCAAGGATCAACATGGGCATACAGCAGTCCCTGGCCTGCAGAATTTGCACTTGCCGAGGTGGCTGCACATGTGAAAATCGGGGGCCGCCTCGTAGACGTGTGACTACCGGTTACTGGGTCGTCACGGTCGTTTGAAGAAAGGTACATTTCGGCTTGTGTTTGCATACCGTGAGCACTTACGTATGCTCATCATCGCCGACGAGAAAGCTAATCGTCGCTGTCCCAGGCAAAAGGTACCTACTTCTTTATCTATTGTTCACAATGCTGAGTCCGCTACCGTTGTCGGTTCCTTCTTTTGGCAAAGCCATTATCCCCCCCCCCGGTACGCCTGACACCCCAAAACACCTTTATTTCTCATGGTTGCCTCCTCTCGTTCCCATCAGCTTCTCTAGTTCGAGCAGCTCGACGGCGTATTCCGGCTCCCCCTCGAGGGTTTCGCGGATAAAGTCGGCCGCCGCCACGGTTGTTGTTGACGAAGCCTCGTCTGCTGTCGATTCTGTCGAGATCTTTACCTCCACGCGCGGGTCGGCCCCCCGCAACAGCAAGGCCTTGATGGCCGCCACCCACCGCTCGCGGTTCAGCATCAACCGCTGCGACGCGCCCGTCTCCATTAGATGCGCCATGGTCATGTGGCTGCGCTGGAAGAAGCGCCGACCCGTCTTGAGCGTCTTGAGCCAGATTTTCTCGGTGCTCTGGAGGTCCAGGCTGGCCGCGAAGAGGACATCGAGGAGCCGCGAGTCGGGCATATCGTGGTGAAAGTCGACAAAGTCGCCGCTCAGCGACATGCACGCGCTGCGCCCCTCGGACTGCGGGCTCACTACGTAGCTGAGGAGCCCCTGCGCTCGGCTGTTCCGCTCCTCAGTCTCGAGCCGCTGCAGTTTTGCCGTGACATAGCGCAGCAAGTTGGCCTGCACCGCCAGCGCTAGGAAGTCCTTGCGCTTGGGTGGCTTCCCGACCTCCATCGGTTCGCAGCTTGACCAATGCTTCTTTTGCAGAGCCGGCAGGCGTTTGGCGTACCACTCCGGGTCCTCGTAGAGCGGCTTGTGTTTGTCGAGCGCCGAGATCCAAGCCCGCTGCCCGATGACGTCGAGCTCGTCGAGCAAGGCAAAATAGTACGGCAGCTCTTCGTCGGACACGGAACCGTCCAGTCTTTCGGCCATGCGCAATGCTTTGGCAATGAGGAACCACGCGTCGGGCCGAAATCTCGGGACAGGCCACGCCAGTACCATGGGCTTTTGGGCTCCGCCAAACGTCTTGATGTGCCGAACCAGGCCGCTCAACAAGCAAAAGTCCAGGTGTACCTCGCTGACCATGGGCACGCCCAATCGTTCCCAGATATCCCGCCGCGACACCCACTCTTTAGCCGTCAGGTGCCGAAAGAGTACGCGCTGACCCGTTTCGCTCCAGTTGCTGCTTGAAGGAGCCTCAGCCTCGAGCAGTCGTGCGCATGTGCCGTGAAGGCGCTGCGTCATGTCCTCCGTTAGCTTCTGGATGGATTGGGAAGTATGCGGCGTGACATCGTCGCCGCGAACCCTGAGCTCGTGGCCCGTTGAATCCAAGTACCCTTCGTGCGCCAGGGCAAGGGTGATGACAGTAGGCGCCTGCTGCACCCGGAGGGCCAGCCAGAAGAGGTGGTGGGCCGCCTTCCGCTCTTCGGCACTCAGCCTCTTCAGCATGTACATGTAGAGGCCGTCCGTACCACCCAACTGCTGGGGCAACGCATCAATGGCTGCCCCCAACGTGCGCAGAGGACTTTCGACAAGGACATCGATGGCTATCTTTGCCCAGAGGACGTCCCCGTTACTCTTCTGCGACAAATGCCGGCAGAGCGATTGCATTTGCGGAAGACCCGGCGCTTCTACCTGAAGTCTCCCCTGGATATAGTTTGCCACTGCCTCCTCAGTGTGCTCCCGCATCCGGATGCGAGGGAGGTGTGCAAACTCGTGCTCAAACAGAGGCAATTCGCGGCCAGTGAAGATAGTCTTGATCATACTCCTATTGGCCAAAGTGAGGAGGAGGTTGGCAATCTCGGCATTGGAGTCGGCGATCCATTTGTTGGTGCCCCACGACTCGTCGCCGGCGTCCACTGTATACGTGAGGTCGCGGTCTTTGGGGTCGTAGTGGTCCTTGCGGTCGACAATACGGTACTCCTCGATGCCGTCGAGCAGGATGAAGAGACGCATGTTCTGCGACATGTGGGAGGAGAGCGAAAACCAACCCTGCTGGAGGTTGGTGACGCTGGTGAAGAGCGTCGTTGGCGGCCACGGCCCGTCAAAAAAGGTCGGGAACGCCACGCGGACGAGCTCCCGCCGCTCCGACAGGATCTGGAACATGGTGCTCCGGAGGAAGCCCTCCGTGCTTTTTTGTATGCTCCGCCCACTCTCGAAGAAGTACGCGCGGATTATCACCAGCTCGCCATCCCGGGCCCAGCCTTGCTGGAGCTCCTTGCGCAGCGCTTCCAAATTCGAGGCATATTTCATCAAGGTCGACTTTCCCGATCCTGCCTTGCCACTGACCCACTGTTGCCAAGTCAGTAGGTGCTACTGGGTCGCCAACGATGCAGAACGGTTGCCGCCAACATCCCAGCGCCGATATGAAGAGCGGAAGGGAGGAGGCAAAGAGAAAGAACGGCACTGACTAGTAGCGAGTCTTCCGAATGCAGGAAGTCCTTGATGGACGGCAGAAACCAATCGCAGGTTTGGCTATGGGCTGATTGGATGCCAGCCTCCCGTTCCCACATGGAATCGTAATATATGGCGTCGAGAATTTCTGAGCTGCGGCATCAGTGATTCGCTCGGCGGCTTGACGAGAGTTGCCTAACAAAAACTGACCTTGGCACCGTGGCGACTGTGCGTCCATCTCTGCCTGGGTAGGGCCCGTTGCCACCTTTTGGAGCGCTTTCACCCAGTCCCGGTAGAACGGGTCGTCGCGGCCACTGAATCTCACAATGTCGGCGTGGTTGGCTTTGGCGACGTGGGTACGGGCGTTGGCGACCGAATACCCGGCCACGTCTTTGGGTATCATGACCTGGTTTGGGCCCTTTTTGATGTCGAGCCCCTCGTATTCCGCCGCGACATCCGAGGACACGTAAACGACGGTGGGCAGATCCTCCCTGACGCACGTCACCCGGATGTCCCGCGACACCATCAGCCACGTACTGTGCAGCTGTTCGAACGCCTCGTCGCTATTTCGCAGGGACCGGATCAGGGGGATCTGGGGTGGCTCAGGCGCGAGCAAGGCGGCGAGGGCGAGACACTCACCTAGGGGCAGGTGGCGGCTTCGCACGTGCGGCGTGCCCCAAAAGGCGCAGCCTATGGTAGTGGGGTAGACGTTGCCGAAGTCGGCCTTGGTCCCGTAGACGCGCGACATAGCGGCCAGCACGAGGGCCTCCTTGATGATGAGCCCGCCCAGGCCGTGGCCCTGGAAGAGAATCGGCCGATCGGTGCCGGTGCGCGCCTGGGTCAGGTCGAGCAGCAGGTTCTCGGCCTGCGTCGAAAAGGTCCCGGACGCGCCGCTGAGGCCGTCGCCCCAGCTCCAGGCCATAATGCGCGCGCGGGGGAAGTCCCGGCTGAGCAGGTCACGCGGCCAGCAGACATCGCCCCGGGTCCACGCCGTCGCGTTGGATTCGTTGAGGCTCGGGACGAACACGATATCGATGGAGAGGCGGTCCGCCGGCAAGCCCGGCGACGGCGGCGCTAAGGACGTGGACGACGCCGCCGCCCCGCCCGCCCCCTGCGTGCCGTCGTAGAGGACGACGAGGTCGCTGTCGCGCCGCCGGCCCCGAAGGTCCGACGGCACGCCGCTCTGCGTGCGCCGCACACGCAGCTTCTCTTCCTGCGCGCCTTTGGAGGGGAAGGGGAGGGAGGAGGAGGAGGCGCCAAGGCGGGCCAGCCTGTCCTTGAGCTTCTGCATGGAAGGCAGAGGGTGGATGGGTGGGTGTATCACGTGGGCCGTTCCGGTGTCAGTGTTGGTGACAGCGCGCGGTTGAATCCAGCAAGCAACATAGATGCCAGGCGCGGAAGCCCAGACCTGCGGCGCGTCGTGGGTAATTATTCGCCAGAGAAATCAGCAACACCCCCCCCCCCCGGATCGAGTGTTTGGGATGGGGCGGGCCCATGGCTGGACGGAGCGGACCCCGGGGTCGTATGAAATACGAACCCAAACCTGTTGTTGCTCCAACCCGGTACTCTGGTTTGTATGCAAGGACACGGCCCTTCGTCGTCGGTCTTCGTCGAAGTGAGGTTTTGCGACGCCCTCCCCTTGGGTTAGAGGGAAGGGGACGCCCTCCCCTTGGGTTAGAGGGAAGGGGGGCCTCGCCTCGAACGACCGCAGTAGTAAGGCATTGGAGGGATATGTCATATTTGGCACACCCCCAATCCAGTGTGTGGCGCTTGGCACGCAGGGGCTGCAGTCTCTGTCGATCTCCCTCGGTTTGTGACTGGTTTTTTTTTTCTTTTTTTTTTTCCTTCAGTGCCCATCCTCCTCCTCTCGTCTGAGTATGGCGCAGGCAGGAACGGCCTCTCCCCACTCTCATGCGCCACCTCTCTTCAACCTGCGGGCCGATCACGCGGCGGCCAAATGGGCCTCTCGAAAACCTTGGCTTCGCCCGGCCGATTTCCAAACGCTGTCCACCCTAAGAGGGGGGGTTCGCGGGTCCTTAGGGATGAAGAGAGGGGTCTCACCACCCACCACCCACCGGCAAAGGCTTGGCTGGGCTGGATCTTTCCTTCGGGGCTGTACGGAAGAGCCGCCGGTGCCAGAGATTCGCGTTCTGCTTCTCCACTGGAAAGAAGCTGGGGCGACAGAGGGCGCGTTGATTGGGCGTTAGACACAGCGGCCGCGGGAGCGGCAGGGCTCCATGAAAATTGAGTCTAGGCGGATGCGAGGGTTTCCGCGTTTGGCATGGGCGCCCGTCCACACCTCCACGGGTACGACCGTGAAATAGGGTGGAGGGGGGCTGTCCATACCCTTACAGGGGGGGTTATGGAGGTACGTGAGGCGCGTGCTGATCCGGTTGCCGGGGACCTGCCGGGGACCTCCCACCGTTCCATCAGTCGAGTGCCAGGTCGCCGGCGGTCTCTGAATAGTTTCATGCCGTCCGGAATCACGGTTGGCTCTACTTCGTGATGCGTGAAGTCGTTGGTGAACGGTGTGCTTTTGTAGTACTTGTGGGGGGGTGCATTGCATAGGGAAGGAAAGACGCGGCGGAAGAGCGAGAGAGAGATTAAGAGAGAGAGGTGGGCTGTTCAGGACGACATCCGGCTGGGCGCCACGAGATTGGAACGACAGGGACTCCGCAGGTCGATCAGGGCACGTTCCCAAACGTCAAGACTCTCCCAGGTTAAAAAAAAAAAAAAAAGCCCGGCGATGATATCGAGATGAACGAGCGGTAGTAGTGCCCACAAACATGGCGGGCGATGGCTACACAGTATAGGCCGCACGTAAGCGAAAGCCCATCTCGCAAACCACGCGCATCCAGAGCATGCGCCCCGGCCCGCAGCCCCTTGCGTGGCCGATGAGTTCTCCGCCCGCGGGCTTGAGGCTGGCTATACGGGGGCGACTCGCCAAGATGAGACCTTGGTTGCTTTGAAACAGGGTGGGGCCGCTTCGTAATGTCGGTAAACCACACAAGTCACAAATCAAACTATTATTCATGACCAAAAGGTGCGCGCGACCGGGTTTAATGTCGTGAAATGGATTGGGTATGCCCTCACTTTCGCTTTGCCGGTAAGAGTAGGCGTGGGATGGTGCGCTGTGGGACCTGTCAGTTTGGGGTCGTCAAGGAGGGAAAAGGGTTCATTGAAGCGGCGTTGCAACGCGGAATGACGGTCGCCGAATTCATTATATCGAGATGCCCGTGCCCCGTGCCCAAGCCGAGGTCTCCGACGCCCCACAGGCACAACCACTTCGGCCCACCAAGCACATGCCATATCCCGCCTCGGCCTCCCATCCGGGCTGCCGACGGTCCCGCGAGTGTGACCGTGACCTTCGATTCTGGCACTTCGGCGTCGTTGCGCGCCCGGGGTGCGGCGCCAGAGCGGTGTCGAAACGCCGTCATCCGGGTGTGCGGGGGGGTTTCATTGAAGATCGCGGCGCCACCCGCCGGTGGCGCTGATCCAGACGGCCTCCCGTCCCTCTCGCGCATGGGAACACGCGCGCCAGCGCTTCATTACGGGGCCGTTGATCAAGGCCTTAGATGGGATAGGTGCGGGGTCCGGAAGCGCCAGGGCAAGGGGTGACTCGTTCGACGTCGAGATTGAACGATACCCGGAATGAAAGATGGAGCGTCCGAAGACGCAGTGCACGACGCCGGACACAGGCGTCGTGAAAGGGGGCCCGGGCGGTGACGAGGTGCAGGGACGGTAACAGGGGGCATATGCCGGAGGAACCGCTCAAACGTGACGACGGGGAATATTATGTCTATTCTTTACTGCCCGGAGACCCGAGGCAAATGTGGATTTGGAGAGGGGGGGTAAAGTCACGCGTACACCGACAAGTCAGGATTGTACGGCTGTCATGGCGTCCCAAGGAGGGAAGTCATGGCCTTAGGCCTGGTGGCACGCTCTCATGCGCCTCCCTGGTGAACCGACGCAGAACCAAAGATATCTTACCACCTCTTCGGTAGACCACCATCTTCACAGCGGGGAATATAGCTCATTGATCCAGCCCGACACCTTTTCGGCAACCGTCTCGCTGTGATCTGTCGCCGCATGTTAGCTACAGGACCGGTCGTTGTGCCGTCGCCGGGTACTTACGTATGCAAAAGGCGTGAGGCAGGCTCCCCTCGTCCACCTGGACCCGGGTGGCCTCGGGCCGCTGCTGGCGGCGGGCAATGAAGGCGTCGCGCACGTGGTCGGCGACCCAGTGGTCCTCACGGCCAAAGAGGAAGAGGAAGCGCGGCGCGGGTTTGTCGTGGGCCTGGGCCTCGTCCGCGACGGCCCACAGCCGCTCGTCCCACACGTCCTCGTTGATGACCTGCATCTCGTCCATGCCCAGGTGCAGCGCCTGCCAGACGCCGTCGCGGCTCTTGAGGAACCGCGTCGTCACGGCCGCCGCGTGCGCCGGGAACCCCATGAGCGTGTTGACGATCCAGTACACGGCCGGCTGCGGCAACAGGCTTAGGAAACCCGCCGCGAGGCGGTGCGCGTTGGCGCCCAGGACCGGCGTCCGCCGCAGCAGGTCCAGCTTGACGCCGCTGTTGGACTGTTTAATGTGCTCGATGGTGGGAAACAGCAGGATGCCCGTTTTGAGATTCACGTGGGGCGCCAGGTCCGGGTCGCGCAGGAGGCGGTGGAACATGGAGAGGGTCAGATAGGAGCCAACCGAGTGCGCCATGACGACAATCTCGTCGTACGGCTTGCCTTTCCGAGGCCCATCGGCAACCTTAATGTGGTAGAGCGCCTTGAGCAGGTGGTTGATCTGGTCCTCGACGTTGCGAGGGGGGTTCTGGCTGTCGAAGGGCACATGGTCGTTGTCGTCAAACCCCTGAAGGTCCTGGCCGTAGATGTGGAAGCGAGCGGACTGGACGGCCGGAGAAGAACTCAGGCAGTCCCTAAGAGTGGTCAAGAACGGCTCGTAGTAATCGATGAGGCCCGGATTCCCGGAAATCATAAAGAGCAAGACATCGCGGCGGTTCGCCGGGCCAGCCTCTTGACCGGGGGGAAAGGAGAGTGAGCGCACGGTCATGCTGGGGGCCGGGGAACGAGTATGTCGCTGAACGGCGGCGAGGAATGGGAGAGCGGGTAAGCGATGGCCACTGGGTCATATCACAGCCCAAGGAGGGACAGACGGAGGACCCCCTGCTTCATATAGCGTACAGCGCGGGCGGCGAGTATTCGTGTCGCCAGCCGAAACGCGAGTAACGAGACTCCTACGGGCGGGATACGCGACCGTTTGGTTGCTGGATGGTGGCTTGAACTCAATGGACTTGAATCTCAACGGCCGAAATGCTTGTCGTTCCGTGCGAGACTGCTAATGACGCTGATGTCAGTGCAAGTCAAGCTGAGAAAGTTCGTGGCAAGTTGGGGCGGGGCCGGGATAGGCAGGGGTAGTGTCACTGGGTTAGGTACTGTTGGTCGCCGGGACACAGGGGTTTAGCGGGAGTTAGAACGGGATGCCCATTGGATTGAATCTTACCTGCCATTTTACCGAACAGAAGGCAGTCGGTACTTTAGGTACTATTCTCGCACACATCCTCCATCTGATAAAGGGAGAGGGCTGTATCCAAAGTAACATGAAGACGCTAGTTAGGCAACTACAAAGTAGACTACAAGTATGCAGCCAGTGGACGTTTGGGCTATGTAAAGTACTCTAGGTAGGGGGTGTATGTGGCTATGTAGGGTTGTATTTGTGGTATGTTTTGGGCGAGCACGATCGAAAATGGAGGTAAGACCCCGGAAATAGTAGACACGCACGTATGAAGGTAGTAGGTATGTAAGTGCATACGCATCACGACGAGAACTCCTCCTCCATTGCTTCCCGTCTGCACCCTCCCCCACACCCTCGTTCACTTGGCGGCACCGAGTCGTAGGCGAATGGAAGCAACACATCTCGATTCACGAGGGTTGTGGCGCTGGCGGCCAGCGTGTCGGGCCTATGCATGACAGGAGGTTCGGGACAGCGCTTGCTGCAGCCCCGGCTGCCCAGACCGTCGATCCGGGAATTCATCCATTGTGTGCAGTCGACGGGGCTCCCTGAGCTTGTCGTGGCCCCTGGCCAAGCAACCACTGAACCTTGGCCCCGACGCTCCCGGATACGCGACATGGGTGGGCTGGCTGGCAATCCCGCCGGCATTCAGTCCAGCTGATCCGGGACGACCACACCACCCCATATGGATGGCATCTGACACGTGCACCGCATCGCAAGCTTGCGTCTGTGAGGCGGGCTGTCAGACGACCAGCTTCCCTAAGGAGCGGCTAACTATGCATGGCCTCCGGGCTAGTCTTCCCTATCATTACCACATCGCCGCCATGGAGAGAAGGGAAACAGCGGCGCCGGAACAAGGCCAATGCCCCAGACGAAGCACCGATTTGATTCCAGCACGGCCGTCTGGTCCTAGCATTGGAACGTAATGTAAGGTACTGTCACAGGGCTGTTGGGTGCGTCAATTTCCACTTATGAGGGCCCCTCTCTTTGATTCCTTACTGGTCGGTACCTCCAGATCCAAAGTGGGAAGCGCATACATCGTCGTACACCGGGCATCTGTGGCTTATCTTATCGTCATGCATCCGGGGCGCTTTCCCCTCCTCCTGGCGTCACAGGCGCGCAACCAGGCAGCAACCGCGGCTGGCGACTTATTGCTATCAACCAGACCAGACCAAACCTACCTCTTAATACCCTAAGTACTTAACGTAGGAAGTGACCACGAAGTGAGCATGGGCATCCCTCAGTTGGGACGACCAGCCAGGCCTCGCTCGAGTGAGCTTTGCCGCTAGTTGCCGCGGTCGCTGTTGTTTTCCCAGTTTCCCTTCGCTTCGACATCTGTCGGTTTCCATCTTTGTTACTTAGGAACCATCCAGACCTCGCGTGTCTCCAGCTACCTTACCCTCATACCCACCTTCTAGTTGCCTTACCTTCCATAGTTAGTACCAACCTACCTACTCTCGGCCGAGGACCAGCCAGCCATGCTCGCCCTCCCTTGAACCGTCTCTCCCCGCCGCCGCCTCACCATCCCCTCCTCCCCTTGACCAGGAGCCCAGACTGCCTGCCTGTGACCATTTATTGTTCCTCGAATGTACCGGGCCCTGCCCATTGCCGCGAGCACGTGTGTCGCATGCGCATGCCGTGACGGCGCCCAGCCTCTCACTCTTCGCACCGGCAGCTAATCACGGGCCGATTCCTCCCAGACTTCCGCACGCCGACCCGAGGTCCTGAAACCCCTCCCCGCCTGACCCGACTGCCCGACCGACCGCCCGAACCGCTGCGTCCCGTTTATGACTACATAGCATACCAGCACCATGGCTGCCTCGGAGCTCCGTCGCCGCCCCAACGGCAATGCCGCCGGCGACCCTAATCCCATTCCCGCCCCCTCCCTGGGCGGCGCCGACAAGGCAGAGCGTCTGAAGATCGAACACCCTTCGGGCAAGGCCAAGCACTACCAGATCGTCGCCTTCTTCCGCGCCCTGTCCTGTACTATGTACTTCATGTGCGGCGCTTTGGCGTAAGGCGCGCCGTTCTTCCCGATCTCGTATCATAGCCCTCCTGTCTGACATGAACTTCCTCCAGCATCCATTTGACCCAGTTCCTCGGCCTTCCCCTCTACGTTCTCAACCGCGAGCTCTACTATGCCTATATGGCCCTCACGAAGCAGTCCTTCGGCCTCCTGGTCACGACCATGACACACTGGTGGGCACCGACAACCATAAGAATCAGCGGCGATGCATCAGTTGCCGGTCAGCTGAGCCTGACGCCCGACGGCCGGGTGGAGTGCGCCTTCCCAGAGCGCATGGTTATGATTGCGAACCACCAGGTATGCGTGCTCTCTTGGGGAGCCGGCTCGCGCATGCGGTCAAAACCATTAACCTGGCCTAGATTTATACCGACTGGTTATATCTCTGGTGGGTGGGCTACACCGGCAACCCTCAGATGCATGGCCACCTCTACATCATCCTGAAAGAGTCAATCAGGTACATCCCCGTCATCGGACCCGGATGCATGTTTTTCAGTTTCATCTTCATGTCGCGCAAGATGACCACCGATCAGCCGCGACTGGCATATCGCCTCAATAAACTCAAGAACAGACGTGTCGGGCCCGACCACGAGGAGTACTACGACCCCATGTGGCTTTTGCTCTTCCCGGAGGGCACCAACTTGTCGGACAACGGCCGGGTCAAGTCGGGCAAGTGGGCAGAGAAGATGGGCATCCGGGATTGCAGGCATCTGATGCTGCCCCGGAGTACCGGAACATTCTTCTGCCTCAACGAGTTGAAGGACACGGTCGACTATGTCTATGATTGCACTGTGGCCTACGAAGGCGTTCCGTAAGTTGACGGCCTCTGCTTTCCCTAGCTCTACCGGGTCACTGACTTGTATTCAGCCGAGGGGGATACGGTGAGGAGTACTTCACCATCTCGAGCACATTTTTTCACGGCCGCCCACCCAAGTCGGTCAACTTCTACTGGCGGCGCTTCGCTCTGGCCGACATGCCCCTGGACAACCAGGAGAAATTCGACCAGTGGATGCGTGAGCGCTGGTACGAGAAGGATGACCTGATGGAGCAGTACATCGCCACGGGGCGCTTCCCAGCGAACGGGGCTGGGATTAAGGGCCACCTCGAGACTGAGGTACGCACCAAGTACTGGTGGGAGTTTGGCAAGATCTTCGTCATGCTCGGCGCCTTCGGGTTGATCTTTAACACGATGCTACGATTGCTGCATTCGCTCCAGGGCGCCTAGGGCGGACCTTGCCAGTCGCCCTTGATGAGGCGCGCCGGGTCGCTCTGGACGGCTCCGCGCCACAGCTCACTCGACATGATTCGTCACGGCTTCAGATGAGGGGGTTGCTCCGCGCCTGGGTCAGCGAGAGCACCATGATGGCCGGGCGTGGCCGACGAGATGGGAATGAATGATACCACAGACGTAGATTGGCGTTTTGCGAGTCGGCCCTCTTTTGGGTAAGGAGGCGAGTCTGGCACGAATGCATGTTGGTTTCAGCGGTCTCGCGAATTGCCAAATTTTACACAACTTCACTACTCCAATAACCACAGCGCAAGTACTCGCTTGGACATGCGGCGATTGGAACCCCTGCACCCTGGCTCCCGCATCCCGTCTATTTGAGTAGGCTCGCAGGGTTAGCGTTCGGGATAGGGGGCCAACATTCGTCCCTGTCGCCATTTGGAGCTATGAACTTCGGTATAATGGATCAATCTACATTAGTAATTAATTACCTGCCTACCATGAAAATACAAGAAGCGCTTGTGCATGAACACGGGGGTCTTGTCCGTTAAAACTTTGCTTAGAACTTCGTCTTTGGCAAGCTGCAGCCGTCACCGGTGTCGATTAGATCGACGCTCCAGAATAGACGAAAGAGAGCCGCCGCTCATTTGCTCAGAACACAAGGCGTAGTTACGTCGGGTAGTTCGTATAGTGGCGTCTTTGCATAATATCTACAATCGAAGAAGACATGTACCAGTGCGTCCGCAGCTCGACGGTGTCGATTTTTACAGCTGGATCTCCTTTCCAGCCTTTCCACTCTCGCGGACGGCCTCGATGATGCGCAGCACGTTGCAAGCCTGCGAGGCCGGCACGGGGACGTCCTCGGCGCGGCCGCTGGCCAGGGCGCCGGCGAAGAGCTCGTAGATGCGGCGGTACGTCGGGGGCTCGACATTGGGGCAGTCCGTCTCTTCGATCTGGCCGTCGGCGCCCAGGAGGGCCAGCTTGCCGGCCCACTCGGGGCCCTCGCGGGCAAACTGGGCGTCATGAATGGACATGCCGCCCTTGATCTGGGGCTCCTGGGTGTCGAGGCCCGTCTTGCGGTAGCTGCCCTTGGTGCCACGGATCCAGAAGCGCGGCTGCTGGACCTCGACGCTCAGCACGCCAATGCGCACCAAAGCCATCATGCCGTTGGCGTAAAACAGCTGCGCCGTCAGGCTGTCGATGTCGGCGCTGTCCTGGTTGCCCTGTGCGAACTGGCCCTGGCGCTGGCACACGAACTTGGCAAAAACGCTCTGCGGCATACCAAAGAGCGCGTAGACCTGGTCGATCAGGTGTGTGCCCAGGTCGTAGACAGGGCCGCCGCCCTCGCTCACGGGCACGATGCCCTTCCAGTTGGTCGGCGACTCCATCTTGTAGCGGTCAAAGTGCGTCTCAAACTCGACAATGCGGCCAAGCTTGTCCTCCTTCAACAACTTCTGGACCGTGACAAAGTCAGCGTCCCACCGGCGGTTCTGGTACACACATAGCAGGAGACCCTTCTCCTTGGCCAGGTTGGCGAGCTGGTCGGCCTCGGCCGAAGTAGGCACAAAGGGCTTCTCGACGAAGACATGCTTGCCGGCCTCAAGCGCCTGCTTTGTATAAGCAAAGTGCGTGGGCGGTGTCGTGCAGAGAACGACGACCTGGACGTCAGGATCGGCGACGAGAAGGTCGAAGGAGGTGTAGTGCTTGAGATCGGGGTAGTCGGCCGGGGCCGAGTCGTCGGGCTTGGGGCTGCGCTGGACAATCGAGTGCAGCTTCAGCGAAGGAGTGTCGTTGATGAAGGGGATGTGGAAGACCTTGGCAGATACGCTAAACCACGCTGGCGTCAGCTTCAGGGTGCAAGTCGGCGGGGTGGGAACTCATGTCTTACCCGTAGCCCACGACGCCCACGTTGAACTGCTTTGAGGCCATGGTGGACATTTAGTCTGTTCCTTTTGGCGATCGATCAAGTTGGAAGAGGTGCTGCCGTCGGGATGCCTGTCGTCAAGTGCAGATGGATATGAACAGCGGGTGGCGTGCATGGCGGAGGCTGGCTGGGCTTCATTTTATAGCTGTGTTGGTGCCGGCGATGCTGCGTGGCCGTCCAAGGGGCTTCGTCACCGAAAGAGCTCAACATTGCACCCCTCTCTTGTAATGGCTACTCCGCAGCGGGGATGGGGGGGAGCCTGGATCAGTCTGTTTACTGTGTATGTACTAAGGTATGGAGCGCCAGGACATACCCAGGCTGGCGGGGTCCCTGGGGCTCCCCGACTAGAACCCCCCGCCAATCGTCGCTGTTCCTGGGGCCGTCTCGTTTCCCCTTTCGGTAGGAATAGCAGTTGGACGATGCCACTGGCACGTCCCTAAAAAGTTCGGACCGACTTGGCTGCGACAGTCAACGAGCGGAAGCTAGCCCCTGGGCTGGGAGGTCAAGCTCAAATGGCCTTTGTGAATGATTTCCAATCCATATGGCAGAATTTTCGCCCCGGCGGCCGGCGAGACGAAAAGAGAAGGACGAAGAGTTGGCGTAGCGTCTCAATTGGCAGAGTCAGAAGAGGATCCGTCTTGCGGCCGGGATTTCCAGACCAGCCACCAGATGAGCCGGTTGGTGAGGTGAGAAACGAGTCATTCTGAAGTCCAGATAAGAGGTTGGCTGAGTCGAACTGGGCAGGGCGAAGTGGAGGAGGGGGGATACGAGAAGGGTCATCGCGAATGGAATGGAAAGACGTTCATCGGCCCAGAGTTGAGTTCCTGGTAATGGAATGCAGGTGCAGGTGCATTGGATGATTATTGCTGTTGTGTGATTGGCTCTCGCAGTTGCTGCCGCCGTGGGATTGGAGGTCTTGCGGGGAAGCAGCGCTGGACATTTCACCGGTGATTTGGCTACGCCCATCGTCTCTAACGAATACCGTCATACCTTCAATAGTAGTAGTCCATTCACATACACCCACCGCACCACCACACGCGCGGAGAAAGCTTTGTCACGGCCTTCAGCGCTTGGGGGACCCAGTTTGACGCCGATTCACCACCTGTGCCATCTATTACCTGCACGCGAGACCTTCCGTAGGCGCAGACTTCGGCCGGGAACTTCTCGCGACTGGTGCTCGCCACGGCCATGAAGACCTGAAGCGCCCCGCCCCAACGGAAACGTCGTGGGTAGAGACGGGAATGGCACCGGCTGGACACTTGAGGACCATGACCAGCCCGCTCCAGGGAACGAAAGAGAACAAACAGCCGCTGGACTCGACCGTCGTCTAACAAACCCAAAGCCCACGCCACCCACAGAAGCATGTTTCGGCTTCGCGCCTCCCTGCCCTCCGGGGCTTGCCGAAGCTTCGTGCGAAGCTTTTCGGCCACGACACGCCGCCCCGAGATCCGCGGCACCGCCGCCCTTCCCGAACGCCTCGTGCCCCGTTACCGAGACAGCCCGACCTCGTCGCTGCTGTCGCTCGAATGGCCCGAGCCGCCACGCAATGTCTTGATTATCCCCAAGCTCCACGCGCCGCACGTCATCGCCTCGACCATCGAGCTTGCCAAGCACCTCCACGGCGAGTACCCGAACCTCCACTTGCTCTTCGAGCACCGGATTGCTTCGGCCATACACGAATCGCTGCCCTTTCCCATCTACAGCTCCGAGCCCACGCAATTCCTGGACAAGACGGATCTTGTAGCTACCCTGGGCGGCGATGGAACCATTTTGCGCGCAGCCAGCTTGTTCAGCCTGTGCACTTCGGTCCCGCCCATCCTATCCTTCAGCATGGGTACCTTGGGGTTCCTGGGCGAGTGGAAATTCGAGGAATACAAGCGTGCGTGGCGGGACGTATACATGAGTGGGAGCGTTGTTACCCATAGCGACCTGCAGGGCCCGCACACGCAGACCGCCACCAACACTCGGCTCAGCCACGAACCCGACGAGCTTCAGCGCCGGTACGACGGCTGGGCCAGCGTGCGCGGCAAAAGTATGGGCGCCAACCGAGCCTCCAAGATCCTTCTCCGCCACCGCCTGAAAGTGGGCGTTTACGATGCCAACGGCGTGAATGTCAACGAGCAATTCATGTCCACTTCGAGTGCCGCTTGCCCCGTGCCTCCGGCGACAGACGAATCGGCGCATACGGGAGAGCCTGCTGTTCCCGACCTCCACGCCATCAATGAGCTGGTTATCCACCGCGGGCCCAATCCGCACCTGGTCATCGTCGATGTCTACGTCGGCAGCCGCTTCTTGACTGAAGCCGTGGCCGACGGTATTTTGATCAGCACGCCTACGGGCTCGACGGCCTACTCCCTCAGCGCCGGGGGTACTATTATTCACCCCCTAACTAAGGCCATGTTACTCACCCCCATCTGTGCTCGCACGCTAAGCTTCCGCCACCTCTGCTTGCCACTTAATAAGAAAGTGGTGCTCAAAGTCAGCAAGAAGAACAGAGGCCGTGAGCTCGAGGTGAGCTTGGATGGCAAGCGGCGGGCTGGCGTCACCGTAGGCATGGAGATCCGGGTCACAGGCGAATTGGTGGGGAAGAGCGCTGAGGCCGGCGGTACCTGGGCCGGGGGCGTACCTTGCGTCATCCGGAGCAACGGCCAGGGAGACGAGGGCGAGGACGATGACGGCTGGGTCGGTGGTCTCAACGAGAGGCTGAAATTCAACTACCCTGTAGGCTGAGCATTCCGCCTGCGGGACAGATGTACCGGCGGGCAGCAACAGCGGGCAGGGGACACAGCGTATGCCGGCTCGTGGAAACATCCAAAGGGGCTTCTGGTTGCGATATGAGCGAGCATGCAAGATGGACAGAAGACGCACCAACGCGGAACTCGATGTACTGTCATTGATCGGTCAATTTTTGACTCGGGCGAGCGACCCACGTCTTGTTGGTTTGGCCCCTTTCGCGATGTTGGTGGACGTCGTGTAGTATTAAAACCTACGGATTTTTGCTTTCGGGGTCCGTCCCGGTAGCCTGTCCGAGGACGAGCAATTTTGATACCCAATCCCACTTCATTTCATCCGATTGCCAGCGCGGTCGACTTGCCTAGCTGGGTTCGTAGGCCTGCTTTAAGCACGCGAGACTGGATAGAAATCGATTTTTTTAATAAATAAAAAAAAAACAACTTCACCGACTTTGGGACTTCAAAAAGCACTTGTTGGGAGCCGGTTGCCGCTCCAAACGGCGCCACCGCTAGCGTATCGGCACCTGGATCCACGTGGATGGTAAGCCCGACTGGGTTTTTGGATCTACGGCAAGGGAGATGAGAGCCCCCCAAAAGAGGAAATGGCCTTTGACGGTGGCCTGGCAGCCTGCAAACCGGCTGTGTTCGGGGGGACCATCCGTTGTGGCCTCGGGAATAGGGGAAGAACGTCCGTCACGGCCTCGCGGATTAGGGGGACAATTTCCCGTCGTAACCTCGAGTGTGCGTCGGGGTCATTGATGATGCTTAGAGGCGGGTTGTGATGAAGCCGGGAACTGGACCAGTAAGGACTCCTTTACCATGGCTCCTGCCCCTGGAGCCGGGCGTGCCATAGTCTTGACGCAGCACAGCGCCGGCGGGGGGAACAATGATCCTCAAATACCGGCGTGCCTTTTCATTTTCCTTTGTTTCCCCGTAACGACCCGCGCAAAACCTCCGCAGGTTTGCTGGGGAACCGGCTAGAAGTTGCGCGTCCTTCGGAATAGGTGATGATGACGTCGTCGTCCGACGTGATCTGGCCGGGGCGCTAGGGAGCCCTATCGGGCAAGATCCACGCCCGCTTCCCTTCGGTGCAATTCCAAGCCCGCAAGGGAAAACGTTTGGCCTCGGTGGGGAAGCGTCTTGGGTAAGCGGAAACCCCACCGCCGACTCCCTTCTTTCCCCTGGGGCTAACAAAGGCTGCGGAAGCTTGTATGCTGTAGGAGGCGCACGCCGTCCGGGACACGGCGTGTCTTCGGGCCCGTTATTGCTCCATCCGGGTCGTACGAAGGCTGGATGGGAAGAAGCCCCTGGCTGATTAATCAGGGCCGGGCGAAACCCTCCCAAAAAAAAAACCGGGATTGCATCACGGGCGGCCAGGCCGGTCGAGTGTCCCCCCACCCGGCGGGCGCCGCTCGGTCGATATCAGGGCTCGTCGTGTGAGTATATAAGTCGGAGGGGAGCGCAACCCCGTCGTCTGTTTCCCCGGCCAAGTGGTAGAGCAGGAATCATTAGCAGCCTTTCGTTAGAAAGCCGCGCCATACACACAAACACACGCACACACAACCCCCTCGCCATCATCTTTTCGCTTCTCCCTTCTTCCCCTTCTTCGCGTCTTTCGCACCTACAGTCCTCCCGTCACCATGGGCAGCATCGCGAACCCGGCGGGCGCCGAGGTCATTGACAACGTGGCCGCCAAGGGCGTCTCGTACTTCACGCCGGCGCAGGAGCCCGTGGCCGGCACGGGGCTCGGGTCCAACGTCGACGGCCAGGAGACGCCCAAGCTGTTCCGGCCGCTGACGCTGCGCGGCGTCACGTTCCCGAACCGCCTGTGGCTGTCGCCGCTGTGCCAGTACAGCGCGGAGGACGGCCACGCCACCGACTGGCACCTGACGCACCTGGGCGGCATCATCCAGCGCGGGCCGGGCCTCGCCATGGTCGAGGCGACGGGCGTGCAGCCGCGCGGCCGCATCACGCCGCAGGACGTGGGCCTCTGGAAGGACTCGCAGATCGCCCCCCTGGCCCGCATCGTCGAGTTCGCCCACGGCCAGGGCCAGAAGATCGCCATCCAGCTCGCCCACGCCGGCCGCAAGGCCAGCACCGTCGCCCCCTGGCTGAGCATGAACGCCACCGCCGTCGCCGCCGCCGGCGGCTGGCCTGACGACATCGTCGGCCCCTCGGCCATCCCCTTCGCCGCCGCCAACCCGACGCCGCGCGCCATGAGCCTCGACGAGATCGCCGAGCTCAAGCGCGACTTCGTCGCCGCCGCCCAGCGCGCCGTCCGCGCCGGCTTCGACGTCGTCGAGATCCACTCGGCCCACGGCTACTTGCTGCACGAGTTCCTGAGCCCCATCTCCAACAAGCGCACCGACCAGTACGGCGGCCCCTTCGAGAACCGCGTGCGCCTGCTGCTCGAGGTGGTCGAGGCGGTGCGCGCCGCCATCCCCGACACCATGCCGCTGCTGGTGCGCGTCAGCGCCACCGACTGGTTCGAGTTTGACGAGCAGGCGCCCGCCGATGTGACCGAGTCGTGGACCGTCGAGCAGACGACGCGGCTGGCGTCCCTCCTTGCCGACCGCGGCGTCGACCTGCTCGACGTCAGCAGCGGCGGCGTCGACCCCCGCGGCGTGCAGGCCATCAAGCCCGGCGCCGGCTACCAGGCCGACTTCTCCAAGACCATCAAGGCCGCCGTCGGCGACCGCCTCGCCGTCAGCGCCGTCGGCGGCATCCACAGCGGCGTCCTCGCCGAGGAAATTCTCCAAGGCGGCCTCGACGTCATCTTCTCTGGCCGCTGGTTCCAGAAGAACCCCGGTCTCGTTTTCTCTATGGCCGACGACCTCAATGCCGACGTCCGCATGCCCAACCAGATCAGCTGGGGCTTCGGCGGCCGCTTCGGCGGCCGCGGCAAGTCCCGGCAGAAGAAGCTGTAATCACCACGTACATTGTTGGCGCGGGTTTGGATCAAGACAGAGTAGCATGGGCTCGGAGTTTGAAGCGGGAATTCTGTTGAATGTATACATCCAATAATAGACCAATCGTTATTTTGTTTCGAACTGATCTTTGTACGACTCAGTACAGCGCTCTACCCTCCATTGATGCACCTTGGTAACGTCAGGCGTCAGTGCGAAGCATTCGGTGAGGACCCGGGTAATAATTCTCGAGTATCCCATTCCCAATACCTAAAACCGCTGGAAGAGATGTTCCCTGCGACTTTTACCAAACCGGTATCCGGCTTCCCCGCCATGTTTCTCTCGATACTAAGCATGTCTTGCCGCCTTCACCGAGTTCCTGCGGACTGGAAGGGCAGAAGCGATGTGTGGGCGGTGCAGTCACCGCCCCCTAGATTCCCATTTTCTCCCCGTCGATGCCCGCTCCCTTCAGCCGTGTCCGCAGCAACTTCCGTTCCACGCCCAGGCACAGCATGCGGAGAAGCAGCCGGCCGACGTCGAAGCTGCGGGCCTCCAGCGCCTCTTGAAGGTTGAAGGACGTGCGTTTTGCGCGGGCTGCTAGCAAGTCGGCCAGGACAACCTCGGTATGGGAGCGTAGGGCACCGTGACCGAAGGCATCGTCTTCGTATACCGTCATGTTTCCCGTAACGTCGGCAATGAGGCGGCCCAAGTGAAAGGGGACGTACATGTCGTCGGTGAAGGTGCGGATCGTGACGGGCACTGTATTGGCCGCCAGCCGCCCCAGGTCGTACAGGTCGGTCGGCATCGCCTGTCGATGCACCCAGTCCGCCGCTGGCCCATACGGTTGCAGTGGCGCCCAGTCTTGGAAGAAGAAGGGGTAGATCATCTCGCCCGAGAGGAATAAGGGCGTTCGCACTAGCCCCTGATGGCGCCGCTGAAGTTCCTGTCCCAGCTCCGTCTCGTCGTTTGGACCCTGCGGGTTGGGCGTTGTCTTGGTTCGACGGAGCACTCGGCCAGGGTCGTGCAGGTGCGCCTCGTGGCCCTTGGTCACCCACCAGAATTCGTCGGCGAAGGTGCTGGCTGCTAATCGGTACGCTGACCAGTTTGAAGCCGATCCCTTGCCAGCGTACTCGGTTTCGTAGAGAATGGCCATGGTGGGCCGCGTGTGTAGGATCCATCGCTCCTCGGCCACGAACAGCCTGAGGGACTCGGGCTGCAGTGCGCCGCCCTCCTGCAGCTCAACGTGCATCTGTTGGAAGACGCGGTGCGTGGGCTCCCAGTAGCTCCGAATGCCAAAATTACGGCCGATGGTTAGAAACCGGCGCGCCGTGAGGAAGTCCTTGTAGGCCCGGTAAATCTTGTGCAAGCCACCCGGGTGCCGGGGCAGTTCGTATGGCGGCGCCCGCGTTGCGAGGTGTATCGTGATGGCCCATAGGACGTCAATGTCCCCGGGGTACTGGGCGTAGTACGCCTTGTTGGACTCGATGACCTGCTGGTACAGTTCCAGGAAAACCTCGTCTGGTGTTGCGCTCACGGGCGCCTGGCCGGCCAGGTACATGACCCTCTCAACTCCTCCAGGGTGGAAAGACAGGAGACTACTGGCAACGTAACCCCCGTACGACTGCCCCAAGTACGTGAGCTTGAGCTCGTGGTGGTACCCAATGTTGTGCAGCCGTTGCTGCATCGCCAAGCGGACCGATTCAATGTCGTGCGCTATGTCGTCGGTCCGCAACTTGAGGTAGTCTTCCTGAGGCGTATCCGGGCGGATCTTGGGCTCGCTCTCGCCACATCCTCGGTAGTCGAGGTATAAGACGATGTAGCCCCTCGGAAGAAAATAGTCGTTGATGCCCGTCACTCTGTAGGCGCTGGTTAGCCGTGGCAAGGGCGTCGTTGCAACGAGAAAACAGAATACGAATCACGACCTCCACGGGGACCGTCCTGTGAAAATGAGAAAGACGGCGGAAGACAGTATGCCGGGAAGGAGAGCGCGGCGTAATGGCTGACCTCCGGTAGGTGTTCTTAGCACCAGGACCACCGACAAGGTAACACAGGACTTTCTTGCCCTTGCTGGAGATTGCGTCGAGAATCTCGGGCGTCGTGTCTACGCCCGCGGTGGCAGTCTTGATGGCATTCAACTCGGCCTGCGTGATGTCGGGCCGCATCTTGGCCGTCACCATCTTGGCCTTCAGTTGGATCCATCGCTCGCATTCCGCCTCGGCCTTGGCATGGTCCCAAAGAGACTTGAAGGTGAGGTCATGAACCTTGAAACGTTCCACCACGGCCAACGCGAGAATCTCCTCGTAGTACTGGCTGCGGATCCAGCGTGCTGCCCCGCCACCGGCCATTTGTGTGTTGTATGGGCTGTCTATTGCCACTTTCTGGTGCTTAATGCTGGGGGTCTCGGAAGAGTCATCCGTCACGCCCGGCCGCGCTTTCTTTCTTGGTGAGATAAGATGGGGATGGGTCCGAGAGAAAGGAGTCGGCGAGGTAGGTACGTAGCACTCGAGGGGCGAGGAAGTTGCAACACAGCCGGCTCTTATGTGGCAATGGAAAACTTGTGATGCATCCATTGAAGCCTCGCTTCGAGCCCTTGTCCCCGTTTGCCCGATACCACCACGGAATCCGGGGTCATCGACATGGACTCGGGATGCCTGTGTCACTGAATGCGTGCCCTTTCGTGTGACCCGGATGCATGTGCGTGCTTTCAGCGCGCCGAGCCCTGTCTCCTCGCCCAAAACCCTGCCTCACCAACCAACCGCCGTCTCACGGGCCCGAGCTGGGACCCGAGAGGAGAGCAGCTCCCGGATGCTAGCTACGAAGTGCCGTCGTCCGAGGGCAACGAGAGCACCATGCGCTCAGCCTTGGGCGCTCGGTTTCCGGTCCCACCAACCGCAGCAGCAGTAGCCGGATGCGGTGCTCACCCCTGAGCATACCAACCCCCAAGCCACATCCACGGCTTGTCAAACGCCCACGGGAGGTAGCATTGGCTGTTCAGATGCTGGCTTAGCGAGGGTTGGAAGCGAAGCGAAGCCGAAACAAAAGAAGACCTGGCAACCAGAAGCGACGCCGCGTGAGATGGCGTCACCCTGCATCTCCGTCCGAGATTCCTATTGCACAGGCTGCATTCCTTTCAGCATTCGGACCACACAGCCTGCCATGCCAATCGGCCCAAAGCGTCGACCTGCTGACCCAGCCGCCAGATCATTTCCAAGCGGGTGATGGGGTACCCCTCACACCAACAGGCACACGACAGAACCCCCACGAACGGCTTCGCTCACGTTTTGTCCGCGCGGGGGAGCGGGTGGACAGCGGGTGCGAGTGACAACCTTCGCGTGGATCATCCGGCTGTTTTGGCTGTGCTCCGGGGCCGTCCCATCCCGGAGGAGACGAAGCTGTCGTCACACAGACAGCGTTTGGCCGCATGCCCACCCCTTCGGCGAGCCCTCCGTCCCTCGGGCCAGATTCCACGACAAATCGGCTGCCGACTGACTCTACCAATGGCCGCTCCCAGACCTCAAGGTCTAATGGCAGGGAATATGGGAAACCAATGATATTCGCCCGGCGGAGGAGAACCAACCAAAACAATCAGAGGGTTAGCCGCCGCCATTCGTATCAGAACCTGTTGTAAGCGGCGCAAGGCATATTGGATGCCTCTAATAAATGCAACGGCCCTCTTGGGAGAATAGCCGAAGGCCGGCTGCCGTCCCTACCCGCTGGTCCCTTCCACGCCCCGTCCGTCCCGGGTCCCTCGAGCAAAGCACAACCTGCGCCATACCGGCCATATTCCTGGCAGAACAGCTGGATCTCCCGTTGGGGACGTGTGGCCGCATTTCGTACACGACCTGTCCCTCCGGTACGTGCCCCAGAACCTCCGGCACCCCGCCGCCCAAGAGGTCGCTTGTACAGGGGGAACCTTGCAATACCGGCGGTGAGCGACAGAGATCGGCGGCGGCGGAGGAACAAGGGATTTGGCATAGCCGACGTGGGGAAGACGATGTTCCTTGCATCAATTCAGCATGCATAATCCGGTCCGGCACGTAGCTGCCGGCGCCTGGTAGAGGCTGCACGTGGCGGTCCCTGTAAAGGAAAAGAACGAACCCCATCTCCCACCGGCCCTGGTCCCCTACCAGTCCCCCTTCGGAGTGGCCTCCGACCGCATCTGCACTTTCAATTGGAATTGCCCATCCTCGCTGTCAGCGGCGCAATATGCCGCCTCTGCGCAAAGGGCAGTGTCAGGTGTTACCCAAGTGCTGATTGTAACATGCTGCGAGCTCCTTTACAACTCCCCTTGGACCCTTCGTGCTGCTTGGTAGCCGTCACTGCGCCGTAGAGCGGCCTCGATGGACAGAACGGTTGAAACGGTGTTGCTGAATACACGCCTTGTCTGCAAGCAAATCTCTGCGAGCCGCAACTTACAGGTTTCGGCATGTCCAGGGACCAATTGCCGCATACTCTAGGTTAGCAGATTGTTTGCAGTGTACAAAGGCTCCCGTGTTCCCCTTTTCAATACTTTTGGAAACTACACAGCATCCGTTGGGGACTGGACTTTCAAGTGTTACTAAAACTAGGCTGTGCAATATGTTACTTTCACCCGTCCAGACTGCGCAAGGGCAAGCTACCCGTCAGGTTTTCGGTGGACAGATTGAAGCTTCTGATACCTACATAGGGGTATTGATGCAACTGGAATCGTTTAAGATTAGTTTCAACCGGCCTCGAGGCCCGTGTGCGTTGCAATCAGCCACTGGAAGCGGGGTTCGCAACGAACTTAGCATCGAAGTTAACTGGATCAACCATATGATGGCTGTGCCAGCCAATTCCGGAACTATTTAAGCACGACTCTGGGAATCGTAGAGGAAGTGGGCCTACCGAAGATTCTCGCGGGTGGGTTGCAACGGAACACACACCTTTCTTGTTCCATCTCCTTCCCCCTTCTCTGTCGCTCGTGTCAGTCCGAAGTTTCCACGAGACACAGATCCGCGTTGGATACACGACAACCCATGTAGGGAACAAGGGCGTGGAGTCTGGAGTTCGGTAGGGTGGAACAAAAGAGCAACCACTGTGAAGGCGCCCCGGCCCGGAAATGCCAGCGGTCTGTAGCAAAGCTTAGTGTGCCTTATGAAACCATCGACAAGACAGACCGCGAGAGCACGAGGGGTTGCGTGCGTGCATTCTGTCGTATCCAGGACTGACTTCTCTGCCTCAAGCCCCGTGGTTCGGTCTCTCAAACACGCGATGTGAGCCGTGTCCTGTCGTAGACACATCCGTTGCTGTTCGTGTTGGCAGGCGGGGTGTGCCTCCTGCCCGTCGGCCGTAGAAATTGACAGGCAGGCAAGATGGCCAACAATGTTGGGCTACCAAAGGCGGGGTGCGTATGAGTCGCTGCTTGCGCGATTTTGGGGCTCTGCGCAACCCGTCAGCGTTCCATCAAGGGACTAACGGCCTCCCTAAGGTAGATGTGCGACTGGCCATATTCAGCGTGCTTTCGGCCGAGATGTCTGCAGGACCTTCGGCAGGACCCAAATAAGGTTTCGATGCTCCCGAAGAACCAAGATTATCGAAACCTACGTGAACTGACACCTTGTCTCGTGCGGCCACTCATCCATACGCCACGTTGGCTGCCAGCCACGGAGGCAGGCATACGGCAGGTTCACGATGGGTCCCAGCACATGGGGATGCTCCAGGGGCGATAGCGTGGTCGGCGAATTCGGCGATCCACAGGTGACATGCTCGCAGCGCACACTACACTCCGGTATTTGGATCCGGCTTGCCGGCAGCTTGGCCATCCTTGCTGCCTCTGAGCTGGCCCGCAAGTCGCTAGGCTGGCTCGCCGCTGGAGAGCGGAGGGCAAGAGACGGGCCACAGCGTAGTAGCGCTCTTTGGCGGAAATGATTCCCAAAACGGCAAGACCGTCCAGCTGACGAGCCTTGCTTTTTACGGTGCATCCAAGACAATGTTGGCTTGTTCTGTCGGGGCGGGAGCGGAGCGGAGCAGTGCGTTGATTGGTCGGCGGACGCAGCGCCGCCAGCGGGCACCAAGACGTGGAGACCCGTGAGACCCAATCGCCGATCTCTCAACGGAGGCCTACTCGAACAGTGATCAAGGTCCTTCCCTGCTACTGGCCACCTAGCCATCCTCTTGCCCGATGGCGCCCCAACCAGGCAAAGACCCCGAGATCTTTCATGGGGCTTCTTGGCTGTTCCTTGGCACGCCTGTCCTCGCTCTTCGCTGTCGTGGCGTACTTGTATATTGCGCCATGCAGCCGGGCCTTGTCAGAGTCCTCGCCTTTGTGGGCGCGTCGGACGGTTCGTCTTTGTCTGTGCCATCCTGGTTAATAAATAGTCTGGTTTCCCGGCGCCCCGCGTACGTGACTGAGAGTGGTGGGACGACAGTGGATTGCCAGACAGTCGGCATGGGTGGGAGCGCATCGTCTGGCGATGGAACCGGCGAAAGTGTCGTCGCGCCGAGTGGCTGCCCAGTGGAGTTCCAGCAAGGATAACACGAACTGATCTGGACCGGCCTGGTTGGGGCTGACGATACATCATCTCGGAAATAGAGCAAAATTCGACGGTGAGGTGATCGACCGTGCCCGAATTGGGTGCCATGGAAGTTGGGAACAGCCTTGATCCTCCCACTCTGGTCTTCAAGAGGTTCGCCACTGAGTGGTGGCTACTAAACATGAAGTTTGCAGCGACTAGCTGAAATCCACAAAAGCAGAACCTGCCAAGCATCTGTGGCCTCGAAATCGATACAACAATCGAAAGATAGGTGCTTCTTTGGCATGGCCCAACTTGCTGGGAGACATGGTAACATAACCCAAAACCCCGTGCTTATGCATCCCACCGCGCCCACGTCTTCTCGGGCTGCCACTCATCCCTGAACATTTGAGAAACAAAGTGTAAATCTCGTTCCCAAACAAAGGGGCGACCGGGCTCGGGTCTAAATCTGTCGTACTCGGGCATTACAGGCAAGCCCTTCTTCATCGACTCGGCTCGCGTCAACTCGTAATCCGTTGCCACTATACCCGCATCCATTAGCATTCGGCCCTGACGCCTCAGAAAAAGCGAGGCACTCACAGTCCCCACTGGCAGCTTCACACAGCCTCTCCATGAGCCTCCTCTGTCCCTCGCTGATATCTTTGTACTGGCATTTCTTCTGCGAGTCGTTCCTGGTGGCCAGAATTGCACTCCAGTCCGCCGTGAGGGGGTTGAAGCCCCGCCGGAAGTAGGTCCAGACCATGAGAATGATATTCGCGCCAAATTGCAAGTCTTCCATGATTTCCGGCATATCATAACGCTTCTGTGTTAAGCATCAGGGACCATCGGCCAGCAGCAGTGAGATTCGGTACCTACCTCACAGTTGTTGTCTCTTGCATAACGGTATCTGTCTTTCGACGTTGCTGAGATCTCATGTAACAGTATGAAAACTGTGACATATACGGTGAAGAAGCAATTGGCATCTTTGCTCTTTTGCATCAGTGTCCAAAGGCTCTTCAGTACCCGCTCTCTGGGTCTTTTTAGAATGGCTTCTTGGATGAAAGAGTCGAACTGCTGCGCAGCCATGCGGGGGACAGAAATATGACCAGGGGGGAACGGGTAGTCGGGGTGAGTTTCCGGCTCCATATCCAACTTGTCCTGTCCGACTATCGCCAGTGACTTGGTCGTGTGTCCTGCAGAGCTGTTAGCGGCAAGCGAAGGCATGGCCATTCTCGAACTTACGCATCCCAAACCAGAGCAGCACAACGTCCTTCATGAACGTCTGCAAGTTGATTCCAGAAGACTCGCCCTACCGCGAAGTGAGCATACAATACTAGGTCTTGGTATCAGGGATAACTCCAACCTCGACGTGGAGCATGTGGTCCCACCTGGAGTTAGTTAGCCAATGACCTCCAGGGATGGACCCAGATGACGGCAAGGGCCGAAGACTCACGCTGCCTCGTAAGTGTCACGGACCAGTGGGTGGACGTTTTCCTGCTGCGCAAAGAGCACAAAAGCTTCTTTGGCGTTTTTCTTGGCGTACGCATCGAAATCTTTGGACGTTCTATCGATGTTGACCAGCGCATAGGGGGGTATAGGGGTATGCCTAGGACGGCCCTGTCTGTCGATCCACAAACGGTCCGTCATGTCGCCTTTCCTAGGCTTGAACTTCCGAACGTCCATACGGAATGGCTGAGAGCACAAGCCCTCGCTCACCTCAATGGTGCGGATCGTGGTGTCGGCCCAGTCCGCATCCGGCATGTCGTACATGGTGCTGCCCTGCCACCTCTTGGTCAGACTAAGGCCGGCTCTGCGATGGAGGATGGCCGACGTGAGCTTCCACCGGACGCATTCGATCTTGTGGATGACCTTCTTCGAGTCCATGGCGACATCGAGGCACGTCTTGCAGGGGCCCTGGGCGCCGGGTTCCTGATTGGGGAGGCACTAATCCCAATTAGCCACATCCGAGTTGGACATTGGGCAGGTTGACAGGCTGCCGATCACCTACCCGTTTCCGCTGCATTTGACAGCGCAAACATGCACTGATCTGCCGCGTCTTGCCCGTCTGTTCGCGATCCGCAGGGGCGAGAGCACCGCGCTTCCGAGGGTTTCTCGGTTCCAGGGAACCCTGGACGCTCGAGTTGAGGGTCTTGGAATGGTGTATGGATTCTGCAGCTGTCACATTTGCATAGACCTCAGTGGGAGTGTCTCGGAAGCTCGGGATGGATAGAAAGGGCCCATCTAGTGGCGATGAGCTCGTCGAACCGTCGGATGCTACAGAAGAGCTCATGTGGCCGAATTCTGCGTCGGCATAATCGACCACATCCCACCCATGGGTAACGTCTTCGCTGCCGGACATGTGGCAGTGTATCGGCATGTTGTAACTCTGCTCGTGCCGGGAGGCCATCACGGCCTGACCGGTGAAGTGGAACGGCGCACTGGTGTCTGGGGCGTGATGCCCGACCGGGTGAGGGTGGTAGGCCTGGAAGGTGCCATCGGGCGGGCTCGTATCACTGGAGCGCCCTGGCTGGTTGGAGGTCGGTATCTGCATAGTGTGGTACTGGGTGTAGAACGGTGATACCTGGAAGGAGGAGAGGAAGGCAGTCGGGCTTGGGGGCCACGGCTGCCACGGGCCCGGCGGGGCGGAGATGCTGGGAAAATCCTGAGGCATGGCAAAGAAGCTGTGGATGCCCACGGTCGCACCCGGTGAAACCAGAGCTGACTGCTCATTCTGGAGGGTTGACGGATGGCGGGCCATGGTTGGCCCCCATGGCATCTGGTTTCGAAAAACAGGTCCGAAGCCATGCTGAGGCGTAGAAGATGTCGCAGCAAGGCCGGAATGATCAGGCGTGTCAGCGACGTGCGAGGGGGTAAACCCGTCTCCTAAGATTTCCAAATCACTCGTTGCCGGCTGCGACATTGGTAACGGGCGAGCGCCCTGGCCGGGCAGGCCTTTCGTGCAATGTCGCGAGCCGCGACCGCTCAAGGGGCGCTCATCCGACACCAGGGCGGCGTGGTGAGAAGGACAGATGCAGAGCCTCTTCTTCGGCTGGCAAGTGCCGACCGAGAGTGTTCGTCAGCATTGATGCTTCCTCGGCGGATGCAGGTGATCAGTAGAGGGGATAGATGAGGAGAGAATTACATGCGTCGGCGACGGCTGTGTTGCGGCAATGGAGACGGAACAGTCCATGGTTGGACAAGGGGTGGCTGTACGCAGCCTGCCGGCAGCGGGTGCCGCCTCGACTCTTGACCACCAACCGCACCGGTCGGCTAGGAAAGCGAGGGCGAGAGCGTCGCCGTCTGCTGCGCGCATTCGTCAGCGAGAATTCGGCAAGGGAGGCCAAGGGTGGAGCACGACGAGACCGGTGTGTGTGAGTGCGGGAGGTGCGTACGGGGGGTGGGTGGTCACGACGGAGAGCTACACGAGTGACGGCGCGGTGTTGCACGATTGTCGTCAGAACTGGGCACTACCCACATTGTGATGAAAAGAAATTGCTTGCAGGCCGGCTACGTAAACATACCCAGCTGGACCTGGGACCGGGGACGCTGTCACACTGTTAAGGGCAAGCGAGGCGACGTCGGGTCGGTCCTTGGGATTCCACTAGCAGATTGGATCGGCTGGACAGGCGGAACGTATAGTCGAGGATGATGGGATGGGAACGACAGCGGCTGACCGGTTGGTAAAAAGCCGGCACGGTCACAGGATGGGTCAATCAGAGCGACGAATATGGAAATCCGGAGGAGAAGCCAGCGGATGGGGGTGGAAGGGCCGGAGGGGATGGGAAGATGGGACAACGGAAGACATGGGGGAGGGAAGGCGCTCTCCTCTCGTGCAACAACCTGGACTCGCAGACTTGCTTTTGTCATAAAAAAAAAGAACCCCTCATGGCCTCTGGGCCCAATCCAGCCCAGGCCGGCGTGCCATCTCCTTTTAATCCCTTCCATGCCGCGGCCAGCGTGTCCTGCCGCCGCACCTGTCATTTGGCATTTTCCAAAAGGTCTTGCACCTTATGTCCGTGGTGGAAGTGTGTGTTTAATGAGCTGCCTGCATGGCTGTCATGGCCAGCCCAAACGACGACGGCGGCGGAGGGGTCGTAGGTCGGCCGGGAGCAGGGCAGCGCCGCTGCGTGTGTGTGCATAGGACCACTATGGCGCATGGTATTTTACCTAGGTTCGGAGCTGAGCAAAGAAGTTTACCATGACCTTCAGGTTCCCAGGCCCGGCTAGCCTGTGTATGTACATGCATGCGTTCGTAGATACATAAGTAGCCCTATGTAGGCGGCTCCACGGGCAACTACACTGTGCAGCCACGGCAACCCCTGCGATGGCACCATGTACTCTGCCGGGGGCCGCCAGGGCTGCCAGGGTCCAACAGCCCTGGGGTCCCAACCCGTCCCTCTGTTCCACCAAATGGTACTGTGATGTACTTCCGTAGGGAAGGGACGGCACGCAATCCGCAGGCGCCTGTAGGTACATACGAGAGCACAGGCAGCAAGCCGAGAGGTAAATGTGGGTGCCTATCAACCGGACAGACAAGGGGTCGCCCGCCCGTCCACTGCTCCCCATCGTCGGGGCCATTAGCGCGTGTCCTGCCCGCGGGTCCTGAATGCCTACACAGTAGTACAGCTACGGTGGATTCTTGGTTCACTGGGAAATGCCTTGTAGGCACGGACAGTCAGTAGCTGGAGAGACATCCGTCCATGGGACACACAGGCATGGGATCCATTCATTCATGCACTGGCTGACTACAGGGCTCCAAGGTCGGTTGTGTGCACGGTGGAGGATGCGATAGCTTGACCGCCGCCCCGCATTCTCGACCAGGGACTAGTTTACTAGTGTCCGCCATCCCACGGATATAGAACTACACTTAATTGCACTTAGTTCCAACTACTTGACTTATTACTTGAGCCGCGCGCATGAGTCGTCGAGGTAGGGCCGCCAGCATTCGCTAACAGGGGCAACCAGGCAGTTTAAAAGTGGATGAAGGAAATGGCGCAGCGACGCCGACGGAGGGGGGGGGCTTCTTCGTCCTACACTTCTTCGGGACTCTTTCTCTCCCTCTCCCTTCCTCCCGCCTCTCTCCGATGCGCAAAAATGGCAGGCCGACTGAAGGGTGGCGGAAACCGGGCTCATGGGTCGCTCCCGGCTCGTCTCGGCACGCGGGAAAGCCTCACCCTACCGGGGGAAATGGCAAGAAATACGTTAAAAGACCACCCCTTTCCACGTCACCGCAACGTCACATCATGCTCGCTGCCCTGCCGTCGAGGCTCCCGTTGCTCATGCGTCGGAGCGCTTCTCTGCGCCAAGTAAGACAAAGAATACGGTGAAAGCTGCCGTGTGGGGTAGCCCGTCCAAGCATATTGTCCCCATGTATGCATAGGCCGGCAGCTCGCAAATCCCATGGCGGATGATGGGAGAAAGCCCGAGGTCGAGGCCATAACAGAATTGCATACCTCCATTCACTCACTAGCCCGCCCGTATCAGGTACCTGCTTCCACGGACAGGACAATCCACGCTCAGTCCCTGTACTGAGACACTCATCCGCTCAACTAGGTTGAGTGCCGATTACCTGGGTACCTCCCTCGTAGGTCGCCCGCTCTGTAGTTCGTAGCCGTTACAAAGATACGTCTGAAACTTCAAGAGGGCTATCAGGCCCACGGGCCAATGAAACAGACCCCTATGTGTTCCAGACATGATAACCACCCGCTATCTGGTTTCCAGAGTTTTAAAGGCTGCTGCAGCTGCACGCCTGCTTGCGCTCCCCATTCGACAGCATGGGCTTCTCTCGTAAGAACCGAGCCAACAGGACTTCATGAGCGGACATCCTCGACAACCGCCCGCCCCCGGCGGAGCCATACCTCCGCTCACACTCTGCCGACACGTGGTCGGCACCTGTGTCCTTCATCGTGATTTGTCATATCTTAGTTCTTCTGCGATCGGCCGTTGAAAGTAGCCGCCGCCGCCGCCACGCCGGTCCCTATTGGGTGAGCAAAACGTCCAAGGGTGTACGATGGCGCTACCCGCTGCCGTCACCAACGGTCGAGTTCTAGGCATCGAATCGGTCAAGCTGAGTGTTGGCTCGATAAAATCCGAGCGGTACCAGGCGGGCCGCTGTCCCTCCCTCTGTACGACCAGCATCCTTGCTGTCGTCCCTGGGGCCGGGCCGAGGACCAAGCGCTTTAGTATCTTTCAGGTAGCGAGATCGCGTGTATAGCTAGCTGTACACTGGCGGGTGCCAATCCGCTAGCCTAATGTTTCTCTTACGATGGAACCCATAGTAGATTGCAAGGGACCTGCATCAACGGATCCCTCCGACCCACCAGCGGTAGGGCAAGTAGCTTGCCCGATGCGGGCGGACGATGCCTCTGCACCGTTGTCATATAACGTAGACGTGGGTAGTCCGTCCTCCTTCCGGAAGCAGGGGGTCCCTGTAAGTTGACCCCGGCAACATGCTGGTATAGCTGCTGGGCCTCCGTAACGCACAACATCCGGAGCGATGGTTATCGTGACCCTCATCTGTCCAATCGTCCATGTAAGGCAGCCTCTGCCACCCCTACCTCATGGCAATTGCATATAATGCTGCCCGCCTATAGGGTATTGTCCTGTCGGCGCCTGACCGGTCTTCTGTCCGCATCATTACTGCTTTCAGACAAGGCGCGTCCGTTGCGTCTACTTCTTTCCCTCGTCCTCCTCCTTCTCAACCCCCGGCTTCCCCTATCAGCCATCTTTCCAGGGTCGTGCCATGCTCTCTCCCCTCAAGTTCCTAGACGTCAAGGATCACTTCAGGTTTTCGAATGACCTTTTGACCGAGTTTTCTGGGCCTCACCGGTGCATACCCCAGTCGCGAATATAAAAGAAAGGAACCCACCCTAAACTCGGCCTCCTGTTCATCCCATTCCTTTCCTGGGGCGTCCGCTTCACCATGACAGCTCCTACCCACCACCACTTCAACACGTCGATATCTCATTCAACCCATTATCCCGAGGAGTCCGGCCAAAACTCTCTCTCCAGGCCAAGCCCGCTCGGAAGTATGAACCTGCCACGGGGGCTTCCTACGTATCTGGACGGGGCGTTTGCCTGGTCTGGATCTGGCTCTGAGCAAGCCGACTTCTATCATCTCTTGCTTGACGAAGACGATGTGCGCGAGGTCGAAAATGCCGTAGAAGCATTCAAAGGTGCGTGTCCTGGCCCTTTCACTGTATACCCGTATCCACCACAAGACGACTTACAATACAAAGAACTGGAGATGAACGGAGACGATGTCTCTCGAGAATTATTCCCCCTTCCCAGGCTCGAGAGCCGACTCGACAAGTGCGCTCTGGAAATCCACCATGGCGCCGGATGGTGCGTGATCCGCGGTATCGACCCATGCAGGTACTCGGTCGAGGACAACGCCATCATCTATCTAGGAATTTCCAGCTACATAGGCGGCAAACGGGGACTTCAAGACGCGAAGGGGTCTATGCTCTGTATGTCTCAACTCTGCTACGGTACATGTACTCGAAACTAATGTGTCCAGCTCACGTCACCGACTCCAAACTGTGGACAACGCCTTACGAAAAGCGTCACGGGATCCACACGAATAGGAGCTTGGTAAGCCTGCCCCTATTCTTGCGGCTTATCGGACTAACAGAGTACTCCAGCCATTTCACTGTGACATGGGATCGGACATCTTGTCGATCAACTTCAGGCGAACTGCGAAGGTCGGAGGTCGGCTTTGCATAGCCTCAGCGTCTGCCATCTACAATGATCTGGCTGTGTCAGACCCGTCTGTGATACAGACTCTGGCAACAGCAGATTGGCCGATACAAGCGTAGGTTTCTACACAAGTTTTCCCACTTTACAGTCGGCTAACCCTGTGACTTTCTGGCTTCAGGAGCCTGAATCAGAGACCTCCCTATACCCTCTCGCCACTTCTCGAGTACCACGATGGCAACTCCATGCTCTCCATGGATCCTGCCCGAATTGGACCGCGCGCCACAGTTCCGGGGAGGCGGCCGATACCTATACCGGCCCTTAGCTCGGAACAATGTCATGCTCTCCAAAGTGTGCAGGAATCAGCGCGACGACACCAGCTGTGCCTGGAGAACCAGCCTGGCGATATGGTGTACCTCAACAGCTGGAACACCCTGCATGCCCGTGAGGCCTATCAAGACGGCGAAACATGGTCACGTCACCTGATCCGGCTTTGGCTGCACAACGAAACCCTCGGTTGGTCAGTACCACCCAGCATGAAGATGCCGTGGGACTCGGCATTTGGGGACAAGGCCAAGAAGGTCATCAACCGCAACTATCCACTTGCGCCAATGCCGGTGTACATGGAGTCACGGTACACAAACAACACGGCAGCATTTGTTCCCGACGATGACGACCTCGATGATGATCAGGAACAGCCGGGGGAAACGGAGGAGGAAACCGCTACAAGCAGCAAGTGTGTGGCTATGGAGTAGCATGAGGGGGTAGCCTCGAGATACCCAGATGTTGAGTGATAAAAAGGGGTCTACACTTCGATGATGGCATTTCGGGTGAGCTTCGTTTTGTCCTTTCTATTTGGCGCAATATGATTTCTACGGCATTCTTCAACATACTGGACTGAGACAGCCATCGACGAGACCCAATAGGCCATGCTTGGGTCAGAATTTCTGGCGGAATAGGTGCTCAGTAACTCGGTCCCTTATCCGTAGTAATTGACTATTTCTTTCAATCGATATGTAAAGTACGGCTTAGGAGCTGCCTATTTCTATCACTGCTTATTGCACGTCGACTTATTATCGCGCCCTGGGGGGCGATGTTCCTTCCATAAAGGACTTCTTAAACATTTACGGGTGTTGAACAGTGCCTTGATACCAATACACGCGCTATTTGTAGAGTCTGAGACGCGGATCTGACAGGCTTATTAGCTAGGCTGTTCCCGTCAGCCTCCTTCCAGAGGTCTGTATACGCTTACGGAAAAATAAACTAGCATAAACCTAGGAGACGGTTAAACCAGAGCGCTACGGTCTGTATGCAGTCTGCAAGCCTACGGAATCTAGATATAAATACAGAGTAGTCGGGCGCGAATGTCAAGCGTCGCAGGAATGTTGGACCAAAGTAGTGATTTTTCCTGCTCGAGTTAGGCGAAAAACATGGGTATTATTTACATGGTTGTTGATTCGACTATAATTCTACTATCGAGTGGCGTGTTTCTGAGGATGGAAATGTACCATCGCCGCCCTATTTCCAATATCAGTGCAAAAGAAAAACCACAGATATAGTGCAAAATCTATCAATAGACTGCAGAAAAGGAAGGCGAGTTACCTAGCCGCTTCCCACTTTGAAAAATGACTAAAAATAATCTTGGATAGCATGACAGTTGTGACGTTAAGACTTTGGATGCTGGTGTCTTGCATATCAGCCGCTTCATCAATATTTTATGAAATGCGGCAACGATGAAGATTGATACACTATTTAGGAGTAGTCACATTGAATTACATACATTTCGAGCTCAAGTGGAAAGTACCCTCATAAGTATGATCACTTTACCATGAAGTCTTGCTGACATGGCTTTATTTATGTCCTGCTCCGTGCCGGCCCTTCTAGACTATCATGTATTCCTTCTCAGCCCACAATGGCCTGACATAAAATGCCATTCGTAGGAATTCTTTCTGATGAACAATTTCTATGGTAGCCTTGAAACTTGGTTCACCATGGGTGGAACCGGGCTAGTGAATGTAAGCCTTGCCCAGACTGTCCGCCAGACTTGAGCTCTTGGCTCTTGAAATGACCCACCAACGCCTAATCCTCACCTGATATGTACAAAATTGCTGGTCCGTGGCCTGTCAGAACCCAACCTGGTCTGAGAAGAATAGGAAACCTCCAGCCCTTGCCTTTCATGGGCTCTAGGAGTTCCTTGCGAGGCACGTTTAAATACCAGATTCGTCGGGCGGCAGCCGAATCTGTGGCTCATAACGTGCTCCTCGGGCTACCTCACCCTCTTCTATTTCAATGCAGCAAGGAGTCACGTTTCTTGCAAAGTATAAGGACAGCCTGGGTTGTACGTAGTGAAGTGCTCAAAGTGAAACTTAAGGTCGCGTCGAAGTCAGCCCAACCGCACCAGGGAAGAGATACTTGACAGGCAGGAGTCATGAAGATGGGTGCTACGGTCCCTTACCTACGGGGTGAGAGATACCGATAGTATTTGAAGTCAAATGGACACATTCATCTTTATACAAAGAACCCACCGTTGACGATGATTTGGGAGGGCAGCATCGAGAATTTAAGAATGACGTAAGGATTGATTTGCTCAGGACCGGGCAGAGACCTTCTGGAATTACGAAAATATAAATCTATACCACAGAGCAGGCGGTGCAGCTTCAATTCACCGGAAGATGAGAAACACGGGGTTTAGTGAAAGTGCGGCCCGCGAACACTGTCCAAGGACCTGAATGTTAGCGAAGAAAGGAATCTTTCAGTATTCCCTGTTTCCTACGCAAGGGAGTGTTAAGCACCACTGTTCAAATGTACTAAACTTTGGTAGCCTTTTGAAAATAGACTGGGCGGTAGGCCCAGTTACTTTCGGGCATCTGTAGGAACCATCGTTGACTTTAACGGTGCCCTATAGTGGCTTCGTCCTACCGCTCGAGAGGCGGTATATTCAGGGATGGATGGTCGCATCTAAGAATATCTTTGATACTCAAACAGGCGCAAAACATGTGGTTGAGTACCCTGCACTCGTGCTTGGGAAGCTAAGGGTACTGACTGCCAGATCTGCCATCGGTTTCCAAATTTCTAGTCTGAAGCTAGGTCTATAACAAAGTGTAGGCTGGGAAGAAGATGGATGAGAGATGGAGAGAAAAAGCCGAATTCGTCATTTCCAGGGGTACTGGAGACGCTCAGCTTCTTCTCAACGCGTCTTGATTTATAACAGTGAACATTCGCCTCCTTTCTCCCCGTACGTTGAACGTACAAAGTCTGGATCCCCGTGAGAGCTAGCAGACCAAGGACCGTTCATTGACGCCGATGAAAAAACACTTCGTAGAGTGGCGCGGAATTCTTACACTTACTCGAAGCCGGCCTACGCAACTTGGATGTCGGTCATTCTGCACCAGCCTCGGCTTCGGCTAGAGACATGGCGACTCCGCGACCAAGCCCTGTGGATGTTCTCGAGTGATGACAACGCGAAGAAATTGCACGTTATCCCTCTTCACATGACCAGAAGTGCCAGGACAGTGCCAGCCAGCGCCTCGGCGCCGGAGGCTCTTGGCTGCTTTCCGCGTTCACCCGAACGAATAGGTACTCGGCTTCCCCAGTGTACCACAGAGCAGTGATAACAGGTGCAAGAAAAGGAAAGGCGGCCGGTGCCTCGCGCACCGAGTCATGGTGGAGAAGACCGGTAGATATGAGTTGCGAATCGGAGGGGGGCCGGGGCTTGCACGTTTGTGACAGGTTGTCTCGGAAAATATGGATGGAAAAGGCAACGCTCACGAATGGAATTTGAAACGGAGAATGCACAGCGCCACCGAGATGATCTGGTGGGGGGAAACGTATTCCTGCATGTTTGCTTCTGCTCGATGATCAAAAGGTGGTGTGAAGCGGGAAGCAAAAGAAATGGTACGGGCAAAAAGGTGGTCAGGCGGTGTTGAAAGCGGGCATGGCCACACTTACCGTTACTGAGGACGGGACGGGACGGATGGGGAGCCTGTTCATGTTCAGTACGTGTAATCGATATGGGATACGGGGCTACTACTTGTGAAGGTTGTAGGTATCAAGGTACTGCTAATCCGCGATAAGACACCTGGCCCTCCCGCTTATCGGACACGCAGCTGTGCAGCCGCGGCGGATGAGGGCGCTAAAAGTCGGGATCTGGCTGCGGTGTCCTTTACCGGTACTGGACTTTTTGGAGACAGCGAAGCGGAACGAGCGCCCAACCCAACAACGTTTGTGATACCCCCCATCTTCTTCCCGAGCGGTGCTTTTCCACCCTTTGTTTCTGCGAGTAAACTGCTCCTCGCCGCGAAAAGAACAATCAACTCCAACCGATCCGACGCGGCCCCGGTTTCTACGCTGCATCGGCTGCCCCTCCCAGCCCCATCGCCCGCTTGCGACAGCCGCTCCTCGACGTGACGCCCTTCCCGCCGTCCCGTCTCTTCCCACCGCCGCCCACCATGGCCGACGTGGAGTACTTCGACCTCCTGCCGCTCGGCATCGACCCGCAGACCAAGGCGATCACGGCGAACCCGGCGACCAAGGCGCTGACGGCGGAGCTCGAGCACCTCAACGCGCTGCACCGCAACCTGCTGACGCTCGAGACGCCGCTGCAGATACCGCCGCCGCCCATACCCGTGAACCCGAAGCGGTCGGCGCAGGTGACGAAGCTGCGCGACTCGGGCAACGACCTGTACCGCAAGGGCAAATACGACGAGGCCGTCAAGATGTACGGCGTCGGCCTCACCGTGGCCCTCAGCCGCCCGCTCTGGGAGCCCCAGGGCCTCGTGCGCGAGGAGATCGCCGCCCTCTACGCCAACCGCGCCCAGGCCCACATGGCCATGCAGAACTGGCCCGACGGTGCCGTCGACGCCGAGACGAGCGTCGAGGCCAAGCGCGGCGGCAACGCGAAGGCCTGGTGGCGCCGCGGCAAGTGCCTGCTAGAGATGGGCCGCTTCGAGGAGGCCCGCGACTGGGTCGGCCGCGGCCTCGAGGTCGAGGGCGAGGAGGCCGACCTGCAGGCCCTCCTGGCCGAGATCGTCGCCAAGCTCGAGAAGAGCCACGAGGCCGAGAACGAGAAGGCGTAGGCCACCACCGCCGGACTATGCGGATCAATGGAGAAGCACGCGTCAGCAGCGAGGCTCTTGGGGGAACAATCACAGGACGTCGCCTCCCAGGCAAAAATCACCGCTCCGCTGCGCCACAGGAAGCAGCCGCTCTACGCGAGACAAGTTTGCGCTTGGGATGTTTAGCTACCACAAGACGTAGCTCACGGCGTTTGGATCATAGGGTTTGCTTGCGGCATAATCATAAATTAGGCGTTATAACAAACCATGGCTCTTTTACCAGCTCCGTCCTAGAGTGAAACGCTTGGCTGACAAGTATCGTGGTTCCCTCCGGCAATCACCACACCACACTACAATCATAAAACCACATCGTCTTCATAGCAGGCGAGGCAGTAACTTCGTGGATATTTGGGATATATTCTTTTTGTGCAACCCGTATGAACCGAACGCCTACACTGTGATCTCATCCCTGCCGGGCCTCTGCGGCCACCAACAGGGCCAACATTCCATTGCGCGCCCGTCGAGCGACGCACGCCCAACATGCGACAGCGCATGACGTATAATCCTCTCAACGCCAGCCGTGCATCAGGGGTGAAGAACATACATGCATGCGGCCAGCCAGCCACCAAAAGCCGCCTGGCCATCGCGCCAAGATGCCAAAAGCCCGGCGCTTGGGGTATCCGGCAAGGTCGTCCGTGGCGCGGGCAGGGCAGGCTAAAAGGGAACCCTCTAGGCTATGCACCTCTCGAACACGGCCCCCTGCTGTCTCTTTTCGCCCACCCGAGGCTGCTCGCCGTTAACTAAGCCAGACGGCACGGCCGCCGCCAGGATGCCCCAAGCTGAGGAACCAGGCGCGTCCTCCCCTTCTCAAGCATCTCCTGGGGTATATAGCTCGAGAGTATCCCTGCCTCTCCTTTATTCGTCCTCTCGTTCTCTTTCGTTTCGTCAATCATCTGGCGTCGCTGCCACCGCGCAAGCACCTCGTCCATCGCCAGACCAGCCACAATGAGGATGCAACGGGCGGCCGGGGGCAGCCACACGGCGGGGCCGCTCTAGGCCTGGGTCTGGATCTCGGTGCTGGGCTTCTCGCTGATGGACTTCTGGGCCGTGTTCTTGCGGGGCCGCATGACAGCGTCCTGGCTCGACATGCGGCGGTCCAGGGCGCGCTCCAGTTTGGCACCGAGGGCGAGCTTGGACATGTTGGCCGTCTTCTCCTCGGACAGGACGACGCGCTGCTGCGAAAGGGCCTTGTTCTCCATGCGGACGAGGCCCGTCTCGATGTTCTGAATCTCGGCGTGGCGGCTGTCATCGGACTGCACCGTCGCCATCGAGGGGGCCCGCATGCTGTACTGGCTGAACCGAACCGAGGCTCGGGGCGTTGATGCTGCCTTTGCGAAGGAAAACAGGGGGTCAGCGACTTTGGCCATGGTGGTTGTGGGGGGGGCCAAGGGCAACAGGGCACGCAGAGTTTGTGTCTAGGATGTGGATGGGATGGGGTCCAAACAAAAGGGGAGAGGCGTTGATGAAGAATGCCATGGGACAATAGAGGAGAGGAGGGCCGAATCAGGTTGTACGTACGGAAGCAGCCATGATGGGGCGGGAGGATTCGAGCGAAGTAGGCATTTTGGTTGAAGAGGCTGACTGCTGTGCGGACGGTCGTACGGATGCAAAGGTAATCCTCACAACCTCGCGTTGCCGGGGCGTCGTTGCTTAATATTCCCTAACGGGCAGCCGGGCCGTGCGAAGGTTTTCGCTTGTCTCAATGGCCAGGCAGAATGCGCGATGCTGTGGTGACAACAGGCTTGGCCGTTGCAATCGGGAGGCCGGGCTGGGAACAAGGGCTTGTAGTTAGGCGTTTGCCGGCAAGGCGCAGGATTCCAGGATGGCTCGAGTCTGTGTTTATTGCCTGCGTAATTGGGGGACGCTGGAACAGATCCGAATTGGCGCTGGCTGGGGGACCCCAAGCAGGACTAAGGTTGCCCTACGCGGTACTGGGGAGCAAAGTAAAATTGGTATATTCCGGGTAGACGGGGGAAAGGGTCGGAAGTGGAGGCGGCGCGAAGCGTGTCGCAAAGGATATGGACAAATTCAGGGTAGGAGAAAATTGAGCTTAAGCCTGCCTTATGGGAGCGACGAGCGGAAGAGTTGTACTGGGTTGAGTAAAAGGGGAGAGGGGGCCCAGACCAGAAGACAAGCAGGGAGGAGGAGGGGGGAAACGGGGAAACACGGTTCGATTGGGATTGGCAAGCCGTTTGCGTCAGTTGGGTTGAAGAGCGCAGCGAAGATGGATGGTGGATGGCTTGGGATGCAGGGTGGGATTGGGTTGAGTGCGGAAGCCGGTACTTGTGTCTTGATTGTGTGCTAGGATCAGGTAGTTCCATCCGTCTTCTCCAGAGGTAGCGGCGTGCCTAAGCCTAAGCGACTACAGGCGCTTGCGGACTTGCGCATCGTCTCTACTCGGGACAAACTAGCTCAACAGGCTCCTCCTGTACTGTTGTAGGCACATGATCTTCCTCTCTCCCATCACTGCCTCCTGCTCTGTCCTTTCTTTGCCGCCTTGGGGCCCAATGCCGTTCCGTTGTGGCCCGCTTCGCCCCAGCCAGCCAGCGATCGTGGGCACGCTGGGCCAGGCGGCTGCATCTGACCGCGATGGAGCGGCCGCACGACCTTGGCGACTATCCGTGACAGCGGAGCAGCATCACATCCGCTGTGGGAAGAAGGGATCAACTGACATTTCGTCGACGCCAGGCCCCCCATGGAGTGAACCGACCACTCCCCTCCCCTTGCCGGCGCTGCCCATCCATCCAGCCAGTCTGTGACTGATCGTCCGTCCTGCCAACCTCTAGGTACGGATTTACTACACATATACGCCCCTACTACACATTGACACTATAGCACGCGCTACGCCACTTAACCAGGCATGAACCACGAAGTATCTTTCCAGCCCGTCGTGGGGAACATCGCAGGTGGGCCGCATAAAAGGCAACGAGTCGCCCCAGACTCAAAGGTAAAAAGGCGACAGGCAAAGAGCTGCGATTGGGCGGCGGTTCTGCAAGGCCTCCCCCCGCCGTGGATCGCTTTTACTCAGTTGGGACCTAGGGCGGATCCTCTCCTGAATTAAGCACCCCTTTGGCACGGGAATCGTCGGTTGCGCTTTGTTGTCTCAGGCGAGGGAGGGCGGGCGGGCAGGAGGCGAGAAAGACAAAGACAAGGGCGGAGAGAGACGATGAAAGGAGTCATGGATCGCCCCAAAAAGGTCTCCTCCTCGCTAAGCCCGCGCGGGCTATCTGTCAATCGCCAGCCAGCTGCCTAAGCCTCCAGGCGAACCACCTGGTGTGTGACGGCGGAGCAAGACCGGACGTCGGCCCACAAAAACCCTTCCGGGGCTGCGTGGAGCGCGAGCTGTTGGCCAGGTTCGCCGCGATAGCGGATCAGCGGATCGCTCTTCGTGCTTTTCTTTCCTTCTTTTCTTTGCGAACTGGATTATCTCCCGGCGCTCACGCTGCCGCCCTTCTCCAGCCGTACAGATTGGTATTGTCACGAAGTGGCATGGTATGCCCCATGCCCCCTGTATCGTTACGGCACCAGTGGGGGTCTCACTGCTGCACATCCATGGATCCCAAAGCGAAACAGCCTCGCTAGCGCATTATTGCCATGTGGCGCGGATGGGATTGATTGGGAGGGCAGGCTTGGCTTGCGACTGGGCGTGAATGGGACGTCAAGCGCCCGATCAAACGGTTTGGGTTCCAGGTCGCAGGTGCTTCTCGTGGCAGCGTGGGCGTGAGTGCATGTGCGTGCGCTTGCGAGCACGCACGCTGCGCTGACACGCACGCAGGCACGCAAACTTCCCGCTGCCGTCGTCTGGCGTCGCGAGTGACTTGCTTCGTTAGGTATTATAACCGGCGCTGGTGCGCTGCTGATCGACAGCCGCCGCCCGCCTTTTACTTTGCTAGAAGGTTGGCTCGCGTGCTCGCCGATTCCAGTCTGAGGTCATCGGCGAATTCCCGCGCCGTGTGCCGCCGCGCGACAGACCCTGGAGTGATAATACATGGGTGGTTGCAGCAACGAGCGGCGCCAGTCAAGCGCTCGACCAAACCCGTCGATGCCGGTGAACGGGCGACTCGTCATCCGACTGCGGTGGTTGTCGTGAACAGTGCTCCCAAGTGGTCCCCTCTCCCAGCGATGAGATCATGGGCCAATCACCCCAGACGTGCGGCATTCATGTTTTCCCGCCAACCCATCGGACCATCCACCCATGCCTCGCTCGGCCTTGGTTCCCTGTACGGAGTGCCCGAAAACGCCATCAAACGTCCGACCGGGGGCTCGGGGGGCTCGGGGGGTGACTGAGCGCCCCGAGGCGCCCGCTGGGGTTGAGAAACAGTGAACCACCGTGCCACCCGTTGCGCTAGAACAGAAGTTGCTCCGGGGAGACTGGTGGAGTAGAGACAGGCAGGTAAGGCAGGCCAGCCCGAGCGAGCCAGCCGAGCGAGCCAGCCCGCCACGCCACTGTCTGGTCAGTGGGTGTGGTGGTCCGTTTCCCCCGCTCAGCTGTGCCCCCCCTCGTGGCATTGTCTCAACAGCCTTGTCGTCAGAGCACAGGGTGTCAAGTACCAACGCATGATGGGCTGGATGGGGTTGGAGCCGGCACTGTTTTGACCGAAGCGTCGAGAAGTGGCCACTCCTGGCCCTCTTGTCCATCTCGCGCCTCCTCTTGACCCGACAAGGGCGCCTGAAAGGTCCAGCCAGACATTCAAACCTCTTCCCTGTTTACATTTCCATTGACGAAGTGGCCCGGGCCATGTCCCGGGGGACGATCGAAATTCTACATGCGACGAGCATGCCGAAAAGACCCGCCCTCAACCCTTGGATCCAAGCAGACAGCCCTGCAATGGGGAGGTCACGGCACCGAACGTCAAGCGCGTCTAGCATTGACTGATAAACGTACAGAAACGCCTTTCGGAAGCGAACCGGATCAACTGGCGGATCCGGGTTATACGCATCTGGTAACAGGGTCGTGCGGCTTCAATAGAAAAGGCTCTCTCCTGCGCCGGAAACGGAGCCGACCTTCGCCGTGCCAGCGAGCGTCGCCGACGTAAAGCTACTGATACTGACTCGCCGCGAAATGTCAATGCCTGGAAGACCAACACCAGCGCTCACGGGAAATCATGTGCAGTACGACTGGAGTTCATGACTGACCCGGCAATGACACAACGACGAATGCTCGGTGCCGCGACCAATGCCGCTTCAGTCAGTGGCCGCTTTGTCGCCACGCCCATAACGTGAGCCAATGCCTCCGAAATGGGATCCACACAGCCAACACCCATTTACCCGAGGTCTCTAATACCGGCGGCGTGTTAGAGACATTTGATGCTCCGGGCCTGCGTTACCGATGCGCCTGCGTGAGAACAGTAACGTGAGGAACAGGCATGCAGGCGGCGTCCGTATGGAAGCCGTCTGGAAGCGGCTTGACTCTGGCTGATATGAGCCCCCAAGATGGGCAAGCAATAGGCGAAAGGCCGACTGGAGCAAGCACAAGTGACTGAAGCGAGCAGATAAGAAGCCCGGCCCGAACAGCCAGCCTCCAGAAATTTTGGCATACTCGGAATTCTTTCGGCAGGCTTTCAAGTGTCTTTGCATTCAACCGAGGTATGCAACCATATCTTGCACCAGGGGCTTCGGGTGTTTACCTTCTCAGGACAGCTTGGTCTAGTAGTGATGTGTGAACAAGAAGTGCCTTACCTACCACATCTTTACCGTTCCATGCCATGCTGACGGCAGCTGATGGGCTTGGCTGCGACTGCAGATCAGCACGAAAACTGGCGGTCTCTACCTCCATAATTCAGTATTCAGCCACCACGGGTGGGAAGACAGGCCATACCAACCCGGATGCCACCGCAATTTCATGGACATCATCGACTCTCCCTCCGCCGCATTCAGGCCTCGCCGCTACTATATAATCTGCTGGGCGTGCAGATGTACGATTATATATGAGCCAGTCGGAGGATTCCCACAGTCCCGCGACGCGGAATCTGCCCAGACCGTCGTTTCGCATTGGGGAGGCTGAAGCGGCAGGCAAGCAGGCGGCAGGCAAAAAAGCAGGCTCCCGCCCGAGGCGCCCATACGATACACCTTATCGGACAACTACTTGTCACCTGCAGAAATATGGCTGCGGCCCCAACGCGGGACGAATAGTAATCAGGCCGCCCCGTTCGGGTTTCATACCCGACGTGGCACTCGCTGTTGCGCGCGAGAACGCCACGATCGCCATGTCTGGGAGTCAGTCACCTCTATCCAAGACAACGCGCAACCTCGCCGCCAGCCAACGATGGCCATTCGGCATTCTCGCCGTCGTGCAAGGCGCGCCACGGTCGCGTGATGGGACGAACAAATATCGTAGCCGGATAAGTTTGCGGGGTCGCCACTGGCCTGAAGAACCGGAGGGCTCCGGAGCTCCCCCGCTCTTCCCCCTTCAGCTCGGTGTAGCGATGGCTCCTGTGCCCCCCATTCTGACACGGACGGAGACGACCGATCCTACAGTATACTGTAACGTATTACAGAGTACGGTGAGCATCGTCACAGACCGTGCGGCGCCGGTACAGATCCTGCGGAATCCTTGCAATGGGCACCTACATGCCTAAGTAGGTACCTACTTACACACAAGGCTATGGGAGGGAGTTGTCGTCTTCGTCACCACCCTGCAGATATCTCCGTGGTCACTAATGTCGCCCGCATCACTGTTGCAAAACGCACTGATTGAATTCCTAGAGCGGACAGGGCGGCTGAAGCCTGCCAGTCCTGACCGGAAGTTGAAAGTCCAGACACAAATCATGGCTGCCGCCCAAACCCGTGGCACTCTCGCCGTCTCCTGCGACCCGTCCGGGCTCCGCTTACTGCTAGCCATGGCGCTGGCCCTTCTTCTTGCTTGATGACGACTTCGACTTCTTGGCCGAGTGGTGGTCAGAGCTGAGCGGCACCCTGGAGCTCACAAGCGAACCGGCCGAGGAAGCCGCATATTCCATCTCCTCGGGGGATATTGGGTACTCGCCGCTGTACTCCATTGCTGGGCCTCTTTTTTGAGAGCTCCGAGCTGTGCTGTAGCCGGACTTACGGCTGCCCTTCCCCTTTCGTGCGTCAAACTGCACTTCAGGCGACGCGGCCCTGGAGGACACTGGATACGGTCAGGCCGGACGCTTCGCTTCGATCTTGGTCCTCGCAACGTACCATTCCGGCTGCAGTTGTTGCAGCAGCCATGGCCGCAAGTATGCCATTCTTGCGGCTCCATGCCCAGCGGCTCGGTCCAGACGCCGCCGTCGTTGCCGATGGCGTTGCTCATCCCGGTGCACCAGCCTTTGGTGTTGGTGTTGTTGCCGCATTGGCAGCATGTCCAGTTGTTCCCCCTCAGCGTCTTGAAGTGGCAGTGCTGCAGAGGGCAGTCACTGCTGGACGGCTGGGGTGACGAGTATATCGGGTTGGCGCAGGGCGCTTCGTATCCCGTTTCGAGGTCGAAAACCGCTTCGGGACAGTAAAGCCACTTGAGCGATGTATGCGAGCAGGAATGGTAATGAGGGTGTCCGTGGCACATGTTTGCTGATAACGTCCTGCATCTGGGGATTCCGAGGGGCAGCGGGGGTTCGATGTGGCTATCCGGAGGGAGTCGTCCTGTTAGGCCCGGCTTTGAGCTCTGGCATCCTCGATTTTTATATGCCGGCAACGACTCACGAGATCAGCTCCAGCTCAACCCAGGCCAAACAGCCTTGTGGTCTCCTGCCTGCCGGAACACCGAGGCCCTGTCCGGCCATCCTTCCTCCGGGTGATTCGCGACGCGCGGTGCATGAACGAGCACGCGCGACCGCTGGATGCTGGTACATAGCCCAAAGCGACGGCCTAATAGCTGGATGCTCCCGTTGGACAGGGATGGCCATCAGAGCACACGAGCGGACTTGCTTCTTGAGGCCGACGAGGGTCAACCAGGCTACCCCTACTTGTCGACACGGAGCTCGGCAGGCAGGCTTCGCACCAGACCCTGTCTCAGCGCCCGGCGGCCCTTAGGGGAACACATCCTGGGGAAGCCGGACCTCTCAGAGCCCCAGCTGAGCGCCAAGCCCCGGCTCAGAGATCTGTCCAGATTCGCTCCGAAAAAAGCGGCGGGCAGGGCGGGCTGGAGGCGTCAGAACTGATCATGCGAGATGGAGGGTGGCGATGAGCCAACCAGAGCAGCGCACAGTATTGCGCCTGAGATCTGTGGTACATGGGAATCGACCCAAAAACCCGGTTGCGGCGCGTCGTCATTTCCGGTTGGATGAGATTACATGTGTAGATGCAGCAGGGATTCGGGGGGGGGCCCTTATGTGGGCTGGGCTGTTGCTTCTTTGTTTCGCTTCCAGCCCGGCCCTGGACCCCCGTCACCGTGTCGCTCGGCCAAACACGGTCGTGGTCATATCCAGTTGCTATATGGCTGGATGACACGGAGTAACATGGCGCCAGCAGAGCAGGGGGCCCGGCACGCTCCGCGCCGCGCTTCAATCTCATCCGCCATCCGGCCGGTTCTGACGACGGAAGTGCGTATGGGTCAATGGATGGAGGAATGGCAATTTCGTTCGTCAGCTTCAAGGGGTGGGCCTCTCTCTCCGTTTCCCTCGGTATGCGAGTCTCTCTCCCTCTCTTTCTATCCCGAGTCTCTCCGCCTCTTTCTATCCGCTCTCGTTTCTATGTCTCTCCTTCTCTCTCCGTTTCTCTCCCTCCCAAACCCCCTCTGATCCCTTCTATTTTCGCCATCCACACGGTTCGACGCTATTTCCTCAGCTCGGTCGTTTCCACGGGGCCGCTGCCGCCTTGGACGGCATCCGTCACGCACTAGCACACCCCGGTCGGCCGTACGCCGCTGTGCGCTTTGTTTGGATCAGAATGAACAGCATTACTCTCGTCCTTCGGCCTCCTGACAGGCCAGGCCACCTAGCTACGTCTTTCGGTTGTTCTGGACCATTTCGCCTTACGCCACCCCCCAGCCTCATTCCTGACTGCCCTTCCCAAAGAGACTGGGTGCATGACGGATAGTCCCACGGCTCCTGGCTGGATCTGAGCCTGCCACATGCGGCGCTGTGTCCGGGTGTCCCATTCGCCAAATATACCCGGGGATGTCGTCAACGACTCCCGCCTCAGCTGCAGCGCACTGGATACGTCCCCACCGTCTGCAGCATCATAATTCAACCGCAGCCTCGCATGTGTCGCAGCACATGTGCTCACACCGGTATTCCTGCCTATCAATAATCATGATGCAACGGCAGCGGCCTTGGTCGTTCCATTCCTTGCCGCACCAGCAGCAGTTCCAGAACCCCCCACGCTGCTCGAACGGGCAGGCCGCCAGGGGGCACTTGCTCGGCTGCCCAAACTCGGGCGGCGGCGGGTAAGGCACCGTCACTCGCGTGACTCGCTTGCAGGGTTTTCTTAGCTTCCGCGACGTCTTGGAAGATGGCGAGGCCTCGGAGCAGTACACTATCCGAGAGGTGAGGTGCTCGCACCGAAGTGTGTACGTGGTTTCCGTACACATTGCGAGGGCGTGTCGGTCTTCTAGGCTGGGCTTTGTCTCGAGCGACTCGGACGACGGTGAGGATAAAAACCAGGACCAGTTATTCTGCGTATGTTGTGCATTCGGGATCTTCCGACTTGAGTTGAGCTTCGTGATAGAATTATCCCACCATCTTTTGGCCGTCGATAGGGGGCCTGAGCCGGTCCTTTAAGTCCTCTACGGACCGCGTGCCCACAGGGCGACTGCATCGTCGGACTCCCGCTTCTCGTCCTCCAAGCCGGCAACCTTGGCCATCTCATGCTCAAGACCAGGCGACTTCACGACGTCGCCGATCTGAAGCGTGATCTTGGCAGAATTATTGAAACCTGGCTGCCACGTTTTGCGAGGAACACCGGGAGCGTTGTTATCGTTTTCCATGACACTTCCAGGCCCCCCCAAGACGGCCAGCCCCTGATGCAGAGCGGCCCCGATCCGGAACTCTGTCGCTTACGACTCGTTCTGCCCGCGAACCAGCTCCTGTAGGACATTACCCGCCACATTCCGCACGATCGCGCTCTCCTCGTGCGCCATGGCCGAAGGCAAGGGGCAGCAATCGCACGCCCAGATATGCAACCGGCCGACGCTCTGCCCGGATCGTAAGCCTCCTGACGACGGTACTCCTGTCTGACTTCCCGCGATGCTCAAGATAGGGCAAAAGGAAAGAAAGGAAGCATAAGTTGACGATTATCGAAGGACTATTGGGTAGTCTTGGCTCCACATCCGGCTGGCATTGCCCTGCATGGAGGGAGGCACCACATACTATCTTTTCCGGGAACCTCGACAAGCCCAACGTGGACGCGAATCGCCGTATAACCGCCTGGCGGTTCCGCATGACCCAGACTCTCGCATCGCTCAACGCGGGAACGTGGGCAACTGATGAATCATGGCCAATAGTCCTGGTGTCACAAAGGAAAAAAATAAACCAGCCCAAGTTACCTTATACAAATTGCGCCCTCGGCAAGCCCGCGTGTACTTCTTGCCCCCCTCTTGTCCCCGCCGGGCCACCCCTCGGCCAACCCCCCCGAAGCCAACATCGTATCTGCCACGATGCGTATCACTTTTCTGTTCGTTCCGTAGCATCCACCGTCACTTGTACCGGTTCCGTTCGGACGGGCGCGCGTGCTTCCACCCCCAGCTCTCTCCATTTTCGCGCGGATACGATGGCGACCCGTGGTGTCGCAAGACAAAAGCCCGCGCGCTGTTCGTCCCCCAGGTGGCGTCCTGGACGTCGCTGGGACCGCACAATGCAGCCAATACTCCGGTCCCTCGCACGACCGTCACACCTCAAACCCCAGCCCGATCTGGACCCCATGTCGTTTCCTCCCGTCGGCTTCTCCAGTCGTTCCAGAGAGGGCGCGATCGATGTCGCCATGAGGTTGACACCAGCGCGGATCTCAGTACGCCCCCCGGTCGCCGCCGCGGCGCAGGCCCGTGGGCTGTCCGATCGCTGGCCACCGTCGAGCGCCTCGTGGGTCGGAATCGCCCTCCCTCCCCGCACCGCCTCGTCGTCGTCACGGGAAAAACCTCACTGGCCGCCGGGGTCGGCCCAGCAGCCTGGGCAGACGACGTGATAGCACAGGGTGTCGGGGACCTTGCGCATGGGGTGGGCGCACCAGCGGAAGACGTTGGCGCCGCGGCTGCAGCGGCAGCACGTCCACCGGCCGCCGAGGTCCTCGAGCCGGCACTGGCCGCTGCCGCACGGCTGGCTGACGAGGCACCCGCCCGCCGCGCACGGGTTGTTGTAGTCGAGCCCTTCGCCGCCCGCCGCGTACTCGGGCGCGTACACGAGCTCCCCGCAGGGGTTCTGGAGCACTGGCGGGAAAGACGGGTGAGTGAGTGAGCCGAGGGCGTACCCGCCGAAGGAGGCGCCCGTGAGGGACAGATAGGGGGCGGACGAAAAGAGGGGGGGGACCGGGGAAGGAGGGGAGGGAAGTTGCCCGCCGCCATGCCCGAGACGGCAAAGGCAGATCAGCGGCTCCGAGGGGCGCGGACCACGAAGCGAACCGAGAGGCAAAAATGAAGGGTCCATGGCACGGGTTGACGCTAAGAGGCTTCATCTTTCTCCCATGCCATAGAAATGCAGCAAGATGGCGGGCGTCGGACGCAGTACTTCTAGAAAAGGGTCTACAACAGGACGGTGGCGGCTTGGGGAAGCGGTACAGCGCGCCACTTTCACAAATTCTGCCGGTTCGGAGGCCGTTGAAGAAGCACAGCATACAAATGGACCCCCGGGGTCCTGTCCCCGTCGGGGGAAGCTTTGTGGACAGAGACCACAGGAACGGATTTATGGAAGTGACGTACCTTGGAACTGACGTCTCGCACCATTTTCAGTCGATCCCGTCTCGTTGGGGTCCACAGGCACCGCGGTCGTCGTCGAGTTGACGCAGAAGTTGTAGTGAACGGCGTAATCTATATGGCGCATACAAGGCGGTATGTGGTGGTAGTGGAGATAATAGTAGGTACACATGACGGGCTGCCCACGGCGGAAACGTTGCAAGTCAAGCCGGGCCGCTCCCCTGGGGGGTTGAGGGACTTGAGAGTCCCAGCCGAGCGGCGGGAACTCAGCAGCGACGGGAAAAGGGGGGAGGGTCGCGGTTGGGTACGCCTGCCACTAAGCATGGACGCAGTCCGAGGGAACCGGCGCCGACAGCGTCACGGTACGCGTGCGCGTGGGGACGTGGGTGGGCGGAGGGAATAGGCAAAGTGTGCGGATAGGTGCGTGCCAGGGTCAGAGATATGAATAGAGGTGCAGCAATCTCTTTCAAAGACTCTGCTTAACAACACGGCCTTTTCCGTCTACTGGTTCAGAACGGGCGAAAGGTAAGTGAAAAGACCCGCAGTGTTGAGGGGTGTTGTCGAGTGCGGAGGCCCCCCTTTCTCCCTGCTCGCTTCCTTCGTTTCTTACTTATATAGGACCGGCATGCGATGCCGCGCCCCCATTCGTTCTTCCCCCCTTCTCAATCGCCAGGCCGGGCAAGCCCCATGGCAGAAGCCTCGAACTCTACCCCTACCCTCCGCCATCTCGACCATCCACCCTATCATCGACGGCCGCGGCGATACTCGGTCGCTAAACCATCTCTCGGCGCCCTGGTCCCTCCGGGGACCCGGGAAAACAAAAACCAAAGATGGGCAACACCAAAGGGACTCAGATGAGTCCGAACCCCGCTTGCTTCCCCCGGCACGACACGAAGACACGATGGCCTTTAGCCCCCGGCCGACCGGGGGGAGGGAGGGGGGAGATGAGTGGACGAGAAGGAAGGGGCTGGTAAAGGGGGGGGGGGGAGAGGGGGCCCAGCTCGTGCCTTCTTGGTGCTGCCTCTCCTTTGGCTCCCGCCTCTCGATGCGACGATGCGAGATTCACGATCCACGCCTTCTCTCCCTAGACAATACGCGGGCTGACACTTATTGAAAGGGGCCCGCCTTCGCTGTCCAACCTAAAGGTTTCGGCGTGGCTTGCCTCCCCCGTCGCGGCCCCCGCTGCTGCGCGTCCCGCACGTGGTGGCCGCATGGCCGGGCTTGCTTCCCACGAGGGAAGAAAAGCCCCAAGGAGGGCGAGGCGAACCGCCTCGCTTGGCGTCGGTCGCCAGTGGGCGGGGGAAAGGGGAGGCGTCGACAAGAAAACCACGCACACGCACGTATCCCACACAACGCACCGCATGCCGCGCTCGACGCCGGCACACGGACACACGCTTTCACGCGCGCGCGCGTATGCGAGGGCGCTCTGCGGCCCCCCCTCTCCCCCGTCCAACTCGACCGTGAGACACGCGTTGAGACATCGAAAGAGGAACACCGTGTGTGGCTTAGGACCCATGGGGCCCGAGTTGGCCCCCGGGCGACGAACACGCGAGGGGGAAGGGGCTTCTGGGCGGCACAATTATTGACGTCCGGGCTTTTCTCATGGGCTCGGCGGTTTCGTGGGGGAGACGATGCCGCGGTCGAGCCGCCAACATCGTGATCGCTTTAGGGGAGGAAGAAACAAGGGAGAGAAGAAAAAAAGGGGCCCCGTGGCGTTGTCGTCTCGCGTGGCCACCGGGCGCACAGGGTCGCCGTGTGATGCCTGCCTGAGAGAAAGAAAAGAAGCCACAGTGTGTCGAGACTGGCAAACCACACCGTTCGACGGGCCAGAGTCACGAGGTGTGACAACGGCCGTGATGCATCCAGCCGAGAAGGTGCCAGTCCTCTGGGTCTCGGAGGCTGGAGGGAGAATAGGGCAGTGTCTCCCCCGTCGTGTCACCTACCGTCTGGAGGGCGGGCGGCCTTGGTTCGTGCCGGTCTGTCAACGTGAGGCCAGACGGTTTGTAGCAGGTCGGATCACTATTCTGTTCTGCAGATACGAGGCGTCGACGTCGCCATGGCTTGAGACGCCTTCAGCTACGGCGACGTCCCGCCGACCAGGGGCCTGGATTCGCCTCGGGGACCGCGACGCTGCCGCCGCGAAATACGCGTGCCCCTTCCGTGCGCTGGGCCGTTGCCCTTCATCGCCGCTCGCTTCCCGGCGCCCCGGCTGCATGATGTGCATGCGCACCACAGGCGGCGGGACAAACACACCTACGACTAGCGACTCGAGAGCCAAGCCAACAATCTGAATCTAATTCGCCGAGTTAGGGGGCGGCCCTCCTTCACCCGCCCTTTACTAGATTCTCGACTTCGGCCGACGTCAATCCGGGGATGACGGTGCATTTAGCCGAAGGAAAAACATCTGTAGAACAGCGGGTTGCTGGGGTTACGTAGGCCCCTGAACAGAGGAACGTAACACAAGTCGACAGACGGCTTCCTGTCAACGAAGAGCTGGGTGTTTTCGAATTTTGATTTAGCACACGGCCAATGTATGCGTTCCTTTTCATGTCCGCTACCTGGATTTGTAAGCTCTCTATGGTCCAGCTCTCAAACTCCTCGGAACCCTGAGCGAGGCTCGGGCGAGACTCAGCTCTGGCCGGAGAATGTCACTGCCGCACCCGGTTTCCATATAGCGGGATCCGTACTATTATTTTTCTTTGTGGCGTCTACGTAAGTATCGCGCTGGTTGGCTGGGAAATAAGTAGTCGGCCTTATTTTATTGTACGTCCTACAACCGCGGCTGTTCCTCCGTACGGTTAAAGAAGACGCACAAGTGTGACCCCATCCGAGGCCTCAGCTACCGCTCGAACCAGTCTACCAATGGCACCGCAGGCATAGCCCCTACAATTCGGTTTCTTCGTGTCCGTACAATATGCAAGGTACTATAAGGGGTCTGACATGGAGCACCCGCGTCGCCTGGGGCCGGCTTCACGATGGGCCAAGGGAGATGGGCTCTCAACCGCTGGTGCAACGTACAAGCGACAATGTCTGCCGGCCGGCACTTCCGGCAGATTTCTCTGCTACAGACTGCCAACGGGGGCTTGTGAATGTCATGCACTGTCACTCTATGTCGTGGAACGTCGGCGTCGGACACCAAGCCCCGGGCGGCGCTTTCATATATAGCCTTCTCGAAGGGTCGGAAGTAACCACAATATGTGCCAAGTAGAACATACAACCCTCGGAACGTGGCGTTTGTCATGTGGTTTTTTACCAGCTTCATGTACGCGCCTTATACTTGTGATGTTATAGGTGAGGCTACGGGGGGCCGGAGGGCTTCCCATAGGCCCCTATCGGTTGAGTCGGGTAGCGGCAGACCAGGCCATCGGTCGCCGATCGTGACGGCGTAGAAGACTTTCGGGTCCTGGCAGAGGCCCTCGACGAATCTACTGCTTGCTCCATTTATTCCGAGGTCGGATTCCCGTTATTTTGGGCGTGTTTGCTGTCCCGCTCGATTCGGCTGCGACCCTGGCTTGGCGGCTTAAGAGTCGAAGCGAGGTCAGAAACCATGGCACGGATAGATGAAAGCCATCGTGGGTGGTAATACGTGATGTACTTGTAATCTGCCATGGCCGACTGATTTTCCACTGATGAGTACAAGAAATGAAGACTGTCATGGGCCGAGAGCACGCAGTGGCTTTTATGCCGGGATATTGTATCCGATGGACGTTCCCGGAGGCTTCGTTCGGCCATCAAAACCCGCTTATATATCCTTGTTAGTAATAACGGGGATTTACTTGCGTAAGGTGTCTGGCTGCCTTTGATTGCTAAGGGTGTCTCCTGCGGACATTAGAAGAACCAACAGAATGGAGTGAGGCTCACACAAATAGACTCGCAGCCCACTGTTCGGTTACACTTTTCTCATCATATAACAGATTTCTCATCATATAACGGACAAGTAGAAATCCCGAGCAAAAATAATTGACGCAGACGTTAGCATATTCGATGACCTTGAATGAAGAAAAGGGGCAAATAATAAATTTCACCGAGGAAATCGCTTATGAGTTTCGATCTATTTAAAGAACAAGCCAACGCGAGTTGCCAATTGCAAATATTCGTACGTGGTCCCTCGGTATCTGCAAAGCTGGTTCCCCCGGGGAGGATGAAAAAGAATCTGTGCGAGTAATGTAAACTGGCTGTCGACAGATTGCTATGCGAAGTCATGGCGAACCGCCACCAGACGATCTGTCAAGAGTCTATGCTAACCACTGTAAAAGAGAACACGACCACGCGAAAAAAGGAGAAGAAAAGCTGAAGGACGATAGTCTGCTCTTCCCTACAGAACTAAAGACTATCGTTTGCTAAGAGAATACTTTCCAGTGAGGCCGAGGGTGAGGATGCCCATTTGCCATATGCTAACAGGTGATTTGTAATCATGCCTATGTACTCCCTGCGTTCACGCCCATCATCAGCCAGTTTTCTTGGATAAGAGCATAACCTCGATTTCGCCATATTACAATATCCGCATTTTGTTCCCCCCGAAAGCTAGCAAATGTCATCCTGCGCCCACATGCAGTGAGCCTGCTGAGGTAGCCAAAAATGGGATTGGGTGTGGTAGTGCCAGGCGCTTAGAGGTGCAAGACTGTCCACTCATTGGGCAGATCACATCACGGCTGTCCGTCGACCCCTCTACTAGACGTCATCTGAGCAAAGAAGAGGGGTTTCCATTTACTACGTAGACGGTGAGCTTTAAGAAGCAGGTAGGCGAGGGGCATGGACGGGAAGGGAAGGCAAAGAACACAAGTATACTTTGTACCTCACCCAGCAGTTTTGCTCGTACCAGTGCCGGCCCGGTGGCGGGGGCCACAGATGGTGTCGGACTAGCCCGCCCGGAGGCGGGAGTATCAATTGGCCCGCCGATGACGATCCATGTGAGGAGCTTCGGTTGGAGACGGGCATTCCACCCCCAGTATACGCAACCACAGCAGCCAGCATCGCCAATTGACCGAAGCTTGGGACATGGTTGGGCCGTTTTCGGACCTTTCCATGCGCACTCCTCCATAGGCATAACCGCCCACGATCCCCCGAGGCGCCTGACCGACTGGAAGCGATCGTACACATCCATCTTTGGCAGCTCGTGCCCGCCCGCCTCCCCCTCCATTCACCATGAGGCCCCCACGGTCCGTTGTCCGTCCCAACGCCCTCGTTCGCTCACTGCGCGTCCCGACCCGAGCCCCGCGGGCCTCGCTGCCGTTACAATGCCGCGCCCAGCCGGCCCGGACCTTTCTCGGCCGGTCCTCGACGCCGCACCGTGCCGTCGAGAACCTGAATGTCGACCGCATGCGCCATGATGCCTACGACTACCACGTGCGCCGGCGCAATTTCCTCATGGCCGGTGCCGTCTCGGGCATCGTCGCCTTCATCTACACGGCCTACCTCCTCAAGGAGGCCATTGCGAATCCCAAGAAGCTCGACGCCGGCCTTCCCGCCGGCGCCGACCCCTTCAGCACCGAGGCCGGCAGCAAGCGCAAGACCGTCGTCCACGACGCCGATGGCCGCGAGCTCGTGCCCACCGGCAACTCGACCGTGCCCATGTTCCCGCGGACGCTGGATCTGGACATCGGCGCCGCCGACAGCCAGGAGAGCTCCGCCGGCGTCGAGTACACGCTCGTCGGCCTCGGCGTGCGCACCGTGAGCTTCCTGGGCATCCAGGTCTACATGGTGGGCTACTACGTCGCGACGTCGGACATTGCCGCCATCCAGGCCAAGCTCGTCAAGCAGATCAACCCCATCGCCACGACGCTGGTGCCGGGCGAGCGCGACGAGCTCAAGCGCCGGCTGCTGGACCCCGTCGAGGGCGAGCAGCTGTGGCGCGACATCCTGCACGAGTGCGCCCCGCGCAGCCTGTTCCGCATCGTCCCCGTGCGCGACACCGACTTCCACCACCTGCGCGACGGCTTCGTGCGCGCCATCACGGCGCAGTCGCAGAAGGAGCCCGAGGCGTACAAGGACGAGGCCTTTGGCCTCGCCATGAAGGACTTCCGCGCCCTCTTCAACCGCGGCAAGGTCCCCAAGCGCGGCGAGATGCTCCTCGTCCGCGACGCGCGGGGCCGCCTCACCATCACGTACGACGACGGCAAGCCGGCCGGCGAGGGCAAGGACCAGGGCACCATCGGCCGCATCCCGGACGAGCGCATTAGCCGGGCGCTGTGGATGAACTACCTTGCCGGCAAGTCGGTTGCCAGCGAGGCGGCGAGGAAGAACATTGTGGACGGCATCATGGAGTTTGTGGAGCGCCCCATCGGCACTGTTGCCGCCCAGGTGGTTTAATCGGCGTGTTCAAACGAGGGACGAGCTGGCACCCGCCACTCGTTTTCCTTCGGGGGCGAATTCACACTTAATTGCAAAGTGAGACATCCTGGAGTTTCTCACAAAAAGGCCATGTGCGGCTATGAGGCGGCTTTGGACAGGCGCCAAACGGGCTGAGAGTGTGTCTGGCATGTACAAATAGGTACGGGACGGCAGCTTCCCATGTATATCATCAAGCCCCCTCATGACTTCTTGACCAAGCCTCGAGGCACGCACTTTGCAGTCTAGCCGTCTTGAACGGATAGCAACTACGCGCGCGACACCGGCACAACTGCCGGCTTTATTCGGCCAACCGGGTACGTTATAGATAGAGAAGCTCAAAGTGCGGTGTGGGTTCCCGGTGGGTGGCTACGATAGCGAGAGCCTGAAACGACTTCGAGGACTCCCGAGGCAGGCCATGACTCTCGTCTTTCGACCCATGTGCCGCATAACGTATGATGCATTGCGAGCCACGGGTAACATACGCAGATTGGACGCTGCGCGACAGGCTACCTGGAATAGGCAACCCTGCGACGTTGTGATTGGACGAGGAACGTCGGCCGAGGCAGCTCAGGCGGAACCCGCTGACAGTGCGGGCCGGAACCCCTGCGCCGGCGCTGCGGCATTATACCACTACATGGACGTACTATGGTTGGCCCCCGTCCGGGCGTCTTGTGACTTACCCTATCAGCGCATTCTGGACCCTTCTGCCTGCCGGCCCTGCTCGATACACACGAAGTACCGACAGACGGGAGGCGCGGGTGCCGAGGGCGTGGCGATGCCGGACTGACGCCGCTCAGCACCCACACCGCTCTACCGCAAGCGGGTTGACGCCCGCCCGCCGAGGAGACGGGGCCTTGGTTCTTCCTTGCCACGTCGGCGGGCGGCGGCGAGCACGGCAGATCCCGAGGCTCAGACGGAGGGCGAACGGGGAAGCAGCAAGAGAAAGACGCCGAGGCCCTTTTTGGTTTGGTATTTGGGGCGCCGCCTTTGCCGCGGTCGAGACGTCTGCGGGCTTGGGGGGGGTTCCGGCGGGCTCCTCGTCGTCTGGGGGCCATGGAAACGTGCTGCGCTGTCCGCTCCCACATTTTTGGGTTCTGTGCACATGGCCAGAGGACTCGGAGGAACAGGGCGTCGCGAAGCCGAGGTGCGGGGCCCGGCCAACCCGCCCGCTGGCGATGGTCGTACTAAGTTAGGAAGTCTGGCCCGGCCGTTAGCGGGGCTGGCGGTGCTGCGATGCAGCAGGCCGGCCAGGCGTAGCGTTTGTTTGGTCCTACGGAGGCTGGCCAGGGGGCACGACGATTTGACGCAATGGCCCGCGTAGAGCGGGGCCCTTTTCGCCGAGGGGTCCTGGGCTGTTCACGGTGGACAGCCGGGGGGGGGGCGGGCTTTGGGGCTGGATGCGAAAGCGAACTACCGGCGCTGTTGGGGGGACAAGTGGCCCAGGGGCTATGGGTGCTCCACGTAGTCCTGTAGATCTATAAAAGTCCGATGGTGCCGCGGTTCCTGCAAGGTGACGGCCAGCTTAAACCACGCCCCTTCTTTCATCCAATACCCCCACGAGATCACCATGGCTGTGGACGCTCTCGTTCCCAACGACCCGCGGGTCGAGCACAAGTTTACCTCCGTCCGGGGGTTCACTTACCACTACATGCTCGCGAAGCCCGAGGGCACCCCCGTCGCGACTGTGGTTCTCTGCCACGGCTGGTACGTATGCCCTACAGGACGTCCTCACCATGCGGCCTCTGGCTGACGACAGTTTTCCAGGCCGGATTTGGGCATGGGATGGCGTTACCAGGTTCCCTATCTGCTGTCCCTCGGCCTGCAGGTCGTCGTGCCGGACATGCTGGGCTACGGACAGACGTCGGCCCCTGATTCCCACGAGGAGTACACGATGAAGAAGATGACGGGCGACATAGCCCACATCATCAAGGAGGTGACGGACCAGCCCGTCATCCTCGGTGGCCACGACTGGGGTGGTTTCTTCGTGTGTAAGTGCGCCAGCAGGCCGCCTGCAGCGGTCCGCCTCGGAGCCGGCAAAAACTGACAGCACCCAGGGCGAATGCTCCTGTACTACCCCGAGCTCATCCGGGCCATTTTCAGCTTGTGCGTGCCCTTCATGCCGCCGTCACCCCAGGTCGTCACCCTGGAGCAAATCGGCGAGAAGGCGCCCAACTTCAAGTACCAGCAGCAGCTCGCGAGCGACAAGGCCGAGGAGATTATCAACAAGACGCCCGACGGACTCCGTCAGTTCCTCAACGGCATGTGGGGCGGCAAGACGCCCGACGGCAAGCACATGTTCTCGCCCACGGTCGGCATTGTCGAGGAGAACCTCGGCCAGGTCGGAAAGGCAACCCTGGCCAGTCAAGAAATCATCGACTTTTACGTCCAGGAATACTCGCGGCACGGCATGCACGGGCCTTTCAACTGGTACCGCACCACCGAGCTGAACAGCAAGGACGGACTCGAACTGGTGGCCCAATACAACGGCGAATTCCAGGTCAAGATCCCCGCCATGTTGGTCATGGCCGGACAGGATGCCGTCCTGCTGCCCAAGCTTGCCGACGGCCAGGAGAAGCTCTTCTCGGCCGGACTCAAGCGGGAGATCATCGAGGAGGCGACGCATTGGATCCAGGTGCAGTGCCCCGAGAAGACCAACAAGCACATCGGCGACTTTGTCAAGAGCGTGCTGGCCTAGGAGACGCCATAGCCATATCCTAGGGGGGGTTACGATTTGACGCCAGCGGAATGTCGGAACGTTGGCCTCGAGACGCCCCCCACGGGCAAGCCGACAAACAATGAGAAAAAATAAAGTACTGATTCCGCAGAACCGTCATCGTAGATTACTTGTGAGACGACATGGCATTCCTTGCACTGAACACAATTGTGTGGCTGACGGCGGGGCTGGTTGCTTTCCACATCCGAACCCAGGGCGGCCCAGGCTGTCCAGAGCGGGGCCTGTTTGTGGTACGGCTGACAAGCAGCAGACGAGAGTGCCATGATGTCATCAGCGACCATATTGTCGACGCCGCACATCGACGCAGGCGGTAGCTTCAGCCCAGTCGCGTCACGCTTGCAGCCGACCCGAAGCTTAAGGGGCTGTCATGACAGGTGCGTGGCTGCCGGATGACGGGAGCTGGGGACGGGATCGGGTGTTGGAAGACTCCGGACGAGACGGTGGGGAAGTTGGAAGCGCAGAGGGAGGAGACGGCAGGAGTGGGAGAGATAGAGGGACCTTGATAGAGCGGAACGAGGCTGAAAGTCTCGACGGCCCGGCAGTTCCATCAAGCCCGACGGTGCAGAGAGTTCCGACAGGCAGCTCATGAGCCCATGCGGGAAGAACATGTAGTCAGTCTTGCTTCCACGCATCGAAGGGGCGTCCCTGTGTGTCGTGGTCCCATGGGAGAAGCCACCGGAGGGCCGGTCACCCGTTGCGCGTTGCGCTGACGGAAATGACCCCGTCGAGTCACGAACACCTAAACGAGACACAACAACCGTTGTCAGCCGTCGTATTCTCGCTGTAAGAAGCCGTGGCGCTTCTCTGCCCGGGAACGGGGCGTGCGCAAAAGGGAGATGGCATCAGAGCTGATAGGCGCATGTATCACGCCTCCTGTAGTCCTCCCATGCGCTCCCTCGTCCTCCTCCTCCCCAAATGCAGGTTGGGGGGGGGAGACTGGACTTGAGGCCATTCCATCCTGCGGCATGCACTAAAGCGAGGCTGAGAGACCCCGCTGAGGTTGTGCCATACACACCCTTGGCCCAATTAGCGGCGGCTTGCCGATTCGTGTGACATGGGCAGCGCCAGGGGGGCGGTCGCCTACTCCATCATCCTATTTCCCTTCGCTTCATTCATCAACGTGACTGGCCGCTCCCATTTGCGCGAGAGATAGCCAAGGCTCACGGGGCACTCTCGGTACCCTCTCCATTCCAGTCCGAGATCCCGTCCGTCAGCTTTGCCTCGTTCTCTCTCGACCTCCGCGGCGCACACGGTACAGCCCCGACGGCACCCGCTTAGATTGGATTGACCACCCTTCCCCTCCCCTCGAGCATCACGCGCTCGCTGGCTGTCTATCAACACCATCAATAGCAGTGTAATCAGCCGGCCGGCCTACCTACCTAGCTCGGGCCCCAGCAAGAAGTAGCAGGTGGAAGGAGAGCACACGGGACCAGGAGCCGCAACCACAATAACCGCAGCCGCAAACCCCATTGCCAAACCGACCGGGCAATCCGGACTACACAACGCAACGTAGGCAAGCCTGGGCGCCATCTCCAGTTCCGTTACTTGTTTTCTACCTACATTCTCGCAACACCGTCCGTCCTGTCATCCCGTCCGCGCATGCCGTATTAGGTGCGGTACCTACCTATGCCTTGTCTTTGCTGGACCTGCCAGTTGGCCTATTGATGACATCCATAACCTTCTACACCTGGAATGTATATGTACCTGCGGCGCTAATCAACCACCACTTCGGAAGCCACCAAAACGCTGCCCAATAGCCAGCCCCATTCCTCCCTGACAAAAAGAAACGCCCTCCGTTACTGGCATGCCAATTTCCCCCTCGGCTTGGGTCGTCTCGTCACTCCCGCCCTTTTCAAGTTCGCGCTGCCTCTGTCTCTTTCCCGTCGTCCAACTCGGTTGCATAATCCCGTGGACCGACCGTCCGAGCGAGTGGCCGCTGATGCGTCTTCATCCATCTCCAGAACGACCATCGACAGCGATCCCATAGTTCCCGGACCACGACCATCCGCTGCGTGTGACCAGGATACCGGATTGGCCCGCTCCTCTCCCCCCCCCTGTGGGCCAGGCTTTCCATCGTCCAACCCACCTCCACACCCAACCGCTACCTTCCCAGTCCCCTTGCCCTCCCAAGTAAACCCAAAACCCCCGACCTGACCCGACCAGATCCCGCTTGACGTGATCGTCAAACCGTCAAACCGCCTGGCCATCCCTGGTCTCGCATCAATACCAGACGACGCGCAGACGAGCCCAGCCTTCCCTCCATCCCATCAACTACACCTCCCTTGCCGACGCCAGATCCGACTGATCTGGCCCCCTCGCACGACACGTCTGTCTGCGACCGTACGATGCGCCCGTCCAAGGCCCCGTCCCTTGATGTCATCGCTGCCCAGAACCAAGCTGCCGCTGCTGCCGCCGCCGCCGCCGCCATGGCTACCTCTGGATTAGGACCGACCGCCGTGCCCACGACCTTAACCGAGCCCGAGCCGAGGGACTCGCGCTCCTCGTCGTCGACCAACTCGCCCGCTCCCGCCGATAACGAGGAGTCCGATTTCTACCTGGCCAACAATGACTCCGAGTCGTCGCTGGGCGTCGTGCCCAACATCCAGGACATGCAGGTTAATGACCTTGAGTGTCTCTCCATCGCCGCGGCCTTGCCCAGCGAGATCCTCATCAGCATCTTCGCGCGTCTCAGCACCCCCGCCGAGCTGTTCAAGTGCATGCTGGTGTCGCGGCGATGGGCCCGTAACGTCGTCGAGATGCTCTGGCACCGTCCCTCCTGCACCACCTGGGAGAAGCACACCAAAATCTGCCAGACCCTGGGCATGACGGCGCCGACCTTCGCGTACCCCGATTTCATCAAGCGCCTCAACCTCGCCGCCTTGGCCGCCGAAGTCAACGATGGCAGCGTCATGCCCCTTTCTGTTTGTTCGCGTGTCGAGCGTCTCACCCTCACCAACTGCCTGGAGCTGACCGACGCCGGGCTCGTGAAGCTGCTCCAGAACAGCCCGCATCTCCTGGCGCTCGATATCTCGCAGGATACCAAGATCACCGAGGCTTCCATTTACGCCATCGCGGAGAACTGCCGCAGGCTACAAGGCCTGAACGTGTCGAAATGCACGGCCATTTCCAACGCCAGCATGATCAAGCTGGCGGAGAACTGCAAGTACATCAAGAGGGTATGTTGGCCACGTCTGCCGCCCTGTCTACCGCTCGGTTGCTAATGCCACGTCACCCCTTGCAGCTCAAATTGAACGACTGCGAGCAACTCCAGGATAGTGCAATCATGGCCTTCGCCACCAACTGCCCCAACATTCTCGAGATCGATCTCCACGGCTGTCGCAACATCGGCAACGAGCCTGTGACGGCACTTCTAGCCAAGGGCCAGTCCCTTCGTGAACTCCGCCTCGCCAACTGTGAGCTCATCGACGACGGCGCATTCCTGGCCCTCCCCCCGAGCAAGACGTACGATCACCTCCGGATCCTGGACCTGACGTGCTGCTCGCGACTGACGGACCGGGCGGTCGAGAGAATCGTTGACGTGGCCCCGCGTCTGCGGAACCTAGTCCTGGCCAAGTGCAGCAACATGACGGACGCGGCCGTCTACGCCATCTCCAAGCTTGGCCGCAACCTCCACTACGTGCACCTGGGACACTGTCGCCACATTACCGACGTCGGTGTTAAGCGCCTCGTCCACTCGTGCAACCGCATACGCTACATCGACCTCGGATGCTGCACCCTTCTGACTGACGACTCGGTCACAAAGCTGGCGACTCTGCCCAAACTGAAGCGCATCGGGCTGGTCAAGTGTTCCAACATCACGGACGCCAGCATGCTGGCGCTTGCTAAGGCCAACCACCGCAGCCGGACGCGCCGTGAGGCGGGAGGAATCACTGTCAGCGACTACCACAGTAGCCTAGAGCGAGTTCACCTGAGCTATTGCGTGAACTTGACCATTCCCGTAAGCCCGTCCACCTCGGCGCTGCGTGCCGGCCCCGATCGCTAACCTCCTTCGCTCGCAGTGCATCATGCGGCTCCTCAACTGCTGCCAGAAACTAACCCATCTCAGTCTGACGGGCGTGCACGCCTTCATGCGCGATGATTTGAGCGTCTTCTGCCGCGAGGCTCCGCGGGAATTCACCGAACACCAAAGACAAGTATTCTGCGTCTACTCGGGCACCGGCGTGAGTGGCTTGCGCCGTTACCTGAACACGCAGTCCGAGTTTGCCGACTTCTCCGATCCTATGGGCGCGCACGCACGCCGCCGCGCTGTCCCGCCGAACGACGCCGTCCCCCTCCCCGATGTGGACGGCTTCGACGACGGCGATGGAGTGGAGGACGATGACATGGGCGATGGTAGCGAGATTGCCCTCGAGGGCGGTCCCGACGACGCACAGAACGGCCCCAATATGGCCATCCCGCCGCCGCCGCCGCCTGCGCCCAGTTACCAGCATGCCTTGGCAGCGCAAGCAAACGCCCACGGCGCTTTTCATGCGGCAGTAACCGGCCTCCATGGGCCCGTGCCTCAGGTGCTGCCAGGACCGACGACGCCCACTCAGATAAGCCTGGACCATAGCATAGCTATGCACCCGGTGCCGGTGAACCAGGATGGCCCCAGCACGGCTCCCCTGAGCAATATGCCCGGTCCTGCCGGTCCCAGCACCGCTTCGTTCCAGGCGCCAACTGAGACTGGGGATGCGCAGGCGGGCTAGTACTTCGGCGGCCATTATGGACATGGAACAGCGGTCAGTTTCGCGCCCGCTCCTCGCCCTCCCGCGCAGCGGCCATTTGGACCGCGGTTTGAATGGGCCCCGTGGTTTCTTGAGCAGACCAACTACTACCGACTCGACCAACGAACACGCAGTCTCTGAGCGGGGGGTATTCTGGCCAGCGCTCGAGGTATCTGCTGGTCCTGTGAACCGCCACGGCTTAAGGGACCTGGTGCGACGTTGGCGTTCTCCTGTATGCGAAACACGCTACCAACGGCGTATGAGTGCACGCATCCGAGCGCATCACATTGACTTGGTGACACGTACTTCGATATCTTGTTGGAATGGAAGCGCTGGCATTCTTGGAGTCATTCAACTAATCAGCCTGTGAAGCCTGGACCGGCGGCAGGGCGGGAACGTCCCCGGTCTAGGTTTACTCTTCCTGGATTTTGGCCGGCGAGCATTGGCAGGGCACGGCGCGAGGACATGACGAGGGGGGCCAAGGGCAGCATGCAATTGGAAGGTATACAAAATTGTTGGTTGTTTTCAGCTACGTTGAAACGGCGGGCGTTGTTGTTCATCATTTACCAGCGTTGGTCCTTGGCGGGGGCAGTGTTTAGATACCAGAGGGGAGGGTTGCGATTCATCACACGGGAGTAAAGGGGCCTTGGCTTCCTTGGCAGGCGATCATGACACTTCCCCTATACCATGGCACCGAAGCATGCAATGCTTCTGGGCTCAGATAGGTTGTGGAGAGAGGCTCCATCAATAGATTTGACTCATTCCTATGCTTGAGCCCAGTATCCTGTACGGAACTCGGTTCTGCTTGCCAAAAAGCTTGCGACTACGGCGTGACTCCAACCGGGGGGGGGGGGATCGGGCCCAAGGTCACGATAACTGCAAAGACCGGCATGCCAGACTGGCAGGGGGGGATAGTCTCTGTCCCCGTAATGTGCGCAACATTCTGACAGCGGCGAAGAGTTGCTTAGCGGGCGATCGTGCCCCGCAGTCGGGATCTCCGGGGGCGAAGCCGGGCCTCGAAAGCTCGTGGCCAGTGACGCCGGTGGAGGGCCGTCCGGCGACTGGATCGGCGGCCCCAAGAGGGAACGCCGTATTTATACACATATCTATCCTGTACCTGTATGTCTGGCGTATGAACCCAGATGGGTTACCGGCTTCGGAAGGAGGGGAGACGGCCCATGGCGATGCCGCGGCGGAACGCCATGCCCTGCGCCCCTGCGGGAAAAGAACTAAACGAATGCGGACCGCTGTAAGGTGTCACACGCTTAATATTAAGTTTGCCAATACTCCGATTTGGCCCGTTCTAGAACGTCTGGGTTTCGGAACTCCTCTGACGTGGGGGGGAAAAAGAAGGCTTATACCGTGTCCTCTAGAAGGTAGCAAGCATGGATGCAGTCTTGACAGGCATGCCGGGTGACCCGGGGGAAAGCCCAGCTTCCCGTAAACGAGCACGGGGGTTCTGGGGTTCAGGTCGTATCGCGATGGGCATTGTTTCGTCATTAGGGCATGCTGGTCTATCTATCTACCTGGGACCTCTTCCCCGATCGTTCAACCGGGTCGAGGAACCACGGCTGGGGAGGAAGGGCGGGATTCACGGCTCGGGGCCGAGGACGACGTCGAGCCAGTGGCGGAAGAAGCGGGGAGCGTCGACGCGGGCGGCGACGAGGTCGCTGCCGATGCCGTCGGCGAAGGTCGTGGCGCCGTTGCGGGGGTCGACGCCGACGCGGCCCGTCCGCCACTCGCACAGGTCGGGCTCGAAGATGACGGCGGCCGCCAGCGGGTCATGGAAGCGCTGGCGGCCCTTGCGGCGCGCGTACGCGAGGCCCAGCTCGCCCAGCAGGGCGCGGAGCCCGGGACGGCGATGGCGGGCCGGCCCGGCGTCGGCGCCGTCGTCGGCGTCGGCGGGGGAGGGCGCCACGAACCGCTCGACCTCGGCCGCCGACCACGCCACCTGGGTCGTCACGTCGAGCCCGCAGAAGCGGTGGCGCGGGCGCGGCGTCCCGACCGCCATGCCGGCGGCCGTGCGGTCGACGAGGACGTTCCACTCCTTGAGGGCGACGGTACCGCCGGCGTCGCCGCCGGGGCGCGCCAGGAAGCGCCCGGCCATGCTGACGACGTCGCGGCACAGCGCCGGCAGGGCCGGGTCCAGGGCGAACAGCAGGGCCACGTTGCTGAGCGGGCCCAGCGTCAGCAGCACCACCTCGCCCGGGTGCGCGCGGACCGTGTCGCGCAGGAAGGCGACGGCCGTGTTCTCGGGCCGGTCCAGCCGGGGCGGCGGCGTTCCGGCGGCGTCCCGCGCCGCCGCCGCCCACGCCGCCGCCGCTTCGTACTGCTGCACCAGCGGTTGGCCCTGGCCCTCGAGCAGCGGCTCGCGCCGGCCGCAGTGGATGGGCGGCACGGCACCGTCGGGGCCGGCGCACGCGCGCAGCACGATCTCGGCCACGGCCGCCCGCTTCTGTACGTCGCCGCTCACGATGGTCACGCCCAGGAGCTCGCACCGCGGCTGCAGCGCCAGGTACGCTAGCGCCAGCCCGTCGTCCGGGTCCGTGCCAATGTCCGTGTCGACGACCACCTTGATGCGGTCCGTCGGTGCCGGCATGATGAAGCCGGGAGGGAGGGGAGATGTTCTCGTTGCTCTCAAAAGGTGAAGCTGGTGACGAGAACTTGGGGAGAAATCGAAGGTCTCCAGTGTGGGTGATGTATGCTAATAGCGCTTACATAGCTTCCCAGGAGGGAAGTAGGAATCCATATAAAAATGAGAAGGGGATGGGATCCTTCCGTGACTCACTCAACCAGCCGAAAACGACGTGCGTGCTGTGTTTCCGCAATCCCTCTCCAACCCCGCATCTTCCAACATGCGATTGAGGAAACAGGAACCCTGAGGTGCGGTCATTTCTGTCAGCGTCCATCTGCATTGCATCACCGGCTGTTTGGCTCTGCCAACAAGCGGATTGACGTTTTGGGTTTCCTTCACAAACGGTAGTGTAGATGGATCCATGTCAAAACACACTGTTGCCGCTACGTATAAGCGGTGATAGTGGCTCTAATATGACACGCTCTGCAACTGCCGATCATCTGTGAGCGGCGACCCCGTCGATGCTGCCACCTACACGCCTCTCAACCTTGTTAGCAAACTGGCACAGCTTGGGAAAGGTGCCTCTCTACCTTGTTAGCAGACTGGCACAGCCTGGGGGAAAGGTGAGTTACTTACCCAGCACGTATGCAGTATCCATGCAAGTTGTACCAGCGGGGATGGCACACACGTCACGACTCATGTTACGCGTCCGGGCTGAAGAAGAGGTATCCAAAACATGGTCCTCTCCGTCGCTCCTCTCCGGGGCGGCTGCTCTCACATCTCCGCAAACCCATCGTCTTCGTCGTCTAACACGCTGCTGAACTTGATATTACAAACATGTCGAACATCGTTTGGCTTGTGGGTGCTCTCGTCCTAGCCACCACTGCTGTCAAAATCATCAACTTTGTCGCCCTTTACAGCCTGCCCTCAAGGCTCGGTCTCTACGCACACCCCTCACCCGACGGCCAGCCCCCGTGGGCTCTGGTGACGGGGGCCTCGGACGGCATTGGGCGCGCCTTTGCCTGGGAACTTGCGGCACGGGGTTTTAATGTCGTGCTGCACGGGCGAAACGAGGCCAAGCTCGCCGCCGTCATGGCGGATTTGCAGCAGCAGCATCCCGGCAGGTCGTTCCGCTCCTTGGTTGCCGACGCCAGTACCGTGCCTTGTGTGAACTGCAGCGGCCCCGGGCAGCAGAGTAGCGGCACCGCTACCGTCGACTTTGAGGCTGTTCGCGCCGCTGTCGAGGACCTACATCTCACGGTGCTCGTCAACAACGTCGGCGGCCCCTCTCACAGCCCGGCCTTTGCACCGCTGCCCGAGATGTCGGCGGCGGCCATCACCGCCACCGTGAGCCTGAACGCGCTCTTCCCCCTCCACCTGACGCGGGTGCTGCTTCCCCAGCTCCGCCGCCGCGGGCCGGCCCTGGTCATGAACATCGGCTCCCTGGCCGACACGGGCATGCCGCTGCTATCTTCGTACGGCCCCAGCAAGGCCTTTCTGATGTGCATGACGGAGGCGCTGCGGATGGAGTCGGCCCTCGATAACGGCGCGGTCGAGCTACTCGGCATCCGGGTCGGCCGCGTCACCGAGGTCTCGCACATGCACGACCGTCCCTCGCTTTTCACGCCCAGCGCCGCCGGCCTGGCCCGCGCCGCCCTCGCCAAGGCCGGCCGCGACCGGGGCGTCGTCGTCGCATATTGGGCCCACGCCCTGCAGCTCCTTGCCATCGACCTTCTGCCCACCCGCTTGGCCCAACTGGCCAAGATGGAGTCGTCACGGCGCGACCAGGAGCATGAATCGAAGAGCACGTAGACAGTGGAACGGGAGCGATGGGAAGCGTCGTAGAAGACGGGCCGATGACAGGACGGGTGGCTCGTCAAGCAACAGGGAGAACTGCTTTGACATGCCACTGGAGTGGTGTGGTGATGGTGATCTAGAGGAGCGCCTGCGTGGCTACCTGCAAGACTGATATGTGGACCGAGGGGTTTCATGGCCTGGTAGAAACCTCCAGCTACTGATCATCTGCTGCTACGGGCTTCTTGCTGTACATGAAAGTGAGTTTAGCTACGAGGAAAGAATGCACCTCACGTACAAGGAAAGATTGATATGGGTGACCTCTAACGGTATCGGAGGTACGTGTAGGTGGTGGGGCAGCCGTGTAAGTTAGCGCGGGCCCCACGTTCCCGTTAATTGATTGATTGACCTCAGGTTTCGCGTCTTCGCTTGTTAGTGGGCGCGTCAGTCGCGTCTCCCGCCGATCTGCACGCGCTCCCACTACGTGACCCAAGCAATCAATACCTTGGGTACTTCTATCTCATACCCACTACTCTCATAGGCTTTCCTCCCCAACCTCAGCGTCGCCGCCACATCGACCGCCACCACCCTTGAGACGCCCACGATGCAGCGACAAGATTTCAATCGCATCGACCCGAAGCGGCGCAACGTCGTCGACCACCGCAAGAAGCAGTTCGCCGACCCGGCCTACAAGGAAACCGCCTACCCGCACCGCTTGAATCTCTACTCGACCCCTCCGACCGCCGACATTACCCTCGAGCAGTTCGAGCAATGGGCCATCGACCGCCTTCGCGTCCTCGCCGAGCTCGAGGCCTGTTCGTTCCGCAACAAGACGCCCGACGAGACGGCCGAGCACATGAAGGAGCTGCTCAAAAAGTACCTGCCCTTGGATTCCAACTCGAGCCGCTCGACCCGCCTCGCCGCCGAGCGCCAGAAGGACCACTACAGCCACTTCATCCTGCGCCTGGCCTTTGCCTCCACCGAGGACCTGCGGCGGAGGTTCAGCCGGGTCGAGACGATGCTGTTCCGGCTGCGCATGAATGAGGACGGCGCCGACGAGCGTGCCGCCTTCATCCAGTCCCTCAACCTCGACTGGGAGCCCGTCGGCGACGAGGAGCGGAGAGAGCACGGCGCCGAGCTGGCCGCCACGAGCGGTCTCCGCAAAGGCCAGCCGGAGGACCAGGGCTGGTGCAAGGTCGACTGGACGCGCGTGCCGGACCTGGTGGAGAACCGCCGCGTCTTTGTCCGCGGCGGCAAGGCCTACGTGCCCGCCCGCGAGCAGGCGAGCATGGTCATCGCCGAGTTTACGGAGCGCCTGGAGCGCTCGCTGGAGCTCACGGCCCGCGCGCTGCCCCGCCTGGACGAGGACGACCGCCTGACGCCCATCCTGGACCACCTCTCCAAGAACTTCGTCACGCCCGACGCCTCTTACAGCAGCAGCACGTCGTCGGTGCCCGGCGCCGACATCTCGGCCAAGAACGTCGACGCCCTGTCCAGCAGCTTCCCCCTCTGCATGCAGCACCTGCACCGGACCCTGCGGCGGGACGCCCACCTCAAGCACTTCGGCCGTCTGCAGTACACGCTGTTCCTCAAGGGCATCGGCCTGAACCTCGAGGAGAGCCTGGTCTTCTGGCGGTCGGCCTTTAGCAAAAAGACGGACGACGAGTTCAACAAGGAGTACAGGTACAACGTGCGGCACTCCTACGGCGACGTCGGCGGCGATTCGAACCGGCGCGGCGGCGGCTACTCGCCCTTCTCCTGCCAGAAGATCCTGACGGAGCACCCGCCCGGCCCCGGCGAGGCCCACGGGTGCCCGTACCGGCACTTCGACCTCGACAACCTGACGGCCCTGCTCCAGCAGGTCGGCATCACGGACCGGTCGGTGCTGCAGGGCGTGAAGCAGGACAAGGACAGTCAAAAGTTCCACTTGGCTTGCAACCGGTACGTCCCCGGCCCCGTGCACTTTTTAGCCTACCTACTGACGCCTACTACACAGCGTCTTTGAGCACGTACACAAGCAGGAGATCAGACGGGTCAAAGACGAAGGCATCATGACGTCGGCCCAGCTCGAGACCATCGTTCACCCCAACGAATACTTTAAGCGCAGCTACCTACTCAAGAACCTCGGCAAAGGCGGCGAGGACGTCAAGATGGAGGGCTGAGGAGGATGTGCGCTTGCGATGGCTGTACGACGCTCACGGTGAAATTGGAGTTCCGGTCATGGGAGGCATAAAATGCATGATGGCACCAGCGTGGGCCACCCCTTTGGGAAGGTTTTGGGTTATGAAGCGAGCTATCGAGATACGCCTCGGGGGGGGCGTTCGACGGGGGGTATATATAATAAAGTCGGCTCCTTTTCCCCCCAGCAACTGACAAGGCGGACGTGCCGGAAACTCGGGGGGACCCAAGGCGCCCCGCCGCCCGCTCTCTATTCCCTTCGTCTCGTCGTGGTTTGCTGTCGTCAGGGTTTCGCCGCCTCGGCGGCCTCGTCCTCGTCCTGCTCCTGGAACCAGCGCTCGACGACGCGCGTCTCGACGGCGACGTTCTCCCAGTGCTCGGCGAGGCGGCCCTGGGCGTCAAAGCGCCAGAGGCCGCAAAAGGGCACGGCGAGGGGTGGGCGCTTCCTGTTGCCGCCGGCGCCGGCCCGCAGCGTGCCCATGACGCAACCAAAGTGGGCGTCGGCGGCCACGGTGCCGACGTCCATGGCGAGCGTGCCGCGCGTCGCGGCGACGAGCGCCTCCTCATGCGCCTGGGCCGCCGCGGCGCCGCGCAGCGGCCGCGCGTGGTCGTCGTAGCGGTGCAGCACCAGCGTCGGCGCCGCCACGCGCTCCAGCCGCGTCAGGTCCGCGTACAGCCACCGCAGCAGCTCGGCGTGACTGCCGAAGCGCGGGGTCGCCTTGCCCGTCTGCGCCGCGGCTTCGCCGACCGGCTCGCTCGTGGTAGTATGGGGCATGATGGTCGGATAAGGGGGCGCGGAGTCGAGCTGGGAACGTTGCGCGCGGAGGTAGGGGGAAAACGGCACGGCACCGCTGCAGATGATCGTTTCTCTCGGACGTCTGGTCGCTACGACGGTCGACGGTCGACGGCGTGGCTATATTTCGTCGTGTCGTTGTGCCGTTTCCCCCGGGGCCGCGAGTGCCAAGGAGTTTTGTGGTTGTCCGTTTGTCGGTCCGCCAGCCAGCCCCGGGCAGGACACCCTCGGACGTCCGGCGCAGGCTATTCAGCCATCGCGTGCCTAACGCACAGCTGCGGAAATGTGTGTCATTGCGGTGTTCTGGAGGATGCGTGGGCGGCCACGGGGGAAAACGCTGTGCGCTGGTTTGCGAGATGCAGACGTGGTGCTCCCACAGTGCCACGATCGATAACTAGTGTTTTTTCCTCTCGGCGCCGGGGCCGACTGCGACGTTGATGCGGGAAACTGCGACCCTGAGATTGTTCGGCTGCGGTTGCCATGGCCAGAGCGCCCCCCGCGAAGCGGCAACGTCTTGCAAATCCCAGATCCCGCGCACTGGCGCGGACTGGGCAGCAACTACTCAGCCGGCGCCGATCGTCGCCAAAGTCCCTGGCGATCCCGATCAACTCTCGTCGGGTGCTTTACTGGCACGCCAGACGCCGTCGTCTTCTGGTTCGGGAATACGTCGCGACCGCGGCGCCTTGCCCTCCCGTGCTCCCTGCCCGCCTGCGTCTTCTCCTCGTCACCCCCCTCGTCTTCTCCTCGTCATCTCCCTCGCCTCCTCCCCGTCATCTCCCTCGCCTCGCCCCTGGGGTCGTGACCAACATGCGGACCTACGACGGCATGCGCCCCAGGCTCACCTGCTGCTAGCCGCCGCGGCCTGTTGAGTATGCCGACTTGCCGTCCGCCTCGGCTCTGACGTCTTGCCGTTGACGACAGAGCCGCACGCCAACGGGGCTCTAACGCCTAGGATCAGAAATATAGTGCCAAGAGCGGTGGTCGCTGCTGAACCCCCTGCATCAAATCTGCCGCTGTGGGGCGAGACGCCGGGGGCCTTCCACAGCTTCCGAACCTCTATGCTTGAGACAGCGCTGCAAGGGCAGGGTGCGGTGTTGATGGAGAGGCACCCGAGGAATGTATCTAGGTCAGTGGACGCACAAACCACCTATCGTGACGGGGCCCACGAGAGGAAGCTGCTACTGAGTATACACAGTAAATTGCCCGGGGGCCGCCAATCACAGCCGGCCTGACGCCCCGCCAGGCTCGCCCGAAAGAAGAAAAGTTCTTTTCACCGGACACACTGAACCAATCGGAACACATTAGACGCCAAGCCACCAGGTGCGCTGGTGCTGTGGGCTCCGTGTGGCTCCATGTGGCTCCCCGAGGACGTGTGGTCCGAGGCGGTCGTATACTGCTCGCCTCCTTTCCCGCTGCTGCGGGCCAAGCGGCTAGTGGGTTTCCGTTATAGTCAACGCTCGCCGTCATTCCCAAAACGTGGGAGTCGAAGTGGGTGTAGCCGCCGCGTCGGTAGGCAGGCGGTGGCAGCGCTATCCTCGGTTCGCGGCTCGCGGCTCCCTTCTCGAAAGGCCGTCTTCTGTCACGCTGCTCGCACCAGGGGGAGGGCAGAAAGGGGGTGGGGGTCACCGTTGGCTAGCTCGCAGCTCTCGCCTCAGCAGTGCTGCGTTAGGCCGAAGAGCCTCGTTGCCCGCCCGGCGGCGACTATCCGTACCTGGCAGGGCCTCGGCGGAAGACGCTGAGGGTCCACCCGACAACAGGAACAAACGACCTCCCCCCCCCCCAAACTGCCCCTCAGCGGTCCCAGGAGGGTCTACGGGGGGGTCGGTTTCCACACGAAGCAATCAACAGAACGCAGGGCCAAGACAGAAGGAACGATGAGATGCATGCATGGCGAGATTGCATCCATCACCACGGCAGTTATCCGAAAGGTAGAGGGTGAGGACGTGAGGCTCGCCCTCTATAAGAAGGGCAGAGCCGCCGATGATGAAGAGGCTTCTTCTTGTTCCTCAGCAGCAGCAGCAGCAGCCCCGTTACCATCGCTTGAATCATCTCACTCTCATTCTTTTCTTCACTATCTACCCTCTTTTACACCTCGGGACTGTGTCCAAGACTCTTTTTTTCTTCCAGCACTATTACCCACCCAAGTCAACAAGGAAACCAAAGCAAACCCCTTCACCGTCACCATGAAGATCACCGCCATCACCGCCGCCGTCCTGGGAGGACTCCTGCCCCTGGTCCAGGCGCACTACTTCTTCGACACCCTCGTCGTCAACGGCCAGGAGCGGCGCGACGTGGTGCGCGGCAACACGCGGCAGGCCAAGTACAACCCGACCAAGTGGAAGAACCAGCGGGACAACACGTCGCCCGACGGGCCCGAGATGCGGTGCAACCTGGGAGCCGAGACGTTTGCGTCGCGCACGCAGACGGCCGAGGTGCGGGCCGGTAGCAAGGTGGCCATGAAGCTCGCCGTCGGCGCCCGCTTCCAGCACCCCGGCCCCGGCCTGGTCTACGCCTCGCGCGCCCCCAACGGCGCCAAGAACTCGGTTGGCGACGGCGACTGGTTCAAGATTGCCGAGATGGGCGTCTGCAACCCCGGCGCCGACTTCCTCAAGAACGCCTGGTGCACCTGGGACAAGGACCGCCTCGAGTTCACCATCCCCCAGAACATGCCCAACGGCGAGTACCTCATCCGCTCCGAGCACATTGGTCTCCACGGCGCCCATGACGGCCAGGCCGAGGTAAGGCCCGCCCCCCCTTTTTTTGGAAAAAAAAAATATTGGCTAACCCTTCTCCCTTCAAGTTCTACCCGACCTGCGCGCAGATCAAGGTCGTCGGCGGCGCCCAGGGCGGCAACCCCGGCCCCACGGTCAAGTTCCCCGGCGCCTACAAGCGGACGGACCCCGAGGTCAACTTCAACCTCTGGAGCGGCTACAAGCCCTACAAGATGCCCGGCCCGGCCGTCTGGGGCGGCAACGGCCGCCGCGGCCTCGAGGGCGAGGACGAAGCCGCCGCCGCCAACGTCACCGAGATCGAAGTCGCCCCCGTCGTCCGCCAGCACGCCCGCGACCTGCCCGTCCTCAACTAAAAAAGGGGGGGAACACATTGTTTCCTCTTTTTTGGGCTGGGCTCGAAAAGGACGCTTTACCTTTTTTTTGGGCCTTGGTAACCCCTCTCAAACTCCCACCAAACGGATCGTACTAGTTACGCTCCGTTCTGCTCTGCTCTGTTCGAAAACATGCCTTATTTCTGCTTCCCTGAACCGCCCCCGGCGCGGTGGCCGGGCGCCCGCTTCACTCCTCGCTCTTTTTTTCCGATGGAGGGAATGGGTGGATCCGGCTTTCATGTACATATTTCTCGCATATAGAACTCGAGAATAAAGCATGCTGCTCTCTTCGAATCTCTCGTCCATATGCGGCTCCCATGCCTACTCTTCTGTTTGAATCATGAATCACCACAAAGCGTTGTGTCATCGTACAAACCCGACAGCTTTCCCCGTGCTTAAAAGTCTGCTTCCACGGATCCCGAGTCGGGAAAACGAGGTGGCTCGCTGTCGCGCCCGGGGAACAGGAAGTCCTGCCGGTTCACGAATCAGGGGCGGGGGAACTACCGGTATCTGTAAATGGTACCCACGGCGGAGAGCCGAGATTGGCAAAAGCTGCGCTGGGGCTTGTCCCCTATTAGAATATAGGTATCGGAAGGCATCGCCTCCGAATTAAGCGTTGTCCTGTCCTTACTTCCCTCAGCCGCCAGCCCCTCTATACGTACTTCCTTACCGCCACGTCCGTGGCTTCCCCGGTTACGCGAAAGGGGGCTGCAACCTCGTGCTGCTTCTGTCTAGTGGGAATTCCCGCCTTCGCGGCGGACTAAGGGGATTTGCAGTTTTCGGGCCCGAGTCTTTCGTAGCCTGCTTAGGAAGCTCGTGCGGAACGTAATTTTGGAAACGGGCGGTTCGTCGGAACACGGCCCCGGGACGGGCAGCCGCGCGAACTTCCCCGAACGTCGTGATGGGCGTCGGCACCGAGGTTCACGGCGGGCGCGAAAGAAGCAAGGGATGGAAATTGTCATTTTGGCATGTACTGGAGCGCCCAGTCAGTCTCCTCTATCGCCGCGGTGGCGGTGCTGCTACCAGAGGTGCCCGGCCGGGCGCCCCGCGCGTGGGCGTCCGCACGGCCCTCGCCGCCTTGACCGAGGCTCGCCTGGCGCGAGCACCCCGGCTCCGAGGCGGCGATGGTGGTCGAGGAGCTGATGGTACGCCACGGGGGGCTCCGGGGCCGGGCGCGGCCCGCTTCTTCTTCGTCGCCGTCGTCGTCTTCGTCGTCGTCGGCAAACAAGAACGCCGTCATCTGCTCGTCAATGCTCTGCAGCTCGATGGCCGTGTCGTGGATGCCGGACTTCCCGTGCCCCGGGAGCCCGCTGCGGCGGAAGGGGCCGTCGTCACCATCACGGTCGTATTCTTCGTCCCTGGCGTTGCCGGGGTGACGCGGCTGCTGACGGCGGAGTAACTGGAGCTGCCGCCGGCGGTCGGCGGGCAGATAGGGGCCCCGGGCCCAGAAGGACGGGCGGAAGAACGGGTAGACGACGGGGGCGGTGACGGCGATCAGGCCGACGCCGAGCTCGCGGAAGCCCCCTACCATCACCCAGTATCGTCAGTGATTGGTTCTAGGACGGGGGTTCGAGGAGTATGTCCGGAGCAACCTCAACCCCAAAATGCCGGAAGCAGAGGCCAACTGGAGTATGCGAGGAGTGCTTCGTGCCGGCATGGGTAATCAAGAACCCCAGATGGTTGCTTACAGAGGTTGATGACGATGACGGACATGCGGCCGCTAATGGTTATCCAGGCGCGGACGATGGCGGTGCCGATGACGAAGAGACCCGACGAGAGCAACAGCGCGATGCCCAGCTTGCGCAGCGGCCGCACCCGCAGGTGCCAGAGGATCGGTACCGGAATCGACAAAATCGCCGCGTCCGTTGTCACGTTGAGGAACACCAGGGTCCAAAAGTTCTGCGGGCGGTATATGCACTCGGGCCCCGGCCGGGGTTTGATCTGCCAGTTTGCCGACAGCCTGCAGCCCTGCGTCAATCAATAGGTGGAAAGGGGGGGAGAATCGCGTCCCCTTTGTCCGGCACTCCGGGAAAGGGGGGAAAGAGACCTGCAGGTCGTTACTCACGGTCGACAGCTAAGCAGGGCCGTCAGGCATAGAACAATGTACGAGACGCCACAAAGCCACGCGAGAAAGATAATGGTTTTTCGGCGTATGATGCCGAGGGTGAGGCTGTTGTAGAAGAAGAGCACCGAGAACTTCAACGACCCTGTGCCCGCAGGTCCTACGTTAACCAAGAGGCCCGGCGGCCGGAGCGGGTAGGCTGACGCACATATACAACCCGTATATATGAAGAAAGACAGATACTCAACGCGAGACCCCATGGTCAGTATCTCAATGTCCTCCTCCGTCAAAAGGTCGATGTTGGCCTCGTTGACCTCCATTGCCGATCCTGAATAGTAAGTGAAGACGACAATGACAAGGCACGCCGTGTAGAGCGCCAGGTACTGCCGACCGGGCCGGTGAGCTTTTGCTGCCTCGGGTGGCGGAATGCATACCGCGATCACGTACCAGCAGGGAGAGGTAGTCATCGCCTCGGAACCCATTGAGGCCCACTGTTCGAACGCGTGTGACGAACCGTAGGAGGATGACGAGGACGCCTGCCACGTACCATGCCTGCGTTTGCCGTCTCAGCACCACGGATAGGAGGCTAGGTGCTTAGCAAGGGGAAGCCGTAGAAAACGTACCGCGCACTCTGGGATGTAGGTATCGCTGGTTTCCAATATGACAACGTGAGAGGGGCTTTTCATGGCTTCGATGTCACCGAGATCACGTACGTCTTCGAAAACCGTTTCATGGCGCGTCCGTAATACCTGGGGTGCGGGGCAGCACGCTCGGTCAAGGGAGGAAAGGAGGAAGTGCGAGTAAGATAGGCAACAGGCCGTAAAATGCGCATACCATGCGGGCAGAAGTCACCCCTGGCCCTGCCTTTCCCGAGGTAAAGGCCAGGCGCAGCTTTAAAGCCAGGACGATCCGGAATGGCCAGCATCCAGATGCGGTACCATGTTTCCTAGTGCTTCGAGCTGTAGCCGCTTGCCCAACACGAACCCTGACTCGCTAACCGTGATGGTAAGGTGACACCCCAAGAAAGCCAATAGTCCCAGGCGGCCTGGCTCGCCTAAGACCTTCGATGGCTGGCTTCGGCAATTGCAGGTGGGAATCTGGCCGTCATTGGAGTGCACAAAGTCCCTTTGAACTCGAATGTCACTGTCGCGGTTGAGAATACAGAGTTTGGCAATATCGCAATGAGGATGGGGTGGGAAGGGGACGGGGTGAGGTTGCTGGCGGCCACAACTAGCCACGTGCTTCGTGCGGTCTTAAGCATCCCCTTCCTCTGGGTGGTGCCTATGCAGGTAACTGCATCGACCGACAGGATTGAAGATGAGGTGACATCGTCGTTGACATCGGTAACGACTAGAGAAACCCGGGGGGCAGGGAATTGTGTGGTCAGCGCCGGCCGATGAGCCGGTTTCCAGCAGCTGACGCTTGCGGCATACCAGTAGTAGTCGGGTACGAGCAGCAGCGAGGATGGGTCCATCTTGGGGCATCATCGATTGCAAAATGTCGAAGCGGTACTGGTCTCGTCGGCATAATGGCCCGTCCGGCACAGCCGGATCCCAGGCCCTCCCACCCGCCCCCACGGGCGTATTGACGACACTGCTCGAAGTTTGGTAAATGTGAGCTATAAGGTTCGCTAGGGCGGTGGACGCCGGCGGCAGTTACAGCTCAAAGAGCGGATGCATGTGGATTCACCTTTCCGAACCAGTCGCAACGGGGTCCTTCACAGGACCGGGAGCCCGGGCGGTGGTTGGTCACTGAGTTTGTGGGTAGTAGGAGCAGGAATCGCGCTCTGGCGAAGGCTTTCGGGCAACATGCCGCGAGCACGAATTCCCCGGAGATGGCACACTGCTGCCAGGCGCCAGGACTGAACCGATGACCACCGTAGCGCGTGTGCGCTGACTCGATGGCAGCACCGACGCGAACGAGGCATAGCAGCCGGGACCGAAACTACCAAGCCGCCTCAGCCGCGAGGCGTCGGTCCGCGGACCAATGTCTCCCTGCCTACCCCTGGCGGTCTCGGCTGTCGGTTCTAGGCCAGCGAATGACCGGCGCTTCCTCGCACCGAAAAGGTCTCTCTACATCGACCGGCCCAGCGCTATGTGTTTTCCTCCCCTTGTCACTGGGACCCGGAAGACCGACCGCATAAGACTTGGATCACCTCCCACCACCTGGGTCACATTCTCTCCTTCGCCCTCTCTCGGGACGCGGCATTTGGAGCTTCGTGACCCAAGGCCACGGGGGAGTCGGCTCGCCTACCGCTGCTGGATGAGAGCAGATCGCATGCACGTACACTATTTGGGACCAACGTGTCTGATGCCAAGGTCAGTTTTGTCTTCCCGCCGTGAACCCAAGCGTTCGCGAGGCAGGGGAATCCACGGCGACGCAAAGTGCGTAGCATGGCCCAGAAGCCGCTCTATTTTCTGTTTTATCTGACTTGAATCATGGCTCATATCTGCTTCGTGGGAATCGTAAATGTCGTGAAAACATGGATACTGTACAGTCCTCGGTGCAGTCCGAGCACCACCGCAGCCTTTTCTTCCGGCCTGTAAAATGCATCAGTAGGATTCGCCGGTTTTGTGTGTCCGCCTCCGACACGTGCGCCGCAGTCACTCTCGCCTGCCGCGGGACGCGTGGTCGCAGGGCATCGAAAACATCAGCTGGCGGAAACAAGCTGGAAGCTGCAAACCCCCTTCTATGTGGTTTTTGGAGCGCCGCGGTTTTGCTTTCCCCTTACGGCCCACGGCCGTAGCTTTTGCCTTTGACATCCGAAGAGGCTGGATCTGACGTCTTGAGTAGCTCTCGGAGGCTTCCTTCTGCATAACTCCTTGACCTCGGCCCCTTGTTGTCCGACGACGCAACTTCAGTCACACTTGTGCCACGCCATGGCATCCAGTTCCCGAACCCTGCTAATAAGCCGGGTGCTCCCCGAGCTTCGTCGGGACTCGAAATGGCAGCAGCGGCCACCGAAGCTGACACGACAGCGCGAGATGGCCCGGCAGGCGCATCGGGTGTGCGTGTTTCGGTGCCGGTCTCCTGCGACGTCCTAATCTCCAAATGATTGCGTGAAGTCTTGGGTCGGGCGGGCTCGCTGACCAGAGCGGCCCCCGAAGATCTAGGCGAGCCCAACTCGCCCGGGCCGAGGCGCGTACTGTCCATGACGGCATTGGCAAATGTGGCCGATTTCCTCCTCGCAACTTTGTTCTGGCCGTCTTCCCGCGTTTGGTGGGAGATTTCGCCGCTGCTGCGCGAGCCTCCGCTCCCGCTTCCGTCTTTTCGCTTCCTGGAAGTTCGTCCGCGGACATCGTCGGCGAGTTCCCGAGCCGACTTTTTCTTACTCTTATCCTCTTCGGAGGAGCGACTGGAGCTCATGATGGTTTCCAAGTTGCTGTATGCCGCGCTTCGCCGGCGGGCCCCGCTCCGCCGTTTCTTCTGCCTCGTCGACGACCGCTCGTCGTCACTCGGAATGGCCTGCAACGTCGGGCCTCCCAGGGGTTGGCATCTAGAAGAGGAGCCGGCTGCGCTTGCCAAGAATCCGTTCCCGTTGCCGTGGGGCACCATGTGAACTTCGTATTGGTTGCTCAAGGAGTACTTGGATCGGGCGCAGATCTCGGCGATGCGGTCCAGGTCGGCTCCCACGTCTTGTTGCATGTCTGCCATGATGCTTTTGAAGCTGAAGGCCTCGAGCGGCGGGAGTTTCACGTCATTCCCGGCAGAGGCCGACTTCTTGTTGCCCAGATGGCGCGCCATGTTCAACGCCATGCCATTCCGGCCGGGCCGCCAGTTGGAGGCGTTGGACGAGACCGAGATGGAGGACAGCGGTATGCGGCGACTTGCCGGCCGGCTGGCGGCCGACGAGGGCGGTGGGCCCGAGTAGGTCCGGACGATGACGGGCTGCGAATAGGTGCCCGTCGTGGTCCTGGTGGCGGTACTGGGAGGCCCGGTACTCTTGGTGTAACGATGGCGCGAGGAGGGCTGTGAGCGGTTGAGCTCCCTCAACGCCGTGGTACGGTGGGCGGCTGTCGAGTCGTCAAGAGGTATCGGCCTGCCCTCGGCTGTGGAAGGCACCAGCGAGGTGCTGGAGGCATTCGATTGACTGACGAGGGGGAAACTGAAGAAGGGCAGCGAGTGGCGGCGCGACTTGGACGATCGCGGGGGCGGGGGCTGGGAAGGGTGGGCGAGGGAGGAGGGGGACGGAGGAGGAGGACGTTGCTGGGGAGGGAGGCGAGCACGAGACGAGCGGGAGGGCGTTATATCTGAGGCCGGCGCAGCCGAGGACCGATCCCCGGGCTGGTACTGGACGGATGCCATTTCATATGTGCATGGACAACGCAGTATAGAACGGAAACAGGATAGGACGGACGGGGTGTCTAAGCCGCGAGCGCGAGCCAGCCAGCAATCATACCATGTAAGGTGGCAGGCAGGCAGGTAGGCGACAGAAAAGACAAGCTAGTCGTGGGCCCGTCTGCTATGCGATATGCAGTGTGTCCTTGGTCCGCCGGAGGTCTGCTTCTGCCCATGCCACTCGTGGAGGAAGGGGCAGGCGTGCCAAACCAATGCCGGGCCCCGGATGTAGGAGGCAGTATGTAGCAGGTATGTAGATATGTAGGTAGTATGTATGTATGTGGTAGCAGTTATGTAGCCGACAGGGTAGAGAAGTAGCAAGCAGCCGAGGCGTGGTGTCGCAACGAGACGCTCAGAGGGGCCCGCAAGACATTGTCTTGTAGAAAGAGAGGGTGGCCTATCTGCAATCCGGCACACCCGCGCTGATGGTATGGTATGGCGACAGATGGGATGTGTGGTCTGGTGTGGTCTGGTCCGGTCTGATACGGGTGGCTGGAAGCCGGAGGGCTTTTGGGACGAGGTGGACGGGGAAGAATTGCACCACAATACCAAACCGCCCGCGGGATTGGGGTTTGGAGGGGGGTGTCGAAGGCGGGGGGGGTAAGGAAAGAGCCCTGCAGTAGGGATTCTCCAGAATGGGTGTATGTAGGTATGCACTTCTTAGGAGGGGTCCATCTGCAGTGGGTAAGCGGGCAGACGGGCTGCAGGGAAGGTGAGAGAAAATCGATCTTCACTGAAGCTCCAGTGATCCCAGTTCTTTTTTCTTCTCCTCCGTGTCTTGCCCGTGTTTTTCCCTCCTTCGAGATGCTAGCCGAGAGCGGTTGCCAAGCACCCAACAAGCTGGTTCTGGGGGCGCCGGCGGTTGGTGCTACTGCTGGTCGTGCTCGATGTGGACAGTTTCGTCGTCAATCAGGCGCGGCGTCGAACGAGAGCGGCGACAGTCCCGCGGGGTATGCGGGTTCTGCTTGTTGTTGGGGGGACGCACGATGAGGAAAGTGAGGTGACTTTGGTCGACGATCGATTGGGGAAGATGGAGTTTGTTCCCCTGTTGACATGCCGGGCGTGCTTCTCTGGGCCCTTCCCCTCCCCATCTCTCGAGTTTCCCGTGCCCTCTCCCTCCCTTTGAATCCTCTCACCCATCGTCCAGAGCGGGCTCATTCGTGCACTTGCGACCCCGTCTCGGCTCCCGGGGCTCGTGGCGAGTGGCCGGCTGTTTGGCGCCAGGCTCGCAGCTCGTTGCTCCCCCGCCCGGCTTCTGACTGGGCGGAAGAAGCAAAGCCCTATGCACGGCGTCGTGGCCGGCCGTGAAAGGACTGCTTCCAATAGCCGCGACAGGGGTCGGGAGGTCTGGAGGTCTGGCAGTCGGGGTGGGGGGAAAGCCTTAAACTCTTTGTGGCCGTCGCTCCCTCGGACGAGCAATTGACTTTAGCCCGCAACGTCGTGACTGGAGGCATATCCCAGCACCAGCAGGCCGGCTAGCCTAGACGATTGGTCTGGCGCCCGACGACCCCGACGGCTGCCGCTGCGCCTGCACTTGCATCGCCGTGATGAGTTGGCTGCTGTTCTGCCATAGGCCCTGGGCAGTAGAAGCCGCTGTTCTGCCTCCCGGCGTTGTAGGGCTTACGGGATACAGAATCCTGCTATCACGAATCCAGTTGGCCCCGCATCCACGATACGCCCCCCTTCCCCTCGCCCCCGTCGAGACCCGGGGTTGCGGGCGTGGGCGTAGGCGCGGGCGTGGGCGCGGGTGTGGGCATGAGAAGTCCCGTTCATTGCCTGCAGGCCATATCCTCCATATCTGGGCCCAAGCTACTTGCGTAGGTAGTATCTACTTATCTATCGCCTTCCAAACCCCTCGCCATGTTTCTCTCACCTTATCTGAGCCTCGACGGCAACCGGGGTCCCTCCTCCTTCGTCCTCGGCCGCATCCGGTCGGCTTGCTAGCGGGCGGCAAGGGGACGCGCTGGGAACAACAGCCACGCTGGAACACGTGTACCACTGACGACGGCTTCCCTTCGGCAAGGGAGCTCCTATCCCGGCCGCTAACGTGGGCGAGGCTGCTTGATCCCGCCTGCGTGCCGTTATGTTTCCGGACGGCGTTGCGAGACCAACCGAGCCGCCACGGAATCGCAACATGATCCGCTTGTGTGCAGAGACTCTAACGCCATCTGATACCGACTGCATAGCACCAGTTATGCTCCGTCTTGTTGGGTCGGCTCCGACGGGCCACTGTCGCCGTCGTCCCGGGCACTGTCAGCATAGACCAAGACCTACGGTGTCGGACAATGGCTGGCAAGCTGTCGCTATGATTGATGAATAACTACATATAGCCGTGCACGACAGACCCATCCTTTCCCCGGAGACCCCCCTTGGGAACGAGATCCATTATTCGGATCCGACCCCTGCAAGGACGCCGGCTCGGAACTTGCTGGGTGCGGGTGCGGTTACGCATAACTGCCATCCATGTTCCTTGCAACTACCTATAACTCCATGGTCTCGATACCAAGCGTATTCTCGGCAACCCACGCATAAATGATATCCTGTCGGCATATTATATCTGCTCGGCAGCTCGTATTTCTGCCTTTTCTGCCCCCTCGGTCGCCTGTCGTAATCAAGTCGAAACCACCTCAGTTCGTAGGTTGGACCATGGTGCCATAGCCGTGGCCACCGGTCTGTACCCTCTCGCTATAGACGCCCGGGGCGCGCTTTGCGGCGAAGCGACCTTCTCTGGCCTGCTCGGCGCGGTCGTAGTACACGTACTCGACATAGAAGGCATGGATGTGGCCGGGCAGGAATCTGTAGGATAGCGCGTCAGCGGTTTGCAGCCGACGCAGAGCAAGAGTTGGGTAGCCCTTCGATATAGACTTACGCGAGGACAGTGAGACAGATGTTGATAAAGAGATCGGCGCCGCAACCGGCAACCAAGTAGACGCCGACCGGCGGGACTAGGGTGGATTTTTTAGCGATGGGCCCATAGGCGGGAAGGGGGACAGAGCTGCGCTCGTTCACCCCCTCGGCGAAGACAACTTACAGAAAATGGTGATGAGCACGACAAGCACACCTGAAATGGAACCCATTTTGGCGGTTTTATTGTTGGAAGGGGACGGTGCTGTCGTGGGTGAGGACGGCCGATTGGCTCGTGATTTTTGCGGGTGGGCGGAAGTTGTTTGCTTGCGGTTTAGGTATCCTGGGGATTCGAAGATGCGGGTTCGTTCACGCGTACGGGTAAAAGTGCCAAGGGGTAAGCAACAAATGGCACAGCAGCCCCAACCAGGTATTTATTCACTAGCTATGGGGGGTCACAACAGTTGACCAACCTTTTGCCATGTCTATTTCGAGATAGGCATCCCCTGTCTGCGGTCTGGACGGGATGATGACGTATGCAATCGCTATGCGCGAGCTGCGCCTGGCCATTGGTCTGCCCGCCAACTGGACCGGCTATTCGGCCAGCCTCGTGGGCGCCTATCCGCCTGTCTGGGCGCCGCCACTGAAAGACAAGTGCTGCCATCAGGGAAAGCAGACACAGACTGTGACCCGCACGCGCTCACTTGACGTCGTTCGTTCGCGACCGGCTGGAAAAGTTGTCCAGGTGCCCTTGGTCGTGCTGTACGCCTGTCTCTACGCCTTTCGCAACGTCGGCGGAGGGACGGAGTATCCCCAGTTGCCCGTCTTGCAGCACGGCAGTACGGCAAAGCCGCGCTTCAAGTATTGGGGTCTGGTCTCGCAAGGGGCGAAATCAGCTTGCGTAATCCCACATGTGACCCCGGGTCCAACCAACTTGGCCAACTCCAGGGCAATTTACCTTCGGCTCACTGTGCCGGAAAGACACTGGGGCGCAGTCTCCGACACGAAATACGTCAAATTAGAGGGAAGGAGAGTAGAAGCTGGTCGCACAGCTGCCGAAATGGTAGCCAGCCTCAATCCGCATGACGATGATATCCATGCTCATCGAATTCGCTGCGATTTACACCACGATGTACGAGGGCATATTCATACCCTCCACACCTGGATAACCCGAGTCCCTTCGAATTGAGTTGCACTGCAATTCCAACACCAGCATTCCCTGACATGGTGGCTTCGGGTCGCGACAGTACGGTATGGCTGTGAGCTGCTCGTCACATTATTGTGCGCGGTCGGTGGTGCGCATTAGGGTCCATGGGATCGTGGGAGCACAACCAAGAAATTGCAGCTCCTGGTCTGCATCTGATGCAGGTTGAATCGCGGCGTACGCCATCACATGCGCCAGACCTCAAATGGCCCTGCCGAGCTACCAGATCCGTCGGGCCTTGGGCGGCCAGGACTAGGCTGCGTGTCCGGGACGTTGACAGTCAAGCTCTTGAAACAGTCGTTCCTGACTGTGGTCTGTGGGGGTTCCGCGCCTAGAATACACCGACGGGGGAGCCCCGGTGGCAGTCGAGACTCAACGGCTTCGGAGGTATCCGCACCTCTGCCCCATCTGCTCGACACAACTCGAAAACACGAAGACCGGCCACAAGTGAGGGGATGTCGTGAGAGCGCCTCCATACGTGGCCGACGGGCGTAGTGAGGAAAACAAGCCGACGGCGAACAACAGGAGACGAGTTAGTCGACCGACGAGCGGCGTTGCGGAGGCTTCTTCCTCCCCTTCCTCCTCAGCCATACAAACAGCGCCGTGCTATTTGCGACTCCGAACGATTTACACCGTTCGCACATTGGGTGGTGCTTTTCAAACGTTTGTTCCAGGCGGGGGAAGGAGTGCACAGCAAGCCGAATGGCCTAGCGTGGTTGCATAGGTGGGCAGCTCCTCTGGGCGGGCTGGATATCGTGACCACGTTTCGGCACAACCTAGGTACCTTAACGCCTCGCCTAACCCAACTCGGCAACAAGTGGTGGTAAGTGGGCCCGCCCGCTGAAGGCCAGAGAGCCCTGCCTCAGACTAGAAGGGGGGGCCATGCGGCACTAGGAAAGACACTTTGCGAGGGAACGGTGCCGTTGCGGAACGTTATTACAGCAGGGGATGGCGGTAAACTTGTCGGTGTTAGGTCTAGGTATCCTACGGCTGCAGGACGGCTTCTCTCCTCCCACAGCTCTGCTCCCGGCCATGGAAGGAAGAGATGAAAGGCGCCTCAGGGTCGTCCGTAATGGTTGATGGCCGCCGGATTTCCTACTCTGTACTTCATGGCTAGGCTGGGTACATGGGTACTTAGGTACTCGGTCCGAGGAAGAAACAAAAGCCACCATGCTGGCGCTAGATCGCAACGTTCTTTGCCAAGGGCATTTTGTCTCTCGGGTGGCCCCATGCGGTCGGCCCCTGAGCTCGGCTGAGTGTCCGACGCGCAATTGCTTGAAATTGGAGGGGGGTTGCTGTGGCTTACCTGGGCAAGGACCACGTTGTGTACTTCTCTCCGAATGCTCTCGTTGAGAGTGGCCGGGGACATCGAGTTACAAGACCAAACACACTGGCCGTCCCCCAAAATACATGCTGGATGTATGGACGATGAGAGTTGATGCATTGGGCTGCAACTGGAGCCCTGTCAGTGGGCAAGCATCACAACGGATCGCTGGGCCGGATAAGTCCAAGTGCCATCTTAACCAATTGGGGCAATGAGCTATTTGCAGCAGAGAGATGAGGCATGCCTGAAGTGCCTTGCACCCTCTTGGTTTGCTGATGCTCGAATCCACCAACACAGACACGCCTCGATTTGGGAACTGCTGCTGAGACAGCACACCATAGTTTTTCTCATGAGTGAAGCTGCCTGGCCGTCCGTGTGCTGGACAGTGTAAGTTACGGTTGTCTTCGTAGCGCACTTCGTATTGGGGCTGTGGCCTAAAGGGTTATGAGGAGGCAGACGCCCCCGGCCAAGCCAGCTCCAGCTCTCTAATGAGAGGTACCTAGAATACCTTTTGTGGTATCCATAGGGATTCTGTCCGCGCCCCGATGCCGCCGCGTTGATCGGCAGGAGAGTATGGAAATAGTCATCCGTTGGCCCGGTGACGTCCATCCTACCCTGCCTAACCCATCTTCTATTGTCAGGGGAACGTTCTTGTTCCCCAGGGCTCCCCACTAAGGACTGGACTGCCCTGAGAGGACCTCGGGTGCTATAGGAACCCATCGAGCTTGGCACAAGGGATACTAATTAGCTGCCTGCAGCATGGCCTGCAGACTGCGGCACGCCATCAGCGCGGCCCTTGGAAGACGGGGCGGAAGACATGTAAGTAACTGTTGTAAGGAGGCAGCTGTGAGTACATCATGCATACTTCCAGACTCCTTGGGTTAGGTACCTGCGTCTTAGATATTCCATGCCGCTACAGATGATGCTGCAGTGTCTCCCCCGGTCGTCTTTGAAGGACCCCATAGCCTGGGCCGATTTGTTTCCTGCATGCATCCATGCTTCTTTGCTGCCCCGGCTCTTTGCTTGCTTCCGTGCCTACATGAACAGGAAGGGTGAGGAAGTGAAGAGCCGCCTATAACGTGTATGGATGGGCGGGATGAGATGAACATGTGCAATCTCGGATCCTCGGATGTATACGAGCAGTTATGTGATGTACGTACTGGTGCATTTACCCACTTCACACGCATCTGGTACGGCAGTAAAGCATCTGATGATTACTGGGACATGCAGATTGCAGGGAGCAACGGATGCCATGTATTTACCGCCATTATGATTTCTAGTGGTTGTCCACAGCTCAACCAAAGGAGGAAGTAGATAGCCAGCTGTTATCGTCCTCCATCTGATAGCTAGGGGTGGGCCCGGATGCAGCCTGTATGGCACAACGAGTTGCATCCATCCATCGGCATGCGATGCAATGTATCGGAGGCAGGTGTTTGGAAACATGTGTTGGTGCTTGCATTGAGTGTCAGCGCGCATACAGCATCAACTGGTAGAAAAGAAAGAGAAGTACAGAAACGGATTATAGCCATGCCACTGGGGTGAGATGCTTCCTAAGAACGAATTGCCAACAGGCACCCTGGGGGAGAAATACGAAGAGGGCTGTAGGGACCTATGTATCTTTGCACCAGGGGCACATGTTCATCGACTAGGCCATTGCTGAGTGACGAGAAACGGGTAGAGGAGTAGGAGGAGCTCAGGTACCTATTGGATGAAGATGGACACCTGCATAGTCGTCAACAGTCACCCATCCTTCCAAAGGAAAAAGGGTCTCTCTACGATTCCTCGTCATTGAGGGGATATTGATTCCCTGCACCCTGGGAGGAAGTACATGACGACAAAGAGGTACCTAGGTAGGTGGGTAGAGCAAGTAGGCAGGCACCAAACATAGAGCGGTATTGGGTGGGATGGGACGTGTGCTTTAGCTCTAAGCAGGCACCTAACCCAACCTAAAGCACATGCCGCCAACCCGTCACAACAAGCACGCGTCCACTACTCGTGGCTCGTCTACTCACTTGGTTTTGGCTGCCTGCTCCCCCGTTGCACCCAAGGCTGGGAAAAAAGGTAGATGCCTACCAATTACCTTCTGCTTCCCGTCCACATTGACCAACACCAACACCCATCACGGCGCAACGCGGTGCAGCCCCGTCCCTGGCATCACTGAAAGAAAAGAGCTGGAGGTGGCCCAGCGGCATTGTCTCCACGATTCGAGACAGCGGGCAGGCGCTAGCCCTTCAACCCGCCCGAAATATCTTCAGGCTAAGCGACATTGAGTAATTGGCCGGCCGGCTGTCGACGAAAAAAAGCGATCTTCTTCCACCCTGCCCGAAACCAACACTGCAGCCGAAACCACACCACCACCTCCAAAGCACCACCACAGGCAAGGCAGCTCGACAGGCAATTGGTACTGGCCAACTTCGGCTCTGGGGCTCCTCTTCTGTGCACACCATACCATACGCTGCTAAGTGCTTGCCTGCTCTCCTTCCCACTCTTGCACTCCACCACATCAAACATCATCGCTGCTCTGCCTCCTCTCTCTTTCCCGCAGACCCTTGCACTCTCACTCCTTCCGCCCCCCTTCCCTCCCCCTCCTCCCATTTTCGTCTCCCACCCGGACTGCGAGGGACTGTGGAAAACACTCGATACCTTGCGAAGAGGTAGAGAGAGAGAGAGAGAACCGCCAGGAGCCCGCCATCTGTCACCGTTGCGATCCGCCGTCACACTTAACTTTTGAGCTACCCCCTTCTCGTGCGTGCCGACCACAGCTCCGGTACCATCCTCCTCACCCGCCGGCCTCGCCGCCCCTCTCCATCCGTACGACTTTGGAGACCCCGGTTTCCCTATCCCTCGTCGGTTTTCTAACTAGAGAGCTCAGGCAGCCCGCCGATTCCATTGTTGGGCGCCCGACCAACCCCCAACGGCCGCAGCTGCGAGGACGAAAAATCAGGTCGTGGGTTTCTCCGCCGGCTACGCTCTCACGACGACCGCCCTGATCGATTGCGCAGACCCGCCATTGACACAGCCAAGCCGCGTCTGTAGCGCTACGAATATTTGCACAATATCGCCGACGTACATTCACTATACAGGTTCTTGAAGAACTAGCAGTCATGTCGAACCAGCCGCCGCAGCCTCCGCACTTCGACCGCTACGTGGTGATCCACGTAGCCACCACCTGCGATGAGCATGGCGTGTACGTTACCAAGGACTCGGCCGAGGTGATCGAGCTTGGCTGGATCCTGTTGGATGCCAAGACGCTGGACGAGGTACGTTTCTGTCATGCCTACTGCTGCTGCTGCTGCTGCTCCGGCGGCGGCGGCAGTGGCGGCGGCAGTCTGCTGCTCGCCGTCGTGGCGCGGGAGGGGAGCAGGGGAACGGGGTCCCGTTCGAGGTGGGGATTTGGCTGACGAAGACTTGTCCAACTTACCAGGTCCACCGTGAAAGCGTGCTTGTGAAGCCCATCAACACGCCCATCACGCCGCTTTGCAGTAAGTACACGACCGGTTGACTGCCTTTGCCCTGCCGGCTTCGCTCCGCCTGTGGCCGCAGCAAGGATGCCCAAGTACTGACCCGGATGCCGCTTCCTTGCAGCCAGCTTGACGACTCTGACATGGGAGCATGTGCGAAATGCGGGGACCTTCCGCGACGCAATCAACCGCTTTGATGCGTTCGCCTCCGAGCACCTGACCTCCCAATCCCTCGATTTCGTCTTCGTGACGCTGGATGCCTGGGATTTGCGCGTGCAGCTGCCCCGCGAGGCGCGCGACAAAGCCGTCGTCCTGCCCCCGTATCTCCAGCACTCGCGCACCTTCGACCTGCGGACCGAGTACCAGCGCTGGCAACAGCACCACCCCGAGTCACTGCCCTTCGGCCCTTCGATGCTATCTAACATATGTGCCGCGCTTGAGGTCGAACCCGTGCAGTCCAGTGCCCCCATCAAGCACAACCTGCCCTTCCACCTGCAGGCGCTGGCCCCGGCCTCGCCCCGCCGGGCTATGGAGGAGGCCGTGACGCTTGCGCGCGTGCTTAGGGGGCTCATTCGCAAGTCGCAGCCGCGTGAGACGCACCCCGACGTCCTCACCCGTCCCATGGACGCCCGCGCCGATGTGCGAGCTTTCCTATCGGAGCGCAGCAAGGTCCTCCACATGTCCGGCCTTCCTCACGACACCACGCAGTCCGAGTTGGAGAGCTGGTTTACCCAGTTCGGTGGCCGCCCTATCGCCTTCTGGACGCTGCGCACCCCCGAGCAGCACAAGCCAACGGGCACCGGCTTTGCCGTCTTCTCCTCGCACGAGGAAGCCGCCGAGAGCCTCTGCATGAACGGACGGGCTCTTAATGAGAAGGCCATCGAAGTCTCCCCTTCGTCCAGCCGTGTCCTTGACCGCGCCTCCGAGATCCTCACCCCCTTCCCTCCTAGTAAGAACAGACCTCGTCCTGGTGATTGGACCTGCCCCTCGTGTGGATTCTCCAACTTCCAGCGACGAACGGCCTGCTTCCGCTGCTCCTTCCCCGCCATGAACGCCGGCGGCCCCCAGGCAGGCGGTGAGATGGGCAACTACGGCGGCGGCGGCGGCGGCTACGGCGGCGGCTACGGCGGCCCGCCCATGATGCCTCCTCCCCACCACGGTGGACACCACGGCAACATGGGCCACGGCGGCGGACGCATGGGCGGGAGCGGCGTGGTTCCTTTTCGCGCCGGCGACTGGAAGTGCGGAAACGAGGTTTGCGGCTACCACAACTTCGCCAAGAACGTTTGCTGTCTCCGCTGCGGTGCGAGCAGAGCGGGCGCTGCCGTCGTAGCCGACTCGGGCTACCCCTCTCCGATGGATAGCAGCTCAAGCTACGGGATGGGCAACAACTCGATGGCCGGCACGCCCGGCCCCGGTCCCTTCGCTTCGGCGGCCGGTCCCTTCGGTGCTGGTGGCGGCTATGGCCAGCAGTTTGGCGGCCCGCCCAGCACCTATGCTCTGCCTTCAGGCATTGGTGGTGGTGCTGCTCCCTACCCCTCTCTGAACACGCACTTCGGGCCCGCCCCCGGCTCCCACTCGGCCGGCCCTTTCGATAGCCGTGCTGCCGAGGCTGCGTTCCAGTCGGCCAGCAACGGTCCCGCCTCGGCCGGACCCTCGAACAACTTCTACACCTCCCAAGCCGAAAGCGACCCATTCGCCTTCCTCTCATCCGGCATCGGCGGTCTTTCGGTCAGCGGTGGTGACGGCCGTCAGAACGGCGCTGGCGCGCCTCCCAGCAAGTCGCCTGCCTAAATCACCACCCCTCGATGGCCCGGGTATGCGTCGCACGGCTAGACGCATGCCATCTCTCATTTCATAATGATGGGTGCCCTGCCGGAGGCGGCCACAGTGCTTGACGACATATACATGACGTGTCACTAATTTAGGCAACGTACTTCGAATGATGAGCGGACTTTAGACCATCTCAGACCTTGGCGATACTTCTCTCTGGACTTGTACTCTTTGAGGGCGTGTTGGAAGGGTCTGTACCGGAAAGAGGCGTCAAGGTTGCGGTTTGGACCGGAAGGGGAGGTGTTGCGTGTCACCAAAAGTTCTTGGGGAGGGGTTTGCTGGAAAGACAAAAGTGGAATTATCGAGTAGACGCGCGACGAACACGACTACGACGGCCGAACTCCGACACACAACTAGCGGGAGCTCCCGGCAGAGCTTTGTCGGGGCTACTGCTGCTGCTACTCGTCTCGGTCTGCCCTTTCATAACGATACATCGGTTGTCCCGATGGCGAATCGCCGACTCAGCGGATTGTACATGGATGGATTTTGTGGAATGGGTTGGTGGCATAGCGCGGGGAGTGTAAAGGGTATATCCATTGGCCTTTTTCTTCTAGTACCTCGGTTGTTGGCCTTTTTTCTCGTCCTCTTCTTCCTCCTCTTCTCCGTCCATCATTTGGTCCGTTCTCTGTTCTTTCTACCTGTCTGATTTTCATCTGCAATGCTTCTTGCCTCTCAAATCCCGTCATTCTACTCGTCTTTCTGTTGTTGTTTTTTTATCTTTTGCTCTGTCTCTCTCTCTTCCGCCTCTGTTCACAGGGGCGACTGTCACATAACATGGCCTGGCACAAGGGGGGAGTGGTGGAGTCGGGGAGTGTGGGCTGGACTAGCGTTTGGTACTTGGATGGCTGGCTGGCTGGGCTTGTTGTTGTAGATGTTACGAGTCAAAGGGGGCGTCGACTAGGTTTTTTTTTTGGGCTTTTGGTCTCAAGTCGCCCCCGTTTATACCTCACGGCACTGGTCACCCTTGTTTTGAATTCCGAAAACTATTGTTTGCACCATGAGACCTATCTGCTCCCCGGCTGATGGGCGGCGTGTGAGACTGGCAGCTTAGAGGGCCCGGTGGTGACCCCAGCAGTCCGCAAGAAGTCGATGCTGACTGCAGACGGTTCCGGGCTCGGTCACGTCGCCCTTGGTGACGAGAGGGGCGTGGCTACGAGGCAAGCAATGGCTGGGTAGAATGGCCCGGAAGGGTTTGTTTACTCTCACATCTACAAAAGCACCCTGGTCCCTGTCCCGGAGACTTGGGATACAGCAGACAGGTAGGTGGCCGCAAACCAAACGTTCACGACAGGCTTGCCATATCTTCTGTTCTTCATTTATCTCGCATACGTCGAGTGCTGGCCATTATGTCTCTCATGAAGACGCTCCCAATGCTTCACTCAACTCGAGCTTTCAAAGAGCAGTACAACATTCGGTTCCGTGACAAGCAAGATTCCGGGGGCCCCTGGCCTCTGCAAGTCTACGCCATGTTCAGGAACGGACTATCAATAAAAGCTGCTTACAGAGGCCCACGACGGTTTACCACGATGGACGACGCCGTTGCGACGATGACTCCTCAAGCGGATGCGTCGTCGCTCGAATCATGGTCGGCGCCACGGAGCCAGCCTTGCCAGAGGCGCGATAGGGTCTCGCTCTCCCGCTCCGAACCCTCCCACTCGTCCTGGTAGTGTATGGTGTTGGGCACATTGGCGAGGGCGGCGGCCGCGGCGGCGGGGTCGGCCCGGCCGAGATACATGGGGCTCTCCTTGTCAAAAATGCCCGAGTTGGCGCAGATGCAGTCGCGCCACACATCGCTGACGGTGCGGGCCGGCCTCGGCGTCGGGGACGGGCCCGCCTCCTTCCACGCCGAGAGCCGGGTCGGGCTCTTGGGGTATTGGAAGCCCGGCCAGCGGGGGCCGTCGTCCTCGGCCTGGCCTTCGAGGGCCGGGGCCTCGACGTCGACCGACATCTCGCCTGCATTGCTCTCGCCGCTGTCATCCGGGGCGGGACCGCCGCGTACATTCCAACTCCGGCGGGGCTGGGTCGCATTGTCTTCTTCGTCGGCGCCGTCCTCGGATAGGACCGGCGGGGAGGGAGCCGAGGGAATGTTGAACTTCTGGACGTCGTGATCGCGCAAGTCCGAGGTGGCCTGCAATCTCGACGTGTTGCTGGGGGTCAGCGAGTCGAAGTCAGTCTTCATGGCTGCGAGTTGGTTGGAGTGGTGGGAGGTGTCGAGTAGACGCAGTTTGTACTCGGCATCCTCCATGTACATCTCGCTCAAGGACGGGTAGAGGCCGGGGCCGCTCCGCGGGTCGGCATCAACCCAAAGGCGCAGCGGTAGCAGGGGGTCTTCGAGAGGCAGCCGGCGGCGTGCGGCCTCCTCGGCGACGAGAGAGGTGGGCCGGAGGAGATGGCCCATGGTAGTCGTGTCGGCGGCGTTGTAGTGGGCGCCCCAGTGCTCCATGTGCGTCTTGCCCATCGCGTCGGCGGGCGTACCCCCCAGCGTGTAGCCCTCGCGGACGAGCTCGTCACGCGGCAGGGGCAGGCAAGGGAACCAGGCGCAACCGGCATCGTACCGCATCTTGAGGAGGACGACTTCGTCAGCGGTGCGGTAGCGCTCGCCAAACAGCATCTGGCGCAGGGGCTCGAGGCCCTTCTGCCCCATCATGAGCTTCAGGAGCTCGCAGCCCTCGGGGCCGTCCGAGGGATCGTTGAACAGCAAGACCAGCTTCGTGAAGAAACACTGGATACGCAGGAGGTCCAGGTCGGTGAAGCCCTGCTTTGACTGGGACATGGCGTCGGAGGCGGCTACCGCCGGCCTGGGCAGTTCAGGGACGTGTGGAGGGTAGGCGTTGCCGGCCTGGCTGCGGCCAGCAGCGTTGAAATCCTCAGGTCGCTCGGCCAGGAGCTCTCGTCGCTGTGCCGTGGTGGGCAGATCCATGAGCTTCCACAACTTCAAGAGGGACACGGCGGTGCCCGGCGGCACGCGATGGCCTTCGCGGGCGAGGAGTGCCAAGATGTCTCGGACGGCATGCTCGCGCGAATATACCATCAAGTACTACTTGATGGTAGGAACGACGCGCTGGTACTGAGATTTCAGGCTCAGGGCCGACTTGGAGGCGTGGCCGGCGTTTCTTTCATCCATCGTCCTACCGGCCAGCTCCTTACCCTTGCGATCGCTTGTGTCAACGCCCCGGCTCTCCAAGTAAGCCTTCAGGCCAGCCTCTTCGTTAGGATCCTCGGGCTCGTGGCTATCCGCAAGAAACTCTCGAATGACCGGCGGCAAGGCCGAATGCCAAGGCGCCGGAGCTTCACTCGCCAGGTGTTGGTACTCGGGGAGGCGCCAGTCGAAAACCCATCTGGCCGAAGGGACGTTGAACTCGGCCCACCGGCGGATGGAGCCTCGCATCCGCTGGTTTACGGCGTCGTAGAAGTCGTATGAAATACTGTACAGCGTGAGGATAGCGGCGGCGGGTAGGTGCTTGCAGACGCGGATAATCAGCTCGGGCTGGGCGGATAGTCGCGTGAGCAGGCGGAAGGGCCTCTGGCGCGGACCGGCCCCGATTCCTGCGACCGGGACGCGGCCAAGCCGTGTCACACGCTTGGTTGAGGGCGCCGAACCTCTGTCCTCGCCGTCGCCCCGGCTCGGGCCGTAGGCCACGCCGGCCTTTTCGGCGTCCCGCTTCCGCTCGAGCCGGTCCCGGGGGGCGGCGAACGGGGCCTTCGCCGGCGCGGCCAGGCTGCACCTCTCGAGGGCCGCGTCGAGGCGGAAGGGGCGCTCGCCCTCGGGCACCTCCTTGATCTGGCACTGGTCGACGGGGCTGTGTATGTCCTCGGGGCGCAGGACGGCGCGGGGCGACCGAGCCAGGACCACCCGGGTTCCCGCGGGGTTCATGGCGGTGAGGTGCCGCTCCAGCGACAAGCGGTGCCGCTCGCCGAAGTCGGACGTCGGCGACGCGATTGGTACCGCCAGGTAATGGGTGGGCTGTTCTTCCGGGCCCGCGTATGCGTCGGGTCGCAAGCGGGCCATGTCCAAAGCCTGGGGGGCTGCCCTTCGCGTATCGCGGGCCTCCGAGGAATTCTTGAACCCTTGGTGGGGAGCTTGAATGGGATGCTGGCCTCCAGCTGCACCAGAAGCATCGTTTTCGTCCCCGGGACCACCGGGATGGCCATCGTCTTTCCTCCGAATGGGAAGGGAAAAGGAGGCTGTCGAGGTAGCATGACTCGTGTTGGACCCGAGCTGGGTCTCAGATGAGCTGACCGTAGCGGTTGGTCTGGCCTCGGCGAGCTGACGGTAATCATCGCTGCCAGACTTGGCTCCCGTAGTCTTCACTTCGGGCTGGTCGGACATTTCACTAGAAGAAACATGCAGAAGGTCAGGTGCCTGGGTAGCCCCCATGTTTTGGGCGGTTTCCGACATCCTGTGAGTGGACGGGGGATGGAATGCAGGCTGGCAGAAGAGGGAGGCTTAGGATGGATGGATAGATGGATGAATGGATGGTGGAAGCTGTTCTGCATGGGATGACCGGAACGCAACGATGCTGAAAAGAGCGGGAAATGGCGCTGAATTGTTCCGTCTTTTACTAACAGCAGAAAAGGACCATGGCAAACACGGAACTGGGAGAGCACTTGAGAAGTGAATGGTTGGTCGGCGGGCGGAGGGCACCAAACTCGCAGGTGAAAAGCACCTGCTCGGCACCTTGCCCAAGCAATTCTTTGGGGCCCAGGCCTTGTTGTAAACATGCACAAAGACATTCCATGGGCTGCCCTCATGTGTATCTGGACCCGAGTACACCATGGCCGGGATGCAACCGGGAAAGTAATGCATCCTCGGACAGGGCGGAAAAGAACAACATATGAAGATGGTACCCGCTACGCCGCCCTCCTACATGATGCTGCATTACCCGCCGAAAGAGTGGCGAGTTGAGGTACTTGGGTAGAACCAAGCAAGCATTGTGGTATTTACCGATTTCGTCGTTCTTTTGCGTAGAGGACCGGAGTTTATGCTTCCAAGGCATGAAAATACCCAGTGTTGCAGGCGGTGCAAAGCATCAACATATCACATATCGCAGCAGGAAGGAGCAACAAGTCAAGTAACAGATGCTGCTTCTCATATGTACCTAGCTAATTTTTGATAAATATTGTAGCCGTTTATGATTTCAATCTACCTACTTAATTACTTCCCTACTGTTAATCAATTGGCTTCCTGTTGATTCGGTCTAAGAGTATGCTGCTCTGCGGACAATGTCTTCGCAATAGAGTGTCTAAGACATTAAATTCGGGAACAAAATCTGATGGTACCATTTTATTCTAGGAGCCGCTCCCCTCTGACCATGGTTTTAGTATGCCAGGACATTTGGCCCTTGGCTCGGTGAGGGTGAATCTACCTGAAACATCTCGTTCGCGACACAGGACTACAGCGAACATTTAGGGGCTGATTACGAGCGTATGCAATTGCACAGCGTAGGAACAGATACAAATGAACTGAAGCTTCAAGAGTGGCCAGCTGCCTTGACAAAGGATTTGCTGTAAAGAGCAACATTGTGGATGGCGGACCGCCAGAAACAACATGCACACACCCCCACGACGATGCGCGATCCCAGTAGGAGTAGCTCGGCATGGGTGAAAACAGTTCCACTGATAAAAAACGGCTACTTAGTAAAGCAGCTGCTTTTTTTGTCATTGGATTAACATGATGATCTAGCACGATAGGCGGTTTAAATTAAGATTGTGTAAAAAATAATAAAACAGAAAGGGAAGGAAATATGGGAGTATGAGAAACTAAACATCAAAAGATAAAATTGATTGCCCACTACTGGAATCGAACCAGTGATCTCATCATAGCGGACAAGTACTAGTGATGCGCTTTACCACTAAGCCAAGCGGGCCGCTTTCTTATTGTGAAGAAGGGGCGCTAATGTTGTATATGTTAGTTGAGTACTAAGGGGGCGTCGATCGTCAGTTGGACTTGGCCTCAAACGGTCGACATGGCGCGTACAGTGTGGACGCTTTGCGACTGAATGTCAACGCTCGCTGGACCTTGTACAAAATTCCGACCGGCCCAACTCTACAGGTTGCCGAGAGTATATTCTGTTGATCAGGCTATCCAGCCGCATAACTCTCAAATTGTCCCTGTTCGGCCCCTTGCAAGCTTCAAGCGCGACCCGAAGTTCATCTGATGTGGCTGTTCTTGCCCGTAAACGTTCTGGGTACTTGATCCTACAGCGTTCACTAGCCGTCATCTGTTCGCCCCAATCTCCCACGAAGCTGCCAAGTGGCCTGCCTACCTTAATGACTGTCCAGGAAGCGTCGGCTGAATAACGGCTTCGATACGCCTATAGCAGAACTACGGTTCGGAAAACTAAAATTCAGGACGCCTGCATTATTCCGAGGCCACTGAATCCACCTCAAGCCAACAGCAGGATCAACCTAGGCCACGGTCGACTTCGGCCAACTTCTTTCCACTTCAACGCCAACTCCACCTTCAGTCCCGCGGGTATCTGAACTTTCAGTTCGGCGGAGACACACGTCTCTCTACGCAGCCCTCATCATCGCTGCTGTCGCTAGCGAGAGCCGTGGCATGATGCTCCTCCATGCGGGCATCGGTAGTCTGTCTCGGCAGCGAAAATCTGCGTCGATCACTTCTCCTCTCACCTCTGCACCCCGTAACCCCGTCAACAAAGCATTCCACCACCAAGTTATTGTCCAGAATCAGTTTGGGTTCGGAGTCGTTTCGTATCGAAGGGAACCGATCGCGTTCGTGGATTTGGGAATGGGTGTCGGTTTTTTACCTGCCCATCTCTTCCAGACCAATGTCGGTCTCGTCCTTGCCCACAATAGAATCGGCAACCTTCCACACCTGGAGCATATTGTCTTCTGCCGCACTAGCCACCAGCCACGGCTCGTTGAGGTTCCAGCTGAAGTCGGCGAGGTGGTTGGTGTGACCACCGTGCATGAACAACCTGTGACAGGGTTAGAAAGTCGGAAGTGGACGGGGAATTGCCAAACAAGTTGGGGCTTACAGCTCGGGGGGTCCGTCCTCCTGGTCATCGGGCTGCTGCTCTTCGCCCACGCGACTAAGATCCCAGAAGATCATGCGGCGATCGTAACTAGCGCTACCCAGAATGCCAGCTTCATGCGGGTGCCACGAGAGGGAGGTGACAGCATCGAGGTGTCCCTCCAGCGTGTGAACCTTCTCTTTGACATTGCGCAGATCCCAAACGCCGATGGTCTTGTCGGCCGACGCGGTGGCGACGATGACTTCGGACGAGGGGTTGAAGGCCAGCGCGTTGATAGCGTCGCTATGACCGTTGCTGGCAACGAGGGACGCGTGCTTGGTGGAATCCTTTCGCACATCCAGTATCTGCAGCGTCAGATCATCCGAGACACTGCCCAGGAAGTTCTTAGAGATGGGGTGGTATTGAACATCATTGACGACGTTAGAGTGATGCTCATAAGTGCGCGCGGGGGATAGCACTGTCTTCTTGTCCTCCAGTGTCTTCAGGTCCCAAAGACGAACGGTCTGGTCCTGGCTTCCCGAGGCCAATTGCCCCTCCACATGGGGGCTCCAACACAAGCCGAAGCCTTCGTCATCGTGGCCCTTAAGCGTGATCTGCGGCTCGACCTTGCCGTTGGCCGTCACGCTGTGTTTCGTGCGATCGAAGATGAGAATGTCGCCGTTGTTGGCGAGGGTCGCGATGAGATCTGGGTTCTGTGGACAGTAGCGCGCCTTGTTGACCTCGCTGGGGTGGTCGATAGACTGCACGATGTTCCACTTCATGGAACCCTTGTCCGACTTTCCGTAGCCGCCAATCTCGCCACGCTCCTCGTCGTAGTCCCCGCGGCTGGCTTTGATGGACTTGGGAATCTCAACCTCGGCGATCTGGACCGTGTTGGGTTTTCCCTCGGCCGTGTGGGTGCCAATGAGGAGGCGGTGGATGCGACAGTTCTTGCCCTCGGGCTCTTTGACATCGGGGAGCCACTGGACCGTTAGAGTCGGCCAAGTCAAGGCGGTGCTCAGAATCATGTCATAGAGGAAAGGCGCGTTCTTCTTCCACGTCTTGTACTCCTCATTGATCAGTCTCTGTTCCTCGTCCTCGGCATCTTGAGCGGCCATGTCGACTGGAAAGCCATGTTAGCGCGAGGCGGAGGGCGGGAGGATGGCAGCCGTGAGGCCCTGGGGAGGGGCGTGACTGACTATCGACATCTTCAACGACTGGCGCGGGTGCCATGATGACGATGTGATGTAGGGGGGGCGGACGATGGAGGAATTAAAACGAGTTTCTGGGAAGGAGGCGTCTTCCCTGGGGATTGGCAGGTCGGTAAGTGGTGATGGTAAGGTTGCTTGGATGGCTGGTCGAAAGAGGTTCGCGCGCAAGCCAGCTCCAGCTCTCTTCTGCGTCTGGGAGAAAACGCGCTTCGCGTAAAGTGGCCGGCCCAATGCGACGCCCCACATCAGCTTTGAGTACCAGCACAGGTAGATCGGGTGTCTCGGGCGGGCCGCTCACGGCAAACAGCCCACGTCCAACAACTAACTACACAGAGAGATGGAGGGGTGGCTGTCAAGCTGTCGCTGACAACTGGCAGGGGTCTGTCGTAAGGTTCCTGGCATCCATCCAATCCATTTATGCTTGAGCTGGGCTGCTAGAACTCTGAATCAAGGCGCCCTCTAAGACAACCCACCGCTGGGTTGATGTCCCCCATTATATTTCAAAGAATACCAAGGCACGTACTACCTACCTTGGGTAAGACGGGTGCCTAGGTGCCGTATACTTATATACGAGCAAGTGGGTGGCGAGAGCAAGCGGGCAGCCGCCACGGAAACGCCCCAGCTGGCTTACCGCGCCGTGGATGGCGCTAGTCCCTGCAAGTCCACCCCCTCATAGCATAATTCATGTGCAATATATGTACTGCGTAGATGCCACTAGCGACCCTACGTACAGGCAATCTAGAGGTGTAGTCACCAACTTCTTGGGTCCACGACGCCTTGCCGGTCACGACGACCTCATCACCACCCATCGCGCGGCCGTTGGTTCCAGACGCCTCCGCAAGAGACCTACCCAACAGGCGCTTTCGCCTTGTTCTTCATTTCCTATATATTTCGCTACTGTATACGTACACCCAGCTTCTTGGCTTCGTCCCCGGACGCCCTTGAGTCCGCCCTCGCCCTTCTTTGTTGCCCTCGTACTTCGGAGCCTTCCTTTGCACTGGACTGCGCAAGGAACCCTCCGCGAAACAGCACCGTCACGTAGTTTGGATACACGGAGTATACCGACATCTACACACAAGAGCTGCCGTTGTTCTGAACTCGCGCACCTGTCAACATGGGGTCAGTATAACACTGCGCGCCTCGCCCTTCCAGCCCCGTCGCAACAGCTAACCTCTGCCCGCAGTGTCCCCAAGTTCTTCAGATGGCTCTCGGAGCGGTACCCGGCCATCTCACAGCTGATCGCCGAGAATCGCATTCCGGAATTCGATAACCTCTACGTGCGAACCCTCTTAGAAGCCGTTGCTCGCTCCGACAGCTAACCCCGCCTGCTAGCTTGACATGAACGGCATTATACACAACTGCACACACAAGGACACCGACGATGCGCAGTTCCGGCTGAGCGAGGAGGAGATGTTCATCCGCATCTTCAACTACATTGAACACTTGTTCGGCAAGATCAAGCCCCAGAAGCTCTTCTTCATGGCCATCGATGGCGTCGCCCCGCGCGCCAAGATGAACCAGCAGCGAGCCCGCCGTTTCCGTACCGCTCTCGACGCCGAAAAAGCTCGAGACAAGGCGATTAAGGAAGGCATCGAGCTGCCCAAAGAGGACCCCTTCGACAGCAATTGCATTACCCCGGGCACTGACTTCATGGCCAAGCTGACGCGGCAGCTGAAATACTTCATCCACAAAAAGGTGTCGGAAGACTCGGATTGGCAGGGCTGTGAGGTGGTTCTCTCGGGCCACGAAGTGCCCGGCGAGGGTGAGCACAAGATCATGGAGTACATTCGCAACGCCAAAGCCCAGCCCGACTACGACCCCAATGTGCGGCATTGTCTTTACGGCCTCGACGCCGATCTGATCATGCTGGGTCTTCTCAGCCACGATCCCCATTTCTGCCTGCTGCGCGAGGAGGTCACATTTGGTCGGGCCTCGAAAGCACAGTCCAAGGAGCTCGAGCACCAAAACTTCTACCTGATGCATCTTTGCATCGTCCGGGAATACCTCGAGCTGGAATTCCAGGACCTGAAGGTGGAAGGCGCCATGAAATTTCCTTTCGACATGGAGCGCGTGATAGATGACTTCATTCTCATGGCCTTCTTCGTTGGAAACGATTTCCTGCCCAATCTTCCATATCTCCACATCAACGAGGGCGCCTTGGCAACCATGTTCCGCATTTACAAGGAAGTTCTCCCACAGTGCGAGGGATACATCAACGAGGGCGGCGTCATCAACCTCGAGAGGCTTGGTTTGCTTCTGGATGATCTCTCCAAGGAGGAAAACCGCCACTTCGAGCATGAAAATGCCGATTCCAAGTGGTTGAAAGCCAAGCAGCTCGCCGAGGCCAAAGGGGAAGAGGTCCCCAAGGCCAAGGGAAAGGTCATCATGACGCCCAGCCAGAAGGATCTGTGGAAACAGATCAAGAAGTACGTGATGAAGCGGCCATCGGAGCCCCTGGGCCTCGGCCACCAGCTAGCGGCGGCCGACCGCCAGTTCGTCAAAGATGTTGCCGACGATCTGAAGCTTGAGTGGCGCACTGTCGATGACGACGAAGGCCAGCGCCATCTCCTTGTCTCGTTCCCTGCTAAGGCTAGCGGAGATGAGGACGACGAGGACGAAGAGGAAGTGGAGGGACACTTCGCCGCGACGCGGGTCATGAAAAAATACGACAACGCCCAGGTCATCGATCTCTCGCCGGCCGAGACGCAAGAATCCTTGCAGATCAAGTACAAGGAAAAGTACCTCGAGTGGAAGGACAAGTATTACAGCACCAAGTTTGAGTGGACGCCCGAAAACAAAGAGACGGAACTGCGTCTGCTTTGCGAGAACTATGTTCAGGGTCTGCAGTGGGTGCTGTATTACTACTACCGGGGAGTTGCGTCGTGGCCGTGGTACTACGGCTACCATTACTCACCCATGATTTCTGGCAGGTTCTCTCCTATGCCACGGCCGTACAGCCCACCTGCTAACTGCGATCAGATGTGACCAAGGGCTTCAAGGCGGACCTCAACTTCAAGCTTGGTCAGCCTTTCCGACCGTACGAGCAGCTCATGGGTGTCCTGCCGGACCGAAGCAAGAAGATTGTGCCGACCATCTATCACGAGCTCATGACGGACCCCAAATCACCCATCATCGACTTTTACCCCCGCGACTTCGAGCTCGACATGAACGGCAAAAAGATGGAATGGGAAGCCGTGGTCAAGATTCCCTTCATCGATGAGAAGCGACTGCTCTCGGCCATGGGGCCCAAGAACGCGCTGCTCTCTGCCGATGAGAAGGCCAGGAACGATTTTGGGGTTTCGCTCAAGTTCAGCTTCGACCCCAGCATCGCACCTTACACATATCCGTCTTCCATGGTCGGCGTGTTCCCCGACGTCCCCAACTGCCGATGTGTAGAGAACATATACGACCTTCCTACTAGTGAGGGCCTGGAGCTGTACCGAGGACTGCTGGACGGCGCCAAACTCAACGTCGAGGCTTTGGCAGGCTTTCCCAGTCTGGCGACGCTGCCGTATACCGCCAGCTTGGATTTCCACGGCGTCAAGGTTTTCAACCAGGAAAGCCGGAATCAGAGCATGGTCGTCACGCTGACTGACGTCGAAATGCGCAGTAACATCGAGTCGGCCAAGTACAGGTTGGGCCAGAAGTGCCATGTGGGCTATCCATTCTTGCAGGAAGCCAAGATCACGCGCATCACCGATCGCGACTTTGAGTACGCCTTGGACCCTTATGGTTCTGGCCAGATCACTCAACGCGAGCTCTCGGGGAACGAGAAGCAAGATTGGCAGAAGAAAGCGGCGCACCTCGTCAGCTTCTACAGCAAGCGACTCGGCATTGTCATTGGCAACGTCGAATCAATCGCGCACGTCGATATGCTGAAGGGTCTGGTCAAGACGAAAGAAGGCGCCCTGGTCAAAGAGTATGGGCACATCCCCGGCGCCCAGGTCGACCATCCCACTCAACTTGTGGTGGACGAGGTGATCAGCGAGGACCAAAGGTTCATCGAGAAGGAGGCACTGCCTCTTGAGGAGGAATTTCCCGAGGGATCCCTTCTTTTCTTCCTAGGCGATACCGCCCAGGACAGTCTGTTTTACGGGCGTCCGGCCAGGGTCAAGGGGCATGCGAACGACCGTGTCGAGACCATTATGAGGTTTCACCAAAGCAAGAACGCAGAGCCCAAGCCTGAGAAGTTCGTTCCGCACGAACAGCCGTTTTTCCTGCAACTGGCACAGTTTGCCAAGCCCATCGTGCAGCAGGCCGACTACATCACGCGGTACGAGCCCGGGCACGCCATTGCGAAACAACTCGGTATCGCACCGCTTCTTCTCAGTCGCATCACGGCATCGTACTTTGTCTACACGGTGGGAGACTTGCGAGTCAACCTGGGTCTCAACCTCAAGTTTGAGGCCAAGAAGCTGAAGGTGCTCGGCTACAGTCGAAAGTCGGACCGCGGCTGGGAGTATAGCCAGGCCGCCAAACAGCTCATCATCCAATACGCCGCTAGCTTCCCGGACCTGTTTGCTGGGTTGATGCAAAACCCCCAGGGCAATGAGATCCACGAGAAGGACATCTTCCCGCACTTGTCGACTGAGCAAGCGACGGTGCGAGTCAAGGAGATTGTCGCTTGGCTCAAAACGGTGGAGATGAAGAAGTTCGAGAAGGTACCTCTGGATGCGGAACAACTCGATTCCAATGTGGTGCTTGCCATTGAGCACAGTCTCGACAGCATCCTCGCCACGCTCGATGAAACGAAAGGCGAAGGACGCTGGCTGCCCCGCAAGGCATCCAGGAACGGCTTGTTGCGCATTGAGGATGCCGAGCAACGACTCGGCACCCAGAAGTTCCAGCTTGGAGACCGCGTCCTTTATGCCTCGGGCGCAGGCAAGGCCACAACGGGGGCTGAGGGTATTGTCGTCGGTATCAGCACCGTCGGCAACCACCACATGCTGGATATCGTCTTTGACCACGCGTTTTTGAGTGGCACAAATCTCGGAGAGCGTTGCTCTCCGTTCCGTGGAGCCACAGTCTCGGCCAAGGCCGTCCTGAACCTGTCCAACAAGCAGCTCTTTGCATCGGCTGTCCCTACCAGCAGCGGAAAGGGCAAATCGACGAGCACGTACGCCATCCGAGGTGGTCACTCGAATGGGCTACGGGCCCACGACGGATCGACATTCCGGGATGCCCCCGCACCCGGCCCGCTGCAAGGATCCTTCCGAGGCGCCATTAACGGTGCCAACGCGGCACCGCAGTTGCAGCCTGCCAACCTTGTGTATCGTCCTGCTCCACAGGGCCAGACAGCACAAGGTTCCTCCAGGGGCCACCCGGCAGGACAGCGTGGTGGCGCCCAGCGAGGAGGTCGCGGGAACCGTGCGCCGCAGGCCGGCCACATGGCGGGTCAGGCGGCCGAAGGATCGCAAGCATTCGTCCCCGGAAACGCCGTCCACCCGGCGGCGAACGGATACAACGCCGTACCGCCGCCAGCCAGCCTCGTTGCTAAGAGCAATGGCAGAGGCCGCGGAGGCGGCCGCGGGCGAGGCCAAGGAGGCCGCGGACAGGGCGGTGGACGCGGCGCCGCCCGTGGCGGTCGTGGTAGAGGCGGTGCGCGCTCCCAAGCCGAGCCGCCGCAGGGTACCGCTTAGAAAGACGGATCTTGGAGGCCGGTGATGACAGATTCGGAGCGCCAAGCTTCGGCTCATTCTTGTCAGCAAGGGACCACGCTGCTACATAAGCAGAAAAGACATTCAAACTCGGGAATTGGCATCTCGGGCGACCGGCGCAAGACGGCTAAGGGAGGCCATTCACAGGGATGGCTTGCGGCCCAGCTTTGAGTTGGGACTCGGTCGCTGCGGCCAGGCCGGCCTGTCCTTGACCCGAGTGGGTGCCGGCCTCGTGTGGGTGGATGGCAATGTAGTATTATATATAGGCGTGGTGAAGAGCCTGGGCAGCTGCATATGTTTGTTCGCATGCTTGCATACCTCTTAGGTGCTATGCGGGCTTCAATATCACGGTTGCGGAGTAGCGCAGTGTTCTGTACTCATTGCTCGACAGCGATGCTTCTTCTGGTCACGGCAGAAGTTTTGAATGACGAGCCGTCACCCTTGTATTCATTCCATCCGTAAACATGTCCCACTTTTGAGTGATAGCGTTGTTGTTGTTGTTTTTGGACCTAGATAAGCTCCAATAATTGTACATACATAATACTGGTACAAAGGCAAAACTGATGGGTATCGTAATCTGATTCCGAGATGTTTGGTCTGCTGCTTGCTTGTCGGCCGGTCGTGGCGGCTCTAGATCCGGACGCGGAACTTGACCGCCCGTATCCCACGTTGGCTAGTCGAACAGCGGGAAGAGGCGAGCCGGCGCCGGGGATGCGCAAGCCGCGGGTCCCCTGCATACGTACCGCCCCGGCCAGGCGTTGCCAAGAGGGGACAAAGCAGGGTAGCAAGGGCCACCGGCGGCGGCGGCGGCAGCGGCCGGGGAGGGAAGGTGTCGATGGAAAGTTCCGTCGGCGGTTTGTTCATACGCGTGTCGACGGTTTGTGTGTTTTTGTGCGTGCGTGCGTGCGTGCGTGCGTGCGTACGTGCGCGCGCGCGCGTGTGTGTGTGTGCGTATACATGCGCGTCCACCGTCGGTGAGGGGGGAACCGTCCACGTCCTCAGGCGGCGTGAGCACCTTCGGCCAGGTACCAATCCCTGGCGGGCCAGCCGTCGGTGGCGGGCCCGGCGTGGGGCCAGTCGGGGGGCAGCTCGCCGAACCTGAAGAAGTAGCGGCCGCGGCAGGCGTCGTCGGTGCAGTCGAGGTCGCAGAGGCCGAACTTGGCGCAGAAGCAGGCGCCGGCGGGGGGGCAGTCGAGGGCGGGGCGGCCGAGGATCTGGTGCCACGAGTACTCCATGACGCGACCCGAGAACTCGTCGGGCAGGTCGGTGGCCCAGAGCCAGCGGCGGTACGACTCGTAGTCGGCGCGGGGGCGCGCGCGCAGCCGGTCCCGCGTCGCCGCGAACTGGCCGCCGCAGTGCGTGCCCACGGCCGCCGGCACCGGCGTCCCCGGGAACAGCTCGGCGAAGGCCCGCGCGTACGCCGCCTCCGTCTTGAGCCGCTGGTCCGCCGTCGGGTCGTCCCACCGCGCCGCCGCCCCCTCCCGCGGCTCCATCTCCCGCGGGCACCCCAGCAGCCACGAGCACCGCAGCGTCGCGAACCCCTGGCTCTGCACGTACGGGATCCGCAGTTTCTGCAGCACCGGCACGCCGTCTGGCCGAGGGGGGAGGGAGACAACACGTTAGCCATTGGGGGAGGCGGGCCCGGTCACGAGAGAGCAAGGGGCGCTTGTGGGTGACACCACCGGGGGAGAGAGGGAACGTACCGTATAACGGGTCCTCGTTGTGCCACTGGTAACGCCGACCGTGGAGGAAAATGGCGACGTCGGGCAGGTTGTCATAGTTGTCGATTATGTACCTGGGGGGTCATGTCTCAGCGTGCCGTCCTGCGAGTAGAAATAAAAGAAAGGGGGGCGGGGGCGGGGGCGGGGGCGGGGGAAATGCCCAAGCACGGCCCCGGGCGTCACGCACGTCAGGTAGACGGCGCTCTCGTGGCCGATGTTGTGCTTGACCGTCAGAGGCGCGTGGGGGTCGTCGGCGACGTAGATGTGGGCCGGGTAGTGGGGGAAGTAGTCGGTGATCCACGACGTGTTGTCGGCCACGACGGACGAGACGACGAGCTCGACGCCGCCGCCCTTCCCCTGCGGCCCGGGCGGCGACGAGGCCGGCGCAATGGCGGCCGAACCCTGGGCGAGCGCCGTCGCGAGGCGCTGCCGCGCCACGTCCCGGCTCGACGGGAAGCAGTACAGGGTGACGAGGAAGACCAGCGTCAGGGACGCGGCGATGGCGATTCGCCGGAGGGAAAGCATGGTGGGCTGGGTCCCAGAGGGGTAGGCGGGTGGGCGAGAGGGCCGGGGAGAGTATGGAGGGAATGTATGTATGTGAGACGGAAAGAATGGGAAGGGGGGCGTTAGGGCGCGTAGGCCAGTTGCAGTATCGCGGCGGCGGAGATCAACAAGTCGACGGCGTCGACGGCAGCAGCGGCGGCGGCGGCGACGGGTACGGCGACGGATAGAGGAATCAACGGTACGAAACGAACAAACAAACCACGGAAGCCCAGAGACGATCTTCGCGCCGAGGAAAACATGTCCCCCAGAAAAAAAAAAAAAAAAAACTCCAGGTCAGCCGGCAGACTAGCATCCCATTCCAGGAGGCTCCTCTTCCTCCCCCCTTGCGCCCGCCCGGATGGGGCCCATGACGCGCAAGTCGACGTCGTGGAGCCCCTGCCGCCGAGAGCCTGGACGTTTCTGCATGTGAACCTGACGGGCGGTTTGGAGGATCGCCAGGGGCTAACCAACATCGCCCCCCCTCTCCCGAGGCGGACCAACTCGAACCAATGGACGAGGCCCTGCGGGGATGTTTTCATAGTGCGGGGACCTTGCCGATTTGCTACCGCCGGCAGGGATACGCCTGTGTATCATTGGGAACTCTCGCGAGACGGGCACAAAACATCGGGGCGCATGTTTTCCGAACGGGAAGTTCTTGCAGGTAAACCTGCCTTGCCGTCATGCCCCTCGCCGGCCTTTCGTCAGTGCTTACCTCACAAAATCCTAACTCTTCTCCCCGTCAGATGTCCCGTGAGATCGGATTGACGTCGCCCAGATGCATGCACTGCGACCGTGTCCGGTAGGACAGCCCCCGCAAGCTCACGCACGAGGTGGTTAAAAGGCACGACGTGGGGTGGGACAGGTTCATCATAGAGAGTGGGCAGCTTGCAGGGCAGGTAAAATCCCGAACCTATTACCGGGCCATACGGTCTACGTCCATGTCTATGGCATTGATGACGAGTGCCCATGACCGAAGTTGTCGGCCCAGGCTTGCCATTTCGCGCCGCCACGGCAGCATCTTCCATTCCTCGAAAGCCGTACCGAAACTCCCACGGGCATCTGCAATCCTCCACAGTTGCGTCTCTGATCGACGCGAACACAATATTCGCCCCGACGCCGAACAACGCCGTGTCCGCCTATGCCGCGTCGTTCCCGGCCTACCCGCCGCAGATGTGCCGCCGGTGGTCGCGCAGGTCGCGCAGCGCGTCGCCGACGAGGTCGATGCCCGGGAACCGCTCCCACGTGCCGTCGCCGAGCGGGACCGGGACCACGAAGCCGCCCTCGGCGCAGAATATGGAAAGTACCTCGCCGCGGATCTGCCGGTGGACGGCGCCGAGCGCCCTCTGTCTATGGCCGAGCCGATGTGCTCCTTGGCGCAGGGGGATCAGGTCCTTGGCCTGGCCGGCGAGGTGCGCAGCTGCGGCGTCGAGGCCCAAAACGTCCGACGTGCGAGGGAGACGGACAGAAACGGCCGGGATGATGGTCAGTTGCGTCCAACGGCGTAGGGTTGGCGGGTTTTCACATTCTCGGCCAGCCAGACGGCGACGCCGGTCTCGCTCCGAGGCCTGTGCGATGGAAGGCGGCTACACCTGTCATTAGCCAGTACGATATTCTAACGTCCAAAAAGTGGTAGGTCTTACTTGGTCGGCCAATTTGTCTGGCTTGTGAGTGCAGATTGCTGGAATGTCAACGCTGATCCTCCGATGGCCTGAAACCTGTTCGCTGTTTTCTCGTATAACCCCGGGGGGGGGGGGGGGGGGGGGGGTATTGTACGTGTTACAGGACAGCGATGTCTGGAAAAAAACAAGAGATAAACGGGTCACCCATACATACCGGTGCAGGTAGAGTCACGGCCTTTGCAGGTTTGCGAATTCATGAGGAGGAAGGGGTTTGGTTGTATTGTTATACTCGAAACGGAAATCGAGTGCGACGTTGTTTCTCAGTTTGGCAGGGCTGGGTACCAAGAGAAAGGTCAGACGGAAGAGATTGCAGTCAAATATCCAAGAGAAGGGCTGGAGATAGAAACCAACCAGTGTTAAGGATGTCGGTGAGTGAATGGTGGCTGAAGCCCACGAAAAGAGTTGGTGAACAAACAAAAGTGAATGCGAAAAAGGCGCATCAACGCGACCCGACAGCCAAGGCGAGGGGGCAAGTACTGGAGGCAGGGGAAGCTGCGGGAAGTTGGGAAGAGGTGATCCGGACTGGAACCTGACATTTAGCATGCGGAGAGAAGAACGTAGAGGAAACACTCACTGTTTGGTGAATGTGGCAACTATACCCAGAAGTGACAGCGAGAACAGAAGCGGAAATCGCCGCAGGGAGGTCTTCAAGGTGGAAGAGGTCTCGGTGGGAGGTCCCAGGTAAGTACCTCTTGGGTGAAAAGCTCTCTGGATCCTGCCTAGGCAACGCTGGAGCGATGAGGCTAGGACGACGACTCTGGGGCAACGATTCCGGGTGACGATACCTCGTAACCGTAGGGGCAAACCCTCGTCCTTCCTTTGGGTAGTCCTAACAGTACAGGCGGTGGGGGATCTAGACTGGGAAAACAATCATTACAACAGGATGAAATGATACCAGGAGGCATCACGGCTCAATAGTGAGAGAAATATGGATATGACGACTGCCGTGTTGTTGTGATGAACTGACAGAAGCAAAAGACGGAATGATGGGCAAATTCATCTCAGTGCTGGTAGAATGCGTGACATCCTGAATAGCATGTCTCTTTTCTAGTCACTATGCCATACCTTGCCTTCGAGCAAATCGACAACAATGCCAGTGCTCACTGCTTATACGTCCACTCCTGTCGCCTACCTAGAATAAAACGCAGTTTACTTGAAGGGATCTCTGATGGGCTTTCAATAAAGACAGCAGTATGGGAAATTTGTTTGCTCTGTAAGCACAACAAAGCATATACTTGCACTTGTCATTCTTGGGATTGCTCTGGAGTTGCTATCTATCAGTCAAGAATCATCATCTCTTGTCCTGGTTGCATGAAAAGGAGTGATTGCGAAGGCAATATAATGCTTTAGATTCATATGCAGAGAAGCTATAAGATAGCAGGATTCCATTTTGCATGAGAAGGAGCCATGTGTAAGCCCTATACTTCGATGAGGTGTGGTGCGTGGTAAACTCCCGTTCCAGGTACGTGGCACATCAGAAGACGATGATTAAACCGACGATGCCGTTGCACGTACGGAAATATATAGTAGTACTGGCATGGGAAAACCAAGGCTCTATATTGACAACATATCCATCACAGCAGTTGAATCCTACCAAACCTCCTCTCGAAGATATCGTTCCAGTCGAACAGCACACATAGCAAAAAGAGTACCAGGTAACCCAAGCCGGCCACGAGGTACATGACATCCACACTGACGGACCCCACAACGTAGAACAGAAGACCCAGGAAGCGCCGGAAGGTCATGCGAGGCTCCCGCTCGAGGACAATGTTCTTGCGCGACCGGAAGAACTGGGCGACCGAAAGCAAGATCAAGGCGACGGACTGCATGGCGACGGAGCCGAGGCTAAGAGAGCCGCGGGCGCGCAGGCGGCCGGCCGTCTTCATCTGCTTGATGAACTGAAAGACGACGAGGAAGGCGTCGGCGGTGCAGAGCAGGCTGATCCACGTGGCCCACAGGACCTTGTAGGCGACGGCGAGGCGTCCCGGCTCCGAGGCGGGGGCTAGCGTGCTGGCGAGGAGGATGCCCAGGGACACGGGCAGGGTGCCGGCCAAGTAGGACCAAAAGATGAGGCGCATGCGGGGCGAGCTCAACTTGTGAGCATGCATCTCCTCGGGGAGCCAGTCCGACATGCGGCGGGCCCGGGCCTCGTCGGGCTGGGGCTCTTCAATCCGCGGCTCCGTCCGGTAGCGGATATACACGGCAAAGCTGGGGGGCGGGGACAGTCAGCAATCCGGGGCGCCGAGGGGTTAAGGGACCGGGGGGGGGGGGGGCTCGGGCAGCCACACGCACAGCAGCACGGCGCAGAGCCATTGTACAAAGACCTCGAGAAGGCCGAGGAGGGCCGAGTAGCCCCGCCAGGCCCGGAGCTCGCCGGCGGCGAGGCAGCCGAAGGCGTCATAGTAGACATTGTGGCTCAGGCGGAGGGCGAAGGTGGTAGTGGAGAATAGGTAGTGATTGAGGATGTAGTAGGGCGATATCCCCTTGGTGCCATGGCGCCGGATGACCACGACCTGCGGCACGTAGGAGGCGACGATCCAGAGGCACAAGATACTGCCGACAACGAGAGGTTAAATCGGGGGCTACCATGCGTGGGTTGGTTCACGCGGAGGGGAGGAAGCTCGAGTACATGGATACATAGGTAGTTATGCCGAGGAGCAGGGCCCGGGGGAGAAAAAGGATCTTGCTTACGACTCAAGGACGGTGCGTATTGTCGACTGGTACGGTAGCGGGTGCTCGCATCCCGACGAGAGCAAGTAATGCAATGCAGCAACCATGGAGCGCGGCAGGCGGCAGCCACGGAAGAGAGGAGAAAAGAGGAGAGGAGAGCAGAGGAAGGGTGTCACGACGAAAGCAGAGAGCGGCGGCGGCGGTGGATGCGTTAAAGGGACGAAGGAGGAATTGCGCGACTTCTCGAGAGAGAGAGAGAGACACACACGCGGCCTGTAGGAAGCCCAGGATGGCGAACGTGAGGGAACGGCACCCGAGATAGCGGAGCTTGATATCCTTTAAGCTCGGCGGGCGCGCAACGCAACGCAACGTCGAGCCAAAGTGACAGAGGGGCAGGAGAGTCGATCTGCGCTGTCCGTGGCGCATGTGTTCGTACGTTCTTCTTCACTGCCACGGCATCTTGGACCGATCCCATTGCTCACAGGCAGAGGTGCATATGTAAGAAGTAGGTAATCAGCAGCAAACATAAGAAGTACCCAAGTGCATGCCCTATTCCCGACCAGTAGCAAGCATGGAAGGCAAGTACTTGCGCTGCAGTACAGCCGATGGAACGACAAGCCGCCTTCGATGCAGGACCACGTTGAGCGACCAAAAAAAAGTACAGACCTCGCCGCATCCGCCATTCGCCACGGCCGCCGGGCCTAGACATGAGGATCCCGGAACGAGCCCGTCATCCTCGTTCCTCCCCTCAGCAAACCCGCAACGCACCCCTGCTTCAATCCGGGAGCATCCGAGGGACAGCGATAAGGAAACACAAAAAGGGACCTTCATTGATTCCCCCGCACACTTTCGTGGGCGCAACGGTCCACCATGCACAAGTGGATTGGAGGCCGACAGGTACACAGCAAGTACAACCGTCTGCCACGCCTAGTTATCCATCTCTGTTGCTTCAACCGACTTCGTACCCCGACTCCCAGCATGCCCATTTGCCATTGAGACCAAGAACCGATGCAACAACATGACCCTGCATGAGCCGAAGCGTCAAACTCCACGCCGGCGGATGTACCCACCATCACAGCTCGCCGCCCCTCCTTCCTGGGGAGGCCAGAGGACCCAGAAGCCACCAAAGGATAGCCATTCTTTTGTCCACCGCAACGGGCAGCAGGTGTAAGTGATGTCTGGCAGAGCCCTTGGCACCATGCAAGCGTCCCGGGCCGTGGTATAGAATGGTAATACCTGCGTCAGGACACCGTGGGAATGGAGCGGCATATCTGTGCCCACGCAGAGGGGTGGGGGCGTTGAGCCAGCGCCTCCTGCTTGAGTCTTCCCCTGGCGCCGTCTAGCTCGTCAGCGCCAGCACCGAGCACGACACGCTGACAGTACCGGTTCGGCAGAACGCAGCACCTCTTCGCCGGCCGGATCCGGACCCAGACGCCGTACCCCAAGCCCAACCCCCGGCCCCACCCGCCCTCCGGCAGGGATTCCGGTTCCCAAACGGTGGGTAAAACTATAAAACCTGCTGCTTCATCAAGGACGAGTCCGCCAAGGACGCCAGCTCGCTTCCCCCGGATAGGCCTTGGACAGTACAACGCGGCGAACACCAGGGGCCTACGGATCTACGGCGTCCACGCCGCCGGTGCCGTTGGCATGGCGTCGAGGGTTTGGTCAAGAGGGGCCGACTGGGCGCAGAATCTCAGCATGTCACCAAGTCATGCGTTGGCATGTTGTAGCAGCATTTGGAGGCCAGAGGCGTGTCGCGCAGCCTCGTGGAAATTATGCAGAGTCCAAATACTGTCGTTTGAATTTGGTATCCTCGTCGTCTTCGGTTGCATGCTCCCCTCCCGAGTCTCTTTTTCTTCCCCCCCCCCCCCGTGATTGTGCGTACCAACTATGATTGGGAACGGACATCGCTCTGCAGACCCATTCAGTCGAAACTGGCCGTTTCTCTCTAAATACTCCTGGATACGGTCTGCCCCCAGACAAGCGTTCAATACTTGCTGTTCTTCTGGATGCCGATGCTTGTCTTCAGCGATCGATCGATTTTCGTAGTTTCGCTCTTTTCGGCGCTCGGAGGCGAAAGGGGTCGGTGTATGGCACGTATGCCTCCACTATTGGATCTTCGTCAAAATGGAGCGAGCGAAAACCAACTCGGGATAATAGTCTAGTCGCTGGTCTGTGGTTTGATGGTATGTTTCATTACCCGCAGAAAATCATCTACTCGCTTTTGGTGCAGTTTGATGCGAGCCACTTGAGGTACGCCAACACAATGCCGCCCATGCCCTTGATCAACCTATCCGCCGTCCCCATGGCCGCCGCGACCAGGGAAATAATGCATAATCCCTTCCAGGAGACTAGCGGGGTGCTGGTGACGGATATTCCGCCATTTCGCCGTCGCCGCCCAGGCAGCCCGCTCGTCCATGGGCGCTCCTTATGCAGGGTGTCCCGGCCGCGGTCTTAGGGGTGGGAAACCGGGTGGTGGCCGCCGTCAATGGTAGTAGTTCTTGTAGACGGTGCACTCGGGACCCCCCTGGCAAGCCGTGGGCGCGGGCGACGGGATGTAGCCCTCCTCGACGTGGACTGTGCGGCCGCGCTCGTACAGGACGGGGGCGACGCGGACGCACGAGACGGACGAGCACGACCGGCTGCTGTGCGACGCCCGCGACCTCGCGTGGTGGTGCCCATGGCTTTTCCGGCTCGCGCCGCGCCCCATGGCCCAGCAGCAGTAGGCGAGCCAGAACAAGACCAGGATGCCCAGGATGCTGCCGATGACGATGCCCGCGATGGCGCCGCCGCTCAGGTTGTTGTTGTTGTTGTTGTTGCCGTTGTAATACCCGCCGCCGTGGCCGTTGTAATAGCCCTGCCGGCCGAACAGGCTGGGGAGGCTGTAATGCCATTGTTTGGGGGCGGGGGGGCTCATGGTGGGATGTAGACCCGGGAAGGGGTTTCGGTAGTCTGTCCTGCGTCCTATCGAGATGGCCACCAGGGATTTGTACGAGAACTGCAGAGGCGCCAGGAAGCCGCGATACTGGCCTACGAGAGGCGGTCGTGGGTGGGCGGCGGCAGCAACGGCCATTATGGATAAAAAGGGGCTCGGGGCCGGCTAGGCGTTGTTCTAGGCTCACGGAGTGTAGCTGGACGGGCAGGAGGCGGACAGCGCACAATCCTCTCGTCGAGGGCAGGATGAGACGTCGCTTCCGTCAGGACTCAAGACATTTTTGTTTGCGGCTGTCGTCGAGCTGTCACCGACCTGTGCTGACGACAACGTTTGCGCGGCGCCAGCCAACGGGCGGCGGACTGCGTAGGTTCCCGTGAGACAACGCCCGAGGCCGACGTTCTTGGCTGTAGCTGGTCTCGTGTTCCTCGCCCCCCCATCAGATGCTGGTCCTGAGTCTAAACATCCTTCGCCATCGCGGGCCTCAAGCCCGCGAGTTGCGCGCCAATAGGGGACGCTCAGGTACTACGAAACCCTTCGTACCACGCCGTCTGCCGCTCCCCCACCCAATGAGGTCCGGAAAGCTCTCACCAACCTCCGGTCCCTCCCAGAGACTGCCCAAGCGGCCACGCAGCCCATGCCGTCGTGTGAAGACTTGTCAAGAGCCAGCGCCCTCGTCTCGCACCCTAGCTCATGCCACCCGCCCGCTGCGAGAGTTTGAACGCCGCCGATGCTCTGCAGCGAAGCGCTGCTGGATGACCTCGGCGGGCACACTCGTGGGCGAGCCTCGATAAGGCCGACGCGTCAGCAGCAAGCCCAACGGCCTTCCCCCCATGGCACGATGGGCGGGAAGAAGGCGGGTGGGCCAGTGCAGACCATGGGCGGTGCATGAGGACCGACGTGTCGTGGCCGAGAGAGGCCCGCGGGCGACGCTGCCTTGCCTTTTGCCGGATGCAGAGTGATGCTGGATGATCCGATCAAGGCTTTGGGGCGGATCATAAATAGAAATACCTTGGGGCTCAATCAAGCACCCGTGCCGTCCCGGTTCGATTCGGGCGTTCTGGGCCCGCCCCATCCTCCAATGGGCCTATTCCACTGCTATGCATGGATGCAAGCAAGAGAGCTGGGATGAATTGACGCAGGGCGTTCCCGCCTCCACAGATGCTGTGGCGGTGGCCGCTGCCCAGCGAACAGTGCTGGGGAGCACAATCGTGGTTGCATTTCGAGCTAGAAGACTAATGCTGAGCAGCAGCGCAGATGGGGGTTTTTCGTCACAAGCGGTCTTTGAGACGGAAATAAAGGGGGTGATGAGGATGGGCTGCTCACTTCATCTCTGTCTCGTTCCCAGTGAGCCCTGGGCGCCCAATCTAGCGACACCGCTAACCCACAATCTAAATGCTTCAAGTATCGCCTACGACAGGCAATGGGCGGTGGCGGCGGCTTCGGCATTGGCAATTGGATTGCCAACAGCGACCAACCAAAAAGACGATGGGCACGACGGGGCTCAGCTGGCGAGCACCATCGATCCATGGATCAATTGCTAGCGACCGACAACAGAATGGGTCTCCTCGCGATGGGCCCCTCCCCCCCCCCCTCTTCCCCCATGCAATCGCGCTCGGATGGGATCGGGATGCGGATGTATCGGGCCTCTTCTGGCTTCGGCCCCCCTTGGCAGCAGCGAAGCAAGGGCAAGGAGGAGGAGTAGGAGGACGTAGGAGGAGGAAGAGGCGCTCACTCATGCGCACAAGAGACGGACAACGCCATATGAGACAATGGACATCAATGCCGCCACCGAGGGGTCCGAGCCATGTTGTCACCATCGGCTTACCTGGGATGGGCAAGACGGAGAGCGACCAGACACTGACGCACGTTTGACAGGACCACCCGGGAGAAGCAAAGAAAAAATGAGAAGAAAAAGAATTAAAGGAACCCCATACGTATCTTGTGAGTGGGGTCGAGGTAGTATCATCCATGACTTGCTCGTTGGAGGTGTCCCGACAAGCCTGCCGAGCCCCGTCACCCCCGTTCTGTTATTGATGCATTTTATGCAGCCGGCCAGCGTCATTGCGAGCAGCACCACAAAGACGCAGCGGATTCCTCGGATGAAACAAAACAATGATGTGACGCGGCCACGGGAGCCGGCAGCAGCAGTACCAGCAGCAGCAGTACCAGCAGCAGGCGGGCAAGTTGGATGGCAGAAGCTCGGCTATGGGGGTAACGAGAGGATCGAAATTCATGGCCCCGGGGCGGATGCCGTCTAGCTGCGACCATGATCCGCCCGGTGGAGCAGACGATGGGCATGGAGATTGATTGCGCATCCATCCCATCTCCATGGTTCCAAGCCTCCTCCACCGCCGAGTGCGCGAGACATGACCTCGACCGGCTCGCCAGATGGATGAAGCATCTGGACAGACGGTGTCTAATGAAGTTGCGCCGGCGCTGCTCGTCCGGGGTGCGCGTCCATGGATCCGTGTTTGCTTGCGCCTCGCTCATGGCCAGAAACTTGGCTAGGCTTCGCTTCGATGCCATCCCATGCCACCTACGCCTTGCCTGTAGGCGCTTGGCTCTGTCCCGGCTAATTCACCGTGGCCGGTGTACCTGCATTAGCGCAACGCCCCCCGGGCCCCTTCTGCCCTGGATTCTGCCCTAGCCTGCCCATCCCCATCCCTAACCACGCTCATGCCCCCCCGGTCTCGACAGGCTCGTGTCAGAGGACGACCATCATGTCAATCCGCCCGCAATGGGGAAGCGACGGCCGCGCGATTGGCATGTTCGCGAGCGAGATATATCCACCTCCTTTTCTTCGTACTTTCCAATTTCCATGCCCGGCCCGTCCGCCCTACCACTCGCTCTCTTCCCTCCATCCCTAACCCCCGTTTACTAGTACCACGCGTGCTTCCTCCTCGCCCCCCAAAGGCGGACACCGTCATCGTCTGAGCACTCATCCATCCCTCCGTAGATGTGTGGCACACCCTCCGAACCTCGTCCGCTCGCTCGGCATTGCTTTGTTCTGATCTGAACACCCGCGCCGGCGCCCAGTTCCGCGTCGCCCTCCTTCAACGAAAGCTTCCAATATCCCGTGTCTCACCCCAACAAAGCATAAGATGCCCGTCACGTCTCAGGCCCGCAAGCGCTCCTCCATGGACCAGCTGCTTGAGCTGCTGGCCGACTTGGACGAGGACCAGATGGACCTGCTACTACAAGAGGCCAACTCCACCGTCACCGGCAACATCGAGGTCGCCAAAGGAATCGATTTCTTCGAGCGCCCCGTCACGGTCCTACAACAGCCGCCTCACTCGCCGCCTGCCTCGCCCCGCATCCGAACCTCGCGTCAGTTCATCACCTCGCTCTCGCCGAGGAACCAGTCCGAGCTCCGCCGCCTCCAGAACAACCGCCTCTCTTCCGGCCCCGAGTCGCGGCCCCGAGACGACGCCGGCGCGTACCCGAGCCCCTCGACGCCGCCACGCAATATGAGCCGCGCCTACAAGCGCATCAGCCGGCCCTGGGGCATGCCCTCGCCGACCGCCAACGCCGACCTGCGCGATCTGCTCGCCGCCTACCTCTCGGGCGTCTCAATGCCCTCGGCCTCGGCCTCGTCGTCCTCGTCGGCGGCCACGTCGCCGGCTTCGGCCCAGGCCCCCTTTGCGCCCAGCTCCATTCTCGAGCCCGAGTCCCCCGGCCTGGACCTGCTGGAGCCGTCGCCCCTGCGCAGCAAGAGATCGGTGGCCGCCTTCGGGAAGCCGCTGGAGGAGCCGACACATAACATCGGGGGCATATTCGAGGTGCTGAACGACGCCGGCCGCCGGTGAAGGGCCCGGGCCCGAACCAGGACGGGCACCCAGAGGCCATGGGTGCGCATGCCTCTGGCCATGCGATTGTCCAGACAAGGTTGCGGGAGCTTCTTCTCCCGTCTTCGTTTCTTCCAGCCCACGCAGGCCCAGAGTAGTACGCCCGGGAAGGGGGTCCCGTGGCCAAGTGCCTTTTCTCTTAATGGCCGCCAAGCCTATCGGCCAAGGCGTGCAACCCGGCCACTGGAGCGGCTTCTTTGTTCCCAGCCGCGGCGGACAGCGGCAAAATCGATGTGGGGGAGAGGGGGGGGAGGAAACATGGAAGAGCGAGCCCTAAATGGGCAATGACACTCGGTCCACTTGAAGAATCCAAGGAGACTTTTATCCCGAGGGGTTGAAATTCACTTCCGGGCTGTCCGGATTGGCGTACAGGAATTAGCAGGTCATGTGGTTTTTGACAGCCCATTTTTTACAAATTTAAGATACCCTCGCTGTAAAAAGTAATAACTCCGCATTAGGACTTTTTTCTTCCTATTTGTTCTCGATGTACGTCTATGCACAACTGGACGTCCGATCTCGAGGAACATATGCGGCTCGAGCAGATACGAAAAGCATCGGTATGTAGGCGGTACATGGCAGATGCTGCATGCCTGCCGAGCACCTCAAAGCCTTCGGCTCACGCCGACGTGTCGCAATGTACGATGTAACCCAACCGGATGTTTCTGTTTTAATAAGAACTGCGGCGATGGTATCCTTCACGGCCACCAGCCGACGTTACGGCGTAGTCATCGGCTACCTCTTTTATCCTTCTTTACTTGGGTGTCTTAAGGCGCTTCACCACCCGCAGAACGGATTGGCTGAGTCCCGATCAGGCGGATGCATACCACACGGATGGATCATGACTCGGCAGTCTGACTCTGTTGACGGCTTATCTTGGGCCCGGTTGGTCTGCATTTTTACAGGCATCGTAGTCGTCCTAGCCGATGTGTGTACATACATATTATTAGAGTGCAGTGGAGATATGAAGACCAACCTACTGGCCCCAGCCAATGCTTCTTCACCCCTAGGGCGCTTATTTACTGCATCTATGCTGCCGGGGGCATATGCACCTAGTCGGGTTTGCTGTTCGTGTCTCACTTTGTTATCAATGCCTACATCCTGCTGCGGAGAACAGCACGCTTCGCATAGCCGCGATTGGGTAGGTAAATCCATTACTGACTTCATGTAGGTAGGGACTTCGAGCTCAAGTCGGCGATCCGGAAGGGTCCATGGCCATTTATCTCTTCCGGAAATGCAGCAGCCGCAGCAGCAGTATCGAACCGGCAAGTCGGATACAATATAAATGGAAAACGGGAACGGTGGACGTTAAGTGCGCGGTGGGTGTTCTTACAATGGATCGCAGACGCGCACCTACGGCATCGACACCCGTTAGCAACCCTGCACTGTGGATCTTCCGACGGCACAGGGTCCACGGAATTGGTACCAGCCCGACACTTGCTGTCACAAGAAGAAACTCCACCAGCTTACCCGGAACGTCTTCCTGCGCGAGTTGACTTGTTCAAACAAACCACCACCTACTACGGCTCCCCTCAAGTGGGCAATCCCTTGGCTTTCTCCCCGCCGTCCCGATACTGCTGCTGCTTGCCTCACATGCGCCTTCCCATTCCCTCGCTTCCAATCCGAGCCAAGCCCCCGGCAGAACTGAACCCACTTGCGACTACCTGTGACAGCGCGAATCCGCCACGCACGTCTCCATCCCTACATCAGACCAGATAGGTTGTTCTGCCTCTCGCCCCCCCCCAAGTGCAGCAGCAGGCAACAGCGAATCAGGGTTATCTCCGTACATACAACCTACGGGACCTACCTGAGCTATCGGGTTAGCGTTACACAGTACAGCACACGAGAACCTGCCTTGCGTTCCGACCGCCTTCGTCCCGGCTGCCCCGACTTGACACCTCGCTCTCTCCGCCTCGTCGTGTGCCGCCTGCGACCCTCGGTCCCGGCCCCAGCTCGTTACTTCCCAGACCTTACAGGAATGCCCCGGTTGCGGGATGCCGCCTTCAAGCTCGTACCGACCGACCGAACCGCCAGACTCGCCGCTCCATGATTCCGACTCGGATGCCGATCTAGACCTGCAGGAGCTCGATCCCTCCAGCGCCACTGCCTCCCACCAAACGAGCTCCAGGCTCTTGGGCCAACACCCTGCCAGCCCCGAACAAAGAGCCCCGCGCATCGCTCTTCGGAATCTCCGCATGGGTGCGCTGAGGCGTCCCGGCAACCGGAATCGCGGCTATGGCGACCTCGGCGGCGACCGGGACGGCGACGAGGACGCCATGGGGCTCCTGGACGAAAGCCAGGAGCAGCGCTATTCGGATGGCAGCCGGCATGCCGACGACGACGCCCCTCTGCTCAACCAGCCCGGGCAAGCTCGCCCGAGACGACCGCCGGCGAACGAGAGACTGGCCAGCCTCGGCGCCTCGCTTCGACTGCCTAGTTTCATGTCGGGCGCCGGCGCCGCCAACAAGCCCGACGACGACGATGACGACGACGCCGGCCAAGAGGACGACGATCCTTCAGCTTCCAGGGCCATAGCCGTCGGCTCCTCCCAGTCCACTCGCTTCCCGCCCAATGTCGTGTCCAACGCCAAGTACACAGCCTTCACCTTCTTACCCGTCACCCTATACAACGAATTCTCCTTCTTTTTTAACATGTACTTCTTACTTGTGGCTTTGTCTCAAGCGATCCCCGCTCTCCGGATAGGCTACCTCTCGACCTACGTCGCCCCTTTGGCCTTTGTTCTCATGATAACCATGGGAAAAGAAGCGTACGACGACATCGAAAGGCGGCGGAGGGATAAGGAGGCAAACTCGGAAGAGTATGCCGTGCTTCAGTTCCACGAGCCCGGCGCGCATAACCTGCCACCCTCGCGTTCCCCGCGAAAACTGAAGTCGTCAAGCCTCCGAAGGGGGCGGCGACCGAATGGGGACCGGCTGGCGGATATCCGCGAGGAGGAAGAACAGGCCGAGGGCCAGGGCTTAGGCCAGGCCTCCTCAACCGTCCAGGAGGTCAGCAAAAAGTCGCGCGACTTGCGAGTGGGCGACGTACTCAAGCTGAGCAAGGGGCAACGCGTACCGGCCGATGTTGTTGTGCTCAAATGCACCACCACCGATAATCTCAATGCCCCTTCGAAATTTCCCGCCACTGAAGAAGAGTCGTTGCTGGTCGATACAGACGCCGCTGATGATGCGGGGTCAGGAAAGGGCAAGGCCGTCGAATCGGCCAATCCAACCGACGAGGGCAGCTCCAGTGGGGAGACTTTCATTCGGACGGACCAACTCGATGGAGAGACCGACTGGAAGCTTCGCCTGGCATCACCGCTGACGCAGAACCTGCCTCTCGAGGAATTCGTCCGCCTCCGGGTCACCGGTGGCAAGCCCGACAAGAAGGTGAACGAATTCGCTGGCATGGTGGAATTGATGCCCTCGCGACTAGACGCCATGGATCCCCATGCCGACGTTGGACGCGGCGACGACATGAACGCATCGGCGCCTCTGTCTATCGACAACACTGCCTGGGCCAATACGATCATTGCGTCGCAGGCTATCACATTGGCTGTCATTCTATATACCGGACCACAAACCCGGTCGGCTTTGTCAACCTCTCCCTCGCGCTCGAAAACAGGCCTGCTGGAGTACGAGATCAACTCGCTCACCAAGATTCTTTGCGCGCTGACCTTGGCTCTGTCCGTCATTCTGGTCGCCTTGGAGGGCTTCAGCAACACCGAGGGGAACATTTGGTACGTGAAGATTATGCGATTCTTGGTACTCTTCTCCACCATTGTTCCTATCAGTCTCCGCGTCAACCTGGACATGGGAAAGAGTGCCTACTCGCGCTTCATCCAGCGGGACCCGGGCATCCCAGGCGCTGTCGTCCGCACCAGCACCATCCCCGAGGATTTGGGCCGGATCGAGTACTTGCTGAGTGACAAAACCGGAACGCTCACTCAAAACGAGATGGAAATGAAGAAGATCCACGTTGGCACAGTTTCGTATGCCAACGACGCCATGGATGAAGTTACAACCTATGTGAGACACGGATTCGCTCTCCCTTCGGACAATCAACTCGTTACACCATCATCCAGCTACAACACGACGTCAGGAGTCACCGCCACCCGTACCAGACGTGAGATTGGCTCTCGAGTCAGAGACGTTGTTCTCGCCCTCGCTCTCTGCCACAATGTGACGCCCACGACGGATGAAGAAAACGGCGAGGTGGTGACATCCTACCAAGCATCCTCCCCCGACGAAATCGCCATCGTGCGCTGGACCGAGTCGGTCGGTCTGCGTTTGGCGTCCCGTGACCGCAAAAGTATGACGTTGGTGTCGACCGACACTGGAAAGACTACAGTGCAAGTCAAGATCCTCGACGTATTCCCCTTCACGTCCGAGGGGAAGCGCATGGGCATCATCATTCAGTTCAACGAACGTCAGAACGACACGGCCCGGTCGGGCACTGGCGAGATATGGTTTTATCAGAAGGGTGCCGACACCGTCATGGGGGCTATTGTGGCGGCCAATGACTGGCTGGACGAAGAAACCGCCAACATGGCTCGGGAGGGCCTCAGGACTCTGGTTGTCGGTCGCAAGAAGCTTTCTCCGGAACAGTACCGCGAATTCTGCACCAGCTACCAGGCGGCCTCCCTGGCTATCAACGGGCGTGACGCCGGAATGCAGCGTGTCATCTCCCAGCACCTCGAGCGTGATTTGGAGTTGCTGGGAGTGACCGGTGTCGAGGACAAGCTGCAAAAGGACGTCAAGCCATCGCTAGAGCTCCTGCGTAACGCTGGTGTCAAGATTTGGATGTTGACGGGTGACAAGGTTGAAACGGCAAGGTGTGTGGCTGTAAGCTCCAAGCTGGTTGCGCGCGGACAGTACATCTACACGGTGACGAAACTGAAGAGGAAGGACAATGCGCAAGACCATCTTGATTTCCTGAGAAGCAAGACGGATTCCTGCCTCCTGATTGACGGAGAGAGTCTAGGGCTTTTCCTCACACACTTCAGGACCGAATTCGTCTCGGTGGCGGTTCTCCTTCCCACCGTGGTCGCCTGCCGCTGCTCGCCCACGCAAAAAGCCGAGGTTGCCAAACTCATCCGGGAATACACCAAGAAGCGGGTATGCTGCATTGGCGATGGCGGCAATGATGTCTCGATGATTCAAGCAGCTGACGTGGGTGTCGGTATCGTCGGCAAGGAGGGACGACAAGCCAGTCTCGCGGCCGACTTCTCCATTGAGCAGTTTTGTCACCTGACCAAGCTCCTGGTCTGGCATGGACGAAACAGCTACAAACGAAGCGCCAAACTCGCGCAGTTTGTGATCCACCGTGGCTTGATCATCGCTGTGTGCCAGACTATGTACAGCATTGCTATCAAATTCGAGCCTGAGGGCCTCTACAAGGTATGTTCGGCTTCTGTTACCACCTCTTCTGACACGCCGATCACTCATGCCTATGACAGGACTGGCTTCTTGTGGGCTACGCGACATGCTACACGGCCTTCCCCGTCTTGTCTCTGGTGCTCGACAAGGACGTTGACGAGAATCTCGCGAACCTGTACCCCGAGCTCTACAAAGAACTTACATCAGGGCGGTCCCTATCCTACCGGACCTTCTTTGTGTGGGTATTTGTATCCATCTACCAAGGCGGCATGATCCAGGGACTCTCGCAGATTCTGACCGAAGTGGACGGCCCGCGGATGGTGGCCGTGAGCTACACGGTCTTGGTCCTCAACGAACTGCTCATGGTGGCCTTCGAGATTACAACGTGGCACCCTCTCATGATCCTTGCTTTGGTTGGGACGTTCCTCTTCTACGTTGTATCGGTCCCTTTTCTGGGCGGCTATTTCGACCTCGAGTTCATCCTCACTGCGTAAGTGTCTCCCCGGCTCATGGTGTAGTGGCGGCATGCTAACGAGGGTCTTCCAGGGGTTTTGCGTGGCGCGTGGTGGCCATCGCATCGGTGTCGCTGATACCGCCGTACGCGGGCAAGTTGATTAGGAGGACGATGAAGCCGCCGTCGTACCGGAAGGTTCAAGGGATCTGATGGGATGTGTACCTAGTAGCAACTCTGCATTATTGGGGCGTTGGAGCATCAGGACGGCGTTTGTGGCTCTCAAAGGGCCCCCGTCTCTTTCCTCATTTTATACCAAGCCCGTATCTGCAGCCAAGCCCGCAGCCTCAGCAACGGGCCCTGCGCGTCAACCATGTGGCGATGGCAGACCGCGAAGCGCAGCGGCTCCCTTTGCCAGAGTACCCAGTGATATGTAACCTGTCCGGCGGACGGAAAATGTTGAGTGTCTGTACCGAATGCTCGCTGAAACTCGGCGTCATGGGTGGCGGGCGTATCTCTTTTGGGAGGACAGGGCCGGGGAAGGCAAATTAGCGAGCGGCGCCGAACAGGCCGTGCCGCTCTCCATGGCTCGAATCCCCACAGATTGGCAGACGGAGGGGGTGAAAGGGAAAGAGGAGCTCTGGCAGGGATGCGTCATTTTTAGCTAAGCGGGTCGCGGAGATGTGGCCCGTTGTATCACACGATAGCCTCTCCTTCGGGGCTGGTCGCTCCACCAAGCCGCACTTGCGGTGCCCCCGCGAAAATACCTTGGGTGTACATTGGTCCCTGTTGGGCGGGTATTTTTTTTTTCCCTGGCAATGTCGACGACCTTGCTCCGCATGGGGTGTTTGCCTGTGGTGATGGGGCGAGAAAGTAAGGGCATATGGCGGCTGCTGCTGCTGCTGCTGCTGCTGCCGCCGCCGCCGCCGCTGTTGCTGCTGCCTGCTTCAGTTGGGCCGCACGGCGTAGTCGCAAATGCCCGAGAGTGGAAGAGCGAGAGCCGATGGAGGAGGGGAGAAGAAGGGCCCCGAACGCCGGGGCAGCAAGAATTCAGCTGGATGGGGTGGATCTCGACAGCCCTGGGTATCAATGCTTGTTTATTAAGCCTGAGCTGGCGCTCTGAAGCCTGCAGGGTCACTACCTACGTAGATGGCTTCATGTAGATAAGTATGTATGTTAATATGTAAGTACGTACGTACGTATGAGAATTGGCGTTCGAGGGCTGCAGGATGACTACATTACTACTACTACTGCACTGCCGCCCGTACCCTGTTCTATGCGCCGCCGAGCGCGACATACGCTTGTGCGTGGCCGCTAGCCAGGGATGCGGACGACGCAGCCAGCCAGCCTGACATGCATCCAGGCAATAACCGCCGACGATCTGCGCTCCGGCTAGGCAGGCAAGAAAAAAAGTTTCTCTGCTCTTCCTTTACCCCTTCTTTTCCCTCTCCCTCTCTGGCCTGGAAGGTTGTCGAAACGAGCTGTCGAGTCTGGTGAGCGGTTTCCGTCTATCGCCGGCTGTAATTGCGGTGTCGGGCGCGGTCGGGACAGCCACCCGCAGCCTCTTGTTCTCGAGGCCATCCGTCTGCTGAGGATCTCGTGATTCTTTCTTCCTTGGTTCCCAACGGGAAATACAAGATGAGTCGGGGGACGGGGGTGTCGGCGCCGTCGTCGCACAGGCGACCTAAGCGACGTAAAACGCAGGGACTGGGGGCTGGCGGCCCAGTGCTCGAGCTGGTGTGTAGTCGTATACGATTATACTTGATCGCACATTTGTTGGCGAATCGGGCGGCCGTCGCAAGCTGGGGGAGAGGTACGTAAGGTGGCCCCCCCCCCGTTGTAGCTCCCAGGCCCTGATCCCTACCTAAGTAGTACCCAGCAGAAGCTGCTGCTGCTGCTGCTAGCTGTATCCGAATGGCATTCCCATTACCACCAAAGGCCGCTTATTTTTACCCACCGCGACTCCAGCGCCCACACCCCATGGAGAGCATGGGGAGGTACCGCCGAGGTAGCGGATCTTGGCCGATAGCAGCGCCCAATGGGCGACGACGAACCGTGGCAGCTCGTAGGACGCAGCCCCGTCGGCAAGCGGGGACGCGCCTGGGGCGAGGGAAGGGGGCCTGGGGAGAGCTCTCCTCACGCTATGCTCCCTCTCGGCTTTTTTCCCCATGCCCAATGCCCATCTGTCTCTTGAGCTCTGTTCCGGGCGGTCGGCCTGGCTGGACGGAGCCACCGAGCTACGTAACATTGATCCCTCTCATACCTGCATGGCCTTTGTATGTGCTCGGCCTGCCCGCCTACGTCAAAAATCTTGGAGAGCTGGAGCTGGGCGGCCGCGGGCAAAGGTGCACGATCAAAAGGCCATGCCATCATCCATGACCGAATATGTACCAGACCACAGGATACAATGGGGGGGTGGTGGCTGGCTCGCTGGGCTTGCCGCGAATCCGCTCGCCCGCCCGTTCCCATGCAGACCCGACGCCCAGTCCGTCAGTTCGTGACCGGGCCAGCAACGGCCGACGCGCCCCAAAAAGCATGGTGACACAATGAAACCTCATGTCAGGCAGGTATTTCGACGTCGGTCGTTTGTCAGGCGTGCCGTAGCCCATCAGGAATGGATGCAGCACGTACCCAGATGGCTGGCTGGCGGGCAAACCTCGTAGGCCTGGCACGCCTGGGCAGCTGGGGGAGGAGCCCAGGCATGGGCGTCCATGGAGTCGATGGGCAGGCATGCAAGCATGGGAGAGCTCCATTTGTGGACGAGGCTACAAACCGAACATCTCCATCGTTTCTGCCGCTTCGCCCAAGCTCCTCCTCTCCCCATCTTTCCCATCCCACTTTGTCCCACCACCACCACCACCACCACCATCATCTGCTCCCTCCCTCCTCCTCCTCCTCCTCTCCTCCTCTTCCCCCTCCCCATTGCATTGCTATCGACAGACTCGCGAATTCCTGCCGTCGGCACAATCTGTGGAAGCTGCGTGATTTCTTCCTCCCCTCCGCCGCGCCGTCGTCATCCATTGTGCCGCTGGGCTGTGCCCCCCTCCCCAGAGACATTGGTCCATCCATACGTCAGAAACTCTAGGTACCAAGCTCCCGTCATCCCATTCTACTGCTCCTGCTGCTTGCATGCTGCACTTCCTCGCCCAATTGCAACCCCCAGGACAGCTTCCTCGACTACGGACCGAGGGCGGCTTGGGCTAGCAGCTGGTCGGCCATTCACTCGTCTGAGACAAGGGCGGCTGTAGTCGCTGCTGAACTCTATCCCGCCTCCGCTTTCCTGTCCATCCTCCGCAATCGCCGTGCTCCGTGAACTCGTGCCACCCTCTTCTAACCTCTACGTCCCTACTTAGCAGCGCGTCTTTCCACCTTATCCTCCCCGCACCTCCCTAGCTTCACACACTTCCGTCGTCCCTAGCCACCATGAGCGAGAACGGGGAACGGCCGGGGCGAGAGGTGAAGAACCACATCCTCTTCGAGATCGCCACCGAAGTCGCGCACCGCGGTACGTTGAACCCCAGCCCAACCAATGCCCGTCTGCGGGACCAGACGAGAACTGACTCTCCCCCCCTCAGTTGGCGGTATCTACTCCGTCATCAAATCCAAGGCGCCCGTCACCACGGCCGAATATGGCGAACGCTACACCCTCATCGGCCCTCTGAACCACGCCTCGGCCGCAGTCGAGGTGGAGGAGATGGCGCCCACGGACCCTGAGCTGGCCGCCTCGATCCAGGCCATGCGCGACCGAGGCATTGGCATCCTCTACGGTCGCTGGCTGATCGAGGGCGCTCCCAGGGTTCTGCTGATCGACACCAAGACGGCCTACGGCTACATGAACGAGTGGAAGACGGACTTGTGGAATGTGGCCAGCATTCCCTCTCCGCCGGGCGACGACGAGACCAACGAAGCCATTGTGCTTGGTTACCTTGTTGCCTGGTTCCTCGGAGAATACGTCTCGCGCCAGAAGACCAAGGCCGTCATCGCCCACTTCCACGAGTGGCTGGCCGGTGTTGCCCTCCCGCTGTGCAAGAAGCGCCGCATCGACGTCACCACTATATTTACCACCCACGCCACTCTCCTGGGCCGCTACCTCTGTGCCGGCTCGGTCGACTTCTACAACAACCTGCAGTACTTCGACGTGGATGCCGAGGCGGGCAAGCGCGGCATTTACCACCGCTACTGCATCGAGCGCGCGGCTGCCCACGCTTGCGATGTTTTCACCACAGTATCTCATATCACGGCTTTTGAGAGCGAGCACCTGCTGAAGCGCAAGCCCGACGGCGTCCTGCCGAACGGCCTCAACGTGACCAAGTTCTCGGCCATGCACGAATTCCAGAACCTGCACCAGCAGTCCAAGGAGAAGATCCATGACTTTGTTCGCGGTCATTTCTATGGCCACTACGATTTCGTACCCGAGGAGACGCTTTACTTCTTCACTGCGGGCCGCTACGAATACCGGAACAAGGGCGTGGACATGTTCGTCGAGTCGCTCGCGCGCCTGAACCACCGCCTCAAGACGTCGGGCAGCAAGACTACGGTCGTGGCCTTCATCATCATGCCGGCGCAGACGTCGTCCCTGACGGTGGAGGCGCTGCGCGGCCAGGCCGTTATTAAGTCGCTTCGGGACACGGTCGACGTCATCGAGCGTGGCATTGGCCGCCGTATCTTTGAGCGGTCTCTGCGGTGGCACGACGGCGACCCCATGCCGGATGAGAAGGAGCTTATTACCAGTGCTGATCGGGTCTTGCTGCGGCGCCGCCTGTTCGCCATGAAGCGCCACGGTCTGCCGCCCATTGTCACGCACAACATGGTGAACGACTCGGAGGACCCGGTCCTCAACCAGCTCCGCCGCGTGCAGCTGTTCAACCACCCGCACGACCGCGTCAAGGTGGTGTTCCACCCCGAGTTCCTCAACTCGAGCAACCCCGTGCTGCCCATGGACTACGACGACTTTGTTCGCGGCACCCACCTCGGCGTCTTTTCGTCGTACTACGAGCCCTGGGGCTACACCCCCGCCGAGTGTACCGTCATGGGCGTTCCCAGCATCACCACCAACCTCTCCGGATTCGGCTGCTACATGGAGGAGCTGATTGAGAACTCGAGCGACTACGGCATATACATTGTGGACCGCCGCAATAAGGGTGTTGACGACTCGGTCAACCAGCTGACGTCGCACATGTTTGACTTCTGCGCCAAGAGCCGCCGCCAGCGCATCAACCAGCGCAACCGGACGGAGCGTCTCAGCGACCTCTTGGACTGGAAGCGCATGGGCATGGAGTACGTCAAAGCCCGCCAGCTGGCGCTGCGGAGAGCCTACCCCGGCTCCTTCAGCGGCGACGAGGAGGAGGACTTCATGGCCGGCCCTGACCAGAAGATCTCGCGGCCCTTCTCGGTGCCGGGCTCGCCCCGCGACCGCACTGGCATGATGACGCCGGGCGATTTTGCCAGTCTGCAGGAGGGCCGAGAAGGCCTGAACACCGAGGACTATGTGGCCTGGAAGCTCCCGTAAGTCAACCACTCCCAACCCTTGATGCACTTGGACTGACACATGCACAGAGAGGAAGAGGACCCCGAGGAATACCCCTTCCCCCTGACTCTGCGGAGCAAGAAAATGGCCGTCTCGGGCCCGGCCAGCCCGCTGGAAGCAGCGGGTCAGCTGAATGGCAACTAGGAAAAGCCTTTGGTCTGCTTTATTCGCTTCAGGAAGTAAATAACGCGCTCGCATGGGTCGGTCGCATGGGATCACGGACAGGCCCACGAGCCGATGGAAAATACGAACGACATGGACGATAGTTTAGGCGGACGCCATGGACGATGGTGCAGGCAAACGCCACGGCAAGACTCGGGACTGTCTCTGGCGGAAGGGGGTGTGAGCGTCGGCGAGCACCCTTCCCGTATCTCCCGTGGCTTGTATCACTCGCACATATCGCATTTGCTGGCAGCTTTTTTGTCCGTTGCTCGGGGACGAGAGGGGGTGGTCGGCTTTGGCCTGCGCCCTTGGGCAAAGACGCGACTACAGACTGGCTGTCGGCTGCTTCCCTCTTTTCTCCCGGTACTTGGGCATCTGTATTGAATAGTAATAGGGTACGATAAGTAGGACTGTATTCTCACTATGCATTCTCAAGATGATTAACATCATGACGGCGCCTATGATCCGGCCAGGGGCCGAGGACGTATCGGGGTGACGACACATTGATCGGCGTGGCTGCGCATGGACTGCGTAGTACGGTACTACTTTCCACTACTATTGCTGTTCGACATCGCCGTCTTCGCCCTTCCAACCACGCGCTCGAGTCGCCGCCGTCGCGGATACATTTCAAGAAAAACAAAAGAGCACGAGCACGGTTTCTGAAACTACTTCTCAATTCTACCCCCATGCTCTCTCTCTCTCTGGCTACTCCCATCGCCGCCACCACCAAAAGGTTAAAAGAGGGTTGAAAAACAAAACCGGCGGGTATACTAAAGAAAAGGGGGGAGGGGTAGAGGAATGACGGAAAATAAAAAAAAAGTACATAAAAAGACCAAGAGAGCCTGCCCACGACAGAAAAGAAGAGAAAGTCGAAACCAAGTCATAGCCCCCTTGGTTTGTGTGGTATCTAGATACACAACGACATGCATCCAAAGAGACGTCGGCGTCGTGGCCCCTCTCCCCCCTAAAAGATCATCCCAACGACCAAGTCCGATATCGTCCGAAAAGTCCGTTCCTGCCGCCTAGTATCTCTCCCTCTGTTCCGTGGTATTCTGTTCGTCTCGTTTGCCTCTCCGACGCGCCTTTGCTGTTGTTTCCTTTTTCGAGAAATTGCCCGGGTCGGGCCGGGCCTCAGAGGGTCACGAAGCCACCCGTTCCATTTTCCCCCTTTTGTTTCTTCCGCTTCCCCTTGTTTATCCATCCAAGGACGCCGCCGGGCTTGGAGAGTCAACTCAGCGACCAAGCTGGTGGGGACCTGGGCACATGGCCTGCGGCGCAGCACCTTTCTCACCCTGGCCCACAGCATCGGTTTGATATTCGCAGCATTTTTACTCCCTCCCGGATCACCATCCCATCCTGTTTCCTCGGCCTTTTCCAGCAGCCAGGGGTCCCGTGTTGCTCGCCCAGTACGGGTGGGTTATCCGTGTGGCGATTACGGCACGCACGCGACTAGCAGAGGGTTCCCGTCAGATCGAGGCCGCGATTACACCATAAGTACAAACGGACAAATCGCTCTAGCGCCACAGATCGCGGTCTCCCTTGCCTCCGGCACTGCTCGTGGGACGGGGCCAGTCGTCGCCGCCACCCGCGACACTGTTGTTTCGAAGACCACTGTTGCTGCCTTGGCGGGCGTGGCCCCCAATGGACTTGGGGCTGGCGGGGAGAGCCAGGAAGCCGCCATTACCGTTGCCCATCATGATGCTCCTTCTGGCGCCGCCTGCACCTTCTCTCCAGTTGGCACCCGAGTCGGCGAGACCGTAGCTGCTCAGGGGGCGGTTGCCGCCCACACTCGCCGTACTGCCGGTGCGGGCATGACCGCGCGGGCCGCCAGCATAGCCAGGGTTATCAATGGGATCCATCTTGATAATACCCCAGTCCATGTCGTCGTCGCCCTTGGTAAAGACTTCAAGTGTTTGGTTTAGGTTCAGCACAGGCGGACCCAGGCCGGGTCGGTTGGATGCTGCAGAGGCAAACGGGTTGTTGCTGCTGAAGCGGCTGCCCTGAGGACTGCCGAGACCAGCGCCCAAGCCGCTACCGCTGTTGAAGTTGCGCATTGAGTTTGAGCTGCTGGGGCGGCCCGAATTGGCACCCGCAAAGCCCGGCATAGGTGGCGGCAGGCCGACCAGGAGGTCGGGAAAGTTCAGGTCGCGCACGTAGAGCGCCGTCAGCATGGGGAAGCCGCCGGCGAACAGTGACTGGGCAAGGTAGTTGTAGTAACCCTGCGTCATGCTGGTGTACGCGCTGGCTGAGGGCGCCGCCGTGATCTCGTAGCGGAGCGTCTGGAGTGCAAAGTTGGCGAGAGGCGGCATGGGCGTACTCATGGAAGGGAAGGTAGTGTCGACCTCCTGCACAATCGTGAGGGCCTGCAGCTTCAGAGCATTATGCAGGACAGTGTGCAGTTCCTGGGGCCGCACGCCCGTGTTGATGACGGACAGGACCTTGAGCGTCTGCTGGACATCCGGTCGCTCGACGTAGGCAGCCAGACCGTCCGCGGTGACGCGGGGCGTGTCGACCAGGTCGAGCTCCTCCAGGGCTGGGATGGCGGGCATCATGTCGTTGTAGTGGAGGATGTCGTCGTCAAAAATGCGACTGTCGTTGATCTTCAGAGCGCGCAACTTGGGCATGATGGAGAGGACGTGGCGCAGCACGCCCGGATCCATGCTGATCTTGACGAGCTCCAGGACCTCGAGCTTCTGCCAGACAGTGCCATTGGCCAAGACCTCAAGACTGCGCTCGCTGCCAGCCTTGTATGTCATCTTCCTAAGGTTGGCGCAGCGGGCCTGGACCTCGAGCCGCAGCGTCGAGTAAGCGGGGTCGTCCTCGAACAGTCCCTCGGGCAGGTCGACGTAGCGCAGGTTGGGCAGGACGGACAGGGTGCGGGCGAGGAGGGCCGTCTGCGACTCGCGCAGCATGTAGGGCGTCTTGAAGAACTGCACCAGCACACCCAGTCGCGTGGGGTCGTCCCGCAGGGTGCGGCACAGGAGGTGCAGCCGGGCGGTGGCCGGGTCCTCGGGCACGCCGTTCTTGTCCCAACGGCTGTGACGCTTGCGCTTATCCGAGAGGTAGATCTCGCGCTCGCAGTAATGGACTGAGTCGAGGCGGATGCTGTGGTACATGATGGGCACCGAGGCCTTGCGCCACATGCGGCACACGCTGCCGGCATTGGCCAGGTCGCGCACATCGCAGAGCATGCAGGCATCGGGCAGGGCGCTCTGCTCGCACGTCTCGTAACTTTCGTCGCCCGTGTGGGGGCAAACAAAGGAGAGCACGCGCTGCAGCACGGGGATGGGCAGCTCTAGCCAGGGCGCGAAGACGGTGGGATAGGACGAGGCACCGGCGTTGTAGCCGCCGCCGCTATAGGAGCCCTTGCTCTCATGGTAACCAGCGCCGTGTTGCGAGCCGCCGTCGGCGCCGTAGCGGGCCGGCTGCTTCTCGCCCGCCTTCTCCTTCTTGCTCCGCCGAAAGAACTTCATCAGCTTCATGCCGGGCATATTGGCGGCAGTGGTTGGTGGCGTGGACCGAGCCTGGAGCGAGGAGGAAAAAGCTGGAAGGGAAATTGTGGTCACGCCCGCGTCTCCTGTTGGGTATATAACATCCAACTAGAGCACCACAGCGGAGGAGCGTGCGGCGAGGGCGACGAGGACGACGAGGACGAGAGGAGGCCGAGGTTACAGGGGGCGACGGCCGCAGGGCGATTACGATTGGCGGGCCGGGGGGGGCAGATCGCTGCCCTTTGGAGTGCGTCGCCGTGGGAGGGTCTGCGTTGTTGGTTCGGCTTGGCTGACTGTTGGGCCGTAACTGTCTGGTCCTCGTTGCAGGAGGCAATGCAGGAGACGACCACGGGGGGAAGGGGGAATGGGAGAGGAGGCGAAATAGAGGACGGAAAACGGACAGGAGCTGGCGAGGCTGCGAGGGGGGGAGAGTTCGGGATCTGGTCGTCTCGCCGACGCGCAGTGCCCTGCCGAGAAATTGACGGTAGGGGGGTTCGGCGGTACAAAGGACGACGAGGGGAGGTGGAATTGGGAGGGAAGGGAAGGGGATGACAGGTATGTCTTCCAAGCGTGTAGTAGTAGTAGTAGGTACGTGTACAGTGCCTGCGTGCGCGCGCGTGTGTGAGTGGGTGCGTGGGTGTTGCTAGCCAGTTGCTGCATGTCCTTCTATGGGTGGAAGGAAGGAAGTGCCTGACCCTGGGCGCTAATAGCCCGGGAGGAGCTAGACGCTACGGAGTACGACGGGAAGTATCACAGTACCTAAGGTACGTACACCTACGTATCTACAATAGCTGCTTAGTGGGAGGGGGGGAAGAGGGGAGGGGGGGGGCGACGCAGGACCCTTTTTTCCCTTTAAGGGTGCCCTTGGCTGCTGCTGCCGCTGCTGCTGCTAAAAAACAATTGCGGCAAACGAAACAGCTGCACGGGGAGGGATGGATGGATGGATGGATGGATTGTTATTGGCATCAAGGAATGAAGGACTGCTTGCTGGCTCGCTCGCTCGCTTGCTTTTCCTTGTTTGTTTGCAGGTTTGGTGGATAGGCAGGTAGCTGGAGGGCTTTGAGTATCCGTCCTACACTCGCGCATCGTTAGCTTCGACTTGTTCTACGTAAGACGTAGGGAGGGATTCTGCATGGACGGCACGCTGGGGAGCGCGACTCGTGCAGCAGTGGTTCAACCGAAGCAACCGACCGAGGGGCATCGCGAACCAATCACTGACCTCGGTCTGCAAGGGCTCCAGCAGCAAGCCGGCCTTACGCACGATCAACAAAGCAGACGCGGGGGTGGGAGAGCTTGGGCAAACGTGATTATGCTATGGATGAAGAAAGGTTTGGGATGAATGGACGGACGGGACGGGCTATGGGTACGACGGCTTGGCTGCCAAGAGTGCGCGCGTGCACTGTCGACGAACAAGCTTATCAGCCCTCCCTCTGCCTCTCTCGTTCCTCCTATTGCCAGCGACGCGGGATGGGAGGCGAAAGGGCCAAGCGACGCGCGTGCGTGGTGCGACGGCGGCACGCCGCCGATGAAAGACAAAAACCAACCGGGAAAATGGGACACACCCGTCTGGAACAGCGGCAAGGAACAGCCCAAGAGGGAGCCCAGGGGGGGAACGCCGCCGTGTCGGTAGATTGGACGACAGCGCAATTACTAACTAGCTGGCCGTGGGGAGCGCGAGAGATTCGATGTCTGATGATCCTCCGGCGATCCTGCCCGCAGAGCATGCCCTTGTAAAGGTCTGATAGCTCAGCCCGAACATACTGGGTGATCCCAAACTGCAGCTAGCTTTTTATACATGCATGCATCATCTACCTTACCTACGCAATGCACACACGGGATGGCCATGGGACGGAAGGCCAACACGGGGGGAACGCGCGCGCGCGCGCGTGTGTGTGTGTATGTGTGTACCCAATCTAGAGCTCTCTCTCTCTCTCCGCCGCCCACCCCCCTCTCTCCCTGTACAAGAGAGAGATAGAGCGGAAGCCTGAGAGGTCGATGCTTGCAAATCCCCATGGCATCCACCCATCGCTATACAAGGATCCAAAACCACCTGACTTATTAGTACAAACTACGTACATCCATCCCATGTCTATATGAGGATATTAAAAGCTACCGATGGGCCTGTCCACCTCCTGCCATCTCCCGCTGCTGTGGCACCCACGCTAATCCTGTAGGAGCCCATGTTCTCTCTCTCCCTCTCTTTCTTTCTCTCTCTCTTTCTCCATTCCTGTGGCTTGGTCCAGTTCTTCTCCCGTCTCCTGGGGTTCCATGCCGTACCTAGTGATACGGGTTGCGTCTTAAATCCAATCTTCCCTGTGACGGGCCACACACGTGCGCTCTCTCTACTCTGTTTCTCTCTACTCTCTCATTCACACACAGCCCTCCCAAGTCCCCGGACCACCCAAGCTGCAAGTCCAATTACCACTCGGTGGGACCGACCAATGACCCTGGCCCGTCGTATTCGGGGGTTCTGTATCCATTCTCCTTGCCGGTGGGCCTAGCCTATTGGAACATCCCCATCTGGTACCTGACCATCCCTGCTGTCAGAATCGTAATGACGGCTTGGGCGGCATGGATAGCCTGCCCCGTAGGACAGAACAACTGCCCCAAAACCTCAGCAAGACCGAACGAATTTGACCCGGCCCAGGGGCGTTCATCCATCCATCATCAGGGCTCCCGGTACGGACACTACGCTGTAAAGCATTCTCCACTCTTTCTACCCGTCCGTAGCCCAGCCAGGCCGACCTCCCCCCCGTTCCAGCTGGCCCTTTTGCACCACGCGTTAGCATCACCGTAATCACCAAAGCCTCAACGAACCAATCCACATCTTGGCACCAAAATTATAGATGTATATATTCTACACAGCCCTCCCCCGCCATCGTATGCCAGAGCTCTAGGGCTCCTGGTGCGCATCCCCCCTATGCCATGCTGAACAAAACATAGTTACAAGCCGTGCCCTTTGGGCAAGGCCGACCCTTATGCCCAAAAACATGCCTCGAAACGCCATGCTGCACACGCCCGCCTAGACCTCAATAAACACACAAAAAGTCGTACACGTAGAGCAGCACCATGCACTCAAAGGTACGGCATCCAGAGCGCATCGCACTGCGCCAGATTAATCGGGTTGACCGCCTTGGCAATGAGATCAATAACCGTCTGGTTCGCCGGGAGGTTGCCCACCGGGCTGGCGGCCAGACTGACGGCCCGCTTGACAATCATGTCGCAGTTCGTCTGCACTGTTTCGCGGAGCTGGTTCTCGTTGAGGTGGATCGACCGGTGGCTGCTGGTAAACCAATAAAGCATCTCGTCGCGAACAATGAGTGTCAGTGCGTGCTCGAGCTCGAACTCGGGCTCCGTGAGGCACCGCGCAATCGCCATAATAGCACAGCTGAAGACTCCCTCCGTCGCCAAGGGACCCATTAGCGTTTGCAGGTTGGGCGTCAATCTGAAAGGCACCGGCTCAGGGTTGTGGAAAAATGGCTTGGCTGGCGCCATGAACGACAATAGTTCCGAGCCCCAGATCTTGCCTGAGCCACGCGCAATGTTGATCTTGTGCGGGTACCGCCCCGTCATGTACAGAATGTACGTCATGAAGGTGAGTGCCGAGAACTGGTACGAGAACCGCCGTCGGAACAGCCAGAACTCGGAGAACTCAGGGAACGTCGCCTGGAAATACTCAAGCGCCACCGTGTGAGGCACCCATTTCTCCTGGATCGCTGTAAACACCTCAAGACGCGCTGTCACTGTCTGGTCCGCCAGTTTCTGCACACCGTTAGCATCCTCCGACGCCTTCACGGGCACGCCGCCACTTACTACCCCCTTGGGTTCAACCAGGGCTCTAAGCTTGTCCATAGTGAACAGAACCGGTTCGTCCTTCTGCATCCCGTTTCGACGGCAGTGGTCTTCATAGATGCCCTGCAGCGTCATATAAGACGTATCTTCTTGCACGATTCTAATATGCGGAGCAAGGGGGACCATCAGCGGGAGGTTGAATTGCAGGTCGCGCCGCCGGGATTCCTTCTTCTTGGTAAGAGTCTGGTTCAGGTGCCGGAAGAGCTGCAGGATTCTCTCCTCGCGTCGACAATGCCTTGCGGCAGGATGCTGGATGGCAAAGGCGTGGACGCTGCCGTCGTGGCCACGGATCCGGATTCGTCGGTGCGAAACGCCGATTCCGCGCACAAGGTCTACGTTGGGCAGGAATCGCTCGATACGGATGAAATCCTGGTTCTTATCCTTGTGTTGAAGATATTGTCCGGGTACCTCGACATCATCAAACTTGAGATATCGGAAGTCGCTCAAGTGTTTCGAGTATCTCTCCAGCATGTCCCCAGCATGGCGCCGATCGAGCTTCTCCTCGAACTTATCCCGCCACTTGCGGAGCTTGTGGATGTATTCAAACATGGTTGGCTTGACCCTCACAAAGTCGGCCTCAAACGAGGACTTGATGTGGGCCGGGAGTATCGTCTCGGCGAAACGCGTGATGTTCGTCTCCGTAGCAGCCGGCAACTTGACATCCTTCGCGTACGAAGCAGGCATACGACTGACATATGCCAGACCATCGTTGAGCAGCGCCACAATGAGACGATAGGCGTCTTCGTCTGGCGGACATTTGAAATGTTTCTGGATCTGGTCGACCATAGTCTCCATGGAGAGAGCCAGGAGCGGGAACGCCGTCTTAAGGGTCGACATGGTCTCGTCCGTGAGCTCCCATGGCGGCTTCTTCTGAGAAGTGGAGGATGAGGCCGTATTGTCGCCACTGCTCTTCTGATCCGCGGCAGGAGCCGGCGTAGCAGATGCGGCCTTGTCCTCGCCTGCTTCCGTCTTGGGTTGGGCGTTGCCATCGCCGTTGGCCGTCGGCGGCTGCGGCGCAGCTTCCGGCTTCGCCTGGGGATTTTCTTGCTTGGCTTGCGCAGGCGATGCGTTGGCTTTCCCATTGGCGGCAGCGGCGGCCGATTGGGCCCTCTGTAGTCGCGCCTTCTCCTTCGCTTCCTGGTTCTTCTTGATGGCTTGCATGTCTTCGCGGTTCGTCCTCAGCTGGAAGTACAGGGCCTGCGGGTACGATTTGGCTATCTTCTGTAGCAGAGCGTGTACCCTGGGGGCTTCCTTGTGACCAAGACCGGTGAGCAGCTGGGGTATGAACGTGATCCAGTACCAGACAGGTATGTCTCCCTTGTAGTCGTCGAATCCAGAAGAGATGGTGCCGTTCGCGTCGTCCAAACTCAGAAGCCACAGGACTCGAGCGATGAGCTTCCGGGCTCGGCCATTCTTGTAACTTCCGATGGCTTGCAGATATGAAGTCAGTGCCTGCTTGGCCGAGTTGGTATCAGTGGGGTCCTCCTTGAATTTGCGGTCGTTGAAGTATCCCCATTCGGCCCACGCCTTAGCTTTGCCAATGTCGTAGTAGAGCGCCGTGCCGTAGGCTGCATCGGCATCCTCCTTCTGTTTCAGCTTCTCCAGGAACATTCCTTTCAAAGTGTAGAACTCAGCCTTCTGGTGTGCATTGAAGTAATTAAGATTCGTGTTGTTGATCACATCAAGGCCGCTGGAGAGCTCCTCGGGGTTTTCGTAATGACATTTCGCTTGCTCTCTGAGCTTGAGGAAAGCTTCTTGAATCTCGATGTTCGGCAACGTGTAGATCCTACTCAGTTGCGCGATGCAGACGTCGGGGAGGTTGTGCTTGCGGGCGACATGGGCAAATCTGTTGATGATCCAGGCGGTTTCGTGGAAGCCACGGTAGGCAAAAGAAGCACCGTTTGCATTCTGTCCCTGCTGCGGGACCAGTCTGAGGTACGTGGTGTTGATCAGGCCAAAAATATGCTGTCGCCAGGTGACCAGATCCTGCCAGTCGGTGATGTCGTCCCATACATTGGGCAGTCGGTCGCGCCATGACCCCAGGAGTAGCTTGAGCTCGCCCGACTTCACGTCCAGGTTGGCCTGAGTCGTATTCGCTAGACTCTGGCAGATGATGCTAGCATCGTGAAGCTCGACCAGCTGCTGGAAGTTGTGTAGCATGGGAATATGGGCTGCAGTCAGGCGTCTCGGAAGTTGATGCCACTTGCGTATCGATAGCTGAATAGCCTCGTCACATACCCGATTGAAATCCGCCTGGGTCTCTGGGCTTCTGTTGTTGTGCAGTTTGAGCAAAGACATGAATCCTTGGAAGAACGACCGTCGTGGGGTTGGCGCATCCATGACGCCCTTGATGATGTGATCCAGGCTCTCGCGGTGCTCTTGATTCTGCCACATCTCGATGCTCCGCCAGGCACACTCCAACAGTAGATCCTGCAAATTTTCATGCTTTGCAAAGTCCTGCAGGATTTCCCACTGCTGTAGCTTCTCGGCACAGATGACCCAGTGATCTTCCCAGAGCATGTACTCGCCCTGAGAGAACGGAATGACGCCGGTGCGTGCTTTTATCTGCGCCGCCTCGTACATCTTTTGGGCCTTGTCCCACATGCCGTTTTGCTCATATGACAGGGCCGCGTTGGTCTCGACAAACTGACAGCGCCTACGCCAGGTACCGTAAAACAGGTCGTCCTCTTTGAGATTGGCGTACAACTCGACAAGGGCGTCGAGGTTGCTCTCCCGGACGGTGGATGATTCGACGTCGGGCTTAACGGCCGACTTCTCCAGCTGGACTAGAGCCGTATACCAGGCGTCGTATGTCTTCGCGCCAAACTTCAGAACATGTGGAGGTATCTTGCATTCCGGCCAGGATTTCGCAGCTCCAGCAAGCAGAGCCTGGACGACATTGGGACGCTTATCAATCTGTCGCGAATGGAAATCCTTGGTCAAGAGGACGACCAGTCCTTTCTCAAGGTCTGACTTCTCTTCTTTCAACGTAGCAGCCCAGTAAATGGGGAAGAGAGTAACCCAGAGGTCGTGCGACAAGTTTGAGTCTATGTGCTGCAGTTGTGTGATGGGCTCAATGACATCGCGTACCCTGATATCGCCCAGTTCGGCAACAAAGCGCCGGTGGTTGGCCATGAAGTTTTCGTACCTGTCGTCAGCCATGCTCTGCGGCTCTCTTGTATCTCTGGCGTACGTGCCAAATAGCAAGGAGGCTGGCAGTATTCTGAAGTCCTCGTGGTGAAGCTGGATAACCGAGTTTGCTTCCACGGCACCCAAGAGGAGTTGGGAGGCTTGGGCGAGCCAGAACGAATCTCCCAGCGTATCCCAGTTCTGCGAGGCAATGACATACTGTAGACGGGCTGTTGCTGTACGGCTCAGACTCTTGTCAAAAATTGCCATGAATCTATTGCGCATGTCCACGTCCTGCGCTCGGGTACCAACCAGGAACGCATGCTCCATGCGGACAGTGAGCTCGGTACGTGTTATCTTGGGGTCTTCGTAAATGCGAATGACGAGCTCCAGGAACTTTGTCAGCATGGTCGGGTCGGCACGATGCTCGAAGGACAGCATCTTGTGGAGCACAGCCGTCTTCTCTTTGAGCGTCGGCCAGGTGCCTTCGGACCGGAAAATCCAGTCCTCGACCATTTCCAAGATCTTCTGGCACAACGGAATGCTCAACGACTTCTCCACCAGGGTCGCAAGAACACTGAGGAACGGCCGGCGGTTGTCACCGAGGATCTCCATTCGCATGGCTGTAACCTCGATGGCTTTGATCATCAGGTTTGTCTGAACTTCGAGGTCATGTGGGGACATCTCGCCATTCTGTGCGGTTGGGTCCGCAGCACGCATCTGAGCAACACCCATTTGGTGTGAAGTGACAGCAGTGTAGTGTGTAACATGCTCTCTAGCCAGTTTCACTTGTAGAGCCTTCATGAGTGCTGTGATATGCTGATCGATTACGGACGGTTTGCGCTGGCCCAGAGACCACAGGATGTTGACGCCCGAGACATAATTGGAGGCATTCAAGGTCTCTGTGGCAATCGTCGATAGGAACGTGATGAACTCGGAAGTAGTTGCCTCCGGTTCCCCCTCGGCGTCGGCGTCGTCCATGGGTACGTCTTCCGGGACGGCATCAAGGATGCGCTGGACGGTGGACTTCATCACCCTCCCGTCATCATACTCCGGGTCCGCAAAGTGCAGGCAATCCTGCAACTCCGGGTTGTCGGACCTCAAGCACTTGTCAAGCACTTTCTGAACGGACGTAACGTTTCTGACGATCCATTCGTCCTTCTTGGAGTTGAGGATAATCCTGACCACCTGCAAGGTATTGATGATATTGGTGATGAACTTTTCATCGTAGTTTTCCTTGTCGCTGGGATCGGCGTTGAGAATCTTGGAGGTTCGCTCGCTGGCTAGCACCACCTCGGTAATGTTAGGGTAGAGATCGATATCCAGGTCACCCCAATACTTTGGTTGGAGAAGATTGTAGAACAGTGACATGGCCTTTTTGCACAACTCAGTGGACTGGGGTGGCAGGGTCGACGCAAGGCCAGGCGTGGCCTCCCGTGGCTTGGCCGACGGCAACCTGTGCCGTTCATTGAGCTGGGCAATGAACTCCACGAGATACTTGATCATCTTGACCCGGAACTGGTCCGGGATCTGGAACTCTTTGCCAGGGGCTGCCTGCCTAACGGCAGGGGGGGAGGAGATCGGTTGGTCGCTGTCCAAGCGACGTTTTCTGGAAGTGGGAGACTCGGAAGTCACTCTCGAGGGACTTCCGTGGACTCCTTCAACGCGGCGCTGCTCCCATTGCCAAACGAGCCACATCATGTTCAAAGCGAGCTTCTTGCTCTCGTTTGAGGAGCTCTGGGGTGCAGAAACCTTTCTCAAAGAGGTGATGATGAGAAGCGCGAATTTATCGCGTGACTCAAAGAACAAGTCCGGGTGTCTGACGAGGAAGTGGAATATGCTGTTCATCTGTTGTACGTTCTGGCCCTCTTCAGCCAGGATGCGCCGCGGCGCCATCGCCCACACCGGGTTTCGCTCGTTAGGCGAGACATTGCAGCGCTTCGGCAGTACCGGAGCCATCAACTCCAGCGCCTGCGTGACCAGGGCTCGGCCCTCGTTTTGGTTCGTCCTCAAAAGGGAGTAGTAGACTTGCGTGACGATCTTGGGCGGGGTTTCGTAGTGCGCTATGAAGTATCCTATAACAACATAGGCCGCGTGCTTGTTGATGACGTCGTCCAGACGGATGTAGGTCCAACCGAATTTTATAATGTCCTTTCTGGCATCCTGCAGAATGGCGTGGTGGTACTTGACAAGCATCGCCGACAGCTGGAGGACCTCCATGCGGGTGTGGTCGATACCGGGCTGAGCAAGGTCCTCTTGCGGATCACCAAGGTTGACCCTCCATATCTTGGTATTCACTGCTTCGATGACTGCTCTGTCCATCAACCTCTGCGGCCTAGGGTTCTCTGACCTGAGGTCATACCAGGTGCGCATGACGTCCATGGCAACGATCGGGTTCACTATGTTGCGCAGAAGGAAGCACTTCGTCTTTTGACCAGCCTGGCGCCCCGCATAGACATCGAGACACCGCAGAACGACGGACCTCCAGTAATCAACAGACTCGCTGCAGATCACATGCTTGTAAAGGTAGGAGAAAAGGGATGGCGTGGCGCGGAAGTCGTCAGAGGTGACCGATTCGATCAAGTTGAAAAGGGCGTCTAGGTCTTTCGGGTTGAACGCGAGCGACTTGGTAAATAGGTCCATCAGCTGCTCGGCAGCCTGGTCCGCCGGGAGCCGAAGATGCGGTGGAAGCTGGTTGCTTCGAAGCTGGCGTTCCAGGTCCTTGCCGACTTGGTGCAGCCAACTGATGATATCCTTTCTCTGTAACCAGCCCTGTGTTCCCGGGAACTGACTGAGAGAGTCCAAGATGTTGACAGTGTTGATAATGGCAACGAAACGAATTTCCTGCCCGGTACTGACAATGCCGTTGCAGTGCTTGGTCAAGGCCTCGACGTTGGCAGCAGCATGGTCTCGGAGCGGCTGGCTGTCTGGATACGATAGAACCTGGGCCAAAAACCGGCCATACTTGATGTCTTCGAGCCTGCCCACCAAAAAGCTCCAGATCTCTGCCGGATATCGGTTGAGGTACCTGTAGAGCGGTGGCCGGAAAGGACTGTGGTGGGTTCGGCGGAGCTTCTCCTCCAATTCCAGGACGGTATCAATGAGGCGTTCTTTGAACTGCTCGGCCGCTGCGGGTAGCAGGTGGAATATGTTGAACACGGCAGCAATGACCTTCATCTGACTGTTTTGCTCGAAGAATGTGAAGGAGATCTGCTGAAGTAACGTCGGCTCCGCAAGAATCTTGATGTGGTCGAGGAGCCGAGCGCCAATTTCAACCTTGAAGTAAGTGGTCAAAAGACGAAGCAGACGGGCCAGGTTGTCAAGCCCATGGGTCGTCAGCCGTTTGGGGTCCTGCAGATTGGCCAGGACTGGTCGAAGGCCTTGCTGTAGCAAATCTTTGGGAAGCTTATTCGTGTGCGACAGCACCGCCTTGAGGGATTCCTTAGCCGCTTCTATCGTTGGTTTGGACTCCGAGTATAGGCACTTGAAAAACACCGAAACGATCTTGGTTCTAGTGGGGTTGCTCTGGCCCTTAGAGAACTCGTCGAAGCTCATTGCCTTGCTTAGTATCTTGATGCAGGCGACACGAAGGTTGACGATGGATTCGTGTGTCCGGAACTCTTGGGGCTTGCCGGCCAGCGACTCGTCTGTCGCATCCGCCAACGCCAGCGACTCCATAAGTAGCCGGATGAGAGATTCGTCGAATGGGATGAAGTCGTTCTTGAGCGTCATATAATAGGCAACCGCATCAATGTACCCAATCTGTGTGGCAAATGGAAGCGCACGCAGAGGTTTGGGATAGATGTTGGTGAGTAGACGGTCCTTGAGTGGGTGTAAGAGCTCCCAGATCTCGGCTCCCGCTGCTTTGGCAATGAGTTCCAGTGAGCTCCTGGCAGTCGCGCGGACGTGCTTGTTGAGGTGCGACAGTTCCTCGTTGAAGAGGACACAGATCTGGGCCAGCCGTGGCGGTTTTACCGGTGGCTGACCCGGCTGGGGAGTGGGGAATATTGCGTCTTCCTTCTTGATGTTCTTGGTAATCTGTGTCAGGAGAATTTCGAGGGTTTCTTGTGCACAGTTCCTGGTCTTCTCGGGAAGATCCTGGGGCATGTCCTTGATGACATACATCAGTGAGCGGATGAAGCTGTCTTGTTTAGCAGCCACCCAGCCCGGGCCCAGATCCACCTCTGTCAACATGTATTTGATGCCAAGGGTACCACCGGTTTTGGTGAACCACTCTTCTTCATAACAAGCATGGCAGAAGACTTGGGCAAGGTGGTTGAAGAATGTTAGCCGGCCAACCTGGCCTGGAGAAGCAAAGATGGTGACGGTCGATTCGTATACAGCCCTAATAGCACGGAAGGCGGCATCGCGAACCTCTGGGAGATCGGACGCCAAGGATTCGACAATGGCGTCGCAGAGAATGCGAGTATCGATGGAAAGCGGCCCATCGCCAGCCTTCACATTGAAAGGGCTGATAGCACGCTTCAGATCAACGAGGCCACGGCCAACTTCGATGATGGTAAAATGCCGACAGATGTTCATGAGCAACAAGTCGGTCTCATCTTGGAACTCGGGGAGTGACTGTGCAAACATGATGGCCTTGATGAGTCGCTTCATGATCTGGTCCTGCTCGTCCTTCTTGACAACTGACCGCTCGCGGTCTGACGTGTCAAAGACAGAGAGGTCGACTTCGCATTTGCGGTTGAGGAAGTCTTGAGCCTGGAGTCGAACCAGCCTCGGAAGATCTTCCGGAAGGCTGTCCAGACCAATTCGCAGTTTCAGTTGCGTCTTGATTAAATGCAGTGCTTGCTTTTTGTAGAAGCCATCGTGTTGTTTGGCGGCACCTCCCTTGCTGGGCTTGGGCACTTCCATCAACTTCCGAATGGCGACGTCAATGCCAAGTTCCGAAGGAAAGGCTCTGTCCTTCTTAGAACCGATCAGGCGGATATCGAAACTGGCAGGGTCATCTGCGTATTTCTGATAGTTGACCGGCAGCGCTTCCGTCATGAATTTGCGGTTTCTGCCGCCCAGTTTACCAAGTATACGCATCGTGGTGTGAGCGTGAAAGTGGCTATACGGATGCGGTTTCAGATGCTCGAAGAGGGCATTCATCAAGTCTTCGATGACGGGAGCCATGATGGGGTCCAGGTACTCAGCAGTCAAGTTGTCCACGCAAAGCTCCAGGGTGCGCAGACCTTGTCCGACCAAATCAGTTCCGGCCCGCAGCGCAACGACAAGTGGCCGCATTAGGAAACTCAGGTGAGGCAGCAGGTTGCTGAGGCGTGCTGGGACAGTGAGGCAAAGCTCGACGTAGAGATCTCGTTCTGCGGGCTTGCGTGCGGCCAACAGAAGGTTGTTCAGGACATCGAGCAGCATCTCAAGTAAGGGCAAAATTTGCTTATAAAGATGCTCGAATTTGCCGCCGCCGATGCTTCTGAACAGCGACCTCAGCAGCAGGAAGTAGTTCATCGGCTCCTCGGCTTTGGTGGACAGCTCGATAGACCTGGTGACGATGTCCACAACGTGCGGAAGCAAAACCTGCTCGTTCTGGTTGGCGAACAGAGTGACGGCCATAAAGGCCAGCTTGAAGAGCCGAAGCAGGATTGACGACTTCTTCATGTCCGCAGAGCCCACATCATCAATGCGCTCCATGAGAAACCTCAACAGCATACCACAGAAGCTCGGCGACGTTGCTTCGCTGGCGAGGAAAAACTGGAGTATATGCAGCAACGCCGTATGCTCGAAGATCATTTCGTACAACCGCGGAATCTCCTGCTGAAAGACCTCATGGAACGTGGCAGGGTCGATGCAGTGGAAGACAGTGGCGAAAGTCTCAAGCAGATCCTTCTCCTCCTTGCTGCTAGAGACCATGTAAAAGTTGGCCATGTACTCGACGGGCGAGGCGTACTGCGACTCAGCTGCTGGCTTCTCGATTTCGTAGTAGCGGAAAACGTAGGCACCTTCCCGGAAGAGCTTGACAATCACCTTGACCTCCTCGGCAGAGAACCCATAAGACACATCGTGCCAGTGAGCCGGCGCGATGTTTGGGTCGATTGTGACACCCACGTTGCACATCCTCAGCTGGTAAAACGTGTTCTTCAGCCCATTCATCAAATTCTTGAATAGAAACTTGTTGTCCATGACCGGATCCGCACCGCGGTCCCGGGGGTTGGACGTTTTGATGGGCATCGCTGTAAAGATGTCGGTCTCATCCCAGTCTGGGCAGTGGTCATCATCAGCCAGGTAGTTTTCGGGTATCTGGTCGGCCGCCTGCTGGGCGTAGAGCTTGGAGAGTTTGACGGCATTGGGATACTGGCGATTCATAGCGGCGAACTTGTCCCCAATGGCGTTTAGGATAAGGAGCAGGTAGTGGCGGGCGTCGACTTTGTTCGGCATTTTGGCGATGCACTCGGCCATGTTCAGCAGCAGCTTGGCGCTCATGGTCTGGAAGCTGGTGCCGGGAAAGTTGTCCTGTAGGTTCCTCGTATAGACCTCGACCGTCTTGCGAATCTGCTCCGGCGACAGAGCTTCTCGAACGTGGTGGATCAGGTCGGCCAGCATACTGTATGCTAGGGGGCGCATAGTGTCATAGACAGTCAGCCCATCCCCTATCAGGGTCTTTTCCTCCAGGAGTTCGTCAATCTTGGATAGGAAGATCTTCCGGAAGTTGAAGTTGATGATGTGACGTATGGCGACCAGCAGCTCCTTGCGGGCCGCCGACTTCTCGCGGGGACAGTCCTGCAGCAAACGTACAACAATTTCGGGCAGCGTCGGTAGGAAATCGGTAAGTTGGCTGGAGTACTGGCGAAGCAAGTAGGCCAGGAAGCTCATCGTCTTCACTTGGGCCGTAATGAATTCCCCGAACGCGGCGCGGTTCTTGATGTTGGGGCTCACACCCGCAAAAGTCTGGCCTTTGGCCTTGGCCTCGGCATGCGCCTGTTCCTGGGCCTTGGCCTGGAGACAAAGAACGGACTTGATCAACGGAACGAACAATTTCACATTGTGGGGTATTATGTTCCTGTAGGTCTGAAAGACAGACACTACTATAATGGGACACTCCGACAGGACTTTAAAGGACTGCATTCCCTTCAGCAACGGCCGGCTCTGTTGTTGCATGTCCTGGCCCAGGTCGGTGACGGAGGCCACAGGCGAGCCAGGGCGGGGCGACTGAAAGTTGTTCTGCGTGCTTCCGGGGGTAGATGGGGCGCCCATGGGGTTGGCCGAGCCAGCGGGATTGTCTAGTTGTTCCCTCACCACACGCTCCATTTGGTCGAACAGCTCCTGGATCAGGGTCAAGAAGGACTGGACCTTGCCTTGCAGCACTCTGGGCTGGTGGCGCATGATATCCGATATTATCTTGACACATAGTGTCGCATTCTCCTCGTTGTCCGTTTTGACGAGCTGCATGAGGAGATCTACCGTTTCTTCGGCGTACGGCTCGAACGGTTCCGGCGGCGTCTGGTGTGTCGGTAACCGGTGGAGGATCTCGAGTATGCAATTCCGAAGCTTCTGCTCGGGGGATGTGCTTTGGAACAGACATGGCCCACGTAGTATGGCGATGAATATGGGAACTACTCGTTTAAGAAAGGTCGGGTATGTGCTGGGGTTGCCCGTGTAGTGGTCCAGGCTGTCCCGCAGCACAGTAGCAGCCTCCAGCTTGTTCTTGGGCTCTGTATCGCATTTTCGGTCAGTAAATGAGTGCGCGACCCGGGGCGGGTTTGCACCGGTGTCGCGACGTACCAATATCGGCCGTGGCCAATCTCTTGACCAGGTCGTCAAAGTTGTGCGCCATGCTTGCGACTACTGCGAACCCGCAGCAAGTCTGGCTGCTCTACACATGCGGGGGCTCTTGATGAAGTGCAGGCATTGATGGACACCGTCGGATACGCAGTCGCGGAATTTCGGTGGCTTCGTCAGGGTAGGAGGCGCGACGGGTGCGCGGGGTGTCGATGCGGAAATGCGCACGTCGCAGGACGCGAGAACTATAGGCGATCAGGTACGGAGACGGGGATGCGTCAATGCGTCGATGATGGGGGGGGGCGTTCGCTCTCAACGAAAGCTTCACGTGGCGCGAATGAGAATCCTGAGCCGTTCGCAACGGTGTTTGGATAAGAACTTCGCCTTCACAGGTGGAAGAACTAGGGGTATCAGGGTGGAAGGGTGTTGGTTGGGTGAAGCTTGGAGCTCAGGCCTGCGCGATCTGGACTTCAGCATCAGGCAAGCTCGACTTTCAAAAATCGTGGAGCACCAGAGTTCCCAAGGGCGAGGGAGTCGCGTCGCCAAATCATTTGGCGCTAGCAGCGGGATGATGGATAATCCGAGCGGCAGGTACCGTCCGCCGCGGGGAGCGAAGCATGTGATTGGCCAGCCAGCTTCCTGAGCACCTTCGTTCTGGAAGCGATGAAGTAATCCGATCCCATGCTGGCCGCCCGGCTGGCAGGTACGCCTGGTATCGATAGTACGTTATCTGGGTATGGCTGGTGGGTGCACACTCAAGTACATCTTACATATCCGTAGATCCCCGCATAGGTGCAGTCCGAAGGGATACCTCAACGTATGCATCGATGCATCATCTCACGCGGAGCTAAATATGTCCTTCGAGCCCGAGCGGATGATGTTGGACTGTGGATCTCAACCCCGTCTTGCACCTCGAGGTCATTACAAACGACATCCAAAACAGCTCTGGTATACGGTGAGATAAGGGACATCATGGAGTCATTGGGGCTATAGGCGCATCTTGTAGGTGCCTAACAAAAGTACCTAGGTATCAGTGACGGGGCTTGAAGACTGTTCAAGCTGATGGTGCATTTCGTATAGAGCAGTGAATGTTGACGACTCGTTTGCACGGAAATGGCCAGGCAACCGAGTAGGTCGCGTGGGGAACTACCTACCTAAGAAGTAAGTAGGTTCCAACCATTTGCCATTCTGGGGTTTGTCTTCCTGAACGGAGCGTTATCGGAGGTTTCCACCACCTGACCAAAGCCATTCCGATAGCCAGTTTGTGCCTGGCAACCAACATCTTCCAGCCGCTCCGTGAGATCTATTGGCCGTTCTAAGGGAGTACCTTGTCCGGTCTACCTCTTGGGATTTAACGGTGCCCTACGTAGCACCCACCTCGTGCTGAACCGAACCTACCTCTGAAGCGCTTGCGCGAGATCCCCTCTTCAAGGAAGGGCAGCTGCACCAGCACAGCGATACCGCGCCACCAAACTCTCGCCAACATGGGTGAGCAGATGTCATCCGAGGGTGCTGACCGCACCCACGCTGCTTTCTTCTACGGTAAGTCGACACCGACATATTTTTGGTAGGCCAGGTAGACCGAGTGCCCAATGCTGACTCCAGGCGTAGGAACATTGGTACGTTGTGACCTTGAGGCGAGGACGATGGGCACCTTTGATGGCGATTGGAGGCAACTAACGCATCCACGCGCCTGCCCTTCTTGTCCGTTTTGCAATGATGAGCTGTGCCAAGGCCGCAATAGTCTGCTGACCGCACAGCTAGATGGCCCACGAAGTCTTCTTCACGGTCTGCTACCGCTCCGCCATCGAGAAGCCCGCAGTCCTGAAGTCCCTCCACCAGTTCCAGCCTGCTGTCTTGCACGGTTATTGCCGTCGCCGCGTTAAGTTCGCCGACTACCCAGGCATTACGCCCGACCCGGAGCACTCGGTCCGCGGCGTGTACGTGACGGGCCTGACCGATGCCAACATGTATCACCTCGACGCCTTTGAGGGCAGCGATTATGATCGCAAGAAGGTCAAGGTTCGACTGCTGGAGAAGGTTGGAGATGACGAGGGCAAGGGCAACGTCGAGGGCGATGAGGTCGAGTGTGAGGTGTACGTCTTCAAGGACGCCTCGGCCCTGGAGGATCGCGAATGGGACTTCCACGAGTTTCGCACCCAGAAGATGAGGAACTGGACACGAGAGGATTATGGATTTGGTGATTCTGACCACTTCGCCGACCAGGAGGAGATAGAGGAGAAGAAGGCGGCTGTCTAGCCGGCCGGCTCGACGAATCCGGCCAGTCTAAGGGGTGCCACCGTCCGGGGTTCATGCGCTCAGGGCTGAGAACTGTCAAATCGGAGAGAGAATGGTGGCTCTTGGCATGACTGTGGTCATTTAGGCGCGGAGCCTAAGATCTGGTGAAACGGAACGGGCAGGGTTGGCCATGAGCTGCCATGTCTAGAGCCGAGGTGGCATAGAAAGAATATTGCAAGCCGGGCCGCACCGAATCCTCAAGAAACCGACCTTCGGCTTGCCACAGAGACCTACCTGAGCCTCCCGGGGCCTGACACCAGTAGCGCGTGGCGGAGGAATGGCTTAAGCCCACATGATGTTTGACTTAGATCAGTTTACATGGGCGCGTAAGTGTGGGCAGGGTTCCAGCTGACACAGTCTTGCTGGGAAACAAGGAAGATCTAAGTAGAGTCGCATACCCTCCCTGCCTTCAATCCTGTGCATTGTCTGTGTCTATTGATGCCTTTTGGGCCGTCTCATTGAGGACAGCAGGATTAAGCGATATGCCTGCGCTGTTTACGGTGAGCCCAACATCGGATATCTAAATTCAGAATTAGCCTCGCCATCTCGTCCGTCACTCGTGTTGGGCCGAGTGACGCCGAGTCGCTTTGGGTGTCGGGGCAGCATGGTGGACACCAGCCTTTTTCGCCGCTCGTCTCTCTCATGCAAGCCCACAGCCGGCCATATGGCATGATCGCAGAGACTCGGCAGCTTGGCCATGCTCTCATCCTGCTCATCCATCACTAAGGGCCAGGTCGTACGGAGAGTCAGTCAACCTATAGGCGCAACACTGTGGTTGGTTGATGGCCTGCGTAGTGCCTCCCTTTGGACACCACCCTCCTAGTCCGAGGCCGCCAAATACACGGCCTCGGTCAGTCGGATGCACGGCCCACAGAAGAAAGGAAAGAGGAAGCCGGGGCCAGAGAGGAATGGACGAGGATGGGACGGCGTCTGCACGAATAGGATGGAGCTAATGGGCCCCGTCCATTGGTCGTATTCAGCGATCGGTTCGGCTGCGCCTGGGTAGCCTGGGGGTAGGGTTTTCCATATGAAAGAGCCGTCCCGCTCCACCCGCTGTCCGGGGAGGTGCCGGAGTGAACGACGGAGGCATTGCTGCGTGGGCCGCTCGTGGGCTAAAAAGGAGAGTGGTTGCAGGCCGAGCTTTCGTATCCTTGCATAGCATGTCCGATATACCATGTAGTCGGTGCATTGCTGCCCACCCGCCTTGTCCGCTTGCCCGCTTGCCCATCGCCTGGGAAGACAAGGTGGGCACTGAAATTATGACTCGCTATGTAGTGATGACACATGGTGAGAGGAAGTAATTGGGGAAGTTGAGGGGGTGGGGGCTGGTGTCGTAGAAGTGAACTGGGGGCCGTGGAATGGGATGGACGCTTATGCTGTCATGAATGGGAGGTTGGCAGGCATCCGGAATAGGCGATATCCGAGCAGGACGACGACGACGGCGAGGGCATTGGGACACGGCGGCCGACAGAGTCGTGTTGGCGGCTGGAGTCCCCAGCCGGCGCGAAGAGGAGGAGGGGCGGCGTGGGTAGCGGGAGCAGTTCGGCAGTAGTCCGCTCGTCGCGCGCGCGCCGGCGGTTTGCAGCACAGGCCGGCGACTGGGTCATCTTGGGACGTCGCAGGGCGGGCTTGTCGCTGATTTGTGTGCTGGCACTGAGGAAATGCCCGCGCGGCGCATCGCCCGACTTTAGCCCTGCCTGCCTACATAAAGCACCTAAGGTACGGTACCGCCTACCTAACCAGAGCGCGAGGGAAAACCCCCGGTTGGCTCCGCACGAATGATCGACACGCCCCCATCTGGCGCCCCTTCCCGAAAAAGTACCTAATATGCATCTGCGGGCGGCACCTCGGCATGTCGATGCTGAGCGGTCCAGGTACGGATAGATTACTCGCCCAATGGGGGCCATACGCAAGCTAGCAACGCAAGCGTCCGGTCCACTGGCACTGGCGAGCACGGGCGGATGAGCCATCCTTGACCATCCCCATGGGTCTCTGCGAGAGAGGCAGCCGATTGTGGCTCTGCGGATCTGTTTTTACGGCGGGAGCGGAGCACCACGCGCACATGCCGCCGTTCCACTGAGGCGGTCGCCGTGTTCTAGCTCTCCCAGGTAGGTGTTGCATAGGTTCACCGTACGCCTCGGAGAGAGGATGGAAAGGCGGTAGCCATGGTCGGCGCGCTGCCGCCACCGCAACCAACCACACCGATACCTCTCTTCATGCCTACACCACCCTTCGCCGGCGTCGTTGGTCCTAGGGCGGTGACTGCGAGACACATACCAGATGCCTGTGCGACCCATGCAACGTGTTGCAGACTGCCGCGGCTCTGTGCATCCCAGCAGAGTTGAGGCAAGACGTCCTGATTGCGCTGACTCGGGTGTGACGGGCGGTTTGCTGGCGGCGGAATGGCTGCTAACGGCCGCCACTGGTCCCTGTACCGCTCGCGGCCACCATCAGGGCCGACGACACCCATGCAGCCATTGCTTGTTTCTCTCATCTACGGACGCCTGTGCATTGCTGGGAGAGGCCGGAACCAGGTACCCTCTTGACCAGGCAACCTGCGCGTGGCGCTCAGCCACGCCACTTGGAGGGTCGCCCCCCATGACAGCTGCCAGCTGGAGGACCCGGTCCGAACAAGTGGCGGGGCCTGCTGAGTTGTGGCCTCAAGTCCATCGTAGAGATAGACACCCTCGGGGCCAGCGCTGACTGCAGCGCACGACGGATACGCAACGCTCCGGCGAAGAGAATTGCGAATCGCGCCGGGACTCATCATCATTCGGTAGGATTGGCGTGCCATGCCGGCTGGTCGGTCGTGACTGGAAAAATGGAGCCGTGGCCGAGCGAGTGGCGACCGTTGGCTCGTACCCAAGAATTTAGCAAGCCAGGTGGCATTGATGGGACGACAAAGCCCCTCCGCCGGTTTTGACCCGCGCCGCTGGCAGCCAGTCAGTCTTGCGCCCGCCAACATGAGAGCATCAACACTAGGCAACATGTTCGGACGACGCATCACGCGGTCGGTTATATGCAGCCATATGGACTCTCCTCGATCCCAAGGGCTGAATGAGGATGCATGCCGGATGTGTATTCGTAGTAAGCCAGCGATCTCAAGCAACCAAAGGGGAGAGGGTGAAAGCTGAAACTGGACATGTTTCACATTCGCGAACAATCGGCCAGCGCTACCTTTTGGGACCCCACCGGCGGCGTGCATCGTCATGGTACCTAGCTCTTATGCGCGCGGCCAATCAGCGAGCTACTACATGCACAAATGCGTTTTGTGTGCAAGAACGCCAGGACGGGTGGGTGGGTGGATGGCACGCAGCGAAGAGGGGGGGAAAGGCCAGTGAATCCCGTTTGCTTGGCCCAGCTGTTCGCCCCCAGCTGTTCGCCGCCAGCCAGTCAACCAAGACAAGCAGCCGAGGAGGGAGGGTGGCAGGCCAAAAAAGGAGGGCGCCCGTCCTCCAGGAACAACTCCCCGCGCGCGCCTCAGGGGTCGTCTGCAGGGGTGCTTCATCGTTTTCTCCTGTAGGCCTCCAGTCCTCGCGTTGGCATTGGCTCAGGCCCCCCCCGTCAGGGCTTAATTCGGCACCTAAGATCGGGCAGGAGGCTGAGAACCTGCCGCTCGTGGCGACCGACGACCGGGGTACCCTCAAGAAATGTCTCGCTGCGCAGACGTTGTGCCGCGGCTTACGGCCTATCCTGGGAGCGCCTTGTGGCTGATCCCCAGCACGCTTGGCAGGCAACCTGGTCGGCCTGCCGGTCGGGCCCCCTTGACGTATGCCCCTGAAAGCCTTTCCCTGCGCGGTTTTGCGGCACTGCAGAACGACAGGCCCGAGGAGGGGGGCGAGAGGGCCAGGGCGCGTGGTGAGCCGCCGAGAGGGGACACCCCTGCAAGGCCCTTTGCAACCATTGTCGTATTTGCTGCTTGCGCCGTCTGCTTCGTCGTCGAGCTTTTCCAGAAAGCGGTTGGATGAGTGGCCGCAATTGCTTGGGGCCTCCGGACGAAAAGCATGGCAACCCTACCAACGACCTGCCTTGGCCTGCATCTGGTGGGTATCCGGACCCAGAAAATGTTTCCCGGTACGAAAGATTCCCATCCCCAGCGTTGCCCAGCTGGTGGTTTGCCCGCCCGCCACTTGCCCGTCTCGTGTTGCGATGTTTACGATGGGGGGCCTCAGGAGGCCTGGGGCAAACCAGCACTGGCCTGGACCGTCCGTCGATTCGCCTCTGCTGGGGCTTCGTCCGACTCAAGGCTGTTTGCCGTGACTCCTGCACGCGGTTTGCTGACGTCGGTCTGTGTGGCAACCAGCACGGGTTCCCGTCAGGCAGACGGTCACGATAGCACGCGCTGGCATGAGCGAGACTCGGTCTTCGCTCGAGGTGCGGTGGAGTGCCGGTTCAGCAGGCAGAGCGGAGATCGGCGTCAGCAAGGGCCTCGACGCCCCCTCAGGACGAATTAAGACTCTTAGTCAGGGGGGATCTGAGGCCGACTCAGGGCGCGCAGCTGCGAGATGGTCGCCTGTGAGCGACTGGGCTGGAGGCGGCGGCCAAACGAGACAGCAAAAAGAAGGTTGCATTCCCACCCGCTAAAAAGAGACAGCTTAGCGGGCATGGGATGCCAAGCCGAAACAAGCCATGGGGGGAGGGGAGGGCATGAACGGCCCAATCCTGTCGAGCCTGTGCCTCCGTCGTCTTCCCGTTCGTCCTCCCCTGCCATGTCCTGGTCTGGCGACCGGCCCCTGCAGGGCCCCGTCGATCCACCGGCCTCCGAGACTAGGGGGCAGCAGATCACGAAGGCTGAGTGCGACTGGCTGTGAGGCCCAGTCATGGCTCTGCTATCCTGGTCCTGGTAAGCCGAAGTGGACCACGAGGTGGGTAGCCATGTTCTACCCCATTTCTCTTATATCCAATCGTTCTTGGGCGGTTGCTCGTTCCTGCAGCGCTACTTCTGGTGATCTCTATCCTTTGCCCTGCCCAGTTGTACCTGCACCGCTAGCGTCTGCACCTGCCATTCCCTTCCTTTTTCGCCTCTTGCCTGGTATAAGACGCCCGCTCCCGTTCCGCTCTCGACAGACGTTCCCTTCCAGACATCACGATACCAGTCACCACGACAGTCGTTGCAGCAGTTTGCCGGTCTTTCCTTCACTCCTTGAGGTTAGACCCTTTTCTTCGTTCTCCTTGTTGAACCCAACTCGCCTGGAGCATCACTTTCATTCAGTCCCTTCCAAGACTATTCAGAAACTTGAATCTCGAACGCTTCCCCGTCCTCCGCAACCCTTTGTCCACCCCAATCGGACAAGGACATCATCGGTGAGTCTGCCCTCCGGCCCGATATCTGGGCCGAACTCGATATGCCTGGTCCGGTCTCTTTGAGGAGTCCTTTGATTCCACTCAGCGACGAGTGCCTTTGAGGGAGCCAACCTCGGGGGTCGCTACCTCATCCGGAAGTGTATCTAAATCAGGGCCCGGTCTCTTTGGCTAACAAGACATTTCCTCATAGAATATTCAAGTACATACACAAGCAACTCTGCGCGGCAGTATAGTCTGAGACTACACGCACTCACTCTCTGAAACCACATCGAGCTTCTCGTCTGGAACGAAAACCTCAACACAATCATTCACAATGGTCAACGCCAAGATCTTCGCCGGCCTCGTCGCCGCTGCCAACGCCCACATGCTTATGTCGAGCCCCAAGCCCTTCGCGTCCCCCCAGCTCAGCAACGGGCCCCTCGACCCCTCTGGATCCGACTTCCCCTGCAAGTCGACTGGGGGCGGATTCGTCACCGGTAACAACCTGAACACCTTCGCGCTGGGTTCCAAGCAGCAGCTTGCCTTTACCGGCTCCGCTGTTCACGGTGGTGGTTCCTGCCAGATCTCCATCTCGTACGACGAGAACCCCACGAAGGAGTCCCAGTTCAAGGTCATCCACTCCATCGAGGGCGGCTGCACCGCCCGCGACACGCCCGGCAACCTGCCCGCCAACAGCGCCGACTTCAAGAACCCGAACACGTACGAGTTCACCATCCCCAAGGACCTCCCCGCCGGCAAGGCCACCATCGCCTGGTCCTGGATCAACCGCATTGGCAACCGCGAGTTCTACATGAACTGCGGCGCCGTCGAGCTCACCGGCGAGGGTGGTGACAAGTCGGCCTTCGAGGCGCTGCCTGACATGTTCGTGGCCAACCTCCAGGGCATCAACTCGTGCAACACCAACAGCCTATCGGGCTCGGAGCAGACCGCCAAGGACGTCAAGTTCCCCAACCCCGGCTCCAGCCTCGAGGTGAACGAGGGCCCCTGGGGCTTCGGCTCGCCCAGCGGCAACTGCGGCGCTTCCGGCCCCAGCGGTGGTGGCTCCGGCGGCGCTTCCCCTACGGCCTCGAAGCCCGCTACTACGCTTGCCAGCTCCTACGTCGCCAAGCCCACGGCCTCGGGCCCTGCCGGCGGCGCTCCCGGCGGTGTCTTCATCACCAAGTCGCCCGCTGCCCCCGCTGCACCCACCGCTCCCGCCACCTCGGCGCCCGCCGCTACCTCTTCGCCCGCCGCTGCGCCGTCGCCCGCCCCTGGTGCTGGCTCGGGCTCCGACTCGGGCTCGGGCTCGGGCGCCCCCTCGGCCGGCGGTTCCTCGGGTGCCCAGTCTGGCCCCTGCACGCAGGAGGGCCTCTGGAGCTGCGTCGGCGGCACCAGCTACCAGCGCTGCGCCTCGGGCACCTGGTCGGCCCCGCAGCCCATGGCCGCCGGCACCAAGTGCAACGCCGGCCAGGCCTCGGAGCTCAAGATGACGGTGGTCAAGGGCAAGAAGCGGTCGCTCCGCGCCTTCTGGGCCTAAGCCACCCTTCTTCCCTCTTCTTCCCTTCTTCTGGCAAACTTTGCAGCAGCGGCACACAACTTTTTACGAACGGCGGGATTACGCTAGAGATACCTTACACACCTGGGGGGCGTTTTGGGGTGACTTTCACCATCTTCACACTTGTACATACATTCTTCCTTTCTATCTGTATCGTATATGATCATCATCATAAAATCCTTTTTGCCGGCACAGATAACGCAGCAAAGTCCTTCTCGGATCTTACTGTCATAGTCTGCTACTTCGTGCCATTCTCTCTGCCTTGATCTGCTAGTCTCTGCCCGTAAACATGCTGCTTATACCCTCTGGCTTACTGTACAAGGTCCCCTTGATTCATAAAAATCTCTACATTCCTACCGCTCATGGTTACTGCGTTCAGCCTCTTGTAGTTTATCTACCTCTTTCAAGGTATTTCTTAGTGTTCTTAAACCACAACCCACCCATCTTCGAGTTCTATCAAGTCGCGGTCGATGAAGAACCATTCGCCAATGTCTTGTTCGATTTTGGCGGGGGGCAGCTCCTCGTTGGGCGGCAACTTCACGTCCCCCGGGTCGACCTTGCCCGGGGTGCCGTCCAAGGTAGTATTCACGCTGGAGAAGTAAGGATTTATAAGTCACGAGCACTTCGGGCATCATGGGGGGGGGGAGGGGCGCATCTCTCGGCCGTGGTCTCTTACATCGAGATGGAACCTTTGGGGGTTCTACCGCGTACGAGTCGTCGCCAAGCGGTCTCGCAGTCGTTGATCACATCGTACGCATATCTGCCACCTTAGTCAGTCCCGGGCGCGGTACGGCGGTGGAAACATGGAACGCGGGGGGCGGCGGCGGGGGCGGCGGCTCACTTCCTGTCCTGGAACTGGCCGCCCAGTGCGAAGCGGTTAGGCCCGTGGCCGTCGGGCACCTTGTAGACGCGAAACCAGTCGCGCGTGGCCTCGAGGAGGCCCGGGCAGTGGCGGTCGACGTCGGCGATGCCGCCGAGCTTCGCGGCCAGGGGGTCCCCGACGTCGACGGCCACCACCTTCCAGTCCGTCTCGCCGCCGTCGAGGAGCGGGAGCACGCCCAGCGCCTTGACCCGCTTCACCTCGCCCGTGTGGGCGACGGCGCGCCCGATCTCAATGACGTCGAGCGGGTCGTTGTCGCCTTTCGCGCCCGTGTCCGGGTGGACGTGGTGCGGGTCTTCCCAGGTCTGGGGAAACGCGCCGTAGTTCCACAGGTAGCCGTGGTAGGGGAAGCAGTTCTTGGCGAATCGGGGCCGGCCGCTCTTCACGTCCTGGTGAATCGGGTTGATGCGCTCGTCCCTCGTGATCTGGAGGGGCGTTGGGTTAGTCGAAATGTTTGCCGTCTCGGTGACTGTGTTCATGGCCGAACGCGTCGCCCGTTCCGACTCTCACCTCAAATTTGGCGTTGGTCCATCGAGGGATTTCGACCACCATGTTCAGGACTCCCTTCGCTCGGTCCGCGAATAGGGGTATGTCATGGAAGGGCGAGATGGGTCGGCCTTCGTGTTCGAACCACACTCGATAGTTGGCCGTGTAGGGCCGGCCCGCCTTGCGCAGCGTATACTTGGCCGTGGTTTCTTGGGCCATATCCGGTCGTCCAGCTCCGGGCAATGTCGGTTAACGGCTTATACAGATCTCGGTAATTGGCTCTCGCAGGTGATGTCAGATTCTACAAGGACTCGTCGACTTCGTCGGGCGCGGTGCAGGCAAACGCATGATGCCAACCTGAAACGGGGTACCCAGTATCAATGGAATGGCGGGGTGGAACGCGCCCAAGATGGTCGCTGCGCCGCCCACCTTCCAACAATAGATTTTCGACGTTGGCTCCTTCCTCCCTCTTGTGCGTAAGCGAACGTTACTCCGTCGCCGTATCATGGGATATAAAAAGGTAATAGCCGGAATGGTTATTGCAGAGCCATCCACTCTTGGGAGCCGTCAGCACTACGTGGTGCGGGGCATCATATTATATATAGATTCATGCACCACAGGCAATCCAGCTAGACTCTTGCGTCCACCCCCATACGTACGTGCATGGTCAGAACCATGGTGGACCGCATCGTGAAAGGAAACTGACTTAGCTTCACGATTGAAGAGCGGCCTCACGAGCGAGGCCACGAGAACACGGGCTGACAGTAGACCAGAATGACTAGAGGCACAAGGTAAGCAACTGCTTCTGTACGTGGGCCATACTTCAGGGCGGTTTGCATATAAGTTCCCCGCTCCCTCCTCTCCTCCCTATATCCTCGATGAGAGTCCGCCGCCACGTACACACTCACCCGGGGCGTGGCCGAGGGACGACAGCTTCGCCTTGGCGTAGGTCATGGGCGTCTTGTTGGTGCCTGAGAAGGTTACCGTCTCGGGCGTGGTAGCGAAAGCGCGGGCTATGGCAGCGTATTGGAAGACGGCACCCCCGCCCGCGCCGACGAGAACTAACGCTTCTTGGAGTGGCTATTATGCTGGCCATGGTAGCGGTTGAGACGACCGAGGTACAAGTGCTCGATAGGTAAAGTAAGCCGACGTGATGATCCCGAAGTTTTTATACTTTGAAACTAGGTCAAGGATAGCGATCAAGATAAAAATATACGACGCCGCCCTTTATTCCTCTACTCTTGAAATCCTCGGCTGCTCAGCCCACTCCAGGCTGCGTACCAAGAACTCAAACTTGGCAGCCCATCAACGGAGTTAGACTCAAGCCAAGCCTAGCCCTAATCCAATACACTGCTCTAACTTCAAGCCACAACCGACTGCAGTACTTGAGCGTGTTAGCTTGGAAATACTACTGACCGAACTGGTGGAATGGCATAGCGAAGTATTATTATAGAACCTCTTACCTACTACCATAAGGGGTTCGATTCCTTCTTCGGTCACTTTTTTACACCTCCCTCGCACCCTTTTAGGATAAGAGGAGCCGCCTTTGACAACTGGGGACCCTCCGGAGGCGAGTCACGACAATTACCCCCGGGGTTGATAGGGTTGAGCAGTATAGTAGGGCCCCAGTCCTTTCTAGCAGAATTAAACATGCCACCTCTCTTGCACTATCTTTAGAAATCTCGTGTGTTCTGACCTATAATCTACGGTACTCCTCTCATCTAGCCAGTCCGCGCCCTTCCACCTGATCATTTCATCGTAGTCGCCTAGCAGAAGATCCAAGGGCGTGCGGCCTCTGTCATCGAGGATATTGGCGTCGCATCGCTTGGTACCTCCATCTGGTAGGCGAGCATATACTCTGAAGATATTGGCATGCCTGTTCGAGGTTGCGCCGGTCTCGGAGGCGATAGCTTAGCAGCTCCTTAGGAGAAGCCCAATGACCCCGCCCAGTTGACGTGAACTCTGGATCGACGCGGTGATGATGTTCACCAAGAACTCGTCCGGGAACTTGAGGATAATGACAGAGCTCAAACCGGCAGCTTGTGGACTAAGCAAGAGAGGTGGCAACGGGTCTGATGTTTGCCTTCCTGGCATTCCCAGGGTCCCAGAAACAAAAGCAAATACCAGTACTCGGGAATATTAAGCATAATCATGAACAGCTAACCCAGCGTCCCCAATGGACCGCGACAGCCAGTCATGATGTTGACTACACGCTCCGCACTTTCCTAGTGATGTAAGATCTCTGAACAAGTCACAGCAGCAAACATCATCTAGACCATCTCTGCCAACTAACCGAACCCAAGGCAGAAGACTCTCAACCGGATTAGGAAGAAATAAAACGCAGTTTTAGTCTGTACTTCCCCAATTCGATGCCCATGTCTTTTTGTGGGCTTGAATCCCATTGTCCCCCTTTTTGATGCCCCATTCCTATCGTACCTTCACCCCAGGTATTTTTAGCCTAGCACTTAACTAAAGCAACATTTCCCTTCTAATCCCGACTAGCGTGAGATCCAATCTAGCCACCTACAATAGCTTATGGTCGACGACCAAACCACCTCATGACCCCGGAAAAAAGCCACCACGGAAGCGACCCGGGTAAGCCACAGCAGAATCAAACAAAAAGGCTAATATCGAGTTTAATCTTCATACAAGTGAGGTGAGATGGCCGAGTTGGTTATGGCGTCAGGTTAAGGTCACCTTAACACCTGCATCCTGGTGGAGCAATCCGCGTGGGTTCGAATCCCACTCTCATCAACTTATCTTTTTGCTGGTCTCTCTTTCCGGCGCGGATGTGTATTGTGGTTTTTTGGGGGGGCTGCCGTGGCCCACGACAAGTTTAAAGAACAACATGCTATAAAGCCATGAGCAGCTAAAGTGCTACCAAAGGTACAAGGTCGGCAGTATGCTGGTAATGGGATCTGATCGCAGCCTTAAGTTTGGAGAACGCGACTGAGATGAACTATTTAAGCAACCATGATCTTTTAATGGTCAATATATACTTACTAAAGAAGCATTGCGAAGAATCCTGCACAGTACTTACTTGCTTACTCAAGCTACATAATCCCAGAAGCCATGATTTAAGATCTTCATCGTCGGATTCGAAATATATATTCTTCTGTTTGCGGCGCAGTCATTATTTACTACAAATCCCGCCGTCACATGCAAAACTAACAGACCGTGTTCCTCTGAGAAATTGTACGCCAGCACGTCATGTCGATCAAACCTCATTCCAATTAATATGCATGCACCTTCAGAACGTTTAGTGGTGAGCAAACTTTGAACTCGGAGACGTGATTGGTTTTGAGATGGCCCCATCCAGCGAATTAGCGTGATGGTAATCTGTATCACCGATTCCCGAAACGTTAATGTGCGAATATGCGAGCCGCTTCTGTTTCTTATTGGTTCCCGAAACCAACTAGGAAATATCAGACGTGTATGTGCGGTGGTTTTCGATATTCATTATCCGATCTCCTGTTTAGCGGTCCGTACTCGTATCGACGACACGTGTTCCGAGTACTGGCCCCTTAATTTGGGATTTTCCCCTCGGTTTGCGAGAAATTGTCGTCGTTATCAACATATCTTATTGGTCACCGGAAAACTATCTAAACGAAAGCATACAGCACATCCATCCCGAACGCCCCGACCACCGCACGAGGCCGCAGCGACGCGTATCGACCAAGCCCAAGCAAAAACTCATCATGCGCCTCGTCCGCCTCGCGCCCTGTCTGCTGGCCCTCGCGGCCGCCGCGGGGGGTCCGCTGGGGGCCGAGGGCCGGGGGTTCGACCTCGAGGTCGGGCTGGACCTGGGGGAGGTGCAGCAGGCGCTGGGGGGCGCGCTGCCGGCGTCGCCGTGCGCCGCGTACGCGACCGTGGCCAACTACTCGGCCGTCGGTGAGCCAACGCGCTGTGTCCTTTGTTGCCTCGTTCGGCCCGGACCCCTCCCGGCCTGCTTCCGCCACGCTTTTGTTTACGGGCGTCCCGGCCCGGGGGGGCCGGGGGCGGCCCCGGCTCCGTGGACAAACCCCCCTGGTTTAGCCAAGTTGCTGACCCCCGGATGATGGGTAGGGGCGGACCCGCGCATGCGGACGGCGCTGCTCGGGGCCGGCGACGACGACGGGCCGGCCGAGCGCGCGGCCCTCGTAGGCCTCCTCGACGCCTGCGGCCGCGCCGTCGGCCGGCTCGCCGCCAGCGTTGCCTTCAACGCCCACTGCGGCAACCTGACGGCCGTCGCCCACGAAGAGGCGGCCCGCAACTTCTCGCGCGGCATCGTTGCCGACCGCCTCGTCGCCGGCGGCCCCGTACCGGATGAGGCCGCCGCCGCCGGGCTGGCCCCCAGCCACCACTTGGCCGGCGTGGCGGTGCTCGTGTTCATGGGGGTGGCCCTGTTGTGAAACCGGGGGAGAGGGGGGCTACTTTTAGGGCGCTACACGAGTCCCGCTGTCAATGGCCGTGGCAGTTTAACCCCTGAATTCTACAACAAAGCGCTCGTTGCTCCCAATCTAGGGGCAAATATAGGTTCTCATATATATGGAGATTACTGGGCTGGGATTGTACCTGGATCGTCTGCCAGGTGAACTGGCTCTGCTGTCCATCCCAGAGGGGGGGTAGGGGTTATCACCATGTCCACGTAAGGCCTAAATTTTGGGAAGGGGGCTGCGGATAACCAGGCGAGGGCCCCGAAGTACACCCAGGGACCCTTGCAGTAGAAGATTCTGGTCGGGCCTCCTGAACCATCTCCGTGCTTCTAACTTATGCTGGAATGTTCAGGTACAATGCAGCCGTGGCTCCAGAGATCGGGTGGTCAGCGCTCCTACGTTCCAATAGCAACGAGTCACCACTCTGCCACCCAGCAGACATGTGCGGACTTCCATAAATTTCACGGTATCCCCAAAGCCACGTCCCTTCCGTCGCAGAGGCCCATGGCCTCGTGGTCTCCACAAGAGTACTGAATAGGGGCTGTATCGTTGGAAACCCGGCACAGGACCACATTGCCATCGTTCAGGGGTTGAGGTGTATATGCGTTGGAAGTGTCCAGCTTTTCGACGGGTCCTCTTAAACCGAAGCTAAGTAAGCAACCGGGCCGCGGGAGGACACTAGCAGCGGAAAGCAATGCCACTATTTGGGGGAGACGATGATATGCATGCTTTTCAAAACCTTCTAGTTCCGGAAGGTGAAGAATCGAAGCGTAAAACACAACGTCATTCTCCGAAAAGGCGAGGGGAGCCGAAGCCCCCGCCTCCACCGAGCATGACAGAGACCGAACCTGCGTACGCAGTGCCTTGGCTTTCGTAACCCCAACCCCAAAGAAACCTTTGGCGTGAAGTGGGAAACCAAAAGGCGACTTAGGCTTGCCGGGCCTCCCGCACACAAGCGCGCAGACACGGCCCATGAGGCCTCGTCTTGGTTCCTGTCATGGCTTGAGTGCCGATCACGCCACCATGGACCACCATCTGACCCGGTATCCGGTGGCCGTGGGTAATAAAATCTCTGATCGCCCTTGCGCTACCAGAAAACCGCCCCGGGGCCCCAAGCGGCCAAGCCCTTCTCTCCCCACAAATCGAAAGTTCGGCAGCAGCCATAGGCCCACTGACTGCCAAGGTTTCTTACCACTCGAGAAGCCTCTCTGCTGACCACGCGACTCGCCGTGGGGTACATGAGGTAATTGACATTCCTAGGGCCTGGTGGGGAGGCTCGGCTTCGTGCTTTGACGGCGGCGGCGTTGATGAGCTGTTATCAGTCCAACATGGCGATGTCCTTACCGCACTTTATTCCGCCAGTCCAACTAAATCCGGGCGCGGTGACCGCGGCCGGAATTACGGGTTTGCACCAAAGGCTCTGGCAGCTGGTGGGACCTCCTAGTTGCGCAAGCCGATGGTGCTAGCATAGACGGATTGCATGCAGGTCTTCGTAAGCCCGCGCTCGCTCGCTGACTAGAGGGTAAGCTGGATCTGACCCTACGTACGGCCAAGCAAACAAGCAGCTCGCACGCTGCTGCAATGGCCGTCATCCGAAGTGTCGGTCGGACGGCTGCGGGCCAAGGGGCGTATGAATATAAAGCCACAAACTGTCCGTCGTGATCGGGGGGGCTCTCTTTGTTCAAGGCCAGCGCCCGCTTCAACCGACGATCCTCCAGTCGAGAACCGGCATCATGCGTCCCCGGACCAACGTCCTGGCACTTCTCTGCCACGCCGGCGCCGCCGCCGCCGCCTCTGTTCTCCTGTCCAACGCCTCGGCCGTCATCACCTTCGACACCAAGACCGAGTCGCTGTCCGTACTCCGCCACGGCTCCGTGTTGGTGGAGGGGGACCGTATTGCGGGCCTTTACGAGGGCGCCTTGCCCGATAGCATCCCTGCCGACGCCGAGGTGGTCGACTGTGCCGGCAAGATCATCTCGCCCGGCTTCATCGACACGCACCGCCACGGCTGGCAAACGGCCTTCAAGACCATTGGCTCCAACACGTCTCTGGCCGAGTACTTCCTGCGCTACGGCGAGTTCGTCGCCGGGCCGTACTTCACCCCCGATGATGTGTACATCGGACAGCTGGCCGGCCTGTACGAAGGTGTGTAGCAGCCCTGCTGACAAGGTAGCCCCGGAAGATGCCGCTGACCAAGTCGCCTGCAGCGCTGAACGCTGGCACCACGACCAACCTCGACCACGCCCACCACACGTGGGACAACGAGACATCCCGGGCCGGTCTGCAGGCCACCCTGGACAGTGGCGCGCGCGTGGTGTGGGCGTACGCCTTCCATAACGTGACCAACTTCTCGGTGCCGCAGCAAATCGCCAACTTCCGCGACCTCGTGGCGTCGATCCCGCCGGACAACAAGCTGACGACGCCGGCCGTCGCCTACGACTCCTTTGCGGCCAACCCCCACGGCCAGGAGACGCAAGACGTCATCGCCCTCGCCCGCGAGTACAACGTCTCGGCCGTAACGGCGCACTACCTGGGCGGCCCCTGGTCCAACGCCAACAGCCCCGAGCTCCTCCAGACGCTCGGGTTCCTCAACGACAGCATCCCCATCGTCTTCTCGCACGCGTCCTTCGCGACGGCGGCCGACGCGGCGCTGCTGCGCGAGACCAACCAGTACATCGCCAACACGCCCGAGTCGGAGATGCACTACGGGCACACGCACGAGCAAAGCTACCAGATGATGGACCAGATGGCGCTGGGGGTCGACACCTTCTTCACCTACTCGACCGACATGCCGACGCAGGCGCGCCTCTGGCTCCAGAGCGCGCGCTACGCGGCGTACAAGGACGTCATGGCCAAGTGGCAGATCCCGGCCCACGACCCCATGTCGGTCAACCAGGCGTTCCTGATGGCGACGCGCAAGGGCGGGCTGGCGCTGCGGCGCGCCGACCTCGGCATCATCGCCGAGGGCGCCCAGGCCGACCTGCTCATCTACGACGGCCGCGCGCCCGGCCTGCTGGGCTGGGTCGACCCCGTGGCCGCCGTGCTGCTGCACGCCAACGCCGGCGACCTCGAGAGCGTCATGGTCGGCGGCGCCTTCAAGAAGCGCGACGGCCGGCTGACGGTGCCCGACTACGCGGCCGTCCAGGACCGCTTCCTCGCGAGCGCGCGCCGGATCCAGGCCGCCTACCGCGACACGCCCTACCCCGTCATGGAGGGCGACTTCAGCAGCGGCTTCCCGTACGCCGAGGCCCAAGAGGCCGACGTCAGCCGCGGCGACGGCACCGGGTACGGGGAGTTGTTCGTCTGAGCCCCGGAGGGGCGAGCGCAGCGCCTCCCACGCAACGGCATCGGCAAAGGTCCCGTGACAAGGGCTGGCCGATGGTTGCACGCCGTGAGGAGCCGTAACCTTAGTGTTAGTAATACCATAGTAATCAGATACCCATTAACACCCCGAACTGGCTGCTTGTGTCCGGCGGCACGGGACTGCCGACCGTCTCAACGCGACCCCGAATGGCGGGAAGCATGGATGGCCGATGGATTTGAGCGCGCATGCGGATCTGGTTCCTGGCCGGACGCCGATGCGGACGAGGAAAAGCCTCTCGTCTCCCACGGCGGGCCAGCGGCAACGCCAAGGGACGAACCCAGAGGAATGCACGTCGCAGCCCCTGAGGGCGGACGGTTCGACGAGGCACCGAGAGCCGGGGCCTCCCGAAGATGGAGGAGGTATGCGCATGGAAGATGTAGATGCGAGGTTTGGGTGTCGGCGCAGTGGGTCAAGCGGAGCTCAGGAGCCCCCCTCAAAAAGCACACCTAATCGGTTGTCGGCACCTTGGGTGAAAAGGGAAGCCCCATCCTACAGAATTAAAAGAGCCGAAACAGTTCCCTCCCCTTCCCCTCCGCCACAACGCGAGGCATTAAAGAAAAAAGGGCTGTTTTCTTGGGCAGTCACCGGATAGCCGGGGTTGACGAAGAGGAGGAAAATGGGGAACGGGGGGGCGGCGGCGGCACAGGGGCCACGGAACAGCGTCAAGTGCCGCACGGTCAAAAAAGAGGTTGTCTTTGATTAGGTTATTAGGTAGGCCCACTCGTTTGCGAGATGGGGATCCCGTCGGAGTGGGTGAGATCGGGGGGGGGGGGGGGGGAAGAGCAACAGGGCCTCGTCGGAGACAACGGCGTGCGCCAATGGGAAGAGGGGGCCCAGGGAGGCCTGCGTATTATGGGCATACATGCGTCAACGTAGCCGTTGCGATACTTTCGTTCCGAGAAGTATTGGGTAGTAAAACGGGAAGGGGGCAGAGTGCAGGGAAAACCGTCCGACCATAGTCGTCGCGCTCGTCCTTGCAGACCGCGATCTGCAGAAAAGGGATGCATTGAACTGCACATCCGTTAATCATTTTTCATCCCAACGAAGACCGGCACGACCCGAGCGCTTTGTCTTTTCCACCTTCGCCTCTTCATGCCTTGGTGTCTCGCTCCCTTCCCGGGCGAACTTATTCACTGACGGGCCTTTCGCCCCGCATGGATCCGCCCCGCCATCTCATACCGTTTCAGAAAGTCGAGACGACGCTGACACTCGCACCAGCGCCCTGGCGGGGATCCCTGTCCCTCCTCGTCTCGACCTGAACCCTTTCCGGCCAAGCGGGCGCGTATTACCGGGGCTTAGCGCCCGTTTGGCGGGCTGCATACCCATGGCCTGCGAGCCCCAGCCCCGGCCTAGCTGAGGCTCAAGTGCAACCTCAGCCTCCGTTGGACCGTTTGGACGCCTTTACTGATCGTCGCCGGGGAACCTGCGCCCTCCCTCGCCCCCCCGGGCCCCCCGGGAACCGAGTTCTGCGTGTTTGGGTGTTTGGCCCTGCGATGCTTAGTCTGGTTCGGGGGAGGGCTGGACGGCCGCAACGCCCGCATGGAGACTAGAGGGGGTAGGGAGGCCGGCCGGGGAGGGCGGCTGGCCCCGAACCCGAACCCGAAAGGAGAGGAAGGGGGAAGGGGAAACGACGGCCATCGCGAGTATAAGAACGGGGACGCCCTCGCGCCTCTTTCACGGTTCTGTTCCCTTTCCTTTCCCAAGCCAGTCTTCCCAGTCCTGTTCAAGCCTCTCATCTCCATTCGCATTCTTTTTTCCCAACCGCAGCGCGGCCAGGTCAATCTTTTCTTCTTCACTTGCTTAATATATTTTCAAGCCTCGACTACTCAACCCTCCCCACCCACACCTCTCCCCAAACCGCCAAAATGCAGTTCTCGCTCGCCACCGTTCTCGGCTTCATCGCCGTCGCCTCGGCCGCCATCGCCGACATTGAGGGCGTCCGCAACGTCGCCCGCGACTCCATCATCATGAACCGCCAGAACGGCAACCGCCCGACCCCCAGCGGCGACTGCTGCGTCGCCAACACGTCGCTCAAGCAGGACACCTGCAATGCCACCGGCGGTCAGGGCCGCTGCGTCCCCGGCGGCGGCCCCGGCCAGTGCGGCGGCCGCCTGAGCTGCGTCGCCCAGGCCAGCCTCGAGTGCACCAACAGCATCCAGGAGCGTGGCAAGAACCTGTGCCGTGGTACGTGCATTGTCTCCCCTCTCGCACTTTATTCCCTAAACAGCCATGGCTAATCCATCCTCCCTTCCTCTATAGCCAAGGTCGGAAACGGCAAGCTCCAGGATGGCGCCAAACAGATCACCAACCTCAACCAGGCCAAGGTCAACTAAAGCGGAAAAAGGAGATGGTTCATTAATAGCATCGGGGGTTCCAAGCTTGGATTTATGAATGGAATAATCAGGACTCGGGTATTGACTACCGTTCAATGGCCCCAAAACACACCGCCCCCTTTCTGGTCTGCTTCTTGTGATTCTGGTTGATCCCTCCTGCTGCTTCCCCCTTTCCGGCTTGGGGGCAAACGTCATCCTGGACCGTACGCGGTCGCTCCCCAACGGGCTCCGTTCCCGCTCTCGTTCTTATAAACGTAAACCCAGCTGCCGCCCCGAATCGCCGGAAAGGGCATATCTCCCCTGGACGAACTCTGGGGCACCCCCAAAAGCCCCGGCGCTATGCTGCCGATTGCCCCGTTTGCGCTCCGTGTCGGGCGTGGTTTGTTTATCACTTAGGCTTCGATACGATGCCAGTACCGAAGGCCGGTCGCCCGACCAAAACCTGCGTTGCGCCTTCTCCACCGCTTCCATGATGGGCGTTGGTTTATTCGCGTGCCATCGCTGGCCTTCTTTCTGGGTGTATATCTTGGTGCGGTGAAGCGGTGCACCTCGCCATGAGGAGGCGGCGCCCCATTTCTCCCGGGCGAATGTCGTGTCTCGAGATTTGCACGATGAAGAGGGGACGCCAAACGGTGGCGCTCCTCCGCATCGAACGAACGAATATTCTCTTCGCCATGGTTCCCGCCTCCGATGCGGTTTTGTCCCTGCCCGGGATATTAAAGTCTGCGGACGCGTCCGGCTTCTGTCCTGTCCTCCAATGATAAAGCTTTGGATAGCGGGTCTTCGGACGATTCAGCTACATAGGTCTTCCTGGCGAGGTTCCTCGACGACCGTGGTGACCGTATCCATGTGAATACAGTTGCTCGGGGTGGGGAACGACTGGATGTCGCTCATCCTCGAGGGCCGGCGGAGCGAGATTTGGCTGCTGGCCCGGTTCGAGCCGTGCGAGGTCGTCGACATGGCCCGGGACAGGAAGCAAAAGCTCTTGGCCTGGTCGAGCCGGCCGAACCAGTTGACCCGCGGCGGGCGCTGCTCCGGATCCAGCCCGTCTTCGAGGTTGGGCCGGCTGCTGGCGCCCTGAATCCACACGAGGTTGCCATACTGCCGGTTGGCCGGTGTCCGCATGAAACGGGTGAGGCCGGTTTCCTCGAGCTGGTCGGTCGGCAGGCAGATGAGCATCAGCGTCCACAGCAGCACGTTGAGTCCCCCGTGGAGAGCGACGAGCGCCCCGGCCATGATGCGGGCCATTTCTCCCACGTCGTAGCCCGAGTCGGTGAGCAGCCGGATCGCTCCGACGGGCACCGTGCAGATGAGGTAGATGAACGGATACAAGAGGAACGCGGGGTGGTGGGCCGTCGGCCGAGGCGGCGCGTGCCGGTTGCCTCCTTGGTGCCGCACCCCCCGGTGGGAATATCGACGGCCAAGTCGATCGCATACGGCGTCCGGGAGTTGTCTCCGGAAGTACATGGCCATGAAGATCAGCGTGTACATGCATGTCGTCACGCAGACGGACAAGAAGATCCAGAAATACTCCAGCCAGAACCGCAGCCGGCTGTAATCGTCGTTGACCCAGCACTGTGAGCGCGTGTCAATTTTACCCGGCTGCATGTAGCTCCATCAGGCGCTGGGGTGCTGGCGGGAGACGTACCCATATCGACAAGGGGATGTACCAGCCCCCTGAGTCTTTGCCGTTCCGCGTCAAGATGATACCCACGGCCGTCATTCCGTACGTGAAGGCCCAAAGGCAGGCGATGGTGATGTACAGGGGGGCCTTTCCGGGGCGTAGGCCGAGGACGAGAACCAGGAAGGTGTACATGGAAATCAGAGTGAGGAATACGGCCGTCGAGAGTCGTCCGCTATTGATGAACCAGCCTTGCGCCCAGCATGCCGCGCCGTTCTTCACTTCGCCTTCTTTGAACCAGAGCAGGCTAAAGCAGAAGGCCATCGACTGGTTGATATCCCCCAGCAGCAGGTTGTAGATGAGGATCAGGAAGGAGTTGGGTTCCGGGTCCTTCTCGTTGTGGCAGCCGCTGCGCCAGGCCCTCTGCGTCCCAGCCGGGGCCAAGCCGTTGTCGCGGGATCGCACCACGGCCGAACGAATGGTAGGCCGCACAGGAATCTCCGGCGACGGCGTCACACCCCAGATGTCCTCGGCTGATTCTGGCGGCGGCTGCGGCCGCTTCGTCGGTTCCCGCCGCCAGAGCTTGTATGTGATCCAGAGGAAAAGAGCCAGCGTGGACACGGTTGAGAGGAGCCCGCAGAGGCCCATGGCGAGCTCCCCGCGTCCGATCGGGTCATTCGGTATCATGTCATCCGAGTGGTTCTTGATTATCGGCCAGCTTCGCGTCCAGTACCCATCCAAGCGGATGTCTATAGCGGTGTCCATCCTGCGAGGTGTCTGGTACCGCCGGGCGGATAAAGACAACCAAGACGGTCTGGCCGTGTCGTCCGTTTGCTTGAAATGAGGGCTCAGTCATTGGTAAATGTGCCTCGGCCGAATCTTAACCGTGGGCGTAGCCAAGGTGCGAGTACTTCCTTTCAGATATGAGCGATCCAGTGCGGTCGTCGGGATGCTGGGGAGGATGAGCACGGCCGGCATGGCTGCTGGTCTTCTCCCACCCCAATGACAGTTTCGGCGAGCCTCCGGAGAGTATTGCCACCGGCCACGTTATAGCCATGAGGTTGAGCCCCAAACTTTGTCGGCCCTACATTGGGGGTCCTCGATTCAGGGTAGTCAGCACGGCCTTGTTCACCCATCGACAGCCCGGCCTGGTGCATCGGGCGGACAAACGGCCGTAGCACTCGATAGGGCCTAGTCGGCGTGTTGCTTGCTGCAGAGAAAACGAGTCACTAACGAGCCTATTATCTGATTAAGCATAATATTGGCCCAGCTCTGCCGGGGAGCTTTTTCCTCTGCCGGGGTGTCTTCCCCTCCAACAGCCGTGTTTAATCCGACTTCATCCAGTCCGAGCCATTTTGATCCAGTCGAACGCCGATCCGTGCGGCCGCAACTGGACCAGCCGTCATGTCCTTGTCACCGGCTCCTCCTGGGAGCACAAAGGCCCGACGATGTAGTGCGCAGTTCAGGGGCAGACGAGGTTGCAGTGCGGGCAGCATCACCATCGTGACGTGTAAACAGAAGTCAAATGAGTGGACAGGCGGGTAGCGCCACCTATGGTGTTTTCGCGAGTCATCATGCCGTGATACACGGCGACGGAATCTGCCTTCCAGAGACGACGGTGCCTGGTATTCCTAGCGACTGGTTTTTCCTTGATGATTCGGCCAGTCTGGCTGGGCTCGGTTGGGACGATCCGGACATCCGGGTAGAGGGCACGGAAGCGTTTCTCCTCTGTGGGAACCCGCAACCATAAGGACTGCTCAAAGTGCATGGGGGAGGCAAAAAGGCGGGGCACTGGCCAGATTTTATTTGGTCTTCGTGGGGCTTATCCCCTTCCTTCCTTCCTTCCAACGGATCCAATCAACTTCAGCGCCTGATACCACCCGGCTCCCCCAATATCCTTCTAGAAGAAAAGGTAATATGAACCTCGCGTGATGAAGCCCGTGTTTCGGCCGTCCGACAATTATCGGGGGCCAACCGCAGTACGTTTCAGTCACGGCATCAGAACGCCCAGACGCTGTTCCTATAAGCACGAGTCAACCGGACAGGGAAAGCCGGGCAGGTTATCCTGAGATCCATGGGAAGGGACCAACAGGAATTGGCCTACACGGCTGCATGAACAGAGGATTTCCAGTAATTGCTTAGCCGATCGACGCAATGGTTGCGAACCTAACGGAGACTACCGCCACTGGCAGAGTTATCGGTTAGGGACGGCCAGCAGCTCGGCAACTCCCAACCGACGGAGATCAAACCGGATAGTCAAGGTGGAGAATTCTTGGCAGGGCTATGGGCCGCTCAAGCTACCCAAAAGCAGGATGCATCTTGGGAATTTATAGATGAGAACAGAATTCTGGGGGGTGACACGGCTCACGCTTCCAGATGACCGTGTTGGTGGCAGCCGGTATCGTAGATGCAACGACAGCTTTGATAGAATCTAGGTGATGGGGAGAAAGCGCAGCACGGCGCCGTCATCGTCACACGCGAAACTTCATACATACTTCGGCATGCGAGTACACGTTTGCATCTCATATTCATCGCTGTTTTGTCGTGTGGCGGCTGACGGTAGCGAGATTACTCGTTGCGGGAAGCCCGCAAGGTCCACAACGGGACCTACTCCGGTGTGGTATGGCAAGATGAATTCTCACCAGGACGGTTCTCCTCGCCTCCCTCTAACGGCGTGTTAGGGCGGGGCATCCATTGAGAAGCAGGAATACCATGGGGTTGCAACACTTCCACTTCATTGTGACGACATGCTCTCTGAGCGTCTCGGGAAGGGAGGGGCAAAGGGGGGGGATGACAGCGGTTTATCACGCTGAAAGTCACCAAATTCAGGCAGGCATGTGCGAGGACCTCCGCAGGAGGGGGGGAAAGGGGGAGAAGGGCGGGGGGGGGGGGGGGGGGGGATGCCCTAGCAGTTTTACCAGAGCCACGCTACAAAAGTGTCAAACTGCCCCTACGTTTATTTTGTCCACCGGCTCGGAGGGTTACGCTCGCCCTGAACTCAATCACTAGTCACGTTGCCAGCAACGTCTAAATGGCCCATAACCATGACGGGACATGTCAGTGTCAGTTCCACTGCTAGTATACGTGTCTCTGTTTGTGTGTGTTTGTATGTGTGTGTGTGTCTGTATTTGTGTGTACGGTGATCGACAGTGGTTTGGATTCACTCAAGGCCGGTATCGCGGCGAAAAGTTAGATGTTACCCACACGAGCCGCACGATAGACGTAGCGAGCTTGAGACCGAAAGATCTTGTGCGAGCCACCAGCCATTGTTCTCCAGCTTCCTCCCTGGCAACCGCAGCGACACCATAGCTTGCCCTGATCACCGAAACATCTGCTACACCGTAGCGACGCCTCAACCCCCGGGAGATCCGAGTCTCTAGCTTTGAGCCCCCCGCCCACGGACCTCGGAAAAGCAAATCTTCGGGTAAGAGATTATTTTCAACAAATGAACAGAGTTTTGCCTCGTCTCCTCGACTGTACAAAGACTTAGGTATGTGGTCTACTTCGGACTGGCGGTTCTTCCCCTTTGGAGTCATCCTTTTACGTCGCAAGCCCCGGGGCCTCACACATTCCCGGTTCGTGTCACTGCGCAATGTAGTGAGATACTGACATGACCAAAACCCACCCCCCTCACTAGATCGGACTGAGGCATTTGACAGTCCAATCGGATACACCGAGGGCCTTGATGAGCAACCAGGTCCAGCGCCATGTCGACACCGAACTGTACATTGAATACGTCTTCGGTTTCCTGATTCTCCTTGTCCGGCTTGCTGGCCGGACCGTACTCTATGGCTTTGGGGGTCTCGCATGGGATGACCTATGCACGTTTGTTGCCATGGTACGCACTCCCTAGCCTGGTCTCGGCTGTCACCCCCCTAAGACCCCTCCGACGGTGCGAAAGTATCTTCTGACATGTTCTCCAGTTCTTCTGGACATCTGAGCTCGTAATTCTATTCTACATGAGTGCCTACGGGAATAGCATCGGGCTTACGGAAGAAGAATCCCTGCTGCTGGATGAAGCCACTAAACGCGACTACCAGATTGGCGACAAGCTTAACTTCGCGTCCTGGAACGCCTACATCGTTCTCATATGGTCCATGAAAGGTATCATATTATTCAACTACCACCGCCTGGTATGTCCAGCCCAGCTCTTTCACCGGGCCCGTGTTTCCTCCTGGGTTCTAACACCGGGCTTTCCAAGACCCGGAGACTTTGGCAAAATAAGCTGAACAAAGGCGTTGGATGGGCCACTCTGGCCTGCTTTGCCTTCTGCGTCATCTTCCAGTTCGCAAACTGTACGCCCATTCAGAGGGCGTGGCGGGTCGTTCCAGCCGCTGGGGGTGAGTACTTGGCCAGCCGAGTACTGCGTACACAGTTACTTCTCGGCAATATGACGAAGAGGCTGGGCTGACACGGCTCTATACAGACAAGTGTACTTTTCGATCGCTCAATTACATCATCTTTACCCCCCTCAGTATCCTGTAAGTCCGGACCCTCCTTCAGCTCGTGTACACGGGTAGAAAAGGCACCCAGCAGGCGCAGTGCAAGTACTGATACCGCCTTCGGCCGGGGCAGAATGGACACTGCAATCATGGCCGTCTCGCTGCATGTCGTGGCTCGGGCCCGCCTCCCCGCGTTTAAGAAACTACTGCTCTGCGGGGTCCTGGGGTCCGGAGTCTTTATCATAACGGCTAGCATCCTGAGGAGTGTATATAGCCTTCAGCCGCCGTACCAGGACCTTAGGCTGGCGGTGCTGTGGTCGAGCCGCGAGTACCTCGTCACGGCCCTGGCCTGCTCGGCCCCGGGCATCCTGGGACTCTTCCACAAAATGTGCCGCGACCGCCGGGCGCAGCACGAAAGCCAGCACCGCATCCTTGGTTGGCCGGGAACCGACTTCGTCGGGGCCGGCCACGATGAAATGAGAGGGCGCGCGGCCGGCGTCGAGTCACCGCGTCCCGTGAGCCTCCAAGGCCTATGCACGAGCACAAGGTCGATGCGCGTATCGGTAGCCAGCAGCGCCGACCCCTCGGAGCTGCCGAAAAAGTCGGGTGGCGTGGAAGAGATGGCTCGCCACATGCCTCTGGACGACGAGGAGCGCGGAACGACCTCGGCTGGTTCGGAGGCGATAATACGCGCACACGCAAATAGTTGGCATGCATATTAGTTTAGGAACAGTGAAGAAAAGCTTCAACATCGGAGACGGGCAGTTAGGTAGACAAAGCAATCTATGCGACGCCGAATCCCATACCACAGAGCTCCAATGATGGGGGAGTGTCCAAAGTGCATGCCCATACTCCATGGATCGGTATCGATACCAGGAAACCACCCAGATTTGGATGTGAGTGCCACTGAATAGGGTATCGAATTGCACCTTCCTATCTCGGGCGACGACATCTGGCAGGCGGGGGTGGCGGGGTCTGACTACTTTACGAACCTTCCTCGAGATAGATGGACGGGATTTCATCCTTTCAACACAAGCATTCAAGTGCCACTCCCGGGTGTCTCTGGCACCTCCCTCTTCCCACCCAGATCTCTGAAACGGGCCCAGCTCATCTAAAAGGAAAGGACCCACCGACACTTGCCCTCCAACCTAGGAAGAACTCGTTCTGCGCGTGTTTGCCATGGCATCATTACCTTCCCCCTCACCGCGTTTGGAGACTACGACAATCGCGGGATCGTTGGAGATCCCGCGCCTCATTACCGGACTCTGGCAGCTTGCGGGGGGCCACGATGCCGATGTGCGCGTGGCTCCGGCTGCCGAGGCGATGGGTTCTCTGTAAGTCTTCGCTTGCTATGCCCTAGATGGACGTGCTAACGCGGCCGGACCCCGTCCCTTGAAGCATCGAAGCCGGACTCCACTGCTTTGACATGGCCGACCACTACGGGGACGCCGAGCTCGTCGTTGGGCAATACCATGCCACCGCAACTAGACCACTAACCGCCTTCACGAAGTGGTGCCCCCCCGAGGATGGCGTCAAGTCTTTTGAGAACGCCGAGGCCGCCCTGCACCGAGCCCTGGCGCGGATGGGGCAGAAGAGCATTGCGCTACTACAATATCACATTTGGGACTACAGCGACGACACTTATTTGTACAACCTCAGCCACCTCTCCCGACTGCAGCGTGAGGGTAAGATCCAACATATTGGCCTGACCAACACCGACTCCGCTCACCTGGAGCTCCTTCTGCACTCGGGCTACCCCATCGCGACGAACCAGGTGGCTTGCTCAGTCATTGACCGCAGACTGGTACGGGGGAGGATGTCTGCCCTCTGCTCCGAGCACAATGTCAACATCCTGGCTTACGGCACGTTACTTGGGGGCTTCTTATCCGAAAAATGGCTCGGGGCCGAAGAGCCAGGCGACCCGTCGAGCTTAAATTGGAGTCTCCGCAAATATCTCCGCTTCATTCGCGCTGCTGGAGGTTGGCAAGCTTTCCAAAGGGTACTGCAAAGCCTGGCGTCTGTTGCGACTAGACACAAGGTACCGATAGCCGCCGTAGCCATGCGCTGGGTCCTGGATATTCCTGTGGTCAGTGCCATTATTGTGGGAAGCCGGCTGTCCGGCGACAGCGAAAGATATGTGACCAGCAACCTGCTGCCCTTTTCCTTCTCGTTCAGCGCACAAGACTTGGCCACGATAGAGGAGGCTCAGGGAGGCTTGAGCGACATCCCTGGTGACTGTGGAGACGAATACAGACGCCCACCTTTCTTGACAGCCGCGGGGGACCTGAGCGACCACATCAAGCCGTCGAAACAGCTTGATGAGGTCCTCGAAGCGATTGCGCAAGGCCACAGAGTGGAGTGCCGGACCGGTAGTAAATGGGAGGAAATTGCCGTAAGCACTAGAGAGGGATCTCAAACCATGTACACATGCACTTGTTCCGTCCCATTAACTTGTCTAGGGTTATTCACGCGCAGTCAGATTCGGGGACGTGATCAGAGTCTCCGGCACAACGGCAAACGTGCCTCCTGGTTTGGATATCGCGGTATCAGCACTGGGTGGGGCATGTCCTCGCTGCCAGACGGTCGCGGCGTTGGACATCATTGCCCGGGCCGTCAAGCGGTTGGGGGGTCAGATGTCTGATGTAGTCAGGACTAGAGTGATGATTCGCCCCAAGGTGCAGTGTGAGCCTGTCAGCGCCGCTCATGGATGGGTGTTTCACTGCGAGAAAGCCCTACCATCCAACACTCTAGTCACAGCTGGCTTGATCGGAGACGAGCTCCTCGTCGAGGTAGAGGCAGAGGCGGTTGTGGGGAGTGGCGGCAACATCTTGGTCTTGGACAATGCTTCGGAGACGATTGGACGCCGTTGTCGTCCTGAATGATACCGCTCCGGCCGAAACTCAATACGCCGCCGGGGCGACGGTATGTCGACGCCAAAACCCGTCTGGCCGATATCTTCGTGTCAGCCGCCTGGGCTGAGGACTGCCGGGTTGTGCCCTGTTACTGGCGTATGGGTCTATGCCTAGTGATGCGTTGGTGCCTCCTGGCTTAGGTCTGTAAGAACAAACCGCATCCACATCCGTTGGATGTCGCTGCCAGACCAAGCAGACCAACTTTCAACCTACAACTTCCCCCGACCAAACCCGCAGCGGAACTTCTGGAACAGCCCCTAGGAAGATCGAGGTTCTTCGACTGAGCTATAATTGGTACCTACGGTGTTGTGAGGGCAGGTCAGGGAACGACGGTAAAGATGGGGGCTCCTTGCCTGGAGCCGGTGTGGAATGAATGAAGTTGAAGGTGGGGGTGTGCTACATGCGGGCGTTTGCTTGCTTTTTGCACCGAAATTGGTTGGTTCTTCTTGGCAAACGACGGCGTGGCCACCACTGCCATTGCTTCCTAGCGCCTCTCCGCAGGAACCTTCGGCCGAGGGCTGGACTCTCTCGACTCTTGGAGAAAAATAGGGGCTACCGAGTGAGTCCGGGTTTCTGCTAAAGGCTGATAAGTCCAGGAAGGAAAAAAAATAACAGAAGGACAATGAGTCGCAAGGAACGTGCCGTTCACCTCCACGCCCTACTCACCGCGCAGGAGGGGCTGAGGGGGAGAGGCAACCCCGGACGTGGTGGAGTACGTCCCAACTGGAGACGATTTAGCGGCGCGGGGCGCTGGGGGCGACGAGCAACCGGATGGCACGTTGCCGCTCAACAAGGCGAGACGTTCATTCGTTGTGCACTGACACACCTATTGTCGTTGCGTCGTCGTTCTCGTTGCCCGACACATCCACCGAACAACACTGTCACTCATCGTGGCTCGCCAGTCATGACGACCGCAACGGGCAAATCATCCGGCGATGGGACGCCGGGGGAGCGGCATACGACCCTCTCGCCCTCTCGGCCAGAGTATAGGACGGCGCGATCCAAGGACGGTTGTCTGACCTGCAAGTAAGTACCCCCGGTGTGCCCCTCGAGGCCAGTGGGATCCAGACCGTACGGGATGGGGTTGCGAGCATGTACATGTGTCGGCGCCAAGTAGGCGTCCATCAGGGTGACTAACCGGATCTTATGTCCCCCTGTAGGCGGCGCAAAGTCAAATGCGGCGAACAGCGGCCACGGTGTTCCCACTGTGAGCGGCTCAACATGGAGTGCAAGTGGCCGACGGCCCCGGCTCGGATGCGCCAACGCCGGCAATCCTCGGCCGTCTTGGCTCCGTCCCGAGCGGTACCCTGCACGTCGCCGAGCGACTCGCTAGGCGCCGAGCAGGCCGTTGATCAGATGTTCGACTATGCGAGTTTCATGTGGGACGGTGCCGATATGTGGCCCGCGTCGACCGACTTCGGCGCGGCCTCAACTTTGCCGCCGCCGGCCGTGGTGAGTTCCGCGTGTGCGCCGGTGTCTGCCACTTTCTATGTGCTGATTTACGGCAACGTGTTCTCACCTGACCAGCTCGCGACCTACCACGAACATAGCGCTACCCAGCTGCCCCATCGGTCTCCAGACGTCAGCCTCCCCGACGGGGGGCTCGCGGTAGCCCCGCCGGAGTCTTCTTGTACACGGTCGGATACTAGCCCCGGGACGCAGGACGGCGGGGAGGCGCTGCCGACGTCGGACGCGCACCGCTTGATGGACTACTTCATCCACGCCGTCACGCCGCCGATCCTAGCTGAGGTGGAGACGCAAAAGAAGTGGTTTGCCATGCGCCAGGTGCTGGTCAAGCGTGCAAGCGCCTCGCAGATGGTGCGCTGGGCCGTGTTAGCCTTCTCCAACCTGCTGCTATGCCGTCGCGATGGCGCCTGGATGGCGAGCCCTAACAACTACTACGAGAGCGCGGCCGCCGAGGTCCAAGCCAGCGACGGGGCTCTGTCTTCGCTGGTAGAGCACAGCGCGCGCCGCGAGGATTTTCTCGCCTCCCTCTTCTTCCTGAGCTACGTCGACATCCTGGAGGGTCGACTGGACGCAGCCCACTCAAACCTGAAGCGGGCCTTTGCCATCTTCCAGAACGGGAGGGATGGGAGCTTTGGTGCCCTAGAGAAGCAGTTCCTCCTCTGGATCCGCCTCCTGGACGCCCGGGCCGTTACGGCGGGCGGCGAGGGTTTGTTCCTTGCCCAGGACGACGAGGCGATGCTCGTGCAGGCCTCCCCCGCGAGCCTTGACCCGGATGGCCCCGAATGGGGCGCGGACGAGGCGGTCGAGGGCGACATCGAGGACGTTCTGTTTCAGCTGCTCTACCAGCCGGGGATCCTGTTCTTCCAGAAGGTGCAGAGCTTCATGGGTCGCATCTCCAAGATCGACCCCTGGCACCGGTCCCGCGGCACCGTCGAGGACGAGCGGGAGGTGATGAACGTGGGGGCCGCCATTGCGAGCGACCTGCGGGCACTATACGAGCAGCGGCCGCTGTTGATGGACCACGCCGTGGCGGGCAAGCTGACGGCGCCGCACGTGTCGGCGCACCTGGCGTATGTCATCACGCGGTCGTTCCGGACGTACCTGTCGCACTACTACGCAAGCCAAGTGCACCTGCACCGCGTGGCTTACAAGACGTTCCCTCTGACGCGCGAGGCGCGCGAGGCGCTGGCGCAGATCAAGCGGCTGACGCGCCTCATCGCGGCCGGGCTCGACGGCGACGACGACGCGCTGCCCGTCAACATGCTGTGGCCGCTGCTCATGCTCGGCTCCGAGGAGCAGGACCCCGACGCCCGCACCTGGATCCGCGCCCAGATCCTGCGCATGGAGCGCGTCGCCGGCAACGCCCGCCTGACGGCCGCTGTGCTCGACGAGGTCCAGGCCCGTCAGGACGCCTCCAAGGCGCGCGCCGACATCCGTGCCGTCATGCACGATACCTTCAACTCGTGCTTTGCCATCGTCTGACGGAGAATGCTACGGCCGCCGGGCGACGCGACTTTCGCCCCAAGATCTCGGAACTTGTACCTGATTAACCACCCACTCTCCATTGGCCGCTTGTTTGTGTCGCTCCCAGCGGGAGAGCGCCGAGTCGTTGAGGACGTACTGTAGCGCATGTGTCGCTCTACACAGGCAGACCTTGTTCGGTCGACCACGTCTGTCTTCTCGTATCGGTATGGCCACTGTGGGTGCCCCGTTTCCTCCCCGCGTCGAGTGGCCCGGGGTTAGCGTAGCCGATCGGGTCTCGGGACCGCTAGGAGGGCGGGGCCCATTTCTATGCCGTCCCATTTCCAGCAAGGGTCCTCCTATGACTGCGCTCGCCCGGCCCGTAGTCACGTCAGGGCGCAAATTCCAGCAAAGAATGAATATTCTATCACCATTATGCCCGTTTTCGTTCCGTGACAGGCCTCTTGGGGCATGACACCACGGCCATAAAAAGCGACGGTAGTACATCGGCCCGTCGTCGACTTTGCATTTCGGACTGTGCCGTCGGCTTGGCTCTCCCCCCCCCCCCCGGGCACCCCGCTCGCTCGCGATCGGCCCCACCATGAGATCGTTCCACGAGAGCCCACGGATGCCGACTTGCCTGCGTGACGACGCGCCGAGCGATGGGCCCCGTGCGGTGCTTCCCGAAGCCTTGACCATCCGGGTCGCTGGAGTCACGAGGGGAGTCACATAAAATGCCTGGGCTCTTTCGATATATCATTTGGCGGTCGTCTCCATTCGTGCCTCTCCTGTTCCTTGCCTATTCTCTTGTTTCCCGGGTGCTCTTGTAGTCCGTCGACCCGGTTATCCCTCGGCCGAGCCTCGCATACCCGTCCCAACTCACTCGAAAGCGCGACCACGAGCGTCTTCATCATGGGTTCCACATCGCAGGCCCGACCGTTCCCGCCGGGCATCCACGTGCCGAGCTTGACGTGGTTCGACAATGACAAGAAGCAAGAGATCGACTGGGACCTGCAGACGAAGCACTTCGAGTTCCTCATCAACTCGGGCCTCCACGGCAGTGCGTCCCTTCTTCCATCCCCTCTTTTCTCCCGTCCGTCGGGGGCTGACCTTGACTAGTCGTGCTGGCGGGGACCAACGGCGAGGCGGTAACCATGACGGCCGAGGAGAAGGCAAAGCTGGTGCGGACGACGCGGGCGACGGCGACGCGGCTGGGGCGGCCCGAACTGCCCATCACCATGGGCTGCGGGGGCCAGAGCACGCGGGCCGTCGTGGCCGAGACGGAGCTGGCGGCGGCGGCGGGGGCCGACTTTGCCCTCGTGCTGGTGCCGTCCTACTTCCACTTCGCCATGGACGCCGACGCCATCGTGGCCTTCTTCCGCGAGCTCGCCGATGCCAGCCCGCTGCCCGTGCTCGTCTACAACTTCCCCGGCGTCGTCGCCGGCCTCGACGTCAACTCGGACATGCTCAGCGCCCTCGGCCGCCACCCCAACATCGTCGGCGTCAAGCTCACCTGCGGCGGCATCGCCAAGGTCGCCCGCGTCGCCGCCGAGTTCGGCCCCGACCAGTTCTGCGCCCTCGCCGGCCAGAGCGACTGGCTCGTGCCCGCCATGTCCGTCGGCAGCACCGGTTCCATCACGGGCGTCGCGAACCTGTACCCCAGGGTTAGTCATGCCCTCTCCCTCCCTCTCCCCTCGTCCCTCCTACTTTTCCACCACCCCCCCTCCCAGAACGAATCCGGTCAGCTAATGCCGTCCCCGCAGTTCTGCATCGAGGTCTTTGACCTGTACCGAGCCGGCCGGACCAAGGAGGCCGAGGTGGCACAGCTCCAGCTGGCCCGGATGGAGTGGGGCTTCGGCAAGGGGGGCATCAACGGCACCAAATGGGTCGTGGCCACGCTGCTGGGCTACCCGACCGAGAAGGCCCACTGCCGTCGCCCGTACCCCCAGTTCGTCGACGAGAAGAAGCAGACCTGGATCGCGGACACGGTCCGTCCGCTGCTCGAGGAAGAGATGAAACTGAACAAGCGCGCCGCCGCCGCCGCGTAGCCCTCTTGTCTTGTTAAAGGAAATAATACAAAAGCGATTGGTTTCACGGCCATGCTGTTCGTTGATGTGCGCCGGCGTGTTTGCGCGCGGGCGCGCCCGTGTGCCCTTCTCGCCTTTCGGCTCGTAACGTTCCCCTGGCCCGCCACGGCTGTCTCCCCAGGCGTGGGTGGTCCGCAGGGCACGACATCAAGATCGGTCTGCCTTGCCGTGTACGGCGTCGTCGACATGGACCGACGCCGAGGCGGGCTGTCTGCACGGCTGAGGAGGCGACCAACGGGACGCTGCTCGTAAGGGGTTAGCGCAGCACACCCACGGCGGCCCCTCAAGACGACGGCGTGCCGTGACTGGCTCCTTGGAACCCAGGGGCGAGCGTGAGCGTGAGCGCCCTGTCCGGCGTCGCCGGCAGCGGTTTGGTACGCTGAGCCGCAGCTGAGGCTCTTGGCACGGGGTACAGGCGGTGGGCCGCCGCTGGGCGTAAGCCTTTGCGATGCAGCTCGGTGTTGCTGGTAAGCGAATCGACGACTGCAGCTTCGCGTGCTGGGTCGGGCTGCGTTATGGAACCAATCGGGAGGTTTTGATCGTGCCTCGGTCGTATGGCCGCCTCTCAGCTGACGGCCTTACCGACCCACCGGCCGTCAGCTTTCCAGCTGAACACCCAGGTGATAACAGGGCTACGCCTCCCGGGCGAACGAGATCTTACCCGGACCAGATTCTGTCGGCAAGTGCTGCATATCGCACCGCTACATAAGTAAGGAAGAGCCTTCGCATCCCTCCCGTGAGACAAGATTGGCGTTCTCCAGTAGATCGACACGCGCCGGAAGACACCAACCCCAGAAACCATGAACAAGCTCCTTCTCGTAGCGTCCAACTTGGCCGCCCGCATGTGGGCGCCTTCGGAATTCTCCCACTGGAGCCCTCCGGGCCACGGCGATGGTAAGGCCTTCCGTTTGCCCGCCCATCTTCGTTGCTGAGCGTCTCTTTTTCAGTGCGAGGCCCATGCCCCATGTTGAATACCTTGGCGAACCACCGAATACTTCCACATGACGGCAAGAATATCGACCTGAATATCACGGTCCACGCCTTGGATGTGGCTCTCAATGCCGAGCCCGCCCTTTCCGGACTCCTGTTTTCCCAGGCTTTGTTGACGAACTCGACGCCGGGTGCCACGTCCTTTTCCCTGGATCAACTTGTCCACCACAACATTATCGAGCACGACGGTAGTCTGAGCCGCCAAGATGCCGTGTTTGGCCGCGCCGATATCTTCAATGCCACTATCTTCGCCGAGACGCAATCCCACTGGCATGGCCCCATCATCGACCTGCAGATGGCCGCCCAGGCCCGAGCGGCTCGCATCGAGTCGTCGAAGCTGACGAACCCTACCTTTAAATGGAACGAGCAGCTGAACGCCTTCAGTCTGGCCGAGACGGCCTCGTATCTGCTGGTCCTGGGTGACCGGGAAAGCCTCACGGTTCCTCGCAAGCGAGTCGAGTATCTTCTCAGTAAGCCACTTCGCGTCGGGGAAGAGGGGACATGATGCACGGCTGACACGCGACTGCGTGATAAATAGAAAACGAACGTCTGCCTCTCGAGCTCGGCTGGGAACGGCCCAAGACTGTTATCACCGTGGCTGAGCTTCAGAGGACCAACCAAGCGATCGTCGAGGCCACCCAGGGCGGGCCAGGCGACGTGGACGAGCTGTAGCCCACGATGGAAAGAGGTGAAAGGACACAATGAACCTGGAGTCGTTCCCATCGCGTCGATATCGACGCACGGAGAGATGCCGAAACAACGGTCAACTATGGCACGTGCACTGTTTCTCCGACGCCCTTCCTACTGTTACCGAAGGCGCCAGGCCGCCGATAAGGACATCAGACGGGATACGACTCATCTGAGTTTCGCCGCGGTCGGTCCGTCTTGAGAGGAGGCCTCATCATGGTCGGTAGCAGATGAGCCGCATACACGGCGGCGGCCAAAACTGGCCTAATGGGTGTACGAGATGGACAGAATACCGCCTCCGTCCGAAGTGGTATGAAATACAGCGAATGAGAAGCGTTACTAGCGGTCTCTACCAAGCTAAAGGGTGAACGGCACGCGATACTGCAATGACAAGGTTGCTTCCGGAGTCTGGAAACAATCGGACTGATCTTAACAGCGCGGGAGATAGGCGCAATTTCGGCGCGTGATTGTCTGCAGGAAAGTCGGGTCTCGGCCTGCCCAGGTCGGCAGCGAGGGTTTAATGATTGTGCAAATCCAGAGGGACGGAAAAATCGACCCGCGTGGACGACTAGAGTCCGGACGACCAGGGGCCCAGATGGCCTTCTTATCTGATGAGGCGCATCACTGCCAGTATGCGACTCTGCAGAGTAGGGGTCCTTCGAAGCCTGGGCACTCGATATACGCCGCCAGGGAGGCGGATGCAAGGTAATCCACGACATCCAGGCCGGCCGGTCGGGATTTCGGGTCGCTATGGCACTATGGCAGGCAACGGAGCAGTACGGAGTAGCTACCACACTCTGCAATGGCCTCGGTGCTTTCCAGCCTGATCGGTTTGTGCAACTTATTCACCGGACCGTTGCACTTTGGGGTGCCGACGGCCTCTGCTGGGTGGAAGACGCGTAGTGCACTATAGATACCCACATGGCACCAAGTGGAACCAGCCTACCATTCGTTGCCGGAAGCCGGTCCCAGCTCGCAATGCCTGAAAGACGTGGGAAGATGGGTGACGGCATGGTGGAGAAGCACGGGAAGCGCGGTCACGATGACAGACAGCCTTCTGTGCTGATATGCTTCACGGCCGATCGCGTACCCGCATCCACAGCCAGCTCACCGACTGTTGCCGACGGCACGGGTGGCGGGTGGTTGGCCGAGAGGCTGAGGATGAGAGAGAGTGGCCGTGCACACGGTTGGACTTGTCGGAATGCCCCAGCACCGGCTCGTGATACCTATCGGGCGGCTGGCGGCATAGAGATGATTAGAAGCCCATACGAGGTCCGATGGGCGGGCAGCCAGCCAGGCGGCCAAGATAATTTTTACGGGAGCAGTCCGGACTCTGCAGGGCCGGGCAGGCCGAGGGTGCTGAGTATGCTGCCCGTACGATGTAGCTGCATCCTGCTTTTTGCCTGGCAACCCCGCATAGCCGGGGTCCCATACGACAATCAGCTTACCCACCGAGGGGTCGGGTGAGCGTAGCTGTGTTGCCCGTTTTGGCGGTGGGGATTTCAGCGCGGGATGTGCATGGGCGTGCGGGTGGCCGGGTCTCCCGACGCGAGGGCGGCGAGGCGAGGGCGCTCGGATACCGTCGTGGCATTCGTCCACGAATGGCAAGACAGCGGACGGGACTATTGATAGCACTCGGCCGCAAACCCGACCGACTTGTCGTGTTCACCCGGGAGCTGAGCCATTTGTGCCACGTACCAGGAAGGGGCATGGCCACAGGGATTGGGTAGAGGGAAAAACGGCGGTGCGCGCCGGGCCACTGGTCCGGCCTCGAAGTTCGAAGACCCTGAAACGCCACCGACTGGACGAGGGCCGCTGCAGAGGATACAAACGCGCACGCACGCACGCACACGCGCAAGACGGCGAGGGAGTAACGTTGCCAGCCTACTTCCTTCGGCGGGTTGCGGGTGGCGGTGTTGGTCTCATGGATGGCGTGGTGTCGCGTCGGTGCGCCGACGGCCGGCCACCTTGCGAGGGGTGGGATTCGGACGAAACCTGCGAAGAGGGACGGGGCGGATTGGGTGGGCGGAGGCTGGAATCCCTGGGAAGGGGGTATCCATGTAGAAACGATGTGCAAGTGGGATCGCGCGGGATGGGGGACGGACGACGACGGCGAATCGATTAGTGATGTGTGGTTCTGGAGGTTGTCGCTACCTCACAAAGTAGTAAGCAAGCATGGGGATCCCATGTACCTGCCCTAGCCTGTGCACGGAAACCAAGCCTCCCTACCCTACACACATGCAGTACTGAAAGGTACCCAAGCTAGGAGAGCAAGAAACCATGACCCGGTACCAGCCACTAAGTTACCCTATACTTGCAGGGCCGGGTCGTCCCCATAAGGGAGACCTACATGCGGCTATTGGATCAACCATGACGACGGCGATGGCAGGGCTGCCCGTTTCGCAAGCGGCGGCGGGCCGCTCGCTCACAAAGAGTAGACGTTTGCCGCCCTATGCGTCATTGGTCGGTTGGACGGCAACGAGGGGCGTTAGCTGGGCGACTAGACTGCTAGGGCACCCAACAACCAGGGACGGTAGTAAAGCGAGGGCACTGGGGCCCGTAGGAGCGCGGGCGATGAGGGAGGCGAAGGATCTACGAGGGGCTGGGATGAGGGGCCATCTCATGCTACGCTGCTCTTGTGCTCGCTTGAATAGAGGTAGAGCGGAAGAGAGAGAAGGGGGAAGAGAGGAAGAGACAGAGCGACAACGGAGGGTTCGTCTGGAATCGCCTCAAAAGTCTGGAGGTCGAGAGATCTGTAGCGTCGGCGGGGGAAAGAGAACCGGCCCAGTTCAACGGCTGGGTCAATACGAGATCTTGGCGCGCTGGCGATCGCCCGCGACGTCACACGCGCACACACACTCCGTATTCCTTACTGCCTTTAGTTGTGTTCACGCGTCCTGCGCCCCCCGGAATAGGCAATCGCCAACGTCCCGAAGAGGCCGGCCCGATTGGCCGCAACGTATCGTCCTTCTTCAGCCGAACTCTAAGCCGTCCAGCTCTGGCCTCTGGACTATGGCGAGTTGCCTCTCTTTTCTTTTCCAGCCCCGTGGTACGAGGCTAGCCCCGCGGTACGAGGCTCGAGTATATCGTGCCCGACTGTTTGCTCTGTACTTATATAAGTGCCCGCCTCACGCTGTCGGATCCCACACACCTGCTCAAGACATCCAATATCACCACGACAACCACAAGACCCCCGTGCACTCACTCATATAACCAGACGACAGCCCCTCACTCGCTGTCTTCAGGCCGGTTCCCGACTTTCAGCTTCTAACCCCCACCACCATCCTCTCCTCGCATTCACCCCCCGTCACTATGCAGGGGTTCATAACCGCCCTCGTTGCCCTGCTGCCCCTGGTGGCCGCCTCGCCGCTGGGCCTCCGAACCCGCGATGGTAACAAGGGCTGCCAGGCCGCCTCCTTCGGCAACTTCGCCTGGACCATCAAGGACTTCGTCTACCACGCGTCGTACATCTTCAGCACCCCGGCGCACCAGAACAGCTGGGGCTACGTCGACTTTAGCCTGAGCAACCCGGCCCTGACGTACGAGGTGCAATGCCACGGCGCGAGCAGCCAGCTGTCCGACTTCTTCTACGGCAGCCCAACCTACCACTGCACCGGTCCCAACGGCACCTCGGCCGACACCACCTTCGACTTCAACCGGCCCACCGGCGAGCTGCGCATCACCCAGAGCTGGACCTGCAGCGACCAGGACCCCAAGTACCCGTGAGTGAAGCCCTCTCCCTTTTGCTGCCGCCCCCTCTCCCTATGGGAGGCCCGTCTCTTTCCGACCCCCCGACGCTGACCCCTCCGACAGGGCCCGCTTCACCGCCAAGGGCGCCGCCAACTTGACGCTGGACTGCACCGACGAGACGGAGCAGAACCCCGACTGGCAGATTGGCGAGATCTACTCCAGCCGACAGGTCCAGTGCAAGCCCGTCACCCAGCCCCTGAAGCCCAGCCAGATATCAGCCGTGGCCTAGACGTGGAAGAGAGACTCCCTGGCGCTGAGGGGAGACGAGGAAGGCCCATCTTGCCCCCGGGCCCTGGAGGGACCAAAAGCCCATGATGACGAACAAGGATTCACGAATTTAATGTTATGAGACACGCGACGCAGGAACCACTAATGGATTACGGAAAACTAAGGAACAAAAGATGACGGCACGGGAAGAAGGCGTCCGGCTAGAGCGAAGGTTGAGCGATCAACTTCGATTTAACATAGTAACTGGATAATGATAACCTTACCAAATTGGCCCATCTCCTGCGGCTTCGCCATCTCCCCACTTCCCTCCCACGACATCCATCTTAAGGCACACCTCGGGTCTTTCCCGTGGGAGAAAGGCTGCCGCTGACCAGCCCGAGCGAATCCTTGCTCGTCCCACAGGCCCGCCCGTTTTCCGTGGGGGCCCCGGGGCAGGGTAGGACAAGAAGTGATTGGACCCGATGCGACGGCTGCCTATTCTTGGAACACCTCCCCCCTCGGGAGGGACCACGTTCCACCGCGCCGGGGCAGGATCCCCTCTCACCGCATGCTTTTTCCCCGGCGGCGGCGCCGGGCCATGTGGCCGGGTTCCATCTCGTTACATTCCTCTCGCACACGCTGCCTGCGCGGCCGTCTGCTTCTCCCGCCACGGGGGCCTCCGGCTCGGACCCTCCCCGCCGCGCCTCTTTGTAACCATACACCAACACGCACGCACACGCAAACACGCGCGCGCACGCACGCACACGCAGCTTCCAGCTCACTCCGCCGCCTCGGCAAGCCGTCGCCCGTCCTGCCTCCGCCCCACCCTTCCGCTTCCCCCATGACCTCCCGCCTCGTCCGGCTCCGGGCTTGGTTATCCGTGGGCCGCCCCCGGACGCCAACAGCAACGCACGTGGCCTCCCACTAATCGCTCCAGACCACACCGTGCTCGCAGGAGCTTCGAACGGCATGGCTGGAGAAGCCGGCGTCGAGGCGATGGCAGGCACGGGGCAGCTGCCGGGACTCCCTCGCTCGGTAACGATATGGGGGGGCCACCGATGCGTCGTGCTAGAACGTACCGACAAAACCGGGGCTCTATGCCGGGGAGCTGCACCCGAGCTCTCGAGACCCCCAAGTACCGGGCGGGTGATCTGGGCAGAGGGGGGCAACGAGCCTTGTGGGGAGCAGCGAGGCGCTCTGGAATGGCCCGGCAGAAGCGAACGGATCGGCCGCTCCTGAAGCATCCGGGTCCGCGCCCTCGCAGAAAGGGGGACGCGGGATGTCCTGCTCCGGCAGATGGGTGTCGGCGCCGACGTTTCTTCTCCCGCGATGCGCCGCTTCGCCACCGAGAGCACGCATAAGTCCGGCACGGAAATATAGCCCCCTTTCCAACGAGTTCCCGGCCTCCTGGCCGCCCATCAACGGCTTTGCGTCGCGCAAGCTGGAGACGGCGCCCCTGTTTTGCTTCGTTTTTTAGCTCCCACCCTCTCGGGCCCATTGCCTCTCGATACCGCTCCGGAGACTGGCATCGCTCCCAGCGCTCATGTAATGACAAAACATACGGGCCCCTTCCAGGGCCGTGTCTGCAACGCTGGACCAAAAACACCCGCCGCAGGTAGGCACATCCAGCCGCAGGAAAAGAGTCAAACATCCAACGGATGTCGAAACTCGCACCCGTCGGGTTTTTTCCACGAGGCGGCATGGATTGGGAACATGCACAGCAATGACACGAACCAGCGGCAGCAGTATACCAGGTGTCTTTGGCTTGCCAGGCCCAGTGTCCACGGCATCACGACGGGTCACAAGTCAGGGTACGACGTTAAAAGTACAGCGGTGATGTTTCAAATGCTAATAAATTAGATGAAAGTAAAGAAACAGAAAGTGACCATCCTGGCCACCTGTGAAAAAAGGCCTGCCCGTCAATGAGCCCCCCAAAATGTCGTGCGCATCCGTCTACTCCGTTTGACCGTCCACGTGTCGCGTTCGTGTGAAACTGACCCAACGCCCGGCAACAGAAAATAAAACATGGAAAACCGATGTGGCGCGTCATCGGCAGCGAGCAGGCCTCAGCCGCCGCATATCTCCAACCCTGCCAGTTTCCCCCGCGGTGGCGCCGAAGCACAGGGGTATCTCGAAGCCGCAGAGGAAGCCGGTGCAAATTAAGGTGTGGCGGGGGAGTGAGAGGGGTGAAGACGTCTCTGCGTGGAGAATTTTATCTGTAACGCATCGTGTCTTGACGATGTTGGTGGCAAGGCTGGGAACCATCTGTTGGGCCAGTCTCGTCAAGTTTTGGTGTTTGTCTCGCAATGGCCATACCGTAGCACCCTTGTCTTGCACGGATATATTCCGGCCAAGCGATGAGACTTCGCCGTCAAGCACCGAACCCAAACTGCTGCATCACGCTTCGCCACCACGGGCCTTGCCTCGTCTCCTAAAAAAGTCCATGACCCTCTTTGCCGCGCCACTGCTGCCGGCGTGGTCGTGCGACCGCCCGTAGTCTTCAGCGTCGTAAGCGTCAACGAACCGCTTGTTCTTCTGGAGGACGCCGGGGCCGCGGCTGCCGGTCCGCCTGCGATCGGCCTCCGAGTCGTACTCGGTTTGGTACGGCGCCGAGTTGGGCGGTCGGCGGTGTGCACCGTCAAACGACGACTCGGAGCCCGAGTTGAGAACGGCGCCCTGCTGCATGTAGCTCGGCACGGCACTCTGCCGAGTCATAGAGCTGTGACGCTGGGGAGTTGGGCTCATCGGTTTCTGTGCTGCCACGGGCGGGCGTGGTGCCTCCTCATACGATCCATCGCCGTACCGGGCCGGGCTTTGCGGCTCAATGTAACGGCCCTGCTCATCGACCTGGGGAGGTTCCTGGATAGGAAGATCCTGCAAGGAATCAACGGGTGGGTATTCGCCTTCTTTGTTGATACCCATGGCCTTCATGAGGGAAAACCGCCTGGGGTTAGCCGGCCTCTCTTGTGAACCCTGGGAGCCAGTCATGCTGCCACTCGGCTTCTTGCCCAAGCCCAGTGCCTGGGTGAAGGAACGGCGGGAAGCGCGAGAATCGATGGACGGGCGGCCACTAACACCGCCCTCGGCGGGCATTACGTTGGCCATGCTGACGGGGGGGTATTTCCTGCTGGGCTTGTCAGACGTAGGCTGCTCGGCACGCTTCTTACGACCGCCGAACAGGGACCCGCTACGCCCGAAGATCTTGCCGCCAATCTCGCCAATCGTGTTGGACCTCCTGTGACCCTTGCCATCGCTACCGGCCTGCTGCTGCTGCTGCTCTTGTTGTTGCGACTGCTGCTGCTGCGAGGCATCCTCGTTATCGAACCCGGACACCCGCGAAAACTTGTCTGGCACCCCCGAAATGCTCGGCCTTCCAAAATCCATGCTGGTGGACTCCTGGGGAACGGGGTTGGACGTCGGACCCTTCGGGACGCCCGTCGGTTGCGACATCCTGCCCTGGGCGTTCATGCCGGCAACAGTCGGCGGTATCGGCTGGCCGTACGAGTTTCTGGACGATCCCAGCCCGTGTCGTGAGCCAGTTGACTGCATCGACCCCTGCGTCGTCGGTCTGCCACCGGAGCCGGGCGCCGTCATGTAAGCACTTTCCGGCGTGATGCGCGGACCGTCTCGGTGACGAGATGCCGGGTTGGCCGGGTTCTTGTGAGAGCTTGGCGGCCTGGTCCGGTTCTGAGCGGGTGACCCAGTGTAGGTATCCTTCGATACCGGCGGGTCTCGAGGCAGAGGCTTATCGCCGGGAGGCTGCTGAACTTCGACCGGACCATGGCTGGAAGAACGAGCCTTGCTCGTCTTCCCACGGGGCGAGGCTTGGTTCGCGGCTTCGCCTCCTCGCTGTGTCTGGGTGGTGGGTGCAACATATTCGACCTGGACAGTTCGGCGCTTGTTATCTCTCGGTTTGCTTTGCTGGCTCTCCTCGCCATCGACGGGGCCTTGCTTGCGTGCCAGGTCGCCAGGGCCCGTCGACACGGGCTTCGGCTTGGTTGGCTCCCTGACGGACGCGCTTCGCGCAAGGCCTCCGACCTCCTCTTCGTCGGGCACCGTGGTGTTCTGGATCTCGCTCGTGGTCGTAGTCGTGCTGGTAATCAGCTCCACGACGTGGGCGTATTCGGCGAGCCAGCTGTGCCGGGCCACTTCGAACAAGTCGGCGCGTTTCCGTGGGCTGGGGACGAGAATGCGCCTCAGCAGGTCCCGCGCGTGCGGGGTGACGTACTCGGGGAATGTGAGCGGCGTGTTGACAATGTATTTGTATAGCAGATTTATGTTGTCGCCCTCGGGGTTCGCTGGGTCGTCGTCGAAGGGTAAATAGCCCGCCAGCATGGCGTACAAGATGACGCCGCAGCTCCAGACGTCCACCTTGCGGCCGGTGTATAGGGAGTCGCTCACCACGAGCTCGGGGGCAGCGTAGCAGGGACTGCCGCAGCTCGTCTGCATGAGATCGCCCCTCCGCGTCCCGTTGGGTTTGGTCTTGTCGAGACCAGTCCGTTTGACGTATTCGCGGTCCCCTAGCCCGATCTCTTCGTCTTCTGTCAGCTCGTCCTGCGGGTCAAACGTGTTGGCGAAGCCAAAATCCGTGATGATGATGTTTCGGTTGCGATCGAGTAGCAAGTTCTCCAGTTTCAAATCTCGGTGGACGATGCCCTTCTTGTGGAGATATCCAACACCGGACACGAGTTGCGCGAACAACCTCCGCGCCGCGTTGTCCTTCAAATATCGGTGATTCAGGATGTAGTCGAACAGTTCGCCGCCAGACGCGTACTCAAGGACAATGCCGATGTGGCGTTCGGTTTCGGACATCTCGTGCAGCCTAACAATGTTGGGGTGGGAGACACCGCGGAGAATCGAGACCTCGCGGTAGATTTTGGCGAGGCGCGAGGGGTTGCTTCCCACGCTGTCACGCCGGATCAATTTGATGGCAACCTGTTGGCGGACAGTGAGTATGCTTTCATCGGAGGGAGGCCATGTGCAAATTCACGTACCTGGACGCCTCCATCCTGCTTCCAACCCAGCTTGACCTTGCCAAACTCGCCCTCTCCAATGGTACTCCCCAGATAGTATTCACCGAATTTGGTTCCCTTCTCTTTCTTGAGGTGGTCGTGCCTACTTCGGCCCACGCGCCGGTTTTCCTCGGGTGCCTCTCTGGTGGCCGAAATGGGCGGGGGCACCGTCTCGTCGTAGTCGTCTTGGGGTGCGGCGTTCTGGACAGGGACGGCCTCTTCCTGGCGCTCTCGTTCCCTCTCCAGGTCCACCTCGGGCTGGGAAACCACGACGCGGTTCAGCACCTCACTGGCTTCCCGCGACGGTTGCTTGGACGAGCCGGACGGTTGTGTCCGTATCGGCATCGTGGTCGGCTCGCGTGTGCTGTTGGACCTGGCCGGGGACTCCTGATACGTTGCCCGGCGACTACGAGAGTCGTCGGGTCCATTCTGGGCGTGGCGGCCGGCTCCCTCGGGGTTGGACTGGCGTGATGTAGATGCAGCTCTTTCTTCGGCCCGGGCCGCTCTTCTCGAGCTGCTTTGCTGGGTGGACGAAGTCCGAGGCGGGGCAACGGGCGGGTCGACTTGCGATCGTCTGCGGCTCGAGCTCGAGGGGGGTTGCGAAGGTTGAAAGTCGGCTCCGGTCACAGGGACGGGCGACGCAAGAGCCGTGCGTGACGCCATGGGGGAGGACTGTGCGGGATCCGAGTACCCAAGCACTGGGTTGCTGCCGTTGGCCGCTCGGGAGGGGTTTTTCGATGCAGCCGGCGAGGCGTTGGCGTAGTAGCCCTCGCGGCTCGGGGACTGCTCGGGCGAGTAGGGGCCCGAGGCGTGTGTGCTCACCGCTGGGAGCGAGGTTGGCTGATGCGGAGCTGGCTGCAGTGCAGCAGACGACATTTTCCACGCGAGGGACGCGCAGATAAGCCCCAATAGAATTTCGCGGGATCCGGACTCCCTTTCAGTATTGCCTTTATGGTTGTGTCCGTGTCTCTGACAAGGGCCTATAGCCTCTGGCGTCGGTGCGAAAGCGGACGCCCCAACAGCGTCAGGGGGGACAGTTGGGATAAAAGAGCTGCAACCGGGCAGGCGCCGGGTCGCGTTCTGCTTGTTGGCGGCGTTGCTGGCAACGGCGGCTTCCTCGGTTCGATGCAGACCACACCGGGCAGATCCTGGGACAGACTTTCACAAAACCGCGTTGTGAAAGTGAGCCGTGCGGAGGCAAGACCCGGGGGCTGGGGGGTGGGGGATGTTCAGCGGGCGGGCTCTCGAAGTATAAACAGTTGGCGCCGAGTTTCAGAAATGGCTGGATGGGACCGATGCATGCGCGAAGAAGGAGCGGAAAGGCTGCGTGCGGTCGGCCGGGAACAGCAACACCAATGCACGAACAATTGGCGAATCGACCGTATGCCCGTTTGGAGGACGGGCGTCTGGTAGCCAATGGGCCAGGTCGGATCGTCGCAACAGTCGTGATGGCCCAATGGGGGATCCGGGCATCAGCGGCGAGCGGCGAAGCTGGGCTGTGGTTTGGGTATCAGCAGGAATTTCCCCAGTCCGGGCCCCAGTTCGGGCGAGATTGGCAAGGAGCGGTGGGCGGGCTGAGACACGGTCGCAGGCAAAAAGGGCAACAGGGCCAAAAGCCAGGAGCAGGCAGAAGGGGAGGGAGGGGATTGCGAACCTCAAAATGCCGCGGCCGTACAGGTTGGACAGACAAATGTGGTGTTTCCCGAACTAAAGAGGTGGCGGCGCCGTCATGTGAAGATGAGGGAAAAGGTGGTGACTGTCGGTCTGGCTTCGCCGGTCGGGGATCTGTCGCGGTTCGCGGCGGGAGGTGGGCGAACGCGCCGATCCCAGTGGTGCCAGTGGTGCCAGGCGAGCGGGCGTGTGGGCGGGTGGGTGGCTCGCGCTGGGTCCTTGTCGTGCGTGTGTCTGTCGCCGTTCTCGAGTCCCTCTCGTCTACGCCCACTCGGCTCTAGGCAGTCGCAGTGGATTGGATGGGATGGGATGGGGATGTTAGGTCGGCCCAACTGGCAATGGAATGAAGCGGCCAGCGGTTAGGCTGATTGGCGCAGCGGCGTAGCGCGTTTGCGGCTTAGGCGAACGGTAGACCGTGTAGACGGTGATCTTAGGTTCCGCCCCAGGGAAGGGTGAATTACACTATTTGGGCTGCCGACAAAGGAAAAACCAAAAAGTTCGTGGCAGAAGTAATGAAAAGAGCGGTCGGCCGCGGGAAAGCCCTGGGAAAACCGAGAGTGAGAGTGAGAGAGAGAGAGAGAGAGAGAGAGAGAGAGAGACAGGGAGAGCGAGTGGATGTCGGCCGTGCCGTCGCGGTCGCCGTCGACGGTTCAAGGGGTGGCTCGAGAGCGAGAGAGGGAGCAAAACGGAAGTGCGTGTAAGATGGTGGGCATGGGTGTACGATGGTGACCGATATTATTGCGGAGGGCCGGTCTCGTACAGCGCCAACGATGTTGCTGCTGGTGTTGTTGTTTCTTGTTGCTGCTGCTGCAGAGAGCTGTTCATGCGACTACTGCTGCCGCTGCCGCTGCTGCTGCTGCTGCTTGCTACTTTCCGCCGCTGTCCTTTTTCTCCGATTTATTAATAAGGGGCGCCTTGGGCAAGGTGTCCACCGTCCTGCACAAGCTTGGACTTGGCGATAAGCCGAGCCTATCCTCATTAGGCCTCTGTCAGCATCCACTCGCTCATCAGCAACGACCGTGGGCGGGAAACCTTGTTGCTCGCGACTGGCCCCGGCAGGAACAAAAATCAGGACACGATGCGGTGCGCTACGCTGCAAGGCAAGGTTGCACGCCGCGCTGCGAGAGAAGTAGGGGGAGGGCGGGAGGAAGGGTAAAGCTGGAGGGCAGGGATGGGATGGGACGGGATAGGATGACGGACAGAAGGCAAAGCCAAGCCAAAAGCGCACAGCCGGCCACTCCTTCACGCCGCGGCGAGGGGTGGAAGGAATTGCACTCGGCGCGAACCCCGAGGTTTGCTTCCCCAGTATAGAATACGGGTATGCGCCCGTGGGCGTAGCAGGTAACAGAAGAGAAAGCAGCTCCAGCACCGCGTATTCGTACGTACCAAATCTGCCAAGGGGACGGGTCGTCGCGGGGCCGTCGTCCTGGTTCGGATCGCCACCGTCGTCGTCGCTTCGCCCGTCGTCCAGGTGCTCTCCAGATATGGTGCTACTGCGGCTCTCGTTCGTCCGCTCCGCTCGCAAAAGGCAGCGTGCGAAAGCAAGAGGGGGGGAGGGTAAACCGGCTAGGAGGGTCACGTACAAGAGGCCGTCGATTGTATTTAGGAAGGCCGGTTCATGACCGAACAAGGAAAACCACTGCCTATCCCCATCGATCCGCCCATCAGCCGAGTGTCGGATTCCCAGACAGGCCCAGGTAGCTCCCGCTGGTTCCAACTTGTGTCAACCAATGTGGGTTTGGGGAAATTATCGACATCTGGGTGTTTATGGGCTGCACCCTCACATACCCATCTCACTATGAGCATCAAAGCAAGCCCCCCAGGTCCCCAAGCCAAACGGCCCCGTCGGGCAGGGGGGGGGGGCCATGGCCCACAGGACCACAAGAGGCCCGTCGTCGGCGTCCTTTTTTTTTTGGCACTGGGATGCCCCTTCAGGTCATACTCCCCACTTCTCGAGGCCGGCCGGTGGGCATCTCGCACCCTGCGTCGCCTGCCCGCCCATCTGTCTGCACCCCATAGAGGGAGCGGACTGGGAGGGATGTGCGGGAATATCAGGAGGGGACGTGACAAAGGGTGGGAGAGAGAGGGCCGTGGGTTACGAATGAGTGTAATTTGGGGGGGGGGGGGGCGGGGGCTAAAACCAGGACTCCCATCATCTCTCTCCCTCTCCCTCTCCCCTCTTTCTTGCTCGCTCGAGGAGAGACGTCAAAGCACCCAGCCCTCCCACGCCCTGGGCCACCCGCCCACCCACCCATTCACTCAGTCGTTCATCACTCGCTCACTTTATTCACACGCACATCCATCCCATGCAAGGTACCAGGCACACCCGCCCGACTCCCCTGCCACTCTCCGCGAAGGGGGTGAACGAGGGGACCAGACACGGCCTAGCGGGTGGAAAGCCCTCCATCGCTTGTCGTTCCACACGACTCGCCGGCATCTGCTTCCCGCTCCTTGTCTCGCCCTCATTCTACGCGCCTGTCTCTGTGTGCGCGCGCGTACCGATACGGATGCCCGAAGGCGACGGTATTGTGGCTCCCTTCCGTTCCGTACTTTAGCCAAGTATGTATACTGCGGCTCCACGCACGTTCTGCGTCGGTAGGCTGCCCGACCTACATAACGACTCACTGGCTCGCGGGGACCTGTGCCCGAGGCGCAGGCTGGCGACTTGGCATCTGCCGCGCGTGCGCATCTCGTGAGCAGCTGCTCTAGTCTACAGGTGAGGTACGGAGTACATATGACATGCAAACACGGATTTCCACCCACTTCTGCATTTCAGCCGGGCGACCAGTCCACGTTCCCACCCGGGCGCTCCGCCGCAGCCCTTGGAAGCCCCAGAAGCTGCCGAAGGACCTGCGGCCTTCCCAGCAACGCCGCACACCGAGTGGTGCTGTTAGTAAGCACGCAGAAGTAGGTACCTATCTACGTACTTGACCACCTCTGCGCCCGGCCGCTACGTGCTTCGCATGGGTAATAGAAACATCTTTTCAACCATCACCCCGTGGTTAGCAGATGGCGTCCCATGGGAGGGAAGGTCGGCACGGTACCGGCGAGGACCGCGGCAAGAGCCTGGACCCCAGCGGCAATGTCTTCCTGTCTCTGTAACGGTACACAAGGACGGGTCGATGGTGCGTATAGGCCGGCAGCCACATCTCAGGTTGGCGTTACTTCTGCCTGTTCCCGTCAAACGCCTGCGACGCCCGGGTTGGCGGGAAATGCATGCCGAACATGGGCGGCGCGCACGCTCGCGGGGGCGTACCTGCTCTCGGGCCTTGCGTGAAGCTTGCGCCAGCTTTCATCCCGACCTTGGCCAGCCCGCCCTCCATCATGCGGCAGGAATAGGAGAGGCTGCAGCCGGCCCGGGCCTGCGTCGTTCCTGTCGGCAAGGGCGTGCGACGCCGCCGCGCGCCTGTACAAGACGACGTCTATGTCCTCGTCGCGGCGCCCGCCGCGCAACCTCGCCCGGCCGTTCCCTCTCTGGGGTCCGGCGCGGCGTCCGCTGTGTTCTCCAACGTATTGTTCAGATAGGCCGGCCCCCCCCATCGAGTGCGCGTGAGGACGACAGGGTTGCCGGGGTTGGGGGTCCCGCGCGTTCCTGGGTAGCGCCCGGGACTAGGACACGCCGAAAAAAGGCCTTCCAGGATCAGGGCCTGCCGTGTTCAGCACTCTTCGCCCTTCCAGCCAGGCGCCGGAGAGCAGCATCGACGGGATCTGCGACGCCTCTATTCCTTATCGTCATGCTCCGTGGCGTTCGCATCGCGTCACGGGCCCAACCCCCCTTGCCGCCTACCTCGCCCGCAGCTGCTACCGGCAAGCCGTGCCTGGGCTTGGGCCTGGCCGCTCCGCCGTCACCTTCAGTCACTGAGCGCTGCTTCTTCTGTCATCGGCATCGGTATCCTGAATCGTGGGCGCATTTGGCATGGGCGCCACGGGCGGGCGACACGCTTCCGCGTAGGGCCACACGGCATGGGAGACGGCTGTTGACATTCGTCAAGCTGTGCTCTTGGCACACGTCCTCGTCAGTCCCAGGGCTGAGCACATGTCGGTGCATCCCAGCACTAGCAGCATTGGCAGGGCAGCAATACCGGCAGCTGGGCTGATACAATGGTACAGTGGGCAGCTGGGCTCGCTGGCGAGGCTGGGTCCTGAGCTTCGCTGTATCCCATCCGCGGCGGCGACTACATGCAGCCAAGGTTACATTGCCAACCAAGATCTGGGGGCGAAGACAAGTCGGCAGGTTGACAAGCTGGCTCGCGCGCCGGCACGTCTGACGTCTGCCCTAGGCCTGCAGCCAGCCATGACAGCCATGACAGCCATGACACGGAGCCATGCGTGACGGCGCGAATGCTTCCCTCCAATGCTTTGGCGCTTCCCGTGGTGCATTGAAACCGGAGATGACGCCCTCTGCGGGTGCGTATGCAGCTGCCGGCCAGTCTCTACCCCCGCGTGCGTCGTGCCACCCAGCCGCCAGGAGACCCTCGATGACGATGAAGATGGTTGCACGATCTTCCCGGACTGTAAACCCCCTAGCTTCCCGTTTTCTCCGGCCTGGCTGCGAAGGCGATCGCCGTGTGTCTGCGATCTCTTTGTTCCGCATAACCAAACAAAACAACTCCGCAAAAAAAGGTCGGGCGACGTGCTCTCGCTGTGCCCGCCTGCTGGTCCGCCCTCGACTCCACCGCTGGGTGGATCTCGGCTCTTTACGGAGTACTATTTGTAGAGGCCTAGCTAATATCGCAAGGGGGGTTTCCCATGTCGACACTGAAACATGACGGTCCTGCCGAGGTGCCGGCCTTTGAGAAAGAAAAACATCTGCCGCCTGATGCTGATGCGAGCCGAATTGCTACCGTGGCCGAACGATGTTGCGGGGGGTGGGAGGAGAGACTGGCCCTTCCCTGGCTCGGCCCCAATGGAGATGCTATGCACATCTCGCAACTCCAATCTCACACTCGACCCGTCGACTGCGAAGGGCATCCCCGGCTCAAACAAACGGTCGCACCAATGACGCAGCCCTTCAGGGTGCAGCGCTATTCCCCATCCTGTCCATTTTACTAAGCGCCTGAGCGATGCTGCCGACCCGGGCCTGCTTGTCGCGCAAAAGCGACGACGGCGGCAACGAGCACGTACGAGCCCCATTTCCTGCATCTTGCCGGCGCGCGCTCTGCAGGGCACCCCGAGGCTTTCGCGCACTTGCATCCGGCCGCCGGGAATCGTAGCACGCCCGACTCCTTTATGCATTCCGCGCCACCAGGTATGCCGGCAACGGGTTTGCATGGACACGGGAAACACTCCTTTTCGTCGAAAGGCTTATTCCCCGACAGACTCTTCCCCCTCCCCCCGGTGCTGCGATGGGTCCCATCATCTCGTGTCATCTCCCGCCGTGCATATTTCCCCGATCGACGTACAGAGCACGCATGCGGGCAGTCAGCAGCAGTTGAGGAGTCGGGGTATCATCTCTTTTCTCCTCTCCCGGGCCTGCGCCCGACTTTGATTGGCTCCGTTGCCGTCGCCCGCGGGGGAGGGCGCTTCATGAAAATTGCCCCGACCTCAAACTCATCAGCTTTTACCCCCGTTGCGTCTTCACTCGGGTCCCGTTTCAATAACCCAAACCCCCTCCCCTTCATATGGCCCGCCTGCCCGCTCCAAGGACCCGGCGGCACTGGGCGGCAGGACGCACTGGGCGGTCCCTGCGCGCCCGTCGCCTCGCGCTCTTCCGAAGCGCGCCGAACGATGGGCCAAAAGCAGCAGGGAGGCCAAGTCGGGAGGGAGTGAACAGGTCTGCGACTGTTGCCCGTCGCATGACGCCCACGGCCCCAGCGGTGCTATGCTGAACGTCCATTGATGCCGAGCCCCGTCCCTTCTCGTGTCGACGGGAATCTCCCTGCGCGCTCGTCGTCGAACCGGTTCCGCTTTGGGATATTCGTAGCTAGGGGACCGCCTGCTCTCTCCGTCCCTCTCCCTTTACCTACAAACACACTTGCGTAAGCTAATTGGGTCTCTTTTCCCCCCTCTTGCCCTTTCTCCCCCCCCCCCTTCTCTTCTCCAGCACGGACCTGGGCGTCGGTCTGCCCATTTGCCGCGACCTGTACCGTCCCGGCTAGCTCGCCAGCCGGGACGGTTTAGCCTGGGCCCCACGGGCGAGCCGAGTCGTGGCCCCGGCGCCCGACGAACACGATGTGGGAAGCCTGGTCCGCGCCCGCTATGGTTTGCTATCCCTCGGCCCAGCTGGCCCACGATGGCGGCTACGGTGGCGGCAGCGGCGGCGACGGCGGCGGCGGCGGCGAGCTTAGACACGGGGAGAGGGAGATGGAGAGAGCGAGGAGAGAGGCAGCAGTAGGGCTTGCGTCATCTATCACAAGCCAAAAACAATCCATGGCAGCGGGAAAAAGAACAGGAGCGGTCATGGGACGGACTTTTATCTCCTGCCTCCCTCTCCCTTCTGGTTCACGCCCAGGTGTCTACGGCGTAGCCCGGAAGAGCGTCCCCCAAGGGGCGCGTGGCGGCAGCGCGCCGTCGCAAAGTAAGCCGCTGTTGGCGCCAGCAGGTGGTGCAAACGTAGTCGTACATGATCGGCGTCGGCCTGGTGTTGGCCGGCTGCGGCGCGTTCGTATCACCCGCTCTATGACTCCCATGGGCCGGACTGCGCCTCGTTTGCGTTGCTGGGTGAGGTAGCGATAGGAGAGCACGCATATCAGAAGAGGGGCGAGGCGGCACTTGTGTATACCGTCTTGTTCTGAGGGTTGCAGAGCAGGCCAGGTGGGTTGCGCTCCCGTCGCCCAGTCTTTGGCCGTTCTCGCTCTGCCTTCGACTCTCGAGTAGGAACATTGGCGAGGGTCATGGTATTGTTTTGGTTTGTGAAAACTACCGCTTTCTACCTTGGCGGCAACAGGCGACGAAGACTTATAACTTAATGTTTACATCCAAGTAGTCCAGGCCAACAGCCACTCCCGTGATCGCTGCCGCATAGCCCATCAAGATACCCATCGTTGCCACCGGCCCGACATCCAACGTCGGTACTGTCATGTTCACGAGCCCAGTCAACAGGTTGGCCACGAGGAAAACGGCCAGGCCGTTGCGGTTAATGGCCCGAAGCACAAGGCTCGTGGCTGTTTGGTACGCCTCCTGCTCGGTCCGCGCATCCTGGGCGTTGTAAAAGGCCGGAAAGCACAGGCTGTCGACGGCGCAAAACATGAAAAGCAGCGCGTTGTTGAGGGCCACCACCCACAAGATGTAAGGCAGGTTGGCCAGGCGCCGCGAGACGTCCAGACCGGCGCCGCGGACGGGGTTGGCCGCCAAGTAGTACAGTCCGGCCCAAATGGTCGTCCATACGAGCATCGTCATCAGCAACGTGTTGCGCTGGACTCCCGGCGTCGTGGTGCTGCGGGGGTTGATCCTGCGCGGCAGCATGTACATGCCGGCGTCCTGACCCGCGAGGAATATGGCGAGGTAGCCGACAAAACTGCATATGCCCTCGCGGTTCATCGAGATCAAATCGGTCCGGGGCGCTATTAAGATGAAGGCCTTCAACTCGGTGCTCTCGAGGACCACCTGGTAGAGGACGCCCAGAATGATGGAAAGGGCGGCGAAGCTGGGGATAACCTTCAGCGCGCTCTGGAACAGGGCCACGAAGGGCGGAAGGAGCCCAAGCGTGAAGAAGAAGTTCCAGTGCACACCATACTCGGTGACGTGCTCGGCATAGTCGAGCCCCTTGACGCTCAGCAGTCTAACAACCCCAAGCGCAAGCAGGGGCAGCGAATGGCGGAAAGAGGCCAAGAGCCTCTGCGCGAGCGGCGTGGACCGGCCAGCAGCGCGCTCCTTGAGCAATGGGCGAGCACCGACGACGCCGGCCGAGAAGACGAAGCTGCCGACGCCAATGTCCATGAGCGAGGTGCCCCAGGTTTCGACCTTGGCGAAGCGGCGCGGGAAGAGGCGGAAGTCGACGGCGAGGATGGCGATGCACGTCATCATGAGCATGGAGCCGCGGTAGTGCGTCAGGAAGGGCTTCACCGACAGCGCGGGCGCGCGGGCGGCTGCGGCGCCCTTGGCGGGGGCGGCGGCCCGGGACGGGGCGTTGGGCGGGAGCTTGGGCTTCCTCCGGGGGCCAGCGTGGTTCGGCGGCAGCGCGTAGACGACCAGGATGGGGGCGAGGAGCAGGCCGCAGAGGAGGCCCGGCGTGGCCGAGTAGAGGGTGACGGCGAGGAGGAAGGCGCACACGTTGAGGAGGAAGTCGACGAGCAGGGCCAGCGGCCCGTACGGCCGGAAGAAGGACTGCCGCGCCTGCAGGACGGACCATAGCAGCACCGCCGCCGGGCCCACGGCCGTCACGTAGTTGATCTCCGAGACGTCGCCGCCCGTCAGGTTAGACACAAAGTCCTCCTTCATCTGCTTGTAGCTTGTCGCGTTCGCCTTGGCCGCCATGATGACGAAGGTATGGGACGGCGTTGGAGGGGGAGGGGCGAAGCGAAGAAATGTGCGTAGGGACGAGTTGGCACGCAAAGGCGGGGGGACTACAGGCGTGAAACCCGGAAGGCCAGAGGCATCGCGCTGCCGGAGGCGCAAAGGGGTACGTGGCGCGACTTGTCGTGATGACAGGTGGTAATGCGACAGTTGAGAGTCAATGTGTCGGGGTCGACGTCGAGGTCGGGGTGGAAAACGGATAAAAGGCGAGCTGTCAGAAGCTCCAGCTGTTCGTTTAGTTGGTGCTGTTACAGGCCCTGCGCCCGGGGAAGCTATAGCCTACCAATCAAAGCTCGTCTCTTATTGCAAGCGATGTGGGGTCCGACAACCGCAACGACAATGGGCAGCGACAACGATATCAACTCCCACCTGGAAGCCTGGGCAGCCAAGGGCGAGTGGGTACAAACCATGGATAGCGCCGTATAGGCCGCGGGGTTTGAGAGCCAAGGAAACGAGTAGTGATTCTCAGAACACCAGCTTCGCTGGGGGCTTTGCATCTTGTAACAGTGGAGAGTGCAACTTCCACCTGCCCAGGGAGGCAGGTACACTTTCATTTCTATCGAGGTTGGGGGCAAGCAATAACTTTCAGTATGGCGATATGTAGAAAAGCCTTCAGTTGCGTTGTAGCATATCGGTATCGACCTCTTCGTCGCTTGAGGAGCTTGGAGTGGCAACCAAAGATGTACTCACACCTGTCCATCTCAACGCCATGCTTTATTCCATGTTGGTGGCTTATGAGGACCGGCCTTACTTTGACACAGCTCGCGGATTCCAATGCCCCTTTCTGCCAAAGTGCCACCCTGCTTGTTGCTTTATTCCGAGTTATGCTTGCTGTAGTCTGGCCGCTGCTCTTTCATGCGGGGATCTGAAGCCAAAGTGACTACCACCAAGAGACGACTTTTCGTTTGTACAGGGCCTCGATCCATATTCTACCTATCAATAACCTGAGACCTCCCATTGAGGCCGAGGCAATGGAGCATCTGTTCATCATCAACATCACAGGTCTCTAGCTGCAAAGCCTGGTACATGGCAAGCGATGATCCACACAGCGGCAGCTTCTTTACTTGGAACTGCACGATGATAAACATGTCCAGGTCCATGGCCAGGCCCCTCCTCCCGCCATTTCAGATAGGTTGCATACCGGGCAGAAATGGGGTTTTGAAAGTGACTCGCAACGACTCGGATGGCTCCCTAGCAGTTTCATTGTCCCCAGAAACATCCCTGGTCTTGCCCACCCCCGTCTGCACCAGCCCTCGCAACAGAGCCCGGCGCAGCTATGATCAAGCCATGGTACAAAGCCTCGGTAGACGAGGACCTACCCCGGGGTACATTGTGTCGCCTTGGCTGAGAAAAGGGAGTACCAACCCGCGTATCCTTTTATAACCAGGGATTTCACTGCTGTTGACCCTCACTCCCTAATATGGCCTTCGTAAACCTGGCCTCCCCAGACCATATCCAGAGCAAGTTGCTTACGGAAAGTCTTGCCCTGATCAAACGCGTCTTCAAGACTGACGAGCTACAAGCCATATTGCCAGCCACGACGCCGAGGACTGCCCGAGGCGCACCTGTCACCACCTCGAAGACGGCTCAATGACGTGCAGGCACACGGGGCCCTCTCCGCCCGGGTGGTCAACAGCAGCCCCGGCCCTGACGGGGCGGTCCCGAAGAGAGACGCAGCAGCCACGCCGATTCGTGAATCCCCGGCGTCCTCTCCCAGCCTACCCGCAGAACAGGGTGCTGACCGGTGCGGTAGACCTGGCGTATGCGAATGCGTTCCTGCCTGTCCTCGCCCTCTTTCTCATGATGAGCCACGTGAAAATAGGGGATAATCTATCTCCCGATGCCCCGTCCTGAGGCCTGGCCCCACACGCTGAAGTATGTTTATACCGACACGGAAGAGTTGAGCGATGCCGGGAAGGAAAACATCTCGTACCTGGCGGGTAGGGTTTGGGTGGCCCCGTACGAACATTGCCGCAATGCAATGGAGCTTTCTTGGGCCAGCCACCAAAGGGAACTTTCCTTGCCGCGTTTGGGTTCAGCGGACTGGCGTTTGTTTCTTCGTGGCACGTACTGGAATGTAACCATTTGTAAGCCACCTCCTAGAATAGGTCCACGTCGGGTAGCCCGCATCGCGATCGCCACGTGACTAAGTCTTAATGCGATTAGGAACATCAAAGCATGGCCCAAACATCCGATCTGTCATCTTTCCTGGTGGCGCTCATAAGATTTATCTCGGCCAGTCTTGAATAGAGGTGCTCGCTACTCAGAGTCTTAACGGATCTTGAGGGATGGCACTTACACCCAAGACCTGGCTCCATACGACGATAACTAGACACCGGGATACTCAACACTTCACCGTGTACCTACAGACATCCCGTGGAAAGGCGGGCTCCTGCAGGGTAATATTCCCTGGTGCTAGCAACAGTCTATGAATCACTCAGGGTTCTTCAACATGGCAGACTCGACAGTACCGTCCCGCAGGCGAGACTTGTGCGCACGACTAGCGACCTGATTCGGACTTCTACGCACCGGGCCCACGACTGGGCCAGATACCGAGCTGTGGCCGGGCGTGTCTGTCGGGAAACACTAGAAAGTATCCCGTCGGCACATGCTAGGCGGGACTATGAGGAGCGACGTGGGTGCGGGCAAATAGCTGGATACTGTAGGCATGTGGCCAACCGTTTTCATGGTAGAGCTGTCGCTCAGTGGACTGAGGGTGGCTGACATTGGAGAAGAGATAGACCAGATACTCGAAGCCTGGCTTGAGCCTACTGAAAGGCCCAGAAAGAACGTGATGATACTGTAAGGAGTATATCGTCCGGCAGGGGTCGTCAATCCCCCTCTTTTTGAGTTTACCTTGCATCTCAGCTGACGCCGTCATTCCCCACCAACCCGGGCCAGAGCCGGACCCGCATCGTCGCCAACCCCGTCGATCACATCGTGAACTCCCTCATGAGCAACAGAGTAACGAGGCTCCCACCCAGCTTTTCATCAAACTGCATTATAACGAACAATAAGACAGAAAATTTCAACAAGTAGCGGAGAAATATCTCCACTCATTTACAGGTCCGTTGGCCCAATGGCAAGGCGTCTGACTACGATCGAAGGATTCTATCAGGAGATTCTGGGTTCGACCCCCAGGCGGACCTATACTTACATTTTGCCTCTCAAGAGGACTGATATGCTAAAAATTCTATACCCCAGGAGAATCTGTAGATTGTCTTTCGCCCCCCTAGGCGGACTTGTACCTTTATTTTGCAGCCCGGGAGGTTGTTAGAAGGTCGTGCTATTTTTTGCCCCATGTACGTACGTACGTATATACATATATATGTATGGGTGGATGGGTCAAAGTCGAATTGCCCATCATCTATCCTCACTACCCCTTTGCTTCTCGCGGGGGACGATGGGCTGGCTGATAGCACCTCGAGTCGAAGGGACTGACCTTTCACCACCGCATATCCGAGTTAGGAAATGGGCCGCAGTGGATTGGCTCCGAGCCAACTCCTCGCGGCCCGGCCTTCCACTACTCAGCCCCCCTCTAAGTGAGGGCGCTCCCTCAAGTATTTTGAGTTGGACGGTAGGCAGGCTAGGTGGTAGAGGGATACACGCCAAGGGGTCCCTCACTTTGGCTGGGTGGTTCGTACTACTTTCTCTCTGGATACCATCCATACGGCCCTCAGCGCTATGCCAGGAGCTTCGTTGCCTAAACGGGAAGCCTGGGCTTCCATGATGTTCGGCTGCTGGGCCAAGGATGTAACCGGCTTTACTGGACTAGACCCTGGAAGAGTTCCAAATCCACCCAACAGAGCCGCAATCGGCAGGGCACCTCCAGAGAGGAAGGCATCTATGCCTTTCTGGGCCCGTCTCTGAGTTCTCGATTCCGGAAACTACCGTGGGAGTCACCAATCAATGCTGAAAAACCTGCATTGAATTACCGTCACCAGGAACGGGTCAATGAGCACCGCGGGCCCCAGGTGGAACCGGACGGCAGCGGCATGTTCCTTCTCATGACTATTAGGCTGGAGATTTTGAATTTGTTTTCCCCTCAGGCTTCGATGCACGATAACGGCTGCGATGGGCGCGTCTGGGCGCATGAAAACCATGACATGCGGCGCCCGAGGCTGGATCCTTGGGCGGGGGACGCCAGATCAGAGTCCCTCCGCCCTTCTTTGTCATCGAGGTCCGCAAGCTGATCGAGGTCCGGACCGACAAAGCGTCACTGAAACCTGGCCGTTTTCGTACGAACCTGCCCGAGAACCAGGATCCCCAGGCAAAGAGCACAGACCCGGGATGCCGCGCCCTGTCGAGATATCGATGCCCTCACGATCGGTTCCTCATCCAATCGCGTGCGACGTCCCCTCAATATCAG